>JADMNL010000025.1:227285000-228535000 GCA_016271365.2 Neoceratodus forsteri | reverse complement strand
ACCTTAAAACAAACAATAAGGGAGCCACCCCTTGGTAGGGAACAATAAATGGAATAACCTGTTCAATACATTCATCTTTACCCGTCTTATCTGATAGCTGAGCAGCTTTATCTTTTATCTCTGTCCCCTTTGACAAGGACTGCTGCTGTTTATGAGGGAAGACCCCTCTGATGTGTGCTTTCCATCATTATTAGGAACTCCCTCAAAGCCTTTATTGTGTTTTGGTAACACAGAAGCAGACTGAGAAACAATAAAATCTTCTCTTTTTTTAGCCCTTTTCTTGTGAGTTTTTTTTTTTTAAAGATTTCTTTCTGTTCCCTCCTCGACTGGGGGGTGTTGCCTATGGTTCCCCCCACTTTGGTCTAGGTCTGGACACTGCCTCCTCCCAGTGCCTTAGCTCAACCCCCTCCAACTCCTCCTTTCCTCTCTCTGGCTACATCATGGCGGGTACTTACCCCACCACCGCGGAAAGCCGAGGGTTTGGAGTCAGAAGGAGCTGAACTTGAGTTGGAGTGGTTCGGCGCCGAAGGACCAGATGTCATCGAGCGTGCATGGGGATTTTCTTGTGTTTTCCTCACCGCACGGCACGGATGTGCAGGGCATCAATGACGCTGCCATGCGCGCTTCCACGCACTGCTCATCCAACGCTGTCTGTGCCATCCCCCAGTGAGCCACCTGCTAGCACTGACCCCCAGTCACCACCAGGAGCCAGCACTGCCAGCAGTAATCCCACCCCACCCTCCCCAGAGGAGGATAGCAGTCCTGCTCCATCCTCCTCCACCCTGGCCGACCCTCCCAACACCCGAGGTCGCTCCCATCACCTGGTCATCGGTGTGGCACGAGGTGTGGCATCCAGGGCCTCAACCCTCTGTGCCACTGGGCCAGCTATTTTCTTTTGAGTTTTAGGGCAAAGCATTTTACAGAGTTCACATTTGATAAAATCATAATCTGGAACCAGGAACCTTAAAACAAAGCTTGTATCAGTTGCCAAAGTGGTCCATCTGCACAAAAGTGGCAGTGGGGAGGACACTGGCAACTACAGGCCAGTCAGTCTCAAATCAGTGGTGTGAAAGTTAATGGAGACACTGCTGAAGGAGAGGCTTATGGAGCACCTGGAAGCAAAAGGGCTGTAGGACCACTGGCAGCATAGTTTCACAGGGCAGACGTCATGTCAAAATAATCTCATAGATTTCTTTGGGTTGCCAGGGAGATGGCTCAAGGGAGAGCAGTGAACATGGCCTATCTGGACTTCAGTAAAGCTTTTGACACTGTGCCACACAGGAGGCTAGTTAAGAAACTAAGCAGCCTGGAGGTGGGGGAGATAGTGACAAGCTGGCTATCAAACTGGTTAAGGGATAGGAGGCAAAGGGTGGATCATACTAAGGATCGTACTAAGGATGGAAAGATACTAGGAGGCTTTTTGAGCCCATATGTGCACCTGTGAAGTTAGTCGTAGTAGCTAAAATTAAACCCAGATAGAATAAGGTTGTCAAGACAATGTTTAAATTCAGCTTTAGTCCTGCTCACAATTACATCAATTGGGAGTATATTCCAGGGGTTTATAATTCTTTGTGTAAAGAAATATTTATGAGCTACAAAATTATACCTTTTCCTAGTGAGCTGAAGCAGATGGCCTCTGATGTTGTGTGAGGTATTTTAAATTCAAATCCCAACTCAAACAATAGATAAGGGTGCTGCATGAGATCAAACATAAAAATGAGATCTCCCCTAAGGCAACGAGTTGCCAGGGAATAAGATTTAGTAGTTGGATTCTGTTTTCATATGACTCATTATTCAGTCCGGATATATGCTTTGTATACTTTCTCTGGACCCTTTCCAGTAGTGTTACGTCAGTTTTTTATAGGGAGACCAAAGTTGGGAGGCATATTCTAGATGAGATCTAACATGAGCCCTATAAAGTGACATCATCATGTTTTTATCTCTTGATCTGACGTTTCTTTTTATGGACCAGCTTACATGGTTGGCTCTGTTAATAGCTTCATGTACCTGTTTAGAATGGCCTAGATCTTCTGATATAAATACCCCCAGATCTCTTTTATCTGTGGTCGTGCTCAGATTGCAGCCACCAGTGGAGTGTCCCGTTAAAAGGTTCAGGTGACCTAGGTGCATGACTTTACCCTTGCTATTGTTTATTTTCATACCCCGATCTGTTACCTGTTGTGATATTTTATTAAGGTCATTATGTGGATGATAGACAGTTGTTAGTAAGGTCAGAAATAAACACTTGAAATAAACAGGGGCCCAGTACGGAGCCTTGGGGGACACCACTACTAACCGTACCTACTTCTAATAATTGCCCTGTAATTAGTACTCCTTGCGATCTCTGGCTAAGCCAGTTTTCAATCCAGTTTATTATGTTCTTATTAATATTTGTTTTATGTAATTTGGTAACTAAAGCGTTATGAGGCATAATATCGAAAGCCTTACTGAAGTCGATAAACATAACGTCATATGGTGTACGATTATCCAGTTGAGAACTAACTTCTTCAAAAAAACACATAAGGTTGGTAAGATAACCCCCTCCCTTTTTTAAACCCATGTTGTTCTGGGTCTGTTATATCTAGAACTGGGCAAATTATATCATTGATAGTGCTTTCCAACAACTTACAAATAGATGAGGTGAGGCTGATAGGTAAAGCTACCAACTTTCCGAGGCCTAAAACTGGGACGGTCCATTCTGACCATGACCCCCCCACCCCATCACTCCCACAGGCACCGCCGCAGACAACGCTGCACACAATCAATTACATTTTGCTGCTTGCTCTAGCCATGCCGCCCCACAGTAACACCAGTAGCAATTATTCAGATTAAAACAGTATATCATTATGCTGCAGCAAGTTCCAAATCATGATGTACAGATAGTTCATTAGAAGCAAACCTGTGTTAAATTGTGATCAGACATTCAAGCTGCATGTATTGCTCCTCCTGACAGTCCCATCCAACCCGCTCACACTCACCTTATTTGCTGAGCAAACTTCACTTCAGTGACTCCCACCACCTCACCAGATTGTTTTCACACACCTCCCTACAGCTGATCAGGTTCAGGTACCTTGGTTCCCTGCTGCCAGTCTGTTCTCTGTCTGGAGTCCCTCTCAGCTGCTGGCAGGCAAATGTCCACATGTGCCTGTTTGCACTACTACCCAGTCTAATCTAACAAGAAGGAACATGCTTTACTGTGCTCCCACTGACATGCTTGCAGTGCAATACAGGTGCAGGGGTTAAAGTTATAAACTGCTGTCCAGCCTGAGCAGCGCCACAGTGGTGCTGAAATAACTGTCACTCACGGATTAGCAATCAGCAAAAAAAAAAAAAAGGGACAAAACTGGGACAAGTATGCAAAAAAAGGGACAAAAGTGATATTTTGCAAAACTTGTGGGGACACTGGAATATGCTGCCTAAAATAGGGACCGTCCTGGGAAAATAGGGACTGTTGGTAGCTTTACTGATAGGCCTGTAATTCTCCCAATTGTTTTTGGGTCCCTTTTGTGTATCGGTATAACGTGTGCTGTTTTCCATGCAGAGGGCACAAAGTTATTATTGAGACACCCTTCGAAGAGAAATTTTGGTGAGTGAGGCCATCTGCAAGTAAATATAGGAGGGATAATACTTTTTGTGTATAGATTCTTTAGAAAGGTTTATAAATTCGTCCTCATTATGGGTCGCCCCCAACTTGGTAGAATTAGATTGATATTGAGAGTATTAGCCATTTCTTTAGGTTCATATACCAGTTTACTTATTAGAAGAGGTCCAGTGTGACATATATATATTTTTTATGAGTTTATATATGAATAGAAATACTTGCTGTTTGTTTTATTTGCTGTCCTTGCAAGATTATGTTCCCATTTTGCTTTAGCTTCAAATTTTTGATTGCATTTTTTTTTTATTTAACATACAAGGCCCAGTTTGCTGGTGTACGGGAGTTTAAATAATTTGAATATTGTTCATGCTTTTGTTTTAGAAGTCTGTGTATTGTCTTGTCAATCCATTATAGGCTATGTTTACGACCACTATTTTTGTTTTTGAATGGAATATATTTATCCCTCAATGAAAGAATGGTCTGGTGTAAAAAGTCCTAGGCCTCCTCTGTTGTTTTTGTAGAAAAAATATCAGCCCAGTTTATGGAAATCAGTTTTGAAGTTAGCAAATCGAAGTCTGCTGCTTCATAAAGATATGTCTTTGTAGTACTACAGCTATAGGTATGGTTGGTTACTAAGGAAAAATGAATAGAATCATGGTCACTATTCCTAATTGGGGTTTGAACAGACACATTATTAATCACCAATAGGTCGCTGTGAATCACTAGCTCTAGTATTTGCTCCCCCCGGTAGGACTATGTATGCATTGATTTAAATTATACTGTAGGCTGCTGCTTGAAGATGCAGTTAAATCTTACCATGAGATGTCCCCAATATTGAAATCACCCATGCATGTCATGTTACCAAGCTCACTTGCCAATTCAATTTCTTTAAAAATAGCATGTGAATATTCAGCTGTAGAATTGGGAGGGCGATAACAAATACCTAATACGATATGTTTTGAATTATTTAACAGGAGTGGTGGTAAATGGTAGACACTAAGGTAATGGGAGAGTGACTAGTGGGGTGCCACGGGGTTCGATGCTGGGATCGTTCCTCTTCAGTGTCTTCATAAACGACATTGCAGAGGAGCTTGAGGGTAAGGTGTGTCTCTTTGCAGATGATACAAAAATCTGCAGTAGAGTTGACACTCAGGAAGGGATGGAGAGAATGCAAAATGATCTGAGGAAATGAGTGATAGTCTAGGGGTGGCAGTTGGATTTCAGTTGCAGAAAGTGCAAGGTTATGCACTTAGGGCTGTGGATCTCAGGGGCTGTGTATAACATGGAGTGGAGCTTGCAGTCACAAAGCAAGAAAGAGACTTGGGGGTCATCATATCTGATGACCTCAAGGTAGCTGGGCAGTGTGACAAAACAGTGAGAAAGGCTAGCAGGATGCCGGGATGCATTGGGAGAGGGATTTCTAGCATGAGGAGGGAGGTGGTGCTGCCACTGTATCACTCACTGGTGAGGCCTCACCTGGAGTACTGTATTCAGTTCTGGAGACTGCACCTTCGCAAGGACATTGAAAGGTTTGAAGGCGGTACAGAAGAGGGCAAAAAGAATGATGAGGGGGTTGCACAAGAAACCGTATGAGGAAAAACTGCAGGAACTCAACAGGTACTCCCTGGAAGAGAGGGGGCATGATTGAAATCTGCAAGGTCATCGTATCTGATGATTGTTTCCTCCAGTTTAGTTAAGAAATTAAGCAGCAATGAGGTGGGAGAAATAGATCAACAACAGGGTCGACACCCAGGAGGGGTGGACAGAATGAGAGGAGAGGGTCAACACCCAGGAGGGGGTGGACAGAATGAGAGGAGAGGGTCAACACCCAGGAGGGGGTGGACAGAATGAGAGGAGACTTAAAAAAAACTGGAGGAAACAGTCATTAGATATGATGACCTAGTGTGCTACCTGCAGTGTCAATGGCTCAGCAGGTAGCACACTCGCCTCTGAGGACGGGAGATCAGTATGCTGTGGGTTCTATCCCCACACCAGGCACTTGGGTTAAATACCAGTACTGACACTGTAGTGCAGCATGAGGGGGGTACTGCACTCTTTAGGTGCCGTCTTTCGGATGAGATGTTAAGCCGAGGTCCCATCTGCCTGTTCTGGTGGTAGTTAAAGATTCCATGGCACTTCTCAAAAAGAGTAGGGGAATTTTCTATTATAACTTCAAAGCAAACAATGTACAGAGAGTAGGGGAATTTCCCTGGTGCCCTGGACAAATTTCCCATTCTCTAAAATACCACCAACAGCTAATCTGGTTCAAGGTCAGTTGGCATTCATCTGTATCCCCACCCCCCACCCGTTGTGCCTGAAAATAGTCAGAATTTGTCTAGTGCACTTACCCAGTCAACAAAAACTAAATAAAATAAGTACCTCACAGCAGTGAACATGCTGCAAATAGAGGGTCTATTTCAGAGAAAAGAAAGACTAGAACAAGAGGGCATGCAACCGGTGTTTGGGAATGAGCACGGGTCGCTGGGGTCGGCAGGGGAAGAGAAGGATCGAGCGCCCGATGGCTGATCTCCTTCTCCAGTTGGGGAGGACTGCAGACCTTGCTGCAATACTGCCACCTGGGGGAACTCTGGTAGAAGGTGCAGTCAGAGGCAGCAAGACGTGTTGGGAGGGGCGGATGTCAGCCGAGGGCTGGAGCAAAGGCACGTCTCACCATGCCTTTGTCTCATTGGCCCTCCCAGTGCGCTGACGACTGCAGGGGGCAGGAGAAAAAAACAGGAAAACACCCCGCAGTGGCACTGGTAGATGGGTCCCAGCACCGGTGATTGGAGGAAATTGAGGAAGGCAGCGCAAGGTGTATGCTTAGCTACAGGTCTGGGGGATTTAGGGGGACTCCACCTCAGCAGGGGGGTTATCTGGAGTGCTCTGGAGTGGGGCACCCATATGGGCTGACGATCATCGGGGGAGCTCCCACACAGGGACACAGTGGGTTCCCGAAGAGAGGGGCTACTGTGGGAGGGTAGGAGCATAAAGACAAGGTTAAAAAAAAATCTATGGGGACATGCTCAGAGAGCTAAACATGTACTCACTGGATGTGAGAAGGGAGAGGGGGAACATGATAGAGACGTTCAAATATAATAATGGTGCCATTAGACAGAGGGACCTTTCTAACCCTAGGACGGGCAACCCGAAGAAGGAAAGGGGTGGAGGAATAGGAGGAAAATTGAGCGGGACCTCTAACCCACCTAAGACTCTTGGTGAGGGACAGGCCACGTCTAATCTAGAACTGGAGGAAACGATGACCTCCATAGGTCTGAAATTGAAAAGAATCATTACCTCGTTAGCTGAACTCAATAACAACTTGGATACCTTTGCCACTAGGGTTACAGCAGTGGAAAAGGATGTGGAAGGCCTCAAAACAGAATTTCATGATGTTGAAAAGACATCGGAATCCTTCACAGCAGCTACGGCCATGATCATTAAGGAGAACACTCACCTTCGGGCTCGTATAGAGACCCTGGAAAGTCAATCCCGCTCCTCCAACGTGTGCATTCTAGGACTCACGGAAGGGGTTGAAGGAGATCACCCTTTATTAAACATTAAAGACTGGCTAGAAGAGAAACTTGTCCTGAGGGGTCAATCCTCGTCGTTCAATGTTCAACAAGTTTACTGTATTACACCCAGGGGTCAAAGAGAAGAATCGGAGGTGCCACGCACACTGCTGGTGGTGACTGATGGAGTGGGGACGAGAGATCAAATTCTGAGGCTGGCCAGACAGTTGAGCCCCATAAGGCAGGATGAGCATACAGTCCTTTTCTTCCCGGACATTAGTTATGCCACCAGAATGTGCCGCAAGAAATTTGATGGCACAAGGCATCTGCTACGTGAAGCCACTATTCCGCATTCAATCATTTTTCCAGCCAGATTACGCATTGTGCATCAGGGGAAAGTCTGGTTGTTTTCAGATCCCACAGAGGCTGGGAAATAGACCACTTGCTTTACCTCTGCCGCAGCTCGACGTACCAGAGAGACTGAATCGGAAGATGAGGATATCTGGGAATTAGGAGCTGGTTGAATTGATGGTATGCTTACAACTTTGACGACGAAGCTTTTGACACTGTTCTTGACAGTTCTGAAAGACTCATGCAACACTTTGGAAGGTTTAATTTAGTCTGTTGGCATAACATTTAAAAATTAACATAAATATAGCTCAAAGTAAATATTGAGCCCTTTCATATATCAAGAGTTATCAGAGTTTTTATGTTCCTGCTGTTGATGTTTAAACTTGACGGTTTATACTTAACTTTAGATTTTTGATTGGTCACGTGATGGCATTCAGCTAAGCAGCAGCTGGGTTGCTGAGCTCCCCCCTCTGGCCACCTTTATTAGGTGTTTTTCACAATACATTTTGGATTTTTCCAAAAATTTGCTTAAATAGTTGTTTGAACAGTAGTCAGCCATCGTTTAGCGACTTTGTTGGGGGAAAATAAGTGTGGATTGAGTCGCGATGGAGGTGGATGGAAAACAGGCCTTAACCAAGCATACTCCTCCTGCATCCCGGAGAAGGCCAAAGAAACAAAGAAACCAGGCTCCCACCAAGCCAGACCGAGGAGGAGATAAGATGGTACAATCGATCCCGCTGACCTAGGATAAATTTCTCCAAGAGCTTAACCGCTCAAAGATATACTTAAGGAACTGACTGGAGAGCTTAAATCTCTACTGTGATCTCTCTGTTTCCAGAAAAGTCTCTGATGTAGAAGTTAGAGCTACCTCATCGGAGCAATGGAGATCCAGAGCTGAGGTGGAAATAGGTGAACTAAGACAACAAGTAAAGAAGCTACAGCTTAAGACTGAAGATTTGGAGGCATGCCGCAATAATCTGCTAATTATGGGCCTACCTGAGCTGGAAGAAGGCCCAGACCCTCATGGCTTTCCTGCAAAAGTTTCTCTGCAAAGTGGTGGGCCCATCTCCCATAAGTGCCTCCTATCACCTCGAGAGGGCACATGCGTTCGTTACGAACCTAGACCTGCAGCTGGATCTCCCCACGTCCTATTATAATTAAATTTCTGAGTTATGTTGAGAGCAGCACGTCTATCTGAAGGCCCGTGAGCTGAGGGAAATTTTATGGGAGTATCGAGGATCCGAATTGCCCAGGATCTGCCTAAAGAAATCCGTGAGAAGAGGGCAGCATATCACCCTGTGGTGCAGAAACTGATAGCTGCTTCAATACCATTTTGGATGATCTACCCTGCAACCTTAAGGGTGACCATTGGTGGACTGGCTACTAGCTTCAATACCCCTGAGGCTGCCCGTAAAGAACTCTCCAGCAAATTGCCTGATCTTTTTAAAATGCCTGGCTGAAAGACTCTATCCTCTGGCTTTGGGTTTGCAGCTTTAAGGCTGACCTGGGATAAATTAATATTCTGCCTCTGCTAGTTTTATTAGATTCCCTGGTTTCTGGGCCTGTCGCTAGTAGAAGGTGAATTATTTCACTAACCTTTCTCCTTGGCTTCTCTGTCGCTCGCTCCTTTGCTTTCCTGGTCGCCTGGGTCTCTTCTTTCTGGCCCTCTCCGTCGAGATTTGGGGTCCGGGATCGATGTGGGGCTGAGGTTTACTCTCGCAGGGTCTCCCCTCCCGTTTTTCGTATATAAAATACCACAGTGGAACCTTTGTTCATGACTGCGGTTTCCGGTGGGAACTTCCTGTCTTGACGGACGTATAGGGTCCCTTGGCTTATTGGCTCCCCTGAAACAGCAGCGGTGGCCGATTGTTCCTGTGCCTATTCCTGTCCCTTTCCGGCTTTGTGGCCTGGCTGGCTTGAATTTTATCCCCTCAGGGGCTGCATGGATTCAGTAAGTGCCCTTTGATGCTGCCTTATTGGGGAGATGATGGAGTGTGCCGGGCTTGATTTGGCTACTGAAGATGGATCTCTTTGAGTTCAGGGTTTTGATGTTCCCTCTATATGTTTTGTTTCTCCTTTCATGTCCTTCTCTTCTCTCTTTGCTCTGTAAGCAAAATACTGTTCTGGAGGGCTTGTGGTGGGGGAGGTGGCGGTGGGGGAGGACTTAGCAGGCTTCTCGCTGGATGTGGAATTGCGAGCCATGTAGTGGGGGATGGCTAACCTCTAGCCGGGGCTGGGATGGAAGGGGAAAGGGTGTGTAACAGTTTTGGTCATTTTTTCTTTTGGACCATTCTTGATGTCGGGAATATCTGGGTACTTGTTCCTGGTTCTGAGGGGTAGGAGGTTCGCATGGGGGTTGAGGAGGTTCGAGCTTATGGATGACAGTTTATACTTTAGTTTATCTCTGCTCGAGCCACCTGATGTATATAGTTATTGTGAGGTCTGTATGGGGCATTGTTTGATGGGGGGTGGGGTTAGATTGCAGTATTCTAAGCTACAGGGATTTCTGGCTTCTTGGGGGGGTCTCTCTTTCCTTAGAGCTGGGGTTTTCATAGGTTTCAGGATTTTGGTCGGTGGGAGGGATACAGGGTGGGGGGTTCCATGTACTGACATTCTAGATAACTTTACTGATTGCTGGTTCGTTTTGTTAGCTTGCTTCTTTTTGGGAAATATGACTGTTGGTGGGGTGGGGGGATGGGGTAATTCCTTTTATAAGACTAGATTTTTTTCAATCTTGGGGGTGCACCTTGTTTATACATACTATTCTGGTTCTGTCTGGATATTTGAATGTCTTGTTATATCTTTAAAATGGCTACAAACACAGTTAAAATAGCGTCCTGGAATGTTAGAGGCGTGGGATCGGGTCAAGCGGCTACAGGCCTTTAATCACTGCTCATTGCTCCACATTGATATCCTTTTCTGCAAGAGACACATTTATGTCCACGAAAGCTAAGCTGCTTTCCGAGCTGGCTTTTCTCAATCCTACCTTGCTGGAAACTCCTGTTTTAGTAAAGGGGTTGCATTCTCCTTAAAAGGCATGTTTTGTTTTGAAGGATATAACTGTCTCAGACCCAGAAGGAGGTATGTCCTAGTGAAAGGTACTCTCAATGGAAGAATGTGGTCCTCGGTTCTGTATATGGTCGGTGGGGGAACCCGGGTTTTTATGACTTTGGCAGATAAATTGGCTGGCTTTTGCCCGTTCAGTTCATACTGGGAGGGGACTGGAATGTACCGTGTTCATCTACTTTAGATAGGGAGTCACAGGATAAACGCCCACCCTCCCCGGCTCAGAGAGCTTTCTGGGAACTGACCTTGTCGCTGGGCCTAGGTGATCCCTGGCGTCTCGCCAACCCTTCTTGTCGTGCCTTCTCTTTCCAATCCCAATCACATGGTACTAGGTCAAGATTAGATATGGTATTAGTTAGTCTTCCCTTTCTACCGAATATTCCTCTGTCTGGTATTGAGCCGATCATCGTGTCTGACCATGCTATAGTCTGGATACAAATGTCCCTAAATCCTGATTACTCTCGTGATTCTATGTGGCGGTTAAATACTCAGTTGTTAAAGGACCACCAGTGTGTTTCCGAAATTAGCTCCCGAATATCCCTCTTTCTGGCTGATAATTTGAATTCCACCCCTAGGATTGATATGATATGGGAGCCCTGAAGTGCTATCTTAGGGGTGATCTTATTAAAATGGCTTCCTTTAGGAAGAAGACTGCTGGCCAGATCATTGGCTCTGATAAACAAGATTAGGGAATTAGAAAACAGACTCGGTAACCTCTTGTTATCGGATCTCAAAGAGCTCCTATTAACCAAGAACGAATACTCGGATCTCTTGAAAGAGAGAACAGAATATTGTCTGGTAAAAACCCAGGCTAAATATCTGGATCTTGGTGAAAAATCCGGTAAACTACTGGCCTTGCGTTTGTGTGCACTCGAAAGCTCGAGGATTATCCCTTCTTTGTCTTCCCCATCTGGTGATGTTCTCTCCTCGCCCAGGGATATTGCACATATTTTTAAGGAGTATTATTCGGGCCTTTATAGTCATTCCCAACCTCCCCACCCCACTGCAGCTGTCAAAGAATACGTAAGAAGAATAGGTATTCCTTGTATATCAGAGTCTCAGCAAGCGAGTCTATTAAACCCTATTTCAGCTGAAGAAATAAAGAGTACCATCGCTTCCTTGGCTCCTGATAAAGCGCCGGGACCGGATGGATTCCCGGCAAATTTTTATAAAGTTTTTGTTAAAGATTTGACCCCCATTCTTCTTAAATTATATAATTATTTGCCGGTCTCCTCTGAGCTTGATCCTGCTTTATTTGAGGCTACTATAGTTTTAATTCCTAAAGCGGACAAAAACCCCACTGACCCGGCTAACTACTGCCCTATCTCTCTCCAAAATTATGATATCAAAATTCTAGCTAAAATACTTGCTGAAAGGATCAAGAGGATTTGGTTGGAGCTTTTGAGTCCTGAACAGGCGGGCTTTGTTTCCGGGAGGTCGGCGGCAGATCATTTGAGGACTTTGTCGCACATCTCTCAGTAT
Source organism: Neoceratodus forsteri (assembly GCA_016271365.2). Taxonomy (NCBI): domain Eukaryota; kingdom Metazoa; phylum Chordata; order Ceratodontiformes; family Ceratodontidae; genus Neoceratodus; species Neoceratodus forsteri. The sequence goes on along the minus strand of JADMNL010000025.1, from coordinate 228,522,994 downwards.
GCCCGAACTGCCTCGGGTCCGGTTGCTCTAATCTCTCTTGATGCTGAGAAAGCGTTTGATCGGGTTGATTGGTCCTTTTTGTGGATTGTAATGGAGGAAATGGGTTTCCTGACTTCTTTTTTGAATATGATACGGGTATTTTACAATTGCCCCTCTGCCAAGATTTACTGTAACGGGGTCTTGTCTTCCTCTTTCGGTCTTTTTGCTGGTACTAGGCAGGGTTGTCCTCTCTCTCCTTTACTATTTAATTTATACCTCGAGCCGTCGCTGATTAAACTCAAGTCGTCTCCTCATGTGAGAGGTATTAGGCTTCATCAACGGGAATTAGTTTTGTCTGCATATGCAGATGATGTTTTGTTGCATCTGACGGATCCGGCAACATCTTTAAAGGCAGCTCTTGAAGTTATTACAATTTAGTTCCTTCTCTGTTTACAAACTAAATATCTCTAAATGTGAGATCTTCCCCCTTAATAATTATACGTATAAACAAGATTTTCTCCCCTTTGGAATGAGGTGGACCCCCAGGTCAATTAAGTATCTTGGAATCCACTTTTCTACTGATCCTTCCCTTCTGAAGAGGTTAAACCTGGTCAGAGTCAGAGACTCGATTAGCCAGGACTTGCAACACTGGTCAGCCCTCCCTATTTCCCTTTGGGGTTGAATAAATATTGTTAAAATGAATGTTCTTCCCCAGATTTTCTATCCATTGAATCTGACCAATCTCTGGATCCCTCTTTCCTTTTTTCAACAGCTTCATCGACTGTTTTCTAGCTTTATTTGGCGGGGGAAGGGGGTGCGACGCTCTTATACCACCTTGTCGTTTCCTAAGGACAGAGGTGGCTTAAAGCTCCCTAATCTTCTACTGTATCACTGGGCCGCCCACCTTTCTAAGTTGGGGAGATGGTTCTCCAAATACATAGAACCTCTGCCCAATCTGGCTTCAGTTGGAAAGGGCTCTTCTTTCTGAACTCAGAGTAGATATGTCTGCCTTGTTTTACTTGTCCCCAAAGTCCTTTCACAGTTGGTTCCGGATAGTACGGTGATAGACTCTCTTAGATCGTGGGCACAGTGTCTTAACTTCTTTCGGATTTCTAATGTTATGGATCTAGGACAGCCAATAGTTCTAAATCCTAATATTAGATTGGGGTATTCTTGAATAAGGTCAAAGTGGCTCCCACAGTTTAAGGATGCCAGGGTGGAACACCTGTTCAATCAGGATTCGCTCCTTACGTCGGATGATATTCTGGCAAGGTTTGATATATCAGCTAAAGGAATTTTTAAGGTATACCAGCTTCGGCACGTAGTGGGTAACAAATTTGGCACCACTGCTAGACAGTCAGTTGTACACCCATTCCTATCTAACATCATCAGCCTTGCCTCTCAACCTCACTCTATTTCGTCAATCTGTTCCTATCTCTTGAAGTTTAATTTACAGGAGGATGTTGAGGGTTCGTTGGTTTGGACACATCTTCTCTCCGAGGTTACACCGCTCTGGACTAATATCTGGCGTGACTTACATAGATATCACACCCAAGATAGGTTTCGGTTAGTACAATATTATATTGTAAATAACTTATATTGTACTCCCGTTAAACTCTTTCAGCGCAAGTTGGCTTCTGTGTCAGATTGTTTTAGGTGCTCACAGGCTGAGGGCAACTTAGTTCACATTTTTTGGGACTGTCCTAAAGTTGCCCCGCTGTGGTCCCTGATCCAGGAAAATTTGGATCCCCTTTTGGGTCTGAGCCGGTTCTTCTGCCCGGAAATCTGTGTGCTGGGTGACTTTTCTTATGTAGACAGTGTAGAGCGCCGATATCATATGGCCTTAGTGTCCATGGCGGTCAAAAAACTGGTCTTAAGACATTGGAAGGACCAATTGGTTTTATCATATGCTGACTGGTTGAAGGAGATAATGGCATATCTTCAATCAGAGAATCTTATAGCCAGCTATAAGGATCGTATGGATCTATTTCATAAAAGATGGGGCAAACTCCAAGCTTTATGCTTGCCTTAGGACCGGGCGAACCGATCCCTTCGTCCTCATATAGTTTATATAGTGTTCATAGTACCCTTTGTATTGTGGTAGATTTTGACCTGTTTCTTTTCCTCCTAGGAGATCTAGGATGATTAAACTGATGTACTGTATTGTAGATATGTTGTGATATCCAGATTTCGGGCTTCTTGGCCCTTTGTTGGTGCACCCTGGGGAATGGGGGGTGGGGAGGGAGTTCTTTGATTCTTTTGAAATCTTGGTTGTATGATATGCATATTGTCTTTCTCCGTCTAAGTAATTACTGATATGCTATGTATCTGTTTCGGGGAGGGTGGGTTTAGTTTATTGTATTTTATTTTATTTTACTTTACCTTATTTTATTTTGTCTTGTTTTGTCTTGTTGCTTTGTTTGATTGTATGTTGGAAACTAATAAACTTAAATTTCAAAAATTAACTTTAGATTTATAGTGTGACGTCCCATACTCCACTTTTGTGGAGTTGCTGCTCTGTGCTGGACTTTGTTTTAACTTTAGTAAGACGAAATTAGTCCCACTGCTCATGGGTTCTTTAACACAGCTGATTTTCTGTTCATTTAGCGTGGGCTATTACATCTTGTATTACCCCCTAATGTGGTATCATAATGTTCAGGATGCTCTTACTTCCTTAGATTAAGGAGAGACTTACTCTCTCCAGAAAAAATATCTTTACTTTGATGTATCGAATGGTCTTGAACATGGTAAATGTATAAGTGTGTACACTTTTTTAAATCAAATAAAAATAAAGTATAAAAAAAAAGGTCCGCCAAAGGTGCAGCAAGGACATCTTCCAGCTCCTTTAGCACCCTGGTATGAAGGCCATCCAGACCTGGCGCCTTATCCATTCTCAGGGACTTCAGGGCCTCTCTCATCCTGCCTACAGGAATTTCAACGTCCGAGAGCTCCCCACTTCCTCTTTCCTAGCCCGTCTCCCCTCATGTGGTGTTGGCCGTCCATCGTCTCTTGTGAAGACTGATGCAAATTATTCGTTTAGTACCTCCACCTGCTCACTGTCCTCCTCGGCCCACCCACTCCCTGACCTCAGTCTGCTAAACTGCCCTTTCACTTTCCTTTCCCTGATATACCTAAAGAACCCTTTTTCCCTTTTCTGATCCCCTGTGCCAACCTCTGTTCTGTCCTCAATTTGGCTGATCTCACCACCCTGGTTACCTTTTTGGATATCCTATCGTACTCCCCCCACCTCCCCCATTCGCATCCCCCTTGTGAGTGCTTATATTTCCTATAAGCCACTCTTTTCTCCCTCACCACCTCCTGGACTTCCCTGGTGTAGTATGTGTAGAATGAATAACAAACTGTATAGCAAATGGTAAAAGGTAAGAAACCAATCCAGCAGAAATGTAAGTATGTTGCAAATATAGCAGATACTCGTAGTTTTTTTATTGACATTATTTAATTAAGTTTAAGAGAAAGGAGAATCGAACCCAAATGAAAAATGTAATATAATGACTGGTGAAAAATGTAAAGGAAAATGTTTCTAAATCAAAATAAAGACCGTTTTAAAAAAAGGTAATTATTTTCAAAAACTAGACATATTCATGAACAATAAAGGGTTACTTGATTACTACCACAGCAAGTGGGGGGGGGGGGGCAGCTTTATCTGGACCAGCTGTGTCTAATATCCTAGTGAATGTCAACTGCGGAGGATTTGGGGATTTCTGGTTACAGCCAATGTCAGCTGGGGACCCCTGTTAAAGGGGAACAGTCAGCACTAAGAGCCCCACACCCAAGTGTCTGTTCCCCTTTAACCCTGGTAGTGAAGGCAGCCGCTTCCCCCTGGCCAGAGAAAGGGTGTATTCGTGGTAACCCCACAGGGTGGAGGGAGGACAGAAGGATCCATGGGGGAAAATGAACCATTCAAACAAAGTAATGAACAACTCACTCACTGAAACATTTCGTGTTGCTAACTAGTTTTGAGACATACTGTACTTGTTTTAGCTTTATTTTTATTTCAGTCCACACAGGAGCACAAAAATGCACAGCATACACATACAGACATTTCTCATGTTGTACAAGACATTGATCCAGAGTTAGGCATTGTATCATTTTAACCTACTAATTTGACATCATACAATTCCATGATACAGAACTTCCACACCCCCAGATCAGAGCAAGTGAGGAAATGTTGTACTATAGGGGTATGTTTCCTGTTGGCCAACCCTCTCACAGAATATTGAGAGTTCCAAAGGGCTAATGATCTTTCTGGGGTGAGACACAATTCCATCAAGTGTACTGTTTGATCATTGTTCCAGATCTGGAAAGGAGGAAATTTTTATATATACTGTGTGTGTATGTATATATATATATATATATATATATATATATAATATATATTTTGTATTTTGTGCCGCTTTTCACCTGTCCCTCGAACTATTACACGTGCACATGTCGAGGCATGTGCACACCATGGCCTGAGGTGCCCTCCTGCAACTCACCGCCTACGCTAGCTACCGGACCTCCACCCGGTGGCAGCAGAACTACTGGAAGGCGACCACCACCCCTAGAGAAAAGAGCTGCCTGTCGGCTGCTCAGTCCTGCTCTCATCCTCCCCCGTGCTGGCTCCCTGATGACCCAAGTCCATTCCCAAACCTGGGTTGCCGGCGTGACATGAGGTAAGGCATCCAGCGCTTTAGCCCTCTGCGTCACCGGGCCAGCAGAAATTGACATATTTAATATTATGCTCATGACTAACAAGCCATTTTGGGTTAAAGGCCCAGGAGGTATATGCTACTCCACAGTGAGGGATTACTGTATGCACATTGTTAGGTCTCATTGCTGGCTAATCGGTCCAATACTGGGTGAAACCTATTTCAAAAGGAGAACATCCCTAAACTGTGCCCATCATAACTTGAAAGTCCATGGAGAGTTTTTTTAAATGAGGTGTTGGGTTTATCTGCAGCTGGCAGCAGTCCAGAGATAGCAATGCCTGTGTCTGCCACATATTGTTACTACATTGCCACCATCTTTAGAACTTTGTGATGTCACTGAAGATCAAGCTGTGGCAAATCACATTGTAGTCAGTCACAACTTTATTGTCAGTGACATCACAAGGTTCTAAAAATGGTGGCAATATAGTATAATTATGGAGCGGATATACATTTTTCTGGACTGCTGCTGGTGGCAGAAGAGCGCAGTACTTCATTTAAAAGATTTTTTCATGGGCTTTCGAACTATGACAGGCACAGTTCAGAAATATTCCCCTGCACTGCACTGATCCTAAAACTCATTTTTCCCCAGTAGAAACTGTTTTGAAGGTAACAGTTCAAATTCTATTATTGTTCCATCTACACGGGCCCTTTAGTAACCTCAGTGGATATTTGTGCTTTGAAATCTGATGGTCAGTAGCATTTTAGAACTCTGTGATGTAGTTTATGTCCCAACCAACCACAGAGTTCTGTAGCAGAACATGGATGCATTGTGCCAGCAATAGCAGAACAGAGACAGAAACTACATCATGCAATTCTAATATAGCTCTTATCAGTTGTACAGTAAGTCAGAAACACACTCTGGAACACCCAAAACTCCTGTATAACTAGAGCAGTAACAGAAATTACACTAGTATTTAAAAAACAGCTTCTGCTGGGGAAAATGACTCCTAGAATTCGGCTCAGTTTTCTTTAAGAGCCAGTCTTTCCCGCTAGAGTTTTTCAGTCCATGACGCTTGTAAGAGGTAACAAATATACATAAACAAATGTCTTTTAATATCCCTGAGACAAGGGCAGTTCATCAGCTTTTATAATATTTTTCCTGTTCCTCATATCCTCCTTATAAAGCCACAGTCCTGTGAGTGCAGTTTCATTTATTATTCAACAATAAGTTTACCTTGTTTATGTAGCATATCCCAGACATTCCCTCTGGGTATTTTTTTTTTTTATTTCAGAGGCCACACTAAAATAAATGAAATCAATACATTATTCACTTACTCAAACTAACAGTGCTCTTGACAAAACTTAATTTTACAATATCAGGCCATACTGACAAAATTATATATACTTTGTGCTACTTTTTATTTTATATATCATAGGGCTTTCTCTTTTCTATATATTGTGAAACAAATGTTTGTAAGTATTTCTCTCTCACAATTCAAATGTATTTCTAGTGCACGTCTTCAAGTTACTGTATAGGTTTGAATTTTCAAATGTCTTTTACCTTTCTGTGGATTTGTAATCCCCTACCAAGATTGTTCATTCCTCTAAAAAAAAAAATTCCCCTTTGGCAGCTGTCTGTGTGTTTCATTAGAACAGCATGCTATCATGCAAAGATCACCAAGTTCAGGTAGTACTGAAAAGGAGATTTATTTCTTTTATTATTCAGTTCTCTTCCATTAATACTTTCTTGAGGTCATTTATTTAGTTATTTTTCATATGAAGTTACTCTAACTGGGCTGACTCATGAGAGGTAGCATCTTGTGTTCGCAGGGGTCCCAGGAGGACAACAGCAGTCAACAGGTTGACATTGTCCAGCAGGAACTGTTGCATTCAGGCTAAAATATAAGACGGAAAGCAGACAGTAAGGGTACAATAAGTATGGTGCATCCAAACAGTAATAAAGCAAGTTACCAAAGTGGGTTCACAGTAAATAAAGAGTAAGAGCATTGGTACGCAACATGGTCATGGTCGGAGAGGGGAATATTAGACCAAAACAAATAGAAGAGGTTCGAAAGTGGCAGGAAGTTCTGAGCTTGAACACTTATGAGCTAAAAGTATTCCTCAGCTTTGGGGGTCTTGTGCTTAAAATGTGAAGGCCTTTGTATCAGATTCAGGTTTCATCCTGGAAATTGAGAAGGTAAGTGCTGCTGTTGAACAAAGTGAATAGGCACTGCTCAACTGTATGACGTGACCTGGAGATAATCAGGGTCTTTTTCCTGAGCACAGTTAAACAATAAAGAAAGCCAGCGGTAGTCATGCCTGCTTGATGGACTTGACCATAGAGCAGACAGTGATGGAATTGGGTAGACCTACCACAAAACAGGATGAACCGGCACAACCTGTACTAATGATCTAGGAGCAGAAGACTGGGTTTATTTGTGCAGCGGTACATGATGTCTCCGTAGTCGACAGAAGGGAGCAGGAAGTGGGAGAACAAAGGCTCCCTCACATGAGAACTGTGATGGTGTTTAAATAAGCACCCTTACCTCCCAAGGCATCTTCAGACACAGGAATAATAATTTTAATTTCCAACATGAAAGAAAGGGAAGGGATCGTGTTTGGGCTTTGTGTAGCCAGCAGTCAGATCCCTCTGAGTCCTCAGAATGAGTGCTCTGCCTCCACTACCTCTTGTTAATTTGGTAGTGGCTTTAATTTGTAACAGATAACTCCATTAAAAAAGTGCCCCTATTTTCTACAGACTCAAATACAGTATTACGAAATGCCTGAACGCGAGTGAGGGGCAGTCACATTAGTCAGTAGAAGGGTCCAAGCTGTGGACTCCATGGATGCGAAATACGATCCCTTCCCCTCCTTTAATGCTGGAAATGTATGTCAATACCGACACCAAAACCACTCTTACGGCTGTAAGAGTGTTCTCACATGCATTCTTATGGTATGAAAACCACTAACTGATGGTAAGTGGTTCTGATACCTTGAGGCCACTCTTACAACCATAAGAATTGTCTCAGCGATGGTATTAATATATTATTGATCAAAATCCATCAATAATATATGAAAAAATGAAAAAAAATGCCCCTAACATGCCTGTTTCCAAGGCAGCTGCACATGAGACACTTTCCAGAATAAGAGTATCACATGGGCATAGAAACATAGACCTTGATGGCAGATAAGCACTGCTTGGCCCATCCAGTCTGCCCATTTCTCCCTATCTACACTATTACTGTTCTATAGACCATGCCCAATCTACAGCTCTTTCTCCCTCCCCCCTTCCTTTCCACATTGATTCCCTTGTGCTTATCCCATGCATTCTTGAACCACACCACTGTTTCCACCCCCACCACTTTCACTGAAAGGCTGTTTCAGGAATCCACCACTCTTTCTGTGAAGTACTTCCTCACAATCTCTCCTGAATCTACCCCCTCCAGCTTCATAGCATGTCCCCTTGTTCTTGAGCATCTTTTCCTCTGAAACATACTACCCTTCTGTACCTTATTTACCCCCAGGAGGTATTTAAAGGTCTCTATCGTTTCTCCCCCTCTCCTTCCTCTGTTCCAGGATGTACATATTAAGGTCCTTTAGTCTGTCCTCATAGGGCTTTTGATGCAGACCCTGCACCATTTTAGTTGCCCTCCTCTGGACCACCTCCACTCTGTCTATGTCCTTCCGCAGATGTGGTTTCCAGAACTGGGCACAATACTGTAGATGGGGTGTTACCATCCGATATGATTACCCCCCCCACCCGGTTTCTTTCCTGCTTGGTGGTCATAAATACCACTCTACCCCTTTTGTATTCTGTCCCGGGTTTCTGTGCCCTAAGTGCATTAGTTTGCACCTTTTTCACAGTGAAGCCCACCTACCATACCCTTGGCCACTCCTTGAGTTTTCTCAGATCTCTGCTCATCCTTTCCACCCCCCCATCCCCGAGTGTCCACCCTACTTTGTATTTGGGCATCATCTGCAAAGATGCAGATCTTTCCTTCCAGCTCTTCTGCAATGTCCATTATAAAGACATTAAAGAGGACTGGTTCCAGCACTGGTCCCTGAGGCACACTGCTGGTCACCCTCCCTTCCTTGGAGTGAACACGATTTAGCACCACCCTCTGTTGCCTGTCCCCTAACCAATTTCTGATCCAGTTTACCACCTTTGGACCCACTCCTAAGCTACCCAGCTTACTTACCAGTTCCTATTTGCAATGTTGTCGAACGTCTTACTGAAATCTTAGTAGGCCACTTCCACTGCTCCACCCTGATCTGACCTGGGCAGAAGAAAGGAGCGCTCCAATTGGTTGGGAGCACTACCTCGTGTAACCCCCACCCCCCTGCCTTTTTGCAAACAACAGGTGGTATACTGTTTGAATCTGACAGCAGTACCAGCTGGGGCCTGGGTTCGGGGAGGAATAGGCTACTCGGCATAAGGGCTAGGTTTGGCTACTCTGCACAGGGGCACCCAAGTAACTCCAAACATGGGAAGCAATAACTGCAATGTCCAATACCAGAAATGGGATTCTGAAGTGTGGCATTTATTCACATCCAAGCAGAACAAACAAAGCATAGACAGACCCCCACGGGGCTACACTTCTGGTAATGCAGATTAAGAATCAAGAACACTTCTTCAACACTTCAGCCCTCAGGCTCTGAACCCACCGGGCACACAGCCTGGACTTGCACGCTGCTTTGGGTACACAGCTCGAACTTGTACACTATCTGGGATTCCCAGGCTCGGCTCCCTTGACGGCCACTCGAACACCTTACATTTATCATGGAAACATTTGTTGGTGGCTCCCTAAACCACCTAAGAGCACCTCAGCTCTATCAGGGAAACTTCCTTTTAATCCCATGTCTGGGTACTTTCCTCAGGCACTGGCCAAGTACCTGAGAGAAAGTAAAGGTGCCACAGAGCAAATCCGTAGAGGTGAATTTGGTTACTACTGATGGGGGTCTCCCACCTCTCGCTTCCACAATTCATACCCAGCCATTTCTCTGGACATTAAACATCTCATTCTGTAAAGCTTGGCAATGTAGATTAAGGCTAAATGTATGTCACATTTCCTCTACTTGTCTTGCTTTTCCATTGTGCTGGACTTGAACATACTTTTACTTGGCTTAGCCAATTGCTCTAGGCCTCCCACTGTTTTAGCAGTCCAGTCCCCACTTTACTTTACTCTTTGTGCTGGACTTGAACATACTTGAATTAACTGGCAATGTCTATTACACTAGACCTCCTACAAATTAAGTAGTCCAATCCCCACGTTTCAACAGTTCAGGTGAAAACATAGGCCCTATGTCTTAGCGAACTCACCCTTTGGTTGCAGGTACCCCACAGGCGATTCCTCACGGGAATTTATTTCCCACAGCTTCGGGTGCCGCAGCACAACTTGAAATAAGGCAGCTTCTTCCTTAGCCGGAACCAGGAGGGTTGCCCCTGCAAGACAGGCAAACCCTTCCACCCCCATCCCCCTCAGGGATGGGACACATGGACCAGTGACAGCGGTCTCCACCACTTCACAGACAGCTTACTGTGTTCCTCTTTTGGTGGAAAATGGACACCTCTAAGTTCTAACCATGGCAGACTCCCATGTGTAGCCTGTTGTGTGTCTCTCCCCCCCCCACTCCCGGCTATCAACAAGTGCTGTCTCATCCCTCCAGGCAACCTTCTAGCTCTGACGTCACTTGATATGGGAGTGGCATAGTGCCTGAGAAATTGGGAGGGGGAAGGGCGGCTGTATCAGCTGCTGAAAAACCCAAACTGGGTGTGCTTCTGAAACTCAGTCCAGTACAACAACCTGGGGTTGCTACCCCAGATAATACTTCAGAGTAGAGTCATCCTCATAGAAACTCGCTACAGAGAAATCACAACAGTAGTTTCAGTACTCAACCAGTTTTACTGTGGGGGTGGGGTGGGGCAGAAAAACCTCCCACTCTGGCGCGCAAAAGGCCTAAATCCGATAATCCCAATCAGTTTGTATTGGCTCAGTCTCTTCCCCTGCGCTGCCGGTTACCACTGGGGTTCCCCAAGGGTCCATCCTGGGCCCCCTACACTTTTCCATCTTTGTTAACACCCTCTCCTCTGACTGCCTCAACAACTGCAACACGCTAATCTATGCTGATGACCTTGTCATCTTTCACAGTGACAAATCTCTCCCTTATATATCTACTGTCCTTACCCAGAACTACAGTGCTGCCCACAGCGAGTTCCCTTCCAGTCTATTGCTGGTAAATGCCAAAAGACCAAGGCTATGTTATTTGCGTGTAATCCACTCCTTGCCAGATACCTTGCAGACAACTCTTCTCTCCAAATTCTCTCTCTCGATGGCCTTGCCCATGAAAATGTCTCCACCTTTAAATACCTGGGTGTAACACTTAACTCCTCTCTCTCTCTCTCTCTCTCCTTCCCTGACCACGTCGACCTTGTAATCTGTAGGATTAACCAGAAACTTGGCACTGCTTACTGCATAAAACCCTACTTGTCCAAATGAGGCTCGCCTGGCCATAGTCAGGGGAAACATTCTCTCCATACTGGACTACTGTTCCCCCATATACTCTCAAGTCTCCGCTACCCTGTGACCTAAACTATCCTCTGCCTACAATAGCGCTTGTCGCTTTGCGCTGTCCGCCCCTTTCTCCACACATCATTGTGACCTCTGCAGCTCTCTCAGCTGGCTCTCTCTACAAGGCCGTTTCAAATTCACCCTAGGCTGCTTTGCAGACACTATCATCAGAAACAGTGCTGTTTCAGCTCTGTAAGCTATGTACTTTGTCTAGGTGCCTTCGATCCTCTGCTGTAACTCCTCTCATGATGTCAAGAACCACGACCAAAATGGGTGGGACCATGCTGTAGCAGTGCCCACCTTTGGAGTGGGCTTCCCCCCCAGATCTTCCAACACCCATTTCACCCTTTAATCACCACCTTAAATCCTGGCTACTAACCAACCACAGCTGCAACTGCCCACCCAGATAGTTGCCCCTAACTGCCTGGTGCTTCATTCCCATATCTCACCCTCCCTGCTCAAGCTGGTTCTATCAAGTTTGGCTCTGCTGCATCCAAAGGGGGATCGGACCACAGTTATCTGAACTACCGTTTGTACATTTACCTAACTGCATTATATTTTTCTTTTTTATTGCTTATATTATGTATCTACATGTGCACTTATTCTTACCCTTACTATGCTTTGTATTTTTACCAGTAACTTCAAATCAATTACTTCTGTTATGTATCTGATACCTCATGCCTTTTGGCCCGGGTTGTGCCTGAAAACGGTCCCTTGGATCAGTGCACTTACCTGGTTAACAAAGTCATAAATAATTGCAAAACAATGTATATTATTTGCTACTCACATAGTCTTTGTGCAAGATAAAGCATATAGCATTGTGACATCCTCACAGACTGAAAAAAAAACACCGTTTCATGCCCCAGTTGGCACTTTTTCAGGACACAAAAGCCCCGGCACTTTGAACATATAGTTCTTCATCAGGGAACCAAACTGGTTGACTATTAAAATTGCTGTAATGTGGCCTGGTGGCCCTGAGGGTTGCGGCACTGGATGCCACACCTTGCGCTATGCCAGTGACCCAGGTTCAGGAATGAGCCCAGGTTGTCAGGGATCAGTCTAGGGGGAAGGGTGAGGAACGAGATCGAGCCGCCACAAGGCAGCTTTCTCCTCCTAGGAGGGGAGGAATTGAAGGTTCCCCGGTCACTGGCCACCACCCGGTGGAGGACAGATGGCGGTGCCGTCCTAGGGAGCTCTGGTGTTAGCCACGGGGAGGGGTGGAAGGGGCTGAGCCGGTGACATGGGGTGTGCGTGCACCTCCACGCACGCACTTCACCCTGTGCTGGGGCCCTGGGACCAGGGGAGAAAATATGCAAAAAAAAACAAATACAAAAAAATTGCTGTAATGATTTTCTGTGACTGCAACTCCACTTCAGACTGTCATTAGCAGCAGCTGATGGGAGTTTTCCACAGTTGACTGCCTGCCCTCCCATGAATGCTGCCAACCTGCCAGTCTCCTGCAGTGCCCCTGTGGAGAAGGTTGAGCTGCATGGCCTATCACAGGGATCACTGCTGGAGCGGAACAGGAATCCTTTTTTCCCCGGGCCGGAAAGCACTGTCATCCGCAGCACTCTGATCGTGGGTTCGCTCAACAAGTAGGACACAGGCTCATTTCCAAAACCGGGTCGCTTACATGGCAGGGCTAAGCTCTCTGTATGACCCATGTTAACCTTAATTAATGAGCAATGGTAATTGCTTTATTATTTTTTATTTATTACTACTGATGACTTATTAATAATGAAGTAATATTTTCACACTGCATTATGGGAACATCACATTAATTGTTGGCTGTGGTGTACACTGAAAGACGAGTATAAATTTCTGAATTGCTTTAAAATGAATGTTTTTTTTCCTCTCCACAGATACGCTGATGAAATACCTGGTTGCGCAAGCAGCAGCTGAGGGGGGCGCCAACGAGCACTGCGTGACAGCTGCTGCGTTTCGAGATGACGAATCCCAGCATCTCACTGTGACAGCCCTATTCAATAACCAGGGATATCACACAGCTGCCACCGCACTAATGCTAGTGGATAGTGCCCTACTTAGGCTTCTGGTTGGACCCAACGCATCCATCACTGTTACTAACCACCCCCAGCCGCGGAATGTCACAGAAACCGGCAAGGATGAGCTAAAAGAGTACGTCCTTCAGGGGTTTCATCCATTTCTTCCTTAATTCCACTACCCCCCATTTTAGTGGCAGTCAGAAAAGGATAGATATGATTGCTTGAACCACATCACGTTATCATGCAGTAAGATTTATCGTGCTGCAAGGCTGGTTGTCAGCAGATCAACAGCTGTGTTTAAACTTGTAAATTGTCTTGTTCAAGTATTTTTCTGCCTAAACAAGCAATTTAATAAGCACAATAACAGACCAGGGTGTGTGGTAAATGGATCTTATAAAATGGGTTGTGAAAAACTAATAAGTTGATTGGATTAGATCCGTTGCCTGACTGTGCCTTAATTCTCAATTAAAGGGACACTGTCAACCTATTTTTCATCAATTATTTCTAGTTAAAATCTACATTTTAGGATTGCTTACCTTCTCTAAGCAAGCAATAATACCCGACAGGGTGGGTGGTATTGGGCCATACCGGAACGCCCAGGGGCGTAGGGCCTTATAGCCCCTGGGCGGTCTGGTATTGCCCATACCGCCCACCCTGGAGGGTATTATTGTGCTTAGAAAATGTTTTTTTTTTGTGAAATTTTTTTATAAAATAATTTTTAATGTCTCAAATTTGCTCAAAAAAGTTGTATAAATTAATAGAAAAAATGTTGTAAAGTAATCCTTGTAGTGGTATAGCTGCCAGTAGAGGGCGCTTTTGTCTTCAATAATTCGTTTTCTGTGGCTATCTTGAAAGCTGGTTTTCTTGTGATGCCTGATTTACAGCAGTTTTCTCGTGTTCCCGTTTATTTAGTTTTTTGATTGTTTCTTTGACGATAAGGGGAAATATGGAAAATAGATTTGTTGCAGCCTGCGTGTCCGAGTTCAGCTACACAGATTTGTTGCAGGCTGCGTGTGCGAGTTCAGCTACAGTTTCGTTATTTTAGTGCCGGATTACTGCCTGATTGCCAGTGCGTGAAGGTACGAGTGAAACTGACAAATATTAATACAGAATTCAAATAAACGTTTCATTTCAGATGTGTTCTGATAGCAGGGCAGGGGGGGTGTAAGCAGTTGCAAACAGCGGTTGGCGTCTGAAGGAGGCACGAGATCTCTGTCGGGAGACGAGCGGTGCCATATTATGCTGACAGAAACACTAATTTCCTGTCTTTCAGCTGCAAATTAAACAACGTGTGTGTTTCTTGCTTGCTTTTTTTTTTTTACATATAATACTTTTAGGTTTTTATTGGGCTGGCAGAGGAGGGTATATGAGTTGTAGGTGACAGCCAGCAGTATGAGAAGCGATGAGCGTGATGAGTACGGTCTGGTTACAACGAGTTTTATTTTTTTCTCTTCATGTTGTTATACCGGAGGATTGCCATTGTGCCATTGGTGACAGTTTCAATTTGGGGTGAGAGTTACAGTCAGGGAAATAGTCGCTCGCTAACATACATAAAAAAAAATGGCATCTATTTCAAATTCAGTGCCCCATTTTTTTAGTCAATCAGAAAGCAAGGTGGCCATGCACAAGGATGTTAGAGTGAGTGAAGGGGCAGCTGGGTTGGCACTTTTTATTTGCTGGGCGTCTATTGAAAGTTAATGTACCCCTCTGGAAGGGGTAGCAGCCAAACAGAGCCCAGCAAATAAAAAGACCATTTTCTAAAATTCATTAATGTTGCGGTTTGTTTTGTCTGTCTCCTTGTTTAGTAGAACTGAAATGCATGCCAATGTGTATTTATAAACAACCTTGTTTTGTTTACAATCCTGGATCTGTTCTTACGGCATACTTCCTGAGCGTTACAAATGCACCCAAACAGTGCAGTCACTCATGAGGCAGTAGCCACCTAAACTCCCACTGCATCATGAGGGGCTAGACTGTGTTGTGGGTGTTCCCAAGTCCAGGAAAGATGCAGCTGGAGCTGAACAAGGAATGTAAACAAACCTGTGTTTGTGTGGTAACACCAGTATGGTGGGCAGTCTGTTTTTCACTTTTTTTAAAAAAAATAGGAGTCAGAATCAAACTACCAGCTACAGTAGTAATCTTTGCAGACTGCAGCCAAACCTCTCATGTGCAAAGAGACACATGGAGATCCTGCGCAAGAACATGCTTACTTAGCGATGTGTGCGGATTTGGCTGCAGTCTGAAAATGTAACTTGCAATATTTAGAGTGCTCGGTTTGCGGTTTTAAGCATTAGGAGCTATATGGTTTACCAGACTTTAGAGAGGACATATCGTTTGGAGTAGTGTTCATGGCGCGCGTTCACAACCACTATATGCTTCCGGTGGCGGGTCAGTTATCGGCGGCCCGAGTGAAAAGGGATTTTGATTTGAATTTAATAAAAACAGGTAGAATTGATTATTTTTACATCTATGGGGGCATTCTACTGTAAATGTTTAATAAGTGTGTGCCTACAAGCTTACAGATTAAAAGTAGTCAAAAATGTAGGGGGAAAGCTGACAGTGCCCCTTTAAGTACTGGGCCACCCTTTATAAGCCCCTTTAAACACTCTGGGCTTCTCTGGAATCAGCCCCTTTAAATTGCTGGGCTGGCTTGGGCCAAACTATCACTCACTCGTCCAACCATGCCTCTCTCATAAATATGTATGCCCTTGTGAGGTCTTTCTGTGGCTGACCCCTTCCCTGTGGGTGTCGCTACACCCCAAAGGCTATAATTATTTAAATTAGGAGCCCCTGGCCTGCCCCTTCATGGCACTCTGCTGTTTTCCCTTGCGCCTAGCACAAACTGCTTAAAATAAAATAAATAACACATTTTTTCTTCACTTTGGGGTGAACACCATGTAGGGGTGTGCTGTCGCTGACTCAGCACACCATCAGGTAGCAGAGGATGCAGGCGGGAGGTGCTGTCTGGAGAGGGAGGGAGCTTCAGGCACTTGCAGGATTACTGGGGACCTCGCGAAAGGGCCTAGGGCAACACAAATGATGTGGCTGTGCGATCGCCGCCACCAAGGGACCGAAACTGGATTTAAACTTTAAAAATAACAAAACGGGGCACCAAGCCCTCCCGGGGACACAACAGAACATTTTTTTACTTTACTGGCAGCTCGGGACGGCACCGCAGACCAGACAGCTATGCAGGTAGATTTTCTTCAGTGACTGGAAGCAGGGATGCACACAGTAAAGCCCTCAGGGACAATTTCAGCTCTCCTGGCAAGCCTGTCTCATCCCTCCTCGCTTTCTGTGTCCTCACTCCTCCGCAGTCACCATGATTCTCACTAACAGAATACTAATTTTCAAACTGCAGCACTCTGTATTCTGGTTCTGGAAGCATGGCAGGTGCCACATAGTGGGCATTCCATCAGCTCAGTCTTGACATTCCATCAGCTGCAGCATGGCATAAAGGCTGAATGTATGCATTATTTCTAAGCTATTTACACTCTTTTGGCAGACTCTGTAACAGGGTTATATGTTGGCGTTTTAAACTGGACACCTGAGCCTTTCTAGGGCACCTTATTACTGCACTAAGGCACCTATAGCTGAGCACTTTTCTAGGCTTTATTTTTCTATGGTGCCCCCAACTCTGGGGCTCTACATATCGGTAGCCATTTTTTTCCCCTTGGTAATGTGAGAGCCCTGCCAGTAAAGTATGTTATTGCTGCCAGCATGCAGACTTGCTAAATCGCATTAAGCCACAGTGCAGCCTTGAGACATAAAAAAATATAATGTTGAAATGAGGTGTGCATTGCGGTCATTATGCTATGTGTGTGTAGCTACAGTTGTAGTCCCGTCCAGAATTTACTGAGCTCTCAGCAAAAAAATAAAACCTGCCCATTACCATCCATCTCTGTTGCTGCAACCTGCCCTCCTGTGTACCCTCAATCTCTGTAGCTGCAACCTGCCCTCCTGTGTACCTTCAATCTCTGTAGCTGCAACCTGCCCTCCTGTGTACCCTCAATCTCTGTAGCTGCACCCTGCTCTCCTTTGTACCCTCAATCTCTGTAGCTGCAGTCGGCACATTTCTCTCCATCTACACGTCATGCAGCAGTCCCATGGTTGCTATGCAGGTAATTTATCCCTAGCGCACAGATAACAAAGGTAGGTAGGGAGGGAGGGCTCGGTGCCTGGATTGATACTAGGTCCCGGGTAATTTATGGGCAGACTTGATGGACCCTCTGGCTGTTTCTGCCGTCACTTTCTATGAGCGCAAGAAGCTCCTCCAAGTCCACAACACTCCCTCCAAAGTCCGAACTCCCCACAACAGTCCCACCAATGTCCGAACTCTGAATGACACCCCAGAAATGACAAATGGCAAGTGGGTGCTGAAAGGGGGGAGGAGGATGAGAAGCCGGCGATCATGGGAAACTACAACTACAGTATTCTGTTTAGGACAAAAACAAACAAACTAAAAAGCAAAATAGAAATTCTAATTAGTCCTGGTAGGCAGAAGAACTAGTTTATTAAAAATGCATGTAGTAATTATTTTTTTAATATTTATTTACACAAACCTGTAAAATAAAGTTACTCATATTCCTTACTTACTACACAGGTGCCTGGCGGTACTTCACACCTCACAGTACACCATGAGCAATAAGATCTGTTCTACTGCAACCCTGTTGTTTGTTTTTGTGCAAGGAAAATGAAAGATAGGGGCTTTATTCCAGCCTTCACTCAGAGCAACCTCCCTAGCTGATCCTGTTGTGAGCACTGCTTGGGTGCTGCTGCAAGAATGGTACAAAGGAGGGATGTACAGATAGTGTCTTTCTGTCTCATACCACATTGTCAATGGGTTACACATGCTCACCTACTAGGAACCAGCACACTCCAAGGCTGTGACATCATCATGGAACCCTGGTCCTTCCCCATTCAGAGGCAGTTGACCTTGAGCCTTCAGTTTTTGTGTGCTGGTCATAGGGGCATGCAGCATATCTAGGAGGAGCACTCCTTTGTGAAATCTTTCTGTAAAACTTTTATATAATGTTTCCCACTATGGTAACTTACTGGAGACTACAGACAGAATTTCTCAATTTAAATCATGCCTGTTGGCTATTATCTTCTGACACTTTCACAGGTAAAGTCTGCAAAAGTGAGAAAGAACTGGTACAGCTAGAGGGGAGACTGAAGTGTTCACCGTGCAGTTGAGGTGATAAGATGAATGAAAATGAAGTTTACAACTACACAGTTACTAATTAAGTAATGTGTATGTAAGCTACCTTCCCTGTCTATGGGTATTTAAGATGGTAAATTCATGGGGAAGGGGGGCACTGTACAGCTAGAAACATAGTCCAGAAAATATAAATGATGAAAATGCTTGGTACCTGATTCCATGGTGTTGCGGTGATGGATTGGCTCCGTCGGGGTGCCTTTCTTGTCAATGCGGGGGTACAGCCAGCAGTCTCTTGGGGCAAAACTTGTCAGCAGCAAAATTAACTCAAACAGGCATTCATTCACGTAGTTGCAAAACAGAATCCAGTAACTGTCCAGGCCAAAAATTATTTAAACCCTGAACTGCCACCTTGAGCCTTCTGCAGTCCGGCCTCTCACTTTCCGTGCTGCGGCCTACCGTGGCAGCCACTGGCATCTTTTGACTCTGCGGGCCTCCTTGCTTGCCTGTCCTGGTACCAAGGATCACAGAGATGGACCTCCTGCCACACCTCGGCTACTCCTCCTCGCATAGGGTGCCCATGGATTGCTTGGGGCGCGGACAGCACCCCAATCTGCTCAGCCCACACTGTTTCCTTGAGAGAGAATAGCTTTCCCTCTGGGGGGCCTGGGTGGCAGTCACCCTGCCCCAGGCTGATTGCCCTGGCTTAGCTCCTCCTGGACATGCCTCTCCAACCCGAACACCAACTTGATCTCGATCCCCCGCTACCTGCCATGCAGTGGCTTTTATGTCCCGGTGCCAGGTCCCCTCCTTCAACTGGCAAAGTACAGGTCCTGGCACCCATAGATATCCTGGTGCCTGATGGGCAGTGTAGTAAGATCCACAGGGGAGTTACACGTAGTAATATTAGAATTCAGAAAAAGTTGAGAAATATTCCTTATTACATTTTTTTAAACTACCATACAGTTTTATATGTTTTGATACAACACAAAGTATCGATACAGTGTATTGATACAAAAAAATTGTATTGACACTACGTATTTGCCGTAGCTAGAATCAGTCTTCTCCACTGAGTTTCACTAATGGGTCTGGGACGGAGGCACTAAGACCCCGTGGGAGTAAATCCTTGTCCAGGGGGCCAAAGATGGTTACTGAGTATGCCGCCTGCATGCCCCACATGGTTCTACATGCCTGCCAGTAACTGTCTTCAGCTCCCTCATCTCAATTCTTTTTTTTTTTTTGTTCTTTGTATTTATCACATTTAAAAAAAAATACAACATCACATTACAGCCACATATGTCTGACATTACGTAGTATAAGGAGCCATCAAATGGAACAGGTACAAGTGATCATTACATATTTAAATCACGGATAGGGGGGTATTAAATCAAAAGTCCATGAAGTAGTCTTTAGTCCAAGACAGCCACATCCTACAAGATATAGGGGTTCTTCTACATAATTAGTCCCCAAACATCATTAAGCATTCAGCATATTACAGTTTTTATGACCCCTTACCAAACATATTTAGTCCAAACATGTTATAGTGTAACCAAGTGCTCCCTCTGGTGGATATACCTAAACAATTCGATTCAGTGCCAATGATAACAACTCGGGGTTAAAATACCCTCTCAGGAACAGCATGAACTGGTATCAAAATACAGGCAATATATAGTATAGTAATAATAAATGCCTAGACTTCCAGTCCCCAAACTGCAACAGAGACTACAAAGTTATTCTATGGAGTCCATTAAATTCAGGTCTCAGGATCCTCATCTCCCAAGTTACAGTCTCCAGTAACAGTTCCCCGGGCCACTTCAAACTCCTTCTGAATAAGATCGACCATTTTCCCTGCTTCAGCAGGGTCTGTAAATTGATAGGTCGTACCCCTCATAGAAGATGCAGAGTCTAGCTAGCATTTAAAGAGAGTGAGCCACCCCAGACTCTTCAGCTGAACACGAACCCTATTAAAGTGTTTCCTGCATGTTCGAGTGATGAAGGATAAGTCCGGGAATATATGCAGTCTTGCCTTCAAAATTAAGGTTTTCCACCACCCAAGCTACCTGTAGTACTTGATCTTGGCAAGTGCCTCCGTCCATGGCCATTAAGACTGCTTTGGGAAGGTCCCTCTGAGCTGCTGCAGATGTGGGGGTAATACGGTAGCCCCTCAGAAAATGTTCAGCAACGTCTGGAGACAAATGAAGCATCTATGGCAGCCATTCCTTTAGGCAGTCAGGAGGTCGGGATCGTCATGGCCCTCTGGATAACCCTCAAGGCTAATGTTGGAGGCACGCTGGGCATTCTCAAGTGACTCCAACCAGTAATGCAAATGGGAAGTTTTCTTGCACCATCTTTAATGTGGCTATTATGGCTTGTGTGGATTGCACCTCCACAGTAGCAGCCGACTTCGTTGCCACTTCAATTTTCAAGTCTTGCTCCCTGATCATCTTCAGGATCGTCTCCACCTTGGAGTCAATGGCCTACATTGACAACTACAAGGCCCTCCACGGGGGACTCAATTTCCAGTAGTCGCCGTTATAAGGGCTGCATCCTACTGATCTGGCTGGTGTGAAGTTTTAGCACCACTTTGTCCACTTTTTGCATTCTGCCCATCGTGTTGACATTCTTAAGACTGCTCCCAAAGTTACAACTACCAATCGCAAGTAATTGCAAGTAGCAGAAATGGAGTTAAATGGCAAAAATATAGATAAAATTCCACTGAAAGCAGGAGCTAAGGAAAACATGTATTTTCAGTAGGTGTGCTCTCTAGCACCCCCACTTATCTCAGTTCTGCTCTTCCTTCCATCGAGTGTGCACCATGGAAGTACATCGTCTCAGTTCGGCTGTGTCACCATACATTTTCTTGTTTTATTTTTTTACCATAAGCCTGGTTCGTCAAAGAAGGGGACCAAGAAATCCCCCATTTTTCATTGGTTCCCTTGTGGCAAGAAAATTTCTTCCCACGACTGGCATGAATTGTATTTTTCCTATCTTGGGCCTAGCCATGACATGGACAGCTGCAGTGCCTGTTCTTTTATGGATTTCCATAGTTTGTTCGCCGCCAATGACAGACGTCCCCAGTGTTGGGATGGGTGACCATCTGCCCAGTCTGGACCTGAAGACCCCTCAATGCCATCCTGTGGTGTTGTCCATGTTTTTGTCACCACTTGCGATAATGACTTTGCGGGCAGGGCTGGAGAGGGAGCTGGGCCTCCCCCTCTGACTCTGTTCATGGTGTCGGGGGAAGGCCTGACACCAAGGCCGATGTCAGCACCAGAGCCAGCTTGGAGTCTCTCACTGCCCTTGTTTTTTGCTAGCGACACCAGGAAGAAGGATGACTCCGAGTTGGGCAAAGGCTTCGATGCTGGCCATGGTGTCTGGTATATTCCTAGCACTGGGCATGGTGCCAACAAAGATGTTAACCTATTGCCTATTCTCGACCTCAGTGCCACCTGCAGCACTGAGGAAAAGATTGACGCTGGGCCTGATGGCGGTTTTGCCATTGAGCACGGTGTCAAGGATGACACCAAGGAGGATGGTGAGAAAAGGACTCTGTCTTCATGGTTGCTGTTAGCCCTGTGTCTGATGATGGTACTGACTTCGGGCAAGATGATGGCCTGGGGCCTGTTTTCTCTGCTGAGCCGTCCCCTGACATCAGTCCTGGTGAAGACCGGCATCTCCCTGTGGGACCTTGTAGACCCTAGTCTCCTCCACTGGAGTATTCACCCCCCACAGGCGGCAGTCTGGCCACTCCTCAGATGTTGGTGGACCCTGACCAGGTGGCTCTGGTCAACCCTTCCTTAGTGCAATAGCACCACCTGGGTTTAACAGCCCGGGCCGAGGCACATGAGGTCAGGAGCCTCGGTTTCCTTCAGAAGGGCACTGGTGGATATTGGAAAGGTTGCCCTCATTCTGTGCTCCCTCAGGACCCACTAATGTGGGACCAACACTGGACTTATGTCAGTGCTATAAATCAGTGGTGTAGGGAGTTAGACATGGCCCCATCCCCAGCACTAACCATTCCCAGAGCCAGTGCCTCCTCTCTGTCAACATCCACCTCAGAGGACGATGAATCCACCATTCACCTGTCCTTACCTATTGAGTACATCCTATACCAGTGCTTCTTGGTGGAGATGCTCCAAGTGCTAGAGCTTCAGGCCTACACATGCCGTGATCTGGTCACCCTACTGTTAGCACTCCTAGGAGTTCCCAGCTCTAACACTACTGTTGTTCTTCTTCCAGGCCAAGAGCCATGTTGGAGGCATCCAGGGCCTTATGGAGGTGCCCCTTTGCCATTCACAGGGACCTCCATGTGCAGTATCATGCACCTGCAGGGGATGTACCTCTCCCACTGGAAGGCTTCAGGTACTAAAGACCCTGTTTGCGCCACAGAGCCTACGGCTTGACTGACCTCCAGATGTGGATTCTGCCCACACAGACACTATAAGGAGGAAGGTTTTCACCATAGCATGCATCTATATATGTATCTGTACACATCAGGACCATATGGCGACCTACATCCATCGCCTACGGTTGCACCTGCATAGCTTCATAGCTGCACTTCAACAGAAAGAGGCAGTCAGGCAGGAGATCAGACTTTCTGCCCATGGTGTAGAGGTAGCACAGCACCAATGGAAGGCGTTTTATGATGTCAGCAAGGTGGCTTCTAGTTGGTAGAAATTATAGTTTGTCTTCAGACAGTGTGGCTTCATCTTTCACATCGTGCATTTACGAACCCGGGTCGTCAGCTTGGTACGAGGTGTGGCATCCAGCGCCTCAACTCTCAGTGCCACTGGGCCAGCTAAACCCATAGTGTTTTAATGGAGAACTCCTCCCTTATGAAGTAGGAAGCTTGGTACTTAGACCCATAGTGTTGTAATGGAGGAGATTTATTCTAGGAAGATAGAAAACTTACGTACTGAATAATAGCAGGTGATCTTCCAGAGATGATCTTTGGGGGTATCTCAGTCATCACGTCACACTGTAGGAACTTCACCATTGGTGAAGCAGGATCCACACAGAAGACTTCCAGCAGTATAGCTGGGGCCATCCACACCAATGTTACCTACCGACATCATCTACCCTATAAAGGTGTGAGCAGCCCTGCTCCCTCCTCAGTTCTTTCCCGCTGTTGACTCCACTTGCATTGGTCTCTGTGGAAGTTTCATTGCAGTTCACGCCATTTTTGCCAACGCTTTTCTTTAGTCTTTAGAATCTCTTTTTTACAGGAGATTCTTTTACCTCGTTCATGTCGAGAGTAAGTCCTTCCACATCTCTCTAACGTCACTGCTCTTGCCAAAAGAAGATTGCTTACTCTGACGAACACAGCCTTTGTGTCTGCTGTCTTGGGCCTGACCACGACACCTCAGACTGAGAGCTCCACCAGAATTTTAATTTAACTACCCTTAGTTGTTACAAATAGGCTTTGAAGAAATTTCTCATGGAACAGCAGGTAGCCAGTTCTGGGCAGGGTCCTCCATGGTCCCTCCTGACCAGTCACTGGTGGGTTCGTCAGTCCTCAGGGCCTTGAAGGCCTGAAACAAGTCCTTGGGGGGGGGGGGGGAATCACAAAAAAGAATGAGATTGGGACTGCTTCCCTCAGTAGTGCTCTCATTCCCCAATGGCTTCTTCTTCATCCTTTGGGGGTACTGCGGCCACCCGACGCCTTCTGCTGTCCAGGCCTCTGCTCCTGTTGGGCTCCTACTGACAGCGCCTCCTCCTGCTTCTCAGGGAAGCTGGCCGTTGACCCTCGGTTCATTGGCCCCTTGATTGTTACCCTCAGGTTGTCTACTCCGACTCCTTCGTCGAGGCCTGATGCTTCCCCAGGCCCTGAGACACAGGGGCCTTTGGGCTCTCAAGACCCGTCAGATGGTTCTTCGTGCCCTGTCACAACAACCACACAACTGTCGACTCAGCCCTTACCAGCCATTGACTTGAACACTGTTTTAACCCAGCTGACCATTGCTTTGGTGCAGAAGCACCACGGAAGCATGACTTCCCCACAGTGATCCCCTTACAATGACACCCCCGAGTCAGCCGCAACCGCAGCACCTGGCAGAACATAGCGAGCGTCAACATGTGCGCCGATGGCGTACCACAGAAACAGGAGCAGAATGACAACACCCTGTACCAGGTGCGAAGGGGAGGGTGATGGCGGCAGAATGGCTGCCCATCTCTGCCATAGGTTGCTGCAGTGCTGCTCTCTTTGTTCGCATGCTGTGCCCAGTCAGTCCACATTGGGACTGTCCATTGCCTTCACTGCACTGTTGGGGGGGGGGCGCAATCGGTGGTTTGCTCTTGGGGATGTTTGCTGCTAGTGCATTGCCATGTGGCCAGTTGTGGCAGTGTTCAGTGTGGGGTGTGCGATGCCATCTATTGCTGTTCTGTCAGGCTGGTGCACATTGGGGTTCTCTGCATCAGTTCGGCTGTGTCACAGTGGGGGATGTTGGCACAGTTGCCATCGCTCTTCTGTGGTGCTTCCCTTTGGTGCACCGGTTTGAGGCACACAGACCTGTGTCCCAGAGTCTCCCCCTAAGGTCTTTCTTCCCATTCTGCCAGTTTTGATGAATGTTACCACTGCGGTATGGCACCACCTTGATATGGTTCCTACCACGCCCCGGAGAGCTGACAAGCTCTATCATGCCCTCCAGGGCCTGCCCTATTATGCTGCCCAGCGTGAGACCAATTATGTGGTCATCAAAGCAGCTCATGACAAGTCCAAGGTGCCCAAACACCTTAGTTCCTTTCCCCCTGACAGGGAGTCCAGAATGATAGACCTTTGGGCTGAGAGGGCCTATGCATCCTCCACTCTGGGACTTCAGATTGCTAATTATTTATCTCATATGGTCAAATACCAGACTACCATATGGAAGAAGGGCAGGGCAGCTGCTCACGCCCTCCCAGAATGTTCCCAGAAACAGAAGGTCCTTAAGTTCCTCCAGGCCACTGCGGATATAAGTAAAACACCTCCTCCAGGTCTTGTACGACATGTCTGGAATGGTTGCCAGGGCTGCTGCCCCAGGCATTTGCCTTCGTAGGCAAGCCTAGCTCAGACTCTCAGGCTTTGCGGCTGATGTCCAGCAGAAGGTGCTTAATGCCTATTCAGTGGCTCCAAGCTCTTTGGGCCTGATTTCCGGGAAATCATTAATGAATTACAGGCCTTGGGTAGGGCTACTAAGTCTGTCAATTTGCACTACCATACCCAGCTCAGGAGCAGATAGTACCTATCCTTTCGAAATGTGTCCCACCAGTCTGGTGTGGGCTCCAGTCTTCAGGGAAAACGGAAGGCCAATTCTGCCTTGCCTACCCCCTCCTCCTTCTCGGGCCCTGCCGCAAAGCAACCCAGAGGTGACGAATCAGTCCCAGTGGCTGGATCCGCCTCTGCCTGACTCCTTGCCAGACCCCCCTCTTTCGGTCCCTGACCAAGAGTTGGTGGTCGGAGGTCAGTTCTACCTCCATTTCAGTCAATGGAGAACCATCACTTCAGATGCCTGGATTCTTCAGATTGTAGAAAGGGGTCACATTCTGGAGCTTCTGGAGCAACCCCCAGAGACTTCCCTGGTACCCTCCACCTATCCCCCAGACCACACAGTGATCCTTTGGGAGGAGGTACACTCCCTTCTCTGGAAAAGGGCAATTGAGCCAGTGCCCCAGTGGCAGAAGAACAAAGGGTCTTACTCCAGGTTTTTCCTGGTCCCAAAAGAACTGGAGACCTGAGGCCTGTTCTGAATCTCAAAGACCTCAGTCTCTGCATCCAATACAAAATGTTTTGCATGGTCACTGTCCCAGAGCTGCTACCCCTGCTCAAACAGGGCAACTGGCTGTGCTCCCTCGACATGCATTACACCTACCTGCATATTTCAGTGTGTTCATTGCACAGGAGGTTTCTCTGATTCCTTTTTTCATGGTGAACATTACCAATTCAGAGTCTTGGCCTTTGGATTACCCTCTGCACCACGTGTCTTTACAAAATGCCTAGCAGCCATAGCTGCTGCTCTCCAGCGAGAAGGCCTGTACGTCTTCCCCTGTCTGGACGACTGGCTTCTCAAAGCCCCATCCAGGGACCAGCTTCTCTGCACCTTGGAGAGGACTTTCCAGTTGTTCCACTCCCTGGGCACCACTGTCAATCTGCCCAAGTCTGTTTTGACCCCATCCCAAAGGCTTCAGTATACAGGGGTGGTTCTGGACTTGGAGCAAGGCAGAGTTTTCCTGCCTTTAGACAGAGTGGACCACCTCATCTCGCAGGCTCAGGCAGTTGCACAGTCATTGTGTTTCTGCAAAGGTCTGCTTGAGGCTCTTAGGCCTCGTGGCTGCGGCCATTGCCATGGTCCCCCTGTCCAGACTGCACATGTGGGTGATTTAGTGGACCCTCTGGGTGTAGTGGGACCACAGCACAAATGACCTGGAACAGCTCGTGCTGGTCACCTCTCTGGTCCGAAAGGTGCTCCATTGGTGGATGGATCCCCAAAGCCTCTTATGAGGGATCTCATTCCTGATCTTGTCTCCCCAGCACATTCTCACTACAGATGCCTCTGGCTTGGTCTGGGTGGTGCACCTGGATCCCTTCCAGACCCAGGGTACCTGGTCCCAGATTGAGACTTCCCTCCATATAAACGTCCTAGAGATGAGGGCAGTTCTGTGTGCCATGCAGGCCTTTCAGAACCACCTCTCTCCAGGCCAGTTGTTGATTGAGTCAGACAATCTCATTGTGGTCTACTATATCAGCAAGCTTGGTGGGGGTGCATTTGTATCCCCTTTGCAGGGAAGCAATGAGGGTCTGGTACTGGGCACTGGATCATGGCCTGGAACTCTTGGCAGTCCATGCCGTAGGTGTGCTGAACACCCTGGCGGACAGCCTCAGCTGGACTCAGTCCAGAATGCATGAATGGGAGCTTCTCTCATCTGTCATAAATGATCTGTTTGACAGATGGGGTCATCCAGAGTTGGACCTTTTTGCGTCCCCACTTAACGTAAAACTGCCCAGTTTCTGCCTGCTAGATCCATGGTCGGGAGTTTTCTGGTGAGATGCGTGGTCCCTCTCTTGGAGCAGGAGGTTTATTTATGCCTTCCCTCCCTTTCCCCTGATTCAGAGGGTACTAATCAAGCTGCAAATGGAGGGGGCCAGCATGATCCTGGTCACATCCTACTGGCCACGACAGACATGGCTTCCATTACTGCAGCAGTTAGCAGAGGATCATCCGGTTCCTCTGCCCCTTTTGCAGGGACCTGCTCACACATACTCTGGGGACCCCTGTCCATCCAAACCTCCAGTCCCTTCGTCTGCATGCCTGGATCTTGAGGACATAGCCATTCCCTGCTTTGGTGTGTCTCAGACGGTAGTAGGAGTCCTCGTGGCAGCTCGGAAGCCTTCTACCAGAGCCACATATGCCATGAAGTGGAAGAGGTTTGCCATCTGGGCTGCCAAGCATCATTGGGACCCTTTCACCTCTTTGGTGAGCCAGATTCTAGACTACCTGACATCACTGTCAGACTTGGGCTTCCAGTACTCCTTCCTCAGGGTGCACCTCTCAGCCATCTCCTCCTTTCATGAGCCAGTGGATGGTCGTACCATGGCTCAGTTAAATGTGTCCTGTACTTTTCTTAGGGGCATTCTGCAACTGAATCATACAATCCATAGCCCTGTCCCAGCTTGGCATTTAAATTTTGTTTTGGAGAAATTTACCTTGTCTCCTTTTGAGCCAGCCGTGACTTGGGAGCTATGCTTTCTCTCATTGAAAGCATTATTTTTGGTTGCTATTACTGCTGCTTGAAGGAATTCCGAGCTTCAGCCTCTCTGGTGTGAAGAGCCCTATTTGATGTTTCACAAAGACAGAGTGTTGTGTATGAATCCTAAGATCTTACTTCGAGAGGGTACCTGCAGTAGGTCATAACATGTAGGACTAGTGCCATCTGGCGTCAGGACCCTCCAACAATGCCCGACGGGGGACCGCCCACTGGACATCCCATGACGATGTCAGCGTGACCCTATATAGTGGGTAGTCCCCATGCCCGCCCTCCAGTTCTTTCCTGCCGTCACCTTGTGCAGTTACCTTGTGGTAGACCTACATAGCGATCGCCATTTGTTTTTTCACAATTAGGTTTAAAATATCTCTAAAACCTTTGGGTTTTTCATTCGCGTTAGTGCTTCTGTGTCATCGCCGACTCCTAAGAAGAAGTATGATTCCTGTGGCACCCAGATCCCACACAAGGACGGTCACAGAAAGTGTGTTATTTGCTGAGGCCCGGACCATCCCATGGCTACCTGTCCGGATTGCCAACCATTCAACCAGGCCACCCAGAAACAGAGGCAGCAGGCTCTGGAGGCCCATCTCTTAAAATCATGCCTAGCCTACTTGGAGAAGCAAATGGAAAAGATCAGGGATTCTGCTTCACCACCTTCATCCTCTCCTTTGAAGCATAAGAAGAAGGAAAAACACCGGGAGCAGGAACACCAGTCAGACAAGGCTGAGTCTTCCAGGCCAGCTTCCAGCAAGGCCTCTCCCCTGCCGCCTTCCATCAAGGTCATCCAGGCAGCGTCCAGGGACTTCAAGGTAACCACCTTGCTCCCAGTTCTCTCAGCAGGTAAGTCATGCCCCAGCTCCTCTGGGGACCGCAGGGCCACCGATAAGTCATTCCCTGCTCCTCAGGGTCCTGTGTGGTGAATGCATCTAAGTTGGGGGGGCTCCCCCCGCCCAGCTCCAGCGTCCAAGAAGATGATCCCAGACCAGACGAGCCAGAAGAAAACAGCCCCTCTTCCTCTCCTCCCATACCAGTAGCACAACCTGCTGACCCTGCTACCCTGGGAGGAGATGGCACCGGTCTCCTGAATGTGGAGCACGCTCCAGGATCATACCCACGTTCCCCTATGGGGGTCTCAGGACAGGTAGTCCCTCCTCCTCTGCTGGAGCTTCCCCAGGAGGAGCCTCCTGTTCCCACTGGAGGGAGCCCTTCCCAGCCGGTGGACAACCAGGTGCCGGTTCGTCCTCTCTCATCGGACCCGGTACATCACAGCCTTTACCAGATCCTCCAAAGACTGTCTCTTTGCCGGGACCTGGTCGTCTGCCTCCACCGCGGGATCTTACGGCAGACCCAGGTACATCATTGGATATCCTGCGATGGGTTCCGATGCCATCCTATCCAACGTCAGATGCGTTCCTGATGCCGGACCTGCTGGTTCCGTCGACAGCGATTCCGACGTCGGCTATCCCGTTGGCGAACCAGCCCCCGACATACATGACACCTGGCCTGACGTGGGTTCCTCTGATGTCAGCTCCTCTGACAGGGATTTTTTCCGAGACCCCACTATGTCCCTCACTACCCTTTGGGTCATTCCCCGGCTGGCCCTTTGCCTGATTGGCACAACATGGGACATTATTTCCCGGACTACAACCCTTATACGGGCTATTCTCCCCATGGATATCATAGGTATCACTACCCTCCACCCCGTGCCTATCCCCTCCTCCTCTGCCCCCCCCACTCCACTCCCTCCGGCACCTCTACCGGATGTCAGATCTGTTATACAGTCCTGGTAGAAGGAGGCACGGGCCATGTTGGTAACGGACCTAAAGAGCAGACACCCTCAGCCTCAATCCTCTGCTAGGTCCTCTTCCCCAGTGGACTCTCAGTTCGACACAGTCCACATCTGGGGAACTGACACTCGGTATGTACCATTTCTGGATTTTGAACCAGGAGATGATCTGGATTTGGGGGTGGACTCATCGGGGGAATCGTCTGACAACGAATCTCCAGTCCCAGTAGGGAAGGAGTCTCACAAATCTCCACCCGAGGATCCTTCTTTCTCGGACCTGCTCAGAAATATAATGAGTAGGTGTTGGAGGAACAGGACCCAATGTGGAAAAGGATCACTACGCATTTGGATCTGTAGTCTTTGTCCTCCATCCCAGTTCCTCCCTGGATTGGACCTCACCACTACCATCTGGCAACTACCCCACTTCATCCCGGCTGTCCCCAAGAGAGTGGACAAGACTTCCTGGGTTTCTAAGGAGTCCCCTTTCTTGACAGCATCCCCTAAGGCAGACTCTGTTTTCATGTTTTCCTCTCGGCTGCTTAGGACCATGGTAACGTACCTAAGCCAGTGAGCACTTCTCCTCCAGGAGTCCCAGCAGTTTGACCAGTGCGGAATAAAGTTTTCCTTGGCTACGCAGGCTATGTCCTCAACCACGTAGCCCATATGGTGTCCCACCAGAAAGCCACCCTAGCCATGCTAGAGGACCGAATTCAGTCGTTGCCTGATTCAGAACTCAAAAAGGAGCTTGCCCGAGACATTCACCAATCCAAGATTTCGTGTAGGCTTGCTCTTCAGGCCATGTAAGACTCTGTTGACTCGGTGGCTTGAACCTTGGCGACCACCATCTGCCTTCAGAGGCATGCCTGGCTTCACATTTCAGGCCTCGCCAACAAGGTCCAGTCGGCTATTCAGGGTGCTCCCTTTCGGGGCTTGGTGCTTTTTGTAGGGGATGCCAAAGACATCATCACAGACCTCCAAGAACGCGGCCAGGCTCTTAGGTCTGTGAGATCCATGTACTGACTGGACAACCAACCTCATCAGCCCTTTTGGAAGTGGACCTGGAGGCAGCATAAGCATACCCAGTATCAACAGGGTAAACATAAGGCCATGGGAACAGTGTCTACACCCCCTGCCTCCAAAACTCAGCACCGGTCTGGGGGTCCTCCCCCAACCCATCCCGCCACCTGACTCCCTTGCCCCACCCTCTCCTCAGCCACTGGGCAGGGAACCGGTGAGGGGAGGTTTGCCCGCCACATGCAGGAGTGGCGAAGCATCACCTCCGACAAATGGGTCCTGCAGTTAGTGTCCGAAGGACACACCTTGGAGTTTCTGGAACTTCTTCCAGAGTCTCCTCCTCGAAGGTCCGCCTACTCACCAGACCAGGTACTTCTAGTAAGGGAGGAAGTTCAGGCTCTTCTGTCTAAAGAAGCAATAGAGTCAGTACCTCTTCGGCACAGAGGGTGGGGGTTCTACTCCCATTTCTTCCTGGTTCCAAAAAAGACAAGCGACCTAAGACCTATCCTAGACCTCAGCAGGCTCAACCTGTTCATTGAGTACAAAAAGTTCTGGATGTTAACTCTCCAGAGCCTCCTGCCCCTGTTGCAGGAGAATCACTGGCTGTGTGCTCTGGATATGCAGGATATTTACCTGCACATCCCGATTTTTCCAGGTCGCTGCCTCTTTCTGCGATATACCTTCCAGGGGGAGCACTTTCAGTTCAAGGCTCTTCCCTTAGACCTTTCCTCGGCACCTAGGGGTTTTACCTAGCGGTGGTGGCTGTGGCCCTGAGATGACAGGGCATAGCAGTTTTTCCTTACTTGGATGACTGGCTGATTCCGACCCTGTCCAGAGAGTCCCTTTCAGTTACCCTGGATCTGTTTTCCAGACTGGAGATTACTGTCAGTATCCTCAAGTCATCCTTGACTCCTTTGCAGTGGCTTCCATGCATTTGAGCCATTCTGGATACAATCCAGAGCAGAGCCTTCCTCCCCCCTCGGACTGGAGGGACACTGATTGAACAGGCCACCCTGGTGGCCTATTCCAGACATATTCCGGCCAGAGAAGTTGTTCTTCTTCTCGGCTTGATGCCGGCCTCTATCTCCATGGTTCCCCTGGCAAGGCTCCACATGAGAATTTCTCAGTGGTCCTTGAGGGTTCAGTGGGATCAACTCCAGGACCAATTGGATCAGCCGGTCCTCATTTCCTCTGAGCTTCAGAGGGACCTGCTGTGGTGGAGGGATCCTGAGAACCTGTCCTTGGGCCTTCTGTTTCGAGGCTCAGCTCCCCTTGGAGTCCTTACCATGGATGCCTCCAATCTAGGTTGGGGGGCTCATCTGGGGGACCATCAGACTCAGGGGCTTTGGTCCCGGTCGGAGATGTCATTGCACATCAACACTTTGGAGATGCGAGTGGTCCTGTACACTCTCCAAGCATTTCAGACTGTTCTCCCCAAGGGACTACTGCTTACCCAGATGGACAACACCTCAGTAGTCTGGTATCTCAACAAGCAGGGAGGTACTTGCTCCTATCCCCTTTGCAGGGAAGCGATGAGAGTGTGGAACTTGGCAGTTCAGCATGACCTGTCACTCACAGCAGTGCATGTTCCAGGAGTGGAAAACATCCTGGCAGATAGTTTAAGCAGATCGTTCGCCCTCTCTCATGAATGGGAACTAGATCAGGAAGTGGCTGAGTCACTATTCCGGAGATGGGGGCGACTGGAACTCTACCTGTTCGCCTCCCCATCCAATGCAAAGCTTCCCAGCTTTTGCTCATTTATTCCAGAGCATGGTGCTTTTTGGCAAGACATGTTGTCTCTCTCCTGGACTGAGAAATTCTTATACACCTTCCCTTCCTTCCCCATTCTTCAGAGGGTGCTAATCAAACTTAAAGCAGAGCGAGCCCGAATGATCCTCATTGTTTCTCTGTGGCCCAGACAAATTTGGTTCCCGCTTCTTCTCCAGTTGTCTGGGGAACCCCCAGTTCCGCTTCCATTGAAGCACAGCCTGTTAACGCAGGACAAGGGTCGGCTGGTGCACCTGGGACTCAGGACCCTGCATTTTCATGCCTGGCTGCTGCAGACGTAGCGATCTCTCACTTTGGGGTCTCTTTGAGAGTTGCCAAGGATATTGTGGAGGCCAGGAAGCCTTCCACAAGATCCACTTACTCTATGAAGTGGAAACGCTTTTCTGTTTTGGTGGCCTCCAAGGGTTGGGACCCTTTCACTTGTTCAGCCCCGTAGCTAATGGAATACCTGCTTCATCTTTCAGATTCAGACCTTCCATATTCCTCCTTAAAGGTTCATTTGTCTGCCATTTCTGCTTACCACGTGCTGGTGAATGGTAAACCCGTGGCCCAGTTGGAGATCTCCAAAACCTTTCTGAAAGGGATTCTCCATCTGAAACCCCCCATCCGCAGCCCTATACCACCTTGGGAATTTAATTTTGTGTTGGAGAAGCTCACTCTCCCTCCTTTTGAACCAGCAATGAGCTGTGATATGCGCTACCTTTCTTTGAAGGTGCCGTTTTTAGTTGCCCTTACTTCTGCTCAAAGGATTTCCTAGCTTCAGGCTCTTGTTTGTAAAGAGCTGTGTCTTATTTTCCACAGCAAATAGAGGTGAGGCTCTGTTGCATACATTGGATGTACGCCTTATCCTTCAGTGTTATACCTTCCAGACCAAAGAGACGCATAAGGACGATCAACTCTTTGTTTCTTTTGCTCCCAAGTCTTTGGAGAAAGCATTTTCTAAGCAGTGCCTTTCTAAGTGGCTAGCCAACTGCATTAGCTTCTGTTATCAGATGTATGAAAAACCCTTGCCGGGGTCTGTTAAGGCTCATTCCACTAGGGGCATGGCTGCATCTGCAGCTTTTCTCTGTAATGTTTCTGCAGCAGAGATCTGTGCTGCAGCAACCTGGAGTTCCGTCCATACTTTTACCAAGCATTACAGTCTGGAAATTGCTTCTAGGTGAAGGGCCAGGTTTGGCCTAGCTGTTCTGCAGGGCCTTCTGTTTTAGGCTGGGGTCCTTTCTGACCTTTAGTTTGTTCCTCCTCCCGTGTTTCTCTTGGTCTCTCTTTGGAGGGACTGCTTGGGACTCTGTCCTACATGTTATGACCTACTGCAGGAACCCTCTCGAAGTAAGATAGTACAGTTACGTAAGAACTTACCATAACATTAGATATTTGAGAGAGGTTCCTGCAGTAGGTCATGGTTTTCCCTCTCCCAAATTTTTGCTTTTTGGGTCTCCAGACCAAGCTTTCCTCTACTTCCGGGCTCTGGCGGGAGAACTGGAGGGCGGGCGTGGGGACCGCCTACTATATAGGGTCACACTGATGTTGTCATGTGACATCTGGTGGGTGGTCCCCCGTCGGGCATTGCTGGAAAAGTCTGCCGTTGGGTCCTGACGCCAGGTGGCGCTAGTCCTACATGTTATGACCTACTGGGATGCATAGGGAGAGGCATCACCAGTAGAAAACAGGAAGTTATTATCCCTCTGTACAGACAGCTGGTGAGACCCCATCTGGAGTACTGTGTGCAGTTCTGGAGACCCAATCTCTGCAAAGACATAGACAGGATGGAAGCTGTCCAGAGGAGGGCAACTAAAATGGTGCAGGGTCTGCACCGGAAGACATATGAACAGAGACAAAAGGAGCTTAATATGTATAGCCTCGAGGAAAGGAGGGAGAGGGGGGACATGATAGAAACGTTCAAGTACCTCAAGAGAATCAACAAAGTCCAAGAGGGTAGCATCTTTCAAAAAAAGAGGTTTGCAAGAACAAGAGGGCACAATTTGAAGATAGAGGGGGGCGGGCTCAGAGGTAATTTAAGGAAGTATTTTTTCACAGAGAGGGTTGTGGATGCATGGAACGGCCTTCCGGAGGAGGTTGTGGAGTCAAAACAATGGTGGAATTCAAGCATGCATGGGACAGTCATAAGGCCATTCTGGGGTAGGAAGAAGTAGGCTGCTGGTTAACTAGGATCTGCAGCTTATCCATTAGGTAGGGAAATGAGCAGACTGGGTGGGCCAAGCGGTCCTTATCTGCCGTCAAATTCTATGTTTCTATGTACTGCAGGAACCTCTCTCGAAGATCTACTGTTGCTGTAAGTTCTTATGTAACTGTACTTTTCTCCCTAAGGTGGTGTCCCGAGTTTACTCTGAACCCAGTCTGTCCACCTACCAGTTTATTTCCAGGAGTGTGCCTATCCAGGCGAAGCACTGCTCCACACTTTAGATGTGCACAGAATTCTGAAATATTATCTGCTGTGAACTAAATACTGCAGGAAATCAAAGCAGCTTTTTGTTTCTTTTGCCCACTGAAGAGAGGACACTAAGGTTTCTAAACGATGCTTGCCCAATTGTATTTTGCTTTGCTATAACAAGCATGAGAAGGAGTTGCCAGGGGTGGTGAAAGCCCACTCCACAAGGGGTATGGCTACCTCTGTGGCCTGTTTCAAGGGGGGTCTCAGCCGCTGACACTTGCACTGCTGCTACCTGGAGTACCATCCATGCTTTCACCAAGCATTACAGTCTGGACATTGCTTCTACAGCCCAAACAGGTTTTGGCCAGGCTGTTCTGCAGGGCCTCCTGTCCTAGGCCACAGTTTGCCTTCCTCACAGACTGCTTTGCTGCATCTGTAACTGCTTGGGACTCGTTCCTACGGTGTGACCTGATGACTGAGATGCCCCCAAAGAAGATAGAACAGTTATGTAACAACTTACCGTGACAGTAGATCTTCGAAGGGTCTGAGTCATCAGGTCTGCCTTCCCTCCCACCATCCCTCCTCTTGGGGGCCTCTGCTCAGACTGGCTATATGGTGTCTCCAGCATTTTATTTAGGCCTGGGCACCTCTCTCTCCCCCAGTCCCCTATGGCTGGAGTTTTGTCCTTTGTCTCTGGGTAAAGAACTGAGGAGGGAGTGGGGCCGCTCATGCCGTTATAGGATAGATGACATCGTCAGGTGATATCAGCGTGGCGTGGGTGGCTCCAGTTATACTGCTGGAAAAGCTTTCCATGTGGATCCTGCTTCACTGATGGTGAAGTTCCTTCGGTGTGACCTGATGACTGAGATCCCCTCGAAGATCTACTGCTATGGTAAGTTCTTACATAACTGCTCTTTATCTTCCCCCTTGAGTACCACACCTGCCTGCCACCCCCCTCTCTTTGGAGCTAAGGCCTCTGAGCAGCTTACCCTTTGGCATGTTCAAATACACACACACACCCCCAAAAAACTACAAAAACAAAAAAAAAAGATATTCTTTTCTCCCTTTTCCCACCCAGGGTACATCCCCACTACCTTGGGTATATCCCTATTAGGTACTAAATGTGACTTTACACCCAATGGGTGCCATCCAGTCCTAACTCCACCTGATACTAGCCCTCTCTGTGCATTGTGCTATAGCACCATATTGGATTTGGCTGGAGTAACCAACTGCACCTCGGTACACCCCTGCTCTGTTTGCAGGAAGGGACTGTCAGCTGTATCTTGCTTTGCTATTATAGTTTTTCTTGGCTGTGTGTTACTGTAATGTCTTCCCTTCCTAGATGGCATGCTTATAGTAACCATATTCTGGTTCACCATGTCCAACAGACCTGAAGACAACTTGGGAAGGTGGTACATTTTACTACTGCTGCATGGAGCCTGGTAACCCTGCAGTGTCACATACATCAGTAGCCTATTATTCTGCCCCATGCTGCTATGGGGTGGGGGCAGTTTTACTGTTTAAAAAAACAACACTTATGTTTTACTGGTGGTATGATGACTGGTTTAGTCCTGTGGTTACTTGTAACTTTTTATTCTAGCGATGTTCTGTGCCTGTCTTGTTTGCAAAGGGGTCTCGCCCTTACCTACCCCTTTCACCTGCTGTCCAAAGCCGACATACATACAGGGCTGCTGCCTCTTCTCACTACTCTGTAGCAACCTGGTTTTGTTGCTGCTAGATAGTGGGTGACTTTGAGGTTCTAGCTCAGTATCCCAGACTACCTTTTTCTCTGTACCACCTTAGATATTCCCCGTCCTTCGTCCTCTCTTGAAAGTTGGTAGTTGGGTTTTATTTGGTTGTTTATTTTTTTCCTATATCCCTTTGGGCTACTTTTTCCCAAATCCCAGCTTTCGATTTTTCCACTTTTGCTTCTCTTCTGGCAGACAGAACTGAGGTAGGTGAGGGAATTGGCGAAGGTTACTGGCAGGCACGTGGTATAATGTGGGGGCACAGAGGTGGCATAGCCAGTAGCGACTGTGGGCCTCCTGGCCAAAGATTCGCTCCTTTGGGGTCTTAGTGCCTCCAGCCCCACACTTTAGGATCTCTTGATGAAGAAGATACTCTGGAAGATAACCAGTTACAGTAATTATCAAGCCTTTCCTTCAGTGATGATGTCACAACTTTGTAACTGTTTCAGTGTCCCTAGTAGTATGGCATAATTACTCAGTACTAATGAGTAACCTAGTGACAATATTGGAATGAACAGAAAAAGAAGTTACATTAAGTCTGATAAAAGTTCTTTCCTTTTGTGGGGGGGGCCTACAGGCCAACCAGCATTCATACAACTTCTTATCAGCTAGTCACAGCGTGATATTGTTATTGATTGCAAAGGCCACTGCTTACCCACCAGAGGGCAAGGTACAGCAGTGGCAATCCCTGACTGATCTCAGGGAGGAGATGGGAGAATATGGGAGGAGGGGCTTAATTTTGGTTTTGTAATTCTTTATAAGTAAACTTGTTTCATATGTTGATCTCCATGCTGTTGTGGGGGGGGGGGCAGGTGTTCTGTAGAAAGGAGGTGTTCACTATTTCGGTGAGTGGCAGGCATGACTACACTCTGGCCACATTACAGGCAGTGTGGTGACGATACACTTGGAATGCTGTGAGAAGGGGGCAAAGGAGGGGATACATAAAAAGTTTAATATACTGGTTCCTTGTGTTGCACTGCCTCCTGACGGCACATTGAACTGAACAACAGCACTTTTGCAGATATGTCCTGGGGGAAAGGGATTAAGATACACAGCATACAGCCAGACATATGCACTTGAGAATATGATGAGTAATGACTATACAAAATAATAGAACATAGAATTTGTCAGCAGAAAAAGATTGCTTGAACCACCCAGTCTGCCTGTTCTGTCCCAGCAAACCATAACTGGTTTCTGGCGACCCCTCCCCCTTTTTTATTTACTAATATTCCCCTGTGTCTATCCCATGCATGTCTGAAACCCCTCACAGTTTTTGCCCTTACTACCTCTTGTGGGAGGCTGTTCCAGGTGTCTGCCGCTCTTTCAGTGAAGTACTCGTGGTCACGATTTAAGGTTCAAGAGGGAAATGAGAAGACACTTTTTTACGAAGAGAGTGGTGTCTGGGTGGAATGTGTTGCCTGCGGAAGTGGTGTCCTATAGAACAGTGGACTGCTTCAAAAGGGATGGGATAGGATAAGAAGGATAATCAGTAGAAGGGAGGGAAGGGCAGCTGCAGTATAAGGGTTGCCAGCTGCACACTTGAGCAGACTCGATAGACCATAAGGCCTTTATCTGCTGGCAAGTTCGTATGTAGTATTTCCTTGCATCACTCTTAAACTCCTCCTTTGTAGCTTCGTTGCATGCCCTCATGTTCTGTTGCACTTTTTCATTTGAAACAGACTCCCCACCTGTACACTGTTCACTCCCATAAGGTACTTGTAGGTCTCTATCATACTCCCTCTCTCCCTTCTGTCTTCCAGAGTGTACACATTGAGATCCCTCAGTCTCTCATTGTATGGTTTCTTACGCAATCCATGTACCATTTTAGTTGCCCTCCTCCAGACTACCTCTACCTTGTCTTTTCTGAGATGCGGCATCTGGAACTGGACACAGTATTCTAGGTGTGGTCTCACCAATGATCTACACAGTGGAAATATCACCTCCATCCTTCTTCTTGTGATATCTCTCCCTGTGCACCCCAGCATTCCACTGGCTCTGCCCACTGCCTTGTCGCACTGCCCTGCGACTTTGAAGTTGTCAGATATTATAACCTCAAGGTTCTTTTCCTTCTTAATGACTGAAAGTACTCCCCACCCCCATCTTATACTCAGTTCCTGGGTTTCTGTTCCCCAGATGCATGATTTTACACCCTCTGGCATTGAATCCCTTGACCATGGCTCAAGTTTTGTAAGGTCCCTTCTCATTTTCTCCACCCTTCCTGAGTATCCATTGGAAATCTTGGTATTGTCTGCAAAAAGGCATACCTTCCCTTCAAGCTGTTCTGCAGTGTTGCTTAGGAAGTTATTGAACAGGAACTCCACACACGTCCAAGCAACCGCAGCAAGGGAGGGGGAGAAAAAGTGGGAAAATGGAGCTGGCAGTCTCCATGACAGCCCCCCCCCCCCCGGAGGTCTGGATGTTGGTCTATAGGAGAGGGGGGAGAGTCGACGCCCTTCGCCCTGTCGGGGGAAGGTAACCCATGGGGGATTTACCAGGAAGGGTCAGGTGCAGGAGAGTCGGGGACCGGAGGACAAGCCCCTCCGAGGGAGGGGCTGTGGCTGCCTGCCAGCTCCGCTGGGGTGGAGCAAAAAATAAATATGGAAAAAAAAAAGTCAAACATACGCGACTGCCGATTACGAGTTTCAGGAGCAGAAAGCTTTCAGTTTCAGTAGTATAGTGTGACCAGCAGTCATGAGTACCAGAAGGAGTGTCTTTTGGCTCTCAGCTTCCAATCCTGGACGTCCCTGTTAGACGTTCCCTTGCTCGGCAACTTTACACACCAACCTACCCTCAGCAACGAAAAGAAATAAGATACTACACAGTAACACTTTTCTGAAGTGAAGCAAAGACTGTGTGCTAAATAAATGAAAACCTACCCCTCTTGGCTCCTGGAGTGTATGTGTGGGGGCAAGATGCCAGCATTTTTTAAACTCCTTGGATCCTATATTATGAAAAATTTAAAATATGGGACTGTGTATCCCTTGGCTCAAAATACCATCTTGAGATTCTGGTGACATGTTGGAACCTCTCAAGTTTCACTCTCGAGGTTCACATGTCATCAGAACCTCTCGAAGGTATTATAGCCTTGTAATACACAGTCCCATATCTGTTATTCTATTTTTAACTCACTTAATTATTTACTGTGTGCAGAAGTTGATGATGGTGACTGCCTTTTGCAAATTGCACAAACAAATGTAATTACTTTTCACTATATTGAAACTACACTATATTGCAGTTTAGAGTAAATGAGCTAAACTGTCAGAAAAACAGAAATAATTGTTAACTTGGTTAAGAGACTCTGCAGGAACATCACCAAGTTGACAAGGGTTGTGGAAGGAGCAGAGCAGGAAGGTGAAGGGAGGAGTGGAGAGAGAAGGTGAGGAGGTTGTAATAGGAAGGCGGAGGAAGGGGGAAATGGAAGGGAGAGCTGGAGAGGGGTTAGATACAGGTACAGACATAAGCAGTGTAATAATGGAGGAGAGTTTTTAAAGTAGGGTGGAGGAAGAGCTGATGGCATCATGTACTGGCCAGAGGAGGGTGGCATTGTATTCCAGTACAGTGGCAATCTCTGTTGCAGGCCAGACAGCTCTTTTCTCTTCCATATAGGTATGCTGCGGACCCTGAGCATTTTCTGTGGTGCCATAGGAAGGTGCGAGGGCCAGGTAAAAACTGGTAATAAAACATCCAGTTGGCAGAATGGTTGACCTCCCCATGACTCTTGGAGCCCTGCGCCTCTTGATCTTCCACTGATATGGGGGGGGGGGGAGCTGAAAGCCATTGTCTGTGGGGGGGGGCATGAAACAATACATGCAAAAATAAATTTAGGAGAAAAGAGAAGGCAAACAGCTGTCCTGTTTAATGGGTGAAGCTTGATGCTCTGGGATTCATAGTAGTGCTGTAGGGGAAGTTTGTTGTCAGGTGCCTGGCAGAGATAAAAGACTAGATGGTCTCCAGCTGACTGGCTTTAAATCCCAGTAAAATTAAGCTGCTACTGATGGACTCTGAATAGGATCTACAGGTCTCTGGTAAAAAGCTTTAGGCTGCCCATTTTTGATGGTGTATAGCTGGAATCTGGGAAGCTAGTCAGAGTCGTAAGGAGTAACCCTTGAGGAAAGACTGACCTGAGAATCCTAGATGTCAGCTGTAGTCAAAGGTTACTTCAGCCGTCTTGAAAATACTGCCTGTTTCATCCCATCATAGAACCTAAACATCTCAGATCTGGTCCAAGCATTAATTTCCTCACTCCTTAACTACTTTTATGTGCTCTGCAAGGGCCCACCTTGTGTCCAGATTTGACAATTGCAGCTGGTCAGAATGCAACACAGCACAGATTCTGAGCTCTGCATGGAGGTCAGAACATATTACACTGGCGCTTTGTGGATGGAACTAGCTGCCAGTAAAGCAAACAGAGAATTGACTAGAAGGTGTTTTTTCTGACATTTTGTCACTAGCCAAGGCAAAGAGGCTGCTGGGGTGCATAGCAAGGGGGTTCACAAGCAGAAGGAAGGAGGTGATCCTTCTGCTGTACATATCCACGGTGCAGTTATACCTGGAGTTCTGTGTGCAGTATTGGTACCCCTACATAAAAAAGGACATAAATCTTCTTGAGGCAGTACAGACAAGATCAGCGAAAATGATTCGGGTTCAACAGGACAAACCACATAAGGACAGGTAGAGAAGCCTTAATATGCATTCACTGGAATATTGAAGGGATAGGACGAACACGATTAAAACCTTCAAATATATAAAGGGTATAAGCAGGGTAGATCTCAGGAACCTCATTAGTTTTAGTGAGAACAGCAAGAAAATGGGGCATAGTCACAAACTGGCTGGAGGAAAGTTCAAGAAGGAAGTCAGAAAATCCTTCTTTAGAGAGTGGGCAGTGTCAAGGTGGGATAAACTGCCAGCAAAGGTCAAGTGTCAACCACGAGATCAACAGATTCGAGATGGGGTGGGACCGGTTCAGGGGGCAGGTTGCAGTTAAAGGGGAGGAGGAAGGGGATTCGCTGTAAACTGTTGTACAGTGGGCCAGTATTGGGCAGCCTCAATAGACCGTATGGCTTTCTTTTGTATATAAGGCCATGAACATGAATGGGCAGACTAGGTGGGCCAAGCGGTCCTTATCTGCCATCAAAGTCTATGTTCCTACGAACAGGGAGGTTCTAACAACAGGAATCCAGCAAGTAAGTCATACAGAAATGCACCATCTCCATCCTGAGATGTTGCCCTTGAGATAAAACAAATGCAAATGGAACTTAAAATTCTTTTTAAACACTTGAGTGAGGTCATTCTTCCCTAGCGGTTCTAAGTTAGTAATAATACCCAACAGGGTGGGCATTATTGGGATATAACGGACCGCCAGGGCGTAATGAGGCCTGATGCCGCAGGCGGAGGGCCTTATAGTCCCTGGAAGGTCCGTTGTAGCCCATAACGTCCACCCTGGAGTGTATTATTACACTTAGAATATGAATTTGTAGTTCGAAAGAAAAAAAGACTAGTAGACAACAAGTTTGCAGAATTGTAACAGTAAATTTATTTAAATTTCAATGTGTTTAAATGGGGGAAAAAAATGTCTGTTTTGGGGAATGGGCTTGGAGAACTGAGTGTGGCAGTGGAGTCCGTTTTAAAATTAATTATGTAATGTTTTGTTTCTGCCCACTGCTGAAAAACTTGTATTGTCCACTGTGTTTGCCATTTTGTGGCGGGTTCCTTTCGTTCATCTTCGACTTTATCTATGTCAGCTGCAGTTAATAATAGAAAACGCTGACTTACTTTCCAAGGTTTTTCCTTTTCGGAAGCTTTGTCCATCTGGTCTTCCACTTCGTTTGTGTCTCTGAACGTGTTTCTAAAACCGCGTTTAGTTACCAATGTAAAGCTAACTATTGTTACGGTCATTTACTTTGCTGGTTGCGAGTGGCTACGGCGTGTATGCGTGCAGTGACTGTGCGAGTGTGCGTGGTGGAGTGAACGTCGGCACAGCATGGGCAGAGTTCAAACAGGTGGGTGTTGATGTTACTAGGCAGAATTTGTTTCGGTGCAGGCGTTGTTAAGAAATAACGGCCCGCTTGTGTCGAGTTTTAACCAATGGGAGTGCACCTTTTCTTTAGCCCATATTCTAATGTCAGATATGTTTCTCCCCTGGAGAGTGCAGTTGCCTCTGAGTACTCCTCCAGTCTTACAGGTCAAACTTTCATTTATTTATACTGCAAAATTGTTTCACCATTTGTTTCATTCGGTTTTCGATACTTTTCATTAGTTGAGGATATTTTTATATTATTTTTACTAAATTTAGTGATTTTTTTCAGTTCTCTCTCTGTTCCAGGAACTGGAAACAGCATAGTTTAATGCAGTTCCCACTTAGTAAGGAACTACTTGTTTTTAATGTTGTTTTATATTTAAACCACCTTATTCTTATAGCAGTTGTGTTATTTTACCACATGAACCAAAATTTAACTAATTTAAGGTTTTTCTCAGTGTAATGGCATGGCAGAGAAGTCTAAAAAAAGAACAGGGCATGCAGGATTTAAAATCTGTAAATCCTGCCACTGGCTGTTGGCTAAATCAGACAGCCATGACCTGTGTTTAAATTGTTTAGGCCCTAATCACAATTTTTAACATTGGGATTGTTGTAATAGGTTTTGCCCTTAAACACAAAAGAAAAGGACTGCCAAATGAAAAAAGCCTTTTCAGCTCCTCAGTCTGGTTCAGTGTCACCAAAACATGACGTAAGCAGCAGTCCCTGCCAAAGGTACTGAAAAAGCTGCTATGCTATCCTCGAACTACAGTGAAGCAAAGGGTGTCCAAAAGGCTGGCATTATAGCTTACAGGTTAGGATGTAATGGGCTATGAATGAGCTTGGTACATTCTAGCAGACCTGAGGTTGATTCCCACAACCTCCACTTGCATACTGTGCGACTCTGAGCAAGTCACCTCCCCAATAAGGAAAGCCACTGCAAAAATCACGTCAGCGCCTTTTACAGCTGCTGGAACTGATAAAAACACTGAAAAAAAATTTCGGGTGGACGAGCAGGGAGTGGAATTCCTGTATGCCCACCCAGATCATGGAAGTACGGTGCAAGCAGCTGCTTGTGAAAGAGCAAAGTCCCTCTAGCCATACAGCATCCTGACAAGGACTCCGGAAAACTGGATAGCATGTCATAGAAGGTGTATACCACAGCCACCCTACAAGTGGGGCAGGCAGCCTACATGGCTTGCACTGCGCTACATCAGACAGTACTATGGAATGCTTTAATTGCTTAAAGCAAAAAAGCTCTTAAGAGCGTTTCATCAATTTGAGTCTGTATGGAAAAAAAGAGGATGAACAGAAGTCAACCTGCATGAAAAATAAAGGGCATCCACTTCCTACAGATCCTGTGGAAGGGGGAGGCAGGGGAGTGGGCTATTACTACAGGCCCAACTCTAGCCACGAGTACCCGGTACAGAGGGTATCAGGCAGAGGTAGAGGCAGAAGAGGTGCCAGGTGTGCTGCTGCACTAGCACTCAAGCCACATAATAAACAAAACCTCTGACAGTGATGCCCAGGTCACCAGTCAGTCATTGCCAGTTGGGCACGCCTGACGCATTACTTCCAGGAGCAGGAAGATATTACCACAGATGAGTGGCTCCTGCAAGTAGTGTGTCAGGTCCTGTTCCTCCAGTTTCAGAGGTCTCCAAAGTCATAGTAACTAAGAAATTTCCAGCCCACACTGGGGCTCTACTGGAGTGGAAGTGACAAAATCTGGCTAACAGAAGAAAAAGCGAGCGGAAGCCATGCACTTCATCTCCCTTGTAAGGAGCACACTGGAAAAAAATGTTTTCCTCTTTAACCTACAGATATCCAAACTAGAACCTACCAAATTACTGGAGTTCATTGAGGCAGAAATGGACATCCTACAAGGGAAAGCGCACCTATCCCAAAACAGGGTGGTAAACATGATTGCATGTGCAAATTTATTCCAGGCAGGTCTTGGAACACTGTGAGGGATTTTCTGCATCTCTTAGGGCACATGGCATCAGCCACAGCTGTAGTGCCCTGGGCTTACTTTTAAATGAGGGATGTCTAGTACCATTTAAAAAGGGCACTGGTTCCAAAGGACAAACCTCTTAAATCAGTTTCAGTCACAAAAACATTTGTGCAAGCACTGAGTGGCGGAAGGAAAAAGAGAACCTCA
This sequence comes from Neoceratodus forsteri, assembly GCA_016271365.2. Classification (NCBI taxonomy): domain Eukaryota; kingdom Metazoa; phylum Chordata; order Ceratodontiformes; family Ceratodontidae; genus Neoceratodus; species Neoceratodus forsteri. The sequence continues at coordinate 228,477,996 of JADMNL010000025.1, read as the reverse complement.
GAGGGGCTATTCCCCTTTTTCAGTTGTCCCCAAACAAAATACTTACAACAGATGCCTCCCTACTGGTGTGGGAAGGACACCTGGGAGATCACACAGTAAGTGGGATCCGGAACATGTAAGAGTGCATGGAACAAATAAACCTATTAGAACTCAGGAATGTGCTTTAGTCCTTCTCTTTTCTGCTGCAAGGTGAGACAGTGAAAATAAGAACAAACAAAACAACCATATTGTATTACATAAACAAACGAGGCACCAGATCCTTAAAACTTTGCACAGAGGCAATGAGGATATGAAACCCTGCTATACTCCCTGGATGTCAGAGTATTGGCAGTTTGTCTGCCTAGCAAAGACAAGTCCTGACAAACTCACTAAGCAGGATGAGCCAAAGCAACTGTGAATGGTCAATGAGTCAGCAAGTGATGGCAACAGGTTTTAGGAGATTGGGCTCTCTAGAAATACATTTGTTTGCCTCTTGGGAGAACAACAAACTCAAATAAATGATGTTGCAGGCCTTCTCTCTTGGGAACAGTGCCAGAGGATGCAGTATCCCTTTACTGGGGGGGGGGGATAAATTCCTCAGTGTTTTCCCCATTCCATCTCATCCAGAGAGTTCTGATGAAGATGGGGAGGGAGCATACAGCTATGATTCTGATAGTCCCAGACTGGGCCAGGCAGACCTGGTGTACTCTGCTGCTGGCTCCGTCACCCAGAAACCCCATCTCATTGTCACTGAGACACAATCCACTGCCTCTGTCTCAGAGCAGGATTTGCTGCCAGATCTCAGAACACTGCACCTGAAGGTTTGGTACTTGAAAAGCTAGAGTTTTTGGTGTAAACCTCTCAGACTGGAGATTTTCCAGAAGTGTTCAGAAAACCTACTACAGTGAAAACTTATCCTTTCAAATGGATGAAGTTTTCCTTCTGTTGCAAATCCCAAAAAATTATTTTACTTCAGGCAAGCCTGCATGAAGTTCTACTGTGCATAGTACATCTGGTATTCCTTGGCCTTAGACCATGCACTTTAAAAGAACATCTGGATGCTGTCTCAGCCTATACCTGTATGTCAGGGAGCACCGTTTTGGTAACAAGCTCCTTGCTGACCTGCAGGGATAAGCAGGCATTGTTGCAGTACAGGGCACCAAGCTTGGGACGGAGTTTAGCATGGCTGGTATCAGTGTGGGCTGAGAAGTCAAGTTTCCTGTCAAACCACTCACCAAGGTACATGAAGGGACTGCACTGCTTCAACAGGGAGTGTTATCCAGTGTGGTGAAAAACAAAGGGGGCTGTAAGTCTGGCCAGTATCTCACTGGTTCTGAAGGTCATGAACACTGTTTTTTACACGTTCACCCAGAATTGTTTTGATTGGAATCAGTGTAGAACGTTGTTGAAGTCCTGCTGGAGCAGATCTTCAGCAGCTGCTGCAGAAGGACCAGAGGTGAAGATGACTACGTCATCAACATAGATGTGAATATGCGAGTTGGCACAGGCAGAAGGGAGGTCATTCAGGCAGATGGAAGAGAGGATGGGACCCAGGATGGAGCCCTGTGGGTCCCCAGCTTGGATGAGTAGTGGAGGTGACAGGATGCCTTCTAACGGTACCGATTGTTGACAGTCCATGAGGTAGGAACAGAAGCAATCAACAACGGAAGCTGAGAGGCCAGTAGAACTTGGCTTGTCCAGGCAGAGCTGATGGGGTGTCAGGCTGAAGGCTTTGGCCAGATAAATGAAAACGGTGACAGTAGTATGCCCCATATCCACCCCGGAGAAGATAGAATCAGGGACATGAAGCAGGGAGGAGATGGTGGAATGGTGCTTCTGGAAGTCAGACTGGAAGGGGAAGAAGAGGAGGTTGGAGGATGAGAGACAGTTGAGCCTGGAATGGACCAGTTTTTCTTGCAGCTTTGAGAGGGAGGGGAGGAGGGAGATGGAATGAAAAGTTCTGCATCATAAGGTGTCTCATAGTGCATGTTGTAACAGTGGGGGTTATAGTGAGATTTCAGTGTGTAACTGAAGGTAAGATACAGCAACGTAGTGACAAGACGATGTACAAAGGAGGACCATACAGTACATTATAAATGGGCATTTATGGAGGTTTTGGATGCACGTACAGCTGCTTCTCTGCATTTCATGACATTATTGACTTGTGCTGGTCCTGTTACTAGGCCTCGGCATGCTACAAATTCTCATACACCCTGCCTGATCTCCTAACCTATATGTCCATCAGGACCTCCTGTACAAAGGCTGTCCGTGCTTCAAAGGTTCTCTACTTCAGATACAACCTCCAGTTAAACCTTAGTTCCCCAGCAAAATTCCTGAGAGTTACCCACTCCTTCTTTGACCTCCCCACCCTGTCTGCTCCCCCAGACCTCCTTTTGGATGGTGCACCAGTCCCTGACTCTCATTCTGTTGATACTATTTTTAACAAATTCTTTACCACTTGTGCACTCCCCTCTCCCTCATCCCCTGGTCCCTGTCCAACTCTGTCTGCTGCCTCTCCCCAGTCTCACTTAGCTGAGAAATTTCTCTTTGCTCCTGTTTCCCCTCATAAAATCCGCCTAGCCATCACATCACATCACTTAACCCAACCAAGTCCAGCCCTGATGGACTGGACCCTAAATTTGTACGTATCTCAGCACCTGCTCTTGCCTCTATACTCTCTCACCTTCTGAATCTCTCCTTTTTCCTCAGAGCTGTCCCTCAGGCCTGGAAGATTGCCAAGGTTCTTCCCCTACACAAACGGGGAGTACCCTCTTCCCTCGGCAACTTCAGGCCTATTTTACTCCTCCCCTCCCTTGCAAAACTGCAGGAGAGTATCATCTACTCAAGGCTTGCTGACTTCCTTTACTCCTCTGATCTCATCTCTCCCTTTCAGTCTGGTTTTAGGAAACACCATTCCACAGTCTCCTCTCTGCTGCGAGTAACTGATGCCATCCTCACTGGGATGGATCAGGAACACATCACTGCAACCACATTTATTGATCTAGCTAAAGCTTTTGACTCTGTATCCCACCACTCCTTCTGGACAAGCTGAGAACCGTTGGCCTCTCAACTTGCACTGCGGACTGGTTTCAATCCCACGTAATGGGCCATCAATAGTCAGTGCAGGTGGTAAGTGTCCTGTTCCCAACCCTCCCCATCCTAGCTGGGGTCCCACAGGGCTCCATACTGGAACCTATCCTTTTTTCTATCTTCTTAATGATTTGCACTCCACATGTGCCTCCACGCATATCCATATGTACGCTCACAACACAGTCCTTTACGTGTTTGGCTCCTCCTCCGTGGCTATTGAGGATACACTCCAGTAGGACTTCAGTAAAGTTCTATGCTGGTTTCATGCCAGCCATTTCTGGATCAACACCAAGAAAATGGTGTCCATGACCTTCAGCGTCAGGCAGAAATTGGCAAGGCTACAACCTTCCCCTATCTTCTACTCACTGGATAGCACCCCACTTGACGTACTGTAGTCTCCTCCTTTAAATTCCTCAGTGTGTTGCCAGATAGCAAACTTAACTTCTCTGCTCACATTGATACCATCCACACCAAACTTCACCCTAAACCAGGTGTCTTGTACCATAACAAGGACTGTTTGTTCCCCCAGTTCCACCAAGAGCCAGTCTGCAAAATGATTCTCCTGGTCTTTGACTATGCGGACATGGTCTGTGGTACCAGCCCCTCCTCCTCCTTCCTTGCCAGAGTGGACACCCTCTACAGTGCTTTCTGCCACTTCGCTGCAAATTCATCCCCTCATACTCATCACTGCTCACTCTACTCTTCCTCTTCCATCATCACTCTCCCCTCATGTCACCAATCCCATGGCGCCTCATTCATATCTGAATTCTGCTTTGGTTCCATCCCCTCCTACCTCTCCTCACTCCTCTCTCCCATCCCTTCCTCCTCCCACTCTCTCTGCTCTAGGGATCTACATACTTTCCCTGCTCCCCACCCTCACACCTCTGCTGGGCAAGCTGCCTTTTGCTACCACCTACCATCCTCTTGAACCTGCTGCCTTCTTCAGTTCGCTTTACCTCTTCTGTCTTGACCCTTAGATACCACTTAAGGTGCCTTCCCACTTGCCACTGTCAACCCCTCCACTTCACTTTCCATCTCCTTTCCACCTCTAGCAATCTCCTCCCTATACTTGGCTGTCAGAGGCAGACTTCTGTCAAGCTGCAGCACTACGACTGCCTCCTCAGGCACTATGCACTTTGCTCTGTACTAATAAGCTTATATTGTGTTTATTAAGCCTTGGCATGACCAAAGTAGTCATCGTTACCTGTTGGAGCTGTTACCTGTTAGTGTACCCTGCAGTTAAAGCTGTCTCTGAATTGCTCACTGATGTATCATTGTATTGTTTTGTTTGTACTTCTCTGCATGCTCCCCCGGGTTACACCTGGAAACAAGCCTAGGCTCAGTGTACCTTTCCCAGTTGCCAATTTTCAATAAATGAATGAATAAGTAAATAATAAATAAATGTATTTCTGCAGCAGTGTAAATTTCACTCAGAAATAACTTGCCTTTCTCTGCTGTCTCACAGAAGTCAAACTGGGTTCGCAATTGCCATTAACTTGATGTACGGTATGGCATCACTTGCTAGCACTTTCGCCCTGCTGCTAGTCACTGAGAGAGCCATCAAAGCCAAGCATGTCCAGTTTGTCAGCGGCGTCTACATTGCTAACTTCTGGCTTTCGGCATTGCTGTGGGACCTGATCAACTTCCTCTTCCCCTGTGTGTTGATGTTGGTGAGTTGGAGCCTTCCTTCCCTCATTCCCAGCTTCTAACTAACTGTCCGCAGACCTACAGTGGGGTTATATAGTGGAGGTGATATTGTGACAAACAACCAGCTACTCTAAAGTAGACAAGAGTTTGAGCCGCTGACACTTACAACTGTACACAGTGTTGGTTTATACGCTGCCACTAGCCAGATTTTATTTTATGACATTACCTTACTTAGTTACAAATAACATTGCTCAAGTAGCTAAGTTGCTGCTATTGTTCCACAGGCTAGAAAACAAAATCCAGTAAGTTTTGAGAATGAGTTTTTTTGTATGGCTGCAAATATCAGGTGACAGTTTGTCAAAATAATAAAGTTTTAGACTTCCAGCCTAAACATGAATGCTTTACTGTATCAGCCTTGATAAAAGTTAGTGATGATCTTCTTTGAACAGTAGATAGAGAACTTGTAGACTGAGCCATTTATGTAGACTTGTCCAGCCAGTGGCTTGTTGGTCTGGGGTATGATTCTCGCTTTGGGTGCTAGAGGTTCTGGGTTCAAATCCTGGATGAGCCCTTGAAAAAATAGAAAATCTCAAAAGCAGTATTTTATTTTGAAGTTCGAGAGGGCAATGTGAGGAAGTATTTTTCACAGAGAGGGTGGTGGATACATGGAACAGCCTTCCTGAGGAGGTTGTGGGGTCTAAAACTGTGGGAGAATTCAAGAATACATGGGACAGACATAAGACAATTCTTGTGGGGGTTAAGAAGAAATAGGCTGTTGGTTAACTAGGATCTGCAGCTTATCTTGTAGGTAGGGAAATGGGCAGACTAGGTGGGCCAAGCAGTCCTTATCTGCTGTCAAAGTCTATGTTTCAAGGCCTTTAACAAGATAGGCCACAAACTGCTAATAAGTAAAATGGGCTCATTCGAGTTTGACTCAAATTTGTGTATATGGCTGAAGACATATCTTTGCAGTAGACAGCAACTTGTATCAGTTGACCTCGCAAGTTTTTTCAGTAAAGAGCGGGGTACCCCCACTGTTCTGTACTGGGCCCTCTTAACCATTTTTATTAATGATACTGATGCAAAATTGCAGGAAGTGTCCATACGCTTGTATGTGGACAACACTATCTTATATGGATGAAGTAACATCTTCCCTACAAATAAATCTTCAAACTGCCTTTGACAAAATCCAGACTTTTTCAGCTCAATAGAGACTGAATACTAAAAAGACTCAAATTGTTTACTAAGTGTCCCAAGTCAAATTCAACTGCTCATATGGCTATCACAAAGTGTTGTACATTAAAAGTGCCTTGGCATTTGATAGATGCACATCTCAAATAGTATTTTTATTCAGCTGGTATAGAAAAAAAAGATTAACTGTCAGACTGGATTTCTTCATCGGCATGAAGTATATTTTAAACATGAAGTATGACTAAAAATATTGTAAACCATGATATTGCCCCTACTTTGCTACAGAGATGTCGGATTTTGTAATGCAGCCACCACTTATTTAAACAATCTGAATATAGTGCATCATACACCTACATAATTTACTGTAAAGCTCCCAGGAATACACATCATTGCTTTTAAAAAGTTGAATCAGCGTCAATATGTACATATACTGGTAATAATGTGGAAAAGTGTTATGCCCAAAATTCCTCCTATTAGAAACCTTATCAAAGTGTGCCAACACAGAAATGATCTCCGATCCGCTGTCAGTTAGAAGCCTAATTGGATCTAGAACCTTTTGGTTGCCCAAAAAGTTGGAATGCACCACTGATACGAATGGGAAGATTTCCTGCCTTACCCTTCAAAAAGATTGGGTTTGGTGCCACTTAGAAGATTGACTGTATCTCTTGTGTTGGGGAAGCCACTTAAACCCTTAATTATATACTGCTTGCATATGTACAGTGCTGACATACTTTATATTTAATTATGTATTTATATACATGTTGTGCAAAGTCTTTTGTACACATGTAGTAAGTTTTAAAAGGACACCATTCTTTATGAGCTTCAGTTCAACAGTTAAATGCTAACATCGCTTTTCACCTGTTCTAACTAAATGAGATGACTACCTGCTGCCTGGATAGAGCCATGTCCTTCTGATTACTTAGATTGTGCAGGAAGATCTTTACTCCAGTTTTACATGGTCTTGTCGCAGTCTCAGTGAGTGATGGTAGTGTCCCTAGCACTCTAAAGAGAGCAGTAATAAGTAGGGTGGGCAAATGCCTTATTTCAAATATTCTGCCAAATACTTGTATTCAGGTCCCCTAATATTCTGAGTTTGTATTAGGTATTTGTGTTTGTGGGGAGGTTAAAACAACCTCACCCTCTTCCCTAGTCCAACTGTTTTAACTTGCACAACCCTACCTGTCCCCTCACCCACAGTTTATGTTTAAAAAATGATCCAATGAGCTGGCCTGCTGGTGCTGAGAGTTAAGGCGCTGGATACCACACCTTGCGCCATGCCAGTGACCCGGGTTCAGGAATGAGCCTGTGTTGGCGGGGGAGGGCAAGGAGCAGGATTGAGCTGCCACGAGGTGGCTCTCCTCTCCCGGGGAGGGATGAGGGGTTTCCCTGGCCCTTGGCTGCCACCCGGTGGAGGACAGATGGTAGTGTCAGGCTACGGGGAGCCTGTTGATTGCCAGGAGACGGGCGGAAGCGGCTGGAACCGGCGCCACAGAGCGCGTGTGTGCCTCCACATGCATGCATTGCCATGTGTTGGGGTCCCGGGACAGTAGGGAGGAAAATAAATGGTAAAATATAAAAGCAAAAAAAAAAAGATCCCACAATGGGTGACTAGCACAACCCACGTACCTCCACAGCCGGCTGCCATCTCTTATAGTGCTAGGTTGGGAGTCGGGTGCTACTTTATATTTATTTATTTGTCAGAGATCGGAATTACAACCCTTTGAGTCAGAGACTCATTTCCAAAGGCTCCACATCATAAGTACACATTTAGACACAGTAAGGTAAAACATAACATACATATATACATTCAGTTGCTACATCAGGTTTCATGGGTGAAATCAGTACAGTTCAGAAGTTACAGCGTTTTATACATGAAAACTGGCTGGACAACAGGACACAAAGGGTAATAGTAAACAGAGTCCACTGTAAACAAAGGAGGGTAACTAACGGGGTACTTCAGGGTTCGGTACTGGGACTGGTCCTCTTTAAAGTCTTTATACTTGACATTGGAGAGCACCTGGAAGGAAATGTATGTCTCTTTGCAGATGACACAAAGATTTGCAACAGGGTTGATACACAAGGTGGGGTGGAAGGGATGAAAAGGGACTTGGCAAGGTTGGAGGAATGGTCAAATATATGGCAGCTCAGATTCAATGTAAAGAAGTGCAAGGTAATGCATCTGGGAAACAAAAACCCAAGGGAAGAGTACACAGTGGGGGGTAATATAATAACAACAACAAAAACCGAAAGAGACCTAGGAGTAATTATATCAGATGACCTAAAGATGGGCAAGCAATGTGAGAAGGCAGTAAGGAGGACTGGGGGGATACTGGGATGCATAGGGAGAGGCATCAACAGTAGAAAACAGCAAGTTGTTATTATCCCTCTGTACAGACAGTTGGTGAGACCCCACCTGGAGTACTGCGTGCAATTCTGGAGACCCCATCTCTGCAAAGACATAGACAGAGTAGAGGCTGTCCAGAGGAGGGCAACCAAAATGGTGCAGGGTCTGCACCAGAAGACATACGAGGAGAGACTAAAGCAGCTTAATATGTATACCCTTGAGGAAAGGAGGGAGAGGGGACATGATAGAAACTTTCAAGTATCTCAAGGAATTAACAAAGTACAAGAGGTAGCATCTTTCAAGAAAAGAGATGTGCAAGAACAAGGGAGCACAATTTGAAGATAGAGGGGACGGCTCAGAGGTAATGTTAAAAGTATTTTTCACAGAGAGGGTTGTAGATACATGGAACAGCCTTCTTGAGGAGGTTGTGGAGTCAGGAACAGTGAGAGAATTCAAGAATGCATGGGACAGACATAAGGCAATTCTAGTGGGGGGTAGGAGGAAGTAAGCTGTTGAGTAACTAGAATCTGCAGCTTATCCATCAGGTAGGGAAATGGGCAGGCTGGGTGGGCCAAGCGGTCCTTATCTGCTGTCAAATTCTATGTTTCCATGTTTCTATATTATTATGTGAAGTAAGGACAGTGTATATAGGAGGCAGTGAGCCTATGCAGTAGCCTATACAATGGTTTAGCTTAGCCTGTGGAGTAGCCTATATAGTGGGTTGCTAAGAATTTTCATACTGTAGTGGAAACACATTGCTATGTGAAAACAATTCATGGCAGTCTAGGAGCAAGACTTTGTCTATGTTGCAAATTTGGTAATAGATACCGTTCTGGGTGAGTGGCGGCCCAGTGGCTGGCAGCTCACCGTTGAGAGCACTGACAGGTGTGGGTTGTGAGTATGTGGTTCCTAAGGGCGATTTTGAATGCACCAATGTTTGAGAGGCAGGTGATACTCGCAAGGAGGGAGTTGAACCAGGATGGGGGTCCTGTATGAGAAGGTCCTTTGGGCTAGGGAGGTTCTTACCCGTGGGACTGCTAAGGAGGGCTTAGTGGCGCTGCGGGTGGAGATGGTGGGGGTCGAACGGTGGAGAGAGGATGCAACTCCTGGTGGTGTTTGTTGGAGGAGGGTCTTTTTGGCCATAAGGCAGGACTGGTATAGTAGCCTTTTCTCAAAGCTGAGTATTTGTGTGAGGGAGTAGAGGGTGCAGGAGTGGGTTAGCTGGTCTGCACCAGACAGGAGCCTGCATGCTTTGTTGATGAACACTTTTATTTTGCTGAGGGCGGTGGCATCTGCAGCTGCATAGATCATTAGATCATAATCAATTAAGGAAAGGACTGATGAGGTGATGGCTAGTCGAAGGGCTTCAGGTGATAGAGGAGGCCAATGCGTACATTAGTCGCAGATGTGAGAGCGTCAGTGTGAGTGTGGAAGGTGAGGGCTGGGTCGAAAGTTATGCCTAGGTATGTATAAGAGGTGACCTGTTCAATGGGATGGAGGGAGCTGGAGAGGATCTGCGGTGGGGAGTTTCTTAGTTAATTTGGTGGTGGGCAAATATCACTTCCTTGGTCTTTTTCAGGTTCATGATAAGTCTATGGTCCATGAACCAGCATTCAGTCAGACTAAAAGAGTGCTGGAGGGAGGTCTGCAGACTTGTGGAGTTGGCTTGGGATGTACAGAGGATGGCGTTGTCTGCATAGAGTAGAATCTTGCCATCACATGAGTTGGGTAGTGCATTGAAGAACAAACTGAAAAGTAGCAGACCCAGGATGGACCCCTGTGGGACTCCTGAGCGAACGGGGCAGGTACTGGAGAGTGTTATGTCGATCATGACACATTGTATTCTAGAGGATAGGCAGCTTGTGAACCAAGCTGGGGGGCCTGTGAGAAACCCACTTGCTGGAGTGAGTCAAGGAGGAGGGGGTGACTGTATCGAAAGCCTTGAAGAGGCCTATGAACATCGCTCCTGCTATCTGGCCTTTGTCGAGCGCAGCGTGGAGGAAATTAGAGAATTCAAGGAGCGCCGTGGTGGTGCTATGGCCTGGGCAGAAACCATGCTGCTCCTTGCAGAGTAGATTGTGAGTTGCGAGATAATCGGCAAGTTGGTCCATCACTACCTTTTCCAGGGGTTTGGGGGGGGGGATGGAGATTGGTCGGTGTGCAGTGTTTATGATGACACATGAATCTCTGTAGGTGGTGAATGGGTGATCTGGGTTGTGAGGCAGGCAAAATTAGTTGGAGAAGAGGTGTCTTGGTTTCAGTTTTGCCCTTGTCATAAGGCTGTAGAGGAGGTGTTCGCAGATATGGATTTCACGCTGACATCAACGGAAGTCACACTTGGTTATAGAGGAGACTAGTTTTCATCATTTGCAGCTGCAGGAAAGGGGACATGGAAGCAGAGAAAAGAAGTTTAAGTGACGGATGTGAAATAACCAGCATCTTTGTCAGGTAAGCAGAATAACAGATAAGACACTTAGCATCACATTCGACCACAGAGGAGAGGTCACCAGCTGGAGGAGTCTTGAGGCTATGGCTTTGAACTGAAGGCTGCTGGCAGGGTCAGCCTGTGTTTTTGTCATTGCCAACAATTGTTCTGCCTGCAAAAAAGGGAGACACAAGTGGAGAAAAGAGACAGTTGTAGTAACGTATGAGATCACAAGCTGGAACCTGTTATTGGGCGAGCATGGCTCACTGATTCCTGGAATGCTGCTGTCTAGGAAGTTATTTAAGCATACCTTGTCAGGGAGACAGATTAACACTTCCCATCACAGCAGACAGAGAGGCTGGTGAAGGAGGACATGGTGGAGTTGGGTGTTGTGTTAATTGCTGCACTGGTGCAGGAGACCATGTTGCTGGAGGAGGATTTCTTGATAATACCAGGGACTTCCTTGCATTGGAGGCCATCACATATTGTCATTGGAGGAGGAGGAGCCTCTGTTTTGGTCACCACTGACAATGGTTTTACTGGCAAGAAAAGGAAGACACAAGTGGAGATAAGACGGTTTTGGTGACATGTGTCTGATGACAAGCTGGACCCTGTTTTGGGCAACCACGGGTCACCAATTCCTGGGATACTGTCAAGAAAGTTAACATTAATTAACCAATATTATTAGGGAGCACAAAAACAACATTGATTGTTGTTGTTGCGCATCCGACCCCTCCTTGAGTGCGTGTTTTTGTCCTCCTTTATTATTAGGGAGGACACAGACACTAACCATTGCAGCAGATGAAGAAAGGCCCTGAAGAGAGACCCTGGTGGAGGAGGACCCGGCGTTGGTGTTGATGCTGCATTGGCGCAGGAGACCATGTTGTTGGAGGAGATTTCAGGTTGACTGGCTGGCTGCTTCACTGACTTGATGGTTGGTGCAAGAGTCCGGGTTGCTGGAGGAGGAGGATCTTTGCAGAATCAGTCTTCTTCATTGAGTCCTACTAATGGGTCTGGGCCAGAGATTCTAAGACCACACTGGAGCAAATCTTTGGCCAGGGTGCCGATGATGGCTACTGGCTACAGTGCCTGAGTGCCCCCGTGTGGTGTCGCATGCCTGCCAGTAACTGTAGCCTTCTCCCCCACCTACCTCAGTTCTGTTTTTCCCAATGTCAAGTGTGCATTGTGGGAGCAGTCACCTCAGTTCAAAAAAATTTAGTTTGTCACCAATGTTTTTGTCACATAATCTGTTTTTTCTCCTCTCCTTTATTATGTTCTGAGATGCCAAAGTCTAAATCTAAGGGGGTGGCTGGTAAGGAACTGGCCATTATGCATTAGTGCCCCTGTGGAAGCAAAATGACTTCAAGAGACCATCATCCTCTGTGTTTCACCTGCTGTGAACTACATGCTGAAGTAAGGGTCGGCTGACCCCAAACATTTGAAGCTGGTAATAAACCAGCAAATCCAAGGCCAGATCTTTGGACCCTTCCCCTGGGCCTCTTCCAGGACCGTCTCTGTCCTCAGATGTACAGGGTTCTTCTGACCTCACTGTACTGAGGCACCGGAGACCCTGGTGGTTGGGCCTGGCAAACATTCTGCTCCTTTTGGTTAGTCAGCTGAGCACCCTCCACAGTCTGTTCACCATCAGCAACAGACTTCCCTGGTGTTTGGGATGTGGCTGTGTGCCCGGTCCACACCGGAGGACACAGCAATGCCATCCTCTGGCACTGCTCACACTCTTGCCACTGTTCGTGGTGCTGATGCTGTAGGCATGGCCAGAGATGGTGAGGGGCCTCCTCCAACACTGTTCATAGTGTCAAGGGAAGATCTAGCATGGAGGCTAATGTCAGTGCTGGAACTGACTTGGACACTGTCCTTGACCACGGTGTCACTAGCAGTGCCGGGTAGGGGGATGGCTCTGAGTCTGGTGACGACACCGGCACTGGTCATGGTGTCAGGCCTGGGCCTAGCACTGAGCACGGCACTGACAAAGATGTCAGCCTGGTGCCTTTTCCTGACCTTGGTGCCACCTGCAACTCACAAGGAAGGGGACTGTGCTGGGCCCGATGTTGACGTCAAGCATGGTGTCGAAAATAACACTGAGGAGAATGTTGATGGGACGATGCTGATCTCCATGGTTGTTGTCAGCCCTGAGTCCAGTGCCAGGTGCAGCACCGACTTTGGGCAGGACGACAGTCTGGGCCGGTTTTCTCCCCAGAGCCATCTCCCGATGTCATTCCTGGTGAGGATCCTTAGACTCCAGTCTCTTTGCCTTGGAGAGTCCCCCCCATGGGCACTGGTCTAGTCACTCCTGAGATGTAGGTAGACCATGATCGGGTGACTTTGGTCAACCCTTCCCTAGGGTGAGGGCACGGACTGAGTTCGGTAGCCTGAGCTTAGGGCCACAAGGCTAGGAGCTTCAGTTTCCTCCAGAAAAGCCTCGGCATATGCTTGAGAGGTTACTCTTGTCCTATTCCCCTTTGGGGATGCTAACGTGGGACTGGTATGGTTCTTGCCAGCTCTGAGCTCTGTTCCTGTGGTGGGTGCTAAGTCACTTTCTTGCCTACCCTCTTTGCTCTTGACCTGGCATTTGATCCTATCTCTATGTCCTGCTCTCCCAGAGCTTTACTCAAACCAATTATTTCTCGTACTCATCTATTTGCACAATGTTTTAATTGCCCCATGCGGGACAACTGTATCTGCCCATTATATTATCTATGCCACTGTTATATGCAGTTTGTACTAATCCCTTGCCTGACTTATTGCTACATATGTAGTTACCTGTTTAATGCTTGCTTATTGTACTGCTCGTTATCACCTGACTTGTACTTTGTATTAACTGTTGTTTCTTACTCCATTGTATGTAACCTCTCGGGTTGTACTTGAAAATAGGTAGCTTTGCCGTCTAGCGCACTCACCCGGTCAACAAAAACTAAATAAACAAACACCAGGCTTGAGTCTGTGCCATAGGTCAGTGGTGTAGAGAGTCAGATAAGGCCCCATTCCCAGCACCGAACGTTCTTGGAGCCAGCCCCTCCTCTCCATCAGTGTCCTCCTTGGAGAAAAATAAGTGTACTGTACACCTGGCCTGATCTGCTGAGTATGTCCCACCTTTGACAAAGCTCATCTGAACAAAACATTAGGGGCTGAGTACGTCCCACCTTCGACTGAGCTCATTTGAATGAAATGTTAGGGGCTATTACACAGTGCTGTCTGCGTAACTAGCTGGACAGTCTTTGTATTTTGTGAAATAAAGGTTAACCTTTTTGCGACTCGAGTTCTGGCAACTTTATTCCATGTGGAGAGTGCGTGCAATTCCTGTTATAAGGGCATGGATACAATTCACTGTCCACACTTTGGAAGTTTCCTGGAACAAGCTAATTCGTCGGATGTCTTCAAGCTTAAACTCCTCCCACCACGCAAGCTGTATTTCTAGGGGCATGGATATGGTTCTTTTATCCACATTCCGGCAGTTCCACTGGAATGCAGTGATTGGCCAGACATCTTTACGCTAAGCTTCTCTCACCACCCGAGCTGATATATTCCCAACTCTGCTCTGTGATGTCGGCTCTTTTTTCAGCTGGAAGAACAGGTCACCTCCTTCATACTCCACTTAGGATTTCCTCTACGCCATAGGTGAACTGTTACTTTTGAAGTTTTCAAAGCTAAATAGCTCTTTTTTTCAAGGTTCCTTTGACTCCATCTCCGGGTCTGTGATGGCTCGCAAGAAGCCTTGTGACAGGGTTGTATAAGACCCTGTCCAATTTGTTATACAGAGAGAGCTAAAAGCAAGGATCTTTTTTTCTCCCCTCTCCTATTCTGTCACTTGTCTATCTCTTGTCTGTCTGACTGTGCAGTCAAATTTTCCTTGTGGAACCTCAGAACTGGCAACTCTGATGGTCCCACAATTTCCCCCCTCTCCCGTCCTTCACTAGCTGTTTCTATTCTTTCTTTCTCCCCTCTATTCTTTATTTCTCCCATTCCTTCCCTGGGGTTAAAAATATATGTGAACCTTTATGTGAAACTGAGATTCCGTTGGTTTGTAAATGTATATAGTTGAAAAGAATTGCAGAAAGCTGTTTGGGTTTTGTCAGAAAAGATAGTAAACTGGAACACAGTGTGACAGGGTTGGGTAAGACCCTATCCCATTTGTTCTGCAGACAGAGTTAAAAGCAAGGATCTAGTTTTCTGTCCTCTCCTGTTCTGTCACTTGTCTATCTCTTATCTGTCTGATTGTGCAATCATATTTTCCATGTGGCACCTAGGGGTTGGCCACTCTGATGGTTCTACCGTTTCCCCATGTTCTCCCTTTACTTGCTGTTTCTGTTCTATCTCCCCTTGCTTCTCTGTGGCTAAAAAAATATGTGACTGTTTATGTGAAACTTAGATCCCTTGGTTTGAAAATCTATATAGTTATATTGTAATGACTGCAGAAAGCTATTTGGGTGTATTGGCCTTGACAAACCTTTTGCCCTTCCACAAGCTGTCAGCAGGAGAACCTGCTCTGGCCAGAATGTCCTTAATTGGCTGCACCTGTTGAGAGGACTGGATGTACTGGTCACAGGAAAGAAATTGACAAAGCTTAGTATGTTGTGTGAAAACAGAAAATATAGGTTAGTGAGAACAGGATGCTGAATTTATTTGTCAGGTGAAAACATGTTATAAAAAGGAGAGCAGTGTTTGTTTAGAGAGTTAGAGAGAGAGAGAGAGAGAGGCGCCCCGTCCATGCTACAGTCGAAAATGCTGCAGTGGTTCCAAACCGTTACAGACTGTAAATGAACAGTGTGTCCACACTGCCAGGGAACAGTTGTGAAAATGGTTGGAAACCATTACAGCCAGTCCACATTGTGTGTGATAGTGTATATGGACGCAACCCCCTAGTAGCAGAGCACATCCCATGGTGCACTTGGAGATGACAGCTGCGATGAGAGATGCCCTCCCGCACTTGTAAGCAGCTGTCATTGTACACATATAGTATGGCAGAACATGGCATCGTGTCCGACAGCAGTAGGGCACCAGGACAACATGGACGGCCACATGATGCTGCTGCATGGCTGCCCTCAGTGTTCCCCACTGCTCCCCATTCAGTGATGTCATGAGTCGTTTGGCCACCGCAGCAGTGATCCATGATGCCCCCATGAGTCCACAGACTGGCACTGCTCTGCAGGTAATTGTAATGCCACAAGTTGGCCCAGTATTACAGCCTCTACATGCGCTCGGTGATAGCGGTGGATCCCAGACCGTGCGCCGCGACCTCAGCACATACGGTACTGTCATGCGTGCCCATGTTGCACGATTGAGCCTCCCAACACTGACTAAACATTTGTAAACGAGAGGCATGTATGTACACATGTACGGTCCACCACACGAGACAGATAATAAGGTGTTTTGTACTGATGTGCAAAGGCATTCAGAAATGCAGTCCAGGATCCGGCACTAACGCTCCAGTAACCTCCGCAGTACCTTCCAAACTGGACAAGACATAGCACACTGAATCACAGTCTTCTGCTACTTATAGCAAGGGTGTGTGTGGGGGGCGGAGCCCCCCAATGGCAGTAGTACCATAACTATAACGAAGATCAAAAGGACATAATGGGATATACTGTGATGTGTAGCAGTGGTGACTGAACACAGCCATTGGACCTTGCTTTCCTTGTGTTGCAATTCCCAGGGAAATATCAGTGATTCAGTGGATTAATATCGTTCTATTCCTTCTGCTGTAGTGTTGTCACGGGGGGGGGGGGGCTCTGCCCACCACACACCCCAGTGCCATGTTCTTGGTGTATTCTTTGTTTGGTCCCAGTTTGGTGCACCGCAGTATATTGTATAGCCTTTTCATGCTGTACTGCTTGCTGCTTGTTACTGGCTCTACCTACTGCAAGCCCATGTGCAATAATTGGACTGCTGTTCAGTGCATTGTATGCAATCCACTGTGCAGTAATCATCGCACTGTTCAGTATGTTGCTAGACATGACAGCATATACTTATGACACGCTCATTCCTGTGATTGCACATTCATGGAGATACATGACGCTGGATGCATTGCCGTAATACCACAGTATGTTCAGAACAGCGCGAGGCAGTCCGGGATCCTCCCACCAACACCCTCGCACTCCACTCTGCCACCTGTTTACCTCCTAGTAGCCTCCTACCTCCCAGCATGCTGTCCAGTAGTGCCACAATGCATGCTGGTATGTTGGGAGACTGGGGGCTACACGGTGGAGCATTTAGACGCACATTGGTAACGTTACAGGGACCTAACCGGTACAGAAACCGTTGCTGAAACCACCTCACAACAGGTTTCTGTAACGGTTACGAAAACGACTTCTGTAACATTATCAGTGTAAATGCAAACCGTCATGGTAATGGTTTGACCCCTCTCTAACGTTATAGAGGGAATTTTTTGGTGTAGTGTGGATAGGGCCAGTGAGAGATGGAGATTTAGAGATACCCTCAGATAAAGGGCTTTGGTTTTTATGTTTGCTTGCACGCATGTGCAAGAAACATAGTGCCATCATCCGAGATTTCGGAGGTGTCACCCTCTCTTCCAGTTCAGTCAGTGTGTTGGCAGGCGCGGCCCCTGTCCGCCAATGCATGCTAGAGCTGTCTATGACAAGCTCCAAAATGCAGTGGCGTACAGTTGAAAGGGGGAGCTAAGCTTCCGTGAGCAGCGATAAGATATCGCCTGCTCATGCGCAGCTCCCCCTACACACACACACACACAGAAATGCACGCACGCATACTGCGTGCTGCCCTCCCCTTTACCAGTATAGCCAGTGGGGTGCCCAATCCCGTCGACTTGTGCTGCGCCCCCCAAAGCTTTTCATGCCACGCTGGGTGCCCACCCCAGGCGTGGCAACTAGAGAATAGCCGACGGGGTGCCCAATCCCCGTCGGCTCCACTGTCCTCACCCCCGAGACTGGGTGCCACGCTGGGAGCCCACCCCAGTGGCAAACGTTCCTGCTGCCGCCTTTTTTTTTTTTTTTAATCCCTGTAAAGAAAACGGTCCCACGAGTCTTCCTGCCCCTCCCCACAACCCACACCCACCCACTGCGCACCCAGCCTCCCCACACACCCCACCCCATACTACCTCCAGAGCTCGGCACGACGATCTGCGGTGGACCGGAACATGACTGCATTCTTCAAAGCCGACCGCGAACTGAGGAAATGCCGTAAGCTGTATGATGGGCCAGATAGGGTTTTTCAACTTTGTTGCATATTCAGGTATTTGATTTTATCACTAGTATAGTTTGGAATTCTTCGATGAATGATGTTCTGGCGGCGTTACTCGTCCGGCGGGTGATTTCGCAGTCACCGCGCGTAATCACCTTGGGCCCCTAATAACGCCATGACAGTGACATCATTCATGAGAAGGGTCCCAAAACCCATGTTGAAAATTTGATGCAAAAATTCCAAAAAATGACTGTTTTACGAGCGTGCGTTGCGCAGTTCCTACGCAGGCTCGTAAGTTCGTGAATTTTCAATATTTTCACTCCAGATTTTCAACATTGCCATTGTACCACACCTTCTTATGAGAAGTACAGCTGTCATTTTTCACATCTCACCCAAAACGTGTTTCCGCACATGTAGCGCATAATGGCGCAGTCGGTGTGCAAAACCAGTGTACGGGACAAATTAAGAAGACCACAGTGACACTGTTCATGAGCATAGGTCTTAAAATGGCTATTTTGAAAATTTGGTGAAAAAATTCCAAAAAATGACCGTTTTACGAGCGTGCGTTGTACAGTTCCTACGCAGGCTCGTAAGTTCGCGAATTTTCAATATTTTCACTCCAGATATTCAACATACCATTTTATTACACTTCCTTATGAACAGTACAGCTGCCATTTTTCATGCTTGAAATGTGTTTTCAGACATGTAGCACACAATAGTGCTGTTGTTGGTGCTAGCAATGTTTGGGACAGATTAAGAAAATCACAGTTACACTGTTCATGAGCAGAGGTCTTAAAATGGCTATGTTGAAAATTTGTGACAAAGTCCATAAAATTACTGTGTTACTGTGAGCTTAGCAGTTTCCACGCACCCTCATAAATTCATGACTTTGTAATATTTTAAGTCCAGATTTTCACCAGTGGCATTTTCCACACTTCCTTATTTACAGTACAGCTGTCATTTTTCACAACATGGCGAAGTGTGTTTCACACTTTCAGCGCAGAGATGCGTGGTCGCTGTGGGAAATCATTGTTCGGATAGATAAAGAAAATCACAGTGACACTGTTCATGATCGGAGGTCCCAAAAGCCTGTGTTGACAATCTGCTGTAAAAAAAATCCCCAAACTAATTACATTATGGGTGGGCGTTGCACAGTTTCTATGCACGCTCATGACTTCACCAGTTTTTTTTTATTATTTTCATTGCAGATTTGCAACATTGACATTTTTTACACCTCCCCATGAACAGTACAGCTGTCATTTTTCACATCGTTTGGAATGTGTTTTTGCACCTGTGGTTCTTAATGCCGTAGTCGCTGTGCAAAAGCAGCTTTCGGCTAACAAACTGATATTGCCACTGTTCGTGAGGTGAGGGTCACAAAAAAACCATGTTGAAAATTTGGAGTGAAAATACCAATGAAT
The DNA here is from genome assembly GCA_016271365.2 of Neoceratodus forsteri. Lineage (NCBI taxonomy): Eukaryota > Metazoa > Chordata > Ceratodontiformes > Ceratodontidae > Neoceratodus > Neoceratodus forsteri. The sequence continues at coordinate 228,458,726 of JADMNL010000025.1, read as the reverse complement.
GCCTGAGGCGTTAGGGTTTCCGACCATAACGCTTCACCCTGTAGAGATTGACAGGCTTCAGGGGTGTGACTTGGGATTCTCGCCTGTAATGCTCATACCATTCCATACCCTGCAGCCAGTGAGAGGCATCGAGGGTATGCCTTGGACTCTTCGACCTTGATTCACCCCATTCTCTGCAGCACCCATCTCACCGTATTTCCTGATGGAATGGGGTGCGCATAAGGGCCAAAGACCCCAAGGCACACTGTGACACTTGTCAGTGTCTGCAGGGTAGGGTGTGGTGAAATGGCATGGCCGTTATGCCTGACGACCCAAAGGCACACCCCAATGCCTGTCAGTCTCTGCAGGGTGGTGGTGGTGGGGTTGGCTTCAGTTCAATACTTCACTGCCATTCCTATTACGCAACTCTGTAACTTTTACACTACCACTGCCAATGCCAGCTAGCAAACATTCGGCATTGACAAATGCTTGTTTTGTTGTTTGTTTGTACTGCCTATGTGAAGTGCTATCCTGTATAACTTTATTTTATTGTTATTAATAATAATAAAATGCTACTTATGAATGTTATGACTTCTCCTGGTTTGCTGTGCTTCCTGACCCAGTGCCTCCACACGCACAGAGGGTTGACCTTGAGAAACCTTTTGACCTTCCGCAAGCTTGTTTGCAGAGCTGTCAGTAGGAAAACCAGCTCTGGCCAGAATGTCTTAATTTGCTGCACCAGATATAAGACTGGATGTACTGGTCACAGGAAAAAAAATTAACTAAAGTTTGGTACATTGCATGCAAACAGGAGATACAGCTTAACGAGAATAGGATGCAGAATTTAATTGCCAGGTGAAAACATCTTATGAGAGGGAAGGAGGGAGAGAGAGAGAGAGAGAGAGAGAGAATTATTCAGTTTTAGAGATACTCTCAGATGAAGGATTTTGTTTTGTTTGAACTGCCAGTATAAGAGCTATCCTGCACAATTTAAATGTTATTATTGTTTATTGTTAATAATGAAACTCTTCTTGTGAATTTTATGACATCTCCTGATTTGCTTATGCTTCCTGACCTGTGTCTCAACCACACTATGACCCTGGTGACCTGGCCAGTTACTGCTCTGTTAAGCACTGTGCGTGTGGGTGGAAGAGAGACTCAGAAACCAGACAAACCGGAGGTTTGTTTTCTCTTCATGTGTCATCCTAAATGCTGCTCTTCGCTTCTGCATTCTAACTCTGCATGTCCTAAAAGTCTGTTTTCCTATGGGACTGACATAGCACTTGGCGGGAGATAGCCACTGTATTGAGGTCTCCCAGTTGGAGTGTCTGCAGTTTGTTGTTGCCCTCTGTATATACTTGAACAAATATAAATTCTTATTTTGAAGGCAGCTTTTGGTTCTGATGAAGCCTCTTCAGCTGGCCATACACAAAGATTTGCATATTGCTACCCACAATGCTTTGCATAGGGTTTATGGCTTTAGCATGTATGTGTATAGTAGGGAGACACACAAACAAACCAAGACATTTGTATATAGTTTGCTAATCTTTCATAATCTATATGGTGTATGTATTGTTTTAGTGATTTGCTGGTTTTAGATTTTGATTAACAACCTACTGAGCTGCTCTGCTTATGTCTCCCTTTAGTAAGAACTGAACTGGTGAACTGTACTGCTTCCTCCCACATGTTGGTAATATTCTATGCCTTTGATGTGAAAGCTTTCACGCAGAACAACCATCTGGCTGATGTGATGATAATACTACTCCTGTATGGCTGGGCGGTCATCCCCCTCATGTACCTCCTGAGTTTCTGCTTCTCGGTAGCAGCCACCGACTACACCAGACTTACCATCTTCAACATCCTGTCAGGCACTGCCACCTTCCTGGCTGTCACCATCATGAGCATCCCAGGTAAGGAAGGCCTGTAGTTATAGAACGGGACTAGAAAAGAATGTTACCCTTTTGTTCTATAAGGCTACGCTGTTGTTATTGAGCTGTCTAGGAACCAGTTGCACCCTCTTTATCCCCTTCTTTCACTAAGTCCAAGGTGTGGTTACTGAGCCAGACTATAAGCCAGTGTTACTTGATCTTCTTTGAGGCTGTCTCTCTAATCAGGCTACACCTTTGCAACTTATAGCTGCCAGGCTCTAGGACCTTATGAAAACTTGTGCAAGCAGTCTGCCAGGGCCTGCCCCCAATGATGTCAAACATCAGCATATACGTAAACGTGAGCAGCTCCTCCTCTTCTCAGTTCTTTTCCCACCGTCAATCTGAACTCACTGGACCACTGTTGGAAACGTTGCTGCTATTGCTGCGGTTTTATTTATTCACGTACTGAGCAATCACTCTTGTAGTAATTTTTGATGACCTGCATGTTATTGAAGGAACCATCTAAACTTTTCTGGTGCTGTGAGTGCAGAAAAACATCTACACTGGCAACTCACGCAAAGTTTGTTTCTGCTTCTTAGGCCTAGACCACTATGTGAAAGCCTGCAAAATCTGCAGGGGGGTTAGTTCTTCAACCAGCTGATGCAGAAAAGGTGCTTTGGAGACATTTTTACTGTAGAAGACTGTCGAGAGAATAGAGAAGCAGCTCCAAGAAAAGTCTGCATCTCTGGCTCCATCAGCCAAATCGTGGTTGTTTAAATCCCAGGAGAAAACTTCAGGGGGTCTCAAGCGCAGGCACCGGGACAAGGAGAAGTCTTCCCCTGCGTGCCCCAGGTTGTCCCTGCACCCTACAGGTACGACCTCTGCTTCTACATCCTCCATCCCCCCAGCAGTCAACCTGAGATCAAGGTCCGGGTTTGGTGCTGGTGCTGCCAGACATGCTATGGGCAGTACGTCATTGTTGATGATGGGGACTCTGCCTCCTCTGTTGACTGCTCTAGCTGCGCCTGCTAACCACAGCAATGCTGACACCCAGGCTATCCTTCTTTCCTTCCTGGACATGATAAGGTGCATCTGCCAGGTCTCCCTTTTCCTGGGAGCTTGTAGACGGTGTTCTTTACACAAAACCCCTCAACAACACAAGGTACTCCCTTGCCAGTCCTATTCCACCAACATTGCCGGCGAGGTTTCTCATTCCCGTCAACCTAGGCAACTACAAATATGAGTACAGTCCTGATCTAATGTTGCAGGAAGTGGAGGAAGCAGCAGAAGACTGTGCTGAGAGGCAATATGAATATGGCATCAGCTCTACAGTCTCCACCTGCAGTGAGGACTCAGTGGTGAACACACCAAGGTCCCTTCAGAAAACCCTACATTTTTTACCATGATGCAGCAGACACAAGCTGCCTTGGGTATTGCTCTAGAATAGCAGGATACCATTAAAAAGAATCTGCTGGAGTTCCTAGAACTGCCAGTCTCTCCTGCTGTAGTGGGCCTCTCTGCTCCCAACTTTAGAGGATGCCACCTGTGCAGCTTGGTACAGACCAAATAACATACCAGCTGTCCCCAGGAAGGTAGATATAATGTTTTCTGGCCCTTCTGGGAAGCCTTTTAATGCCACACAACCTGAGACTGATTCAGTGGTGATTAATGCTGCCTATGACAGGTCCAGGGCACCTAAACATCTGAGCTCCCTTCCTCCTGAAAAGGAATCTAGGAGGTTGGGTATCATTGGTAAGAAGACATATGCCCCTGCATCCTTGGGCCTTCGTATTGCTAACTACCAGGCCCACATGATGAAGTATCAGAACACCTTCTGGAGGAAGGCTGAGGCTGCTGCACAGGCCTTGCCTCAGGGGACTTCAAAACAGGAGTTGCTGAAAGCTTTAGCAGCTGGGGCTGATGTGGGCCAGCATTTTCTCCGCACAGCCTATGATGTTTCTTATGCTTCTGACAGGGGTGTGGCCTCTGGCATCAGCTCAGGAGATAGTCTTTGCTCAGAGTTGTAGGCTTTGCCACTGATGTGCAATGAGCCATTCTTTTTTTTGTTTTATACTTATTATTTTTTCCTCCTTACTGCCCCAGTCGATCCACGCTTTCGGATCCCTCACACACACATTCCAGTCACTGCGGTGTCTAGCCCTAGAGTGCAATGCTACTCCGGTACTTTTTCTAGAAGCCCGGATAACCACCTGGGTGGGGGCGAGAAAGGCTCCCCTTACCTTCCCAACTTTCAGAGGAGCTTGCGCCTGCACAGCAGAGTCTGCACTTGGCTTGATGGATGTGTGACTGGAGAGATCGTCACCTAGGCTCAAAGAGGATATTTTCCTCTTTCTTGTTTCCTCCCCTTGTTGATGCTGGCACTCAAGGATGGCCAATGAGACAAGAGTGCTGTACGTGGCTCTGCCCAGGGCCCTCAGCCAACGTCAGCCCCTCCCATTCTCTACAGCTGCCCCGACTGCACTACCAACACCCGGGTTCACCCGGGAGATGGCAGTAGAGCAGTGGGGCATGTGTGCAACCCTCCCCAGAGAGGGAGGGCCACTGATTGGCACTGAGTCCCTCTCTCCCCCCCGACGACCCCCGCAACCTGAGTCCATCACCGAACCTGGGTCGCCAAGGAGCGCATGTGGCCCCATTCAGAGGGCAAAACTTGTTTGGTCATGAGGTACAAGAGATTCTCAAAGATCCCCACACCTCAGGCAGGACTTTGAAATCTGTGCATTCCTTCTATCATATCCAATCCAGGGGTAGAAGCAGGGGTGCCTTTCTTCCAGCTGGTGTCAGAGGACAGTGCCCATCCCCCAGACAGCAGGGCAGGGACAAAGGAGCAAGGGTCTTGCCAGTCCCCAGTACTACCCCAGGTGCCCACTCAAAAGCCTCAGTGGTGGTGGAGTGAGTGGAGCTGCCCCCACTGGCTCAGCCTGACTCCTTGTACACTCCCCAACTACCTTTACCTCCAGAGGTGGTTGTAGGGGATCGCCTCTCCCTCTATTTAGCCTAGTGGAGGGAGGTGACAACAGATGCATGGGTTCTTGAGATCATAGTAAAGGGTGATGCTCTGGCACTTCTGGACAACCCTCCAGACTATCCCACAGCTGTGCCCACATATGCTCCAGGGCACCTGCCCCTGTTGCGGGAGGAAGTTACGACTCTGCTGCAAAAACAGGCCATTAAACCTGTCCCTCTAGAACAGAGAAACACAGGTTTTTACTCCCAGTACTTCCTTGTCCCAAAATGGAAAGGAGATCTGAGGCCTAGTCTGAACTTAAGGGATCCAGACTTCACAGAGTACAAGAAATCCAGAATGGTCACTTTGCAGGTGCTCCTTCCGTTACTGGAAAAAGGGGATTGGATAAGCTCCCTGGATATGGAGGATGCGTACCTCCATATCAAGATACAGAAACCTCACAGAAAATACCTGAGGTTCCTGTTTCAACAGGAACATTACCAATTCAGAGTGTTGCCCTTTGGCTTGTTTTCTGCGCAATGGATCTTTACCAAATGCTTGGCAGTGGTGGCAGCAGCCCTTCAAAGGGAAAGCCTGTATGTTTTCCCTTACCTGGATGACTGGCTATTGAAGGCCCATTTCAGGGACCAGCTGTTAAGGACTTTAGCTCCAACCAGACAGCTGTTTGATGCTTTGGGGGTGATGATCAACATACCTAAATCAGTATTGATACCTTGCCAGCAACTGCTGTACATAAGGGCAATACTGCACACAGCCCAGGACTTGTCTTTCCTCCCTCTGGACAAGGTCGACCACCTGATTGCTCAAGCACAATTCAAGTTATTGTCTCAGCAAAGATGTTTTTGTGCCTTCTGGGATGTATGGCTGCTGCCATTTTCGCAGTACCACTGGCCAGGCTGCACATGTGGATTCCGCAGTGGACCCCAAGAGTCCAGTGGTACCAGCTCACAGACCATCTAGGACAGATGGTGCTAATCATATCCCCTGTGTGCAAAGTGCTCAAATGGTGGATAGAACACAGCAACTTGCTCAAGGGGGTTCCATTTCTGATCCCCTCCCCCACTTCAGATCCTCACTACGAATGCTTTGGGGTTGGGGTTGGGAGCCCACATGGGTCTTCACCAGACAAAGGGCACGTGGACCCCCGTGGAATGTTCTAGAAATGCGGGCGGTTCTATATGGACTCCAGGCCTTCCAGAACCACTTGTCTCTGGGTCCTCTCAGACGGACAATATCAGTACATAAACAAATAAGGGGGGGGTCTCATTCCTACTTGTGCAGGGAAGCAATGAGAGTTTGGTACTGGGCTCTCGAAGATGGTCTAGAACTATCAGCAGTACTTGTTCCAGGTGTCCAAAATGTCGTGGCAGAAAAGCTAAGCAGATCCAAGTCCAGGAGTTAGACAATTTATTCAAAGGATGGGGTCATGCAAAGTTGGACCTTTTTGCATCCGAGCACAACTCAAAACTGCTGCACTTCTGCTCACTTACTCCAGGGCCTGGAGTTTTCTGGCGAGACGTGTTGCCCCTCTCTTGGAAAGGAAGGTTTCTGTATGCCTTCCTCTAATTCAAATGCTACTCAAGTTGCAGAATAGTGGAGAGCAGCTCTGATACTCATTGCCCCCCTATGGCCGTGACAGAGATGGTTCCCCCTGCTGCAACAACTGGCATGTGAAACCCCCAATACGTCTACCCCTGTGGAAGGCTTCTGTCACAGGAACAGGGGACCCTGGTCCATCCAGACCTGAAGTCTCTTCATCTGCACGCATGGCTCCAGAAGACACAGCCATAGTTCATTTTAGGGTTTCCCAGAAAGTGGCGTAGCTGCTAGAAAACTGTCCATCAGAACATCTTACTGTGGACTGACATAGTCCAGCATTCCTTTACATTCCAGTTCTGTCTGCCTGTTTTCCTAGTGGTATTATAAAGAAGTGTGATTTTTGTTATGTGATTGATGTACACATTCCAACCTCTTTTTCCCTTTTCTATATACTTTTTGCTCTTGCATCATACCCTCAGTGTATATATTTATTCAGGGATTGGATTTCCCACTCATGTCACTAATCTTATTTCTTTACCAAACTGTAATTAAATTACATCAACAATCAAGAGCACATAAGCAGTTGTTATGGACTAGATAAGTTGAGCAGTGACTATAATGAATCATGTTTTACTGGTTTTTTTTTTGTTTTGTTTTACTTTTATCACTCTCTCTCTGATCTCTACCACTACGGCTTGTAGTGTTCTGTGTTTTGGAAAAAAAAATCACTTGATAGAATTACCATCCTGCAATTTAAACAACCCCAGTTATATATACTGTACAGTTTATATCTTTACTGATATTAACCACAAAATTAGACATTTACAAAAGTAGCACAAGAAACTACAGTATATCGCACATTTCCTTTCTGTGCCATGAATTTACATTCGCCCCATGACAAAATGTTCTATAATTGTTTAAAACCTGTTTTCTAAATCCATTTCAGTGGACACTAAGGGGCAAGGTGACAGCATTGGTAACCATAAACGTATTAAAGAGCACAAACGTTTTCCTTCAAGAACTGCACTAACAGGGTCAGTATCCACACTTGTTAGTACCTTGTTTTTTAAACTATTTTTAGAAAACCACAGTAACCAATATATTAATAATTTGACTCCATGTCCCTGTTGCATTATCCCCCCCCTTTATTGGGTTCTGTGGACCCTGTTAATGCAGTTCTTAAAGGAGAAAGTTTGCACTCTTATTAGTTTACGATAGTCAGTGCAGTCACATTGTCCCTTAGTGAAGTTCTCTGAAATGAATTTTGGGAATATTTTTTAAAGAATTATAGAACATTCTGTCATGGGGCAACATGCATGGCACGTAATGGAAATGTGTGATATAGTTGTTTCTTGTGCTACTTTTGTAAATGTCTCATTTGGTGGTTAATATCGGTACAGATATAAAGTGTATAGTGCATCTAGGGTTGCTTTAATTCCAGGATTATAATTCTACCAAGTGAGAAGTTTTTTTCTAAAACAAATGAGCATACTAGTCCCCCTCTGACATCCGTGACCTCCCACTGTGGGGGAGATGTTAGGTTATGAGTAATACAGCTGGAATTAATACACAGCCTTACAAACTGTAGTGGTAGGGATGAGAGAGAACATGTAAAAAGAAAAAGTAAAACATGATTAATTATATTCACTGTCCAATCTGTCCAACCTATCTAGTCCATTGCAATGGCTTATGTGCTCGTAATTGTTGATGCAATTAAATTACAGTTCGGCAAATAAATAGCATTAGTAGCTGGCCCAGTGGTGTACAGGGCTGAGGCACTGGATGCCTTACCTCTTGTCACACCAGTGACCCTGGTTCAGGAAAAATCCTGGGGTGTTGAGGGTTGACCAGGGAAGGAAAGGATTGAGCATCCTCTGGACTGCTCTCCCTTCTCAGAAAGGGAGGACTGCCTCTCTTGCTGATTGACTGCCACCAGATGGAGGTGTGGTGGTAATGCAGGCCTGAGGATGGCAGGGAAAGGACTGAACTGTGGGATTCTGCAGGTGTGTGCACGCTTCCACGTACGCCTGTCCGATGTGCATGCACCAGCACAGGGATGGGGACAGAAGATGGAAAACTGGAAACAGAAGCAGGCCCCATGATGCTCCTATCATACTTCGATCCAGAGGTGTCCAAAGCCATTCTGGATTGTTGCACTGGGGGGCGGTAGAAGGATGATGGCCTTCCCTCCTGTATGTTTATGGCTGCAGTGGGCAGAGCCCCGCAAAAGTCTTGCTTCAAAACGGGTCTCAGCATTACTTCAAAGCATTTTTTCCCACTGAAGAACATGTTGGAGTTGCAGCACAGTCTCCTGTGCCTGACAACAAAGTCCCTTCCCAAGAAACAAGAAAAAACAAAGTGTGTTTCCTTTGCAGTTGCAGCACATCTCCTACTTTGCCACAGAGTCACATATCAGTCATTAGTCTAGAATTCCTTTACATAACATTCCAGTTCTGTCTGTAGGCAGTAAGGGTTAACAGTTAATCACTGCCATGTTGTTTCCTCCTAGGTTTTAAATTTCACACACACACACACACACACACACACACACACACACCCACACACCCTACATGCATCCCACACACACACCACTGTGTTTAAGCCTTGCTTTGCCACCATAAACTGACATAGTCCACATTCCTTTACATTCCAGTTCTGTCTGCTTGTTCTCCTAGTGGTATTATAAAGAAATTAGATTTCTAGAATCGTGGATATGTTGTTCATCCACACTTCTTAGCAGTGTCCCTTTCCCTTTAAGACAGCCAGAAAGTCTTTAAGCTGGCTCCTCCCACCCGGGGTGGTATAACCCTGGGCACCGCCCCATGATGCCAGATCTTTCTTTCTGCTGGAAGATTCAGGTTGTCTCCTTTGTGCTGTTGCATTTTGTAGGCCCTGACTTCTAAGCCTTCGGTTATTCAGAAAATTCGCCTTGTTCTTATTAGCGATTGCGATTGCTTTCTCTCGATCATGGAAGACAAGTCTTCCCCAACATTTTGCCAGTGCCCATGCAGCCAGAAGATGTCACGCATTGACCCGCATGCTGAGTACATTTACTGTCTGGCTGTTGGCCATGACACCATGACGTGCGAGTTTTGCTTCGTGTTCCAACCCAGTGTCCTTGACGATCGTCTCGCACACCTCAAGCTGGGGAGGCCCGAAAAACGGAACCCACCGGTGAAATCCAAGGAGGCTTGGTGGGCAGTTTCCATGGCCGCGGGATCTGCCGAGCAACTGTAGTGCCTGCAGGCCTTCGAGGAGGAGGCAGCTTTTGCCCGCTGCATCTTTCTCCCGAACTTCTTCGTTCCGCTCAATCTGGGCTTCACCTTCTCGGGTTCCTTCTGAGAGTTGTGCCAGTCTCTCCCTACTAAGGGTGAGGGCCCGGTGGGCATGCACTCCTCTCACTCCTGTAAAAAGGAGAGGGACCCGGGATCGTCTTCGTCTCAATGGAGACATCCTTGGGATCGGGAGAGATCTCAATCCCAGGAACTGGCTGTTTCGACCTTGCCCGAAATTGCCTCTTCGGTCGACGACCTCTTGGTCCTGCCAGCTGGCCAGTTGACCAAAGTGTTGGTCGACGATGTTGAGATTATTCTCAACCCGATCGACCCCTTGTCACCGACTCCGGTCAATGACTCTCTTGTTTGGACTCCGGTCCTTGTTTTCCCCAACAAGGAGACCCAGCCTGCTGAGAATCCTGTCGAGGAAGTGGTCCCCAACCCCGGGAAGTCACCGGTCCCACTGGTGTCTCCCAAGCGACAGGAGTTGGCCTGCCCGATCTCGATCGAGGTCTCGGACTCCCTTGGCTGATAGGCCAAGGAAGAGCCATAAGCCTTCTAAAAAGAGGCAATGCTATTGATCGTCCTCGTCCTCCTCGGATGAGGAGACTCTCCGGCAGAAGCTAAGTCGGCACTACGAGGACCTTATGTGGCAACAGCTGATTTTGACCGAGCACAAGCCTTCATCGGCTCCTACCCCAGCCATTACTTGGCTTTCACCTCCCAGGTCAAAGCCAACTCCTTTGGATCCAATCAAGTTGGTTCCTCTGCCCGCAGAGCCGGCAAAACCCCCGGTTCGGCCAAAACCGGTCTCTTCACTGGTTGTGGTGGAACCGCCGCCCAAGCTGCCAGTGGGAGGGGCTCCTTCTAAGGAAGCTAGGCTGGACACCGGGCTCCCCCAGTGTCTTTCAGTCACTGTCACCCCAGACCGCCCCCAATGGGTCAAAGGTGATCTGGGTGGTCGACTGCTGTACCCGGATACCTCTGATTCAGATGAAACTGGTCTCCATTCTCATCCAGGGGATGATGAATCGACTGGTGGGCTAGAAATGGACGAAGGTCCTTTGTGCTTTCAGGGCATTCTCCGCCCCATCTCTGAGTCCACAGGGATGCCCCTGGAACCTATCCAGAAAAAGGTAGAGTACCCTCTCACCGACATCCTCAAGAGGGGGGATACACCAGAAGCCTTTCCTGTGGCCGAGGCCATTGTGGGCCAGCCTTAGAACTTTGGCAGCACATGCCTCCTGTCCATCTCTGTTTGCCCGTATGGCCCGCAAGTATGCGGTGCCCATGGGGTCCCTTGCAGGGTTCACAGAGCACCCTTCTGTCGAGAGCCTTGTGACCACCTCTGTGTTAGGGTGTACTGGTAGTTCTGCCAATACTGACAGAACTCCTGAGAAGGAATCCAAATATTTGGAACACTCTGCTCGGAAGGTCTATGCAGCCTTGTCTTTGAACCTCCGTCAGGCAAGCTCGTCCGTCATCATGGCACACTTCTCCCATGCCCTTCTTAGTTCTTTGGATGAAGTCCTCCCACATCTTCCCGCGGACATGCAGACCATGCTCAAGCAGGTTCGGGACCAAGGCCGCACTATTGCTAAACAACAGCTCCAGATGGCTCTGGACATTGGGGATTCATGTGCCCATTCGTTGGCAGCCACAGTTGCCTCCCGCTGCAGGACTTGGCTGAGACTCTCCTCCTTTCCAGTGGATACTCAGCACAAACTAGCTGATGTACCTTTCCTGGGCACCGATCTCTTTGGCCCAGGTATGGCTGGTTACCTTAAGCGCATCGAGCAGTCCAGCGCCACCTCGGACAGTACTTCTGCTAAGGGTTCTTCTGATTCCAAGAAACAGCAGAAGAAGAAGCCTTTGTGGCACTTTTCCTCTGCAGCCCAGCAGCCCTCCTTTCACGGAGGTCAACAGCAGGCTCAAGCTTGGTGCCCCTGGCCCAAGCCTGGGCCACTCAGGCCCGTAAGAGAGGCCAAGGTTCAGGCTCTGGACCCCTCTGCCTCCAAGCCTGCCCAGTGACAGGTGGGGGCTGCCACCCATACTCCCATTACGCCAGCTCTGGGTCCCCCTGTGGGGGTCTGGCTCCACCACTTCCTTTCTGCCTGGTCCACCGTTACCATGGACAGGTGGGTTTTGGAAGTGGTCGGCCAGGGGCTGCTTCTGGAATTCAAGCAGTACCCTCCAAGCTGAGCCCGCACCCCATGGGAGGAAAGAGTATCCACCCACACTCAGTCGGCTGTCCGAGATAACATTGCTTAATTCCTCCTCAAGGAGGCAGTAGCTCAAGTGTCAGATCCACCACCAGACCCAGGATTAATTTCCAGGTACTTCCTGGTTCTGAAGCGGACAGGGGTCTGGTGCCCCATTCTAGATCTATATGACCTGAATCAGTATCTCAGGCCATGCGCCTTCCTGATGGTAACTCTGTCCTAGATCATGCCATCCCTGGAGCAAAACATGTGGTTCTGCTCACTGGATCTCCAGGACGCATTTTTTCATGTCCCAGTCTGTCCGTCCCACCAGCGGTTCCTCCGCTTCTGAGCAGAGGGAACCCTATACAAGTTCTGAGCCATGCCATTTGGCCTGTCGGCCCCATGGGTCTTCACCAAATGCATTGCAGTGGGGGGCAGACCACCTCAGTCGTCGGGGGGAGGGGTCAGAATTTACCCCTACCTCGATGATTGGCTCTTAGCAGGTTCCACCCAGCAGGAGGTGGAGAAGTCCAAGGACCTGGCCCTCCAGACCTGCTCCCAACTCAGCCTCCTGATCAACAAAGCCCTGTCAGAGCTCGTGCCTTCTCAGGTGATGTGCTTCATCGGGGCAGAACTCGACTCTCATCAAGCCAGAGCTCGGCTCTCAGTGGACAGGGTGGAGGTTCTCTCCTCCTTGGCCCAATCATTTCTGGTTGTGCAAATTTCGCCCTGCCCAAGACCTTCTGCGCCTTCTGGGTTACATGGTGGTGTGCACCTCCGTGGTCCATTGGGCCCGGTGGCACATGTGCCCTCTCCAGTGGCACTGGCCAGCCAGTGGACTCAGGCACCACGGTCATTTCGACCAGCTGATCAGTGTAACCCAGAAGATGTGGGATGCTCTCCAATGGTGGACTGTCCCAGACCAGTTGCAGGAAGGGATCCCATTTGTCCACCTTGAGTCAATGACCGTCCTTACGATCGATGCCTCTCTCATGGGCTGGGGAGCCCACATTGGGACAACAAGGCTGACGGGTTCTGGACCCCCGAGGAGTCCCGTTATCACATCAACCTGTTGGAACTCAGAGTAGTCAGACTGGCATTGTCAGCTTTTGCTCCTCAGCTCCAGGGTCAAATGTTTCAAGTCCAGACGGACAATACCATGACCATGTACTACCTCAACAAACAGGGTGGCACGCATTCCCGTCTGCTTTGCAAGGAAGAGCTCCACATCTGGACACTCGTGAGCCGTCTGGAGGCGAATCTCCTAGCCATCCATGTGGCAGGAGCCTCAAACCAACTGGCGGATGCACTCAGCCGCATAGGCGAGACATCCCACGAGTGGTCTCTCCATCCAGAGGTAGTGTACAGTCTGTTCTCCCACTGGGGCAGACCATTGGTGGACCTGTTTGCCTCCTTGGAAAACACCAAGCTGAGCCTGTTTCATGGCCGCCCCCTCAGCAGGACTTACTGTAGGGGGATGCCTTCTCGAGGCCGAGGACCCCAGGTCTCTTCTACGCCTTCCCTCCATTTCCCTTGATCCACAGGGTACTCCTCAAGGTGAGGAGGGACAAGGCGTAGGTGATTTCGGTAGCCCCAGACTGGCCATGCCAGTTCTGGTACCCAGATCTCCTCAGCCTCAGCAGTAGGCCCCCGGAGCCATTTCCAGCACGCCCGGACCTGATCTCACTCGGTCAGGGGAAGGTTTTCCATCTCGGTCTTCAATCCTTGCACCTGACAGCTTGGTAGCTGAGCGGCTAGAGTTCCTGGCTTTGGGTGTCTCTGAGGATGTACTCACAGTAGTGGAAGCATCTAGGAAGGAGTTGACCAGGATGTGTTATGCCTTCAAATGGAAAAGGTTTTCCATTTGGTGTTGGGGCAAGGGTCTGGACCCTCTGTCCTGTCCAGTGGCTAACATTCTCGACTACCTTTGGTCTCTGTCCAAAGAGGGTCTTCAGTCATCGACCCTTAGGGTGCACCTGGCAGCCATCTCTGCTTACCGGGCGTGGGCCGGTCAGCGATGTCGGGCGCAGGAGACAGTGGTTGGGTGCTTTTTCAAAGGCCTGGATTACATATCCCCTCTGGTACGTGAACCTCCACCTCCGTGGGATCTGCTGCTGGTACTGGCAAAGCTCATGGGCAAGCCATTCGAACCAATGCACAAGTGTGAGTTGTCACACTTGTTGTGGAATACGGCCTTCCTGGTGGCTATCATGTCTGCCAGAAGGACGGGGGAGCTCCAGGCACTTTTAGTGGACTCCCCTTATCTGGTCTTCCACAGGGACAAGGTTGTCCTGCGCCCCACCCGAAATTCCTTCCGAAGGTGGTGTCAGAGATTCATCTTAACCAGGTGTTGACTCTACCAGTGTACTACCCAAATTACACCTCAGAGGCTGAATACAGTCTCCATACTTTGGACCTGAGATGAGCTCTCTTCTACTATAAGGAGAGGATGGCTGAAATTTGGGGAGAGGTTTGCCATCTGTTTGTCACCTACGCTGAAGCCACTTCTGGCAGACCTGCAGCAAAGTGGACAGTTGCAAGGTGGATTACATCTTGCATAAGTCTGTGTTATGAATTGGCGGGCAAGGAGCCTCCCAGAAGGATAAGAGCTCATTCTACCCGCCATACCGCTACATCGGTGGCTGCTTCCAGGGACATCCCTATCTAGGAAATCTGTCGGGCTGCTACCTGGAAGACAGCAAACACCTTCATTACCCATTACCACATTGACTTTGAGTCACACCGGGTTGCTGGTTTGGGGGCCTCAGTTCTCCAATCTCTTTTCCCCCCAAGTAAGTATCAGAGGGGGTGTGCACCTTGCCTCCCTCCTCCCGGAGAACTGCTAGGAGTCTGCCAAGAAGTGTGGATGAACAACATATCCACGATCCTAGAAAAAACAGGTTACTCACCTGTAACAGTAGTTCTAGGAGTGGTATATGTTGTTCATCCACACGGACCCACCCAACCTCCCCAGCTGTGGACGCACACAACTTGGCTTCCAGTGGGCTAAGATCTGGCATCATGGGGTGGAGCTGAGGGTTATACCACCCGAGTGGGTGGGAGGAGCCAGCTTAAAGACTTTCCAACTGTCTTAAAGGGAAAGGAACACTGCCAAGAAGTGTGGATGCACAACATCTACCACTCCTAGAACTACTGTTACAGGTGAGTAATCATTTTTTTGTCAAGTGATTAATGTACACATTCCAACCTCTTTTTCCCTTTTCTTAATGTTTTTTTTTTTTTTTTTACCTTGCATCATAACCTCAGTCTGTATATTTATTCAGGGTTTGGATTCCCCACTCACATCACTAATCTTATTTCTTTACCAAACTGTAATTAAGTGACATCAACAATCAAGAGCACATAAGCAATTGCAATGGACCAGATAAGTTGGGCAGTGAATATAACTAATCATGTTTTCTAGGATCGTGGATATGTTGTTCATCCACACTTCTTGGCATGTCCCTTTACCCTTTAAGGATCACCGGAAGGTCTTCAAGCTGGCTCCTCCCACCCACCCGGGTGGTATAGCCCTCAGCTCCGCCTCATGATGCCAGATCTTCCTTTCCACTGGAAGATTCAGGTTGCCTCCTGTTTGCTCTCGCTTTTTGTAGGCCCTGGCTTCAAAACCTTAGATTATTCAGAAACTTAGACTCATTCAAGTTAGTGACTGTGATTCTCATCATTCCATCATGGAGATAAATCTTCCCCCGGATTTCGCTGGTGCCTGTGCAGCCAAAAAATGTCACACACTGATCTGCATACCATGTGCGTTTACTGTCTGGGTGTCAGCCATTACACCAAGACTTGCGAGATGTGTCTCACTTTTCACCCGAACGTCCTCGACAGTCATCTCGCACACCTAAAATTAGGCAGGCCTGAAAAATGGAATCCTTGGGTGAACTCTAAAGAGTCCCGTTGGGCGGTCTCCGCTGCTGCGGGATCCGCCAAACAGCTGGAGCGAATGCAGGCATTCGAAGAAGAAGCGGCGTGGGCCACAGAGTCTTCCTTTCAGTCGTTTTTCGTTCCTCTCAATTTGGGCTCTACCTTTTTGTGTTCCTTCCGAGAGTTGTGCCAGTCTCTCCCCACTAAGGGCGAGGGACCTGCGGGCTCTCACTCCTCTCAGTCCCGTAAGAGGGATAAGGATCTGAATCAATCTTCATCTCGGCGAAGACACTCTTGGGATCATGAGTGATCTCGGTCCCTGGAGCAGGCAGTATCTACTTCAGTCGAAATTGCCTTCTCGGCTGCTGGCTTCTCGGCCTTGCTGTCTGGTCATTTGACTGAGGTCTCGATCAACGAGGTTGAGATCGCTCTCGATCCCATCGATCCGTCGTCGCCTGTTCCGGTCGATGACTCTGTCAATAGGACCCCGGTCCTGTCTATTCCCGATGAGGGAGACCCAGCCAACTGGGGATACTGTCGAGAAACCAGTCCCACCAGTGTCTCCCAAGCGACCGACTCAGCCAGTCCGATCCAGGTCGAGATCTCGGCCCCCCTCGACTGACAGGCTGAGGAAGGCGCACAAGCACTTCTAAAAGAGGTGATGCTATCAGTCATCCTCATCCTCCTCGGATGAGGAGAGGCTTCAGCAGAAGCTCTGCAGACGCTACGAGGATCTGATGTGGCAGCAGCTTATCCTGTCCGGGCAGAAGCCGACCACGGTCTCTACTCCAGCCATTACTTGTCTTTCACCTCCTAGGCTGAAGCTGACTCCTTTGGAACTGGTGAAATTGGTTCCCCCGGCCACGGAGCTGGCTAAACCCGCTCCGGTTCAGCCGATATCGGTCTCTCCACCAATTGTGGTGGAGCTGCCGCCTAAACAGCCTTTGGGAGGGGCTCCTACGAAGGAAGCTCGGTCAACCCCAGGTCTTCCTCACAGGATCTCGGTCACCCTCACGCCTGATCACCCCTGACACGTTGAGGGTGACCTTGGTGGCTGACCGTTATATCCAGAAACCTCAGATTCAGACGACACCATCCTTCACTCTCACCTGCGGGATGATGAGTCTGCCAGTGAAATGTCGACGGAGGAAGGCCCTTCATCCTTTCAAGGGATTCTCTGCCTTATCTCCGAATCCACGGGGATGCCCCTGGAACCAATCCAGAATGGGCAGAGTACCCTCTCACTGACATTCTCAAGAGAGGGGATACCTCAATGGAAGCCTTTCCTGTGGCCGAAGCCATTGTTGGGCCGGCCTTGGAGCTTTGGCAGCATCCTGCCTCCTGCCCAGTGCCATCTGCCCGGATCGCCAGCAAGTATGCGGTGCCCATGGGATCCCTTTCAGGGTTCACAGAACATCTCGCAGCCAAGAGCCTTGTGACCGCCTCTGTGTTCAGACATACAGGCAGTTCTGCCAACATGATAGACCCCGGGACAAGGAGTCCAAGAAAACTGGACCACTCTGCCAGGAAGGTCTATGCGGCCTCCTCTTTAGGCCTCTGTCAGGCAAGCTCAGCCGTCATCATGGCGCACTTCTCCCATGCCCTTCTTGGGTCCTTGGACGAAGTTCTCCCACATCTCCCCGTGGACCTTCAGACTGTGATCAAGCAGGTCCAGGACCAAGACTGTGCCATTGCCAAGCAGCAGTTTCAGATGGCTCTGGACACTGGGGACTCATGTGCGCGTTTGGGGGCAGCCGTAGTTTCCTAAGGACTCAGGGCTTGGCGGAGGCTTTCCACCTTCACAGCAGATACCCAGCACAAACTTGCTGATTTTCCTTCCCTGGGCACCAATCTCTTCAGTCCAGGTGTGGATGGTCACCTTCAGAGAATCGAACAATCCAATGCCACCTTGGATTCGGCTTCTTCTGCTCAAAGCGCTTCTGGCCCTAAAAGGCAGCAGCAGAAGAAGAAGCAGCCTTTTTGGCACTCTGCTCCTGTGGCCCAGCAATCCTCCTTTCAGGGAGCACAGCATCAGCAGGCACAGGCTTGGCGCCCCGGCCCAAGTCCGGACCTCCCCAGGCCTACAGAGGAGGTCAGGTTCAGGCCCTGGACCCTCTTCCTCCAAGCCATCCCAGTGATGGGTTAAGGGTGGCCACCCCTATTCCCATCACACCAGCTCTGGGTCCTCCCGTGGGGGGTTGACTCTGCCATTTCCTTTCCGCCTGGTCCGCTGTTACCACAGACAGGTGGGTCTTAGAAGTGGTTGGTCAGGGCCTGCCTCTAAAATTTGAGCAGTACCCACCCAGCCAAGCCAAGCCCCACGGGACGAGAGAGTGTCAGCCAACACTGTCATCTCTGAGAGATGACATAGACTAGTTCCTCCTGAAGGAGGCAGTGGACTGGTCTGAGTGGCAGATCCTCCAATCAACCCAGGGTTCATTTCCAGGTACTTCCTGGTCCAGAAGCAAATGGGGGGCTGGTGCCGCATTCTAGTTCTGCACGAGTTGAATCAGTATCTCAGGCTGCGCACCTTTTGGATGGTAACTCTGTTCCAGATCATACCATCCCTGGAGCAAAACATGTGGTTCTGCTCACTGGATGTCCCAATCCGTCCATCTCACCAGGAGTTCCTCCATTTCACAGCGGAGGGAAGTCTTTACGAGTTCCGAACCATGCTCTTCTCGCCGAGCCAGAGCTCGGCTCCCAGTGGACAGGATGAAGGTTCTCTCCTCCTTTGCCCAATCATTTCTGGTTGAGCAAGTGTGCCCTGCCCGGGACTTTCTGCGCCTTCTGGTCCGTTGGGCCAGGTGGCATGTGCCCCCTTCAATGGGAGCTGGATGCCTAGTGGACTCAGCGCCTAAGTCATTTCGACCAGCTGATCACTGTGACCCAGAAGATGTGGGATGCTCTCCACTGGTGGACCATCCCAGACTGGTTGCAGGAAGGGACCCCATTTGTCCACCCCAAGCTGATGGTCGTCCTCACGACTGATGCCTCTGTCACGGGCTGGGGAGCCCACGTTGGGGACAACAGGTTCTGAACCCCCGAGGAGTCCCGTTACCACATCGGCCTGTTGGATCTCAGAGCGGTCAGACTGGCACTAACAGCATTCGCTCAGCAGCTTCGAGGTCAAGTGGTTCAAGTCCAGACAGACAATACCACGACCATGTACTACCTCAACAAGCAGGGCAGCACGCACTCCTGGCTGCTGTGCAGGGAAGCATTTTGCATGTGGACACCCATGAGCCGACTAGAGGCAGATCTCCTAACCATCCTTGTGGCAGGAGCCTCAAATCAACTGGTGGATGCCCTCAGCTGCATAGGCGAGACATCCCACGAGTGGTCTGTCCATCCAGAGGTAGCTTACAGCCTGTTCTTCTACTGGGGCAGTCCAATGGTGGACCTGTTTGCCTCCAAGGAAAACACCAAGCTGAGGCTGTTTCATGCCCGGCCCCCTCAGTGGGGATCGCTGCAGGGGGATGCCTTCTCGAGGCTGTGGACCCCAGGCCTCGTCTACACTTCCTTCCATTTCCCTTGATTCACAGAGTTCTCCTCAAGATGAGGAGGGACAAGGTGCAAGTGATCCTGGTTGCCCCAGACTGGCCACGCCAGTTCTGGTATCCAGATCTCCTCAGCCTCAGCAACAGGCTTCCGAGGCATCTTCCAGCTTGCTCGGACCTGATCTCTGTCAATCAGGGGAAGGTCCTCCATCCGGACCTTCAGTCCCTGCACCTGACAGCCTGGTACCTGAGCAGCTAGAGTTCCACGTTTTGGGTCTCTCCGAGGATGCACTCTCAGTAGTGGAAGCATCCAAGAAGGAGTCGACCAGGACTTGTTATGCCTTCAAATAGAAAAGATTTTCCATTTGGTGTCAGGGCAAGGGCCTGGACCCTCTGTCCTGTACTATGGCTAGCATTTTAGACTACCTATGGTCTCTGTCCAAAGGGAGTCTTCGACCCTTAAGGTGCACCTGGCAGCCATCTTTGCTTACTGGGCGCGGGCCGATCAGCAGACAGTGGCACAGGAGAAGGTGGTCTGGTGCTTTTTCAAAGGCCTTGATCACATATCCCCTCTGGTATGTGAACCTCCACCTCCGTGGGATTTACTGCTGGTCTTGGCAAAGCCTTTCTGGTGGCTGTCACGTCTGCCAGAAGGACAGGGGAGCTCCAGGTGCTCTTGGTGGACTCCCCTTATCTGGTCTTCCACAGGGACAAGGTTGTCCTGTGCCCCCTCTTGAAGGGTGTCAGAGTTTCATCTTAATCAGGTGTTGACTCTGCCTGTGTTCTACCCGAACTACACACATCTGATGCCAAGTACAGGCTCCATACTCTGGACCTGAGATGAACTGTCTCCTATTATTAGGAGAGGATGGCAGAAATTTGGGGCGAGGTTCGCCAGCTGATTGTCACCTACACCGAAGCCACTTCTGGCAGACCTGCAGCAAAGCAGACGATCGCAAGATGGATTACATCTTGCATTGACCTCTGCTATAGGTTGGTGGGCAAGGAACTTCCCAGAGGGATAAGAGCTCATTCTACCCGCCATACTGCTGCATCAGTGCTTGCTTAAAGGGACATCCCTATTCAGGAAATCTGTTGGGCTGCCACCTGGAAGACAGCAAACACCTTCATCACCCATTACCACACTGACCTTGAGTCATGCCGGGATACTGGTTTTGTGGCCTCAGTTCTCCAGTCTCTGTTCCCAAAGTAGGGGGTGTGCGCCTTGCCTCCTTCCTCCCAGAGAACTGCTAAGAGTCTGCCAATAAATGTGGATGAACAACATATCCATGATCCTAGAAAAACAGGTTACTCACTTGTACCAGTAGTTCTAGGAGTGGTATATGTTGTTCATCCACATGGACCCACCCGACCTCCCCGGCTGCGCCGCAAAAACCTGGCTTCATGTGTGCTAAGATCTGGCATCATGGGGTGGAGCCGAGGGCTATACCACCAGGGTGAGTGGGAGGAGTCAGCTTGAAGACCTTTCGGCGATCCTTAAAGGGGAGACGGACATACCAAGAAGTGTGGATGAACAACATATACCACTCCTAAAACTGCTGTTACAGATGAGTAACCTGTTTTTACTATTTATTTTTACATTTATCACTCTCTCTGATCTCTACCACTACAGCTTGTAGTACTGTGTGTTAATTTGAGTTGCATAATTCACAGCCTCACAGTCTTCTCACACTGGGAGATCACGGCGGTCAGAGGGGGACAGATATGCGCATGTGTTTTAGAAACCAAATTCTCACTTGATAGAATTACCGTCCTGCAATTTAAGTGACCACAGTTACACTATGCAGTTTATATCTGTATTGATATTAACCACAAAATGAGATATTTACAAAAATAGCACATGAAACGACGGTATGTTGCACAGTACCTTTCTGTGCCATGCATTTACACTTACCCCATGACAGAATGTTCTATAATTATTTAAACACTGTTTTCTGAATCCATTTCACTGAACACTAAGGGGCAAGGTGACAGCACTGGCAGCCATTAATAAATGAAGAACACAGAAGTTTTCCTTTAAGAACTGCACCAGCAGGGCCATTGTTCACACTTGTTAGTACCTGATTTTTTAAACGATTTTTACAAAACCGCAGTACCCAATATATTAATAATTTATCTCCATGCCCCTGTTACATTATCTTCCCCTTTTTTATTGGTTCCCGTGGACCCTGTTAGTGCAGTTCTTACAGGAGGACTTTTGCACACTTATTAGTTTATGATAGCCAATACAGTCACCTTGGCCCTTAGTGAAGTTCACTGAAATGGATTTAGAAAATATATATTTTTTTAAATTATAGAACATTCTGTCTTGGGGCGAGTGTAAATGCATGGCATGGAATGGAAATGTGTGATATAGCTGTATCTTATCTGTGTCAGTCTTCACCATTCATCACCTTTGGGTATAGTGGCCGGAGGTCACGACCCCCCGGGAGCTTCTTCTTTTTTTTTTTTTTGATGGGTGGAGTTGATGCACCATCGGTGCTGCCCTCGAGGCCGATGCACTGTGTGGTGCTCATGGGTTGTCTGTTGGGTGTCGTCGACCCTGCCCTCCTGCCAGTTCTTTGTCTCCCACTGTAGAGGTCGCACCTCGTGGAAGCTCTACTCGTAAGAGGCCTGCTGTTGCATTGAAGCCTTCGGCTCCATTTTCTCTCAATGCCAAGTCAGTTTTTTCTTGACACTGAGTCCGTCGACTCTGTATATCGAATTTCCTGCCAGTTCTGCTGTCCGCCACCACTCGACATCACCTAGTCAGACTGTTCCTTTTCTGTTATTAGCGATATCGAGTCTTGTTTTGCATGTTTTGTCCGTAGGTCATGTATCAGTTGGGGGGGCAAGAAAACTTCTAAGGCGGGATGGCCCTCTATGTGTCAGTACCCGTGTGGCCATAAGTACTCCGTCACTGACCAGCATGACCGTTGCCTCACGTGTCTTGGTCCGATACACGACATGGATTCGTGCGACGCCTGCTTCTCCATGGACCGTTGTGTCATTGAACAACACGTGTGGAAAGTTGGACGAGCTCCGCCGACTTTGGGGGATGGATGCACACTCGTCAGGCCAAGCCACGGTCTCTCGGCCTTTCCTCCGGGTCCCCTCCCAGTTCTATATGGACCACGGAGGAGAGGGCTTCTGCTTCTAGTAGCCTTGTCGTTGCAGAAGCCCGTTCTGCAGTGCAGGAGGCCCAGTTCACTCACCTTGGGGGACAGGTGGGAGGCACCGCTTTGGCAGTCGCTCCTTCGGGGGTGAAGGCTCCCCCGGTGTTGCGCCCTCGGCTCGGAAAGCCTGGGTCGGTGCCATCTGTCAGTGCCATCTTGGGCCTCAGTGCCATGGGCCCTGATGGCGCCGTTGTCGGCGCTGGTCCATCGCTTGGTGCCGTGTCTGCTGTCGGCTCCGTTCGCGGCACCGATGGTGCTGACACCGCCATGGGAGGCTCTACGACACTGTCCTTCACTGTTTCTTGCCTCAGCACCTTTCACGGCACCGTGGTTGAGCATGTCACTGTGTCCAGCTCTGGTGCCACTTGTGGCACCGAGCGAGGACGTGGTGCCATGGGGGTTTCTGATCTCGGAACCTTTCGTGGTGCCGAGCACGTGATCGGAGCCATCATCAGCGCTGTCTCTGGCCTCGGTGCCGCTTGTGGTGCCGTGGGTCAGGACGGTGCCATGGGGGTTTCTGATCTCGGCACCAAGAGCGCAGTTGGAGCCATCATTGGTGCTGTCTCTGGCCTCGCCGCCGCTTGTGGCACCGTGGGTCGGGACAGCGCCATGGGGGTTTCCGATCTTGGTGCTGTTCATGGCACCCAGAGCACAGTCTGGGCCATCGTCGGTGCCGTCACTGGCCTCGGTGCTACTTGCGGCGCTGTGGGTCAGGACGGTGCCGTGACAGGCTCCAGCCCCGATACTGCTGCCGTCCTTGGCGCCGTGTCGTCTTCGTGTGCCATTCACGGTGCGGCTGAGGTCTTCGGCACCGACTCTGGCGCAGTCAAGTTGTTGTGGTGTCCCATTCAGTCAGGATGGCAGCGGGCGTCCACGTACCGTCTGGCACAGGACTTCGGTCTCCACCTCCTCAGAGGCGGACTCAGACTCTGAGTCAGATAGGCAGTCTGACTCTTTGGAGTGGGCTGCGCATGTGGACACCTTGGTAGTGTCCTCGACAGACCGGAGCCAGCCCCCCCTCTAAGAAGTGAACAGTTGCTCCCCGGGTCCAGGGTCAGGGGTGCTAACCAGCAGGCAGTGGTGCACTCCCCTATTTGCTGCAGTGCTCCAGTGAGCATAATATTGTTTAGCCCATCAACAATGTATTTTTTTGAGGACTGGCGCCACCAACAGTTAGCGGCCAAAAAATGAAAAAACAAAACAAAAAGTAAGCTACCCAAAAAAAGTAATGCTCTGCCGGACCCTCCCCCCAGCTGGTCCGACTTAAAAATTATGGTACTGTAATTTACACAAACAGTCTGGGAACCTATGCAGCTGTATCACAGTTCGCTGGTCTGTGGTGTAGTCATCACTAGGATATATATGCCGCAGAGACAGACTGACTGAGTTCTAGACTTAGCTAATAAATAAAATTAATATAAGCAGAAACACACCTGGAGTTACTTTAAAGGCTGCTGAGCCTGAGCTGTAGACTTCTCCTGCAGTCTTTTATGTTTCACCCAGTCACACTTTAGTTATTTTGGGTGATTTTGTGCAGCCGCTTGCACTTTCGGATCTATTTTTAGTACAATTTGGAACATGGCATTGCTGTTTCTAAAGCCAGTGTGCCTTTTGGAGCTCTGTAATAAAGCTGCCCGGCATCCCACCCCAGTGAACTTCTGACCGGACCTTACCCCTGACGTGCTCCGTCTGCAGTGGCTCGTTCTGAGTGTCTTGTCACAATGATTTGCATGAAAGCTGTCGATATTTTTGTTGCTGGCTGGAATTTTAATGTGCAGTGTTTCAGACTAGGCTGCCCCATCTCATGCTGCCCTGGCACTGTAAGAAAAAAAACATTAGTGCGCTAAGTAAGATAGCCACAAAACAGGCTGGGGGAGCCGGGAAGTCTGAATCAGTGCGGCCATCTGAATGGTAAATTATACAGTAGCATCAGCTTGTTTGCTAAACTAGCTGCAGACTGAGGGTGTGGTGAAGGATGAATCAGTTTTCACACACTGTTGCTGGAAAACAGCTGTAAGGTGACAACGAGCCACGGACAAGAGCACAGCTGTAGAGGGGAGGGGTGATAATGGGCCTCAGAAGTACCCTGGATCTTTTCAGGATGACTTGTCATGTAGGGGGATGGTGAAGGCATTTGAAAACAAAGAGATATATTATTGACACAGACAGTGAAAAATGATGCTAAGTGCGAACATCTGTTTTACATTACTGCTCAGCTGATGAGTTCATGGGGAGCTCCCTGAGAGCCAAAGCCCCATGCATGTGCACAGTTGGCACGATGGTAAGACTGGCCCTGCACACCCACACATCAAGTGCCATGCTCCCTGTCCAAGTGTTACTCCAAGTAGTCCAATGTCAATCTGTGTTCCAAGTCTGAATGGACTGTCCCAGGACCAGCATGCCATGCTGACCACTGCTAGTAGCCACCCATGAGTTGTGGGACCATCCCGCTAGTATCCAACTACTGCCACTCTGCTGACTGCCCAGCCTTCCCTAGTGCTGCTGCCACACCAGCTTGGTCCTCTCCTCCGGCTACAGACTTTGACTTTATGGCTGGTCTGACTGTGTCCCTCCTGTTGTAATGTAGCCCACCCAACTTCTGCTCAAGTCCCGTCCAAATCTCTACTCCATTCTGACTGAGTCCAACCGAAGTTTAGTGGCCAAGTGGAAAACATCCCTGGTAAACAGACTACCAGCATGCTTCATTGGGAGTGCGTCTCTGTGCAGTTGGCCACATAGGTGTGTTCCAGTTGGCCACAAGCCATGGCCAGGCAACCAGCCACCTTAGTGAGTTAAATCTATCTACGGTTTAATTGGTGGCTGGGGACATTTGGGGGGGTTACTACCAGTGTAGTTTTCCCAAGCCAGTCTGGGTCATGAAGGCAGGGTGGCAGACTGGCTGATGGCACTGGGAGGCACTCGATCTCAGGACCAGGTATGGTGTCGGGCAGCTGTCAGCGAGTTGATGTGTGGTAGATCTAGCTGAGTAGGAGCAGAAGATGGGGGATGACATCACTGCCAGATGCTGGAGACTTGTCGGGTCTTGGGAGTCCAGTCCAGTCCTTTTTGTGCTGCAGAGAGCAGTGGTGGTTTGGGGGGTACCTGCCACATACTGGACTAAACTGTGGATGTTTGGAGGAGTGTTAGAACTTGAAAAAGGAGCTGAGGAGGACTCATCTGGAATAAATGGAGTCTGGTAAAGAGTCACTCCGGTAAGGTAAGGGAGGCAAGGGACTTGGGTTAGATTCCTGTTGGGTGGGGGACAGCTTATGGAGTCGGAACAGAATAGGTACTGAATTTTGGATTCCAGATTCTGATTATTCCTAGTCCTAGCACCTCCAGTTTAGACCCAAGAGTGATACTCTATGGAGAAGATACTCAGAAGATCTTCAGTTACAGCAAGAACTGTAGCTTTTCTTTTCGAGTTAATGTTTATAGTTCCTAACAAAAGGGGAAATGTAATACAGAAAAAAAATGAACTATTTATTTATTTAAAAACTGGTGACTGGGAAAGCACACTGAACCGAGACTCATTTAAAGTTCAACAGGGGGAACAGGGAAAGGGGGAGTACAGAATCAAATAAGTTTACATCAAACCACAGGATGCAGTTACAGTGACAACTTAGAAATGCAAAGGCAGAATGTAGAATAATCAGGTAAACAGTGAACAAGACAAGTGTGTGGAGGATAACCTTGACTAGTAAACAAGAGTAAGTGTACAGTACCTCTTGGAGAAAGTGACAGTGCTTTAGCGGCGCAAGGGCAGTTTGCTGGCAGGAGCCTAAATCATAAGGGGGAGGGTATCTGAAGGAGGGGAGTACCGGAGGGAGGGGGAGGAGGAGGAGATGGGAGGGTTGGCAGGTGCAGGAGACACCTTAGCTGGTATCTAAGGGATGGAAGAGGGGGAACAGGTTCCAGAGGGAGGGCAGATAATAAGAGAAAGCAACCTGCCAAGCAGAAGAGTGAGGTGGGGAATGGAGCGGGTTCAAGGATCGCTGACGTGGAGGGTGTATGAGGGGATGGGAGAGAGGAGTGAGGAGAGATAGTAGGGGAGAGGCCCATACCAGTATTTAGAGATGGAGACACAGTGGGCTGGTGACATGAAGGGAATGGGAGGACTGAAAGGGAGGAGTAGAGGGAGCTGTGATGGATGCAAGAAGGGGAGTTGGTAGCAAAGCAGCAGAAAGCATTGTAGAGGGTATCCAGTCTGGCTAGGGAAGAGGAAGGGTTGGTGCTACAGACCACATCCGCATAGTCGAAGACCAAGAGAACCATTTTGATGACCAGCTTCCAGCATCCCTGGGGGAAAGGCAGTCCTTGTTGCATTACAGGGCACCAAGTTTGGGGTGGAGCTTGGATTGGATGGCATCAAAGTGGGGAGAGACATCCAGCTTACTATCGAGCCACACACCGAGGTACTTGAAGGTGGGGACTACTTCAAGAGGGCTGCTGTCCAATGTGGAGAAGACAGGTAAGGGTGAGAGCCTGGCCACTTTCTGGCTGTTGCCAAAGGTCACGGGCACTGTTTTCTTAGTGTTGACCCAGAATTCGAAATCATGGAACTAGCACAGTACATTGTGGAAGTCTTGCTGGAGCAGACCTTTCACAGCCATGGCTGAGGGGCCAGAGGTAAAAATGATAGTGTCATCTGCATACATGTGGATATGCAAGGTGACACGCGTGGAGGGCAGATCATTGAGAAAGATTGAGAAAAGGATAGGACCCAGGATGGAGCACTGTGGGACCCCAGCTAGGATGGGGAGAGGGGCAGAGCACCTCCCACCTGTACTGACTGGTGGCGGCCCATGAGGTAACAATGGAGCCAGTCAGCGGCAGGAGCTGAAAGACCAGCAGAGCTCAGCTTGTCCAGGAGGAGTGGATGGGACACAGAGTCAAAGGCTTTGGCCAGATCAATGAATATAGCTGCAGTGATGTGTTCCTGATCCATTTCAGTAAAGACAGCGTTAGTTACACATAGCACGGAGGAGACAGTGGAGTGGTGCTTCTGAAAATCAGACTGGAAGGGAAGAGGAAGCTGGAGGAATGAAGGAAGTCCGCAAACCTGGGGGAGACCATTCTCCCCTGCAGCTTTGCAAGACAGGGGAGGAGGGAGATTGGCCAGAAGTTGCCAGGAGAGGAGGGATCACCCCCTTTGGACAGAGGCAGAACATTCGCAATCTTCAAGGGATGAAGGATAGCACTGATGGAGAAGAAGAGGTTCAGAAAGTAAGAGAGTAGAGAGACAATTGCAGGAGCTGAGGTATGAAGATGTTTAGGATCCAGCTCATCAGGGATGGACTTAGCAGGGTTAAGTGAGGCAAGAACAAGCCAGGTTTCCTGAGAAGAGATGGTAGGGAAGTAGAAGCCCTCGGGAGATACGGGAGAGGATAGAAGGACAGAGGAACCAGAAAGGGGAGGAGAGAGGAGTGTACAGGTGATAAAAAATAAATTCATTAAAGTGAGCAGCAACAGAGGGAGAGTCCAAGACTGATGACCCATCTACCAGGAGGAATATGGGGCAGAATGGGAGGGGGAGGGTCAAAGAGGAAGTGGATAACTTTCCAGAATTTTGCTGGAGAACTAAGGTTAGACTGGATGTTGGATCTGAAGTAGAGAACCTTGGCAGAATGGACAGTCTTCATGCAGGAGTTCCTGAGTGACTTATAGATAAGAGGTCAGTCAGGGGACTTAAGAATTTGAAATGATGCCAAGCTTAGTCCACGACTTGCACAGGTTGATGAGATCAGGTGTAATCCAGGGGGTGGGAGCTTTTTACCCTGGATTTTCTAAAAGGAGTGGGAGTGCTTGTCCCAGATGTGAATAAATTTGGAGTGAAAAAGGGAGAGGGCCGAGTCATCATCAGGAACAGAGTAGATGGGGCACCAGTCAGTGGTGAGCAGGGTCATTTAGCAGGGCACTAGTGTCCAACAATTGGAGGGACCTGGACCATAGTATTTTGGGGTGGATGATGTGGGCCTAACTTTCCTGATACAGTAGGTCATACAGTGGTCACTGAAGGCATCCAGCGGAGTACCTCCTGCAGTGATACAGTAGTGGTGAGAGGAAAGCACCCAGTCCAGAAAAGAGTGGTTAGGGGAGTGAGAATTGAGCCGGGTGGTTCGGAGATTAGTTGAGTAAGGTTCAGGGACTCAGTCCTGTGGGGGGTGGGCCTGGATGCAGGGACAAGTCAATTGATGTTGAAATCCCCAAGGAGGAAGAGCTTACCAGAGGAGGCACAGGAGGCAAGAAATGAGAAGGCGTCAACCAAGGAGAAGGAAGAGATTTTAAGTGAGGCATACTGAATACCAACAAAGGTACAGCGACAGCTTAGCTAAAGGGGAGAGAGAGCTTAGCTAAAAGAAGCTCATGTGAGGAGGGCATAGACTTTCTAAAAGTGATGGAATGGAGTAGGTTCTGACGGAGATACAGGGTGACACCACCACCCTGTTTGCCACAGTTCTGCCGAAAAAGATGGTAGTCGGGGAGAGCCAAGCTACAGTCAGGTATCCTGATGGAGCGCCAAGATTCTGAGATACAGAAGAGGCTAGGAGAGTGCAGAGAATCTCCAGACTTTGATGGGTGGAGTTTAGGGAAGAGACTTGGTGGAAAATGCTGAGGCCTATAGGGAGGGAAGTTACGGTGGGTAAAAGAAAGGGGGGCCATGATTGGATTCAATGTCGTCAGCACGGAGGAGGAGGAGGTTGAGAGGTTCAATGTTTAGAGATGGGGAGGAGAGGAGCCCAGGGTGAATGGAGGGAGGAGAGGTAGAGAAGAGTGAGTGAAGGGGGAAGAAGGGGGACATGGAAGGGGAAGGGAATGGAGGTAAGTAGGTATAACTTTATTGTTCGATTGTAAATAGAGGTCATAACAAACAGTAACAAATTGTACAAAGATATACATTACAATTGCATTTATAATACAACAGTAAATATAAACACTATAAGATACATATATCGAACAGCATGCCTCAATAAAGTTCAGAGCCAAGCTTAATATTCAAGATTTTTTAATCATTCTCTTCCTAAATTTCTGTATTGTCACCAAGTAATGTGCAACTCTATTAATAATGTACTCATCCTCCACAGCAAATAGAACATTTAAGATAACATTCTCATTCATATATTTCAGTGAATCAAGTATTGGAGCTAACCAGTATTTCCTAGGTCTAGTGTACCATTGACAAAGAAACATTACGTGAACCAAATCTTCTCTAGATATGTTATTGCATTTACAAAGCTCATCGCCAGGATTAGAGGATTTATTGGACTCTTACAAGGAGTGCATTGGAATCAAACATACCAGTTCTGTATTTTGCAAAATCTTTTCTTTGAGCAAGATCCTCCAAGATTTTTAGGTAATACCTGAAGCTATATCTACAATCATTATCACTGTACCATCTAGCAAATTTAGACTGTTTGATGGCATTCGTATCACTAATCCTGTAACGTTCCATGGTTTTCTTGAAAACATATGATTTATAACTTAGAAAAATATTCTTATTGACATACCTCAGTAGTGTGTCCATTTCATAAAAATGAAGATGTAAGTAAGTAGTAAGTACATTTTATTTATACGGTGCCCAATTCTGGAGGCTCTGGGCGCCTTACAGGTAATTAGAAAGCAGGGTTAGACAGACAACATGCAAAATATTTAAATTACACAAATTAATAAATAAATAGATTGTATTAAAATCAGCAAAAATTTTCTTGGTAAGCTTTCTTAAAAAGATAAGTCTTACGGCCCCCTTTAGAATGCCTCCACCGATAGGGCCTCCCTCAGAGAATTTGGAAGCGAGTTCCAGAGGACGGGTCTGGCCACCCCGAATGAGCAATCACCCGGGGTTTTCAGCTTGGTCCTCAGAACTACTAGGAGGCCCTTGGTGGTGGAGCAGAGGGAGTGTACTGGGAAGGCAGGTGTAAGGAGGTCTGACAGGTAGCCAGGGCCTGAGCTGTATAGGGGCTTATAGGTGAGCAAGCCCACCTTGAAGATAATTCTCCATCTGACAGGCAGCCAGTGCAGATCTCGCAGGACCGAGGTTACATGACAAGACCTAGGCAGGTCCGTCAGCAACCTGGCCTCCGCGTTCTGCACCAGCTGCATTTGGCGGAGGTTTTCTCCACTGACCCTGAAGTATAGAACGTTACATTAGTCCAGCCTGGATGTAACAAAGGCAAGTACCAGTGAGGACAAGTCCTCGAGTGGAATTAAGGTTTTAATCCAGGTGACATTCCTTAAGTGGTAAAAACCACTTTGGATAACAGACAACACCTGAGCATCAAGTGTCAGTCTGTCATCAAGGATGAAGCCCAGATTTTCCACCCTAGAGGATGCCATTAACAGTGTAGATCCCAAGACCAATCCTGTTACCACCCCGGAGCACCCCCATCACGTCCACAACCAGGCTCAGTCACCAGTACCTCTATCTTGTCGGGGTTCAGACTCAGTCAGAGGACATCTAGTCCTGGATTTCGGCTAGGCACATATTCAGTACTCCAACGGTGACATTCGTTCCAGGGGCAAATGACATATACTGTTGGGTATCGTCTGCATAACATTGGAAACACAGATTGTAACATCTAATGAGCTCCCCAGGGGCAGCATGTACACCGTGAACAACATTGGCGATAGGATTGAGCCTTGAGGAACTCCACGTGACAGGGGCTTCGTGGAGAAGAAATTCCCTATCACCACCCGTTGCTTTCTGCCCAAGAGATAGGACTCAAACCAGTGGATGACAGTTCTGGTGAGTCCACAGTACTGTCCAAGGTGATCCAAAAACATGATTTGGACCGCAGTGTCAAAAGCTGATGAGAGATCAAGTAGGATGCGAACTGACCGTTTTCCTCTGTCTCTCGACCACAAAGATCATTTTGCACCTGAACCAGCACCATCTCAGTGCTATGCCTAGCCCTAAATCTGGACTGGAATGGCTCATAGATGTCAAAGGTTGTGAGGTGTGCCTCGAGCTGCAGTACCACCACTTTCTCAACAACTTTCCCTAAAAATGTGAGGTTGGAGATAGGTCTATAATTTGCCAGGACGCCAAGGTTGAGCGACGGTTTCTTCAGAAGGGGCTTCACCAACACCTCCTTCAAGTTATCAGGGAAGAACCCCTCCGAGAGCGAACACCAGATTATCCTGGCGAACACTGGACCAATGGTCTTGGCACATCCCATGAGGAGATGAGTCGGACCAGGGTCCAGTTCACAAAAGATGGGCCGCAGCTTCAGAATCACCTCAACGACCTTAGCCACCTCCACCAGCTGAAACTCCCCGCCCCCCAGACAATAGGAGTGCCCCTGTTCCAACCAGGCCCCCACACTGCAGGGCTGATCTTGCACCACTGGGGAGATCCTGGACTGAATAGAGGATACCCTGTCAGAGACGAACAGAGCAAACTCTTAGCACAGCGGGCTGAAAATGCCCCTTTCGGCTGTAGACAGACTGGATGAAGTAATCTGTTCAGAGTCTGAAAGAGCTGAGCTGGTCTGTTGCTCCCTGCAGCAATCTCCCTGGGCAGGAACTCTGCCTTCTTACGGTCGATTGCACTTTGATAATCATTATAATGATTTCTCAAAGCCAGTCTGTCCTCCATGGACAGAGTCCTCTGCCAGCAACACTCCAACTTCCAACCCTTGGTCTTCATCTCCTTGAGAGGTACCCCATCAAACCATGGGGGTCTCAAGTGAGAAGACCTGGGTTGTGTACGGATCAGTGCGATGGCTTTGAGCGCCTTGAAAACAGCCCCATTATAGGCCACTACTGCCTTGCCCGAGCCAATCGTACATGCAGCACTCACACCAGAAAAGTCAACTACCACTAAGAGTCCCCCTGGAGATAATCCCCTTAAACGGTGATGATTGACCATCTCAACAGGAGAGTGACTATCAGGAGGGGGTCCAAACAAAAACTTTACCATGCAATAATCAGACCAAGTGATCCGATCAGTCCTGAGGTCAGTGACCTCAAGGCCCAGTGAAAATACCAAGTCCAAGGTGTGGCCATGGTGATGGGTTGCAGAAGCAACTGCTTGTGCCAGGCCCAGAGATGTCATCCACTGGAGGAGGTCATGTCCAAAATGTGAGGATTCATTGTCAAACCAGGCATTGAAGTCCCCCAGCATCGACTATCTAGGTGACTCCGGACACCCTGTCAGTGACAAAGTCCGCTACTTCCTGCAGGAATTCTACCCTCAGTCCTGGAGGACAGTAAACAAGGAGAATCCTGCAGCCCTCACTTGGACCCCCCACACACCACCACACATTCAGATGACGAAGTACAGCCCACTGGGTACACGGAGAAGTTCAAACTGGGTCTAAAACAGATGGCCACACCCCCGCCTCTGCGTTCCCTCTTTGGGCAGTGCACTACCAAGTACCCAGCGGGGATCGACGCCTCCAGAATTGGACATGCGTCATCCCCCAGACAAGTCTTTGTAATACAGGCCAGATTGACTTAGGAAATTAAGTCCGATGTAATAGTGGTCTTGTTCCTCATTGACCTGGCATTGCACAGCACAGCCCAAAGGAGACTGGTGGAGACTGCAGGCCCTCCAGCTACCTGCCCTTGTGGCCCGGTGGTAGCTCTGGGAATGGACACCAAATGCGTCGGGCCTCTCTCATGGCTCTGTTTAGCCCCAGGGCACCTCCTGCTTCTAACCACCCTAATACTGCTCATGTCTGCTGTACACACAGCACTCTGCCACAATCCCATTCACCTCCTACTAATACCCACCTCCCAACAGCATCTCACTGCTGTAATTGGGAAGGGGAGGTCAACAAAGAGGCAGAGGTCATGCAGCAGGGCTGCTGCATAGATGATACGGAGGGGCCTGGAACTCAAAACACATCTTACTAATAAATCCTACACAACCCAATCAATAAAAATAAACAGTTTCTAAAACAGTTATTAAAGACCTGACCTAAACATGCACTCAACATCCATACACTATAATACATAACAAACAACCTAGCCACATACAAACCATGCTCATACACTACGTAAGCCCACACACCACCCCAAAAGAAAAGCAAAATCAATTTAAAGCTACAGCCTATAGAGAATCATATTGTTTTTAAGTCCAGAGGGCATTCAGGAAAGTCTTTAGAAATATAAGCAAGCAACAATTAGAACCACAAAGGATCTCCAGTCAAGGTCCCCAGCCGTGCTCTCACTACTGCTGAATGGGAGGTGCAGGCCAGATAAAGAAAGTGCTTTCACCACTATCTTTAAATTTGGTAATTGATCGAACAAAGTCTGTAGCACTGAGTCCTATGAGTGATGCTCCCACCACCACTCACTGGAAAGATGAAATTATACAGTATGTACAGAATAGGTCCAGTGCCGGGGGCAGAGGTTGACCACTGCAGTGTGGCGGAGTCTCCAAATCTCCACGCACCATGACCAGTTCTCCGGAAGTAGCCCATAAGCCAAAATCCAGATGAGACAATCCACACAAAAAAAGGCAACCGCCCTGGGACCAACACCTCTTGGTCCGCTGCAACTCTGCTCCACAGCCTGGCCCTGGAATATTACAACCAGGTTTGAATCTTGTAGGGCTAGCTGGCCCACAAACTGCACGAAATTCATTCCGTCCTGCAGGCAGCAGTCACAGCTGCAATCCTAAAGTTCTGACTCCAGCACTGAAGCATAATTTTCTGGATGACTTTTCTCCCCCTTGCAAATGAATCCCTCTACCACAAGTTCCTAGCCAGTATGTTCAGGCAGTTCTCCATGGTCCTTGTTCCCGGTCGAATCCCTAAACTGATGCTGCAGAAGCAGTGCTAGATTTTAATTTTGTCAGGATCTCTAGAATTAAGAAATGGGATTCCAAAACCTAAAAACAATACAGCCGACTCCTGTGCTATCGCACTTTCAACCCCTGCTAAACCTCATTCCTTGTCTAAGCACTAAAATTACTTACTAACCAAAAACTATCTTAAAAACACCATGCTCACCCAACAAAAAATGTCTGGAGAGAATTGCTGACTAAATTAGTGTATCCCCCACACAGGTATGCCGTTTTTATCTTGACAGCTCTACCTGGTGGGCTGGGTTCGGGGAGGAATATGTCACTCGGCACATTGGCTAGGTTTGGCTACTCTGCACAGGGGCACCCAAGTAACTCCAGACAAAGGAAGCAATAAGTGAAATGTCCAATACCAGAAGTGGGATTCTAAAGTGTGGCTTTTATTCACATGCAACAGAATAAACAAAGCATAGATGGACCCCCACGGGGCTACACTCCTGGTAATGCAGATTTAAGGAGACCAGAACACATCCTCATCACTTTAGCCGTCAGGCTCTGAAACACGCTGGGCACACAAGCCAAACTTGTACACTGCTCTGGGTTTCCCCTGGCTCGGCTCCCTTGCCAGCCACTTGGACACTTTCCATATAGCATGGAAACATTTACTGGTGGCTCCCTAAACCACCTATGAGCACTTCTGCTCCATAAGAGAATCTTCCTCATCAATCTCACATCTGGGTACTTTCCTCAGGCACTGGCCAAGTACCTGAGAGAAAGCAGCAGGTGTCCTAGAGCAAATCCATAGAGGTGAATTTGGTTACTACTGATGGGGGTGTCTCCCACTTCTCGCTCCCATAATTCATACCCGGCCATTTCTCCGGACTGTAACACCTCATCCTTTAAAACACTTTGCTGTGTAGATTCTTTTTAAATGTATTCCACATTCAATCTACTGTCTTTACATCCCATTTGTGCTGAACTTGAACATACTTAATAAGAGGCTGTGTCCCTTACTCTAGACCCCCCCACTGAGTTAAGCAGTCCAATCCCCACATCTTCCAAACTGTACTTGGCTGTGTTTTCCTGACTCCACAGTAACAGTCCCTTTAGTTTCATCTTGATTCAGGTGAAAACACATGGCCCTTTAGCAGAGCGAACTCACCCCTTGGTTGCAGGTGCCACACAGGCGTTTTCTCCTCCAAGAACTCTCGTCCAGAGCTTCTGGTGCCTCAGCATGAACTTAAATCAGGCAGCTTCTTTTCCCCCTAGCCGGACCAGGGGGGTTGTCCCTGGAAGCAGGCTGATTCCTTCCCCTCATCCCCGCAGGGATGGGGCCATGAACCACGGAAAGCGGTCTCCACCACTTCAGTGTGCTCTTCTTGTGTTCCTCTTCAGGTGAGAACACACACCTATACAACAAAAAATAGCTCTTTGACAGAGCTTAGAGCTCTGAGGGCCAGCTTACAGCAGACCACTTCTTCTACTACTGACTGCACAGACTCCACTGAACTTCAAATTCCCCAACGTTCTACTCTAACCTCCAACTGTAACATTCCAGTGTGGCTTATGCAGCTGCGACAGTTCTAAATGATGTCATCCCTCAGTCTCAGCTGAGACTGAGAACAGAGTGAGACAGTGTGAAATCCATTTAACTGGAATTTCATAAGCTGCCTTCCCTGCCTACCACTAGGTCTGACTGGGATTCTAGTAACCCCCGGTAACAGGGGGGGTTACACTCACCCTGGGCCCGGAAAATGACTGTCCGCAGTCATTAGTCACCCAGCTTAGGCCATCTAACCCCATGTGTTGACTATGGGGAGGTAGTGCTACCTTCTTCCCTACCATGTGTCAGCACAGGCAGACAACACTAAGGGCCTAGAGGCCTTCGGCTAACGCATCAGCCTCTACTCTACCCGCTGACTATGGGTACCTAGTGGCTCCGGTAGAATTGTCCAGAGCATAGCCCTAATAGATCAGTACTGCAACCACTACTGCAGGTCAGGGCCACAGCCTGTCTATTCCCCCCCCCCAGCCCTCCAGGGAAAATCTGTCTGCCTCTAACTTAGAATTCCCAAAACAAAACAAACAGGGGACCTCCCTGACCCTGGACACCATGCAACAACACACCAGGAGCTAATACCATACACTATGCATTACTTCCACATTCCCCCACAACCATACCTGTGGAAGAAAAAAATTACACTCAGTAACAACAACAACAACAGTACTTTAAACACTACACTCTAAAGTACTACTGAGGAACTCCGCTGAGTCCGTCCTCCTCTTCTTGTCTTCTCTTCTATCTTCTTCAGGAACGCCTGCAAGAAAAAGAAAGACAACACACACTCCTAATCTGCATACACAGTCTATCTAAACTCCTACCATCAAAACACTGGAGAATCCCCAAAAATATTTTTTTAGAAAAGTAGAAAAACAGTATAAACATTAGAAAACAGTAGAAAACAATGACGTTATTTACAATGCGCCATATTTGGGGGATGGAGTGCCCTAAAAGTTCCATCTGGTGACCACAGTGCCCAAAGGCAAGTCCATTAAAGAGTCTCTACTGGGCTGGATCCCGGTGAAGCACAGTTCTAGCAGGCCAGAGTCCCGAAGGGGGGAGAGTCTTTGAGGACAGTTCAAACATCTGGAGTCTGCTAGTGTAGGGTATGTACTGCAGTGTCATAAGAATAGAAAAGTCTGGACTTACCATTCCCTTGTGGAGCGAAAATGGTACCACACCTGGTCCTCAGTGAAGACTCTCCCTGGCAGCATTCTTCCGATACAGCTGGGTGGACATCTTCCGGGAAATGACAGGAGGGCAGATCTGGAAACTGCTGGAATGATGTCATCTCTGGAGATGGAACCTTGGAACAGGAACAAAAAGGAAAACAGCTGGTCTGAAGTCATCCAATACCCAGGCAATGAATCAGGATACAGCTGGGCTGGTGTCCTCTCTGGATCTGAAGTCATCTGGTGGGCCAGTCGATGGATTCTAGAAAGCCAGTACACTGTAGAACTGATGAATGTGGGGCACCTAGTTCCTGGACATCCAGACTGGCGAAACAACATAGGTACGGCAACGGCTGGAGTGGCAGCACTGGCTACCAGTGCTCTGCTTTCCATTTGGTAGGCATGGGCACATTCGCAGGAAGGTCTTTGCATTGTGGCCAATAACACAACGGGTCAGGTGCTTGAATTATTACCCCATCTGAGCCCTCATAATTCACACTGTGAAAGGTTTCACGTCCCTCTCCATCCACAATTCAAACAGTGTCCTGCCTCTTTTCCACTGGCTGTATTTTTCTTGAAGCATTCTGTTCTTGACATGCTTGTTTGCACCAGGATGCACACATTTCATTGCTTCTTCCCAAATCCAGGATTTCCTGCTTTTTTCAATCTCCTCCCAGACTCTCCGAGGAAAGGTAGGAAAGGACATCTCATAGATTTCATTCGCTTTCCTACGAACCAGTCTTTCCTCTTTACTAGCTTTGGTCAACCTGAGACCTCTGGCCTGGCTTGGGGGCGGCCAGTCCTGGTTCTGCCAGCTACGCATTCTTAATGACACAAAAAATGGATCCCTGGCTGCTTCTTGCACAGCCAGGGCAGTGGAATCACCATTCTCTTCCATACATTCCTCTGAGGCAAGAGCTTGAGGCTGTGTGCAAGTTCCTTTTTCACAAGGCCACATAGGTTCCCCCTCTTCTTCTTTCTCACTGAGAATCTGTGCCCAGGAGTGAGCAGTCGTCCTCACTCCTGAGACTGTCCACTCTTCACTGGGCGCGGAGGTTGAAACCTCCCATTCAAAGGCCTCCCTCATCTCGTCTTCACCTATGAAACTTGGGCTAGGTCCCTCTTTCCAAGGGTCTACTGATGCTCTTCCTGAAATGTCTCTCTGCGACTCAGACTCTGAAACATCAGCACATTGTTCTGTCTATAAATCTGCACCCTCTTGCTTTGTGCCACACTCCGAGGGGCCTTCTCCAACAGGCTCCGCCTGGTGCTGTGTGCTGCCAACTGCAGATTTGTGAACTTTTGTCCATATGGGAGCCAAACAAATCTTGGATGCTTTAAACAAACCATATTTCTCTAGGCACCCAGAACAGTGGGGTACCATGAAGACGTCCCTTCCAGCAGTTAAGCACATCACGCAGACTCGCACTGGATATCCAGGAATCGCCACATGAGGAGGCAGTCGTCCCCGTAGTAACATCTCTCAATGTCCCTTAACTTGTTAACTTCTACTGCTATTGCAGCCCGGGCATGATCCTGGTAGCGGACTGGTCCTGAAGCCATGACTGCAGGGAAAAACAAACAACGGTCACTGTTATTTCAAGTCCCACATCACTGAAAACTTTCTTTCTCTTTCAAAATGGCTCCTCTGCTGCTGTGTTTACATTACTACCCACCCTGTAATGGCGGCGGCAGCACTCCTACGCATCAACATTCTGTAATTGGGTCAAGCCACTGCGCATCCGATTTACACACTCTACTGATAACTTTGCTCAAACTTGCACTGTTCTTTCTGCTAGCACATTTATATGATTTACCACAGACTTTT
Source organism: Neoceratodus forsteri (assembly GCA_016271365.2). NCBI lineage: Eukaryota > Metazoa > Chordata > Ceratodontiformes > Ceratodontidae > Neoceratodus > Neoceratodus forsteri. The sequence goes on along the minus strand of JADMNL010000025.1, from coordinate 228,420,001 downwards.
TACTCGCTGAAGACATTGCTCTTGCTTACAGACCCTTAAAGCCTCAGTATTTCATAGAACAGGATTGCCTGTATTTCTTGCTGCATATCTGATACAACTCACAATCTCTCTCATGGCTTTGAAAATTATACTGATGCTGAACCTATACTTATGCTCACAGTCGATTGCTTAGAATTTTTGCTTTTGCTGGTAAAACTTAACAGTCCTTCTTTGCAAAGCGATTACACTGCTACACACAGATTCAGCTGGCTTTTGGTGAAATCACACAGTTTGAGCAATTATTTCTGTTGGTACTCACTGTTACCAGTAGCTGTTTGCTGCGATGGAAAAATGACCTGCAGCCAGTCTTGGAGGCCTCTGGAAAGAAGCGGGTTGGCATTCCTTCCAATTGCCCCTCTGAACACCACACTCACAGTCCAGTTGATCGAGATGTGGGTTGAGCCCGAATTCAAACAGAAAAGTCAGTTTTTAAACTTTTTACAGCGCTTTCAGTCACTGCGACGCTCCTCCTGGTAAGCCAGTTCGCACACTCCAGTCACTGTCCCTCTCGAATGCTGTGCAGTCGCTCTAGAGCTGGCTTGGGGGCAGGACTGATTGCAGTCTCACCAATCACTCGACGCCATGCAAATGAGCCTCTTTCCTCTCGTGCTCTTCTCCTCACGGCGATCATCAAGCAGGCAAATTTAAACTGCCAAACCACTTTTTTTTTTTCAACTGACTCCACGGCAGGAGCCCATTTCAACCATTTTTCATGGCCATTGAGCACAACAAGTCTCTCAGTTCACACAGAAAGCATTTCCAACATCTAGGGCACAATTTTCCTTTTGCTACCCACAGTTTTCCACACTTTACTTTGTCACAAACCCTTTTAAAAGCTGGCAAACGCTGTAATTTGATGCAGGACAAGGGCATACACTCTCAGGCTTTACTGCTCCTTGGTAAACAGTTGGCATTTTAATAGCAGCACATGGATAACAGCACACAGCGGCACATTAGTTAACATTGCTTCAGCTATTTGCGCTACCCACTGCCAGATAACCAAAACGCTAGCCATTGTTCGAGCAACCTTTCTTACATTCCTCCCTAAATTCCAAACCCAAATCCTCAGCGGTGCCTCCATTTTTGTAACCCCCACCCAGGTATACCGTTTCTATCTTGACAGCTCTACCTGGTGGGCTGGGTTCAGGGAGGAATATGTCACTCGGCACATTGGCTAGGTTTGGCTACTCTGGACAAAGGAAGCAGTAACTGAAATGTATAATACCAGAAGTGGGATTCTGAAGTGTGGCTTTTATTCACATCCAACAGAATAAACAAAGCATAGATGGACCCCCACGGGGCTACACTCCTGGTAATGCAGATTTAAGGAGACCAGAACACATCCTCATCACTTTAGCCGTCAGGCTCTGAAACACACTGGGCACACAGTCCGAACTTGTAAGCTGCTCTGGGTTTCCCTGGCTCGGCTCCCTTGCCAGCCACTTGGACACTTTCCATATAGCATGGAAACATTTACTGGTGGCTCCCTAAACCACCTATGAGCACTTCTGCTCCATAAGGGAATCTTCCTCATCAATCCCACGTCTGGGTACTTTCCTCAGGCACTGGCCAAGTACCCGAGAGAAAGCAACAGGTGTCCCAGAGCAAATCCGTAGAGGTGAATTTGGTTACTACTGATTGGGGGTCTCCCACCTCTCGCTCCCATAATTCATACCTGGCCATTTCTCTGGACTGTAACACCTCATCCTTTAAAACACTTTGCTGTGTAGATTCTTTTTAAATGTATTCCACATTCAATCTACTGTCTTTACATCCCATTTGTGCTGATCTTGAGCATACGTAATAAGAGGCTGTGTCCATTACTCTAGACCCCCCCCCCACAGAGTTAAGCAGTCCAATCCTCACATCTTCCAAACTGTACTTGGCTGTGTTTTCCTGACCCCACAGTAACAGTCCCTTTAGTTTCATCTTGATTCAGGTGAAAACACATGGCCCTTTAGCAGAGCGAACTCACCCCTTGGTTGCAGGTGCCCCACAGGCATTTTCTCCTCGAAGAACTCTCGTCCAGAGCTTCTGGTGCCTCAGCACAAACTTAAATCAGGCAGCTTCTTTTCCCCCTAGCCGGACCAGAGGGGTTGCCACTGGAAGCAGGCTGATTCCCTCCCCCATCCCCACAGGGATGTGGCTGTGAACCACTGAAAGCAGTCTCCACCACTTCAATGTGCTCTTCTTGTGTTCCTCTTCAGGTGAGAACACACACCTATACAACAAACAATAGCTCTTTGACAGAGCTTAGAGCTCTGAGGGCCTGCTTACAGCAGAGCACTTCTTCTGCTACTGACTGCACAGACTCCACTGAACTTCAAATTCCCCAACGTTCTACTCTAACCTCCAACATCCCAGTGTGGCTTATGCAGCTGCGACAGTTCTAAATGATGTCATCCCTCAGTCTCAGCTGAGAATGAGAACAGAGTGAGACAGTGTGAAATCCATTTAACTGGAGTTTCACAAGCTGCCTTCCCTGCCTACCACTAGATCTTACTGGGATTCTAGTAACCCCGGGTAACAGGGGGGTTACTTTAGGATTCTCCTCAAATATAAACTTAGCCATAAAGAATATCAGAGGCTAGATTAAAGGGACACTGTCAACCTTTTTTGCATCATATTATTTTAGGTGAAACCCCACATTTTATGAGTGCCTGCTTTCTCTAAAATTCATTGATGTTGCAGGTTGTTTTATCTGCCTCCTTGCTTATAAAATCCAAAATGCTTGGTAATGTATAGCTATCTGCCCAGCTTTGTTTTGATTAAAATAATTGAACTACTCTCAGCGCACACTTCCTGAACATTAGAAACACCCTCAAACAGTGATGTCACTCACGATACAATAGTCTCCTCTACTCCTACTGCATAATGAGGGGATTGTGTGTTGTGTTGGGGGTGTTCTTGAGTCCAGGAAAGATGTTCTGGGAGCTGGTCAAGAAATTTAAACAAACATGTTTTGGTGTGGTAACGTCAGTATATGGGCAGTCAGTTTTTCATTTTTTAAAAGAAAAAAGGAATCTGAATCAAACTACCAGCAAATCAGCAGTCTCAACAGAATGTGAACAATCATAAAGTGTGTTTTTTAAACTATAGACACTTTGAGAACTTAGAGGGTTGACAGTGTCCCTTTAATCTGTGCTAGCAACAGCACAGATGGCAAACACCCAGCCTGGCTGTCATCTTCCCAGTGGAGTGGTGAGAGTTTGTAGACATGCCCTAGTCAATAGGAAGACTTACCACCGCTCCTTTTCTCGTAAGTATTTTTGACAAGTCTATCTTCTGGTTGCCTGTGTATTCTAAGCCAATAATTTATTACTTTACTGTCAGCAACCACTTTGATACCATTTAAATGAAACTCAGCCTTAACAAAATAGCTTGGGTGGATTTATGAAAACGCAGAGCAGAATGTAATGCTTGAATAAGTGGTTTTACCAGCTTTTCAACAGGGTACATAGTCCAGATCTCAGCACCGTAGAGAACTTGCGTGTTATATTTTGATTGACTAACATTAATCAGTAACCAGATTGACTGTCCTCCATACAAGTAATTGAATCTTTTCAGGCCAGTAACAGATATTTTTGCTTTAGAGAAATATAATCAAAATTACTTTTCCAAGAAAGAGTCCAGGAATAAGTTATACCTAAAAATGGTATGATTTCACTGTATCAGTTGTCATAGAGTCTAGATTCCATTGAAATGTATTATTATAAATGATAAATACATTAATTTTATTCTTTGATATATTTATCTTGAGAGGGAAAAATCTTAGGCTCCTTATTTAAGATACCACGTTTCTTTTGGAATCCACTGCAGGAAAATGAAAAAAGAACTAAGTCGTCTGCATAAGCTAATGCTGGACAAGTTCGCAAACCACTTAGGACGGGCACTTGTAAAGCAGTCAATAATTTATTTATGTGAATTACAGTGATATTTATTTAAGTATTTCGGCTTCATAGCCCATTACCAGAGGGGAGCGGTAGCTCATTTCTGTAAAAAGTTTAATTTTTAATAATGTCGTTTTTGGGAAGGAAGGGATCATAAATCAATCTAAGCCATGGCGAGCTGGTCCCTTCCATTTCCCCGTCTGCCAGTTTCACCCCTGTGCTCAAACATTTTGTGACGTCTAACCAGGGAGAGCATGGGGGTGCACCCCATTGAAGTCTGTGGGGCTCATTTTCAAAACGATTTTACAGACCTTTAAGCTCCACCGTTCGGGATTTCATTTTTATAAAAGGTTGCTTAAACTTCTGTAAAAACGTTTTTTTAAACACGCCCCATAGACTTCAATGGGGTGTGATTCCGCACTGTCCCTGGTTAGGCATCACAAAACGTCTGAGTGTGGGGGCAGAACTGGCGAACTGAGAAGTGGAAGGGATCAGCTCGCCGTGGCTTCAGTTATATTTATGATCCCTTCCTTACTGAAAATTACTTAATTAAAAAATAAACTTTCTACAGAAATGAGCTACTGCTGTCGGCCCGCCAGCACAGTGGTAGCTCTACCGTTTGTGATGCCAGCGACCCGGGTTCAGGAACGAGCCCGGGCAGCTGGAGGGCTGGATGGGGGGAGAAGGCTCGAGTGTCCTAGTGACTGATTGCCTTCTCCGGGAGGGAGGGGGGACCATGGACTGGTGCTTGACTGACCCCGAGTGAAGGCCTGAGGTACAGTGAGCCCAGCCAGACAGAGGGGAGCCATGTGGTGGATGTCAGCACTATGCACCATGACGTCAGAGCGCACACCACAGGGCACAGAAAACCAAGGAAAAATGGCCGCGGCATCTCCAGTAGACAGAGCGCTAGCCCTGATCCCCAGTTCCTCCTACATGCCACCGAACCGGCATCCTGACGAGACAGGAAATAAGACAGGGTGTCCAGGCCCTACCTTGACCCTGCCTGGGGGGTAAACCAAGGCTCCATGTGGGATGAGACCGTTTGGACTGGTCAGGTACGGAGAGCAGGGGACGTACAGCCATAAGCGACTCCCGAAGAGTGGAGTGCCGATGGCCTGGGGGAGTATAAAGAGAAAGGGGGAAAAAAAAAAGAAACTAGCTACTGCTGCCCTCAGGTAATGGGCTGTGAAGTCCATTGAAATTTACTTTAGTGTATATCAAAAAAGGGTAGGTGCAAGGATACAACCCTTTCTGACTCCGTTATTAGTAAGGAATCTGTCTGAGAGCTGGCCATTTGTCCCAACCCTAACTTGAGCCCATGGGCCTGATTTTAGAAGGTTGACACAGGGCTTGTGTCAAGCCCTGTGTTAACCTTAGTGTTTGGTGCAGCTGCACCAAAGCCCTTTGATGCAACGCAGTCCGATTTTAGAAGGGCTGGTGCAGTTGCGACATTTTCGTCACTTTACGGCAGCTTGTGCCAAAGCTGTGGCGCAAGCCCTGTAATATGGGTCCCCCAATGGTGCAAAGTTAGACCGGGGGCTGGTCTAACTTGATGCATTCACTGCAAGGGACTTGCGTCAAGGGGTTTGTGGCAATCATTGTTGTAAAATCACACTTCCCGCAAAGTTTGATGCAAGTCACCCCTTGCGTCAAACTCTCAGCCGCATGTCCCTTGCGGCCATCTAACTGCATTTAAAATCGTGCCCTATGTATCTGTATCTTTAATAATACTGATCAAAATGGGGCATATCCCCCATGCCCTCATAATGTCCCATAATATGTTCCCGTCAATAGAATCAAATTCTGATCTAAAATCAATAAAGACAGAATCAAGTGTCTGTCCCCGTAATTAAACTTATTTCTCCAATAGATGTAAAATAAAACTGTTATCTAACGTTGAATAGCCTTCTCTGAACCTAGATTGTAAGGGGGGAATGTCACCTATACTTTTAAGCTCAGTTTTCAGACTTCCTAATAGGACTTTGGTATACATTTTAGATATGATATCAAGCAGACTGAACGGTCTGTACATTCTTGGGTCATAACTGTTTCCCTTTTTAAAACTTGGAATAGTTTCTGAACCTCTCCATGAGCTTGGAATACACCTTTCTAGAATGCATTTATTTATAAAAAGTTGTAAAGTTATGTGACCACTGGTCTGCCAAGCATATACTGTAGGTACACTTCCGCTGGAGACTTATCTGGTCCAGCAGCTTTTTTAAACTTTTATTTGTGTATATTTTTCAATTTTAATGTACGCAAGTAATGCATATGGCGTACAGTCCAATGATAGCTTAAAATCACTGGGGAGGTGCCCCTTAATACAAAGGATCAAAAGGTGCATCAACCATATTTTAATACAGCATGTCGGGGAAAATCCCAGTATACAACAGTATGCAACGTTAGACTTCAACATAACTCATTCAGCAGTGCCCAAGAGCAGCATCGCTAGGCTCTAGATAAAAAAATCCATAGATAATCCAAGAAAGTACAGCCCCCAAACGGGGTATTGTATCTGCCATGCATACAGCCTCAATTTAATAATCAAACTTAGATATCTAATATAGCAGCAGTATAAAAAATGAATACTGTACTACAAATCCTTGTTTTAATTTTGATTTCCCTTTCCCCACGAATAAACAGAGCATACATACATCTTAAATCAGGGATCCATAGATACCACCTTACTAGAACGATACTGCAGTCACAACTAGCATAGCATTATTTAGACTGACTTGAAAGACATGGCCCTCAATCTGGGTGACCAGCCAAACAGGAACATAACATATTATGTTAACAAAATCAGATCAGACTTTTAGCAAATACCAATATGACCAAATTTAAAATGAACAATGTTAATGTCTGTAAAAGTCATAGTATAGCTGGTTGATACAGATTCAGAGGGTTGTAGTTTAAATCTCAAAGGAAAACCCTCTGTAAGGGAAATATTCAAGTGCCTTGGAGCTTGATCCTCCCTGTCCCTGGCATTCTGCCACTATTCGAGCCGCCCACTTGCCTGCCTCAATAAGATCGGTGAATACCCGTACCTTCCCCTCATGGACTATATGGAGGTGGGCAAGAAACATGATGGAGTGGGCTGTTGGCTAGTTTTAATTCTGCTTTCACACCATTGAATTTTTTGCGACTCTGTCTGGTGGCATAACTCAGATCAGGAAAAATATGCATAGCGTGGCTTTCCTGAGATAGTGGGGCATTCCGTCATGCAAAATTCGGGATCCAGTCTTGTTCCCCTATGCCCGCAGTTACCACTAGCATAGTCCACGGCTCAATGGAGGAGTCGGGCTGCCCACGTGGCGTGATACGGTAGGCCTTCTGAATGTTGAAGATAGTTGAGTCCCCCTCCATCGACAGATGTTCCGCCAGCCAGTCTCTGATGAACATAATCGAATGGTCGCCTTCTATTTGTTTGAGCAGACCCAAAATGCAAATATTAGAAGCCTGAATCTGATTCTCCATCTTCTCAAGACAGGCTCGAAAATGCTGGGTTTCTTTGACCAACATAGCGGTGGCACTTGTGGACACAGAAGTCTGTTTTTTAACATCCAGCGTTTGTATTTTTTGACAGTCCACCATAGTTTCCACCACAGTGACACAAGAATTAAAGGTATTTACTCGCTGACTCAAGTCCCTGACAGACAAGATTAGGCACTGTAATATATGCTCCAAAGTTTGTAGAGTCTCCACTCCTCTGGAACTCTGCGGACCCACACTGTCAGGAGCGGCCGTCGCAGAGAACAGCTGTTTGGCTGCCACATTCTTCCCTTTTTCCTGCTGTTCTTTAGCACTTTTTTCGTTTCATGGGTTTCCCATCTTAGGCTTCTTGATGAGCTCTTTCCAGTGATGTGAAGTTTATTCAGATTTGCAATATCAAAAAGTAATTTTATAGCAGGTCCAGTGGTGAGGCACTGGATGCCACACACTGCGTTACACTGATGACCTGGGTTTGGGAGCGGACTCAGATCCTGGGGGGTCGGCTGGGGCAAGGAGGTTTGAGCATCCATGGGACTGCTGGCCTCCTCCAGGGAGGGTGGGGTGGATTACCTGCGAATGTTCTGGCTCCTGGCGGTGGTAGGGGGTAGTGAAAGTCACAGCATGATGGAGTGAACAGTGCGAGCAGTCGCCTGATGTATGGTGCATGGAAGCGTGCACTGCAGCGTCATTGGCATCCCTGTACACCCACGCTGTGGTGGGGGGACACTAGGGGACAAAACATTGCCAATCCTCCTGCGCACATGAAGGCCAGCCCACAGCACTGCATTGGATGCTCCCAGGAGCTCCCTCTGGTCCTGACCCCTTGGTCGTCCGCGAGGTGATCTTTGAGAGGGAGAGGGCGAGGAGGTTGCAGCTTGGGCACGGCACCCGATGCAGGAGCTGCCAGGACAGGACCAGGACAGGGGAACCATAGGACCACCCCAGCAGGAGGTAGGCTAATTAAGTATAAAAAAGAAAAAGTAATTTTATAATGCTGTGATAGTATAGATATTGTAGGAGCTGATGTTAACTGCTGCTGCTGTGCTCGGGCTCCACCCAGGAGCTTTTTTAGATTTAAGAGAGGTTATTACTAAAAGAACTTCATGTCGCTCAGTCTGCTCGAAATCTGATCTTATATCTTTTAGATCATTAATACCAGAGATTCTTTTAGCCCAAGAGTCATGGAAAATATTCGAAAAATATTGCACCCAGGTCCGTTTAGAGATTTATAGGTTACTATACAAGCTTATTAGGCAAATGGCCTTATAAAGCTCGCACCTATACCAGGGAATATCCAAATAAACCTACTCTCTTACAGTAGCCATCCAGTTTGCTCTTGAATTCTATCATACATACGTATCCAGCTCCTCTTTGAACTCATTGCAACCCCTCGCTACTAAGGACCAAAAAGACTTGATTCTTATCTGAAATGGCTGTCAACATATTGTCCCAGTGTGCTTTCTGATATTCACTTTTTTTATTCTCCAAGAAAAGCTTATACTGCTTCCTTTCATAATTTATTTCTCAGAATCTGAATTTTATTTGGAGATTTTTTGGCAGCTGTAATCTAGACCATAAGTCTTTTCTTCCTATACTTGCACTCTTGATTAAACCAACCCCTGTTCATTTTAATCTTTCTTTTTATGGCTTCCTTCTTTATAAAGCAGTTGTTTAATTTCTTCAAAAAATTCTCCCAGCTCCTATACTGAACCAGAGAATATTTAATTGGCCCCAAGATTAAAGGTCCAGTGTTCCAGAAAATCTTTAATCTTATTCTTTATATCTGTCTCTATCACATTAGTCCACCTAACCCACTTAATATATCTTATATCTAATTTGGGGGCTTTCAACTTGGTCGGAGGTGTCGTGGTATGATTTTGATAATTTCACTAATCAAAGCAACTGGGAAATGGTCACTTTCACTCCTGACCAAGATCATCAACTGAGACTAATGTTCACGGGGGCATTCCATAGGGCTAGGTCCAAAATCGATGCTGCCTGGTATGAAAAGAAGGTTGGTGACCCGTTGATGTTGCCCTTTATTTTCCCATTCAATGGATAAAAATAATTCTAGGGACGTGGATATGATGTTCAATCCACACTGTCTGGCAGGTTCCTTGCCTCTTTAAGTTGGGCCGGAAAGTCTTCATGCTGGCTCCTCCCACCCACCCGTGTGGTAAAACCCCTCAGCTCTGCCCCATGATGCCAAATCTTCCTTACCACTTGGAAGCTCAGGTTCCCCTCCTTAGCGCTCTTTCGACTTTAGGCCTGGATCCTAATCCTTCAGGTTTTTCTGAAAATCGTCTTAAAATTTGCAAGACTTAAGTCTTCTTCCTTCGCGACTCTGATGGATTCAAATCTACTTCTGGCTTCCGTCGGTGCCCTTGGGGGCAGAAGATGTCTTGGACCGACCCGCACGCCATATGCATTTACTGACTAGGGCTTGCTCATGATCCGCAGGCCTACGATCTCTGCAAGTCTTTCAGCTTCAGTTCTGGAAGACCGCGCTGCCTGACTCCAACTGGGGTGCCCCAAGAAATGGTTTCCGCCGGTAAAATTGAAGGAGGCCCATTGGGCGGTGTCTGCGGCTGCGGGATCCGTGGAGCAGCTGGAGCAGTTAATTGCCCTCGGAGGTGGAGGCGGCCCAGGCCGCTTATTCTACTTTCTTGGCATCGACGTTTATCATGCTCTCCTTGGGCTCCTCCTATACTGCTTCCTTTAAGGAGCTTTGTCAGTCTCTCTCCACCACGGGCGAAGGGCCCTCAGGGACTCACTTTAGTAGGTCGAAGAAAAAGGAACCGAAAGGTAAGTCCCACTGTCAACGTTCTTGGGAGCGGGAGAGATCTCGCTCTCTGGAGCATCTGCATTCGACTTTGGTCGAGGTTGCAGCTAAGGCTGCTGGCTTTTCGGTGTCCCCATCAAGTCAGCTGGCTGAGACACCCGTCAATGCGGTTGAGATTTTTCTCGACCTGTTGGACAGGTTGTCGACTGGTGAAGCCGATAACCCTCTTTCACCGGTACCCCTGGTGGTTACCAAGGACTTGCCTTGGCCTTCCGAGCCGATTTCCCCGGTCAAGGACCCTGTTCCGAGGGATGAGCGGGTTTCCCCCGCTCCCTCTTCGACCCACCATCGGTGACCCCGACGGTCTTGGTCCTTCTCCATGTCGGGTAGGTCCCACCAACATTGGCGGTCTTGGTCCCAGCATAACGGAAAGTGGCACCAACGCTCATCCTTATTGTCCTCTTTGGAGGATAGGCTCCGGCGCAAGTTGCGTCGGCGCTATGAGGACATGATGTGGCAGCAGCTCTTATTGGCCGCCAACAAGCTGACTCCATCGCCTTCACCGGCTGTTAAGTGGCTGTTGCCCAATTGGCTGAAGCAATCCCTCGCCATCGGCTCCTTGGTCAAGGAGCCGACTCCGGCACCCATTGCTCAGCCAAAACTGGCTGTGTCACCCATTGTGGTGAAACCACCGCCCACGCAACCGAAGACTGGGGCTCTGACCAAGGATTCTCAGTTAGGTCTGGGCTTGCACCACAGGTTGTCAGTCACCCTCACCACCGATTGGCCTCGGCGAGTGGAGGGTGGCTTAGGCACTCGGCAGCTGTTCACGGACTCATCGCAGTCCGACGACACCTCCCTGTATTCCAGGCCCCTTGACCTGGAATCATCCGAGGGTTTGTCGGTGGATGAGAGACCATCCTCGTTCTTGGGAATTCTTCGGCTCATCTCAGAGTCTACTGGGATGCAGCTCGAACCAGTGCAGAAACGGGCCAGATAATCCCTCACGGAGATTTTGGACCGAGTGGACTACGCCATGGAGACCTTCCCTGTGGCCAAGGCCATTGTTGGTCCGGTCTTGGAGTTGTGGCAGCGGCCTGCATCCTGTCCTGTGCTTTCAGCCAGGATGGTCCGTAAGTACGCAGTCCCCACCGGTTCCCTCTCTGTTTTTTTGGAGCATCCCTTGGCTGAAGGGCTGGTAACCGATAGCATCTTCTGGCACTCCGGAAATGCTAGGGATGTAGAGAAACCCCCAGACAAGGAGTCCAAAAAGCTGTACTACTCCGGGTGCAAGGTTTACGCTTCCTCCTTCCTAAACTTTCAACAGGCTAGCTCGGCTTTACTGATCGTACTCTTTTTACACACCCTTATGGGCTCCCTGGATGAGGTGCTTCCTCATCTCCCGGCTGACCTTCAAACGACAGTCAAGCAGGTGCGGGATCGGGGAAGGGCGATGGCCAAGCATCAGCTCCAAACTGCCTTGGACATCGGAGATTCTTGTGCCAGGTCAGTAGTGGCCGCAGTAGCCATGTGCTGCAGAGCTTGGCTGCGAATCTCCACCTTCACGGCGGATACCCAGCACATGCTGGCAGACATCCCCTTCTTGGGCACTGACTTGTTCGGGCCTGGGGTGGAGGGCATCTACAGAGGATCAAGAAGTCCAACGCCACCTTGGACTTGGTCACATCTGCCCAGAAGGACAAAGGTTGCCAGCAACAGCGTAAGCCCTTTTGCCCTTCTGCCCCTGCGCCGCAACCGGCCCAACAACACCAGCAGCAGGGTCAGCAGGTTCACGCTTGGCACCCCAATGCCAAGCCTACTCCTTCCTCCAACAGGAAGACTGGAGGGAAAGGTCCAGGCAGCTCCTCGGCCAGCCCTTCCTCCAAGCCTGCCAAGTAACGGGTTGAGGAGTGCTGCCCCCAACCTCGTCACTCCTCCCCTGGGTCCCCCCGTGGGGGAATGGCTCAGCCACTTCCTTTCCACCTGGTCCGCTATCACCACGGACTGTTATGTGTTGGACGTGGTTGGCAAGGGTCTGCTTCTGGAATTTGAGCAGACCCTCCCTTTCGAGTCGTCGCCCCTCGGTGGGGCTTTTGGTTCTGCAGCCTCTCTGTCAGCTTGTCGAGCCGACATAGCTCTGCTCCTCCAAAAGGAGGTGATCAGCAAAGTGGAGGATCCTCCTCCAAGCCCAGGGTTTATGTCCAGGTACTTCCTGGTCCCAAAACGGATGGGGGGCAGGCGCCCCATTCTCGATCTGCATGACCTAAACAAGTTCCTAAGGCCACGCACCTTCAGGATGGTCACTCTGGCTCAGATCATACCATCCTTGGAACAAGGCATGTGGTTTTGTTCTCTGGATCTCCAAGACGCGTTCTGTCACATCCCAATCCATCCATCACATCGGCAATTCCTCCACTTCAGAGTGGAGGGATCCCTATAGGCATTCCAGGCCATGCCCTTCGGCCTTTTTCCAGCTCCCAGGGACTTCACCAAATGCATGGCAGTGGTGATAGCATTCCTGCGGTGCCAAGGGGTTCGGGTGTACCCTTACCTGGATGACTGGCTGATAGCAGCCCCCTCCAGGTTGGAGGTGGAGCGGTCCAGAGATCTGGCCCTCCAGGTCTGCTCTCGAATTGATCTCCTGATCAGCGAGACCAAATCGGAACTCGTGCCATCGCAGGTGATTCAATTCATCGGGGCAGAGCTCGACTCTCTTCGAGCCAGAGCCTAGCTCCCAGTGGACAGGGCCGAGGTCCTTTCCTCCTTTGCCCAATAATTTCTGGTTGGGCAATTGCGCCCTGCCTGGGACTTCCTGTGCCTTCTGGGATTCATGGCGGCTTGCACCAGCATGGTTCATTGGGCCCGCTGGCTTATGCGTCCCCTGCAATGGGGGCTGGCCTGCCAGTGGTCTCAGTACTTCGGTCCTTTGGACCAGCCAGTTACCGTGACCCAGAAGATGTGGGATGACCTGCAGTAGTAGCTTGTCTCAGCTCATCTGCAGGAGGGTATCCCGTTTGTCTGCCCGAGCCGACGGTCATCCTTACGACCGACGCCTCCTTGATGGGTTGGGGTGCCCTAATGGGGGAGCTCCGGGCCCATGGCCTCTGGTCCTGTCAGGAGTCCTGATGCCACATCAACCTGCTGGAGCTTTGAGCGGTACGGCTAGCCTTCACCACCTTAGCTCTGTTTATACGGGGTCAAGTGGTTCAGGTCCAAGACAGACAACACCACGATCATGTACTGTCTCAACCGTCAGGGCAGGATGCACTCCTTGCCTCTGGGTAAGGAAGCTCTCCACATTTGGTCTCTCATGATCAACCTGGAGGCAGATCTCCTAGCCATCCATGTGGCAGGAGCCTCAAACAGTCTGACCAATGCCCTCAGCCAGATAGGTGCTGCATCTCATGAGTGGTCTCTCCTGCCAGAGGTAGTTCAAGACCTGTTCTTCCTTTGGGGCACCCCTGAGGTGGACCTGTTTGCCTCCAAGGAGAACGCGAGGCTAAGGCTGTTTCATGCCCACCCCCCTCAGCAGGGCCCACTGCAGGGGGATGTCTTCTCGAGGTCATGGACCCCGGACCTCTTCTGTGCCTTCCCTCCATTTCCCTTGATCCACAAGGTGCTTCTCAAGGTGAAGAGGGACAAGGCACCGGTGATTCCCGTAGCCCCAGACTGGCCTCACAAGTTCTGGTACCCAGGTCTCCTCAGTCTCAGCTCCAGGCCCCCAAGACGGCTTCCAGCCCACCCGGACCTGATCTCAATCAACAAGGGGAAGGTGCTCCATCCGGACCTTCAATTCCTGCACCGTACAGCCTGGTTCCTGAGTGGCTAGAGTTCCAGGCCTTTGGTGTTTCCGATGAGGTCCTTAACGTTGTTGAGGCGTCCCGTAAGGAGTCGACCAGAAAATGTTATGCCTTTAAGAAGAAGAAGAAGAAGAATCAGCATTTATATAGTGCTTTTCATACTTCCAAAGCACTTTACAGGCAGTGCTAGACTGGTAGTGAAGTGACTGAATGTGTGGTGGCGGCCATATCACACATCATCACCCACACACAGCCTGGATAATTGCATGAACCGGTTTATGGGAAGGGGAATGTTGGCCAGGACACCGGGAATGTTCCCTACTCTTTGCGAAGAGTGCCTTGGGTTCTTTTACTTCCACCTGGACACCCACCAGGACAACACCAGGATGGGCAGAAGGGACCTCGGTTTAACAGCTCATCTGAAGGATGGCACACCCCAGCAGTACAGCACCCCCCAATACTGCACTCGGATGCCAGCAATTTTTAGGTGCAAGTCCAATCCCAGTGTGGGACGAGAACCCACGACCTTCTGGTCCAGAGGCGGATGTGCTACCAACTGAGCCACGCTGACACCTTTAAATGGAAGAGATTCTCCATTTGGTGTCAGGGCAAGGAGTTGGACCCTTCCACCTGTCCGTTGGCTAGCATTTTGGACTACCAGTGGTCCCTTTCTCAGCTAGGGCTTCGGTCGACGACCCTTAAGGTGCACCTGGCAGCCATCTCTGCTTACTGGGCATGGGCCAGCAAGCAGTCAGTGGTGCAGGAGAAGGTGGTCTGGCGCTTTTTCAAAGGCCTCGGATCGCATACCCCTCCGGTGTGAGAACCTCAACCTCTGTGGGATCTACTGCTGGTATTGGCCAAGCTCATGGGCAAGCCATTCGAACCAGTGCACAGGTGTGACATCTCTCAAATGTCGTGGAAAACCGCCTTCTTGGTGGCTGTCACCTCAGCCAGAAGGATGGGAGAGCTCCAGGTGCTTACCAATGAGTCTCCTTATCTGGTCTTCCACAGGACAAGGTTGTCCTTCGCCCCCCCCTCCTGAAATTCCTTCCGAAGGTGGTGTCGGAGTATCACCTGAATCAGGTGTTGACTCTGCCGGTATTCTAACCTAATCACACCTCGGAGGCCGAATATAGAATCCATACTCTGGACCCTAGAAGAGCGCTCGCTTATTATAAGGAGCGGACGGCTGAAGTTTAGAGAGCGGTTCACCAGCTGTTTGTCAGCTATGCTGAAGTTGCACCTGGCAGACCTGCAGCCAAGCAGATGATAAGCAGGTGGGTCACCTCCTGCATAGAACTGTGGTATAGGTTTGCGGGCATGGAGCCACTCAAAGGGATAAAAGCTCATTCAACCCGCCATACCGCTGCTTTGGTGGCTGCTTCTAGGGATGTCCCTATCCAGGAAATCTGCAGGACTGCTACCTGGAAGTCAGCACACACCTTTATTTCCCATTACCACATTGACCTAGAGTCACGCCGGGATGCTGGTTTTGGGACCTTGGTTCTCCAGTCCTTATTCCCCAAGTAAGTATCGTGAGGGTGCACCTTGCCTCCCTCCTCCCGGAGAACTGCTGGGAGTCTGCCAGACAGTGTGAATTGTATACATATCCACGGCCCTAGAAAACAGGTTACTCACCTGTAACAGGAGTTCTAGGAGTGGCATATGTTGTTCATCCACACGACCCACCCGACCTCCCCAGCTTATCCAGCAGGCTAGATCTGGCATCATGGGGAGGAGCTGAGGGTTTTACCACCAGGGTGGGTGGGAGGAGCCAGCTTGAAGACTTTCCAGCCCAACTTAAAGTGGCAAAGAACCTGCCAGACAGTGTGGGTGAACAACGTATACCGCTCCTAGAACTCCTGTTACAGGTGAGTAACCTGTATTTACTTTTCATTATTTCAATCAATCTTTGACCATTGGAATTGATCTTATTATCAGTGGACATTCTAGGATAGGAAGGGGAGGGGGAGAAGGGGCAGGGAACGAAAGGGGAGGGCAGAGAAGGAGGAAGAGAGGGAGGGAGGGAGGAGTGGAAGGGGGCAGGGAAAGGAGGGGTAGTAAGAGGAGTCAGAACGGGAGGGTGACGAACATGATTTAGGCAGAGACCAGTGGCAAGTGACTTTACCTAGGTAAATCAACAGCAGTTACTGTGACAGTCAAATGCAAGCAAGCTAAGCTAATTGATTAAAGTTAGGCACAGCTGCGATCTAGAGGGGGATACCTAATGCTGCAGCAATAACCGAGACAGTAATTAGACAGGCTAGGTTAACTCCAATAAATACTGTGGCAGTGATTAATGGAACAAAAAAAAAGACAAGCAGATTAGATAGACTACAGAGCTATAAAACGGGCTAGATGATGCAGTGGCAAAACTGAGGCTATAAACAGTGCAGGCTTACCGAACTTAAAGAAAAACATTGGTACGTAGTGCAGCCACTATCCTTCCATTGGCAGTAGGTCTAAAAAATGTGATATTATAAAGCACCTTTCATACAAACTGTATCCAAAAGTACTTTACAGTCAGGGAGAGGACAGAATTTGATGTCACCGTGGCTTGTTGATAGCACATCCACCTCTAGACCAGAAGGTCTTGGGTTCTAGTCTCAGACAGGGATTGGGCGCATACCGTAAATACTAGTACCCAAGTGCAGTACTAAGGGGATGCTGTACTGTTGGGGTGTGCCACCCTTCAGATGAGATGCTACCTGAAGTCCCATCTGCCCATTCTGGTGGTTGTTCAGGCGGATGTTAAAGATCCCATGGCATTTAGACAGGGTGGAGGTGGTTCAGAGAAGGGCAACAAAGATGGTGCAGGGCTTGCACCAGGAGGCATACGAGGACCTCAGTATGTATACACTGGAAGAGAGGTGGGAACGGGGAGGTATGATACAAACCTTCAAGTATCTTAAGGGCATAAACAGAGTGCAAGTGGGGGAAATCTTTCAGTATAGGAGTTGTACAAGGACAAGGGGGCATGATATGAGATTAGAGGGAGGAAGGATAAAAAGGAATGTGAGGAAGTTTTTCTTCACAAAAAGAGTGGTAGATACATGGAATAGCCTACCCCAGAAAGTAGTGGGAGCTAGCACAGTGGGAGGATTTAAACATGCATGTGATAGGCATGAGGGGACTCCTAGAGGTGGGTAGGAAAGTCTAAAGCCAATGACCAAGAAGGGCAACGACCACTGATGCAGGCAGAGAATACGGACAGACTGTGTAGGCCTAGTGGTTCTTATCTGCCATCAAATATTATGTTATGTTATGTTACTTCTTGAAAAAGACTACAGGGAATTTTCTCAGTGTCCTGATCAAATTTCCTGTTCAGTAAAACACCATCAACAGCTTAATTAGTTTCAATTTGCCTTAGTTTGCATCTGTACCCCCTCCTCCCCACCCCCACCCGGAAGAGGCTGAAAATAGTCAGTATTATCTAGTACTCTTTCCCATGGTCAACAGAACTAAATACAAGTAAATAATTAAAATACGTTTTGCTGTTATTTCAGACGCATAGGGTGCTTCAAATACCACAGAGATGATGTAGAAAAAAATTGAGAGGTTAAGCACAAGGAGGTTAAGTAACTTGCTCAGGGTAACACAGGAACTAAGGTGGTTGTGGGATTCAAACCTGGGGCACCAAGAATGCTCTACATCATTCTACTGTTGTGTCCATTTCTTACTGCACAACTGTTACTGTACTTTTACTCTTGCCCCTTACTGAATTGTCTACCCCCGCGATGCATCTGGAAATGAGCTGTTACCAGAACATTATGTCTTTCTGGGTAAAACTTATGGAATAAATAAATAATAAGTCTGTACTTTGCAGTGCTTGGCATGGTGGACCTGTCGAAAACACTGGACAAAGTGTTCCTAGTACTTCCGAATTACTGCCTGGGACAGTCGGTCAGCGAATTCTACCAGAACTATGAGTTTATCCAGTTCTGCACATCCTCCTTTGAAGCTGTGCTGATCTGTAGAGCACTGAGTAAGTATAGCAGTTGCATCACTTCCTGTGCATTCAGCAGGAGGTCCAACATCTTCCTGTGTGTTTCCTATGCTCTTACATAGTGGTAGCATCTCATACAAACTCACCCTCTGCCTGCTGCTTTTGTAGAGAACAAATGAAACCCAAAGGGGGCTGCTGTGTTTGAAAATAATATAACTTGTCTTTCCACTGTTGTTTTTACCTGTTAAGTTGTTAAAAAAAGTGATAGAAAAATAAAAAAAGCATGTGCATCTGCAGTGAAGAGCCATAAAGCTGGCCCTTTTTTATTGCGAGGTCAGATGCCGTCTCCCCATACTCAACACCAGCGTTCTGAACCTGTCTACTCAGAGACCCTGCCAAGTCTCGTTTGTAACTCACTCATAGGGTGCTCGAAAACAACATATTTGTGGCGTGCTGTTCCTGGAGAGTCAGGGCGTTAGCACTTTGTGCCCTTCCTCAGTCGGCCTGGTGAGTAAGAGACCAAATGCCCCTCCCCAATGCAAGTCTGTCTCATGACAGTATTGTGCAGTACCATTATGTCTCTTGGCCAACCACTGGAACATAAGAGGTAATGTAATGTAGTGACCAAAGCACAGGCTTTGGAACCAAGAGACTCTGGTTCAAATCCCGCTGGAGCCACTTGCATGCTGTGTGACCTTAAGTGGCTCACTTAACCTCTCAGTGCATCAAGTCCATCCAGCTTTAACAATGGGCAAAAGCAGGACCTCACTGAAAAGGAAATACTGCATCTCAACAGGGCTCTCCTGGGTAAATAAACTGTAACCCCCAAAAAAGCACTACTTCATTATCAATATTTTGTAAATCAAATGGGCCTAAATAAATGTAAGGCCAACAGCTGAATGGTGTTTCATTTCCAACATTCCATAAAGATGGAAGCCTCTGAGATAGCTTTACCTTCTTTTCTGTCAAGGTCATCACCCTCCTTTAGTACACCAGTTACCTTATAACCCTGACACCCACTGCACAGGACCTTTTTTAGGCATCAGGCCCGAGAGTACCAGTTGAACTTGCCATCTTTTAAATCATCCTGGTTGTGGGTTTTTATCACTAGTGCTTTGACTCTCCCTGTCAGCCTCGGGCAGCATCATTGGCTGACCTCATCAGCATGCAGCATCTCCCATGTAGGTGATAGAACCTTCCTAGACCCACCACGGGGCAGGGGGTCACTGAGACAACACAACACCTCCCACCCTTGGTCCAGGAAGCACTGCCACCAGCAGCACGCCTTGACCATGGCTGCCTGCTTGTTGATGACCTAGGCTCGCTCCCAGATCTGGGACTCGTGTGTGGTACCACAAGGCAGCCTGTCACATAAACCATAGGGCAGCCCTACAGGTGTGACCTTTTATTTATTTTATTTATTTATTTAGATTTTGGTAACTGGGTAAGCCCACTGAGACCAGAGATCCCTTTTTCAGGGGCGACCTGGGATTAGTTACAATGAATACATACATAGGTGTAAAATACAGTAGTATTGAGTGAATACATATTTAGTTACAATGAATACATACATAGACATTGGGGTAACAGAAGATTAAGAGCTGATACATGTTGGGGAGTAGGTATCAAACGTTGGGCACAGAGACAGCAGGAATCACAAGGTTACACAGGTATTAAGACAGATAAACAGTGCTTTTAGCATTTTTCCATAGGAGATATATTTTCTGGTAGATACTGTATATATGTAAGCAATAACACACAGTGGAGTATACGGTCATGTTGCAGTAACTACAGCATATGCTCCGAGTGGGTTGTGACGAGTGCCTTCAGCCACTGGAGGTTTCTTTATAGCTGTCACATCGAGACACCCTTAACTATTTTACTTCACAGTAATAACGTAGACTTAAAAGATTATAAATCAGTAATGAAAATCAACTGCTTTAAACATCATAAGCCCCTTAGCAGTTATGCTGGCTGTGTACTTTGCAAGATGTAATGCCACTTCTTGTATATACCATGGAGTTATTTCTTACATGTATATTGCTGAGTGAAACTGTCACTTCCTGTAGGCACTATGGGGCTGATTTACTTAAGTCTTAGAACTAGACAGAGCAAAATGTCAGACCGTGAGCTACTGGATCCATTCCAACAGATCAAGCTTCTGCCTGCCAGAGCCAGGTGGTAGAGTTTCCACCCGCCAAGTTGGCAGTCCAGACTCCGGAGCGAACTTGGGTTGCACGGGAGGTGGGGGTAGCTGGGCTGGGGGGGAGACATGCATCACATGGACTGCTCTCCTCCCCTGGGAGAATGGGCTGGGCATACCGCTCTTACACTACCACTAGGGGGAGGTGTGGTGGCAGTGTAGCATGGTAGAGAGGTCCATCTGCTGAAGGGTAGTGTGTGCGTGGGATGACATCATTGCACGTCGACAGTTCAGGGGAGAATCGGGTTGGGAAAAAAAACAACCCACAGGATGATATTCCTGCCCAATGCAGGCCCCACATCACCTAACGAGCCATGGCTCCATATCTGAATGTGGTCACTGAGGGGGTTGGGGTGTCCCTTCCTCCCTTGGCCTCACCATGGATCAACGGAGCCAGTAGTCCCAAGGATGGTGGGTGATAAGAATGGACGGGCGGATAGCTGAGGAGGGCAGGGGGATGCTGAAGTGACAAAAATACAGATAGAAAAAGGCTTTGACCTACCTAATCCTGACAACATAGTGACAGATATGTTTCCTGTTTGCCTTCAGGATAGACACAGGAACACAGAATGGATAAACTAGGACTTGCGTAGTCGGTCCTCTTTCAGGGGAGGGGCCCCTTGATTACTGCTGCATAAAGAATAGAAATCACCGTGCCCCCTTTATGTCATCAAGACAGTCACTCTCCCTGACAGATCAGATTGTCACTTTAACTCTGTTTAGTTCTATAATATCTATGCAACAGATAGTTACATTTGGTTTAGAGCTCTGTGAGTAGTGATTTCACTTTTGCAGTAAGGAGTTACATCACTGTCTGCTCTCTTGGTGAGTAGTGATGTCAGTTCCTGTAGAAACCACGGACAGATTTGTATGCAGTAAGTAATTACATCACTGGGCCCCCTTCTGGTTCTTCACTGGGGGTGTACACTGTGTGTAGTGATGTAACTCCCTGTATGTAAATCAGACTGTTCTAACATGTCTTCACTTGTTCACAGTGAGCAGATACAAACCCAGATCACAGTTGTGGAGCAACAGTATAGTGATATAGATAGGCACCCCCCAGTCATTGAGTGAGTGGACATCTCCCACCTGTACAGGTTGTCTATACAAAACCACAGGTGTATGTAATGTTGCTTTCATTCCCAGATATCACCTACCAGGAAAATTACTTCTCCCTGAAGACACCAGGGGTTGGAATATACTTAATCAGTATGGCCGTGCAGGGCCTGATCTTCCTCATCTTCGTCTTCCTTGTCGAGCTAAACATCATGCAGGACCTAAAAACACTCTTTTGTGTTGGCTGCAGGAAACGCAAGTGGGTGAGTAATGCAACATCTGAACAAGATGAGGGAAAATAAATAACGGTTGTGAGGAGAACTGTGGATTTGAGTGTGGTGTGGATATAACTAGGTGAGTCATGACATGGTGCACTGTGGATCTGGACGTAGTGCAGATATGGGGGGAGGTGTGAGTGTGGACGTGCATGCTTAAAGGGAGTTGATGTGACAGTGAATATTGACAGTTTGTGAATGGGTACATATGAGGCAATGTGTGAGAGTGTGTGCAGCAGTGGTGGATGTGAGTGTTTGTTGACAGTCTGTGCATGGGTGGATGTGAGTGAGTGTGTGTGCGCACTCTGACAAGGTGTATGTCTATGGATGTCAGTGTGTGTGTGTGCTGACAGTGGTTGTGAGCATGTACTGTAGGTAGATAGTTTGCATGGGTGGATATGAGTGTGTGTGTGTGTGTGTGTCTGTGTGCGCGCGTGCTGATGATGTGTATGTCTATGGATGTCAGTGTGTGCATGTGTGCTGACGGGATGTGAGAGTGTACTGTATGTAGATAGTTTGTACATGGGTGGATGTGAGTATCTTGTGTGTGTGTGTGTGTGTGTGTGTGTGTGTGTGTACGCTGACGAGGTGTATGTCTATGGATGTCAGTGTGTGTATGTGTGCTGACAGTGGATGTGAGAGTGTACTGTAGGTAGATAGTTTGTGTGCTAATGAAGTGTTGTCTATGGATGTGAGAGTGTGTGCCACTCAGGTGGATGTGAGTGAGTGAGAGTGTGTGTGTTTGCATGCTTGCATGCACTTACATGTGCGCACTGTGATGGTGTGTATGTATGCCTGCAGATATGTGTGTGTGTGCGCTTTTCTGTCTGTCTATGAGTGTGAGTGTGTGTGTGCCGAAGGTAGATTTAAAGAGCCTGTGTACTGCCTAACACTAATATTAGTTTCTTTTTTCCTTTTTCACATGATATGTTTATTAGATTTTCCATTATACATCCAGATACAACTACATATATTCCATATACATTAGTCCATATTCCTTCCATATGCCCCTCCCACCCCCATCATTTCACTTTCCATCAACTTTTGGCTGCTTTATTCCCCCAAAAAGAGGCAAAACACCCATCCCTCCTCCCTACTATAAACCCCTTGACATCTCTCATATCTCCTGTGCATTATACCCCTTTCTAAATTCTTCTAAATCATTGACTCTGCATATTTCTAAGGTTAAGTTAATCCCCTTTTTCAGACTCACCCGGGTATTTACTCCTCTTCTCGTTCCTTATATACCACTGTTCCTCCAGCCTCTCGGCACGTCGAGCCATCATCCTCTTCCCTCCAACCCTTTCTCCATAATTTCCCTCTCTTCTGGGGGAAGCGAGAACATGAGTGTTCCCCACATTTTCCAAAACTGATCCTCCCTGTTTCTTGCCATATAATATAGCTTTTCCATGCCAAGAGCCTGCAGGCCCAAATTCCTCCCTGTTGCAAGGTGGGAGCAACCCCTGAAACCCATGTATTTAAAATACAATGTCTAGCAAGGGCAACCAGTACTCGCACCCATCTCAGGAGGGGGTCTCCACTCCTCTTCCTCTGAGTCATCCACTCCAAACAGCATAAACAACAGGTTTTTTTCTACCTGCCTACCCCACATTCTTGCCACTTCCGTGGCTACTCCATCCCAAAACTGCTCCAGCTGATGGCACTCCCAAAAACAATGTATATAGGTACCCATCTCCCTCTTGCATCTCCCACATAAGGGTGATATCTCGGGTCGGAATCTAGGGACCAGACTTGGGGGGGCAGTAAATCCTATGCAGGAACTTATAATAAGATTCTTGATATTTATTACATACCAGAAGCCCTTTATGTAGTTGCAACAGCAATTCCCAACCCTGATCAGGAATTCCCTTTTTCAAGTCCCTACTCCAAAGCGCCCTGGTTTTACAGGTGTAAGTCGGCAGGTATTTCCGTCCCATCTTTGCCACCCTTCCTGTTATTCCTTTCGCCCCTTTCCGGATGCTAAGTACTAATTGTTCCACCTCCTCTGAGGGAGAGTCCACCTCCCGGTCCTTACCAATTGTTTTAGCATAATTTCTCGCCTGAAAAATACGAAACATACCTAAACCCATCCTCCCACCCAGATCCTCCCCTGACACTAGCCTCCGCCCCTTCCACAAATCTTTTACGCACTTCACTCCTTTCTCTTCCCACCGCGAAAATTCTGCATCTTCCATCCCCACTATAAACCCCAGGTTCCCCCTCAATGGAAGCAGCAATGTCTCCTCCCCTACTTTTACCCCTACCCACTTTAGTAGTTGCTCCCACCCCTCCAAAACTGAGACCACCAAAGGGTTTGGATCCAACTGGTTCCTATATATCTTCTTCCCTCCTCTTTTCAAGAACGCCGAAAGCCTTATTCCCCCCTTCCCTCCTCCAAGTCCAACCAACCGGCCTCTGGTGGCCTATTCACCCAGTCCCGTATCAATCTATAATGCATGGCCAGTACATAGTTCCTTAGATCAGGTAAGTTTAAGCCACCCCTATCCCCATCTGCCTGAAGCCTCCAAAGGCTCACTCTGGGCCTCTTCCCATGCCACAAAAAACCTGAAAAGGCCTTATCCATTCTCTTTATATCCTTCTTATTAAGGCCCACTGGCAACATTTGCATCAAGTACAGTATACGTGGCAAAGTATTCATTTTTATAAGATTTATACGCCCTAACCATGAAAGGGGAAGACCTCTCCACCTTCTCAGCTCCTCTTCCACACTCTGTACCAACGTCCCATAATTTAGTTTATAGAGTTGACTCAAATCATGTCCTATTCGAACCCCTAAATATGTAAACTCTGTTTTTACCCCCAAGCTGTGTTACCAAACTCCTTTTCAGTTCCTCCCCACAACATAATTTCAGACTTGTGGATATTTATTTTGTATCCAGAGAACAGTGTAAACTGCTTTATCACTTTTAACAGTGGGGGAACAGATCTGGCCGGGTCCCAGACATACAATAGCATATCATCTGCATATAGCGTGATTTTGTGTTCTTTCCCCGACTTCCCAACCACCCCCCCCCCATTTCCTCAGAGCTCCTAATGGCGATCAACAGAGGCTGTATAGCCAACGCAAACAGGAGGGGTGAGAGGGGACACCCCTGCTGGGTACCTCTATGTAGAGCAAATTTCCCAGTCAGACCTCCGTTCACCAGAACTCTTGTCTCCGGGGCCTCGTTCAAACCTTCGACCCATTCTATAAATCTTTCCCCTAGACCAAACCTTCGTAGTACCTCAAATAGGTACTCCCACTCTATATGGGTCAAACGCCTTCTCGGCATCCATTGTTAGCACTGCTATATTTCTTTGACCGCGGGATGCCCTCCATATTACGTTGAGGAGTTTCCTCATGTTATGATATGAATACCTACCAGAAACAAAGCCCGTCTGGTCTGGATGCACCAAACCCGGTAAATACCATTCCAGTCTCCTGGCCAGAACCTTGGCTAATATTTTAGCATCACAATTTAACAGTGAGATCAGTCTATATGACGAACACTCCTGCTCATCCTTCCCTGGCTTGGGAACCAAGCAAATAACTGCCTCCTTAAATGAGGCCGGGAGGTCATTCCCCCTTCTCCAGCCACAGAGAAAACCCTCTGAAGAGGTTCCACCACATGTCCCATAAGTTTTTTATAAAACCCTATGGGGAATCCATCCGGTCCACTAGCCTTTCCCTGTTTCATACTCTGTATTGCTTGTCTGATTTCCATTTGCGTGACTTCCCCATCTAATTGTTTCTGCTGCTGCTCATTCAGCCCAGGTATTCTAACTCCCCCAAGAAACTGAGCAGCCGTGTCTCTGTTCCAACACATTCCGCTTGGTACAACTGTTTATAAAATTGCTCAAACCTATTCCTTATCGAGGCTTTATCTGTTACCAATTTCCCGGCCTCCTCCTTTATTCCAAGTATATGCACACAAGTCAGTCTTCCCTTTATTAACCTGACCATTAAAGGGCCAGACCTGTTACTCCACTCAAACAGCCAGCTTCTGGCAAACATTCCAGCAGAACGAGCTTCCCCCAATAGGAAGGCATTTAAAGCTTCCCTAGCAGCTTTCAGGTTCTTGTCCCCTTCCCTCGATGCCCTTTCTACTACCTCCCTTTCCCACCTCTTCACCTCACTCTCTAACTCCTTTCTAGTAGCTTCCTTCCTTCTTTTGGGCTACAAACCTAATAATGGCACCCCTAATATATGCCTTTCCAGCTTCCCAAAACACCCCTTGGGATTCCACTGATCCCTCATTCGTCTCTTTATAATACTGCCACTGCTGCTTAATATACTCAACGAATTCTTCATTGCTCAACAAATACCTTGGGAATTTCCTTGGCGGGGGATCCTCACTGCCTTCCTTCATCTCCACCAGTGGTGCCGGACTGGTTTGAAAAGTGGTAGGGCCAAGGACGCAAGGGGCAAATTTTCCCCTATTAAATATATTACCATGATAGGAAAAACTGATAGGGCCACTTATGAAAGTGGTAGGGCCATGGCCTAAGTGGCCCCCCCCTGTTCCGGCACCTATGATCTCCACAACCATCTGGACCATAGCGTGGTCCGACAGTAGGATGGGGCTATGTTCAATTTTTTGCACTCTGTTTAACCAAGATCTGGGCACATAAATGTAGTCTATTCTAGTCCAGGTTTTGTGCGGGTTTGAGTAAAGAGTAAACCCCTTCTCCCCTGGGTGTCTGGCCCTCCAACAATCTATCACATCCAGATCAAGCATCCTTCCTGCCATCTCTTTAGTTTATCTCCACGCCTATCTTCCCTCCGAATGGTCTAGTTCCCCTTGCATGACCGCGTTAAGATCCCCTCCCAGGATTAACCCCTTAAATTGTTCCCTCATCAACACATCAAGAACCTCTTGATAAATGCCGGGTCAAAGACTGAGGGGGCATAAACACTACCGAAGGTAATCTTCTCCCCATACAACTCGCCTTCCACAAATACATATCTCCCCTCTCCCTCATCTACCACTACCCTTGAACTGATAAAAGAAATCATCTTCCCTACCAAGATCGCTACACCTCTTTTATGAGACTTATAGGGGATGCAAAACATTTGCCTACCCAACCTCTCTCTAACTTACAATGTTCCCTACTAGTTAGATGTGTTTCCTGAAGGAGGGCTACTTGAGCACCCTGGCAGCGTAAAGCTGTCAAAATGCCGGTTCATTTAGTTGGAGACGAGATCCCCTTTACATTCCATGAGACAATCCCCAGAGTTTTACACTTAACCATTAGGCCAGGAAACTTTTCCCTTTACCCTGCCTGACATTGCTGTATTTCCCCAAGAGCCCGAACCCCTGTTATCCACAGTCACATGTCACCACACCATTTTTCACAAATATTAAAAATGAGAGATATTCACTATCTTGCTTTAAAACAAAAAACCATACCCAAAACAGCCCCCAATCCAAGTATTGTCCCCTTATCCTCCTCCTCCCCCCACATCAAAATAACTATCCTCCCCCATAGTAGACCATCCAACCACCATCCTCCCTCCCTCTCGCCATTCGCAATCTAGAATGGCCAAGTTGTCTACAAATGCAAACGTCCCCCTCCCCGCTTATGCATTTACGTACAGCATTCGTTTAATCTTAATTCAAAAATCCCCTCAACTGTATCAAGCAAAAAACCTTTAACAGATTAACTAAGAACATGGTTATAGTCTCTATTGCTCTTAAGATTTCATTCTGCATCATTCCCCATTGATGTCTCTTGTAAGTTCCTCGTGCCTTACCAGACCCCCGGTTTTGCAGTCTTTTTTTCTCCATATCTTTGCAAGACAGGCATCCCAAAAAACTTTGCAGAGGTCTGAGGGGTGCCGACCCTGCCCTCAAAACACACGCAGCGGCCGGCATACCCCCCCCACCCCACCCCACTTACCCAACCTCAACACCGCCTTGCCTTCGGGAAGGGCCTGTCCCTTTTGGTTTAGCAGAAGTTCAATTTTACAAGTCCCTCTGTGTTGTTTCACACGATCTTCTACCACACTGCTCCTTCTATTAGTCCATCCATCTGACTTATCCACCGCCTGCAGGGGAACTAAACCTCCACTTCTGCCCTTTTCCCTAAAGTTCAGCTCCTCTTGTATGTCCCCCCCATCATACTGATCTCATTCAGGCACCAGGGCAAGGGACATAACTTCACGGGGGCCAAGAGACAGAGAGACCACACCAAAATCCAGCTTCTTGCCCTCCGATACATGGGGGCACTATTTACATCCGACAACAACTTTCAAAAACTTTTCCAAACCTTTGGAAGTAAACAACGTAACTGTCCTTGCACTTCTGACCGCCTCCCTTGCACAGCAGCTTTTACCCCGCTTTTTTCTTTAATTCGTCCACAAAGGCCATCGCCCTCTCCAGCTCCCAGAACGTGTAAGTGGCTCCTTCATGTTTAATTTTCAAAATCGTGGGGAACAACAAGAAACCTTCTATCTTCATCTCCCTGAGTTGCAACAGCACTGGGCCAAAGGCTCTACGTTTCTTCAGGACCCTATTCGAGTAGTCCTGCGCCAGGAACAGTCTCTCTCCCTCAAACCGCAGTTCCTTCACATTACGATAGGCCCGCAACATCTCCTCCTGGTCCTGGTAGTTGTGGAACCGAAAAATAATCTGCCTCAGGGGCTGCCCTGCCGGGGGACATGCTGCAACAGCTCTGTGGGCGCGCTCCAGCTTCAGCTTCCCTTTCTTTAGCTTCATGCCCAGTATGCTTCGTAACTTCTCCGCACAAAAAGCCATAATGTCAGACCCCTCCTTCCCTTCAGGGAGCCCCCGGAGCCTTAAGTTGAGAAGTCTTGCATAATTCTCTTGGTAATCATGTTGCTCCACTAAGTCTGCGAGCTCCTTCTCAAGCTTAACCACGCGGGTGGCCATAGGATCCATCTCTTCCTCCAGCTTAGAAACCCTCTCCTCCATCTCTGTAACTCTGCCCGTCTTTGCTGTTAGTTGCTCCATTATATTTTGCAATCAGCCATCAATTTTATGTTCCAACTTATTCCATTTCTCCTCGAGTGCCTCCATAACCTGTTCCGAAACCTCGCGGCCTAAGAGCGCCATTTCATTTGCTGAAAGCGATATCGGGCCCGTTACCTCCAGGGCCTTTGCTGCTGTTCTCGTCCCCTGTCCTTTAGTAGTGGATCGCTGATTTTTCCTGACGTTTGGGAGCAGATAATCATCCATGATGTTTACAGCTTCTGTTCTTTACCCTCAGTAGCTACTTTTAAATGTGAATACTGCAAAATTACCAACTTTATTTATAGCGGGTAAGGGAGCTGCAGGAACCCACATCTTCACCGTTGGCTGCTCATCAGCCTAATATTAGTTTCTAAAAGCAGTCAATAGTTACCCTTCATATCTGAGGTACTTTTTCTTTCCCTTTGTTTAATTAGAAGATTGTTTACCTGTTGTTAGTAGGTATAATGTGTTGAACAGCACTCTGCCTGGCAGTGGACGTAGATGGCTCTATCACCCCCCTTCATCGCCAGCATTGTGGCCTCACTGACTGTGACATCAGTGCTTGTTAGGAACGGCCACTCAGTAGCTGCCAGGTTAGTCACTTGTGATGGATGTCATTGTTAGTGAGATCACAATGCTGATGATGTGGTGGGCGGGGTGGAATAGAGATAGATATGTCAGCTGCCAGGATAAGAACTGTTTCACACATCCAACACAATATTATCAAATAGAAGACTTTCAAATGAGCAAAAGGAAAAAGAAAAAAAATACTTAAGAAGTAATAAGTTACCACTGACTACTTCTTAAAATGTTTTATTTTACTGTATAGGCTCCATTACCTCTTAAAGAGTGTAAGTCAACATGTTCGTGCATGAGTGGATATGAGGGAGTGTGGGAGGTATGTCCATTGATGTTGATGTGCCAGGATGGATGTGAAGATGTGAGCGAGTGTGTGCTGGTTATATGTAAAATGTGAGGGAGTGTGTGTGCGTGTAGCATACAAGACAAAAGGCAGTGCTGTGTACATGTATGGATGTCCACAGCACTACTGATTCTGTTTTTACCTGAGACCCTGTTTTCTCTCAGCAGGCTCTGTTACTTGAAGGCGCAGCTGTGGCATCTGAGGACCGAGATGTTGCAGATGAGAAAAAGAGAGTGTTGGAAATTGAGCCCCGTGTGGAACCATCCCTTGCTAGTCCACTTCTAATTAAAGAACTTACAAAGGTTGGAATCTCCCTAGAAAACTAACAAAAAAACAACAGCCAAGGCTAATATACCTGTGTGTGAGAGTATGGGCTCGATCCTCAAAGCTCCTGGCATGGCGCAAGGGGCTTCCGCCACAATGAGTGATGCAAAGTGCCCCATGCACCAAAGGATGCACCGGGAGTGATTCTGAATGGCAGCCTGCCCCTACCATAGGCTGCCTGCCCCATATGGGACATACGCCACCCCTGCACCCAAATATGGGCAGCGACCTGGCACTAGGGGGCATGTGGCAGATGCAAGCTGAGACATCCCCTAATGTGGAATTCACAGAACTTTCCCAGACGGAGAAATTCTAGGTACCCTTAGACCAGCCAGGGCTGGTCTAAGAGTACTTTGAAAATTTTCCTCTAAGACAGTAGCCTGTTTGTGGGAATATGCCGCGCCCCCTTCCCCCCTGATGTCCCTGTTATTTGTACAATAAATAAATCCCCGTTCATTGGTGTTCCAGTGACCCCCCCACCTCCAATTCCCGATGTCCCCATTATTTGTACAATAAATCCCATTCATTGGTGGCCCAGTGACCCCCGATGTCCCTGTTATTTGTACAATAAATAAATCCTTTTTATTGGTGGTCCAGTGACCCCCGATGTCCTGTTATTTGTACAATAAATAAATCCTTTTATTGGTGGTCCAGTGACCCCCAATTCCCGATGTCCCCATTATTTGTACAATAAATCCCCATTCATTGGTGGTCAGTGACCCCCGATGTCCCTGTTATTTGTACAATAAATAAATCCCCATTCATTGGTGGCCCAGTGACCCCGATGTCCCTGTTATTTGTACAATAAATAAATCCCATTCATTGGTAGTTATTATTTGATGTCCCTGTTATTTGTACAATAAATAAATCCCCATTCATTGGTGGCCCAGTGACCCCGATGTCCCTATTATTTGTACAATAAATAAATCCCTTTTATTGGTGGTCAGTGCCCCCGCGGCAGTCATGCAAACCACCCGCTCCCCATCCCATAACAGAGCCAGTGACTGGCACAGCCGTCCTCACACCTCCGGGACCGGACTTGGACTGACCTGTCACTGAGCATGTACTGTAAAGTGTACACGTGCATACTCTTTACAGTACAGGCTCAGTAACAGTTCAGTCAGGGGCCGGCCAAGGACATGTCAGGAGGGCTGTGCCAGGTACAGGCTCTATTACAGGATGGGGGGAGCAGGGTGGTGAGGACTGTTGGCTGGGTGGGGGAGTGGGGAGCACTGGACCGCCAATGAACACGGATATATCTATTGTACACATAACAGGGACATCAGGGATCAAAGTACACTGGACCACCAATGAACGGGGACAAATTTATTGTACAAATAATGGGGGCATCGGGATCGGGGCGGGGTCACTGGCCCACCAATGAATGGGGATTTATTTATTGTACAAATAACAGGGACATTGGGGATCGGGGGGGGGTCACTGTATCACCATGGCAAGGGACAATAAAGTAAGTATTAATTTGGGCAACATCGGGGAAGGGAGACAGCTAGAACACCAGGGTCTAGAATGCTGCACAACTGCCCTGTGGCTTGTGGCGAAACCTCCTGGTACACCGTCTGTTTGGCGCCCGGCCACGATGTTCGCAAGCCGTGGGACTTTGCCACTGGGATCCTGCCAGAGAATCGGGTGCAGAGTTCCTGGCACATGGGCTTTGATGCAAGCTGCCTTTGGCGGCAGCTTGCACCCATGTTGGGGCTCTTTGAGAATCGAGCCTGATGACTGCAGTACACTGAGGAATTCCAAGAGGATGAAATGAGTGTCTGTTCTTTATTGTTTTTATCCCAAACTGAATCAGATGTGCAGGCTGTTCTGGCAAAACCTTGTCAGCCTGAGTTGCACAACTATTTGCCTACCCATGAATGCCTTGCACTGGGAATGAAGCTTGACAATGCTGTATGTGCCTGATTTGGAGAAATGCCCACAGACCAAACAATTTGGGTATTTCTTCTCTCCCAGCATTCTTTTACAAATCCTATGTACTGCTTTTCCTGCTAACTGCCTCTCCAGTGTGCTCACTCCAAGTGTTCTGAACATATGTTGTCTATGTGTGTCTCCTGGTAATTTTCCGCAATAATGTGACTATAGAATGCACAGGACTAGAACAGAAATGGGTTTGCACTGTGTAATACCTGTCAGCAGGTGGTGCTATACAGGTTCACTAGCACCCTAACCATTGTATGCCTGTATAAACCGCGCCCATCATGCTCATGTTTCCCAAGGTCTGCAGTTCTGCTATGTGGCTGCGGATCAACAGCCTGGATCTGATTTAAAAACAAAAAAAAATCAAATCTAAATGGATTTACAAATAAATTTAAAAAAAAAATGTTTTTATGTGGTTATTATTCTGCCTTCCCGAACTAGAATGGAGAGTTTGAATTAAACATCTGTTACTTGCAACTGATGAGGCAGATGTTTCATCAAACTCCTACTCTCCATAACTTGGTTTCCTGGGGATGATGAATGGCAGTCACGACCCACAGCCACTAGTCAGATAGGTTACTAGGGTGAGGGTCAGAAACAACGGAATGTTTTATAGATGAAAACCCAGAGGGAGAGCTTATAACCACAAAAAATCCTGAGCGCTGCCATACTTTCTGATTCATGTGCTGTTCTTTTGTTTTCCCTCAAATGGCCAGATTCAGTTTGTGAGTGCAAACATCCTCCTAGTGTGGGGGGAAATGGATGATCTTTGGGGGTATCTCAGTCATTAGGTCACACCGTAGGAACTTCATCGTCAGTGAAGAGGAATCCACACGAAAGATTTTCAGCAGTACCACTGGGTCTGCCAACGCCAACATCATGTGATGATGTCACCAACCCTATAAAGGCATGAGCGGCTCTGCTCCCTCCTCAGTTTTTTCCCACCATTGACTCAGTCTACACAGATCTCCACGGAAGCTCCGACACCGTTTTGTGCCTTTTTTCACCTACGGCTTTTTCTTGCCACTTACCTTAGAATCTCTTTCTATTAGAGATTCCTTTATGTCGTTTATGTTGAGAACTACTCCTTCTACATGTCTTTTCCATCGCTGCTGCTGCATAAAGAAGATTGCCTCCACAGACAAGCATTCTCTGTGTGTCTGCTGTCTTGGGCATGGCCACGAAGTTGCTGATTGTGAGCTCTGCCAGAAGTTTAATCAGACAACCATCAGATGATGAAAATATTAAAATATTTTCTAATAGAAAAACTGGCAGCCAGTTCCGGGCAGGGGCCCTCTGTCATACCAGCCTCCCATTCGTCGGCAGGGTCGTTGAGCTCCCAGGCCTCTATGGCCCAAGACAAGTCCTTGGGGGGAAAAGTCATAAGAAAGACCACGATCAGAACTGCTCCCCCCGGCAGCAGTCCCAGTCCCCGACGGCTTCTTAATCTTCTTCATCCTGGGGAATTGTGTCGACAGCTGCGGCATTGACACATAAATCTACTGTTCAGGTCTCTGTACCCACCAAACCCATAACGACAGCTCCGCTGTCCAATTCTCAGGGTGGTCGGTCATCGACCTCTGGGTTGTTGGCACCATCATCAACAGCCTTCCTGTCACTGTCTGATGCATCTCTAGGCCCTTGGACAACTGGCTTGTCTGGCTCTCAGGGCCCTTCCGACGAGCCTTCACACCCAGCTCCGCCACGCCTCGAGCGATGAGGGTCTGGACACTCATTGATCTATGAGATCCTTACTAAGTTTACTTCAGTAATTGTTCACCAGCTTGGTTCCCTGAGAACTCCCTCTCCTGCTCCTTTGATGAAACCGTTGATGCCTCCCCATCGGACACAGGATGCTCACTGTGGTTTTTCGTCAGTGTACTGCACGTTGGATCCAGATCTAGAAGAGGTCAACGTCAAAGAGGAATATCGCCGTGACCTCATTCTGCCTACTGAGGAGGAAGAAGAGGAAGAGCTTCTCTCTTTAGTCTGGTCCACTGCATCTTCTGTCAGTGAGGACTCAGTCAAACACATACCTAGGTCTCCTCCAGAGGACCCCACCATATTTAATGTAATGAAGCAGTTTTCCTCTGCCATGGGGTTTCATACAGAGGAGGAGGATGTTACCAAGAAAGACTTGGCTGACTTCGTGGAAATCCCTGAATCTCCTCCAAATATCATTCCTCCCATTTTGCCTGCTCTGAGGAATGCCACCACTGCAGCCTGGCACCATCCTGACATGATGCCAGCCATGCCCAGGATGGCAGATAAGCGTTATCATGCCCCTCAGTGGTTTTCCCTTACTATACTGCTTAGCCTGAAACAGACTCAGTGGTCATTAAGGTAGCTCTTGACAGGTCTAAGGTGCCTTAGTTCCCTCCCCCCAGACAAAGAGTCTCACAGAATAGACCTTCGGGGTAAGAGGGTCTGTGCTTCCTCCACCTTGGGTCTGAGGATTGCAAATTACCTGTCACACATGGTGAAGAACCAGAGCACCAACTGGAAGAAGGGCAAGGCTGCTGCCCAGGCTCTTCCAGAGGTCTCTGAGAAGCAGGAACTCCTCCAGTGCTTGCAGACGGTTGAAGGCGTCAGCAAGCACCTTCTGAGGGCACATTATGACATGACTGACACTGTTGCCAGGGCTGCTGCCACAGGAATATGCTTCCATAGGCACTCCTGGTTGTGGGTTTCTGGCTTTGCCCCAGACATTCAGCAAAAGGTGCTGAATGCCCCCTTTAACGGAGCCAAACTGTTTGGTCCAGACGTCCAGGACATCATTAATGACCTGCAGGCTTCAGGCAGAGCCATTAAGTCTGTCCATTCACTGTACCACACACAGCAGTAGAAGGGCAGACAGTGCCCTCCTTTTTGTAGGGCACCTAACAGACAGGGAGCAGCCTCTCGGCCCCAGGGCAAATGAAGAGCCTCCACTGCCCTCCCGCCCCCTCCAACGCTGGAGCTGCCACCCAGCGCCCCAGAGGTGATGGGCCAGCCCCCACATCCAGATCTGCCTCAGCTTGACTCCTTGCTATACCCCCCCCTCTTCTGGTCCCTGACCAAGAGGTGGTGGTCAGAGGTTGGTTCTCCCTCCATCTAAATCAGTGGAGAACCATAACGTCAGACGCTTGAATTCTGCAAATTATAGAATGGGGTCACACCTTGGAGCTAGTAGAATACCCTCCACGGACTCCTCCAGTGCCCTCCAGCTATCCCTAGCCTGCCTGTGCTACGGGAGGAAGTACAATCCTTCCTGTGCAAACAAGCCATAGAGCCTGTGCTCAGGTGTCAGAGGAACAAAGGATTCTACTCCAAGTTCTTTCTGGTTCCCAAAAAGACTGGTAATTTGAGGCCTATTCTAGATTTAAAAGACCTCAATCTGTATGTCCAGTACAAAAAGTTCCACATGGTCACCATGCCCAGCCTGATGCTCCTGCTCAAGCAGGGCAACTAGCTCTGTTCTCTGGACATGCAGGATACCTACCTACACATCTCAGTGTTTCCTCCTCACAGGAGGTTCCTTTTTCAGGGTGAACACTAACAGTTCAAAGTGCTGCCCTTTGGCTTGTCCTCTGTGCTGCTGGTCTTTACCAAGTGCTTAACAGCAGTAGCTACGGCCCTCAGGTGGGAAGGAATGTACATCTTCCCTTATCTGGACAATTGTCTCTTAATAGCACCATTCAGGGACCAGCACCTGGAGACCTTAAACAGTAACCTTCCGCTGTTCCTTTCCTTGGGCATCACTGTCAGCCTCCCCAAGTCGGTCCTGGTTCCGTCCCAGAGACTGCAATATGTAGGGGCAGTTCTGGACTCTGCACAGGGGAGAGCTTTCCTGCCTCTAAAGAGAGCAG
This sequence comes from Neoceratodus forsteri, assembly GCA_016271365.2. Classification (NCBI taxonomy): domain Eukaryota; kingdom Metazoa; phylum Chordata; order Ceratodontiformes; family Ceratodontidae; genus Neoceratodus; species Neoceratodus forsteri. Next base: position 228,384,506 of record JADMNL010000025.1, on the reverse strand, counting down.
AGTGTCTCATGGCCCAGGCCCAGGAGATGGCCCAGAGTCTGCATATCCCTGCCAGGCTGTATTTGAGGCTCCTGGGGCTGATGGCAGCTGCCGTTCCCGCCATCCCTGTACCCTCAGGGTGCAGTGGGACCAGTGGACGGACGACTTGGACCAGTTAGTTCTGAACCCCTTTCCCGTTCGCAAGGGGTGCTTCAGTAGTGGATGGATTCCCAAAACGTCTTGCAAGGGGTCCCATTCCAGAATTCCTCACTGCAGCACATCCTCACCACGGATGCTTCAGCAGTGGGCTGTGGGGCCCATCTAGGTACCTTTCAAACTCAGGGCTCTTGGGTCCCAGATCGAGGTCTCCTTGCATATCAGTGTCCTGGAAATGCGGGTGATTCTGTATGCCATGCAGGCCTTTCAGAACCGTCTTCTTCCGGGCCAGTTGTTGACTGTCAGACAACCTTTGCATAGTGTACTATCTCAACAATCAGGGAAGGATTTCCCTCCCACTGTACCCCTTTTTTGTGACTCCTTTCTGGAACTGGCTACGTGGTGTATCCAGCCTTCTTTATGGGCCTGGGCACCTCTCTCTCTCTCTCTCTCTCTCCCCTCAGTCCTCTATGGCTGGGATTTGCTCCCTTAGTCTCCGGGAGGAATGAACTGAGGAGGGAATGTGGCCGCTCGTGCTTTTATAGGGTTGATGATGTCATCACATGACATCGGCATAGGCAGCCCCAATTGTACTGCTGAAAATCTTCCATGTGGATTCCCCTTCACCAACGGTGAAGTTCCTACGGTGCAACCTGATGACTGAGATCCCCTCGAAAATCTACTGTTATGGTAAGTTCTTACATAACTGTTCTTTCATCTGCCTGCATACATCAGACTTGTAATGTGACACAGCATCTGCCGTCATCACTATCATGGACTTCTGTTCTAGTCCTATGATTTTTATGAATGCAGCTAGTACCCCTTGGAAGAGTCATTTCAGGAAAGGGCTATGATTGGGAGGGTAGAATAAACAAGCATTAAGGCTGGCCTGGTTGCACAGTGGTAGAGCTGCTGCCTGCTACACTGGCTACCCAGGTTCGAATATGGACTTTGGTCACATGGAGGATGGCCAAGTGAGAGAGGTTGGAGCATCCCATGAACTGCTCTCCTCTCTCAGGTGGGGGGGTCCAGCACATTGCTGCCTGCCTGCCAGCCTGTTAAAGCTGGGTGGTTGGACAGAAGGATGCATCTGTGCAAGGGAGGACCTGCATTCAGACACTGATATGCTGTGCATGCCTCCGCTTGTATGGGCAGTGCGTCATTACATGCTTTGCTGTCCTAATGGGAGAAAAGGGGTGGAAAGCCCCAACTGCACAGAATGCCACTCTGGTCCACTGTAGGCCTCGTGTAAACAATCAAGCTCCTCAGCCTGGGCTATCTGTATTGTGCTGTGGAAGGGTCTGGCTTGTGGCCTGTCATGGGGGTAATCCGTGGGGGACGTCGCTGGAGAAGATGTATGCTCTGGAGATGGGTGAATGGGCGGGGTAGGCCTAAGCAGAAGGCGGATAAAAACCTTGATTAAAAAGAGAAGTAACAGGCACTAGCTGTGGGGGAGCGTACTACTACTGCAGTCCCAGCTTCACCCAGCAGAAGTCTCTGTAGACAGTGCTGTAACAAACAGTAGTTGTCGTGGAGCTTACTGCTACTGCAATCCCAGCTTCACCGAGCAGAGGTCTCTGTAGACAGTGCTGTAACAGGCACTAGCTGTCGTGGAGCTTACTGCTACTGCAGTCCCAGCTTCACCCAGCAGAGGTCTCTGTAGACAGTGCTGTAACAGGCACGAGCTGTCGTGGAGCTTACTGCTACTGCAGTCCCAGCTTCACCCAGCAGAGGTCTCTGTAGACAGTGCTGTAACAGGCACTAGCTATGGTGGAGCTTACAGATGCTCCAGTCCCAGTTTCCTCAGGCAGGATTCACTGTATCTAGTGGTGTAGGAGCACTGACTTTGGGGAGCTCACTGCTTCTACAGTAACAGCCTCACTCAGGAGGAGTCACTGTTTTTAATGGTATAGGAGTGCTGGCTGTTGGGGAGCTTCTATCTCTCCCGTCTCTGCCTCTCCCAAGAAGAGCTACTGTAGGCAATGGTGTAGGAGGACTTACTGTAAAGATGGAGGGTTGACCGACACTCCATTCCCAGCAACTGTCAATATCAGTCACTATAGGAAATAGAATAAGAGAAAGGCCTCTCACTACTGTATTAAGTGCTCGCTTTGATAACTGCACTGTATTCTTATTACTGTGTCATTTGCAGGTGTATAATAACAGGGAGCCCCTGCTAACTGAACTGTGATCTTCCACAAATCATTATTCACCATTGATTCCCACTGATGAGTCTGGGCCGAAGGCACTAGGACCCCAGAGGAGCAAAGCTTTGGCCAGGGGCCAGCAGTGGCTACTGAGCATGGTGCCTCCACACCTCCACGTGATGCCACACACTAACCAGTAACCATTGCCAGCTCCATCACCAACCTCATTTCTGTTCCTCCTGCCACCAAGAGCACATTATGGGAGCACTTCTTCATTCGCCTCATCACCTCAGAAGTTCCTATCTACGTCATTGTGTTCTTTTCAAGATAATGGTGCAGTCTTCTTGTTTCTGACACAATGCCAAAACCCAAGAAAAAAGAGGTATCCGAAGCCACCCATCATTGCCCCTGAGGGCACACAATTGCTACAACAGAGAGGCATCAAACCTGTGTGACCTACCGTGGACTGGCGCACAACATAGATGCCTTCAACACCAGCTTCTCAGCCAGCCCAGTGGTGCTGAGGGTTGAGGCACTGGACGCCACACTTCATGTTACACCGGCAACCTGGATTCGCAAATGGCTGCCGGTGGTCGGTAGGGGAGGGAAGGGAACAAGCGTCTGGAGGACCATTCTCTCTTCCCGGCGAGGGATTTGGGATTGTGCCACTCCAGGGTGGCTTCTGATGGTAGCCGAGGCAGCGATGGAACTTGTGGTGCAAAGTGGATGCTGGAGTGGGACATCGGCTAGCCTGATTGCTGTTTCTGGATGCCATTGCACGTCCCCGCTCCACAGGGGACAAGGAAATAGCCCGGTGATCAGGGAGGCGAATGAGACCCCGGGGTCTAGCCCCACATCCCCAGCACCGGAGTATTCCCCCGACGGTCCTGTATCCACCCATAGGATGGACCCTCTAATTGCAGACAGAGCTGTCAGGTAGGGGATGCGGGTCTATCCCCGGGGAGGGGTGAACTTGGGGACTAGGAAGTTCTGTGGGGAACCCAGGGGAAAGTCACGGTGGGGAGTAGAGGGCAGACTGAGTGGGTACCTCCAAGAGATGCTCCGATCGAAGGAAAAAAAAGTTCACAAAAACAAAACACCAGCTTCTCCATGGACCATCATGTTTTGGAGAATGGCATGTTTAAGTAGGGTTGCCCAATCCCCACATTCAGAGGCAGGCGTTGCATGCGTGTCGAAGGTTAGGTCTCTAGGCCGTTCCCCTGACCCTCTTCCTATTACCTGTGGTTGTGTGGAAGTACAGAGTTCTCCTAGACTTCACTGGGATGAGGCATTGGGGACTCCAGTGCTAGGGTCTGGTGGACAGCTGACTCACTCTGGGCAGTCAACTGTGAACCCTCCCCAGTCTCCCTGCCCTGAGCAGCAGACATCCCCAGTGGTGAGGCCAAAGCTATACCCTTGGTGGACACCTCAACATCATCTTGCCACTCACCACTCCCCTAGCCCTCCCGAATGGCCTAAAAATTATCCACCTAAATGCCCGCAGCCTAACCAACAAACTACGCATACTGCAGGTCATGGTCCTCGAATATAAACCTGATGTCATCATCATCTCTGAAACTTGGCTCTCGGATCATATCACGGACCAAGAAGTCCTTATTCCTGGATTCACCTTAACTCGTATGGACAGACACGGACGAGGTGGTGGAGTGGTGATCTATGTCTCTTCCTCCCTACAGCACACAGTTGTGTTGAAAGTGACCTCTCCATCCTCTCACGAAGCTATCCTCCTCAACCTGAAACTTTCCTACTCCTGCCCTCTATTTATTGCAGGACTTTACTGCTGTCTGGGCCAACCCCCTTCCCAAGTCTCTGACCTGATCAAGAAACTAACGGCCCTTGCCCATGCTGGTGAGCTGTACATACTGAGTGACCCTAACATCAGTTGGCTCTCTAACACACTAGCCAAAAATCGCTCTGACATAGAGTTAGTAAACTTGACACAGCTAATACAGGAACCTACTTGCCAGAACAACAAAACTAATAACCATTCCCTTCTGGACCTAGTCCTCACTCCGCACCCCCACAGGGTCAAGGCCACTGGCCTACCTGATGCATTAAGTGACCACCATCCTGTATACATGGTGCGCAAAATACACAGGCAAAAAATACCCCACAAAATCCTCCAAACCCGCATCTACTCCTCCCTTGACACTCTACCTCTTCATCGTGACCTCACCAACACTGACTGGTCGATACTTGCCATCTGCACTACAGTCGACGCTGCGCTCCAGCTGTTCTGCTATACGTTTCTTCATGTTTGGAACCAACACGCACCGCTGCGTAAAATCAGAGTCCGGGGTAACCACCTGCCCTGGAAAACCCCTTAGCTCCTGTTCTGTCAAAGAGCCTGGGACACTGCTCGGCATAAACACAAGGTAACCAACTGCCCCAGGGTCCTCCAACAATACAAGGAACTTCGAAATAAGTGTACCAAAGCTATCCAGCTGGCCAAAACTGAGCACTACGAGTCCAACTTTCATGATAACACGAAACAAACCTTCCAAATTCTGGAAAGTTGTCCAGTCCCTCTTTTCCCCTTCCACCAATCCCCCCACTCCTACCCTTAGGCTAAATCTATCAGACATCTCAGATCCCATGGCTGTCACTGACTGCTTTAACTCTCATTTCATGTCCTGCGCTGCAGTGCTCCAAACGGTCCTCCTGACGCACATGCAATCCTCTCGTTGTCCCCCTCCCTGGATGACACAGGCCCTCCTCCACTCCCGGTTTCCCCTTCCTCTACTCCTCCAGCTCCCTCTCCGTGTACCCCCTTCTTCTTCAACCACATCTCCCCTGCTGCTGCCTTACAAGCCCTTCAGTCCATCAACCCTGCTAAAGGCTCTTCCCCAGATGGCCTGTACCCTAAGCTCCTCTCTCTGTCGGCTCCTGCCATCGCCTATCCTATATCCATCTTGCCAAACCTCTCATTTGTCTCTTCCACTGTCCCTACAGCTTGGAAACACGCTACAGTTCTACCACTCCCTAAAGGGGAGATCCCTCCTCCCCTAGCAACTACCACACTATCTCTCTCCTTCCTACTCTGGCTAAGCTCCAGGAGCACATAGTACTTGAACAACTCTCCTCCTATGTTACTGACTCCTCCTTTCTCGCTCCATTCCAAGCTGGCTTTAGAAAACACCACTCCACCACCACCACTTCCCTGTTATGGCTGACTGACACTATCGCCACGGGCATGGACACAGGCCTCATAACCTCAGCTATTTTTATTGACCTGGCCAAGGCCTTCATCACGCTCTCCCACCCTATACTCCTGTCCTGCCTCAGGACCGCTGGTCTCTCCCCTAATGCCATTGAATTGTTCCAAGTCCTATCTGTCAGGCAGAACACAGTCTGTCTGTATAGCTGATGCCATCTTCTCTTCCCTCCCCATTACCACAGGAGTCCCCCAGGGATCGGTACTTGGTCCTCTCCTTTTTTCAATCTTCCTCAATAACCTCTCTCAGTTCTGTTTATTATCTAACATACACATGTATGCCGATGACATTGTACTGTTCGCAACTGGTAATTCGGCCCCTGATGTCACCGCCAGGCTCCAGATGGATTTCAGCAATGTACAACGCTGGCTAAGTGAGCACCACCTCTTCCTAAACTCAAAGAAAACGGTCTCCATGACTTTCGGTACTAGGCAGAGGTTGGTAAGGCTCCCCTCCTTGCCCACCTTTTATACCATTGATGGGACTGTATTAGAAGACACCTCTTCCTTCCGATACCTCAGAGTTTGGCTGGATAGGAACCTGAACTTCTCCGTCCACATTGATGCTATTCTAAAGAAACTCCGGCCTAAGCTAGGGGCCGTCTATCATAACAGGTGTAGTATCCCTTGTCCGGCTAGGCACGAACTTGTACATAAAATGATACTGCCAACTTTCGACTATTGTGATGTTGTATACGGAGCTGCCCCTCAATCCTCCTTATCCAGGCTGGAACCTCTCTTTAACTCCTTCTGAAGGTTTGCCTTGGATGCCCTTGCTCTGACACACAACTGCACTCTTTACCGCTCTCTAAATTTTCCCTCACTTGTTGACAGGAGAACATTGCACACGGCAAAGTTTACCTCTAAATTCTGGCTAGACTCGCTCCCCCCTTACCTCTCTGCCTCCTTATCTGCCCCTCACCCCTCCAAATACACCCTCCGATCTGATGACTCTCGCTCTCTGAATATACCTTTCAGAAGTACTACATTCGGCCAAATGGCATTCTCCCATCGCCTACCTAAGCTCTGGAACCAACTACTGACCCAAATCCACCACTCCTCCTCAGCCTATTCTCTCTCTACAGCCCTAACAAACTACCTAGTGATGAAGTGCAACTGCACCTAGCCCCACGGGGCCCTGCCTAGCTGTTGGTCTATACCTCCTCCTTTCTCCAGCTGAGTCAAACGTGCCCTCTAACCCAGACCCCTCTTGCTATCCTAGTACTTTCTGCAATCTAGCACTTTCTATCACCTCTCCTGTTCCACCCCCTTCCCGAGTACCTTTTACTATACCTCCTGTCAGTCTCTCTCAAATGTATCCTAGTCTAGAAATGTTATTAGCTATTGTTGGTTGTAATCCATAGAGTCTGTCTATATGCTGTTAAGCTATTTTCCTGATATATGTATCCTGTCGTATTACTTATTGTTCCCACTCCCCTTCCCCCAGGATGTACCGTGGCACAAGCTCTTATTGCTCAGTGTAACCTTCCTGGTGAAACATTTCAATAAATAAATAAAATGAATCTTCTGGTGCCAACTGTGCTACTGTCACTGTTAGCAATAATGACACGATGGGTGACCCTAAGGACAATGCTGGGCCTCCCCCGAGATTGTTGGCAGTGTCAGGTGAGGGATCTTCACCAAGGTTGTTGTCCATTCCAGTGCTGTTTCCGAGACTGTCTCTATCCATGGTGTCAGTGACACCAAGTAGGGGGACAACTCCAGACATGGTGATGGTGTCGGCAACAACCGTGGTGTCGGTCCTGGGCCCAGTTTTGAGTGAGATGCCAACGATGATGTCTTGCAGGTTGTCTCCTACTCTTTGACACTGAGGAGGATAACAACACTGAACAACCTGAGTGTAGCATCAAAGTCAGCATCGAGTGATGAGTCAAGAAAGGTGCTGATCCTGGTGAGAGGGTGATGCCTGTCTCCAAAGACATTGCTGAAATTGAGCACGGTGCCAGAGGCGGCACCAACTTTGAGTTTGTCGATGAACTGGATGCAGAATACTCCGAGCTGATGGATGACCCTTTCACCTGTGAGGACCAGGGTCACCCCATGGGACCTGTATGGCTCTGGTCTTGTCACCTGGGGGTTTCCCCCATGGACATCAATTGAGTCACTCTTCAGAGGTAGGAGGACACCCTTTGGGTGACTCTGCTAGGCTCTCCCCTCAGGCAAGGCCCCCTATGCAGTTCTGCAGCCCAGGACGAGGCCCTAGAGACCTGGGGTCTCAACCCCTTCTAGCAGGGCCTCATCAATTGCTGGAAAGGATGCCCTCATTGATAGACCCTGAGGAGCGTCTAATATGGGAACAACACCGGATGTGGGTCGGTGCTTTAGATGATTGGTATAGAGAGTCTTGATGGGGCCCAGTATAAGCCTTTCTCTTTGTATTGATCCTACCTGGAGACAACGCCTTGTCTCCATTGATGTCCTCCAGCGAGGACAATGAATCATCCATCCACCTTCCTTCTGCTGCTGAGTATGCCCTGCATCAATGATTCCCAAGGAGATAATCCAGACACTTGACCCTGATGCATTTATAAGCCACTATCTGTCTCCCCTGCCATTTGGGACTCCTTGGAGTTGCCAACATCGACACTTTGGTGGTTCCTTCTTGGCGTAGAGCTGTAGAGGTGGCATCTAGAGCAGTATAGATGTGTCCCCTCTCCAATCTAGCCATCCCCAGGCACCTAATGTAGCATCACACAACACCACAGGGTTCACAGGTGAGGTACTTCACCCCACATCAGGGCTTTAAGGGTATAACTATTACAGCGAACACATCAATGCCGACAACATTGACAGTTCGCTGTAGTAGTCCGCCCAGGACCCTGGCATTCTTTCTCCCCAGTCCTGCGCCCCTTCCCCCAAATCAGCTCCAACTCGGAGTTGATAATCCTTAAGTTCAGGGGGCAGAGCCCGCCCGCATGGGGGCTTCGGGGGCAAAGCCCCCGATGAAAAGCAACTGGTGTCCCCAGATGGATTTATGTTGACTGCAAATTACGGTCGACATAAATCTGTCGCTGTGATGTTGGTCAACAAATACTTTGTTGAACTGGTGTCATGGAACTGGCTTTACGTACTGCAGGCCACATCGAGGCCACAGAGCCTCATGCATGACCGACCTGCAGGTGCAGATTCTGCTTACAAGGATGCTGTTGGAAGGAAAGCTTTCACCTCTGCACATGCTGTCATTTGCATCTGTGTTACACTGCTACCAAGTGAGACAGTGAGTCAGGCTATTTACCTTTCCACCTGGGGTCTGGAGGTAGCACGATACCAGTCAAGGGCATCTTACAGCGCCAACAAGGTGGCCTCAGACTGGTGAGAAACATCAGTCTGTATCTGATGGATGGCATGTTTTTTTTTTCTCCAGACTGGCACCTTTTGGGTGGTGTAAGGTGCTTAACTTGCATTTCCAGGGGGCTCATTTCTTCTCCCCCAGGGCAGATGGGAACTGTCTGGTAGCCCTCCCACTTCTGTGCCACAGGAGCTCCTGCCTTGCCTTGAAGGACCCCTGCTCTCAGGTGTTCTCCCCCACATAGAAGACTGAAGGTATCTTACCCTCAGGGTGAGCCATCTCTTCCCTAACAAAGGGAAGCTTGGTACTCTGACTCATCAGTGGGACTCAGTAATGAAGATTGGCTCTTGAAAGATATAAAAGTTACATAGTAATGTAACTGTTGATCTTCCAGAGTATCTTCACCATTGATTATCACACCTGCCCACCCTCCCCTGCTCTAGTAGAGCCAGGGGTTTGGGCACCTCAGAAATTATCTGGGTTCCAAAGTAAGGCTCCGTTCCAACCCCCCCCTATAAAAAGCAAAAAACTGTGTTGAAGGTCCTTTCAGGGCTGCATGCCAAAAAAAGAGGTGATGTGTGTTTTTCTTTCTTCTCTCACTGTCCTCCCCTTTTTTCTGCCCAGGGTATATCCCCATTTCTTGGGTATATCCGTATTAGTTGCTAAATGCAACATGTGCCCACAGGATACTATCCAAATCTAGCTGGACTTGACAGTAGCTGTGTCTGTGGATGTGTGCTGGGCAATATGATTGGATCACCCTAATCTAGCCTTGGCACAGGTCACATCCCTGTGGCTTGCAGAAAAGGCAAGTCAGGTTTTTTTTCCCCTGTGGTTTTCTTCTGGCTGTGCCAGACATTTTTTTCCCTTCTTACTCTTGGTTGGCATTGTTTTTTCTCCCTATGCCAAGTTGACTGTCAAGCCCAGCAGGCTCAGGGATAACTGGGGAGGTGAGTACATCTCGACTACTTAGGGCCGGGCAGCCCTCCAATGCCACATGGCACCAGAGGATTTTCCCCTGCCCCACTTCCCTTGGGAAGCATAGGCTAACTGTTAAAAATAAACAAATATTTCCCCTTCTACTGTCATGCTACTGGCTTTTAGGAGACATTTGCAGCTTTTTCTGCTGATTGGCACATTTGCACCATCTTATTTACAAGGGAGTCCAAATCTTTTCTTGCATGCCTCTCTTGACTTAACTGCCAGAACCCCACATGTTTACAAGGCTGGTGCCTTAGTATCTCTTCCCCGCTGCTATCTGGCTAGTAGTGTTGAGGTTCTAGCTCCATAGCCAGCTACCTCTCTGTGTCATGTGGTGTTCCCTTTTCCCTCTATCTGAAGGTTTGTAGTCTGGTTTTCCTTTTTCTTTTCTGTATTTTCCTGTATCCTTTCCCTGTCCCTTTGGGCTAGGGAGTTCTTGAGCCCTCACCTTTTTATTTCCCCACTTTGTTTTTCTCTCTCTCCTGACAAACAGAACTAAGGCTGATGAGGGAGCCGGCAGTGTTATTTGGCTACTGCATAGCACCACATGGGGGTGCACAAGTGCATTGCCCAGTAGCCACATGCGGCACCACGTGGGGTAGTGCAAGTGCCATGCCAGTTGCCGCTGCTGCCCCCCTGTCCAAAGGTTTTCTCCCGCAGGGTCCTAGTGCCTCCACTAAACCCATCAGTGGTAATCAAGATGTTCTAGAAGATCAGCAGTTATGATAAGTATGTAACTGTCATTTCTCGTCATGTTATCATTTGCAGGTATATGATAACAGGGAGCCCATGCTAAATGAACTGTGTTCTCATACTCTGCCATTTGTAGGTGTATGACATCAGTGAGCCCCTGCTGGCTGTGGACAGGATCTGCCTCTCTGTTAACAAGGGCGAGTGCTTTGGATTACTTGGCTTTAACGGAGCTGGGAAGACCACCACCTTCAAGATGCTGACAGGTGATGAGAGTGTGACAGCGGGTGACGCCTATGTGGATGGTTACAGCATTCTGAATTATATCAAAAAGGTAGGTAAAGAAATTCTGAGTAAGAAGAAACACTTTTGGCTACCTAAATTCAGTTCATTATTCACACTTAGGCAGTCTTCCATGGAACAGTCTTTAAGCTTGACTCCTCCCATCACCCACCCATGTGGTCCTCCTGCTCCACCCCGTGCACTCTGGTCTTTTCTGCCACTGGAAGGAACGTGTCTCCTCTTCACGGCTCCTGCTAGTGGATTAGGATTTTGCTAGTTTAGTGTTTTTTTCTTGAGGTTTTGATTCAGTTTTCGATTCAGTGCTCTACCCTCACCAGTGACTTCCTGCTTGATTTTTGCTTTTTACCATGAAACAAGAAGAAGCCAGGATTCAAGTGGTTCATTTTGTGCAGATATGCAGTATCTATGACTAGCTGATACAACACTTGAGTGTATTGTTTGGGCCTAAGCCATGACATGGCACAGAGCACCTGATGTCAGGCTATGCATCCATCGGAGGAGCCCTGGCTGTGGGTTCTACAGGGCACACCAGCGAAAATGTGTGTGCTATCCATGGTTGCAGGGTTGGTGGCATGGAAACAGGCCCAAGAGGTGGAGGAGGCCAGTGAGGATGTTCCAATCTATCTTTCTTCTGGACCCCGGTGCTGACCACGACCCAACCCAGTCAGGTTAGCTAGGCCCCGACAGAGATCCCAATCAAACCTCTGCTGATTCAGGAGCCACCAATTGTCCTGACTCCGGTGCTGCTTCCTGTTGTCTGGTAGCCGGGGTCACTCCATTAGGGTGTCTGGCCCCAGAGGCCCTGGGGCCACATCGATCTGTAAATCGACAGTCAAGGTCAAGATCACAGTCGCATGCTTAGTTTCATTTTTAACATCGACACCACCATCAGCGAGTGACGTAGAGTTCTTTCTCACCCTTGTTTGTCTCCTGCCACTGTCATTGAGCATGCTTCAGATGGGAGAGAGCAGCCTTGCAGAATTAGACTAACAGAGCGTTTGCCCAGGGTCAAGGTAAACAGGCAATGCTGATACACCCATCCCGGATGCAGCTGTCTCCCCAACCACCTACACAGGTCATACGCGCCCCAAATTGCCAGCCATGCCACAATGACTGATTCAGGTGCTGCCTTCACCTCTACAGCCAGTGGAAGGCACTCCAACCAAAGACTCTAGTCCTGACTCCAAGCTTCCTCAGTTCCTGTCAGCAGTAGTTACCCTATCAAAGAGGGTCATCCATACCCCATGTCGTGGTCAACACTCCTCTGTCTCAACTCTGATTTGGAGGCATTGTCCCTTCTGTTGACACCATGTTTTCTGCAGGTTAGTCTGCTGACAGACAGACCCCCCATAGGGGACTAGCCCTTCTTTGTTCTCCTCATGGAATAGATGTCCATGGCTGTGAGGACTCTGCTGGAGGAGGTCCAGAAGAAGGAAACCTACCCCCTGATGGACATTCTCAAGTGAGGGTCCATACCCAGGATTAGCCTTTTCTCTTGCCTCTGTATTGCCCTTGCAGTTCTGGGCTTGTGGCTTCATATCTGGCAGCACTTCACCTCCTGCCAGGCCCTCTGTGATGTATAAACTGCAAGTATACTGTCCCCTTAGGTGGTTTATCTGGATTTTCTGAACATCTTTCACTAGAGGGGCTAGTGACAGATGTGGTGTTTAGTAAGGTGAACATGTATCAAGTTCAAGTTTATTGATAGGAAATTCTCCATTGAACATGCTCATTTACGAGGAGGTCCTGGAGGACACATTGGTCATACAATAAAGTTACAAATACAATAAAGTTACAAGACATATAAGCTAAAAACACATATGATATAGAGTACAAGGCATTGGACATACAGTGTAGATATATAAAACATTGAAGTTATAAATGCATATGATACAGCATTTCTAAGGGCACATTGGACGTGCAGTAAAGGTACAAACACATAAGCTGTATATACATATGAAATGGAGTACAAGGCATTGGATATGCAGTGAAGACGTGAACATATAAGCTATAATACAAATTGTTCAATCAGCAATAGACTGCCTCAAGCTAATCAACAGCACAGTGTAACAGCTGAAAACAAACAAATAGTGCAGTAGATAGGCTAAACACAATTGGTAATAAAATCAGCGAACGGTCTGGAAGATGCATGGTATCTAGCTTGCAATCTGGGCTGGCAGAATAGAGGGGTAGAAAGAGCCAGGAGGAAGCAGGTAGTGAGTGAGAGGGACTGGTATGTGAGGGAGGTGAGGGCTGGATTGGGGATCTAGCAGGGTAGGTAACGGAGGTAGGTACGTGTATAGCCAGGCAGGTAGGTAGGTAGGAGGTTGAAATGTGTGTAGGTAGGTAGACAGGGAGCAGGATGCGATGGATGAAAAGTAAGATTGGGGCGATGGGTCTGAGCAACAACACTGAGGAAAGAAGAGCCGCTGGCAGTCAGGAAAAGGTGGTCGCTACTTAATGGTAAATGCAGGAGTCGGTCAATGTCCTATTAAATAGTCATCTAAAGCTGTTTAGGGGGATTAGGGTTTGGAGCTTGAGGTTAGATTGGACTGTGTTGCATGCAATTGAGAGAGCATGACTTACGGCCATATCACCAAAACTTGTAAGGGTGTTTGGCACATCTAGTATAGTGTAAGAGCTCTTCTGTAGGGAGTACATGCAGGACACACACTGAAAGAGATTTGTTATGTAAGGAGGGAGTTTGGATAGGAGTGCTTTGTAGAGCCAAATGAGAGAATGGGTAAGACGTCTTGTGCATAAGGAAGTGCACCCTAATGAAGCATACAGATAGCCGTGGTGTGTACAGCGATGGGCATTGGAAATGAATCAAATTGCCCTATGGTACAGTGTGTCTAGTTGATGTAGCAAGGTGTCCAAGCAATGACCATAAAGTATGTTTGCATAGTCAAGGGGAGGGATGAATGTTGATTGAACTAAGCGTAGTCTGGCGTTAGTTGGAAAGAGCGATTTGTTTCTGTAGAAAAGCCAATTCTCTGCCGTAGTTTCTTCGTGATAGAGATGATATGGGCAGAGAAGGTTAAGTGTTGGTCTGGGACACAACTCAAGTATTTAAAGTTGTTGACCACCTCAAGGTCCTCACCAAGAATGGTTTTAATGGGGGTAGGGAAGTGAGTGCATTTGTGGTAGCTGATGTGATTAGAATGGAAGTACCGTTTTTTTGTATTTAGGAGGAGTTTTGATTGAACAAGGCTGTGTTTTAGCAAATGTTGTAGTGTATGGTGTCAGACAAGCTACTGGATAAGGAGTCCAAGAAACAGGCCTACCTTTGCCGTATGAATTACACAGCTGCATCCCTGGGCTTCTGCCAGACAAGTTAAGCGACCTTGATAGCCAATATAGGTTTTTAAGAGGCTCAATGACTTCTGACCTGCTTCATAATGAGTGTAAGCCAGATCTATGGGAGGTCCATGAGCTGGGTTGATGGTGGCTTAGCATCAGTTGCAGGTGTCCCTGGACACAACTAACATGTTGATCTGTGGAGATGATTGCAGCAGTGACCATTCGTTGAGGAGCATGGTTGCAGATTTCACCATTCTTGCAGGAAATCCAGTAATATGTGGCAGAATGCCCCTTTACAGGACTGAGCTCCTTCAGTCAGAGGTCATGGACCATCTCATGCCCATTGAGAAGTCCTATGTGACCTTGGACTCCGTGACATTGGTCACCAACCCCAAGCAGCAGCCCAAGCCTAGGCCACATGGTGCATTTTCCTTTCTTGGTCCCTATCAGGGCACACAAGATCAGCAACAGCAGAGGCATCAGTATTAACAGCACCGCCTGGCAAAGCCTCCAAAAGCTCAGGATGTCGGGGTCAGCACAGGAGTGATGGTGGTGGATCCTCAGGAGGTCAAGTTCTCTGAGAGGCTGCCACCAAAGGCAAAAGTGATAGGTTGGGCCCTTTTGCACCTCTGCTCCAAACTCTGTTGTAGCTCCCAGTTTGTCATATGACTCTGCCACTTCCTGCCACATTGGTCCACTGGAAAAGTGGGTCCTGGAAGTGGTGAGATCAAGGTTGTCTCTGGAAATTTAGTTCTTACTTCTTGTTGGTCCTAAGCACTGTAGGAGGACATGCTGGAGTCTCCCTCCACTACAGAGTGAAGTTCTTGAGCTCCTTGAGCAACATTTGATGGAGCCTGGCCCAGAAAACCAAGCTCACCAGGGGTTTGTGTTGAGTAATTTGTAGTGCCCGTTGGATTGGAGGGGGGGGGTTGGCCCCCCTCCCATTCTCAGTTTGCAAGTGTTATACATGTTCATTCACAGTCTGAAATTGTGCATGGTGACTCGGCACCAGATCATTCCAGGGGTGTGCTTTTTCTCCCTGGACCTCCAGAAAAAGAACATCCACATCCCCATTCCTCCATCACACATATAGTTCCTTCCCTTTCAGGTGGATGGTATCCTGTATCAGTTCAGAGCCATGCTCTTTTGTCTGTTTTCAGCACCCAGGGTATTCAGTAAGTGCCTGTTGGTTGTAGCTGTCTTTCTCAGCCACAAGAGACATCAAGGCATTCCTATATTTTGATAACTAGCTCATTACATAGAA
This sequence comes from Neoceratodus forsteri, assembly GCA_016271365.2. NCBI lineage: Eukaryota > Metazoa > Chordata > Ceratodontiformes > Ceratodontidae > Neoceratodus > Neoceratodus forsteri. The sequence continues at coordinate 228,369,138 of JADMNL010000025.1, read as the reverse complement.
CTTATTGCAGGTTACGGAGCAATCTAGGGATCCTGGCCTGAAGGAATCTGGCCAAGTCTGAGCTCCCCATGAAGCAGATGATCCTCTTTATTGGAGCCAAACTAGATTCCCTCCAAGCCAGAATTTGTCTGCCCCAGACAGGGCAGAGGACATGTCCCTCGCCAAATTATGTTGGGTCGGGTGCTCACACCCAGGTTGAGATTTCATCGGTCTTCATGGGCTCTACCACAGCTATGGTGTATTGGGCCTGCTATCACATACGACCCGTTTAGTGGAAATTGGGGCACCAGTGGTCTCAGTCAGACACAACCCTGAAGCAACTAGTCTGGAAAACCCAGCTGATGCTGGACACTATCTGTTTGTGCCTGGCCCCCGTGAACTTCTTAGTGGTAACCTTGTTCATCTGACCAAAGCCCTCAGTCATGTTGAAGAGGGACATGTCACTGGTGAGGTGGGGTACCCATCTCCTTGACTGCAGAGCACATGGTTTCTGGCTGCTGAGCGAGATTTGACTCCACATCAACCTGCTGGAACCTGATGGAAAAACAGCTTCCATCAGCCCATCATTCACTCTCTCAACAGCAAGAGAAAAAGAACTGAAATGGGTGGGGCCAACCAGTGATACTGAGGTGCTGCTGTGTGCCAACGACGTGCATATAGTCATGTTGTAGTGGGGCCCCATCATGCAAAAGCTTCCCAGAAGGTCTTGATGCTGACGGCTTACATTCCAATGTTTCTATGGAAATACCCTCAAAGAAGATACACCATTGCTGGCAAATAATGATCCTTTTCACACTGCTGGTTCAAAGTCAACTGGTCCTGTCAATGTGGACAGCATGGCCACCGCGTTCTTTCTGAACAAACAGGGTGATAAGCACTCCTTTCTCCTGTGTCAGGAGGCACTCCAGACATTGTCTCTGGCTCACTTCATGCACATGGACTTGGTGGTGGTGGTTCATGTTGCAGGAACAAACAACCAGTTGGCGGATACTTTCAATCATCTGGGAGTAGTGTCCCCTGAGTGTTCACTTTACACTGAGTTGGTGTCCCATGTGTTTTTAATATGGGGAACATCATCAGTGGATCTATTCGCTTCCTTGGAAAACAGGAAGCTGAGGCTTCTGTGCAGTCCCTGCTCATCAGGGCAGCCTGCCAGGGGGTGCATTCTCTTGGTCTTGCGTTCAGAGCCTCCTGCATGCCTCCTCTCTGTTTTGTCTGGTCCACAGGGTAATCCTCAAGGCTCACCATCCTTGATTCTGATTGTGCCTTGGTATTATAATTTACTCAGTTACAGCAGCAGACCCCCATCCCATGGATGCTTCCACTCCTGCTGGACCGGCTGATGAGATTTGAGGGGATGATCAGTAATGTGGATCTGAAGTCCCTGCACCTGGCTGCAAGGTTCCTAAGCACCTGGAGTTCCAAGCCCTTGGGATTTCCTGAGATGTTATCAGAGTGTTGGAGGCATCTAGGAAGCAGTCAACTCTCAAGATGTACACTTGCAAGTGAGCATCGTTCTCATGTTCGTATGAGGAACATGGATTGTTGCCCTTCTTCGTGCACATACTGGACTACATTTGGTCCATGCCTCAGCCAGGATTGCAAGTTTACTATATACCCCTCAAGGTACAGCTGGCCACGGTTTTGGGATACCATACAAAAACAGGGGTGCTGATGGTGGCACAGGACTAAGTGGTAGGCCCTTTCTTTAAAGGGCTGTACCACATGTCCCCTCCAGTGCTGGAATGACCTCCACCATGGAACGTACTGCTGGTGCTGTCATGACTGGTGGCTGAACCTTTCAAGCCTATAGACATGATCTTTCACTTCTGTGGTGGAAAACTATTTCTGGTTGCCATCACCATGGTCAGATGACTGAGTGAGCTCTGTGGATTTACCGTATCTGGTTTTGTACAAGGTTATAGTTGTCCTGTGCCCCCATGTGAAATGACTGTCTAAGGTAGTCTGAGTTTCACATAAATCAGGCACTATTTCTGTGAACCTTTTTCGAAATCTCATGCTTCAGAGCTCAAGTGAACACTCCACATGCTGAATGTTCACAGGACCTTCTTCTACTAGGAATGTATGATAGAATTTCACGGTGAGACTTGCAAGCTGTTTGCACATACACTGAAGTTTCCCCTATGCAGGCATGCATCCAAACAGATGCTTTCCTGATGGATGACCTGTAAAGAAATAAAATGCCTGAACAGGAGGAGGAGCAGTAAAAATAGTATTTTAGTGACTGTGCCATGGCAAACAAGCACCCCACGCCCATTCGCCACCAACAGGCTTCATCAGGGGGCAGTGCTTAGTGCACACAGGTGTGTATAAGTAGCTGAATTCATGAATATTCCTAACTGAATCATTACATTACGTGCAATATAAGTCTAAAACATTACACCTGTGAACCTTTGAACATGCATTCAAATGCAATACAATTCAAAACCATTGGTGCTAACATTACTTTAGTGTAATAAATGTCACTCAGTTAAAACCAGTGCATGTACAGCACATAAATTTAAAGTTAAAAAAGTCCTGGGCTGGTCAGAAGTAATGGCTTCTCGGAGAAACTGCTACAGTGGAAGAACTGTTTTGAATAGTGCAAACCCCATAGGCAGATAGGCGGTGGTTTAAAGGGAAAGTCCCCGCAACCTTTTTTCTGCTTGCCTGTGTAGTTTGTAGACATGAACAATGATTCCCTCTCTTGCAACCCCTAGTTTCATCATAATTTAAATTTAAATGAAGTTGCTTCACTCTTTTCTGCCCTGGTGTGAAAACCTGTTTCACTCAATTGCAAAGGTTATGACCACACTCATAAAAGGAAACATGGGAGCTGATAATGCTATTTGCACATCAAAGGGAATGAGAGTAAACAGAGAACTCCTACCATATAAGAATTAATCAGCTGAATAACAAAATGTCACCAGTACCAGCATCTTTCCAATTGCATTTTTCCAGATCCGACACATTTTAAACAGTAGAAAGCATTAGGGAAATTACCTTGAAAGTTTAATGGCCAGCACAAGATAAGAATACAGATACTTTAGAAAACATACAATTGAAATGACTGACAGTAGCACTTATGTTGGCTTGTACATGTATGCATCAACTCCCATGATGCCGGACGGCCTGGTGGCACTGAAGGTTGAGGCACTAGACGCCACACCGACGACCTGGGTTCGGGAACAAGCCTGGGCCGCCGGTGGTCAGCAAGGGAGAGAGAAGATCGAGCATCTGGAGGCACTGCCATGCCTAGGGCACAGCAAAGAGGGACGCAGACGTGCCTGGCATCATTGCACATCCGGGCTCTGCCAGGGGGAAGGAGGGAAGGGACATAACCAAGAAAATCCTTGCTTCCGGGGATAGGCGACGGCACCACCCTGTCAGTCACACTGCACTGGCCAGACTCACTCAACTCCTGGGCCGAGCCCAGCCCGGCCCGAATTCTAGATGGAGCGCCCTGGGTGGATAGGGCGGCCCCACCTCAGGGAGGCTCAGAGCCAAGGGGATAGCCGGTCTGGTGCCAGAAGAAGAAAGTTTCAGGCCTGGAGGTAGAGCTGAGGGTAAGTGGATGCCTGAGTGAGTTCCCCGGGACCAATGCGGAGCCAGAAAATTAATTAATCCCCCAAAAACTCCCATGATGCCTTACATGAGTGGGGTCACGACCTTTGCAATGGAGTGAAACAGGTTTTCACATCAGGGCAGAACAGAGTAAAGGAACTTCATTTAAATTTTAATTAGGATGAAATCGGGGGTGTAAGAGAGGGAGTCTGTGTGCAAGCCTACAAATTACACAGGTATATAGAAAATAGGTTGAGGGAACTTTCCCTTTAAATGGCCAGGAATCCATATCAAACTTTTGTAATATTGCTTATGCCATCAAAAAAGGGAGTCATGGCCACCCCAAATGCCTCACCCCCCACGAACCCCAGACAATACTGGAAACTTTAGAAAAAACAAAACATCAAAATTCAGATACAGTGAAACTAATACAAAAATATCTGAAATGCGGGGGGTGGGAAGACGCACTGCACAAAAAAATCCTTGGATCTTAGGTAAATATGTCTCTAAACTGAATTGTGTTTTACTTTACCAACACAATGAAGAAAATATTATTTATAAATATAGCCAATTGTAGCTAATTTGTTTAAAAAAACTGGGTGTGGGGTGGAGCTGGGGAAGAGTCAAGGTATAAGGAATGGTGACCACAGACCAACCATACTGGTAATGAAAAATCTTAAAGCAGAAAAGTAATGCAGTTTTATAAACCCCACAATAAAGGTTACCAAAGCATGTACCTCAGCACAACTATTATATACTCGATACATGTTTGATGAAAAGCAGCACAGAGCAAATAATTTAAAAAGTAGAAAATATCAGTTTACTTAAATAGCTACAGAAATTTAAAATGTAAGCAAACTATATAGCCTAAAGTCAGAGCAGTTCCATACCATCATATTGCAAGAGTTTTCCAAACTACAGAAATGGTTCTAAGGTAAAAACTTCTATTAAGGCCTGTTGGAGTTATGGTGTTTAGTCTGGGCATCTGCAGTAATTTCTTTTTGTCCAGGGTTTGTAATCTATTCCTGTCCCTGGTTGTCCTAGGCACACATTCTGATGGTCTACATTTAAAAGTTTTTGCACTGCAATTATAGTTTTCTTCAAAGTGGCGTCCTAAAGCATTTTGGATGTCACCAGAGCCAATGGCTCTGATGTATTCCTGTAGTCAGGTGCACAGTTTATGTTGGGTTCTACCCACATACAACATTGGGCAGTCCCTGTTTCACCATTTCCCAGGTGGGTGAAGTTCGGACCTGTGACTGCCTGCTTACAGACATTGTGACATTGCAATTGTAGCACTTCTGAAAGTTTTACTGTAATTCATTACCTTCTTTTATATTATTTAAAAGTTGCAGAAATGCAGGATAGGTTTCATGAGAACCAAGTCTGATTTACAGAATGTCTCAAGTCATAATTATAACAAATAAATATTGGCTGTACAGTGGCTACATACCGCTAAACCAGTGATACTCTTTCCCTTTCTGTACAAAAGTCTAGGAAATGGGCCAACTAGGACTGCGAGTTCTGGGCCAGATTTCAGGATTTCTTATTTTATTAGATTCTAGATGATAATCCACCACAAATGTTATTCTTGACCTCTCTTGTTATTCTTCTTTTCCTGTTTTTTTGGAATAATGAGGTTTTATATTTGTCTCTCTTGCTTACGATAGGCCTGAGTAATAACCTTGGTAGAGTACCTTCCTTCCTTGAATCTGCTCAGCAGCATTCCTGCTTCTCTCTCAAAATCTTCTGGTGAAATCCAGTTGCTCCAGTTCCTCCGGAGTCAAATGAACTGCCCATATGGGGTGCTGTCGACCAGGGACCCTGGGCGGGCACTCTGAGCTGTGAACAGGGTGGTGAGTGACCTCCTGCAGTGCTCTGTAGTACAGGTGTGCTGGGGAGGAGCCACCTGTGAGGTTGAAGGCTCACTCCTCCTGACATACTGCTGCTTCTGATACTGCTGCCAGGTACATTTCCATTTCTGAGATATGTAGAGCTGCTGCCCGGTCGAATGCGTGCATATTCATAAGTCGCTATACAGTAGTATCGACTTGCTCCGTCATCATAATGCTGCTATCGGGGTCTCAGCCCTCCAGTCTCTGTTCACCTTATTTGAGTGCACACCCTGTCCCCTCCTCCTGAGGACTGCTGGGTGTCTGCCTAATTGTGGATAGTGAACCAGATCTAGGTGGTTAGACATAGATGTTGCTTAGTTGTAACCCATAGTTGTACTACTAGTATTCCGAACCATACTGCTCAACTGACCTCATCTAGCAAGGCTTGCTTTGGAGTCCTGTTTAATGCAGATCTGAGTGCAAAGGGGCAGAGTTGGAGGATTATGTGGTTGGTTGGGTGGTAGGAGCTGAGCTTGAATACTGTGCCAGTGACTGAGCATGCTCAGTGAAAGACTGCCTAAGTGTGGATGTGAACTGAACACTAGTTGCAGAACTGTGGTTACAAGCAAGTAACCTCGATACCCTCCTCTCCACCTTTCTTCTGAAATCAGGCCAACTCTCAGAGAACCAGAATATACCTCTGGAACTATCAGCCTTCACTACCTCTCCTAAAGACCCTCTGTACCCCATCCAAAATACTGTACACCTGTGGTACCAGTCGGCACCCTCCCCACTACATTTGCAGTCTCAACTAACCCTTAAGTTCACAAATCCAGAATCATCTGTTGCACCAGTCTCTGTTCACCATGGTCCCCCATCTGACTCCTTGTGCAGTCTAACTGTCCTCCTGTCCCATGGCACCGACCTGCATTTATTGCCTCCTTCTAGCCGCACACACACTGCACTGTGCAGTCTGAACTACCCCTTCATTCCTTCAGACCCTGAACACACACTATCTGTAGAGACAGTCTCCTTCCACCACCCAATTCATCCCTCAACCCTGCTGACATGCTCTGCTGTGTCAGTTCTCCTTGTACATTGGTGTGTGTGTATGTGTATACATGTGTGCGTGCATGTTTGCGTGTATGCATGCATGTGTCTATGTTAATGCTGCAGAAAAGTCCGGGACACAGGGATATGTTGTAATTAAAGAGTTGGGGTGGTCTAGTGGAAGCTACTAATACCCAAGTTCAGATCCCACCACTGCCACAACCCAGGTTCAGATCCCACCATTGCCATTTACTGTGTGGCCCTGAGCAAGTCACTTAACCTCCTAGTACTTCAGCCTACCCATCTGTAAAATATGTAAAAGTAGGACCTGTCAGAACATGATGTACTACATCTCAGCAAGCTATGCCAGGCAAATAAATTGTAAGAAAAAATAAAATGTACTGCAGTTTAGAAAATGTTGAAGTGCAAGATCATCTGGGTACAACACATATTCTATCACTAAACAATCCCCCCTCCTTACCCCTCCCTTTTTTGTCTTCTTTCTTTTACTTCCTCTTTAATGGTACCCACAGCAGTATACCATGGAGGTGCTTTTGTTGATCACTACTGTGGGCTTCCATGCAACAGGGCTGGGCTCTTGCTTGGCCCAGAGTGAGCAGTATTTAGTATCTGAATGCAGTGAACCTCCTCGTATCCTTCTTCTCACAAGGAGAACCCCCTTCTCCTTGCATGTTTGTTGGGCCTCATGATGACTTAACTAGAGGAAGGGTGTGACATACCGAGATTTCAGCAGCTGCAATTGAGAAAGTTAACTCTTTGTTCCTTTGCTCTCTTTGGAAGGTCCAGCAGAGGATTGGCTACTGTCCCCAGTTTGATGCCCTCTTGGATCACATGACTGGCAGAGAGACACTGAGCACATATGCACGGTTACGCGGGGTCCCCGAGTGCTACATCAGAGGCTGTGTGGAAAACGTTCTGCGCGGACTTCTCCTGGAGCCCCATGCTGACAAGTTAGTGAGGACATACAGGTAAGGCATATACAGCAAAATGGGGTTGCAGCCCCCCAATAGCCCCACTCCAGTTTGCCACCTATACTGGGTTTCATACGAGGTACAGTAAGGAGCGAAAAGGCACGAGTGCCTAGAGTTACTCTTATAACTAACATATATAACAACCAAGCCTAAATCCTGATAAAATTAGTTTGTCCAATCTCTTTTTAAATTCATCCTTTGTTTTGCTTATTACTATATCCGTTTGTAAGCTGTTCTAAGGGTGGACAATCCTACATGTAAAAAAGTATTTTCTGTTTGTATGTTTGAATGCCCTGGCCGCAGTTGGTAAAGGATGTCCTCTACTATTTCTTGAATCATTTTTTAGTTCAGTCCCGAGTTCACACATTAGATATGGGTCATTTATTACCTCATACATTAGTAGTAGGTCCCCTCTGAGCCTTCTTGTTTCCAGTGGCATCAGGTCAAGCGTTTGCAGCCTTTGTTCATATGTTTTGTGTTTTAGGTCATATATATTTTTGTATACCTCCTCTGGACCCTCTCAAGTGTTGTACAATCCATTTTTTTGTATTGACACCACACCTGGGAGGTGTACTCTAAATTAGGTACACCTGCACCTGCATAACTAACCCTCTAGTAAAAAAAAAAAAAAAAGCAGAGCAGCTCGCTGTTCCTACAGGGAACACTGGTACAGCTTATTGTGTTGGTCAGAACAGGGGATGCGCAAGCACTGAGGCCCCTCCAACCCAGTGAACACATCTCTTCTGTGTCCTGCTGAGCATTCACCCTCCTTCCGGCCAGATACAGCCTGGGTGATAACAATGTAGAATTCAAATTGTTTGCAATCCAGTATGACCGACGAAGTCCTTAAAAATAGAAATAATGGAGGAGTCTACTATCTACGGACATAAATAGCAAAACATTAGAAACTAAAAACAGCTCACACACTGTATTATGTGCCCACAAATCCAAGTTTAGTTACATTTTAAGCTACAGTCACCATTATGTGAACTCACCAACATTTCATGTAACAGTTTCAGTTCTTCAGGGTGGTTGGCTGGTAACGTCTGCAAAATAGGTTTCAAGCAAACAGCCTTGTTAGTTGACTAAAAATGAGACTCTGTAGGGGAGCAAGTTGCTTTCATTCTCTGATGTTTTGCAATGTCTTCACCACCAGTTCACCTCTGTGTGGAGCAGTTCAGACCTCTCCCAAGTGAGAAAGTTGGCCTTCCTGCTTGTTTGACTTTTACTGAACCTTGTGTGGAAGCCTTTTTTTGTGTTCTGTGTACTGTGACCTGAACTGAGAGCACTGAATACGTTTTAGTTGTGCACAAACTGATGTATAACCCAGATCTCTTAGCTGTAAGAGGAGAGTGATCAGAGAGCTTTACCTTGTAGGCTGTAAGTGTCCAATCACCTTTGCTTTCCTAAAAAAGAACATTGGTGTGCAGGTTCTCTTGTAGTCAGAAAACCTGTGAAAATCTTGTGTGCAAAAACAGTTTGGTTTAGTTGTTTACTGTAATATAGTAGATTGTATCAGACTAATTTTGCTTACTTCTAGGCTTATACCTTCTGTTACTACACATCCCAGAATCCCCTGCAGCTGACAGAGCAGTAGGGAGCAGTGGGAGATTCAATAGTCTGCAGTGCATGTCAGAGTTTTTATATGTTTTCTAGGTCTGCCTTCCTCCAGGGGTTAAGTACAGTCCTCTGTGACTGTACATAGCTCAGGGAGGATAGTGGGACCGGCAAGCAAAAGATGAGAGCTTTTAGGAATTGTAACATGCACTGTAGGCTGTTGAATCTCTTCATCGCTGCCTACTGCTCTGTCAGCTGTAGGGGATTCTGGGATTTGTAGTAATAGATGTCAGTTTAGAACTAAGCAAAATGAGTCTGATATGATCTACTATACTACAGTAAACAGTAAGTAAACTGAAATGTTTTTGCCCACAAAGTGCACATCGGGACAAGCGCTACACTTGAGTATGGGACCCTTGATGGTGAATGTTCCCCTTTCAAGTCTGACATATAGTGTTTCCGGGCAGCAGCCACTTCATGGACCCTTGAGACGGGTGATAAAACAGTTTGGGAAGCTCTGCTTAACAACACACAGCTTCCCCAACTATGACATCACTTTCTGTCTCAAAGTTCCATGAAGTGGCTGCTGCCCTGAAACACCATATGGCAGATATAGACATGAATCTCTCTGGATTGCTGACACCCACAGGTAAGACAATACCTCACTTGAAAGAGTTTGTTTCAAGAAATGAAGCTTCTCCATAGAGCCTCATCTTTGGTCTTCTGTCTGGAAGCACTAGGACCCCACGGTAGCTAGACCTTTTAAGGCTGGCACACACCGTGCATAGTGCACAACATCTGTTAAGGTACCACTTGCATGAGCTGCTAGCAGTGCCAGCGCCAACCACCTTTGTTTCTGTTTTTCCCCCCTGCAGTTAATATTATGCCTTGTCAAGTAACCAACAGAACTTTGGATTTTGCATGCATAGACTTCTAAGTTTCTAGTTGTGTTTGTTTTCTTTAAAGTATGATTTTTCTTTGCTGGGTAAGTGATTTATTTTATTGTTTCATCATAGTTTTAGATCTTCCAGGTTTCTCTCAGTCATACCTTGTCTGACATTCAGTTTGTTAGCTGATGGTTATGTCAGGTAGGATACCTGTCAAGTCCAGTTGCTATGGCAATGAATCTCTTTTTGGACCAACTGTCTTTGGATGGGTGTTCTTGTTCAGGACAGGCTCATGCCCAGGAGGATAGGCAGTCCTCCCAGAGTTGTAAAATGTTTGGTTCTGGCCCTGCTTGTGCTTGGCATCAGTCTTCCAGGGCTGCATGACCCTAACTTTGTCTTCATGTGTGTAGCAACAGCATGGGGTCCTGGTCTGGTTCTTGCCACCCTGTCTTGAAGTCACTGGCTTTGTGTTGTGTGAGATTCATATTGGTGACCCCGTTTTCGGGATGGGGCAGGAAATCTTTTGTCAGTATTTTTCACACAGCATTCCTGGCTACTCAGTCTCTGATGTCTCCACTGCCTATAGGAATGTCTAGGATTAAGTTTAGGGCTGTGGACTTTAGACAGTGGCATTGAGTCCCTCCAGACACCTGCTGCCTAGTCACTACCCCAAGCAGTCTCCCCTCTAGCTAGGCTTCTCTAGGAAACTATGGACTCTGTTTTCTTCAAACTTGGCTTATACCATTGCCAGTGTTGGCTCAGTGTCGCTTCTGGCCTCAGTGCCAATGTCACTGCCGATGTCGGTGCCAGTATTTCTTCTAGCCTTGGGTCTGGCTTCGGTGCGGGTGCTGGCCGCAGTACTATCCTCACTGCTGAGCTTGGTAGTGAGCTTTCCCTTGTTCATTTTAACAGCGCTGCATGATTTTCATGGAAGTCTGTACATATTCAGATCAGTTTGTTCTACAGTTTGCAGGTTTTTTACACCATGTGTGTCTTTCTTATTTATTTTGCTTTTTTCCTCACAACTCTGTGTATGTGTCGTACTGCCTTCTCATTCATGCAACTTGCATTTTCTATGCAATGTGCAAGCTTCTCCTGCATCTTGAGCTAATTTCTTATGTAAACATGGAATTGATATATTCTCCATGCAGTCTGTGTTCTCACTCATTTTGCATTATTTTTTACGCCACTATGCATTGTCTTTTGGTGCAAGTAATCTCATGTAAATATCTTCTTTCGTCTTGCATTATTTTTATGCAGTTTGCAGCATCTTTCTTGCAACTCATGTATTTTTACAATCAGTCTTGTACTAGTTTTACACATGATTTTCTGGCAGTTTGCACTCTCTTTCTTCACACACTCTTGTTATTGTACCACTTGACTTCCCATTCAGGCATCATGCTCTTCACCTCTGCTGCATTGTTAACCAGAGGATTTCTTCACGTGCGGGTGTGGGTCTGCCGCGGATTGTCATGCAGATTCTTGGTGGTCCAGCTCCAGGCCTCTGTCACATGACTTGGCATATGCTATTGATTTGGTAAGGCTACCCTATAAGAGCGCTCTCATCCCTATCTCTATCCATTTATAATCCTTGGGGACTTGCCTAGGTTTTTGCTGTCCATTGTTTTTATCTGGCACCTTTTGGTGGGACCTAACCTCACTAAGTGGGTCTCTGTCTGTCCAGTTGAGGTCCCCAGTTACCTTTTGGCTGATTGAGTTTTGCCTCAGGCCTCTTTTGTGTGGCAGCACTGAGTTGTTATCTTTTGGGTAGCTTACCCTGTAGCAGAATTCCCCTGCCCCTTTTTCCAAGGATTCTGTTAAACCCTTTTTTCCTCTATCTAATGGGTCAAGCAGGTCATGTGACTCCTTTAGAATTTTCCCTGGGATAAATGTTTTTGCCCAGTATTCCTTTAGGATTTTCTCCTTATTAGCCACAGTGGCTAAAACACTCAAAAATCTTTGTCCATCCAAAAATACATAAGGGTAGCATAAGCCTGATTCCAAAATGCCAATTTTACATGGGTGGCATTAGGCTGTAATGATTGATGAGAATTCCTTTGCCACTTAGCAAACTTCTTTGCATTTGGCTACATGGTTAGGGCTGAGGGAAACATTTCCTCCTTGAATCCTCCGCCTCCCTGGTGTGGTAACTGGTACTGGTGCATGCAGTCCTCTTTTCAGCGCAGTCTGTAGTTTGGATGCACACTTTTCTCCCCAACTTGCCAACATGTCACCAAAATACAATTTGGCTTTGGCATAGCTGCTAGGGTATGGTGACAGTGAGACACCAGACTAGGTCACTGTTCATCTGCAGTAGTCTACTGCTCAATAACATCTGTCTCTTGCCTTACATTGATGTCTTGGCTATGCCTATCCCATCTGAGCCCCATCCCCCCAAAAGCCTTTCTGAATGAACAATCCCTTGGTACACTGTGATGATGCCTGAGCTGCCGTGCAGCTCCTCTGCAGTCCCCCATGATTGCCCACACTCTTCTACTCAGCGTAAGAGGAGGAAATCTCTGGTACCCCCAGCTCCTTGTTTTTTCCACCAAGGGTGGAGTAACCCAACCTTCTCAGCTTGGATTTTGCAACTCTTTCTTTAAGAGACAGCCTCCTAGTCAAGACCAAAGAGTGCGTTTCTATAGAAAAGTTTGATTCTTGAAAGATAGGAAGGTTACTTGCAGTAACTACAGATTTTCTGGAATATCTTTTCCGTAGAGCCACACTCACCCACCCACTGTCACACTCTTCTCTATGCAGGCGTTAACTGTGAGTTGGAATTTTTCCTGTGCTATGACTTTCTATGATCTTGGAAACTGAGTTGGGTGGATTAGTCAGTGCTTCTGCTTAACCACTCCACGCTTCACACCAGTGGAAAGTGTACTGCTATACTTTGGTATGGAGTACAGCAGCCAGAAGAACCAGGGCCCGACTCTTGGAAGCTTTATTCAGTTTAAGGCTTCTCCTAATTAACTATTATTTTTCAGAAGTAGGTTCCTGGGATGTACAAGGGACAAATGGAGCAAATAATAGCTGGCCGTTTGCATTGAAAAAATTGATGACCAGTTATTATACATACATGTTTCCTTTTTTTTTTATTTAAACGCCACTCAGTCACTCTTTGCAACCTTGACCTCTTTGATGGATGGTTGCAACATCTTTCTTGTGTCTTCCTCTGGGCTAATTTTTCAGTCCCATGCGTTGGATCATTCCTGCCCCAGGCTGAGATTTGCCCATTCTAAGCAGATATTGCAGTATTTGTTAAATCTCTTGGAATCTTCTCTTTAGTTCTTATTTTACAGAACTCTGGATTCACATTTCTCCTGTTATCTTGAGAGCTTCTGTTGAGCCACTTGCAACCTCCTTCCCTCCAGGGTTGGCTGTTTTTTCCCTTAGGAAACCCTTTTGATCCTAATTCTTATTCTGGTTCTGTTTGTATGAAGTCATGTGATTCTATTATTGAGGCATTTAGTTCATTAAACCTTTTGTTTTGTATTTTTAAATCTTTTACAAAAATAAGTTGTTTAGTATTTTTTTTTCTGTCCTTAGCACAAAAAAAAAAGAAAGAGCCAGTTGGGGTTGGTACCACTTTTTATGCTGTCAGTGTGTGTGGCACCATTTTCAGTGCCATGCACATATGCATGCCAGCCCCCAAACCCCTAGCCCCCTGTGGGGTCCTAGTGCCTCTGCCCCAAGACCAAAGAATGTGGCTATGTGGAGAAGATATTCTTGAAGATCTGGAGTTATGGTAAGTAACTTTGCTTTCATGGTCCTTCAGACTTTAAGTTACTGTACACTTATGGTGCACCCCTTTACGGCAACACCCCGACGGTGAAACTGGAAAAAAGACCATTACGGCGACATTCGTGGTAATGGTCCTTTTTCCCTGTTTCGCCTTCTCCCAGTGTTCCGCCCCCTCCCTGGACCAACTCCGACCTGGAGTTGGAATCTTAAAGTCCAGGGGGTGTGGGGGGCACAACCCCCCACAGAAAACACCCACAGAACAGACGACACAATACCTGCGTCGGTATTGTGCCGTCACTGTGGTGGAGGTCGGCATTGTTGTTGCCGACACAACTTGGTGCTTCCGTACACTTATGTTCTCCTTGAAATGTTTTGGGAGGGTAGTTTGCATAGAGATATTAACTTCTAATATCTGTAAACCAAATGCCTCTGTTTTTTTTTTTTTTTTGGAGAGATTTTAATTTATAAATTGTCCCCCCCCCCCCAATTCCCCAGTGGTGGTAACAAGAGGAAACTGAGTGCTGGAGTGGCCCTGATTGGTGGGCCTTCGGTGATCTTCCTCGATGAGCCGTCCACCGGAATGGACCCAGTGGCTAGGCGACTTCTGTGGGATGCAGTGGCCAGGACACGAGAGTGTGGCAAAGCTATCATCATCACCTCACACAGGTAAGTGTCCTCAAAACCACTTACACCAGCCATAGGAATTTGCCATGTTGCATGGGTGACTCAAGCCTAGATGTGCTCTGCCTTGTCTCAGCTTCCTCAGAGTAAGCTGCTCTTAGGATCCCCTATCTTTTTAAAACATTGCTACTGTTGTTAAAGTCCCCCTGTAGTCCAACCCGATGGCACCCCCTGTTGTTGTGCTGCACTGCTATATGGGAGACCTGTATGCAAGACCCAAGCCTGACTCCCTTGCTTCAGGCCAGTGATGTCTTCGATGTAGTGTGGAAGCATTGCACGCCACCCCCGGATGGAGGCTGACAAGCATCATGCTGTTCTAGTGCCTTCTCTGGTGGAAAACAGTGCTAGCAGTAACACAGTGGGTGGTCATGCTGTGTTAGCCAGTACCCACCAGATGGGCAGTGCTGCAGCTGCCATTGGCTGTTGCCAGGGGTGGAGGCCATACAGCAAAAGTAGTGGAAAATCCACTGCCCGGCTGTCGCATGGATTACAACTCAGAGTTCTTGTCAACCCAGACCCCACAGAACCCCCCCAATACCTCTGGCTATATCTCAGTGCTCAGCAATGCATGGGCCTAGTATCCGAGTAATGGAAGCACAGAAGCAGGAGTGCATCAGTAGGATAAGTGTGTGTATGTGGGAAAGTGAGTTGTGGTTACATCAGCTTGGTAATGCTTTGTTCAGTGAAATAAAAAGAATATTTTAAAATAATGTCCTTCTGTGCCTAGACATTTTTTGTTCTCTCCCCTTATCTACTCCCTTTTTTGTCCGCTTTCTCTCCCTATTGTATTTCCTCTTACTAATTTCCTCCTCCTCCTTGTCTCCTGCTCCCTGATGTGCCAGCCTGCTGAGATAGCGAGGCCTGTCAGCCTTAGTGAGTTTTGGTGATTTTTATGTGGCTGTACTGACTGATTATTGCTGTTATTGCTTGTTCATTGTACCCTGACCATACTTTTGCTTGGCTGTATTCCACTTTCCCATGTATCACTACCTTTGGGTTGCACCTGGGAATGAGTCTTGTCTCAGCATACCTTTTCCGGTCCCCACGTTTCGAATAAATAAATACATTCCTCTATTCAGTGCTGAAGTGGCTTTCTTTTTCCACTGGAAGGGAACACAATACAGTAGTTTCATACCTTCCAAGTCTTCCTTGTTTCAGGGAGTCTTCCTGATTTTGCCCATTTTTTTGTGACCTTTCCCTCTGCTTCCTACAGCATCATTCCATTTCCCCACGAATGAGTTGGTAACTGGGAAACTTTGTTTATTCTCACTTGTGCACTAATTTTACTTGCCCTAGGCAAGTGGTTTACAGAGTTTTAGACGTGATCAGACAGCATAGGATGCTGGGAGTTGCACAGAACAGTTTTTGCTAAAATATAAATCAATAATATGTCTCTTGTTGTTTTTTTTTTTTTTTTTAGACCAGATGTACACTCAGTGGGGAGGTGGGGTGAGGGTCACAGGGTGATGGGGAGGGGTGGAGGGGTGGGGTTGTTCTCTCCTGTCTTCATGTTCCTGTTGAACTGTACAAGCTGCTGTTTGTTAAATTCAAAATCAATAAAGTTTTTTTAATTAAAAAAATAATAATGCCCAAAATGCATCAAAACCAGACAGACCAACAGAAGGTGTACCTGAGCCCTGTGAACATCCCAGAGGTAGAGCTATACAGTACCATGCAGACAGCACATGTGTTGAATGCAGAACACAGGCCCCACTACAGCTAGGCATTCAGGAGTCCTAGTGTGGGCCTTCCTGGCTCAGGGTGGTAAGAGGGCCTGTACACTGATAGCCAATTGTCAAGGTCGCTATTCATGTCTTAGGCAGGTAGAAGGGCCTATTCCAAAACAACCAGGACTCCAGGCTGCTGCCATATGTGTCGCTTTCTGGTCAAGGGTGATGGAAGGGGTGATAGCCATGTGACCTGGATTAAGGGCTGCTGCCAAATGTGCTGCTTCCTGACTCAGCATAGAAGGAAGGGCTTTAGCTAGGCAACCGTGAGTGAGGGCTGCTATCAGGTATTTAACTTTCTTGCTCAGATAGTGATGCTAGGACTTCAACAAGGGGAGATTTTGCACATGGGGCACAGACATAACATGTGCTAGGGGAGGGCAGACAATATATACATTAGCATGTAGGGCTTTGTCACTGCATCTGCATCCCAGCATCTTGGGTTAGAGGAACAACAGGGAAAAAGTTCCCTCAGGTGATCCCAATGGACTTCGCTTTACCTAACCGGGACTGTATTCTGGCCTCTAGCCTCCTTCCCCTAAATTGTGTCCTGATGTATATTTTCGGAGGAGGAGCCACAGAGAAACATGTCAGGTTGGAAGTGGCTTAGGAATTGAGGACAGTAAGCAGAATGTTGCAGTACATCAACATGCGTACTGGGTGAAAATGACGTTTCCAATATAGCACTGCCAAACCCGCGCTTCTGAAATCGCATCTAACTTCACAGCTACAGGGATAGCGTAGTGCAAGTCTGTTACCACTACCCCTGTAGCTGTCATCGGAGGGGAAGAAGTTGACAATATGCTAGGAGCGTGGTGCCAGTTTGAGCTGCCCCCATAGTAGAGAGGGTTGGGGCACGACCAGCTAGAGCAGCTGAGACCAGGGTTATGCTCCCGGTCTCCCAGTTGTATTTTCCATCACCCCTCCACCAGGTTTTTTTTTCGTTGTCCTCTCACCTGATGTAAGCCCCTCCCTTCAAGTGTCTCCCCATCCCTGAGTTCCACCCCCCATGTAGTAGAGTATATTAATTTCAGGGAGTGTTGGGAGGTGCAAAAGCTCAGATTACTTTTTTTTTTGTTAGCCATGGTAGTGGTCAGTATGTTTGTGGACCACTACCATTGGCATTAGTTGTTGCGGTTGCTGTTTTGGTCGTACGCTGTTATTGACAGTGCTGTTTTGCGTTCGTGATTTTTGACCGCACTGGTGTTGTCTTCACGGTCAACCTAGTGCTATCAACATGCGGGCTACAGATTAAATAACAGGGTTTTATTAAATACGCACTGAAAACAAAAACTACATTTAGAACCAATGTTTAGACCTTGGATGTCCTTCAATGATTATTTGTAAGGATAAAAGTAAGCGTAGTGTGACAGGGTTGAATAAAGTCCTGTCCCATTTGTTCTGCAGAAAGAGTTAAACGCAAGGATCTGTTGTGTCCTCTCCTTTTCTGTCGCTTGTCTGTCTGGTTGCGCAAACAAATGTTCTTGTTAGACCAAGGAACTGAGCACTCTGATGGTCTCGCGATTCTCCACCTCTCGCTGTCTCTCTGCCTTCACTTGCTGTTTCTGTCTTTTCTTCCCCCTTGCATATCTGCAGTTATAAAATATATGTGAATCTTTATGTGAAACTGGGACCCCCTTGGTTTGAAAATGTATATAGTTATCCTGTTTTCAGAGCTGTCAGCAGGAGGCCAGCTTGGGGGCACTGTTTGCAAGCCTGCTGTGCAAAGAAACCGATAAGAACATTTTATGAAAAACAGGATATCTCTTAACCAGTTCCCAAGCAAAGACTTATAAAAACAGCAGCAGTGCTTTTGCTAGGGAGCGAGTGAGACACTGGGACTGAAACGTGGAATTAGAGATACTCTCAGACAAAGGACTTTGTTTTCTGTGCTTGTACTGCATTTGTAAATAGTTATAATGAGCAATTTTTATTTTGCTGTTATTGAGGATAATAATAAAATGCTCACTGTGAATTTTATAACTGCTTCTGGTTTTCCTATGCTTTCTGACCTGTGCCTCGATGACACATAGTCAGTAAAGAGTTTGGGGAATGAGGGCTCCAGGAAGCAAGTGCCCTGTCTAGTGAAGGAACATAACAAAAAAAAAAAAAGAATTATAAGTATGGGTACAGCTGACATAAACCCCCCACCCCATCCCCTGCATTCCTTACCAGAGCTGTAAGAAACCTGCAGCCATGGCTGGCAGTCACTCAAAATGCCTGGAGTCTGAGTCTAGATTATTTTCTCAACAAAAATGATAAAGCATGCATAAAAAAGTCCATGTCAGCCGGCCCGCCGGCGCAGCGGTTGGATTTCCGCTTGCGGCGCCAGCGACCGGGTTGAAACGAGCCGGGAGCTGGAGGATAACCGGGGGACTGGGCGTCCCAGGACTGCTCGTCCTCTCGGGGAGGGGCACCAGAGCTCGGCGCTTGTCTGACCCAAGGTGGAGACCTGAGGTACAGCAAGCCTGATGCTCAACAGAGAGGCGGCGTGCTAGCGCGTCGGCACAGCCCTGATGTCCAGGGACCTAGCATGTCGAGAGAACATCAGGAAAAATCCTTGCAGCCTCCCGGTAGACGGAGCACCAGGCCCCCACCTTCAATGCCCCTACCTGCCCGGAGACAGCATGCCGACGAAAACACAGAAGAAATGTCTGGGTGTTAGGCCTCCCACCCCGTACCCGCCTGGGGGGGGTAAACCAAGGCACCATGGGGCACGGACTGCACCGGTCACCAGGTAGGTGAGTGAGGGCTGACAAGGCCGTAGGTGACTCCCAAAAGGGGGAGAGCTGCAAGGGGGGAGCATAAAGAGAAAGTAAAAAAAAAGTCCATGTCAGGGTAAGCTTGTCCAATCCAGTGTCTAGGAATCCCTTTCCATATAGAGGTGAGTCTTCCCACAGGTTTTGATGATTGGCTCCAATTTTGGGGTGTTACAGGGGTTCTGCAGAGCTACCTGTTAGGTGCAGCTTAGGTCCGCAATCAGTGCCCCCTATTCTTCCCATCTGGACTTGGGCGGAGAGCAACAGATCCAAGAATAGCAGTCTCCATTTTAGCTTCCATTTGTTTTATTAGTTGTACCTTCACCTTACGTCATGCTCCTGACCAGTGTTTGTCTTCTGGTGAAGCACCTGAGGCCAGCATTTTGTTGCGTGCACATCTTTTAGGCATTGTTTTGAACTGTTTGCTCTGTGTACGGTACCCAGGCAGGAGAGGAATGCTGGCCAAATGAACAGAAGATGACTCGGCTATTGAATAAACTGGAAGCTTCGGTCACTCTGCACTTAGCGAACATTGTGCTGCCTATCTGGAAATTTGTATCTAATTGCTCTGCAGTTAGAAACTTCTTCTGGAAGACATTATCACCTACCATTAATACAGTAGAATCCCAACTAATCCAAACCGCTTAGGAGACATTGATTATGTTCGGATTAGTGGGTGTCTGTAAGATCAGAATCATGAATTGTAGTAAAAAGTTTTACTGAAATCGTGTGTGTATTTAGTGTCTGATTACTGTGCTTTGCAGGGTTCACTTTCTGGGTTTATGGGTGAGGTGAGGTGTACTGTGCTTCTGTGCTTTACTGTTAAATCAGTCTATTTATTGTGCGGTACTCATTTAAAATAATAGTTTATTCTTTTTTGCTGCAGACGTGATGCTTTGCTCTCTGCTACTTTCCCTTGAAGATTACTCAGCAGCAGTAGGTCACAATCATGTTGGTTCATGAGCCACAGCAGACATGTTCTGAAACGTTCCATTGCTTCGCTATGGCTGGAGATGGGTGTTTCAGGTTGATTGTCTTCATCCTCCTCTCCTGATTCTTGCTCCTGCTCATGTCCGTTCTCACACACTGTCTACAGTGCAGTCATTGGACTGCTAAACATGCCCATCCTCCTTGGTGTCATAGTTTATCCAATCCTGCAGCTCGGCATCTGAGACTTGCAAAGAAAGTTGCACCATGAGGTCAGTCAGCACTGCAAGATTGTCCTCTGGTTCCGGGGTGTCCTTTTGGGAGTCAGGTAAATGTGGCTGTTTACTGCTATCACCCTCTACATCCAGAAATGCAGGTTCGCTTTCCGGTTCACTATGAACATTTTGCTCAGTTCCTGTCTGTTTTGCTTGGTAGGACTGCACCCCAAGCATCGGCTGTAACTTGGATGTGGTGTTTGGTGGCAGCAACATACATCAAATCTCGTCATCCCTCATTTTCAATGTGGGCATTTTGGGGTGAACAGGTGCATTATCAAGGAGCAGGATGG
The DNA here is from genome assembly GCA_016271365.2 of Neoceratodus forsteri. Taxonomy (NCBI): domain Eukaryota; kingdom Metazoa; phylum Chordata; order Ceratodontiformes; family Ceratodontidae; genus Neoceratodus; species Neoceratodus forsteri. Next base: position 228,348,847 of record JADMNL010000025.1, on the reverse strand, counting down.
CATCTACGGGCAGACCATGAGCCTGAAGATAGCACTTAATGCTAGGTAAAAAATGTGATTTGTACCAGTGTAGAAAAATCGATCCGTTCATCCAAGCTGATGTCTGATTCTGATAGAGGACAAATAGGTTAGCTTTACTGACATTGCGGAAGCAATGAGGGTCCCTTAATTTCCCGACTATCAGGGGAGGGAGTTTGCAGGTTCCATTAGCATTACTTTAGCTCAGGATAGTCATTTTATCCTTTTGTTTTTGTGACCGGAGGCTTCACGTTTACTCCCATGCATGAGCATCTTATTTGGGAGACAGTGCCAGAAAAGGCCTGTCTCATCGGCGTAAATTTGATCTACAGAAAAGTTCTCATCTGCTAACATCTGATTGAACGCCGTAATAAAGGAGGGGACACCCTGGTCAGCCGCACTGAGTTTGTCACCACACAATGGGGTTGTCTGGTATCGTAGTATTTTTTAAAACAATGTCACTAGCCATCTTTGGCAACAAACTCAGTGCGGCCATCTAATTTCTGGTGCAACAGGAGAGCTATCTCCCTTAGGACTGGCCCTGATATTGGTGTTCCCGTCTTTCTCTCCTGCCTGAACCAGAGGTAGACTGCAGCGTCCCTCTCCTCACCATCACACTACTACATGATCTTATGCAGCTCAGTGCCCAGTGTACCCTCCATAGTCATAGCAAACTTCCTCAGCTTGTGCTTTGCCTCCTTTATATCAAGACACCACAGATTTACCAAAGACATACTCGGCTGCCAGTGCCACTGCCCTCTCACCATTCTCTAGGTGCTCCAGAATACAAAGCTTCTAGGCAACAGTGAGGATGTTTTGTGTCTTGTTTCCGCCATTACTGTTTGGCTCCATTGAGCAACAAACTGCTCCCAAGCTGTCACAGTAACTGACAGTAACCTCACAGTGCTTTGTGAATTACAGACAGGTGATAATAGGTGAAGTCAGTTTGCTAATCAGCTGTCTCACAACAATGCGACACTGAGTGACAGCACAAATTCACTTACTGCCATGTTAATTACAAAGAATGTCAGTGAGAGGATACAGAAAACTGAAATCACAGTAAGAATGTAATGAGGAAGTCCATGTTACCGCGTACAGTTCATATTTTATTTATTTATTTCATTTTGGTAACCAGGTAGGGCCCACTGAGGCCAAAGGTCCCTTTTTCAGCGGTGACCCGGAATTAATTATAGATATAAAATAGCAAGTACAGAGGGAAAAACACAATAAAACAATGTTTACAAAGTGAACAAGTGCATAGCAAACAGGTTATTTAGTATGCAATACGTAGTACAACATTACAGTAGAAGGTTTAAGCACTGAGTAAGACATGGCTAGAGGTATATTTTCTTGAACAATAAGACATTTACAGTGTGAGTGAGTACCTTATAATAAAGGGTAAGTCATTCAGCATCAGGGACAAATGTACTAGGGTAAACTAAGAAAGGGGCAATCAACAGTAGCAGGAGCAGAGGCAACTCCGGAGCAAATACATCTTTAGCCCACTTCTAAAGCAGGAGAGAGTGTTGGCTTGCTGTAGAACCTCCAAGAGTGCCTTCCAGAGGGAAGGAACCAGGAAGACAAAGCACCTCTTCCCCATGGAAGTACGGATCCTGGGCACATCAAGCAATTTTCTTTTGGAGGTGCGGAGAAGCCTTCTGTAGGGTTTGTGGGCTAGGAGGCCAGCTAGGCTAGGAATGGTATATATACAGAGATTAGCTTATACACCATGCATAATAGGGGGTACTGTAGTCTACCATCAAATGTGGGCCAGTGTAACGAGGTAAGCACATCACAATGATGTTTCATGGGGAGGATGCCAGAGCAAAGCAACCTATGTTGTGGTATAGGACCCCAAGCCTATTTGTCTCAGATTTCCTGAGCGATTACATTACAGGGGCACCACATAAAAGTTTAGGGGGCAGGACACTATTTGATATTGCTAGCTTGTAGTCATATGTAAGGTAGCCATTCAGTCTATATAGAAGCCCGAGCTTCGGGTGAATGGTTTGGGTAACATGAGCCACCTAAGATTTGAAGGTTCGATCCTGGTCAGTATGGATCCCAAGATACTTAATTGTATCCACCACCTCAGTTTGAGTTCATGAGGAGGTTGCTAGGGAACACAAGAGCTATCTGTCAGGACCAAAGTGTTTGGGTCCAAATAGAACTGCCTTAGTTTCCTTTACTTTTAGAATCAAGAAGTTTGAGGCGATCCATTTTTCAAGAGACACTAAGTCACTTGACAATTGGGCATTAAGAGTCATTGCATCAAGAGAGCTCCTATAGAGGACTGCATCATTGACATAAAGTATGAGGTGACCGTTTCCACAGTTACTTTCCAGGTCATTAATAAATACTGAGAAAAATAAATAGCTTTTCAGTAAAAGGGGGTTTGGATTACCAGGGTTCCACTGTAATAACTCGCAGGTTAGCAAGATGTCACATAAATATGTAGACCCCCACCCCTTCATTTTGCAACGACAGGCAGTATGCTGTTTGAATCTGACAGCAATACCAGGTGGGCTGGGTTCGGGGAGGAATAGGTCACTCGGCACAAAGTCTAGGTTTGGCTACTCTGCATAGGGGCAACCAAGTAACTCCGAACACAGGAAGCAATAACTGTAATGTCCAGTACCAGAAATGGGATTCTAAAGTGTGGCTTTTATTCACATCCAAACAGAATAAACAAAGCATAGATGGACCCCCACAGGGCTACACTCCTGGTAATGCAGATTAAAAGAATCAAGAACACTTCTTCTACACTTTAGCCTCAGGCTCTGAACCCACCGAGCACACGGCCCGGACTTGCATGCTGCTTTGGGTACACAGCCCGAACTTGTACACTGTTCTGGGTTTTCCTTGGCTCGGCTCCCTTGCCAGCCACTCGAACACCTTCCATATGTCATGGAAACATTTACTGGTGGCTCCCTAAACCACCTAAGAGCACCTCAGCTCTATCAGGGAATTTTTCTTTTAATCCCACGTCTGGGTACTTTCCTCAGACACTGGCCAAGTACCTGAGAGAAAGTAAAGTTGCCACAGAGCAAATCCGTAGAGGTGAATTTGGTTACTACTGATGGGGAGGGTCTCCCACCTCTCGCTCCCACAATTCATACCCGGCCATTTCTCTGGACAGTAAACACCTCATACTGTAAAGCTTAGCAATGTAGATTATGGCTAAATGTATGTCACATTTCCTCTACTTGTCTTGCTTTCCTTTTGTGCCGGACTTGAACATACTTTTATTTGGCATAGCCCATTGCTCTAGGCCCCTCACTGATTAAGCAGACAAATCCCCACATTACTACTGTACTTGGCTGTCTTTTTTCCTGACCCCACAGTAACAGTCCCTTTAGTTTCCTTCTGTTAAGGTGAAACACACATGGCCCTCTTTCAGAGCAAACTCACCCTTTGGTTGCAGGTGCCCCACAGGCGATTCCTTCACAGGAATTTCTCTCTCAGAGCTTCTGGTGCCGCAGCACAACTTGAAATAGGCAGCTTCTTCCCTTAGCCGGGACCAGGAGGGTTGCCCCTGGAAAACAGGCAAACCTTTCCCCCCCCATTTCCCCCCATCCCCTCAGGGATGGGGCCCTTGGACCAGTAACAGCGGTCTCCACCACTTCAACAACCAGTTTCTGTGTTCCTCTTACGGTGGAAACACACACCTTCTTAACAGTAGCTCTAAAACAGAGCTTAAAGCTCTGAGAGCCTGCACACAGACAGCTGTACTACTGTCTCTCACCAGGACTGCACACAGACTCAATTCAAAATCCCCAACGTTCTATGCTAACCTTCAACTGCAACATTCCAGTGTGGCTAATGCAGTTGCGAAAGTTCTATGGTGATGTCATCCCTCAGTCTCAGCTGAGACTGAGAACAGAGTGAGACAGTGTGAAATCCATTTGACTGGAGTTTCACAAGCTGCCTTCCCTGCCTACCACTAGGTCTGACTGGAATTCTAGTAACCCCGGGTAATGGGGGGCGGGGGTTACACTCACTCTGTGCCAGGAAAATGACTGTCTGCAGTCATTATTTACGCAGCTCAGGCTATCTCACCCTATGTGCTACCTGAGGAGGGGGGTGATCAGACCCCCTCTTACCATGTGCTAGCACAGGCAGGCAACGCTAAGGGCCTAGAGGCCTTTGGCTGACATATCAGCCTGTACGCTACCCGCTAACTATGGGTGCCTAGTGGCTCTGGTAGAACTGTCCAGAGCATAGCCCTAATAGATCAGCACTGCAACCCCTACTGCAGATCAGGGCCACAGCCTGCCTATCCCCCCTAGCCCTCTAGGGAAAACCTGTCTGCCTTTAACTCAAATCCCAAAGCAAAACAAACAGGGGACCTCCCCGACCTTGGACACCATGCAGCCACACACCAGGAGCTAATACCATACCATTACATTATTCCCTAACTCCCCCACAACCATACCTGTGGAAGAAAAAGGTTACATACAGTAACAACAACAATACTTTAAATAGTACACACTAAAGTACTAGTGAGGAACTCCGATGAGTCCTTCCTCCTCTTCTTGTCTTCTCTTCTATCTTCTTCAGGAACTCCTGCAAGAAAAAGAAAGACAACACACACTCCTAATCTGCATACACAGTCTATCTAAACCCCTACCATCAAAACACTGGAGAATCCCAAAAAGATTTTTTTTTTTTCAGAAAAGGTAGAAAAACAGTATAAACATTAGAAAACAGTAGAAAACAATGACATTATTTACAATACACATTTGGGGGATGGAGTGCCCTAAAAGTCCCATCTAGTGACCAAAGTGCCCGAAGGCAAGTCCATTAAAGAGTCTCTCCTGGGCTGGAGCCGGTGAAGCACAGTTCTAGCAGGCAAAAGTCCCGAAGGGGAGAGTCTTTGAGGACAGTTTAAACATCTGGAGTTTGCTAGTGTAGGGTGTGTACTGCAATGTCATAAGAATAGAAAAGTCTGGACTTACCAGTCCCTTGTAGAATGAACAAAACACCAACCTGGTCCTCAGCTGAAGACTCTCCCTGGCAGCATTCTTCCGATACAGCTGGGCGGACATCTTCCGGGAACGACAGGAGGGCACATCTGGAAACTGCTGGGTTAATGTCATCTCTGGAGATGGAACCTTGGAACAGGAACAAAAGGAAAACAGCTGGTCTGACGTCCTCCGATTACCAGGTGATAAATCAGGATACAACTGGGCTGGTGTCCTGTCTGGATCTGAAGTCATCTGGTGGGCCAGTCAATGGATTCTGGAAAGTCAGAACACTGTAGAACTGATGAATGTGGGGCACCTGAGTCCTGGACGTCCATGCTGGCGGAACAACAAAGGCACTGCAATGGCTGGAGTGGCAGCACTGGCTACCACTGCTCTGCTTTCCATTTGGTAGGCATGGGTACATTTGCAGGGAGGTCTTTGCATTGTGGCCAATAGCTCAACAGGTCAGGAGCTTGAATTGTTACCCTGTCTGGGCGCACATATTTCACACTGTGAAAGGTTTCACGTCCCTCTCCATCCACTATTCGAACAGTGCCCATTAACAGTGTCCTGCCTCTGTTTCACTGGCTGTATTTTTCATGAAACATTCTGTTCCTGACATGCTTGTTTGCACCAGGATGCACACATTTCATTGCTTCGGCCCAAATCCAGGGTTTCCTGCTGTTCTCAATCTCCTCCCAGACTCTCCGAGGAAAGGTAGGAAAGGACATCCCATAGATTTCATTCGCCTTCCCTAAGACCAGTCTCTTCTCTTTCTAGCTTTGGTCAACCTGAGACCTCTGGCCTGGCTTAGGCGGCCAGTCCTGGTTCTGCCAGCTACGCATTCTCAAAGAGACAAAAAATGGATCCCTGACTTCTTGCACAGCCAGGGTAGTGGAATCACCACTCTCTTCCATGCATTCCTCTGAGGCAAGAGCTTGAGGCTGTGTACCAGTTCCTTTTTCACAAGGCCACATAGGTTCCCCCTCTTCTTCTTCCTCACTGAGAATCTGTGCCCAGTAGTGAGCAGTCATCCTCACTCCTGAGACTATCCACTCTCCGCTGGGCGCGGAGGTCGAAACCTCCCATTCAAAGGCCTCCCTCATCTCATCTTCTCCTATGAGACTTGGGCTAGGCCCCCCTCTCCAAGGGTCTACTGATGCTCTGCCTGAATTGTCTCTCTGCAATCCAGAATCCGAACCATCAGCACATTGTTCTGTCTGTAAATCTGCACCCTCTAGCTTTGTGCCACACTCCCCTGAGGGGCCTTCTCAAACAGGCTCCGCCTGGTGCTGTGTGCTGCCAACTGCAGATTCTTGAACTTTTGTCCATGTGGGAGCCAAACGAATTTTGGGTGCTTTAAACAAGCCGTATTTCTTTAAGCACCCCGAACAGTGAGGTACCATGAAGACATCTCTTCCAGCATTTAAGCATATTACGCACACTTGCACAGGGTATCCAGGAATCCTCACATGAGGGAGGCAGTTGTCCTCTGTAGTAACACCTCTCAATGTCCCTTAACTTGTTTACTTCTGCTGCTGCCACAGCCCAGGCATGATCTGGGTAACAGGCTAGTCCTGAGGCCATGACTGCAGAGAAAAACAAACAAACGCTCACTGTTATTGAAAATCCCACATCACTGAACACTTTCTTTCACTTTCAAAATGGCTCCTGTGCTGCTGTGTTTACATTAGTACCCCACCCTGTAATGGCGGCGGCAGCACTCCTGTGCATCAACATTCTGAAATTGGGTCAAGCCACTGCACATACAATTTACACACTTTACTGATAACTTTGCTCAAAACTGCACAAACTTGCACTGTTCTTTTTCCTAGCACATTTATATGATTTACCACGGACTTTTCACTTGCTGAAAACATTGCTGTAGCTCACAGTCCCTTAAAGCCTAAGTATTTTAAGCACAGGATTGCCTGTAACTCTTGCCTCATAACTTGATACAACTCACAGTCTCTCTCTTGGCTTTGAAACTTTACTCTGACGCTGAACCCATAACTATGCTCACAGTCTGGCTTAACAGGCTTGCTTTTGCTGGTAAAAACTTAACACAGTCTTTGTTTGCAAAGCGATTACACTGCTGCACACAGATTCAGCTGACTTTTGGCAAAAATCACTGATTTGAGCAATTATTTCTGTTGGTACTCACTGTTATCAGTAGCTGTTTGCTGCGATGGAAAATGGCCTGCAGCCAGTCTTGGAGGCCTCTGGACAGAAGCGGGGTGGCAGTCCTGCCGATCGTCCCTCTGAACACCACACTCACAGTCCGGTCGATCGAGATGCGGGTTGAGCCTGAATTTAGACAGAAAAGTCCGTTTTTTAAACTTTTACAGCGCTTTCAGTCACTGCGACGCTCCTACGGTAAGCCAATACACGCAATCCACTCACACTCCCTCTCGAATGCTGGTCAGTCGCTGTAGAGCTGGTTTGGGTGCGGGACTGATTGCAGTCTCACCAATCACACAACGCCATGCAAATAAGCCTCTTTCCCTTGTGAGTGCTCTTCTCCTCACGACGATCGTCGAGCAGGCAAATTTAAACTGCAAAACCACTTTTTTTTTCCTTTTCTAACTGACTCCACGGCAGGAGCCCATTTCAACCATTTTTCATGGCCATTAACACCGCAAATCTCTCAGTTCACTAGAAAGCATTTCCAACGTCCAAGGCACAATTTTCCTTTTTCTACCCCTAGTCTTCCACACTTTTCTTTGTCACAACAGTTTTTAAAATCTGGCAAAACGCTGTAATCTTTGATGCAGGGCAAGGGCATACTCTCTCTCAGGCTTTACTGCTCCTTGGTAAACAGTTGGCATTTAACAGCAGCACATGGACAACAGCACACAGCGACACATTGGTTAACATTGCTTCAGATTTTTGGGCTACCCACTACCAGATAGCCAAAACGCTAGCCCTTTGCCTGAGCACCTTTCCTCCCTAAAATTCAAATTCAAAGCGGTGCCTCCATTTTGTAGATCCCCACCCCTTCATTTTGCAATGACAGGCGGTATGCTGTTTGAATCTGACAACAATACCAGGTGGGCTGGATTCAGGGAGGAATAGGTCACTCGGCACAAAGGCTAGGTTTGGCTACTCTGCACAGTGGCACCCAAGTAACTCCGAACACAGGAAGCAATAACTGTAATGTCCAATACCAGAAATGGGATTCTAAAGTGTGGCTTTTATTCACATCCAAACAGAATAAACAAACAGAATAAAAATGGACCCCCACAGGGCTACACTCCTGGTAATGCAGATTAAAAGAATCAAGAACACTTCTTCTACACTTTAGCCCTCAGGCTTTGAACCCACCGGGCACACAGCCAGGACTTGCACGCTGCTTTGGGTACACAGCCCGAACTTGTACACTGTTCTGGGTTTTCCTTGGCTTGGCTCCCTTGCCGGCCACTCGGACACCTTCCATATGTCATGGAAACATTTACTGGTGGCTCCCTAAACCACCTAAGAGCACCTCAGCTCTATCAGGGAATTTTCCTTTTAATCCCACGTCTGGGTACTTTCCTCAGACACTGGCCAAGTACCTGAGAGAAAGTAAAGTTGCCACAGAGCAAATCCGTAGAGGTGAATTTGGTTACTACTGATTTGGGGGGGGGGGGTCTCCCACCTCTCGCTCCCACAATTCATACCCGGCCATTTCTCTGGACAGTAAACACCTCATACTGTAAAGCTTAGCAATGTAGATTATGGCTAAATGTATGTCACATTTTCTCTACTTGTCTTGCTTTTCCTTTGTGCTGGACTTGAACATACTTTTATTTGGCATAGCCCATTGCTCTAGGCCCCTCACTGATTAAGCAGTCCAGTCCCCACATTACTACAGTACTTGGCTGTCTTTTTCCTGACCCCACAGTAACAGTCCCTTTAGTTTCCTTCTGTTAAAGTGAAACACACATGGCCCTCTTTCAGAGCAAACTCACCCTTTGGTTGCAGGTGCCCCACAGGCGATTCCTCCACAGGAATTTCTCTCTCAGAGCTTCTGGTGCCGCAGCCAACTTGAAATAGGCAGCTTCTTCCCTTAGCCAGAACCAGGAGGGTTGCCCCTGGAAAACAGGCAAACCTTTCCCCCATCCCCTCAGGGATGGGGCCCTTGGACCAGTAACAGCGGTCTCCACCACTTCAACAACCAGTTTCTGTGTTCCTCTTACGGTGGAAACACACACCTTCTTAACAGTAGCTCTAAAACAGAGCTTAAAGCTCTGAGAGCCTGCACACAGACAGCTGTACTACTGTCTCTCACCAAGACTGCGCACAGACTTAGTTCAAAATCCCAAATGTTCTATGCTAACCTTCAACTGCAAATTCCAGTGTGGCTTATGCAGCTGCAAAAGTTCTATGGTGATGCCATCCCTCAGTCTCAGCTGAGACAGTGTGAAATCCATTTAACTGGAGTTTCACAAGCTGCCTTCCCTGCCTACCACTAGGTCTTACTAGGATTCTAGTAACCCCGGGTAACGGGGGGGTTACAAATATATACCAGCTAAGCTTCAACTTATTAGCACAGTTTTTTTTTTCTTTTTAAAAAGGTGTAAAAAATATCCTGGTTTGATTTTCTCACATTTCAGGTTGAACGTGACTGAACTCTTCATTTACTAGTATTTATCCAGGAAAAGGCAGAAGACTAAAAAAAGTAGAGAAACAAAGTAAGAACAGCGATTTTAAAAATAATGATAAACCATCTGAATATTTGAAAGTAGGGGCAGGTCCATGGCACAACAGCGGTGTTGTGGCCACCAAGGAGATGAGCCCCAGAATTCCACATTGTGACCAGCTGGGGAGGGGGTTAAGTGCATCATGGTCTGCTTGTAGGGAGGGAAAGCATGGACTGCCCAGCATTCCACACTCTGGCTGGAGGAAGCCTGCAGTTGCAGCAATCCCAATCATTAGTGTGGGGGTAGGGCAAACTAATAGATAAAAAAAAGGAAGACATATTTCTTTATATCTGTACTCTAGCAAAAGAAATATATGGTGTAAACTATAGAACAGCCTTTTGAAATAGTTTGCTTCCAGCTTCTGAGTTCTGAGCTTTGCAAGTGCATGTTTGTCTCTGTGGTTGTGGATGGTGCAGGATCTTAACTCCCACCGTGGTTTCTTTTGCAGTATGGAGGAGTGTGAAGCTCTCTGCACCAGGCTAGCCATCATGGTGAATGGGCAGTTCAAGTGCCTAGGCAGCCCACAGCATCTGAAGAGCAAGTTTGGCAGTGGATACACCCTGCTGGCCAAGGTGGGGGCAGATACCATGGAGCAGGACCTGCAGGCCTTTAAGGAATTCGTGGAGAGTATGTTCCCTGGTGAGTACAGGCTGGTAGGGTGATACACTGCCTTGTAGCTTTCTGTCTCTTAGAACACTCAATCAGACAAATAGCTTCAGGGCTGTAGCTCGTAGCCATAGGGACTATTTGCACCCTTGCTAGAATGAACATATACACATATGCACACACTTTCTTTAGTGAATTTAAGTGCTTTATGAAAGATGTCAGACAAACGGCACGGCAAGCTGAAGCCCTCTGTTTATCCAAATGAAGGGTTTAGCATTAGTGGCAACAGTGCAGACTTACACTGAATGGAATCAGGACCCATTCAATGGTTAGTCTTTTTTTCTGCTCTTCCAGGGCCTCCTGCAGCCCCACTCCTTCGGGCTCTCACAAGCTGATACTACCCCTGCCCACCCACTGTCATGCCTGTCTCAGCTTCCCCCTGACCACTGTTGACATTCTCCATTGGTGGTCCAGTTTATCCCTGCCAGGGGTCGGCGGGCAGGGGGGAAGGAAGTGCCTGTTACATTGGGGAAGTCCGTCAGGGGCCAGGCACAGTGTGCTGGGTGGTCAGCTGCATGAGGGAGCCCTACAGAAGGCCATCATCTGGTGCTACAGGGCAGTCATTTTCCACTTTTCTGAGGCACCCACCCACCTCCCACAATATGTGTGTCCGTGGTGATGTCCTGGGGGTGGGAGCATTTGGCAGTGTGTGGTCACCCATGCTGCCAAGAACACCTCTGTGAACCCCCCACCAGGATCTGCTATGACAGCAGCTCACTACGACCCTCCTTCCAGGAGGGAATTATCCAAAGGATGCTTACAGTTCCCTCCCTGCCTCCACTTTTGGTATCTTGGCTCAGGGCATAAACCCAGATTGCCAGCAAGCCTGAGCGATGCCAGGTTATTCATTTTTAATGGGTTTTATTCCAAATACACATGCAGTACATGAAAACTGGGCCAGGGCCAAGAGGCTGGCTGCTCACTTTTCATGTTCCGTTTTAAATTTTTTGCACGTTTTAAATATTGTTATCCTGTCACCTCTTATTTCATCCTGTGATCTGTGCATGGGGTTGCAGTGTGAATTTATCCACACTGTCTCCCCAGTGTACCTCAGTCCTGCCATGGAGGCACCACTTTTTGTGGGTGAGAGGTCAGTTCAGACTCCATGCCACTGAGGTGCCAGCTAATCCACTGTGGCCATAGCAAGAAGCCAGGAACAAAGAAGAGTTCAGTTCTTAGGCCTGCTGTGGCATGTTTCTTTTTTTTTTTTTTTTAGTATTGTATTTATCCTCCTTCAGCCCTACCAGCATGTTTCTGTCCTCCTCAGCCTTCCCCCGGTATCTCCCAGGCCTTGTAACCCTCACGGATCCCCTCGCGGAGAGTGAAAAGAGTAGGGCTGTCCCCCCCACCTGAGCATAGCCAGAGCGGGCCCAAGAGCTCTGTGAGGTTGCGGCGCCGAGTACTAGAGAGGTTTCATGAACCTGGCAGCCGATTTTTCCTGTTTTCTTGGTCCTTCCCCTCGTGGCCATGAATGCGCATGCATGGAGGCGCACTCGCATCACGATGCCATGCTGCTTGTCTCCCTGACTTTGGCACTACCCCCCCATCCTCCACTGGGGGGCAGCCAAGGAGCATGATGGCATGCCCACCCTTCCCCGGGAGAGGAGAGCTGTCATGAGACGCTTGATCCTCTCCCTTCCCTACCAACCCCTGGTGGCCTATGCTCATTCCTGAACACGGGTCGTCAGTGTGGCGCGAGGTGTGGTGTCCAGTGCCTCAACCCTCAGCGCCACCGGGCTGCTGTGCCATATTTCTTATTTACAAATCAGTAGGAAAATAAAAACACCTTTTACTTACAGCTTCAAAAACAAAACCTAAGCAAACTTTGCCCCTTTTAGGCTTTCTATAGTTGATGCAGATGTAAGCAGTGAGGCACAACAGTGTTTTTCTTTTTGTTTTGCCAGAATAATGTCATGCTTTGGGACTATTGTGTTGCCCCCCCCAAAAAAAACAAAAAACAAAAGGGTCATTAAAAAGCAGCATAACATGTGCCCTGGAGTGCCTTATTGCAATTATAAAATGGTTCTTATAGAATTAACAAACGGCTTTTTATAAAGGTTTTTCTTAAAATTCACTTCGGCGCATGATATTGTGCTGAGACAACATTGTGGCTGGAGCTGCCTCTAGAACAATTAGCTTTTAGAATTTTTACTACTCATTTTATAATCAGGAGTTAGTCACAATGCTCTGCCTGTGACATCACAGTCATTTTCACTGCAACAGACTGTAAAGTCACAAGCTGGGAACTGGTTAGATAGCTTGTTGGTTAGTTAGTTTGTTGGTTGGTTAGTTTTGTTGACAAGGATTATGGCTTCATTTTCTTAATGAGCTTCAGCTATATGAGGCAAAGATTCAGTTTTCATAATAGTTGTCCTTAATTATACAACAGGCACAAAAAAATGGACAGAATCCTGCATTTTGATTGGCTGGCTGGCACCTTTTCAGCATTGTAAATCCTCCGGTGTTCCCACTGGAAAAGGTGCCAGCCACCATTCAGCTGCATCAGGAACTCCCTGGCAAATCCCTCCATTCATCGCAAATACACCACTGCCAAGCACACGGACGGATGGCAAGATTACCTAGACATTAACCCAACATCTGAAACTCCGTCACTAGCCTCAAAACTTCAAAAAAAGTGCTGCACCATTCCAGAAAAGCAACGCACCCGAAAGCAAAAAGAAAAGAAAATGCAGTTCATTCTCTTGACAGCAAATAAGCTGAAAAAATTCGTAAAAGTAGCAGTGCCAATCAGCGATCCTCCGGCACATGCGCAGAACTCACAAAAATCCAAGCAATGCGTCGCGGTAAAAACAAATGAGCAGCAACTTTAAAAGCGAACAGAGCGTTTTAAATATTTTTATTACAAAAAACAAGCAGGGGCTTTTTGTATAATCACAGTATACCCCTCCAGGGAGTGGGTATACTGGAGGATTCACTTCTGGTGTGGTTAAGTCCCTTACGCGCCGTGACCGGAATCCACACCAGCCGTGGTAAATCCTCCAGTATACCCACACCCTGTCAGGGTATATTGCTCAATTATAATGAACGGAAAGACCTTTGCATTGGAATTGTGTGGATTGGAATTCTGCTGATGCCAGCTTTGATTTAGTTTCCTGGTCCCCTCAATTCACTGTACCACTAATCACAAACAGTTCAGTTCGAATTGTCTCTGTGTACCCCCTTCTGCCCTTTTCCCTATCAGAATAACACACTATCCATCTGCCTACTGCATAAAAGTGTGAAACACTTTTTTTTAAACTTATTATGCTTTTGTTGAGTAAAACGAAAAACTTACTAAGATAAAAAGAAAAAGAGTTAAATTCAACATACAGTCACATTGTTTCCATAAGACCTAAGTTACAGAGCGGTCCTGATGCACATGTTGTGGCCATTCATAATAAAAAAAAAAATTTCAAGCAGTTTATCTAACTAACAATAAAACAGGAACTTTAAGGTGGGTTCCAGAGAGCAGCGGCCAAGAAAGGACAAATTTCCACTTCAGCTCTCTCTTATACGGCAAACATTTACTTCATGGTCATTTTTGGATATTTTGACAGCTTACAATTTCTGTTTTTTTCTGTGGAATTTTGAGGAAGTTGAGTGGTCAGAGAGGAGCAGCAGCGGGTTCTACGTCGAAACACCCACTGCGCAGCAGGCAGGCCCTAGTAGCAGCAGGTCCCAGCAACTTTGAGAGACAGAAGGGGAGCCAACCACACAAGCCATTCTACACTCGGTCCATGGAACCAATCAAAAAGTGGAATCCATTCTTGCTCAATTACATGCACATTCAGTGCGTTTGGACGAGCTTCAAACCAAGGTGGATACAACTGATGTTTGGTTGATAAAACTTCTAGGAACCACCACAAATTAATAAAAGAAAACACAACCTTACAGCACTGGATGGAAAATCTGGAAAACTAACTTCGTTCTGCCAGTATTAGAATTGTTGGGATGCTGGAGCAGGTTGAGGGAGATATTATCACTGCCTTTATTCAGAACTGGCTAACTGAACACTTACAACTTGGCACTGCACCTCTTCTTAAAGCAGTTAGTTTATAGTATCTCTCCCTGTGCAAAGCCTACTTCTTCCAATTACAGCAGAGCTGTCTTAGCTGTTACCTGTTACTGACAGTGTAATGACCTGGGATTTACTACTTAATGGAACCAGGCAGTGTTCCCCTCTACAAATTGATGGACAGCCTGTGCATATCTTTCCGGATCTGAGCTATGCCACCCGCACTCGGAAGAAGCAATTTGATGGAGTGCAGCAACAACTTCGTGCCCTTGGAATTGTTGACTCCTTTCTACTCCCAGCTCAGCTCCATATTCAGTATGGCGGTAATGTGTTTCAATTCACCAATCCAGATACCACAGGGAAGTGGGCAGTGAAAACTGCAAATTAATTTGCACAGAAAGACGCCAAATTGACAGATGAAGAGGCTGCTTCAGAACAGTGACTTTTAATATGCCTTAATTTCCATAGATTAAAGTGTAATGTCATGGCAGTGCTTTCCTAGCTTCACATACTGTTTAATTTTAAATGGGTTTTTTTCCGATGGGGAAATGGGTCGTTATATTAACCGTTCAGCCCTACGTATTGGGGGCTACCTTGTTCACTGGATCTATTATATTGATGACTTTCTTTTAATCTGTTTACTCCTAATATGACAAATCATGGGACTCAGTTTCTTCCCACTGTGAACATTTTAGGCATGCGCTGTTCAATGACTATCTTTAATTCTAATCGGGAAGTGTAGTAGCAATCTGTTTAGCTTTACAAATCTCCGCTGATATGATGTTGCACAGTATTGAGTTTAACAGATCTGTTTTAAACCATTTAATTTCCTTCTAGATATGATACTTCTCAACTATCATGGCTGAGAAGTTATAAACCACCTTAGGGTGACGTTTGCTGTATTTTGAAGCCTTTAGAAATTAATCTTCTGGTTACAGATATAGTATGGGGGCAGAACCATTTCCCACTAGTGGATACTGACTCTGAAGATTATAGTTAACCTCTGCTTTATTTTTGCCCTGCATTTGACTGCTTGCATGCTTTTATTGTAAATGATTTTAGCAAAGATTCATGTGTTTTTCTTCCCCCTTCAAAAATGTAGTAGCAATAGAAGGGAGACTGCTATTCACTGTATTAACATATGCTGTCTATTCTGTAATGATCGACTCTCTGAGATTATATGCTTGTATTGCATTATGTTATAAAACAAAAATATAAGTTTAATAAAATAAATAAACCATGAACTTTAAACTGTTAACTAGCATGCCTCCCCTGTTCTCTCCCCCCAATGCTTTTGTCCAGTGTCTATATCAGTCAAGTTTTATAGCCTTTGAATCTTGCATAGGCACTACGGTCCCATGTTCTAAGGGTCCCAGAAGGACATACAAAGAGCTTAGTGTAGTCTCTCAAGCCTAATTACCAGTTCACAGATATGCTGCTCTTAAAATAACCTCACAGACTTATATGGGATCAAATAAGTTTCATCCAGACCCTAAATCTGAGTGGACCTCTTCATCCGGGGCATCCAGAGGTACAAGGTATCTGTACCAAGGATTCCAGATCTCAGGGAATTTCTCTTTTTGTAACCTTAGGTCACTAGTAATGGGTTCCATCTGTTCTGCATCTTGAACTTTTTGTCTACACTGCTCTAATGAGGCTGGCATAGGTGATAACCAGTTTATGGTTATACATTTCAGCACTGCTACTCTGAAAATGTTCTCCAACTTTCGACTACCATTAGTTCCCCTCAGCATTGCTGTGAAGCCTAAGACTAAGTCAGAAAAAGGTTTTTGGAATTTGTCTGCCCAGAATTTGCTGTGGAAGACTTTTTGGGTGAAGATTTACTTGCATTCTAAACCTAACCAGTTAGTAGGGTTCTGGAGTTGAGTAAGAGTACTGAGACTGAACATAGGGTGTACTTTGAGATCCTCAGTGTTTCCTAAATATGTAAAGCAAATTTTCATGCTAATAAAAAGGTGTGAGATTTAAGGCATTGGAAACTTCCAGATCTTACTTCGAGAAAATGCTGAGCGGAGAAGGAGATCTGGAGTAGTCCGAAGTGTCCCATCTGGAGTCCTTTCCTGACAGAGTATACCGATGCCATCTGGGTCGCTTAGAGCTGGGAGACCCTGGTGGCGATCTGAAGGGAGGCCTTCTCCTGTCTTTAGATCTGCCCCTAGGAGGTGGAGTCTGTTCCTTGGGGGTTGGTGGTCATCCTGCTTGCCCCTGAGGTGGAGGGGGGGTGTAGGAGGTGAAGGAGTAGGAGTAGGAGGAGGAGGAGGTTGAACAGGGGCCACATCCTTTCGGATGGTGTCCCACCAAAAAGTAAAGAGTTCCTTTACTTCTTCGATATTCATGCCTGATGACGGGCTGGCGCCGGTGGTCTGTCGCTGGGGTCTGGCGTCTGGTCCCCAGGTGTCTCCTGGTTCGGGGAAGGTTCCCATGGGAGCCCGGCATCTTCTGTGCCACCCGCCTGATCTTCGGGCAGTGTGGTGTCCTCCTCACTCGATTCCCTGTGACCAGCGTCCGCCGGTGATGGGGGCGGTCTTCCACTCCAGAGAGTGTGATGCCAACGTCGGTCTCCTGGCCGACGCCTTCGGATCGGGCAAACGCCCGGCCAGCAACTGGCGTCTGGCTGGTGTCGTCGGCTCCTGTGAGCGCCTGGCCGACTTCAGATGTTTAGCCGATGTCGGATGTTTAGCCGAAGACCGGTCCGACGCCCTTTTCAGGGACATCAGGTCCTTGGTCTTTCTGGGAGCTGGATCAGGACCTCTGGGTGGTTGGGAGACCGACCTGGAGTCAGTGTCCCAATGTCGGGTGGAAGAAGAGGATTTATGGTGCTCAGAAGACTTTAAAGTCTTGATCGGCTGGAGCGAAGAAGAGCTACCTGAAGTCCGGACCTTAACCAAGGGGTGGGCTGTGACCGAGCCCTGGAGGGAGAGCGGTCCAATCTGGAGCCTGAGGTGCGGGAGTCCGAGGCCCGAGTCGGGGATCTGGACCTCACCTTCTCCCGGTGCTTGTCCTGGTGCTTATGGGCCTTCGAAGAAGATTCTCCCCTGGAGGAAGGTTCTTGGTCCATCCTTTTTAATTTCTCTTCAAGGAGATACGCTTGTAGTGCCTTCTGATGGTGGATCCTGGTGCGGCTATTGAACCCTTGGCAAAAGGTGCAGGCCTTGGTATTGTGGTCCGGGCCTAGGGAATGCACGCAGGAAGAGTGAGGATCCTTGAAAGGGATCCGTTTTCCGCAGGCACACTTAGAAAGGTGACCGTCAAGTGACGGAGTTGGAGAGGACATCAGTTGGCAAAAAATACACAGAAAGTTCTATAGTCGTCATACACTAGGTAGAAACCGAGAGGCCGATGCTGGTGAGTCGACGGCAGGAAAAGAACTGGGGATTCTGGGGCACCGCCTCCTTTTGTACTACACCTGACTTCGGAGGCGGTCCCCACTGTATACTGCTAGCTAGAAAATTTCCGTGGGGTCCTGGTGCCTGCTGGCTTCAGTCCTAATGGTGTAACCTGCTGCAAGAGCTGTTCTCGAAGATCTGCTGTTACGGTAAGTTCTTATGTAACTGTACTATTCTGTTATAAGTTTTACTTACAGCACTTAATTAATTACAGTAGTTGTCTGTTACCAGGTAAGTACACTAGGCAAATAAACCGAGTATTTTCAGGAATGACACAGGCATTATAGAGTATATGAAATAAGTAATGTATTACAGTAGTACGTGACATATAGTATTTGGTAGAATCCAGGAATTGCAGAATATATTCCTCATAGAAACAGTAACAGATTATATATCTGCTATGATCACAGGATTATTCTTCCTCATATCTCATCTCCTCTTCATGCTTTTCCCCTGCTGAAGTCATAATCCGTTATTTGATCATATCATTTCCACAAGATGAAGTCTGGGGAACAAAGACGATGTTTTCATGCAAATGTCAAAACACTGCAAAGATCACCCACACTACAAAAAGTTGCATCAGTTTAATCCATAATAGTTCACCTCATATGCCACCAACTCCTAGCCCAATATTTCACCCTGTTGGGCTTCCTCAGGAGAAGGTAGTCCTTAAGTCAGTCTCAATTTTCAAATTGCATCTTTGGTAATATGATGTAATAGTATTTGAGTTTGTCCTCAAAGAGACTGTAACTTTGTTGTGCTTGAAAATAGGCAGGGTCTTGCCTAATGCACCTACCTGGTCAACAAAAGCTAATAAATAAATAAATATAGACTACATCCTGAGTGGGATTTCTGCAAGCTCTTGTGACATCACTATTACTAGTGATGATGTGAAAGGCTGCAGAAATCCCGCTTGGGATCAGATTTACATACATAGTCTCTTTGCAATTTGAAAATCAATAACCATTTAAGGACCACCTTCACTTTTAGAAGTCTGACAGGGTGAAATGTTTGGCTAGGAGCTGGTGGCATATATTAACATACTAGCATACTAATTGCCAGCAGATTAGGCCTTACGGTCTGTGATGGAATATTATTAATGACACTGATAAATGCAATATATTCTAGTGGGGGTGTATGTGATGGAATATTATTAATGACACTGATAAATGCAATATATTCTAGTGGGGGTGATCTTTGCTGTGTTTGGATGTTGTGACTATCAGCCCCATTAATAAGGAGGGACACTAGCAGAGGGGCCACCCAAAGGACCATTTGTCTTTTCATGCAACTGTCCTCAGTAATAAGGAATGAAGGGATGTAAATTAATAAATATTAATTATTGATATATTGAATTTTGTCTAAATATTATATTTTCAAAAGTGTTCCTTGAAAATAGAAAATGCTGTAACAATTTCTGCTGTAAGGAACGGTAAGCCCCTATAATTTGCAGATGGCCCATGTACTTTTTTTTTTTCATTGAGCTTTTTGTCCATAGCTTCTGTCCATCCAGTTCTTGGGCCTGAGGTATACCCCATGGCAGCCCCTTTCCCATCCTCTGCTACCTCCACCATCTCTCCTGAGAAGGTCCACGGCATGCAGCCTAATGGAGCTGAGTATTCCCCAGTTTTTTCTTCCCCCACATCACCTTACACCTGTACAATGGTGTTGTTTGCCTTCCTAATGGCCTTGGACATTGCAGCTAACCCGGGGAGGGGGCAACTTCCCTAGCCTGCTATACTGGTTGCAATACCATCCTCTCCCTGGCTTGTGTTTCTAGCAGCAGTTCTGTTTCCCAGCCCAGTTTTCCTCTCTGGGTGGACACAGAGGCATGGCACACTTCCGCTGGGCCAACATGCGGCCCACCAATATACTATTATAAGCACTAAGACATGACCAGGGGTAGGGTTGCTGTTTGTCAGTCTAACCTTAGTGGGTCATGAGATGGAGCCAAGTGCATTGGGCCTCTGGAGTTAAATACACAAAGGTAACCTAATCCCTGTAGTGCCTTAATGTTTCTATTGAAACTTCAAAAAAATGTCATTAATATTTCTAAAGATAGCATGTTTGCAGCCATGCTAGTCCTTCGAAAACATGATGAGTTGTAGATTTTAATTAAGCAGTAATGCACAACAGGGTGTTGGTTGTTGTGGGATTTATCCACACCTGGTGTGGTGCATCACGAGGCTGCAGGCCAAGTGACTTTAACCACACCAGAAGTGGGTAAATACTATAACAACCCACACCCGGGAGTGCATTATTGTGATTATACTGTGCAATATGTACTTTTCTTGAATAAAGATTTTTTAAAAATATGTTATAAATGTAACTTTTTGGATGTGTCTTTAGAATTGTTTTTCTATTTTAAAAAATGTCAATCCACACTTTATTGAATGGCCCCCCTTCCCGCCAGCACCAGACAGCTCCCGCCCAGCCAGCAATGGAATGGTTGTTAGATTGCAATGAGACTTTCATCAGTAAAAAGAAAAAGGCAGTTGCGAGTGTTTGGCTGGTTTAGGGAGAGCAGCAGCTTATATTAGTGCACTGAGAGGGTGAAAGAGGAGCCGGCGCAGGGAGATTAAGGGGTGAGAGAGAGCGAGACCTAGAAGGAGTGGCAAGCACTGGGAAATTACAGTTTTTTTTTTTATTGTGAGTGCAGTTAGAGAGGAAGGGATGCTAAACATTTTAACATCAGGCAGTTTTTTAGAAACAGTCGGGAGTTGAGAGAGAAAAACACACAGTATAGAGGAAAAAGTTTAGGTCTGTGTTTTTCTTGAAGAGGGCATCATTTTCATGTTTCCTGCATTTACTTTTACCAGCAAGTGTAAGAGGGGAAAAAATGTTGGCTGGATCGTTCTGACAGTGTTTTGTTGCAGTGGCTGCCTCACTCTTTTTGCTTGGGTTGTCATGGGATTTACCCAGGGCTAAAAGTGCCAATCACCCAGTCTGAATGCCGGATTCACAAACCCCATTGTACAGAACTTTTTATTGGACCTACAAGCTTTTGGGATCACACAGCTGCCCCCCCCAAAAAGAACGTATTAGCAGGTTTGTGCGGTGGTAGGGTATTTTTGTCAGGGTTGAGAAGTTTTGCAGGATCCGCAATGAAACTGTGTGCACAATTTTCCACTGGCCCTGACCAAAACCCATGAGTGAGTTCTGATAATTCTGCCCCTCACAAGTGATGGTAAATGTCATATTCTGAGTCAGGCCATTGTGTGTCCAATTTATACAGTGCTAAAACTTTTAAATCATTTCTTTTTTATAAAAATGTACTGGTTTCTTTTTGGTTCAGTGCTTTGTTTGAATGTAGAAGAAGCCATTGTGATGTCATCTGGCATTGTACTACAGTTGTGGCCAGTGTTGCATTGGTTGATGTTTGGGTGACATGGTGGATCATGGCAGAAATTGTCACAGAACAATTAACAGAACAAAACAGAACAAGGTAGAAGATACCAGTCACACTAAAACCAAGGTTCTAGATTTCAGAAGAGCTAACGTTCCTGAAATTAAACGTATAGTCGCAGCCATGCTAGACAGGGTTGCCAACAGTCCCGTATTTTGGGGTGAAAATCCCTGTCCCATATAAAATCCATATGGGACGCCTGTTATTCCATATTTTCAGGTTGGCTGCTAACAAACTCAAAGTCCCAGTCTCCATAGCGGCTGGAGCTAGCTGCAACATAGTGCGCATGCGTGGGACCCAGTAGGTAGACGTCTCATCGTCAAAGAGAGCAGGATTTTCCTGGTGATGAGAGTGAGTGTGCTGCCGCGTTGTCATCCAATGAGGAGAGTGCTGAGTGAGCTGAACTGTCGTTGTGGTTAAGCTGGTGGAGTGTGTGGACTATAAAGTACAGTGCCCTAAAAAAGAAGCAGTCGCGGGCAGAAGGAAAGCATAAGTCCACCAGAGAAAGAAGAACAACTGACTGAGCCGGGGCTGAGGAGGCTGAGCTGCGAGTGTACTGCCGGCACTACCATCTGTGTCTGAAAGTCCTTGCTTCAACTCTGAGCAATGCAGGGCTGTGGCACGCTGTGTGGAGTGTGTTCTGTCTGGACAAGACTGGTGATGTGGTCATCCAATTGTCCACAGTCCAAAGAGGAGAGAGAGAGGATGAGGAAAAAGCTGCTGGCCTGGCCTGTAGTAGTCTGGTCCTGATGGGAGCGAGTGAGTCAGTGAGACGATTAGCGACAGTGTGGCTGGCAACTTGGCAGTTTGCAAGCAAACATGCAGGACAGATCAGCAGCACAGGAGAAAAGTGGTTGGGTGAGTCGAGAAAATAATAAAAAAAAAAAAATGCTCAGCAGGCGCCTTTTTTGGGGGCTAGGGTAAGGGTTCCTTACTTTTCTCTTTCTCTCTCCGGTCTCTGGATCGGGGCGTCTACAGAAGAGAAGTCCTAGTCCTGCTGCTCTGCACACTTCATTAGGCAGGGCAGCGGAGGGGGGGGGGTTAGGACTGGAGTCACAGTCACTCCACCTCCAAGGACGAGCTGAGGAGGGCCACTCACAGCAGGGGCCTGGCTAACACTGACTGGCTTTGGCCTGAGTGGCCTGGTGATTCTCCGAGCAGAGCCCATTCTGTTCCAGTCAGAACAGAAGCATGTAAAAAGTGTACTGTTTGTGCTTGGCAGCTTTAAGTTTTGGGCATGAAATCTTTTACTCCCAGGATAGGCAATCATAACTGGTGCCTGGCGAGACTAAAATCGTTCTGGGAACTGAACACATTTTGTCAAAATGCAAAAATGCTTCTGTGGATGAAATGCATTTTGTGAAGCAGAACAATAAAATCTTTTTGCAGATAAAAGACATTTCAAACAGTGAAAATTACTACAGCAATGAAATGCATTTTGCCCAAGCTGGTGTTTAAAGCATCACTTCAGAGATTCAGGCACCTGCTACCCTTGGAGGAATCACTAGACAGGTCAAGCTTCTTTCTCATCCAAGGTCTCTATACAGTCACCGCTCCTGAAAGGCATATTAAGGCCTTTCCCTTTCCTCCACATTCCTTCACTCTACCTGCTCCTGTTATGAATGTCTGACACCAACACCAGGATTAGCTACAGATAGAGTTTACAGCCCCCGAAAATACTTAATACCTTTCTGCGTGATGTCAGCCTCGAAGTGGCCTGGGGGCAGGGTTTTTTTCCCCTTATTTTTGAAATCCAGTATTGGCAACCGTAATGATAGATGGCAGAGACTTGGAAGATGTAGAAGACTGTTGGGAGGCCTTAAAAACTGCTTTAAATACAGCTACGTGCACTAGGCAGATCACCAAATCCAAAAGGAAGAAAAATCCACTCTGGTTCACCAAGGAAGTTGCAATCAAAATCGAGGAAAAAAGGAGGGCTTTTGCTAAATATAAACAAACTAAAAGTGAATTAGATGGAGAAGAATACAACAACAAGCTGAGTGAGGCAGGAAAGGCAGTTAGGAGATCAAAAGCGCAGACGGAGGAGAAAATAGCACAGGAGGTCAAGAAGGGAGACAAAAATAAAATTTAAAGCATTCAGAAGAAATGGGCAGACTGAATGGGCCTTGCGGTCCTTATCTGCCATCAACTTCTATGTTTCTATGTAAAACCTTCTTCAGATATATAAGGGACAAAAGAAAGAGCAAGGGGGGAATAGTCAGGTTAGCAACAAAGGAAGGAAGATGGCAGAGACAGACGAAGACAAAGCTGAGTTACTAAATGATTTATTTTTCTCCATCTTTACCATAGAAGACAACGGGAAAGGTCCTATGCTAAGTAGGTCAATACACAACACCACAGGAGCAGACACAAGACCCTTCACAAAGGAAAGGGTCCTAGAAGAACGGAATAGGCTCAAGGTAGCTAAAGCAACGGGACAGATGGCTTCCACCCTAGGGTACTGAAGGAGCTTCAGGAAGAAGTGGCTGAGCTTTTCTGCAAGTCACTGGAAAGTGGAATAATACCTCAAGATTGGAAAGGGGCAACAGTAGTACCTTGACACAAGAGTGGAAGCAGGGGAAGGCATGAAACTACCGACCAGTCAGTTTGACCTCGGTGGTAGGAGAAATTATGCAGTCACTACTAAAGGAGAGGATAGTGAAGTACCTGGAGGATAGCAGAAAGATTGACCCCAGGCAACATGGCTTCACAGCAGGATGTTCTTGTCAAACCAATATGATCGACTTTTTCGACTGGGTCACCAGAGCAGTCAACCAGGAAGGAACCATGGACATTGTGTACCTGTACTTCAGCAAAGCATTTGACACCATCCCCCACAGAAGGTTAGCTAACAAATTAGAGCATACAGGAGTTGGTCATAAGACAGTGAACTGGATCACCAACTGGCTGCAAGATAGGATGTGGAGAGTGCTTGTCAGTGGATCATTATCAAGGGAAGGCAGAGTGACCAGTGTCATTCCATAGGGGTCTGTGCTGGGACCTATCCTCTGTGGAAGGGTGTCGGAATTGATAACAAAAGACAGAGCAGAATAGGTTTTATTTTCTTTCAAAAAAAATTGCTAACTCAGAATAAAAATAAACAAAATAATAAACTAGCTCAGACTGAGCTCCAGAACTACTCTTCCTAGTAGTGCTGCCAGAGAAGAGATAATCTTGACATCAGCTTCTCCACTATCTTCTGTGCTCATTAACCTGGAGTGCTGACATTCAGTACTGCTCCCTAGGCTAATCTGATTCAACTGAGTACTAGAGGGGCTTTTATACTGTCTTACTGCTATATCACATGGTCTGCTGATCCGCCCCTAAACTAATACAGCAGGTTTCCTGAACTAATACACACATTTTGGGGGATCTGTTAGACACAGAACCCTTTAATATCATATACCAAATTGTCAGCAGTTTAGATAAATATTTTATTTCAAAGGAAAAAACAGTTATTAAGGTTGCATTCTCAGTTGCTCATTAATGTGACTAAGCCCTTCCCATAATACAGTGTCATGCTTTGCTGGGTTCCATAAATAAGCCTCTGTGTGGGCTGCTTGGCTCCTCATAGCAGAGGTTTAGAGGTGTACATGGCAACAGGTAAGGGAGTTCCTGTTTTAAACCTATCCACCAAAACAATTTTTAAATGCACTGCTTTTAAAGTTTTGTCCGTACTAGCTTTGTGGAGAGTAAAGTCTGTCTATTTGGGAATGCTGTTAGACTTTTAACTGTCTTGTCGGCTGAAATAAACAGCCAACGGGTTGCCTTTTCATTTGGGCCTTATATGTTACATAGGGCTTTCCTTGCCCTTTATCCTATACTGGACCCCTTTTATACTGAAAACCCTCTGCTCAGGGTTTTAAACAAAACAAAATCTTTTCTGGTACTTAATTATCCCCGCTTAGTGCCTAGGCTTGAGTCTCCAAGACACTTGGGGAGCCATGCGCTTTCTCAGTGCATCTTTGCGCACACCTTGGAGCTCCAGGTGGCTCTGCACCAAAGCGTTGCACCATGCATCTAAGTCTGTGCATGGTTCACTCTGACCGATGCGGGTGCAAATGTAGGGGAAAAATGTTTCTGCTGCAAGCTGCTACAAGCTAAAGTGACTTGCACCATTCAATATTTAGACCGCAAGCAGTGGTTTATATTAAGAAGCAGCTCTGGCCCGGTCAGGCACGGCACCAGAACAGCTACAGGTGTGCTTCTTTGTATTATACCTGCTTGCACACCTCATAGCATTCGTGGCCTCCGTGATATTTACAGTGGCTTTCTTTTTAGCAGGGACACCAGGACCAGTAGAGCATTGCAAGCGCTACTTCTGGTCTGGTTACACTTAATGGGGAGCTTCAGGAGCTCCAAAACAAAAAGAACACTCCTTAGTTCTGCACCCTGCTATTAGCCACAAATATGTCCTATTTATCAAACAGGAATGTTGCACTTTATTCCATTGGAGAAAATTACTAATAGTAGAAAATTACTAACCCCTTTCTTTACCCGAAAGTACAGCTTATTACAAGGGCAGCTATAACTAGGGGTTTGTCCAACTGGTAGGCATAGCAGAAAACAAAAAGGAGTATGCTCACGGATAAGTGGTGCTAAAGGAACCACAGAAAGCTTATTGGTAATAAGTTACTAGCACATATGAAGCCGTAGTAGGACTCCACACTCGATGGAGATTTAAGTTAACATTTTATTAACACGACCATCACCATCACCATGCCTGACATGTTTCGAGTAAAACTCCTTTCTCAAAGGCATAGCAGCCTACTCATAGCACTTGAGACTGAAAGGAAACATAGCGAGGCAGTACAGACAAGAAATACCTTGGCAGGAGGCCATCTGGTTCCATGTGATATCGGTGACTAAACAATGGCGAACATCAAAACAGTGCAAACAAAAGAGTGACTACAATATAGGCAACTGCATATTGCAGAGAGTTCCATTTTCGGCAAATTTTGCATTACAGACATTGCAAAATGGGCTATTTACACACAAAATGTGAAATTATATGCTAGCCATTGCAAATATTCTACCCAATCACACCTTCCATACTCTGATACAACCACACTCAGGCGCTCATTCTGGTCCGGATAGCTCCTTTTGCCAGTGGTGCTCCCAGCTCTGGACAGCATCTGTTTGAGCCTAACCTCCATCATCTGCTGTTCTTCCATGATACATTCCAGCAAGCGCCATATGGTGGGGTGGCAGGCACCGAGGCGCAAATTAAAGCCCCAGTGCCACCCCTCCAACGCGTTATATGTCAGTGTCAGTTGCTCAGCAGGTAGCACACTCGCCTCTGAGGTCGGGAGATCAGAAGGCTGTGGGTTCTATCCCCACACCAGGCACTTGGGTTAAATCCCAGTACTGACACTGTAGTGCAACATGAGGAGGGTGCTGCACTGATGAAGTGCCATGTTTCGGATGAGACTTTAAACTGAGGTCCCATCTGCCTGTCCTGGTGACAGTTCAGGTGGATGTTAAAGATCCATTTTCACTTCTCAAAAAGAATAAGGGAATTTCCCCAGTGCCGTGGCCAAATTTCCCCCCCATTCACTAAAAATACCACCAACAGCTTAATCTGGTTCAAGGTCAGTTGGCATTCATCTGTATCCCCCTCCCCCGGGTTGTGCCTGAAAATAGGGAGAATTTGTCTAGTGCACTTACCTGGTCAACAGAAACTAAATAAATAAATAAAAATAAATTTGTACACGCCTGACCAAGCTTTGTCACCTCGAAACAGTTCCAAAGAGTTACCAAGTTACCTGATAATGATAGACCCCTTTTGTAGATGTGGGGGGCTGCACCCCCCCATACCCCCTGCTATTTCTATATATCAAACACAGAGGCACTATTTGGTAGTGGGGGTAGGCTACAACTCAGGATTGCCATACTAGTAGTCGCCGTATTAGTGCTGTCGACATTAGTTACTTGTCGCCTTTTATTATCTGTCACTGTTTAAGTAGTTGCAGTTATTTATTCGCCATTATTGAGTCACCTTAATTTATTCGCCATTATCACGCATTACCAGGCCACCCTGCCAAAGCAGAAAAGTGAAAATAAAGGATAGTAAGAAAATGCTGCTGCAGCAAGCTTTTAGATTGGGGAAAAAAGTAAAGAAGGATGTCTCAAAACGCTTCCCAACTTCGGAGAGGGGGAGGCTCATACTGCCACATCCTCTTTAACATATTTATCAGGTATATTGCAAATGACCTAAAAGGGAAGGTTTGCCTGTTTGCAGATGACATAAAACTCTGCAACAGAGTAGACACACAGGAGGGAGCGAAATGTATGGAAGCAGACCTGAAAAAACTTGAGGAATAGTCCAGGGATTGGCTGTTGAAGTTTAATGCCAAGAAGTGCAAGGCTATGCATATAGGAAAAAGAAATCCAAGGATAAAGTACACACTAGGAGGGCATCAGTTAGAGGAGACAAAGAGAAAGAGACCTTGGAGTAGTCATTGCGGATGACTTAAAGGTTGGAAAACAGTGTGAAAAGGCAGCACAGAGGGCGAGTGGCATCCTTGGCTGCATTGGTAGGGGAATTACAAGTAGAAAGAGGGAAGTTATCATTTCTCTATAGGTCCTTGGTGAGGCCACTTTTAGAGTACTGCAGTCGGTTTTGGAGGCCCCAGCTCAAAAAGACATAGACCACCTGAAGACAGTACAGAGAAGGGCTACAAAGATGGTGCATGGACTGCATCATGAGCCATACGAGGCAAGACTCCGAGAACTAAATCTGTACACCCTTGAGCAGAGAAGAAACAGAGGGGACATGATCGAAACTTTCAAGTATGTTAAGGGAATCAACACAACACAAGCAGAAAACCTCTTCCAGCAAAACAGGGATGTGCATACAAGGGGGCACAACTTGCATCTGGTGGGAGGCAGGTTCAGAAGCAACCTCAGGAAGTCCTGCTTTACAGAAAGGGTCATAGACCCATGGAACAGCCTATCTCAGGAGGTGATGGAATCCAAGACAGTAAGCGAGTTCAAACTCGCATGGGACAGACATTGTGGACACATCATGGTAGACAGGACTGGAGAACAGCACAGGTAGTGCCCCTCCACAAAAGTGGTCCCAAGGATGACCCAGGGAATTACAGACCAGTTGGTTTGACCTCCATTGTGGGCAAGCTCATGGAGACCATACTAAAGGAAAGGTTGGTGGAATATCTAGAGGAGCATGGTCTTCAGGATGCGAGGCAGCATGGGTTCATGGAGGGGAGATTGTGTCAAACAAATCTGATTGACTTCTTTGACTGTGTCACTAAGACAGTAGACAGGAGCCAAGCGATAGACATCCTCTGTCTTGATTTCAGCAAGGCTTTTGACCCTGTGCCCCACAAAAGGTTGATCAGGAAGTTGGTGGATCCCAGGGTTGGGGAAAAGATGGCCAGATGGGTGGAAAACTGGCTGAGGGACAGAACCCAGAGGGTGGTTGTGGGGGGAGATTTATGTGGCACTAGAGATGTAACCAGTGGGGTCCCGCAGGGCTTGGTGCTGGGGCCAGTGTTGTTCAATGTCTTCATCAGTGACATTGGAGATGGCATTAAGGGTAAAATATGCCTATTTGCAGATGACACTAAGCTCTGTGGAAGAGTGGTCACAGCTGAAGGGATACAGGACCTGCAGAAAGACCTGGAAATACTGGGGAAGTGGTCCAGGATATGGCAGCTTGGCTTCAATGCCAAGAAATGCAAAGTTATACATATTGGAGCCAAGAATCCCAGGACAAAGTACTATCTGGGTGGAGTCCGAGTATTTGTATCAGAGGAGCAGAAGGACCTGGGAGTGATGATCACTAGTGACCTGAAGCACTCCACGCAGTGCAAGAAAGTAGCAACAAAGGCAAACAAGATGCTGGGATGCATATCTAGGGGGATCAATAGTAGGAGAGAGGAGGTTATCCTGCCCTTGTACAGGTCATTGGTAAGGCCGCATCTAGAATATGGAGTTCAGTACTGGTGCCCACACCTCAAAAAGGACAGTAACCTGCTGGAGAAGGTCTAGAGGGAGGGCTACAAAGATGATAGCAGGTCAGTAGGGTAAGCCATACGAGGAGAGCTTGAGGGCACCGAACATGTTCTCCCTGGAAGACAGGAGAGAGAGAGAGAGGACATGATTGGGACCTTCAAGTACTTAAAAGGAATAAATAAGGTTGATAAGGAGAATCTCTTTAAGCTGAGTGGCAACCATAACACGAGGAGGTACAGTTTTAAGCTGGAGGGTGGGAGGTTTAGGAGGGAGGTCAGGAAGCACTTCTTCACTTGGCATGCGCTGCCGGAAGAGGTAATCTCATTGAAGACAGTGGGCAGCTTTAAGAGAGGCTGGGATAAGCATGGGGGAAGGTAAGGATCATGGGTAGAGAGGATGGGAGGAGTGGGAAGGGAGGGCAGGGACATTAGCTCAAGCTGTGTACCCTGCAATACGAGTAGACTTGATAGAACAAATGGCTTTCTTCTGCTGGCTTCTTCGTATGTTCGTATGGTGCAGTCCAGATAGGGAGATGGGCAAAAACATGGGCAGACTAGATGGATCATGCATTCCCCATCTGCTGACATGATTCCTATGATTCTATGTTCCTAAAACAAACTTTTGTTTTCTTTTGTTCTGGTACTTTCCTGGTGCATCACCCATGATGCGATCTGCCAAACCACACCATGACAGAAACGTACATGACGCTGTCCATAACTGTAGCTGTACTCCCATGGGCCAAGGGCTCCTGTTTGACCATTCCAGTGGAGATAAATGCTGATGATACATCCAAATTGGGATCAGTTATTTGTCTTCTTTTAGAATGCTTCAGTGGCTAAATTAAATAATTTGTCTGTAATGCTTTGACTCATATACACTGGATAAATAGTGCTGGGCTGTGGTTGTATACATAATTTATCCGAACGAGCTTGATTGACCTCTGGTGACCTCAGGAGTGCCGGAACGGAGTGTAGTCACGAGTGATAGTCCCCAAGGGCAATTAAAGTGAGTTCAGATAAATCATGTACGTAACTGGCAGCCCAGCATGTATTCGATTTATGCAATGGTGTTGACCTTAGAGTGGTGTATGATTTTTTTTTTAAACCAGCAGATGATTTTTTAAATATTTCTTCTTTTATGTTGGACTGTGTGTTGTTTGCCGTTATTGTGCTGCACTTTTACCCTTTTTTATGAATGGGGTCATGGTTATAGATCCTGATTGGACATTTGTTCGGCAGGTGCCTGCTGATTGGCTAGTTTATTACTTGGGTTCTGATTGGTCATTGCAGCAGGCGTTAGCACCGATTGGCTGAGAACAGGAAGTGGGTGGGACTTTCAGTGATGGCGCAGTTTTTTTTCAGTTGGTCGGGAGTCAGCAAAGTGGGAGCTTCGGCACATGCGTCTTGGCCTGCCTGGGGGACATCGTGGAGGAGCCGGCTGCTGGACTGGCCTTATGGAATGGCATAGATCTTAATGATTGACAGCATGGAAGGAGTCTTCCGGTGGAGCCTTTCTCAGAGCGGCGTGCTGCGTCATCAGCTGGAAGTTGGAGTCCTCCTCTGGATTGGAGTCTTCCAATTGAGGCTTCATCAAGTGGATCTACCCTGGGAAATACTACTTTGAAGAGTCGCATTTTTAATTTTTTTTTTCGCGGGGTTTTATTTTAATTGCCACACTTGGAGTATGACACCAAAGAGTTGCAACGTGGTAGAGATACCTATTTGCTACCTATTTTGGATTACGGCATTGAAGAGTCTCACCATTTTGGGGGGGAGCAGTTACTTTTCTTTTTCCACACTCAGAATTTTTATTTTTATATGCCTAAATGGAGTACAACTTTTAAGAGTGGCAATGTTTTTTTCTATACAGTTTGAAGTGCTTCTATGTGCATTTGTGGAGAAGCAGGGAACCACTAAGAAAGCAAGTTTAAACATTTTATTGAAATGGAGAAAAACTTAGAAAAACACATGCTTATTTACTAAATTTCATTTCTTTGAGGGAAACTGGAGAAAACGGCATAAATGCAGTGACCTTCTGCACCATTTATTTGATAACTTATGGTACTGTGACTTTTTATTAAAATATACTGAGCTTGCATTAAGTTAAAATACACAAACTGTTCTGTCATCATTGCTGTCAGCGTGGCTTCTTTGGTAGTCGTTCTAGATTTTTTTCTCTTTCGATGCAGTTGAGTTTTAATTTTACTTCATGTTCACTTAGCCTGAGTTTGGGTGTGAAGAAATAACTTGTAGATGTCTTTTTTTGTTTTCATACTGGTTACCTGCCAAGGAAAAAAAAATGTTTCATGCTGGCACTCATGAAGCAGAGTACTTTGGAATTGCCAGGCACAGCTTTAGGAAGTGGGGTATGGGTGTCAAGATACTGTGTCAGCTTTTACATTTCATGTATTATAACTGCTTTTATTATGAATTACACACTTTTCTCCTTATTGAAAGCAACAGTGTTATTTTTTTTGGTGGGGGGAGGATGGCATGTGAGGGATCTTTGCTTTCACTCATGTTTTACAATTCACATGCTTTCTATTTAATACAGTGTGGACAGTAAATATTATACTTAGATTAGTTTTACTATCTCGTATGCTTACATTGAATAATGTTGAAGGTGATCTTAGAGATAATGATGGTGGGCCTGCGCAACAGGCTCCCGTTACATCATTCCATCTTTGGGGTTGGGTAGTGTAAGTCACCGAACTGCTCACATGCTGAGAGTTAGATGGCATCTGAGGACAGCATAGGATTGTTGAGATCTGGTGCTGCTTTTGTTCATTTAACTTGGCATAGTCATTGAGGGACTGCAGCTGTCTGTGACCAGAAACTTGTATTATTTCTGTAGGGGCCAATCCGCTGTCTGTTAACTTCTGTATGAGGTGTTTTCTTACTGAATGGTTTGTAAGACATCTGTGACATTGAATTCCAGCCTTTTCCACCATGGTCTTCACTATCAAGTCTGTTTTGTTGATGCCCAAGGGATGGTTTTTATACTAGGTTGTAGGGTAGTTTGGTTTGGAATTTGTATTGATGGAGAGGAAAAAAGGGACATCCGGCTTCAGTGTGTTTAGTGGTCACTGGCTTTTATATAGGTTGTAGTTAGTCACTGGACATCTGCATTGGTTCTCCGTTTGGTATGCTCTGGGCTTTAGTTTCCTAGTGTTTTTGGGGTTAGCTCCAGATCTTGTTTTTGTTTGCCTTTCTTTGTTATACTCAGTGTAGCTTTTTTTGTTGTCTACTTTCAGCTCAGTGTCTCCCCATTTCCGGTTTCTGGCCTCCGTGTTGCCTCTTATGCTGAAATACAGGGTGACAGTTAACCAGAATGTATTAAGCAGAGATTCTGGGGTTGCAGGACCTAGCTGGTTGGCAGCATAACGTTTGTCCATCATGAAATCGGTTAACTCATCTGATGCCCTCTCTCTGTTTCCTCTTCCCAATCCTTTCAAGTTTTTCTGCCTACTCTGCAGTACTTGTCTGCTTTTCTGGAAATGTAGGGAGGTAGATAGTGGCTCCGGGTACATTTTTAACGTAAGATGCCTCTCCAGGCTCTGTAGTATTGATCTTAGGGTAAGAGGCTCGTAGGAAGTGCCGTCTTTTTTTTTGCAGTGCATAAAATAGTTGCACATCAGACTGTCTAACTCTGCAGGCGCTAGCTCCTGTAGTAGGGAAGTTATATTGAATTCTTTTGAAATGTAATTTCTAAACATTTCTGCATCTGTTTCTGTTTTCTTTGCGGTATTCTGATTTCTTGCCTTAAGTATGTATTCGTCGATGGTTGTCATATCTATTGTGGTCAGGGAATCGTCCGCTGCTGCCAGTTTGTGATCGGGTGCCACCTCTGCTTCATGCTCACATTCTCCAGGGTCACTTAGTGGTTCAGTATCATTCTCCATCTGAGTGAGAATGTCTTCCAGCTCCTGCATGAAACTGTTGTCTGCTCTTGACATAGCGTTAGATGCGACGACGGTTTGCCAAATGTTTATGACTCACGGCATACAATTGGTTGGTGTCTGGCGCGAGTTGCTGCTTGCTTAGATGCAGTGACATCATTTGGAGCTTTAAAAGTAGTCTGGCAAGCAAGTACATAGTGACGTGTTTACTATGTACATAACCTGTCGTGACGTGTCTACTATGCGGATAAATAATATTTATTCAACTTCAGTGCTGATAACATCATTTATACAACTGATTTTTAACCCACCCCTATTGCATAAATGGGGATATGCAATGGGCTGACCCAAAATAGGAAATTTATTTTCAAGTGTGAGGGAGCAGGACCATAACTCCTCAGTGGCAGAGCCATGAGCAAGTTATGAAAGTCCTGCCCACTCACAAGTGATGATAAATATCCTATACTGAGTCAGGCTATTGTATATTCAATATATGTAACACTGGTGTAACCCCCCTGCAAATGGGGGTTCCCAAAAGACTTCCAGGAGCTTGCTTGAATGCTCCAAGCCTGAATGGTGTTTGGCGTTTAAGCCATTTATCAGTGAGTGTTTTTAGAGCCTCTGGTACTGTCTCTTTAAGAGCCGTCTGCTTGCAGACATAATTAGTTTGTATGGGGGACTGTGTGTTTCTCTGTTTGAGTACCACTCGAACTGCTGCCAATTCCCTCCATTTTGCAGTCACTAGGAGTACAAAGGAACCTATCTGAAAGATGTAACTGTTTGCCAGAAATAATTTAGAGTAATAATGAAAATACAGTTTGTCTAACCTGCTTTCTTTGCAGTCAGAACTGTGTTTGCCTAGTTCCCATTCTAGTTTTGAACTGCTGAACTGGACCAATCAGTGTGGGGTAAGCTAGCTCTAAAATGGTGCCTTGGACGAATCAGAACTTGGACTCATAATCTGAGCCAGCCACAAGAGGATTGTATGGGCAGTGACTCTGGGAGATGTAGTTTAGGCCTGCGCCTTTTGGACCAACAGCAGCAGTCTATTGTGAGTGACAGCCAATCCAGTCAAGAACTGGGAGGAACTCAAAGGAAGTGCCGGTTTTGTCTGTTGGAGTTTCAGTTTAGATCTGGCAGTGAAGGGAAAAGAAACCCTGTGCTCCTTCAGTGCACAGTTTCAGTCAAAACGTGTAAGGCCCAGAGTTCGGTCTGCAGCTTGTGTAACTGCTTGTTAGGACTGAATCCGTCCTGTGAAAAGAATCAAAGGATCTCTGAAGAGTAGAAACCAGGCTCACCCTGTAGAAGACTGGAGAAATTGTTGAATTGCACTCGGTCTGTCAGGAACTGAATCTGCTGTGTGTTCTCCCGGTATTGTGCAGTAATTACATCGGATAGAGAAGCAGCCTGCCTGGTATAGTACTTTCTTTTTTACCATATAAATGTGTGAAGAGTCTCATGGAGCTCAAGAGTAGCTCTGCTGACGTTGAAGGACCCTATCTTGTTTGGAGGTCGTGAGTACTAATTCAGGTCGCTCCTGTTGAATTGCCACATTAAATCCAAATGGAATCACTGTACTGCTGACTGTTTAAACTAATTTTTCTTTTCACTGTGGAAAGGCCCCTCCAACTGCCACAGTTTGGACTAGCCACTGGGCTTGGGTACCCAGGGACAGTAACTGGTAGGGATAGGCCTATGCACAGAGCCATAGGTAGATAGTAAAGTGATAAGCTAATTAACCTGATTTCCCTGTCCTTGTTATATCCCCTAAATAAATCAGAGCTGCTTGTTTCAGCAAAGTTGTACTGCCTGAGGTATTTGTCTATGTTAAAGTACTGTACTGGATTGTTGCACTGTATCTTATTTCACAGGAGGTCCCAGTGCGGAACTAGTCCTGGGGGTAAGTGTATACTGTGAAGGTAATTCTGATATATTGTGTGGGCCACTAGTGGGAAGAAAGGGGGGTTGCAGTGTCCCAGAGGGCTGTGACCAAGTAAGTTTAACTATTGCAAACCCTGACCTCTGGGTGGAGGCACCCGCCATTGGATCCAGGCCCCTCAACCTGTTAGTGGCAAATCAAGCAGGGGTAGTAGCCCCTGGGATAGCACCATCTAGGGGTTACACTAGTTTACAAGTTATAGCATTTAAATCTGCAGTTTGAGGATATTGCTGTTTTATTTGAACACTGGCTTCAGCTGCGCTACATATTGTGATGCCATCAGCATTGTCAAAGCTGCTCTCTGATTGGTTCAGTTTTGTATTGGGATGACAGTAACCATAAAAAACATTCACTGTGACAACAATAACAACATATTTTTGATATGTTGCTGTTACTGATGTCAGTAGACAATATATCTTTTTATCTTGTCATTTCACCATTTTACCCCCACTCCTTTTGTGTATATAAAATATAAGCTGAATTATGATTTGTTAGTGAAAGGTCCTTTTTTTTATTCTTTTAGCATTTCATTCACTAATAGAAAGGCCCAATGTCTTCCTTTTAGGTAGCGTACTGAAGCATGAACATCAAGGAATGGTACAGTACCACCTCACCAACAAGAACCTCACCTGGGCCCAGGTAGGTACAAGACTATCCAATCAGTGTCTGCTCCTTGAACAGTTTCTTCTGGTTCTGCCTGCAGCTGGAGTTTCAGTTTTGAAACAGCTCCTGTTTGGTTGGGACTGGAATGTGTTTTGCACTGGTCGGTAATCAGGCTTAGAGAATAAATGAAAGTGCCTTGTTCTCAGGGTTTGCTATCAGTGTTGAATGTGGAAAAGCATAACTCTTGTGGTGGAAGAAAGATATTTTGGCCAGTGAGAGCAATGCATGCTGACAGTTGTTGTCTTGTGTTAAAGAGCATTGTTGCTTGAGTGGGGGCTCACAGCCAGGATACAGTGATTCACTCTGGCAGTTGTTGTTAGTGTTAATACTTTGTGGGTGTTGGGGGATTGGAACAGATTGCTAGGATAAAGCAGTACATATTGGGAGTTGTAGGTTGAGCTACTTTTAACCAGTAAAAATAGCATGCTGGGGGATGGGTATAAACTGTCAGGATAAAGTAATGCATGCTGGGAGTTGTAGTCCATGCCAGTTTTAACCAGTAAAGAGACCATAGGGTGGGCAGGACAAACACACACTTGACAGGAAGGTGGTTGTTAGCATTCCATACAAATAAATAACTGTTGGGGGTGGATAAGAAGAGATGCAGGTGGGAGAGTGTCTACAAGGATCTGTGAGCTGCTCAAGTGGCAGCCTTTTAGAAAGTGGGAAGGTTTGGGGTTTGTCAAAGGGGGAGGCAGGCAGACTGTTCGTGAACCAACCCCAAGATGTCGAGTACTGTGGGGTCCTCAGCTATGTAAGGGGCTGGCCAGGGTCTAATCTTTAAGGTGGAGCAATGAGGCAATGCGAGTGGCAGTGGGTCACCTGGCAAGCAGGCTCCAGTTTGAAACCAACATTGTCCACAGTCATAACTTGGGTCAGGCAGCTTTGGGTTTCTTTAACTCATCCCTCTATGAGCAGTGCAGATGCAGGCAGCATTTTGCTCCACTCCTTGCTAAACCCTAGTGGTGCGTGGGGGCAGGGGGCTGAACTGAATACTAGCAAGAAGCTGATTAGGGAAGCCAAGGGAAACAGTTCCTTCCACTCAAATATTAATAGGAACACACACCATAGCTTAGTTACAGATTCATTATTGTAGGCAGGTGGTACCACCTTTTTAGTATTGAAACAGATCCTATTTTATACCCTACCCTCCTCCTACAGCTTATTGTAGGGCAGATTTTCTGAGGGGCTCGCAGGGAGGTAGCTAATCTTGTTTTCAGAGCGTGCACATGTGTAATTCCCAGCCAGCTTAATCACATACCAGAGAGACGCTTTCTTCTCAATTTTCCCTCCACATCATCAGATACTTCGAGTGTCATCTGCAACCCCCTAGGATCTGGATCTGACTTGCTAAGATGCTGCCCACACTACTCACATCTCCATGGATCCTGGGTCTCCAGAGAACTTCTTAGACTACACAAAGCCCAGTTTTATGTGATAATGGCGAGTCTTTAACTGCGCCGATCACAAAAAAGTAGCACAAAAGCACTCGATGTCAAAAGGTGACACATTACAGCGACCATCGCAAATAGCAACAGTCGCTTACTACATTAACAACAAAAGCAAAATAGAGTACTTTTATGTGGGGGGGTGGGGCTGCCTCAGCAGCCTCTGCACCCCCCCACACACACTTAATACAATCAACTCCATGGGGGTAATGGACCCAGGAAAAGTATAAAAAAAAAAAAAAAAAATTATTTTTCCTAGAGTTGGGCCCGAACCCAGGTCAGCTGGCTTCAGGGGTGGTGGCTTACTCCACTACGCTAAATGGTCAGCTTGGCAGGGCTTGGCCAAACAACTCCCTAAACCCTGCTGTAGCAAGTGTGGCTTACTACTACACTCGCTCTACAGGATATAGCGATCTCTTTCACCACTCTCTCTAAACTACAAGCGGTATTATTGAGTCACTCATATTGAGCCGCTCAATAATACTCGCTTTATAGCACTGTACACCCAAAGCCCTGCCTTTTGTATCCAGCCCCTGTCACATGGCAGGGGACATTTCAGACCAGAAAACTAACCCTGCAGGTGTAGGGTAGATCATTATATGCTTATCCCATAATGCCACCTGATGGTGGGACTTTTACATTCTATTCTGATTAACCCATCTGTTGAAGTATTTTTTAGAATGTGGGTACCATACAGCTATCTGCCTTGGACTTTTCTTAATATATTGTTCCTGGAAAGGGAAGGATACTATAGTAAACAGAAGAGTGAGGGGAAAAATAGGGGAATAAATGCAAAGTAAAACCCTGTAATGCTCTTCCGTACCCCTCTTCTCTCAATATATGCACACCATCTCTAGATGTTCTATGCTAGTGCTCACAGTGGCACCCACTTCCTGCAGTAGAGTTGCAACCATGCCACAGTCTTCCCCTGCAGCAGTCTCCTGCTGCATTAGTGAAGACAGTTTATTAGTACTGAATCTAGTCTTTATTCAGAAAAGAACAAAATGACAACAACACCAAAACCTGCAAACTAAAGGGCTATAATTGCATACCCCAGTCTAACTGCTGTCATTCAAGGGACCATTTGAGCTGAGCTCTCCCCTTCCGGTGGGCACTCGGTCGATTATCCTCTTGCCATGTTGGTTCACCTGTGGAGCCTGTCAGTTTCTTTGTGAGACTTCTGTCAGGACAGCTGGAGGCCCTGACATCGCTCAATCGGTCAGCTAGCTTGCTCAGTCTTGTGGACAAGTCTGTCAAGGAGGGCGAGTCCTCAAACTCTCTGGCCCTGTCTACTACTGCCATGCCTGCCCCCAGGGTTGGGTTCAACCCTGCTTTCGATCGGCCTCCTGCCACTTTAGCCTCTACTGATTCTCCAGATTTTGGCACTACCACCTGTCCATCAAGTACCTGTACACCTCCTGGATCCAGCAGAACCCGAGCCCCATTGACTCAAGGGTTGGTGGTCGAGATTGCTGCCTCGCTCGTAAGGCCCACATAGACATCATCATCAGTGACTGTCATTAATTTGTCCTCATCTTCTTCAAGCTATTGTCATCGAGGTTGAGCCCATTGCATATGGGAACATGCAGCATGGCAACATTGGGCTTAATGATCCTTTGCCCAGTGCCATGGTTGTCTGGGTCTGCTGGCAGATCAGACTCCGCCATGGCTGCTGTTCCTAATGCAGGCTTCAGTTGTGCGTTTCACGGCTTCCTCTTGGGTGCTGCCAGCTGTGCTTCAACAACCTTTGTTGATAGAACCACAACTACCTCAACTATGTGTTGGTATTCCCACTACGGACTCAAGGCCCGAGTCAAGACTTTCTCATCTGTTGGTTGTGGCTACTCCAGAGTGCATGTCCCTTTGCGGTCGACCTTGCTGTATCTGAATTCAGATTCAGGCATGTCATCTTTTCAGTTAACCTCATGTTGATGGCATGGCAGCCAGCTAACTAACAGGTTCTCTTCAGTGGCACAGTCTTCGTTTGCCCCCTCTTCTGGACAGAATGTTTGCATCTCTTGACACTCCTCTGGAGGATGTCCTGCAGAAGGAGATCTACCCATTGTTGGATATCCTTGAATGGGGTTCCTGTCTGAGAGTAGTAGCCTTGCCCCATCGTTCAGCAGTTCTCGGCCCTGCACTTAATGTCCGACAGCACCCAGCCTCCTACCAGGCCCCAACACATTGTATGGACCACAAGAAAGCAGTCCCCATAGGCAGCCTTTTCAGTTACTCAGAGCATCCGTCCCCTGGGAGACTAGTGGCCGATATGGTTTTATGCAAGGATACATTGCAGGATGAGTCAGAAAGACCCTTGGACAAGGAGTCCAGGAAACAGGATCATGTTGGCTGTAAGGTCTATACAGCTGCATCCCTAGGTATTAACCAGGCCAGCTATGCAGGGCTGGTGGCTTGATAACATCCATGAAGATATTGAATGACTTTCCGACCTGACCCCCCTTCTTCCTGAGGAAAGCCATCAAGATCTCTTGGACACATGAGATCTGGCTTTGGCTGGGACAGAACACCAGACACAGATCACCCTGGACTCTGCCGACATTTCAGCTGGAGTGGTGGTGGCAGTCTCCGTTCACCGTCATGTCGGGGTGTGGATCTCACCCTTAGGTTAGGAGATCCAGCAGAGGGTTGTGAATCTTACCTTAGTGGGACTGATCTATTTGGTCTATGCATGAAGAAGCATCTCACTTGTACTGAGATGTCCAGCATCACCCTGGACTAGGTCACTTCGGTGACTAACCAGAAGCAGCAGCTGAAACCCCAGTCGTAAATCCTTAATTTCTTTTGGAGGTATTACCAGGGCCCACAATAGCAGCAGCAGCAGCAACAACAGAGGCAGCAGTTTGAGCAGCACCGTCCAGCCAAACATGCCACTAAGAATTCAGGTCAGAGCTAGCACAAGGACAGCAGTGGTGGTGGTTCCCTGGGAGGTCAGTCCTCTGGAGCCTACTCCAAAGGCAAATAGTGATGGGATAAGAGGCCCCATCCCATCCCTGCCACAACCTCTGCTGCAACTCCTGGTTAGGGACGAACTCTCCCACCTCCTATCACAATGGTCCACTTTGGGCCAGTGGATTCTGGAGGTGGATGGATCGGGGTTGTCACTGGATTTCGAGACTTTACCCCCTTGTTGGTCCTGTGTACTACTGGAGGATATGCGCTCACTGGAGACTCTCTGTGCTCTTTGAGTGAGGTTCACCAGCTCCTGAGTGGCATGCAATAGACTGTCCCAGAAAGTTGAGCTTAACAGGGATTTGTGTTGTATTATTTTCTGGTACCCAAGCAGACGGGGGGGGGGTTGGTGCTCGATTCTCGATCTGTGAATTGAACAGGTTCATCTGCAGACAAGTGTCCCAAGGTACCTCTGAACTAGATCATTCCATCCCTGGAGCCAGGGGCATGGGTTGCTTTCTGGACCTCCAGGATGCGTACTGTACTTCCACATTCCCAAACATCTGTCTCACAGATGGTTCCCCTGTTTTCAGGTGGTCAGAACCCTCTATCAGTTCTAAAGCATGCCAGTTGGCCTGTCATCGGAGCCCAGGGTGTTCACGAGGTGTCTCCCAGTTGTGACCAACTTCCTGTAGTGCAGAGGCATCAAGGTGCTTTCAAACCTAGCTCATTATGGGCAGTTTGATGCAGGACATAGAGTGGTCCAGGAATCTGGCTGTCCAGACTTTTGCAATTGTTTAACCAGGAGTGGCATACTAAGCGATTCAAACCCAGGTCTCCAGATTTGCAGCTCAGAGCCTTGAACCACTGCGCTATACTGCCTCCCAAAACTTAACGCCTATTAGGCAACCTGGCCAAGGCAAAACTGACTTTGAAGAAGGTCATCCTGTTCACTTGAGCTGAATTAGGCTCTCTTCAGTGCCAGAGCTCAACTGCCTCTGGACAAGTCAAATGATCTGTTCTTTGCCCGATAATTGCGACCAGCTTGGGATTTTCTCCAGCTTCTTGGTTTCATGGACTCTACAATAGTCATGGTGCATTGAGCTCACTGTCCCATGAGTGTCATTCAGTGAGAACTGGGATGCCAGTGGTGCCAGACACATGCAGCAATCAGACCAGGTGAGACTGCTGATGCTGGACACTATCTGTTGTGTCTGTCCCCAGTACATCTCTTGGGGGAGTGTCCCATTTGTCTAGGATAAACTCTCGGTCATACTTTTGACCGGTGTGTCAGTGGTGGGCTGGGGTGCACATCTGCTTATCTTCAAAGCACATGCCATCTGGTCACTTAGCAAGGCTTGGCTCCATTTTCCTGCTGGAATTCCATACGGTTCCCCTGGCATTAACAGATTTCATGCCATTGGTCAGGTGCTGGATTCTCCAGGTTAATGCAGACAATAAAACCATCATGGTCTACCTGAACATCCAGGGAGGCATGCAGTCCTTTCTATTCTGTCAGGAGCAGTTACAGACAGGGTCCCTGGCTTACTCCCTGCAACATGGCAGCAGAATGTGTCAGCAGAGACTGCTTAGTCCACCTAGTCTGCCCAGTTTCTCCCTTCCTGTACCATCACCGCAGACCCTACCTGATCTCCGGTTACTCCACCCACCCTGCTTTTCTACTAAGATTTCTTTGTGCCTATCCCATGCATGGTAAGGCATACAATGAGAGGTTGAGGGCGCTGAACATGTATTACCTGGAGGATAGAGAGAGAGAGGAGACATGATTGGGACCTTCAAGTACTTGAAAGGGATAAATAAGGTGGATGAGGAGGGCCTCTTTAAGCTGAGTGGCAATCATAACACAAGGGAGTACAGTCTTAAACTGGAAGGGCAGGTTTAGGAGGAAGGTCAGGAAGTACTTCTTCATGGAGAGAGTGGTAGACACTTGGAATGCGCTGCCAGAAGAGGTGGTCTCGTTGAAGACAGTGGGCAGCTTCAAGAAAGGCTGGATTAGGCATGGGGGAAGGTAAGGATCATGGGTAGGGAGGATGGGAGGAGTTGGAGGGGCAGGGACAGTAGGTCAAGCTGTGGACCCTGCAATACAAGCAGACTAGATGGACCAAATGGCCTTCTTCCGCTGGTTTCTTCATATGTTCCAGTTAAAGGAGGTTCAAACTACTTCAGCAAGAGGGCCATAGAGCCCGTCCCAGTAGCAAAAATGAACTTGGACTGTTATTCCCCCACAATACCTGGTACCAGAATGAATGGGGCATTTAAAGTCCATCCTTGACATTTGAGGCGTCAGTCTTTTTGTAGAATACAAGCAGTTTAGCATGGTCTTTCTGCAGTCCCTCCTCCTCCTCCTGCTACTGAAATAAGATTGGATGGTTGCTGTTGATTTGAAGGATGTCTACCTCCATATAAAAATCCACAAGTCACAGCAAAAATACCTGCGGTTCATGCCCCAGGATGCTCTCTTCTCAGTTTCGTGTCTTGCTCTTTGGTTTGTTTTCTGAACCATGATTCTTTACCAAGTGCTTTGCAGTGGTTGCAGCCACCCTCCATCAAGAGGGCCTGTATGTGATCCCCTATATCAGAAACTGGCTTTTGAAGTCCCCACGGAGGGATGTCATAGTGTACACACTGTTCTGAACCAGACAGCTGTTCGTCCAGTTGGGTATTCTGGTGAACAAGCCAAAATTAGTTTTCATTCCATGCCAATGATTCTAATATATAGGAACTGTGCTGGACATGGGCCTGGGTCAGACTTACCTTCCCTCGTACCATGCTGTGGTGCTGGTTTTCCAGGCTGAACTGGATTCTTCCAGTGACTGCCTTGGCCAGATGCCTCTTACAGCTAATAGGCCTCATGGCTGCTGCTGCCATTCTGACTGTCCTGCTGGCACATCTGCACATCGGGATTCCACAATGGTTCCTCAGTGCCCAGTGGGCTCAGCA
This sequence comes from Neoceratodus forsteri, assembly GCA_016271365.2. Lineage (NCBI taxonomy): Eukaryota > Metazoa > Chordata > Ceratodontiformes > Ceratodontidae > Neoceratodus > Neoceratodus forsteri. Next base: position 228,305,890 of record JADMNL010000025.1, on the reverse strand, counting down.
TGTCTCCTTGAAGGGACCCCTCTGCTCGGTCGCTACCTGCTGTGGTGGTTGGACCACTCCAACCTTGAGACAGGATCCCCCTTTCTCCATCCATCTCCTCTCCTGGTGATGACAATGGATGCCTCTGGTTCAGGTTGCGGGGGTGCCCATCTCGGCCCCTTTCAGACTTTGGGTCGGTGATCCCCCCCTTGGAGATGATTCTGCACAGCAGCACCCTAGAAATGAGGGCTGTTCTGCTTGGCCTGCAGGCCTTTGCCACCTTCCTTCCATGTCACCTGCTGTTGATCTATACAGACAACAATTTGATGATGTACTACATCAACCATCAGGGCAGCGTCCACTTGTATCCTCTCTGCAGAGAAGCAGTGCAAGTTTGGCATGGACCATTGAGCACAACATATTCCTCTCTGCCATTTTTCTGCCCTGAACGCCTTTGTGGATCATCTTAGTCAGTCCCCAACCCTCTGCCACGAATGGGAACTCTTGTACTCCATTGTGGACAACCTCTTCATAAAGGGGAGTCATGCAGACATAGGCCTTTTTGTGTCTCCACACAATGCAAAACTACCATGTTACTTCTCTCTCACTCCAGGGCCTGGAGTTTTTTTGGCAAGACATGCTGTCTTTCTCTTGAAAAGGGAGGTTTATGTACCCCTCCCCCCTTATATAGAGGGTTCTGGTCAAACTGTGGGCCGAGTCAGTCACCCTAATTCTAGTGACCCTGTATCGGTGCAGACAAATTTGGTTCCCTGTGCTCCAGCTATTGGCAGTGGAACCCCCTGTTCTGCTCCTGCTATAAGCTGAACTTATAGAAACATATGGTGGCAGAAAAAGACCGCTGGTCCATCCAGTCTGCCCGTGAACCCTAACAAACCTGAGACCTAGTGCCCATACAGGGTTCTAATCCACACTATCCACCCCCATGCTTCCTGCCCTACCACTACCACCCTGAGCAACCACTAGACTCTTCATTGTGTCACGGTCATGTTTGAAACTGTTGATAGTTTTGACGCCCACTGCATCAGCTGGCAGATTGTTCCATGGCTTCACCACCCTTTCTGTAAAAAAAAAAAAAAAAAAAAATTCTCACTTCCCTCTTGAACCTCTCCCCAATCTTAGGCTAAATAGTTCCTTACAGTTTACCTTGTTTATTCCTTTCAGGAACCTGATGGTCTCTGTCATATCTCTCTCTCTCTCTCTCTCTCTCTCTCATCTGCCCTCCAGCGAGTATATGTGCAGTGCCTGAGTTGATCATCATAAAATCTGCCCTGCAGGCCCCTAATCATTTTGGTCAATCTACGTTGCATTGTCTCCAGCTTGTTCTTATCTTTCCTTAGGTGAGGACTCCAGAACTGAGCACAGGACTCCATGTGGGGCGTCACCAGCAGTCTGTGGAGAGGTAGTAATACTGCCATCCTTCTGCTATCAATACCCATTCCTATACACTCCAACATCCTGTTTGCCTTACTGTAGGCCTTGTTACACTGGTTAGATTGGTTTAGGAAGTCACTGATGATGACCCTTAGGTCTCACTCCTCAGAGGTTGTGCCCAGTTTTACCCCACAATCAATTACTCTGTCCTTGTAGTGTGCACATGCATAGAACCCAAACAAATGGGGGAGAGAGAGAGAGAGAAAGAAGTTAGTGCCTCAGCTGGGATTTGAACTGAGGCCACCCAAAATAACATTCTGGTTGTGCTACCAGCTGCGCCACCAAGGCAACTGGAACATGACAACTACAAGACAGAAAGAAATAAGTGCCATGCTCACTCCACCCCTGGGGTAGCTACTTGGCTTGTTTCCACAGTGTGTCCACTGTTGACATATGTGCTGCTGCCACCTGGAGTACTGTTCATACATTTACTAAACATTACAGTCTGGACATCATCTCTCTCAGACATGTTGGCTTTGGCTTTACTGTCTTGCATGGCGTCCTTACTCAGGGTCTTTAGATCCTGCCTTCTTCCCTCGGTGCTTTTGTACTGCTTGGGAATCATTCCATGATGTGGCTGAATGGCAGGAGATATCATACGAACATATCCTCAAAGAAAATACAAGTTACTTACCTTAACAGGTAGATCTTTGAGAGAATCTCCTCCATTAAGCCACAGTTCTCCCTCTCTCCTCCCCCCCACCTCGTTGGATGACTGGTGGTTACCCTGCGTGCTCTTGCTTGCTGATTCTCCTCTTGTGCTTAAATGTGGCATATTAACTCAGGTTTCCATATTCTCTCCTATGTTCTTGGTTTGGTCCTGGTTACTTTACTCCCTGCAAGCCCGATGATCCTTCAAGCTTGTCTCTGGCAGGGAACTACAGCACGCTGAGGATACCCACATTATATAGACAACGATGGGGCAGGTTGATGTGGGTGACCTCGGCCAGCAAAAATTTCCAGGTGGTCCTGATGCCGATAGCTTACAGTTCCATGATGTGGCTCAATGGAGGAGAGTCTCTTGAAGATCCACTGCTATGTTAAGTAACTGTTCTTTCTACTACTGGTATTCAGTTCACATCCTTATGACCCACCCAACCTTCCCTGTTAAGGCTTGCCTCAGAATCCTGTTTGTGTGCAGATAGGAGTAAAGTTGGAGTGGCGTCGGGGGATCACGTGGTTGGGTGGTAGGAGGAATCAAGCTTGTAGACTCTTACAGTGGCTGAGCACACTCGGTGGAAGACTGCCTAGGTAGTGAACTAAATACTAGTAGCAGAATTATAGTTACAAGTAAGTAACCTCTATATTTATTGGGCTCTGCCGCAGGAGTGCTACTGTTCTGTAAAATACATATGCATTTTGTTTTTATGTATCACTTTTCATACAGCTGAGGCATGCAATGTCTTACAAGTTCAACAATTAGAGACTACAGTGTGGCGTGTAGAGGGGGTTGGATATTAGGTTGAGGGCAAAAATGGAGAGCATAAAGGTGGCATTAGCATTTGATTGCTAAAGAAAAAGGAAACATTTTTCAGTTTAAAATGGAACTGAGTCATGGAGTTCATGGATGTTTGCAAGCTGTCTGACTCCCTTTTGTTTGGTTTTCTTTAAGGTGTTTGGGACCCTGGAGAAAGCCAAGGAGAAGTATGGATTGGAAGACTACTCTGTGAGCCAGATCTCTCTGGAGCAAGTTTTCATGAGCTTCGCCCGATTTCAGCACTGTGCCGAAGATGACAGAAAGGGAGCTCTAGCTTAAATTAACTTTTACATAAAAACAAAATGGCTTCACACCAAGCAGTGAGCCCATCACTGCACAAACTGTGGGCAGGAGCAGCAGGGAATGTCAAAAACTTTACTGAAAAAAAAACAATCCACAGTAATCTCATGAACAGCCTATAAGGGACAGGAGATGGGAGATCCCAGACTGAAGAGTGCATACTCCCCTTCCTAGTCCTTTTCAAGTTCTTTTTGTAGCAAACTCATCCGTCCCAATGGTTTTTCATTACAGAATGTAAGGAACGTCATGAAGGATATTTGCCAGTGTACCACCTCTGTAGGGCCTGGCTACACACTCTGAAAGCAATCGGAGAGGAAGAAGGATGGACATCCACCACTCTTCAACATTTAGCAAACAAATGAAAGCGAAATACGATGTTTCTTGTTGTGTGCGCTGGGTTGGAGAGAGAGAGAGGAAAACAGTAAGCACCCCGCCCCCCTCCCCCCAAAAAAAAATTCACATTGTGGGTGCTAGGTTTCAATAGAGAGGAGTGCCTAGCATACGAGTGAAGAAAGTGCGGGAGAGCCAGGTGAAAAGCTGAGTGGGATGTTGTGTGGGGTAGTAAAATAAAAGGAAAACAGGTTAGGGGAAGGAAGCTTGTTTAGTTAATTATGTTACAAAAAAAAAACACATCTCTGACCCTGATGAGCCAGAGAAAGATATCACAGAGTACACATCTAGCATCTTAGAGGTTTTGTGTAGCTATCTGAAGACATCACCTCTTTCCATTACTTCATTAGAAGGATGGCGGGAGAATAAGATGTGCATGTCCAGGAGATGGAAGTATTAGGGGCACTCAGTTCCTGCACGTGCTTCAGCATCTTAGATACTCCATTGTGTTACTGTTAACCAGGAGTCTGTGGTGGCCCTTCAGATTGGGGTATGGCTTCTCTAACATTTTCAGAGCGGTTTCCTTTCAGGTTTGTCACTACCACCAAAGAGACTTTAGTAAAGCATCATTTGACGGGTAGGGGATATTGACAGACAGTAGTAGGTCAGGAGGCCTGTTCTGTACACAGTGGCCCAGTACTGGGGATGTTAACACATGGACTGTCAATGCACTTTGTTCAGATTTCCACCTATCTTATACCAGGATTGCACGCCCATCCCCACAAACCCCAGCTGTTTTACACTGGGATTTTTCTGAAAGATGACTAATCTAATGACGTGGATTCTTTCACAGCTACATGCTAGAAGAATCTATATTTAAGAAGACCGCTCCAAGACACATCCAAAGAAATGTAATCATACCATGTTGTTCTGTTCCCATGCCTCACTCCCGAAACCCTCCAATCATTAGATTTGTCTTACTCTCTTAAGAGATTGGTCACCTCAATTCCTGCTCTGCACCTTTATGGCCCATTTTCATTATTATTAACTGAGTTTCGTGTCCAACTTTGGTACCATTCAGCTCTGTGCACCATTCCACTCTTATTTCAACATACTTTCCCATTTTCCTCATAAGGACTGAGTTCCATCTCAGGTGGCTTCACGTCTTGTAAGGCATGAAAAAGCCCATGATCTTTCTTAGGACCAGAAGAAAAATAAATTGTGAAGTTTGTAAGGGGATGCAGATGAAGTACCTTATAGCTCATTAGGCCAGGTTAAAGTCAAACTCATTTTGTAGGAATGCTTCTCAAAATGAAACTTTTTATGTCCTCTCTCATTTCTGGTTCCCAGATCTCTAGTTCCAAGACTGGAAAGATGCAGAGAAGGTTCTATGGAGCCACCGACTAGATGCTGGCATTGGTCATTAGTGACCTTGAGTACCTGGCTTCAAGGTTGAGTGGCACGTACATGAATTCTGGTTCCAGAGACCAAGGATAGAGCAGGCCCAGAGTTGTTCTAGATCACAAGTCAGTTTCAGTTCCTTGGAGAGCAGTCCTCCTTTGACCAGTTCTAGTTCCCAATGCCACCAGCAGCTCCTGGTTCGCGGCGTCTTAGCACAGCATGTGGTACTTACTGGAGAGTCCACCAGATAAACATGCTGTCAAAACCCGTGTAGTCAAAAAAGTGCTGCGTGGACACCCCAAAAGCACGTGGTCAAACCGCACAAATATAAATGAACTCCAAACTGCACATACTGTTTTGACTGCGGGCTTATGACCATGCAGTATCCACTTACTAGGCTACCCAGTTTCCTCCGAGTCAGGCAAGAAGAAGGAACACTTTTCCATTCCCAGTTCCTATATAGGCTGCAGAATTCTTCTTTCAGGAACTCCCAGTTCTAGGAGCCCAGTTTCAAGTAGGCCTTTAACACCAGGGAGCCTACCAAGCATAGCACCTGATACTACCCCTTATGATGTGGGAATAATTTCCTCCTGCTCCAGGAGGTGCTCCAGGGAATATACATGCCCTTAATAATGTAGCTAGCTAAGGTGGTTGGGGCAAAACAACTCCAGTCTTTAAATTGTATTGATTATAACTAGGCCTAACATCTCCTGGCTGTGGTTGTACCCCCAGGCACAAGATCTGACCCAGTATTTCCCCACATATACCCCCCAGACTCCTGTAACCTTCAGACATGTCGTGATCTCTGACCCTGATGAGCCAGAGAAAGATACCCTAGAGTATACATCTAGCATCTTAGAGGTTTTGTGTAGCTATCTGAAGACGTCACCTCTTTCCATTACTTCATTAGAAGGATGGCAGGAGAATAAGATGTGCATGTCCAGGAGATGGAAGTATTAGGGACACTCAGTTCCTGCACCTTCTAGGTAAGCCCTTTTCCAGCCGTTCAAATGTTAGTCAATGGTTTTCATGACACTTGCTGAGAGGTTGTGGAAAAGCCTTTGACAAGAAAGGTTAGGAAATGTACATTGTGCCAGAAGAAGATTTGTTTTCTACAGCTGTCACAAGTTTCTCATTCTCTACTCTCTGCAAATCTTCATGACAAGGAGTATGGACATTGTGGGGAATAAAAGTATTCTCCATTCTGTTTTGGATTTTCCCTTGCTGGTTACCTGGGTTATACCTCAGTATACCTGAATTCTCCGTGACCCTCCATGATGCTTTCATGAATAAACTGCTGGGGAGAAGTTCTTCATATCAGTAAACATGAAGTGGATGGGTCCAGGCAATGACTGCAGATGGCTGTGGATGTAAATGATACAGCAGCAAGGGACTTGATAGTGGTAATAGTCATCCAGACAGCTCTGTCGTAACCAAAAAGATGGATTGTTTCCTGCAGTTCTCATTGCTGTGTCCTTGCCTCTTACTCTTTCCTTGAAGGACTGCGGACCCACTTGACTAGAGGTGTTTCCATCTTCAGTGCAATCTCTGTCTTCTCTGTTGCATACATCTGTAAGGTGGCCACTTGGGCATTCACTTACACTTTCACTTTGTTCTGCCCTGTGGATCTCCAGTCTTGTATGGGACAAACTGTTTTTGTTTTTGCAGAGTTTAATCCCAAAACAGCCCTAGTTTAATCTGTCTGTCTCTGTCTCAAAATAATTTTATTGGCATGCTAAGATATACAGGTATTGTCAAAGTTTATGCATCAAACTATTCGTAAGACCTAAACATACTGTAATGCACTTTAGTACATGTATTTCAAAGCTGGTGGCAGGATGCTATATAGTTTGCAGCTACTGTAGTTTGTATAGTGGAAAATGGCATGCATTTCTGTTTCAATTTCACTGCCTTAACTCTGAGAACAGAGCCAGCTTCTTCAGGTTTCCAAGTTAATTTGTGTAAGCCTGTTTTTTTTTTTTTTCTTCTAAACTGCGGTCACTGATTCTGTATCTCTCTCTCTCTCCATGGCTATTCAGTCTCTGCTGTATGTGGCTATGGATGATGCCATAATGTTAGAAGAAAAAGTTACTTTTACTTATGTTTTTTTTCTAGTGATATTCATCCATTGTCACACTCAGAGCACCATTCCTCCCTAGCTGGTGCTCTCCAGGGAGTTTTGTCTAAATAAAACTTTCTTCTGCAAGACAAACCTGATGGAGGGAGCGGAGTTTGAGGTATGGGGCAGTTAGGCAGTGTGTGTCAGATTCTGTTGGATGGTTACTGGCACTAGTATAGGATATAGATCGACTATCACAAGGAGAAACACTGCTACATCTAAGTAACTTTTCTTCTCCACTTCCTACGTAGTCCTTCATGTCGGTCCCCCTATGTCCAGTGTTGAAAATGGCTTTTCTTAGATATTATCCTTTGTAGTTGAAATAGTTTCTTCTTTCTTTACTATCTTAAAACAACATTTAGCCAATCCTGCCCTTTGGAAGTGGGGATTTATGTGTTTTTAAAGGCATCTTTTTGATAATGTCTTACAAACAGCTAATGATCTAAGCTGGAGAAGCAACTAGAAGAATGACACTAGAGTTCTGCTGCCGCCCATTTGTTTTCAGACTAGGATTCAAGATAGATGATTATTTTAGTGTTTTTCTATAATGATTAGATGAACATTTAAGCAAAATGGGGGGGGGTGTTCTCTCTCAAAGGAAAGACCACTCCAAGTTTCTCCTATACCACTGGAAATAATATGACTGTTTCACATGTTAACATCCAGTAAGGGACCCAGATGTGCAAAGCCCCAAGAGTGTCACAAGCCCCTGGTGTGCTGATTATTTAGTACATGGGGCATACAGCATTCTCGTGGCAGGGGATCTGCATTTTCCATCCCATGCACCGATTGCTGCAAGTTAGACCAGCTTTTTCCTGGTCTAGCTTGCATCAATCCAGAGCATCCGTTTCACATTTGATGCGAGCTGCCTTAAAGTGGGAGAACTGTCATAACTGCGCCCAGTGTATTAAAATCGGGCACCGTTGCCGCAGAGGTGTTCGACGCAGATGCGGCAAAAATGATGTTGACACAGGGCTTGACACAAGCCTTGTGTCAACGTTTGAAAATCCGGCCCAGGAAGTGAAAGCCGGGCATTATGGGAAACAACACAGTGCCTTGTTCCCGGGGTGTCGTCGTCTTACATGATTGCAGTGGCTATGCCTTGCTAGTAATATAATCCTGGGTGGAGGATACCATTACCATGAATATCTTCCTTTGGTGGTCTTGGCTTCTCAGCCATTAATAACAGCTGCTGAATTGTTACAGAACTAATGCGTCTGAGGAAGTGGCTGCAGACTCTTGTTGCTGACATAAAGTGTGCTTTGAGAAAAGATTGTTGTCACAGTATGAGAAATGTAAGCAGAAGGACTCTATTACTGTGACAGAAATAAACAAAAAAGTATAGGTACTGTGTGAGTGTATAGGCTTATGAGATAGGCTCTAAGCAGAGTGGAATTGGTGTGATGACAGTATACAGAGTCCAGTTGAAAAGATACGGGTAACTTTGACAGTGTACAGGGTTTAAGTGGAAGGATACAGATATTATCAAATTGCACTTTTTCCAAGTGGAAGGATAGTGGGACAGTGACCATTTATATACTGGCTCTAAGTGAATGATATGGGTACTATTACAGTGTTGTTCTGGATCTGAGGACACCGAAGATATTAGATAGCACGTGGGCACCCATCTATACCTCTTTTCTGTCCATTGTTGCGGATCAGTGGGTTAAAGAGCAGGTGATACTATAGGAAGATTTTCAAAACCATATCATAAGACACTGTTCAGCTTATATTTCACATTTGGTCTGTATTTTTCTTCCCCGATTCCTTATCATTGCAAACATTTTTATGAAAACTGAATCTTTGTTTCTTAGATTTTATCTGCTTTTACTGCGTATTCCCCATTTAAAGTCATAATCTCCTGGGTGCATCATGTCAGAAATTCTTATGGCAACATGCTGCACAAGCAGAAGAGTATGACTTTATGTGTGGAATGCGCATTAGGAGCAGGTGAACTTGAAGGAACAAAAATCCTGTTTTTATTCATATACGTTCTACCTGACCACTGCCCTCACTCAGTACTGTTTATGGATTACCTAATTCTTCCCCTTATCATGATTGTTACAGAATTTTTTTTTAGGCTAGCTTGTTCATTTTTTCTTTTAATTCTGGCACAGTAGTAAGGTGTTAATTCATTACCACGCTGTCTTAGGAAGGCTGGTCCAGGCAAGATGGCCAATAGACATTCACAAAACTGGTGATACTGTGGTTCGACCCATCTTGTCTGGCCTTCCTGTATCTGTGTGAACAGGTACCTGTTTGTCATTGCAAGAGATTCCATTTTGAACATTCCAGCTGGGGGGAGGTATACTAGGCAATGTAAAACACAACTTAGACTTGCAGTGTGCGTGATTGATAGAGTACTACTATCTTAAAAAAAAAATAGTTGTTTTTATTGAAACATAACTTTTAGAATACCAAGAGTAGGAAGGAAGGAATTTAGTTTCAGGCTATTGAATGTACTGAAAGCCTTTTCTCTCAAGTAGTTTTAATTCTGATTTCATGGCTGCTGGCTAATCAATGCACAGTTACTTGTTGCACTACAGTGAGTTGTACATATTATGGTTAATTAATATTTGTTTACTTTTTAAATTCTGGTGATTTAGTGCTGCTTAATGCTTGTAACTGAGTATGGGTTTTTGTGTTTTCTTAACGAGCTTGTTTTCCAGCAATGTGAATGTGGTTGGGAAGTAGTTATGGGTACAGTGCTCTGTGCTCACACTACCAACATTGATGCAACAAAACTGGTTTGATATACCTCACTGATTTTTGTGCCCCCCCCCCCCGCAAAATATGGACAATATTTTCCTCTCATATTCGGAGCCTTGTGGAGCAACCCTGGGATAAAACAACAGAAGTGTGACTTCTGTAGCTGCTTGGAGGTTCACCTCTTGTGAGAAAAAGGGTTCCTTGAGGCATTGTGTGGTCGAAAACTTCCTGATACCTCACCCAGTCATCCTGTACTGGAAAGGGGAAGTGAAGCAGCCCCTCTATGTCTGAGTTATTGTACAGAGTCTCCAGTTTGCCCAAGACAGTTGGACACCACTCCACATTTTGTGAGATAGAAGGAAAGCGATAGTAGGTAAGAGCCCAGGATTAAATAAATGCAAAATCAGTTGCCAAATTAAAAGGAAAAAGCTTCAAGTTTCGTTTTCTTTGTTCAACAAAACTGACTTTTCAAAATATGAAAATAAGCCATATATAAAATACATTATAAAAATCACAATACAATGATCAGACACTACAGAGAAACAAGGCAGAGAGTTAGTTTAAAGAAGCAGTGCAATGAAAATGGGCTAAAATTTGACACCACTTTTTTCTTCCTAATCAATGCCAGATGTCTTCCAATTTATTTTGGTGGTATCATTTTCAGTTTTTGTTATCATTTAAGAATTTTATGACCGTTTTAAAATAATTATTTCTCAAGAAAAAAAGATGTCAGCCTCATTTTTGCATAGAAATAATATTTAGGACCTGAGATGGGTAAGAATCCAGACAAAAATGCAAATGTACAGTAGACAGCATAAGAAGCATCCAGAAAACCCAAATCAACAGTTCTGCCAATATTTTTCATAACCATAGCAGAAAATTATCTTTCTGGAATAACTTTTTTCGTTGCACTGCTGCTTTAAGTTTAAAATAGGTTTCCTCTTTTTTGTCACTGCTTTCATGAACCGTATTATGTTCAGTATAGTCTGTCCATATTTGGAATTCATCAGTTTATGAAGCAGTATAGACTGCATTCATAGATGTTAGAAATAAAATTAGCAAGGAAAATATTTCTTTCTTTGTTGAAAAAAAAGACCCTAACAAAACAACATGAGATAGATCATACTTCACATGTACAGTACATAGCATGAACAAAGAAAAGAGTTAAGGTCATCTTTAGGGTATCAGCTTTTTATGAAATAACTATTGTATAGTTCACACCGGTGGAGAAAACTCTTTGATCCTGTTGAGATGACAGCAGTGTGAGGTAAAATTCTGTCTTGGTCTTTTTGGCTTGTACAAAAAACTGAAAACTCTACTCCATATAAAACAATTATTCTTTATTGAATATCTTCCACCAGTTTTAGCAATGTTTCACGGTTAAAGTATCACTTCTTCAGTCACAGTGATTGTGTTCTGGTTTATGCACATCTTTCACATTAACTAGGAACTGTTCCTGGTGGCAATTTAGTAGATTATTCCAGCTTGGATACCCTCCTTGCTCTGGTTTTCATTTGTCACCATTCCATGGGACTGTAGTCTGTCCTGTAATGCAAGTTTTCTGGTGTGCAGAGGGTGGCCAGCTTCTTTCCAACAGAAGCCTTTTTGGCTTGTGCAGTCCAAGTCGATCGCCTTTTGAGACTTTCCTGAGGTGAAGTCATAATGTTTGGCCTTGTCCATTATTCTGTGCCTAATTTTTGATGTCTTTAGCTGTAGTGGTTCCACGGAGGGCAAATAATACAGGTAATGTAGACCCAGAGTATTTAAATTATTAAAATGAGGCCTGTGGCAAGGCGACTGGAAATCACCATAAAAGAAAAAACTTATAAAAATGGTGGCCCAGCTGCTTGGCAGGGTGTGAGGTTGGGGACCGATTTCAGGTATCTCGCTTATAAGGCCGACACATCATGGAGGTGATGTACTTGTTCTTGGGGGGGCTCAGTAGCACCCCCACAGCCATATAATAAATGGGACTGACACTTGCTCCTTTTATCACCAGAAGTCCTAAACCGTTTCACTGGGGTTTCCTGTGATATATCCAACTATACCTAGATATTTCCTGGGACTGCCGCTGTATGTCTCGGTTTTTGTTTTCCATCTCCCAGATCTTTAAAAATGAGCTCTGTTTATAGACCCTCACTGTGGCGTTATAGGTGCTTCAACCAATGACATCATCAGTTGCAGTCAGTCACTGACTCCTGACACAGACACCACTACTGGTTATATGGTTGCAACTATACTTCAGTGAGAATGAATCAGCTCCTTACTGTGCCCCATTTCCATCAAACTGAAAACAAAACATGTACAGAAATAGACCAGGGGATAGGCACATATGAACTGGGAAAGCTGCAATGCCTCCTATCCTCTTTAAGATCAGGGTATCCTGTAACTGGATGAAGGAGGTATTCTACCGTGGTGGCTCACAGAGCACCCCACCCCCAGAGTGACTTATTCTATACTGTGTCCTATATTCTGTCAATCGCTGTAAACATATATAAGGAAAAGGGATGTACAGCATTTCCTCATTCGGTACTGTATTCTCTGGAATAGATGACATAAAATGTAGTGACCTTGTGATTCTGCTACTGCATTCCAATAATGTTATTAGTTCAGTGCTAACACGCAATGTAACTGGCCACCAGTGTGATTCTGTTTTATATAATACAACAACCTCACACACTGTTTTAATTTGATAATGCTGCTTGCAGAAAATAAATACAGGCTGGTGGGGAGTGGGGCAGGCGAGGGCATCGGCCTGCATAGTGTGGAGTGGGGGCATGAAAGGGAAGATTAGCGAGCCCTCCAGGTGGTCACATGCCTGTACAGTATCTTGCAGCTCTGCAGATCTGCACACTGAAATATCCTGCTGTGGGTCTGCAGCTTCACTTGGGTCAGAATACAACCAGAAGTAAAGGAAGGCAGTGTGATGTGGTTATTGGAGCCACTGAAGTATACATGTAGGTTCAGTGTTCAGAACTTCAGTCCCTGGCAGCTGTAAAAAGTCAGTAGCAGCTGGGGTCTCTGCTGTAAACAAGACATTGCTCTGCAGCTGGACTAACATGGGGAGAAAAAATTGTAAAATTAAAGCCCAATTCCCTGAATTGCAGACTCTCAAGAAGGTAATTGTACTGAAACTTTTATATTAGGAGACCTGGCTGGGAACAAATACATCTCCTTTCTAGACAAATCTGGCTGAAGTATTAATGTCCTGTTAGGAAGTGGGAGGGAAATTCAGAGTCACGCTGCTGTGGGTGCTGAGGGGAGGCAGGAACATTGTGCTCCAAAGGCTATGATTATGAAGACAACCTAGTTCTAAAATTTCAGTTATATATACTGTATATATTGTACTCACATGTAAGTCTACTTTTTGATGCTAAAAATAGGCATGCTACCCGGCGTTCATACGCTGTATGCCAGCCAACTAAGGAGTTGCATCAGCATCTGCTGTGAAGGCAGCTGCTTGCCTGTCCGGAGGAAAGGTGCAGCCATGGTGACCCGGATTCTGCTCAGGGCTTGGGCCGGAGAGTAAAAGGGAAATGAGGAGGATATAGAACAAGATATCTAAAAGTGATATCCAATATATAAATAAATATACCTGCTAGGAGCACTGGTGTCCTCCTGACAGTCATGTCAGGATGATCCTTGGAGGCGTGTGCAAGGACCTGAAATAGTGCAATCCCAGAATCTCCCTGCCAGCCTGTATTTCACCTAAAGAACTGCAGACCCATTGCTCCTGACAATTGTGCAAATCTGGAATAACATGGCTTTTTACATCAAGACCCCAGCCAGTGACAGTTACTTCGGGAGGTGGCTGGTCTTGATCATGTCTCAAGATCCCTTTCTTAAAAGGCTACACAACACATCATCCCAGGGTGTCTGGGTTTGCTGCAGGGAGTGGGGAATTTACAAAAGGTCAGAAATTTGTTCTAAAATTGTGATTTCTCACCCCATGGGACCTTTAGTTTGCTTGACAAGTGCAGAATGCCAGCTGGGTTCCAGCTGCCCCAGAGATGGAGTCAATGCTAATGACTTTGGTAATTAGCCAGTCAGGAGAGAGTGAGAGTTTGTGCTGTCTGTGGCAGGGCTAGAGTCCGGTCAGAATTATTTCTCCACTGACTTGAGCTACACTGCCCCGGAGCATTCTCTCTCTCTCTCTCTCTCTCTCTCTCTTTCACTTCATTCAAAGAAAATTGCTTTCTCTTGAAGTTTTCATTTTCTTTACTTTTGTTCTGTTTTAGGTATTTTTTTTATAATTTCACTACCTTTTTTTATGGTTCCCTTTGGTTCCTGGGAACTACAAATTCCTGCTTTATTTCTGAGGTAAAACTTTCGGCGCTTGAATGAAAAACATTGCACTGTGTTCTTAAAATATTTAAAACGTTTAGCGGTTCCTGTTATTTCTTTGGGAACCACATTTTATTACGTAAACATTTTATTGGCTTCTTTCTGGGAGCTGTTTTACCGTGGTTCCATTCCATGGGTGATCTGTCCATTTTTTTTTTTTACTCTATTTCCTTTTGGGAACTTCGATTATAAAAGGCTTCTGACAAATAGGCAGGTCAGAAACACCTTTAAAGAGCACTAGACCAACAAGATTTCAAAAATTGTTTATAGGTGCCCTAAGATTGTGGCCACGACAGACAGCCACAATCCATGTTAAATTGTTTAGGTCCAGTTCATATCTGAGAGCTTTGTTTTATTTTCTTTCACAGCAGTTTTAGTAAGGGCTTTTCAGTCTGCCCCCCAACAAAGAACCCTGCAGAGGGGCCCTCCTCTCGGTATAATTTTAGCACAGGACCTCTTGGGACCCCCTAGAAAACAAGTCTGATTAAAATACTGTAATACTGTAATATTAATGGCCAAGCAAAAAAAAAAAAGAGACAAGGACAAATGAGCAGGTTCCTGGCTCAGTGCCTGCCAAAAAAAAGAGAGAAAAGAAACATATCACTGCCCCTCCCGTTGAAAGGCAAAGGGAGACCCTCAGTGACTTAAAAAGAGACACCCTCTGCTGAACAAATGGCCAAAGCTTGGCAGATATATCAGACTTTCCAGACCATGGGCAACCTCCCTAATGCCCTGTCTGACCCTAATGTTACTCATTCTTCTGACCCTGGCTTTTCCCAGGGCTACTATTCCGATGATGAAGAAAATAAGCAGAGGTTACACCTATAGAATCCGATGTATCCCTTCGCCCAAGCTTGGTACCCCCTCTAATGGGCAGGGGGATTTTTCCTCTCATTGTACATTTGTGCAACGCATGGTGGGCGCCCACTGGAGCTGACTGTTCTGGAGACCACTGATCAAGGAGAGGAGGAAGACTATCTAGAGCCGGCGAGTCTCCCTCCCCCCCTCTAACAAACTGTTCCTGCCCATTCATACATTCTGTGAAAGGGCAATTCTGGAACTACTCTGCCAAAAAAGATAGCTGCAAAAATCTAATGCTGAGTTTCTTTATGAGCATCCTGACCAAGAGGGAGTGGTACAGGCCACTGCTTGTGACAAAGCCAAAGTAACTCTTTCCTCTAAATCTCCTGATAAGGAGTCAAGTAAATTGTCTATTTGCACGAAATCTTACACTACAGCCTCCCTGCTGCTTCACCTTTCTACGAACATAGCCTATGCAGCCCAGCATCAAAAAGCTCTCTGGAGCCCGGTTCTAGTCATAACTCAACAGGGTCCAGACAGAATGGTTCGAGATGTCACTAAATTGTATAAGCAGCCCTACAGGCATGCCTCTCAACCTCTCAGCATTAAAAATCATAGCACTGGCCTTCAAAAATCATAGCAAAGGGCCAGAATGTGTAGCACTTTCTTATTTTAAACAACAGTATGTATGCAGATAGTGGGCCCTATATAGTTATTGATAAGGAATGTTTCTATCAACTTAGTTCAATGATTTAATATTTTTGTGTCCAGAAATAGCTCTAACATTATGAGGAACATCAGTAAACGTATACAGAGCAAGGGTAAATTTGAATGTGAAAATCATAGCGCTATGCGCAATTCATAGCAGTTGAGAGGTATGCCTACAGGCAACTAATTCCAGTTCCATGTGGCCGTAAACACTATTGATACTGTTTCAAGGACTATGGCCCATGCCATCTCCCAAGACACTATGCTTGGCTGAGGACCACTAATCTTTGCAGGACATTCAGACCAAGGCTATGGATTTCCCCTGTGAGAATAATTCTGTTTTCAGGGACAAGAAAAACCTTTGCATGGAAAAGGTGGAGGAATACAAGACCACCTATCAAAAGCTATGTAGCTAAAGAAAAGGCCTCTACTTCTCAAAAGTCTCAAAACAGGGGAAACAGAGGTGGGGGCTACTTCCCTAGGGCTTTTTACCCTATGCCACTGCCCATAGATTATTCTTAAATGAGGGATTTTTTGTTTATAAGGGAAGAGGAAAGAGAGGTCAGAGAAGAACCTACTCCTCTCCTTCCAGCACCCAGTCAAAACAAACCTTCGACTGCAATGCACTAGTCACCTCTCCTCCCCCAGTAGGGCAGACTGACCCAATACTTCCACCAATGGCACCTCATCACCACAGGCAAGTGGGTGCTAAAGGTCTAGGCTTTATCTTACAGCTCAAAGGTTTCTCACTCTACAGGGGTGCCCAAACTTTCCAAACCCCAATGGAAAAGCTCTTGTTGAGGTTAGAGGTAAAAACACTTTTAGCTACAAAGGCAGTGGAGAGGATCTCCTTCCCCCAGTAGGGAAAAGGCCTCTACTCCAGGTATTTTCTTAAAAATAACACAAAAAGGGGAATGGCAACCTATTCTCGAACTAAGCTACCTGAACAGGCACTTACTGAAACCCAAGTTCGAAATGGTCACCCTAAACTTGGTGACCCTCTCTTTGCAACAGGTGGGCTGGCTAGTCCCCCTGGATCTCTAGGATGCCATTTTTCACATTCTTATGAGGCTGTCCTGCAGAAACATTCTCAGTTTCAGGCTGCCATCCAGTCAGTACCAGTTTGCAGCCCTGCCATCTGGGCTCACGTCAGCTCTCACAGTCTTTATAAAGTGCCTGTCAGTGGTAGCAGCTCACTTGAGACAGCAAATATCTGTCTTTCCATACCTGGATGACTGGCTGATGGTGGACAAGTCTCCAGAAAAAGTCAGGGAAGCTCTCGGCCTTACAAGAAGTACTCTGGAGTCCCTGGAGTTCATCATCAACAAGGAAAAGTCCCATTTCTAACCAGTTCAAGTACTAGACTTCATTGGGGCACAACTTAACAGCCTGTGGGGGAAGGCCTTGCTTCCTGTGGGCAAATTCTCCTGAACTTAGTAAACTCCTTTGCCCTGGGCCACCAAGGCTGGCCAGGCATTTCCTTAGATTACTAGGACATACTGTATAACTTCCGTGAAAGCTGTAGTCCTAGGTGCCAGATTTCAGATGTGGACATCCAGTATCACCTCAGGGTTTACTGGTACCAAAAGAAGGATTCTCTTTCAAAGCTGGCACCAGTCACAAGAACGCTCCTTCGGACTCTAGACTGGTGGAAAGAAAGGAAAGTCTCAGGAAGGGCATCTCTTTCCAGCAAACTCATTCCTCATGGGTCCTTACCACAGATACCTCCTTCTTAGGATGGAGAGCTCACCTGCAGGAGCAATCCATAAGTGGAACATGGACCCCAAAGGAGTCCACTTATCACATCAGCTTACTCAAACTCAGAGCTGTCTACCTAGCCATCAAAGCCTTTGCCCCACAGCTGAGAGGCCACTCTGTTCAAATCAGAACAGACTTTACCACTGCCATGTTCTACATCAACAAACAGGGTAGCACAAGGTCCACCAGACTTTGCACAGAGGCAGTGAGAATTTGATCTCTGGCCTACTTTCTGTACATGCACCTGTTGACCATGCACCTCCAGGCCAAACATAGCACATTGGCAGACACCCTAAGTTGCACCAGTCAAGGCCAGTGTGAGTGGACCCTGAACAAGCAAGTGCTAGTCACAGCCTTCTGGAGGTGGGATGTCCCAGAGGTGGACCTCTTCACCTCCAGCCTCAACCATCAGCTTCCACTTTACTACTGCAGGCCACCAGCTCTGGGTACCCTACCAGTAGATGCTCTAACCTTAGACTGGTCAAGGAAGTTTCTTTATGCTTCCTTTCTTTTCCATTGGTTCACAGAGTACTGTTGAAGCTCAGGGATCAACCAGCCACTATAATTCTGGTAGATCTGGGCTGGGCAAGGCAACCATGGCACTCCCTTCTCTTTGCCCTGTCAGTCAGGAAACCCATTCACCTTACCACTGAGTCACAGTTTCCTGACTCTTCTTCAGACAGGGGTAGCATACCCCAGTATAGAGTCTCTTCACCTCAAGGCCTGGCACTTGAGGAGCTAGAGTTCCCTGAGTCTCAGTATTCCGAACAGGTTCTGGAAATTCTGTGTGTGGACAAAAAGCTTAGCACTAAGAAGACTTGTGCTTCTAAGTGGTAGAGGCTTTCTCTGTGGTGTAGAGATAAGCAGATAGACCCCCTCAGGACTACTCCACCAACTCTACTGGACTACTTGGCACACCTACAGTCATTAGGCTTCAAGGCCTCTTCCCTCAAGGTGCGTTTAGCAGCTATATCACCATATCTTTCTACTGGGAATGAGAAATTGGTCATTTCCCAGTCTGTCATCAAAAAGTTTTTCAAAGGCCTGCTTTACCTTCAACCCCCACACTGAGAGCCTGTCCCTCCATGGGACTTGAACCTTTGCATAGCCAAGCTCAGGGAGCCACCCTTTGAGCCCATAGCTACTGCTGACCTGAAGTAGGTCACTTGGAGAACTGTCTTTCTTCTTGCCATCCCCTCTACCAGGAGGATTTCAGAGCTGCAGGCCTTCTATACTGAACCTAACTACATCGTTGCCCACAGGGACGAAGTACTACTTGGAAAAAAAGGAAATTTCTGTCTAAGGTGGTTTCTGAATGTAACCTTAATCAGTCCACCACTCTCCCTGTCTTTTTCACATAAAAATCCACAGCAGGTGAACGCAAGCTCCATAGCTTGGACGTTAAAAGGGCTCTGACCTACTACCTAGAACATACCAAGCCGTTCAGAGATTCTCATACCCAGCCTTTCCTCACCTAAGGCAAGGTAGGCAGGAGAAGGCCAGCCACCAATAGGATCATTTCCCACTGGGTAGTCTGTTGCTTTCAGTTCTGTTATACCAAGCCTAGCAAATAGCCCCCTCAGGGCCTTAGGGCCCATTCCACTAGGGGCACTACTGCTTCAGTGGCAGCTGCAAGGGGTACCCCTTGCTCGATACCTGCAAAGCAGCTACCCGGAAGACTGTACACACATTCACTAAGCACTATTGCCTGAATGTACAGTCCAGATCAGATGCCAGATTTGGCACAGCAGTGCTGCAGAGCCGCTTTCTTAAATGGGTTCTGTACCCACCTCCCAACTGCACTGTTGTGTATTGCACTTGTCAAGCATACTAAAGGACCCCTGGGGAGAGAAGAAAAAATTACTCACTGTAGTAATATTGTTTCTTCCAAGGTGCCCTTTAGTATGCTTGACCTCCCACCCATCCTCCCCTAATTAACCTGACTGAGGATGGCTTAGCATCTTCCATTCTTTGCCAAATCTTTTACTGTGTCTCTCTTATCAAATGCAGAGTTTTTCCTCACAGTTGTGTGGTTTTTCCCTTTTGGAACATAGTTTTGAATAATCTTTATTCCTGTTGTAATAGTTCATACTTGGGGACTTTGTTTTTTCCCGTACAGCTTCGAAATAATTCCTACAGGGCTGTAGCCCTGCCACAGACAGCACAACCTCTCACTGTCTACTGATTGGCTAATTCCCAAAGTCATTAGCATTGACTCCACCTCCAGGGCTGCTGAACCCAGCTAGCATTATATACTTGTCAAGCATACCAAAGGACACCTTGGAAAAAACAATATTATTACAGTGAGCAATTTTTTCTTCTCTGCTAATACATAAGTTCCACTGACAGGATGCAAATTCTGCAGCCACAGAAATCCAGTAACTCCCACCGTTCCATATGACGGGTTCTCTGCAAAGCCTATGAAAGTGAGAATATCACAGTTTAGCAGTATGTTACAGAATTACTGTACTGTGCAAGATTATTACAGACTAGAGACCTCCTGTAGGGTACTTCTAAAAAAATAATGATAAAGCCATGATCTGTGGGGTCTTCCGGGTTTGGGGAAACCAGGTTCTGCATTTGTATTATGAACTTACTGTGAACACAGCACTGATAATTTGTCTTGCCATGTGTCTTAATACAGTACTGTATTTTAACACTTTAACATTTCAGTGTTGCCATTTTCTGTCTGCAAGTTTGTCATTTTCTGTTTGCATCATGTTTTTATGTGCGACTCTAAAGTCAAACGGGGGTGTAGATTCCCAGATTGGAGAGGCTACAATATCTCCTGGAACCCACCGGGGGTGGGGATTCTTTCAGTGAGGGGAAGAGACCAACTGCTAAAGGATAAGCTTCTTATTTTAAGCTGTCAAGAACAGAGAGACTCATAAAGGTCATTTGAAGTTATTTTTTTTTCTGTTAAAAGGGAATTATTTTGTATAATTCTAATACATTCAGGTGAAACCAATATCTCGAAATAAACAATAATTTTTAATAAACAAATGTTTATATTCGCTGACAGACAGTGTCCCAGCAAAATGTACTTGAGACCAGAGAACATTTCTAGGTTCAAAAGCAGATGGAGGTGGTCTGCCAGTGACATTTTTAAACAATTGCTCCTGTTTGCACCCCGGAGTTAATGCCTCATGCACAATGTACAACCATGTTTGAGAAAATGGTTCAACCAACACAGTTTAAGGCACGCACACTGTTATAATTGTATATAAACTGGTGACCCCTTTTATCACACTGATTATCAGTGTGATTAAACGCTGTAATAACTGGGTATGACACTGTATGCGGTTATTATGGCGTTTGGGAACACACACGCTTGACTTCTCCTTTCTACAGTTCAGCAGTGGGAAACTTGACTGTTATGGATCTTCCTGATCGTTTTCCTTTTTTGTACTTATATCCCTGCACTAGTTATTATAAATGATAAAACATAAGCAGCTATGTACTTACAAAGTTTTTTTACACACCTTCTGAGTATAATGTCCACATTAAACCTCTGGAGTGTGTAATCAAGGTTTATGTGACATCACACACCTCAGGTGTGGAAAAAAAAAATTCATAGCACACAGTTATGATTATTATGTGTGTCACAACCATGTTAGTACATCCACTCTACACTGACATCTGTAACCATGGCCGTAGATTATATCAGCAATTTAGCAGACCCCTTATATGGTTGTAATGGGGTTCCTGTTCACATGCATGCACTGTGTTGTTTTTTCAAGACTAGCCCTGAGATAGTTTCAGATACAGTTTTAGGCCCTGTTCCGACTAGGGTATTTAAAATGGTTTAAGGAGCTTAAACTGTTTTAAAGTGCCCTAGCACGGTTCGTGTTCACACTTAACATGCTTGGTAGTCTGATTTTTAAAACCATGTTTAAACCCTGATAAGACCTAGGCTTAAACACGGTTTTAAAAATGTTTCAGGAGTTAAATCGGACTTACCTGCAGCGAACGGTCTGGCACGGTTCCCTTTCATGAAGCTGGATATCACCGATTGGGAACCAGTTGCTAGTTAATCCAGTCCCGAGACAGTAGTGCGGATGCTGTAAACTGTTTTTAATAACAGGTTACAACACACTAGTGACAGTGCAGACACTACAACATGGATGCTACAGCATGGTAATTAATCTGTATTTAAAAAAGTTTTCAATTACCATGCTGTAGTGTGAACAAAGTCTAAAACCATGTTGTGTCCATATGAACCATGTTAAAAGTTTGAAAACAGTTCTCTTTTTTTTTTTTCTCAGTTTTTGCCTCCCCCTTTCCACCTTGATGATCGGGTTAGCCAGAGCTGCAGCCTTCTCTGGGGGGTATGTGGCTGCCTTTTGGACTGTTTACGCCTTGCTGGCAGTATCGGGTTGAGGTCAGAGCAGCAAGCTGTGAATGACCTTCATACATCCAGCAAACCTGGGTTTGAGTTCCACAACCTTCTCTTACATGCTGTGTGACCCTGAGCAAGTCCGTTAACCTCCCTGTGCTCCTGGGGCACACTTGGAAATGAGCTACAGCTCAATGTGCCTTTCTAGGCCAAAAATGGTGAAATAAATATAAATAACGAAATAAAAATAAATTACCAGTGTTGCTTCGTGGTCATTTGGCAGGAGGGGAGTGAATGCCTGACAGCCTGTTCCCTGCTTTCATGTGATCCGAACTCCTCCCCACATGACTCGTCTAGCTCCCAGTAAGCCTCAATGTGGGATTTTAGGGCTTGCATGCAAATACAGTCTGGGCTGGTCTGAAAATGGTCTTCAGACCCATAGCACAGTTTTAAAACAAGTGTGCAGTAAGCCTTAAGTGACTGCTGTGCATCTGCATGTGGTTCTCTGCAATGTCTTGTCTTTTTTAATTTTGGAGCAGGTGGATAAATTGTTACATAATGGAATTTTGAGCCATCCTGGTGGCGGGCAGGGCTGAGGCACTGGGTGCCTGACCTCCTGCTCTACCGGTGACCCAGTTAAGGAACAAGCCTGGAGCATAAGGGGGCCAGCTGGGGGGAGGAGGATAGAGCATCCCAGTAGACACTCCCCTCTTCTGAGAAGGCAATACAGCTGGGACGGAGCTATACTGCTATCTGGGTGACCACAGTTGGTAGAGGTCTGGGACGGCACAGAGTACTGGGAATGGGATGCCTGATGGTATGATGCTCCACACGCATGCGTGCATGAGCTTGCAGTTCCACCAGTCAATGTCACAGCACAAACAAGAAGAAAAATCTTGGGCAATGCAAAATTAGGACAAGACCCTCGCGGGCCCCACACTGGTGTGAGAGTGATCTCCTGGTTGAAACCAGGCCCGTTTCACTGGCAAGTTGAGGGGCCCACTGACTCCCACCAACAGGGACAAGCCCATGGAGGAACACACCCAGGATATGGATGGTAAGTCCTTGAGGAGCCTGGTGATGGGGCTGGGGGGTCGGGTCAGGAGATGGCCTGCACTGTACTTCTGGTGACGTCATGCCCCTGGAAGCAACTTGAGCGCGAAGCTCAGTCTCCTCCAGGGTGACTAAACTCTGCAATTTAAAACAAAATTGGGGGCATACCTATTTTAAACCAGCACGGAGATGCCTAAAAATAAGCCAGATCAGAAAAAGTCCTCGCTCGACTCGGCAGATCACGAAAGATGGGGCACTGACAGCAACAGCTCCCAGGTCTCGAGCCAAGGTGGTCCACCACCAGGCAAATGGATACAGTCCTACAGGAGCTCCAGGACTTCCAAAAGGAGACCTGCTCTACCTTTGTGGCTCTCTGAACGGATATTGGGAAAATGGAGTGGCGTCTCAATTCCCTGGAGGAACAGGCAGCTCAGTCAGATGCCCGTGTGGACCACACCAAAAGGGCCGTGGTGCAGCTCCACCACACTATCCAAGCCATGCAAGATAGGATGAAGGATTCAGAGGCCTGGAACTGCAGAAACAACCTTAGGATTTCGGGCTTCCTGGAGGGCAGTGAAGGCAGCAATCCTATACAATTTTTGCAGCAATTCTTCCGCTCCAAGTTAGACCTGCCTGACAGCTGCACTCTGGAGATGGATCTTGCGCACCATGCACTGGGCCCACAACCCAGCCCCTCCAGCTGTCCCCGCTTAATGGTGCTCAGATTTCTGAGGTTCCAAGAAAAGGAGCTAATACTGCACAAATCATGGCAACAGGTGGACCTTACATTTCAGAATCACCAAATATATGTAGACAATGACTACCCCCCCCCGATAGCTGCACGCCACAGGGCTTATGCCCCCATCCTTAAGAAACTCTGAGAAGCTAAACTCAAGTTTAGGACCCCGTACCCATCCAAGCTAATCGTACAGTTCCCAGAGGGTCCAGCAACATTCGAAAATGCCGAGGACACTGCCCAAGATCTCCGTCCCTGAGGCTTCGAGGTTACACTGGCTCCAAAGCAACAATAAGCAACGTCTCTCGCAACAAAACTGGTGCAGAAGGCCTGGAAGCAGGTGCCACCAAGAGAGGAGCATCGGGAGAGAGGCCGTTTCAGTGATACTGCAAATTGCGACTGGCCTGAGGAAACAGACAATGGACACTTCACTGAACACATCGATACCCCAGACCATTAAATGAAGAGACATTCCAGAGTACCTACTTCATTTTTTTTCAGGTGAGCCATTTTTTTTTCTCCCCCCCCCCAGTGCTTCCTGATACTTGTGGTTGTCCTGCTCCCCTTTTCCCGCTCAGGCTCATTCCACCCATACCATGGCGCGCCTGGTTGGAACATTCGGGGGTCAGGGGGAACACGCACACCCCCACCCACCTTTGTGGCTTTAGGCCTGACTGACCCCTGGTGTCCAGGCCCCCTCCCGGAGGTGTCTGGGGCTGGTTTGCCTCTCCACCTGCGGGTGTGTGGCCACCCTGGCGTGCAGCTGGATGGGTGCTGGGGGAGGCAGAGTGTGGGACATGGGACTTCAAATGGGGGGAGAGGGACTGGCCCCCAACCCGACCTCAGATGCCGTGACTATGAGGTCTCGGACAGGTCTGTGGCACCTACCCTCATGTTGCATCTTCGGTATTGAGTAATAGCTTCTGGAGAGGCCACACTGAAGGATTTCTCATCAGGTTCTGGGGCGGTTGCCATGAAAATCCCCAAGATCACGGCAGGATGCTAGTGAGCCCGGGATGGGTGCCCGGCTCCCCAGCTTTAACTTTATTGAATGTCAGACACTCTGGACCCAATCGGGCCTTTCTTTAGGACATGGGGGGGTTGGACTCCTTCCCTGCCCCCTGGTTACTGAAGGGTGCTTCATGCGTGGTGGCAGCCCTACAGTCCATCCAGGGACAACTCAATTCCCTTGCCCACCGGGCTGTCTTCTGGGGTTGGAGGGGTTGGGGGCCCCCCCCCCGGAACATAGGTGTTGGGCAGGGACCTCACTGTGGCCTGACCACAGTAGTCAAAGCATGGGTGCCGCTCTGCATTGGGCTCCCTACATAATCATAGCAAAAGAGATCTTACTTCGAGAGGGCTCTTGTAGTAGGTAATTACATATAGAACTGACACCGGCAAGTGGCAGGACCCCATGGAAACATTTCTAGCTAGCAGTCCCTGGCGAGGGACTGCCCCCACGTCACGTGACTGGCATCAGGAGATGTCGGTATAAAGGGGCGGTCCCTCATGCCCACCTTCCAGTTCTTTCCCACCGTTGGCTTATGCCAGCGCCTTGTGGAAAAGTTCCCTGCTCGTCAGGCCCTTTCGACGGTTATTTTACCGAGTTTTTTCACTTTTTCTACTATAATCGCCAGTCATCTGTCGGTGTATGTTGTCCCCTACACCTTCCAAGCACAAAAATAAGTGCGACTCGTGCGGCGCCCAACTCCCACACAAGGACAGCCATTCCCTGTGCCTTTTTTGTCTAGGCCCCGACCATCAAGTTGAGAAGTGCCAGCACTGCCTGAGTTTCAATGCAGCCACCCGGAGAAGGTGGCAGCAGTCCCTGAAGCCCACATTCTCAAAAGAAAATGAGCTCCATGGAAAAGGAACTCAAAAACTTGACAGGCGGCAACTTCCCTGAAGAGCCATCGCAGAGAAAGGGCACAGAAAAACACCCGGGACAAGGGCTCCTCTCCACCGCGCGACTCCCTCGGGGTCACTGTGTTGACCGCTCCTCGACGGCCGCCTTTGAGGGTTTGGTGGCGTCAGCCGCCGTCTGGCTCGGGCCTTCAGGCACCCTGGGCTCTTGAGGCTTCCATCCCGTAAAGCCGTGGTTTCCTGGCCTACCAGCGTGAGTGGCTCCGATAAGCCGGATGTCGGCTCCGACTTTCGCACGGAGAAGGCTGGTAAGTCGACCGACCTTTTGGGGTGGCGCACGACCCCTCTTCCGCCAGACCAGACCGCCCCTCCTTTGCAGCTTGCCTCTGGCGAAGGATCCGTTAAGTTGTACACCGGCCCCTCCGACGTCCTCCCGGATCCCGCTGACAAGACGCACGTCAGTCCGCCCGACGTCCGCACAGCGGATGAGCCAACGCTGAACCTTCCCACATCCATCGTTCCCGGCTCCCTGCAGCCTTCACTGCCCTCCGGGGACCCTGAGTCTCCTCAGCCCAACCCCGGGGACTTTTCCCCTCCATCCCTGGGCAAGGCTGAGGTCCTGGTTCCACCTCCGTCGGATCAACCTCCTGCTGATCTGATGTCGGCACCTCAGATGCCGCCCCAACGCCAGGCCCTCCACCCTCCGGCGTTCTGCTCTAGTTCTGCCTGCGGGGCCGTCTGCTTTGGCAGCTCCCCCGGATCCCGGGTACTCGACCCCATCGTATCCAATGCCGTCGTACCTGGGACCGCAGTTTCCGATGACACAGTACCCGGCGCCGGCCTACCCGACACCGCGGTACCCGACACCACAATACCCGATGCTGGGCTTCCCACTCGAGGGTTATGGATACTCGCCTTATGGGTATAACCCATACCCTTATCCCCCTCCTCCTCCTCCATCACCCCACCCAGCCGCCAGTGGATTTGCAGGAGACTGTACCCTCCTGGTGGGCTGAGGTCAAGGCTGAGCTCACCAGAGAGATGGAAAGTCGTCTTCCGACGATGGTGCCGGTTCAGGTTCCCGTACGTGCACGATGACAAACTCCCTTTCCTCCTCCAGACACTAGGGATAAACCCTCTGGGTCCAGAGAGGGGCAGGACATGCTTCCCCGAGGGCTTCCCGAGGGGTCCGTTCCTCCCCCTAGACAGGAAAGGGAGTCATCTTCTTTTTCAGTTTCTTCCTCCTCCTCAGAAGCCTCCGACGGCTGCTCCGAGAAGGATGACGAGCCTCGCTCTCCGTCAATGCCCAGGCCAAGGACTCCTCTGAAGTCTCCTCTGGAGGATCCTTCTTTCACGGACCTCCTACATCAAATCCAGGCAGTACATAAGTGGCAATCCTTGGAGCCAGACCCACAGCAGTTGAAACTCACTGAGCATCTGGATCTGCCCGTCACAGCTCCCACCTTGGTGCCACCCTGGATTGAGCCTCACGCCCACCTTGTTACCACTATTAGGAAACAACTGGCATTAGCCCCTCTTCCTCGGAAGTCGAACAGGCTATACCAGGCTCCAGAGGGTGTCGTCTTTTTAGATTCCCACCCTTGAGCTGACTCGGTCATGATTAGCGCCGACCACGGCCGGTCAGCTAATCCAAAACACCTTAGCTCGTCACCACCTGATAAAGAATCTCGCCCTTCTGGACCAGTATGGAAAGAATATTTTAGTTTCTTCCACGCTGGGGATCAGTGCCCTGAACTATGTCGGTCACATGGGGGACTACCAGAAGACAGTTCTTTCTGAGGTGGAAACCAAGTTAGACTCCCTGCCGGACTCTCAAGTCAAGCAGGAACTGTCTGACCTTGTCCGCTCTGCACGTTCGGCCAGTCGACACGTGCTTCGTGTGACTTACGATACAGTGGACACTGCTGGACGGAGCTCAGCTTTCGCTGTAGGCTTACGACGTCATGCTTGGCTCCGTGTGTCAGGGTTGGTCCCGGAAGTGCAATCTGCTATCCAGGAAGCGCCCTTCTGGGGGTCAGTGCTCTTCGGAGGTGATGTCAAGGACATTATCACCAATCTGCAGGAGAAGGGGATGGCACTAAAGTCCGTTGACTCTCTGTACCATCCCCCATCAACCGCAGCACAGTCCCTTTCGCAGATGGAATAGGCCAAAGGCGAAACCTCCAGGAAAGCGGGCCACTAATGCCGGGCCCCCTCAGCTGCCAAGCCCACACGCCCAAAAAGCAGCGGGTGCTTCAGCTGCAGCGCTGCCCCACACCACCTGACTCCTTCCCTCTCCCACAGCCTTCGGGCTTCCCGGAGAAACCGGTAAGAGGGAGGTTCTCCCTCCACCTTCCTGGCTGGGAGAGGATAACAACAGATTCATGGGTGCTCCAACTAGTCGCAGAAGGACACTCAATAGAGTTTCTTCAGAAACCACCACGTCACCCTCCCCAAAGGTCGTCATACTCTCGGGAACATCTTCTTCTGGTCCAGGAAGAGATTTCAGCTCTGTTGCTGAAAGAGGTGATAGAACCTGTCCCCCTTCCCTCCAGGCCATGGGTTACTATTCCCATTTCTTCCTGGTCCCAAAGAAGACAGGAGATGTAAGACCCATCCTAGATCTCAGTTCCCTGAACCTATTCGTGGAATACAAGAGGTTCAGAATGCTCTCACTGCAGAGCCTTCTGTCCCCTCCTCCGCTCCGGCCAGTGGATGTGCACTCTGGATATGCAGGATGCCTACCTGCATATCTCCATTCGCCCATCCCACCGCAAATATCTCCGTTTTGCTTTCCAGGGGACCACTACCAGTTCAAGGCACTTCCATTTGGCCTCTCCTCAGCTCCCGAGTATTTACCAAATGTCTGGCAGTGGTGGTGGCCTACCTGTGTACCCAGGGAGTGCAGGTTTTCCCGTACCTGGAGGACTGGCTCCTGGCGGCCTCGTCCAGGGAGGAACTCCTGTGCTGCCTTTCCCTTACCCAACAGGTCTTTGCCTGCCTGGGTATTACCATCAACCATTCCAAGTCTCATTTGATCCCATCCCAGAGACTCCAGTTTATCAGGGCGATACTGGACATGACCTCTGCCGCCAGACAGGGCGGCCAGTATTCAGACTCGGGTAAGCCTGTTGTCCGGCCACAGGCGAGTAACTGCAAGGTCGGCTCTTTGTCTTCTCGGGCTCATGGCGGCTGCTATCCCAACAGTTCCTCGCGCTCGGCTCCACATGAGGGTTTCCCAGTGGATGCTTCGCTCCCAATGGGTTCAATTGGCGGATGACTTGGATCAGCTAGTTCTGGTCTCCTCTCCCATGGTTCGAGACTTGCAGTGGTGGATGGTCAGAGAGAACCTGTTTCGGGGGGTTTCATTGTTCATTCCTCCCCCCTCCCAGACTCTGACTACAGATGCCTCAGGCGAAGGTTGGGGAGCCCATCTCGGTCCTCATCAGACCCAGGGCTCTTGGTCCAAGCTCAAACAAACCCTTCACATCAATGTGCTAGAGCTTCGGGCAGTACTATATGCCCTCCAAGTCCTCCACCTGTATCTCCTTCCAGGCCACCTAGCCATCCAGATGGACAATATGTGTGTGGTATGGTACATCAACAAATGGGGGGGGGGGAACTGGATCCTACCCTCTTTGCAGGGAAGCAATGAGAGTGTGGGACTGGGCAGTACAGCACAACCTTCACCTCATGGCAGTTCATGTTCTGGGAGTCAACAACACCTTGGCAGACAAGCTGAGTCGCTCGTCTGCCCAGGCCCACGAGTGGGAACTGGATCAAGGGGTCCTAGACGATATCTTCCTACGCTGGGGAACATCACAGGTAGACCTGTTTGCTTCCCCTCAAAATGCAAAGCTTCCAGTCTTCTGCTCACTTGTTCAAAAGCGAGGCATTTTCTGGAGAGATGCTCTGTCTCTAGATTGGAAGGACAGATTCGTCTATGCCTTTCCCCCAATTCCTTTGATCCCAAGGATCTTGCAGAAACTAGGGTTAGAAGGAGCACGAATGATTCTGATCGCTCCTTTTTGGCCCAGGCAAGTTTGGTTCTCTTTTCTGCAACAATCCTCAGAGGAACCGCCGCTTCCTCTTCCTCTGTCACAAGGTTTGCTGACCCAGGATCAGGAGACCCTGGTCCATCCAGGTCTCAAGTCCCTTCAGCTTCATGCATGGCTCCTGCAGACATAGCTCAGGCCTGCTTTGGAGTTTCTCCCCAGGTGGCGGAGATTCTGGTGGAGGCTAGAAACCCTCCACCAGGTCTACCTGTGCCATGAAGTGGAAAAGATTCACAATTTGGGCTGCTTCAAAAGATGTTGAGCCTTTCTCCTGCCCTGTTTGTCGTCTGCTGGAGTACCTGTGCCATCTCTTTGATCTGGGTCTTAGTCATTCCTCCCTGAAAGTCTACTTGGCGGCCATTTTGGCCTATCATGTTCCCTTTGCAGACAGAACGTTTGCTCAGCTGGAAGTCTCTAAGACTTTCCTCAGAGGGGTTCTCCACCTGAGACCTCCTATCCGAGCTCCTGCCCCTCCTTGGGATTTGAATTTTGTTCTTGAGAAACTAACTCTGCCTCACTTTGAGCCGGCAGCTTCCACAGACTTGAAGTTCCTTTCCTGGAAGACACTTTTTCTTGTGGCCATTACCTCTGCTCGGAGGATTTCCGAGCTCCAGACCCTAATGTGTAAAATTCCATACTTAATTTTCCACAAGGAACGTGTGGCTCTGCGTACTCAATCCTAAGTTTCTCCCCAAGGTGGTAGCAGAATCTACTCTGAACCAGTCCATAGAGTTACCCGCCTTTTTTACGCAGTACTCTAATCAAGGGGAGTATTTGTTACATACTATGGATGTTCACCGGATTCTGAGATGCTACACTAACAGGACGAAGGATCTCAGAAAGACAGATCAACTCTTTGTCTCTTTTGCTCTGAAAAGGGAAGGCA
The DNA here is from genome assembly GCA_016271365.2 of Neoceratodus forsteri. Lineage (NCBI taxonomy): Eukaryota > Metazoa > Chordata > Ceratodontiformes > Ceratodontidae > Neoceratodus > Neoceratodus forsteri. The sequence goes on along the minus strand of JADMNL010000025.1, from coordinate 228,275,583 downwards.
ATACTGTTTCTAAGCAATGCCTATCCAAATGGTTGGCTCATTGCATCACTTTCTGTTATGACAAGTACAACAAGACCCTCCCGGGTCAAGTCAGAGGCCACTCCACCAGAGAGTCACTGCCTCAGCAGCTTGTTTCAAGAATGTGTCGGTGGCAGACATCTGTGCTGCCACACCTGGACCTCCGATCCATACCTTTCTGAAACATTACAGTTTGGATATTGCCTCTCAGCGTAGAAGCGGGCTTGGGCTGGCTGTTCTGCAAGGCCTCCTTTTTTAAGGCCTTCACAGCTAGAGGATCTACTTTGAGTAGCTTTCCTCCTCCCGTGTGCTTCTCCTTGTTCCAGACTGCTTGGGACTCAGTCCTATATGTAATTACCTACTGCAAGAGCCCTCTCGAAGTAAGATAGTACAGTTACGTAAGAACTTATCGTAACAGTAGATCTTCGAGAGAGGCTCTTGCAGTAGGTAATACCTTCCTGCCCTCCATCCCCCTAAGCTTGTTTAGCTCCTTTTCCATTTAAGAAAATATCCACTTCTATCTCATCCGGCCTTTGTTGGCCCTTGGCAAGAAAGAACTGGAAGGCGGGCGTGAGGGACCACCCCTTTATACCGACATCTCCTGACGCTGGTCACCTGATGTGGGGCGGTCCCCGCCAGAGACTGCTAGCTAGAAATTTTTCCGTGAGGTCCTAAGCTTCAGCGGCATCAGGTCCTATAAGGTAATTGCCTACTGCAAGAGCTTGTCTCAAAGATCTACTGTTACGGTAAGTTCTTATGTAACTACTTTTTTATGCCAAATCAGCTCTCTCTCACAGCCTTGGAGGAGCCATGGCATGACCATATCCTGCCCTTTTTTCCACCCTATAGACATTTACGTCTAGCGCCCTCTGGTAGGGACAGGCCGAATTAGGCAAAGTCTGGGGACTCTGTGCCTTTCAGCACCAAGTCCTAATGGAATTCACCTCTAGTTTAGTAGGCAATGCCCAGTTGGCAAACACCTATGGAAAAGTTGTTCTAAGTTGTTTTTTATTCCCCCTGTTATTTACCCTTTTCTCAGATTCCCGGCTGGAGGGCTTATGCCCTCATCCTTCAACAAGCAGTCACACTTTTTTCCAGTGGATCCAGATCGGGGCCCTGCGATAGGTAATGGTCCAGGGGACCTGTTTTTTCAGCTAAATAAGCCCTCCTTACACCTGTCAAGATATACAGATGGCTAGCAAACACCTTAAGCTCTACTCCCTGAATATGAATGGTTTGGGGAGCCCTATAAAGTGTTCCAGGATGATGTCACTGCTGAAAAAGAGTCAAGCTGATCTGGCTTATATTCAGGAAACACACATGTCAGCTGATGAGCATAACAAATTGATAGAGGATTCAACTAGGTTTTTTCCTCTGCGTACGGGAGAAGGAGAAGGAGGGGGGTTGTCATCCTGATAGCCAGCCACACCCCTTTCCAGGCTACTAAGGAATGTGTGGACCCAGAGGGCCATCTGATTATTGTGCAGGGGTTGCTACTGGGCTGCGAGGTGACTCTAGCAAACATATACTTATCCCCGGGTGCTAACACACCTACAATCCATCACCTCCTGAACAAGATAGTTGAGCTGACCCATGGGACACTAATCCTGGCAGAAGACTTTAGCATAATTCCCAGCACTAGCCTAAACTCCACAAATAGCTCTAGGGGAAAACAACCATCACCCCATAAATGTTTTAAATGCTTTGTTAAGGAGGTTGGCTGGCTCGACGTGTGGCGATCCCTCCATCCCAGGGGTAGAAAATATACATTTTATTCAGCAGCATATGGTACCTATATTCGTATCGATCATTGTTCTACTTAGCTGGAGTTCCTGGGGGCAGTGGTGGATGCCTCAGTGGGAGATATTTCCCACTCCAACCATGCTCCCCTGATAACCTTCTGGGACTTGGGGCTGGAGCGGCGTAACACCCTTTGGAGAACCAACCTGATCCACCTCGAGTGAAACCTTTTGAGAGTTCCTGAGGGATAGGATAGAGGAGACTGGAGGATAATGCTGACCTGGTGTCTCCCCCCCCCAATCAGATGGGATACCTTGAAGGCGGTCATAAGAGGTCACCTAATCAAATACACAGTAACCCTTGCAAAAATTCAAAATTTCAGACGCACACAATTAGAACAGACCCTCCATTTTCTCCAGACTGCACATCAGCAGGGGGACCATACACTTAGCACCCAACTTAACCAAGTAAAAAAAGACCTGGATGCTCTATGCACTCGGCAGACAGAGATAATGCTGTCCTTTTTGAGACAGCAGTACAGGGAGATAGACCCTCGGGCCTTCCGTTTGTTGGCCTACTGCCTCCGCAAGCAATGCAAACAATCAGCCATAGCTGCCATCAAGGACCCTTCTAAGGGGGTAATTCATACTAAGCTCAGCCACATTTCTCAAAAAAACCATTTACTCCCCTGAGCAACCTGAGGATCCTGTGGTGGTTAATGCCTTTCTGTCATCCCTACATCTCCCAGGTCTAAGTCAGGACAAACAAGAGGGCCTGGTAGCCCCCATCACAACTGAGGAACTGGCAGTGGCCATCTCCAGAGCTAAAACCATGAAGGCCCGAGGCCCTGATGGCTATGGGGCATAATTTTATAAATATGTGTTGCAAACAGTTAACCCTCTTCTGCTACAGGTCTACAACAAAGTCATTCAGGGGAACACTGACCCCCCCAGCTGGTCATACGCGGTGGTTTCTCTTATTCCTATACAGGGCAAGGACCCCCTATCATGTGGCTCGTACAGACCGATTTTGGTCTTAAATATGGACTATAAATTCCTTATGTCCATTTTAGCCCATGAACTCGATTATGTCCTCCCCTCTGTGATGGGCCTTGACCAGACAGGTTTTGTTAGTTCTAGATCCACAACCGTAACACCTGTAGAGCATTCCATCTAGTTCATGCAATGCAGTCCCAAAAAGATCCTTCTGTCTTTCTCAGCCTAGATGCTGAGAAGGCTTTCGACAGGGTCTCATGGCCCTTTCTTTTCTCTACCATGCACAGGATGGGGTTCCCCCCACTTTTCATTGCCGCCATAAGGGCCCTGTACGCCTCCCCCCAGGCATGTGTCAAGGTCTCAGGCCATCACTCCAATTACTTCCCCCTCTTTAGGGGGACCCGACAGGGCTGCCCCCTATCACCCGGACGTTTTGCTATCTTTATTGAACCCTTGGTCCAGGCAATTAGACTGTCATCCCTGGTATCAGGTGTGCGTGTGGAGGGGATGGAACACCGTATAGCTTTATATGCAGATGATGTCCTATTATTTCTCTCCAGGCCATCACAATCTATTCCTGCAGTCTTTAAAATTCTCGATACCTTTGGGGCATGCTCAGGATACAAACTAAATACTTCCAAAACTGATGCCCTTGTGTTTCACTACACCCCCCCCATCCCTTAAACAGACCTACTCGTTACAGTGGGACCTTGACAAACTGAAGTATCTGGGCATGTATTTGTCACACAATGTACATAGCGCCATGTGACATAATTATTACCACTTTTGTACCTAACTCCAGCAAGACCTGACCAGATGGAAAATCCTCCCAATGAACCTATACCAGAGGGATGGAGGTGATCCGGATGGTGGTTTTACCATGGGCCCTCTATCTCTTTCAAACTATACCCCTACATATTCCAACTAAATTATTCCGGATGTGGAATAAGGTGATCTTGGAATTTTCTGGTTGGGCAAACGCCCGAGGTGAAGTTCTCTGTTCTCTCGTTCTCCAAGAAACATGGGAGACTTGCCCTCCCTAATCTAAAACTCTATAACTGGGCCTCCTACCTCTCCTTCTTAGCTATCCAATATATGAGGGCATTCCCTGCACTCTGGAGAGAGAGAGAAGAGGAGCCTTTTCCTTATGATGATCTTATCAGGACCACCTTGTACCAGACCATTCCGCATGCAGCTAGGGTCCCCTCTAACCCCTGGATCCAACACCAGATTAGAACATGGAACATGATCTGCAAGCACTTCTCGTTACAACCATTTTTAATGCTACTCTGCCCAATTGCCCTGCTGGAAAACGTCCCCCCCCCGCCTGACTTGATCATACATTTCGTGATTGGGGTCACCTGAAACTCCTCTTCCTTTTACAATTTTTGAGCAGTTCCACTTTTAAATAATTTCAGGAGATGCTTAGGTCCAACCAGCTTCACCAGACAGACTTCTTCAGATACCTCCAGCTGAGACACTATTACTACTCCCTCCCTGCTGCAGCTCTCAGTCCAGAGGGATGTCCCCCTCTTGTTAGCCTCCTCCAGGGTGGTCTCCTCTCTGTGGGGATACTGCATGTGATCTCCACCTTTTTTAAGGCCCTCATTGATACAATTGGTGACAACCCCAGGTTAATTATTGATAAGTGGAATGAGGAACTGGGGGTGAATATTACACCTCAACTATGGAACACAAGCTGCCTCGCTATCTCTAAACTTACCGTCTCCCATAACTGGCGTCTTTTTGCCTGGCAACTTCAGAGCGGGTACTTCTGTACACTGACTATTACCTCCCAACAGGCTCTGCTCAGTGTTGGCGCCACTGTGGACACCCTTCAGCACACCACTCACATATTTTCTGGTTATGCCCTAAGCTACAACCATTTTTGACACCTTTGAGCCTGGAGCTGGAGGCCCTCTTTGGCCAGGTGGACCTCCTTACTGGAGAACTCTTTATGTTGCATATACTCCCCCAGGATTTCAGAGACTTACACAAGTGATATCTCCTTGGTGTGGTACTTCTGGCGGCCAAGAAGGCCATAACAAGGCATTGGCTCGCAGCTCAGGTTCCTACACTCCAGGAATGAAGGGACATAGTCAACCTCATATATAAGGCTGAGAGGATCTCATTTCTCTTGAATGATAGATTAGAGCAATGTCCTCTGCGATAGAACAGATGGATTATATACATCATGGCTAAAGATCCAAACTTTGTCCCCTAGTGCATGTGGTGTCATCTGGGTGTTGGGGGGCGTGGGAGGGAGGACTTCATTGGTGGAGGGGGGGACGGTCTGGGTTTATGTATCATGTACCCCCCCCAAATCTGAAAGATTGAAGTCCTTTGTACATAGGGCTCTTCCCCCCACCTTTCTTCTTTTTGTACCTCACCCCTAGCCCCCTTTTTACTTTTTAATCATTAGGAGGCTGAACATGTATATTGTTATTTATATTCCTCATGCCTGAGGCTCCAACAAACTGTATCCAAGTCTACATGATTGACTGTATTCAATGCACTGTTGACTGCTCGTACCCTATTGGAAGAAAAAAGGAAAAAAAAGTTAATAAAGATTATATTTGCAAAAAAAGAAGGTAGCCTGCACTGAAGAAAAATTGCACTAATTGGGGGGGGGGGTAGTAATGGAATTTTGACCTTGCCAGAAGAACACTTTACACATGGGGCTTCTTCTTAGAGGATTTTACCTATAGCAGTGTATATTACTGAATAAAGGGTGTGAGTCACCAACTGTGCGTACATGGGAAAATATAATGCAGTTTGTTCTGGGCAGGGCCCTGCCCCTAGATGTGACTCAACTAGTCACCCCCCCACCACCAGAAACACTAAACCATTATCACATTGTTTGCCCACTAAACTGTTATTGTTACTACAAGTCCAGTGTACCCTTCCGTGTTACCTCATAGTGAAGGGGGTGGCAGCAGACCAGAAATGAACTGACATTCTAAAATAAGCCTCTGTGTAATTTTTTTAGTTGGGGGGGGGGGGCTGTGCACACAGCACTTGACTTTTTTATATAATCAAGAATGTTTTGCCAGGCCATGTCAGCCTTGGTCATGTTCTCCAGCGGTATTTCCAGATCTTCTTAGAGTCAGTCTTCTCCATAAAGCCGCACTCTTTGGATTTAATCTGGAGCCACTAGGACCCCATGGAAATCAGGACTTTTGAAAGTGGTGAAGCTATGGTCAGCACTGACTATAGCACCCATGCGCATGCTGATGCCATTAGTAGCACATCCACCCCAAGTGCCTCAGTTCTTTTTTTCCCCACTGTCAAAGCACCAGCTACCTCACAGGATTGGGACTTCTTCGTAGTCATCATCAGCCATCTAGTCATATTCTCAACACTGGTTTGTTTTTCTGTTTATTTTATTTGTCTTGGTACTGACCATTTTATTAATCCTCCAAGAAACAGTCTTCTCCATAGGATCTCACTCCTTGGTCTTAGAGTCGAAAATGACAGGACCCTGAGGGATCCAGAACTTTTGGATCCAGCACTGCCAGTGCCTAGCACCAACACACAGCGTTGTCCACATGCCTTTAGGGTATAAAGTGACTCTTGCTGCATCTACCTTAGCTCCTTTTTTACTGCCATCAAAGCACAGTGCTTTCCTCATCAGGGGCCAGAACATCAGTTTACATACAAATAACATTCTCATCTAGTTTGTTGGGTTTCTATAACCTTTTTTGACTGAGTTTATTGTTTTTGTGACAGTTTTGATTGTTTTATCAGGTTTTCTCACAACCCTACCACATTTGTCGACACTTGTAAACCTTTATGAAAGGTAGGGTGTAGCTAGTTGCTCCAGCAACTGGGTTGTATCTGACCACCACTCCTCTCCAGGTGAGTGCTCTGGTCCAGGACAATCTCTCAACAGAGAGGTTAGGAAGTCTACTTATATTCATAAAGAGAAACGGTCCTGGGTCTGCTCAGTCTCAGCACTGGGGTCCAGAAACCATTTAATCTTGTCCTTCCATAAAAAGAAAAAAGAAAAGCAAATATACAGGTACATTTCTCATCATTCTACCCCAAGGCAGTTCTCTCCTGGGTGCGAGAATTCCAGTGGTCTTTCCATCAACAAGGGATGAAACAACACTGTATTTTTTCACACCCTCTGGGATGCCTCCTCAGTCTCTCAAAAGCCTCAGCATCTATAGAGGATGTCTCGGAGGAGCAGTGTGGTTGATGGACAGCTGTCATGGAGCAGTGACTGCACACCATGTTGGCACTGCTTGTGGTTTCATTTGCTGTGTCAGAAACACCTCTGAGCTTGGCCCCTCAGGGTTGGTGCTGCTTTGGGAGCCGGTGCTCTTGTCCATGCCTGCACCATTGTCATTGCCGGTGACTACTTTGACTCTGGGGCTTTCTTCTGTGACGGTGCAGCTTTCCCTTAGGCCACCTGATGAAGATCAATTGAGCAAAGTGCCAGGGCGTTCTGGGAGTGGAAGAGCTCCTAATGTTCACTGTATGCCTTTCACCCAGACATAGGTTAAATAACGCAAAAAGGTTTGCATTACAGTACAAAGTCAGTATTCACTTTTAGACATCTTGCAATTGAGTGCTGTGCTGTCATTGTTAACTGTCAGAGTTCTTGGGTAGGGGCACCCCAGCAGAGCAACCGAACTCAGTACTGCAGAGCATGCACCAATCTTGTCACGCCTTCTCTTGGGATGTCGCTGCTTGCAGCAGGGCAGGTCTCAGTGCTGGGTAGGAGTGCCCCTCTGATCCAGTCCTGGAGGCACTGGCTTTTTTCTCCTTATTGGAGGATACACAACAGTATGATGCAGATCTCACTGATAATGAGATAAAGGATTTTTTTTAATTCTCTGTTTATGACCCCCTGTACTCCACTGCCCAGGCTCCCTCTGGAATCTCCAAGGTGCCGTGGCTCCACTGGAGTCACCCACATTAGCAGCCTACCTCCATGCTGCCTCAGTTGTGCCCCACTGGGCAGAGTGGAGGGGGTATACTTTGTAAGGAGACAAGCTGTGCTGACCAGGATCAGTCATCTTTGGTTCACCAGGGTCCATCATCCTTCGGGCAGTAGGGCCTTCTTTTCCTTTGTTACTCCCCATCCTATGCAGATGCATGAAGGAAACCCTAGGTGCATATAAACATAGAAACATGGAAGTTGACGGCAGAAGGAGACTGCTAGGCCCATCTAGTCTGCCCATTTGTTTTAGACCTGTTTTGACACTCTAGTTGCCCTTTGTATTCAGGGCTCCCTTGTGTCAATCCCATGCATTCTTGAATCCCCCCAGTGTTGACCCCCACGACCTCTTGGGGCAGGCTGTTCCAGGTGTCCACCACTCTTTCTGTGAAGAAAAACTTCCTGATGCTGGTAGAGAATCTCGCTCCTTGCAGCCTGAGGTCATGTCCCCTGGTTCTGGAGTCCTTCTTGAAGTGAAAAAGTTCCTGTACCTTGTTAATACCTTTTATGTACTTGAATGTTTTAATCATGTCTCCCCTCTCTCTTCTCTGCTCCAGGGAGTACATATTCAGTTCCCTAAGTCTCTCCTCGTAGGACATGTATTGCAGACCCTGAATCATTTTTGTCACCTTTCTCTGTACTGTTTCCACCCGGTCAACATCCCTCCTGAGGTGAGGCCTCCAGAACTGGACTACATATTCCAGCTGAGGCCTGACCAGCGATCTATACAGTGGTAGTATCACCTCCCTCCACCTGCTCATGGTTCTCCTCCCAATGTAGCCCAGCATTCTGTTGGCTTTCAATGTTTCCTTCTCACACTGCTTACTAACCTTCAAGTCATCTGAGATTATGATTCCCAGATCTCGTTCCTGGTTTGAGGCCACCAGCCTTTTGCCTCCTAGGTAATACTCCTTTTTTGGATTTTTCTTTCCTATGTGCATGACCTTGCACCTTTTGGCATTAAATCTCAGCTGCGACACTCCTTACCATTCTTCTAGTTTCTTGAGGTCAGCTTCCATCTTGCTCACTCCTTCCTAGGTGTCCACCCTGCTACATATCTTGGTGTTGTCTGCAAACAGACACACCTTCCCTTCCAGTCCATCAGCGATGTCTGCTATAAAACCATTGAAGAGTAGAGGCCCCAGCACTGAGCCCTGGGGCACCCCGCTGGTCACCCTGCCTTCCGTTGATTGCGTTCCATTTACCTGTACCCTCTGGGTTCTGCCATGTAACCAGTTTTGTACCCATAAGACTACTTCTGGACTAATCCCTGTGTGGTCAAGATTCTTTACCAGCCTTCTGTGAGGAAGCAAGTTGAAGGCCTTACTAAAGTCTAGGTAGACCACATCTACTGCCCCACCGTCATCCACTATTTTTGTAGTGTAGTCAAAAAACTCAAGCATATTTGTCTGGCATGACCTACCTGCTGTGAAACTGTGCTGTTTAGGGTCTTGTTGGCTGCTAGTTTTGTGGAATGCTGTGATCTTCTGTTTGAGTAGTGTCTCCACTAGTTTCCCTACTATAGACATGAGGCTCACCAGTCTGTAATTCCTAGCCTCTTGGCAACTGCCTGATTTGTGAAGTGGAACCACTATTGCTTTTTTCCAGTCTTCGGGTACCACTCCTCTTTTCAAGGATTTTGTGAATAGAAGTGCCAGAGGGGCTGTTAATTCTGCCCCCCAGTTTCTTAAGGATTCTGGGGTGCATCTCATCTGGTCCCATGGCTTTGTCTGCTTTTAGTTTATTTAGTGCCTCCCATACTTTGCCTTCTGTAAAGGGACTAGTGTATACCCCTGGTCCTGGGGTGTTGTGTTTTTTCAGGGCTGGGCCATCCCCTGGGTCCTCTTTGGTAAACACCGAGCAGAAGTATTTGTTGAGGATTTCAGATTTCTCTGGGTCATTTTTGGTGCATTTCTCTTCTTCGGTAGCGATCTTTACTATCCCCCTTTTTGCCTTCCTATGTTCCCTAATGTATCTAAAACATGATTTGTCTCCTCTCTTTGCCCCTTCTGCTATCTATTCCTCTGTCTGTACTTTTGTCTTTCTAATTTGTTTGTTAGACTCTCTCATTTTTTCCTTGTACAACTCCCAGTCTTTCTCAGTTTTGGGTTTCCCAGTATATGCTGTATGCCTTCTTTTTTTCTTTGACTGTGGTAGCCACTTCCAGGAATATCCATAGAAGATTTCTCCCACAGGAGCTGTGGTGGCTTTTGTTGCTGGTCACATCGATGACCATGGGGACTGACGGGGAGGCCACATCGGCGGTGAAAGGAGCAGCACAGGGAGCGGCGGCTGCATCATCGGTGGTCCAAGGAACAACAGCAACTGCATCAGAGGCAGTCCAGAGATCTGCGTGGACCAATCAGGCCTGAGGGTGGGCATTTTGACTGGCAGCTGGGCTTTAAATAGCAGCAAGCCCAGCCGCAACAGAGAACTTCTCCCACAGGAGCTGTGGTGGCTTTTGTTGCTGTTCGCATTGATGACTGTGGGGACTGACAGGGAGGCTGCATCGGCGGTGAAAGGTGCAGCACAGGGAGCGATGGCTGCATCGCCGGTGGCCCAAGGAACAATGGTGACTGCATCTGAGGCAGTCCAGAGATCTGCATGGACCAATCAGACCCGAGGGTGGGCATTTTGACTGGCGGCTGGGCTTTAAATAGCAGCAAGCCCAGCCGCAACTGAGAACTTCTCCTGCAGGAGCTGTGGCAGCTTTTTGTCCTCGCCATTTCCCCTGCTCCTGACTCTGTGTCTCTGGCCACTTCCTCACCGGCCCCGACCTCTGTTAAATGGTCTTGCGGAGGGGCTAGCTAGGGGATCATGGCCAGGGTAGGTTTAACTGGAAGGGAGGTAGGGATCTGGGCTGGGCCAGGTGGACATTTGTCTGATGTCCTAAATTTCTCTTTTTGGCATAAACATAAGTAAATAATGTTGGGGCAGATGGCTTGTAGTGGAAACAGGATTGGGATGGGGTGAAACTAGGGCATGGATGGCAGGCTACTCGGGCAGGCATTTTCAGAAGGGTGGTGGGATGTGTTGGGTTTGGATTGGCCATGATACTAGCCTTGACTTGGAAGTTGGGGGGGTGCTGTGCGGTGTGCAGCCAATTGACACAACTTAGGGAGGAGATCAGGCTCTTGAGATGGGAGTTGGGTAGAGCAGCAGTATGAAGAAAAGGGGGAGGGGGGTCTCAGCCTGGGGCATGCGCTGGGGTAAGGTCACAAGAGGAAGTAATGTGGATGCGATGGGTCCAGCAGCATCACTTGTGGAGGGCAAGAGCAGTCTGGAGCCAGTGAAGTGGGGCACAAGGGGCTATGCCAGCAGGATAAGTGATGAGGGGTTGGCACTGGGGGGGTTCTGGGGGCTCGGATAGGGGCAGCCATGGACTTGCCCAGGGCCAAGGAGACTGGCAAGTTGCAAGGAGCAGAGGTTCTGACATGCACCGGAGGGATCCGTTGGAGGGTGGGCACCAGCTGAGGGGGATTAGGATGGCTGGCATAGAGCTGAAAAACAGATTTGCACCTCTGGCGCCTCACAATGGGAGGGATAATGGGGAAATTGGGGAAGAGAATGACCTGAGTGGGGTACGTGAGGTGGGAGTGATGAGAGGCCCTGTAGGCAGGAGGAGCGGGGCTGTTCCATTGCAAAAGGACGGGTGAAGACAGGGGAGCAGGCACCAGCAGGCTGAATGTAAGTGAGGAGGGGAGGATCAGAGCATAGGCACTGGGGCCAGTGGAGGAGGTGCAGGTAGCACGAGACTGGGAACTGAGAATAGGAGACTTGGGAAGGGAGGTGGGGGCTCAAATGGGGGAGCATGGCATCTGGGGAAAGGATCTGCAGGGATCCTTTGTTGGGGAGAGCAGAGAGAAAGATGGTGATGGGATAGAAGGGAGTTCAGCTGGAGGCCAGGAGGAGATACTAGCCCCCAGGAGTGCCGCGGGGCCAGGTCAAAGCAGCATTGCAGGTGTGGGGGTGCTTTTCATTGACAGGTCTGTCCAGAGAAAGAACTGGAACGGGGGGTTAGAGTAGCCGCTGCCACCCATATGGGAGGGTAGCAGGAGTAAATGATGATGTAGGGATAGTGATTGAGGGGCAGGGAAACTGGGTGGGAACAGAGAAAAGGAGGAGGTTAAAGTACTCCTGCTGGGGGACTCCATGATTAGGGGTATCAAATGGAAGAGGGGTGAGGGAAAACCCTGTGCCATCAGGATTAAGAGTATATCTGGTCTGACTGTGCATGAGGCGAAACACGTAGTCTATGTGCTGATGAGAGAGTGCGGTGGGTCACTGGTCATATTAGTGCACCTGGGCACAAATGATATTGAGGGAACCAGTGTGCTGGAGATACAGGTGAGGTTCCAGGAGCTAGCCCGGATGTGTCACGCTGTGGGTTGCTCGGTCTCCTTCTCGGAGATCCTACCAGTGCCTCGAACCAGTATGGGGAACAAGCAGAAAATTAGAGAGGTAAATAAATGGCTAGGAGAATGGTGTGAGGCTAGTGGGTGTGGCTTGGTGGGGGACTGGGGTGCAACCTGGAGGACAAGGGGCTTTATGCAAGGGATAGGCTCCTTCTCAGTTTGTCAGGAAGGAGATCTTGAAACAAACACTTACCAGTTTCATTCAGGATAGGTGGGGTTTAAACTTGTGAGAGGGGAAGGATGGGGCTTGAGGCCGATGATAGCATGCACATCAAGGCCGGACAGCTCCTCACAGCGGCATGGGGAGGGGGCATAACGTGAGTACCTGACTGTGCACAAGGGAGTATGGGCAGACAGCAACCTGGGGGTTCTCAGGTTGGGGGTAAAGGGAAGGGATGGAGAGTGGTCCTGATTAATGCAAGAAGCATGGGGAATAAGATGTCCGAACTGAAGGCGATGCTAGTAGATGAGGAAGTGGATGTGGCGGCTGTCACTGAAACTTGGGCCACTCCTGGGCATGACTGGGACCTAAATCTGACAGGATTCACAGTGTTTAGAAAGGACATGGCGACGGGCAGGGGTGGAGGGGTAACACTAATCATTAGAAATGGCATTGGGATATGCAAGGTGGAGGGGCAGAGGGTAACGTTGAGGCTTTATGGGGCACCCTGCAGGCACCTGGGGGCAAGAGGGTAAACTTGGGGGTGGTTTATAGGCCATCCATGCAGGCGGATGATCTGGAGGAGGGCCTGGTTAGAGACCACTTTGGTCAAGGGGAGGGTAGGACGGTGGTGTTGGGTGACCTCAATATGCCGGGGGCTGATTGGGGAACTATGGCGTCCTCATTGGCCAGGGAGCAGTGCCTGCTGGATGTCTTCCAAGATGCATTCCTTTCCCAGCTGGTGGCAGACCCAACGAGGGATGGTCGCATCCTAGATGTCCTGTCAGATAACAACCGATGAGGAACCTGGAGGTGGGGGACCCACTGGCAGGGAGTGATCATGCCACGGTCTGGTTTCCCTAGTTCTGGGGGTGGAGGAAATCATACAAAAACAGTGGTAGTTGATTTCAGGGGTGCGGACTTCGAGGGTATGGAGTGGATCCTCAAGGAGCACTTGGAGGGGATCAGACCAGAAATGTGCACAGACAGCAAGTGGAAAATTATTAAAAGGGGGCTTCTGGAAGCTCCAAGGCCTGCATGAGGGTTCAACGCAAGGGTGGTAGGGGCAAAAAGCCAAGCTGGTGGACCAGGGAGGTCCAGGAAGCGGTGAGGGAGAAAAGAGCTGCTTATAGACGATATAAGTGCCCACATGGGGTTCTGGACGGGGGGGTACGATATGATATCTAGAAAGGTAACCAGGGTTGTGAGGTCAGCAAAGGCGAGAACGGAGTTGAGCTTGGCCCAGGGGATTAGGAGTGAGGATAAGGGGTTCTTTGGTATGTCAGGGAGAGAAGGAAAATGAAGGGACAGATTAGTAGATTAAGATCTGGGAGTGGGTGGATGGAGGAGGCCGGGGAGCATGTGGAGGTACTTAACAGCTACTTTGCCTCGGTCTTCACTAAGGAGGATTGGGGGGGGAGCAACACCATACGAGGGGAAGCAGGTTAAAATTGCAGGAGGGAGGGGGATAACGGATGTGGAAATTTCTGTTGGTAGGGTGAAGGAGGTCCTCAAGGTCCTAAAAACAGAGAAGGCACCAGGTCCAGATGGTATCCATCCCAGGGTGCTAAAGGAGATGGTGGAGGTCCTTGCACCCCTGGCAGATCTTTTCAACTCATCCCTTAGGATGGGGTGGGTGCCCCAGGATTGGAGGGTGGATCACATTGTGTCTATCCACAAAGGTGGCTCACGTGAGGAGCGGGGAACTACAGGCCTTTGAGCCTGATGTCTGTGGTGGGAGGCCATCTTGAAGGAGAGGCTGGAGGAGTTCCTGGGGGCACAGGGGCATTTGGATGATCACCAGCATGGCTTTCTCCAGGGCAGATCGTGTCAGACTAACCTTGTGGAGTTTCTATGACTGGGTGACAGAGGCGCTGGACTGGGGCAGGCTGGTAGATGTCCTCTTTCTAGACTTCAGCAGGGCATTTGATTCGGTGCCGCATCTTGGGCTACTGGCTAAGCTGGGGGACAGGATGGTCAGGTGGATAGGTAACTGGTTGGTGGGGTGGTTTCAGAAGGTGGTGGTCGAGGATGAGCTTTCATCTCCTAGGAGGGTCATTAGTGGTGTTCTGCAAGGGTCAGTGCTGGGCCTGCTATTGTTTAATGCTTATATCTCAGACATTAGAAACGGTATCGGGAGCAAGATGAATCTCTTTGCCAGTGACTTGAAGCTGGGGGCGGTAGTGGATGGGGACGAGGGTAGAAGAGCCCTACAGAGGGGATCTGGAGACTCTGGAGAGGTGAGCAAGCACCTGGAAACTGAGGTTTAATGCTAAGAAGGGCAGGGTTCTCCACCTGGGGCTTAGGAACCCAACTTATGAGTACTACTTGGGGCGGAGGGGTGAGATACTGCAGGTTTCGTATGGTGAGATGGACCTAGGTGTGGTTGTCGATACCAAAATGAACAACTCTGAACAGTGTGGAAGGGCAGCAGCCAAAGCCAATAAAATGCTGGGATGCATAGCCAGGGGAATAACCTTGAGGAGGAGGGAGGTGCTCCTCCCTCTGTATAACTGCCTGGTTAGACTGCACCTTGAATACTGCGTGCAGTTTTGGTGGTCATACTTAAAAAAGGAAGTAACTCTCCTGGAGAGGGTTCAGAGGAGGGTGATCAGGATGATACAGTGGCTGGGAGATAGGTCATATGGGGAGAGACTGGAGGAGCAGACCTTGTATTCCCTGGAGGAGAGGAGTGGAGGGACAGAGGGGATATGATTGAGGTCTTTATATACCTTAAGGGTGTAAATAGGGTAAGCCCAGATAGTGTTCCAGCTGAGGGAGGAGGGGGTCACCAGGGGGCACTCCATGAGGCTGGTGGGCAGGAGGCTCATGGGGGAGACAAGGAGGAGACACTTCACTGAGAGGGTGGTGGAACCTTGGAATGCACTGCCTGCAGAACTGATGGCTGTGGATTTGGTGGAGGGGTTCAAGAGGGGCTGGGACAGGTATGGGGGAAAGTGAAACTGAATACTCCCAAAATTGAAGGTGTATTTTGGTCAGAGATTGGGGATGGGGGGGGTATCGGGGAAGGACAGGAGGGTGACAGCAGTGCCCTGACTGGATGCTGACTTTCAAGCAGACTCTATAGACTGTATGGTCTACTCTGCTAGCATCTGAGTATGTAGTATTTCTTTTTGCTTTGCTGACCCATCTGGCACATTGATCTGTGGCAGTCTTTATTGCTGTCTTGAGTCTCCCCCACATGATCTCCACCTCCTCAGCCTCTATTTCCATTAACTGGCTACTTATGATGTTCCTCATTTTTTGGAAGTCCGCTTTTCTGACATCTAGCACCTTTACCTTTGAGTGGCTGGTGTCCTGTGTTACGTTTATCTTAAAGCTTACCATGTGATGGTCGCTGTTACCCATTTGGCATCCCACTTTGATGTCCTTGATCCTTCCTGAGTTTGTGAGGACTAGATCGAGAATAGCATCTCCCCTTGTTAAGGTTTTAACAAGCTGGCACAGTCCCATGCCTTGTAATAACAATAAGAAGTCCCTAGTTCTTGTTGCTGCTGTTGATGTGCTCCAGTTAATAGCTGGTAGGTTGAAGTCCCCCACCAGTATTACTATCAATTTGTGGATTTCTCTATTAGGTCTTTGTCTCTTGATTTGGGGTCTGTACACGCCAGTTCTGAAAGGTTTCCTTGCCTGTGTCTACTGTTAGCCACAGTGACTCAAGTCCCCAGGTTGCCCTTTTACTTTTGGCTTTTATTTCCTCCTGAATGTAAATGGCTATACCCCTCCCCTCCCCGCCTGTCTTTCCTGAACAGATTATAACCGGGAATGGCCATATCCCATCCATAGTTTTCTGTGAACCATATTTCTGTTACAGCCACCCAGTCCAACCTTTCTGTTTCCAAGATGGCTGTGAGTTCGGGAAGTTTGTTGGTTAGGTTCCTAGTATTAGCAACCATTGCCTTCCAGCAATGTACAGCCTCTTTGGCGCGAGGTTGTACCTTCTTACTGGACTGCTCCAGTTTGCTCTCTCTGCCAAGAGATAATGAAGTCTGCTGGTTTCGGAGGATGTTGGCTCTGATTTGTTTTCTGGGGATGTATGCATGCATTTGGCATTTTTGGGAGTGATGACCAGCCCATGACAGCAGGAGTGTAAGCTGCATCATACTCCCCTTTATTTAAACTACCTGTATAGACGTCAAGTTTTTGTCTGAGTGATCACACACCTTCTCTGTTTAGGTGCAATCTGTCATATTTAAAAAAAGTTCTTTACCAAAAGTTGTGCCAGTTCCTATGTAGTGGTATCCTTTGTCTTGGCACCAGTCACACAGCCATGAGTTGAATTAGCGTACTTCAATCTCTCTGACTCGCTTGGTGATTTTTCCTTTATCCCGCTCTGGCAGCACTCCTGAGAAGGCTAATTTGGATGGAAGGGAAGAAAGTTTGTTGGCCAGGTCCTCAAAGTGTTTCTTGGCCTCCTGAATTGTGTGATTTGCCAAGTCATTGGTATCAAGGCATATTGTTATATGTGTAACACCCCTTGATTCCTGCACAATTGCCTTTATGAGGTTAGTGTCCCTACTTGCAGAGGCTCCTGGTAGACACTTTACCATGATGTCGCTTTTAACACTTTGTCTTAGGTGGTGTTCCTCTCCTCAGATCATGGAATCCCCAATTATGAGAATTTTGCTTTTGTTTATACTTTTGTCATTTTTATTTAGAATTTTAGTATTTTTGTTATTGCATTTGGTTTTGGTATTGTTGTTTGTTGTATTTGGAGTATATACATGCAAAGCATGCTGCTCTTGCCAATCCCTGACCTGCATCTGTCCCTCCCAGAATGCCCTCATGCCCTCAACTGCACTGGCACCTGTGGTCATCAAGGTGGCCGTACTGCAGCGAGGACAGCAACCCACCCTCCCCGGAGGAGGAGAGTCCTCTGGAAATCTCAGTCCTCCTCCCACTGGCTGCTTTCCAACAACCCAAGCCTATTTCTGAAATCTGGTCACTGGTACCATGAGCATTAACCCTAGCACTCTGCCAAAGGCTGGCAAGATAGAGGATTTTGATGAGTATCCTCCAGATCCAGAGGTAATTCCACCTGCTCCAATACTGTGAGCTCCTAAAGAGGATCTCTCATTTCAGCCACTGCTGAAGAAAATGCACAAGGCTCTAAACTTCGAGACGGTGGCTGTGGATAAGCGTAGAAGATACAGATGGAGTATATCAATATAACTTCAGTTGCTGTATCTGTGGTGTCACCTACTGTGCCTGCCCTACAGACTCTCACAGAAGTAGCTTGAAGCAAACCAGCTTCCATTTTGGCAGTCATCCTGGTTCCTAAATGAAAAGTAAATGGCACTCTGAGCCAAACCAGTTTACTATACTTCACCCGTAGCAGGTGATTATGGCTAATATTGACAAGTTAGTTGCCCCCAAAGAGTTTTGCTGCATAGCCTCCTGAAAGACTGACATTTGGAAATGGGTGTACACTTCAGCTACTTTAGGCCTTAAAGTTGCAAGCTACCAGTCCTGCATTTCAAGGTAGAATACTCCATATGGAACAGGCTCGGAGATCTTAAAGCCTTCTGAAGTCTTCCTCGAGGAAGGACCTCTTGGTGGTTATTACAAAGGTTTGAATCTAATGGCAGACAATCCAGTGTTGCATGCACTCACCAGTGCAGGATCTGGGTGCTGCAGAAGGGAGGAGCGCTTCTAGGGAATCAGCAAAACATGTTACAGTGACACAGCTCATCCGGAAAAGCACTTTTACCAGAAGAATACATTTATTTATTTAGTTTTTGTTGACCGGGTAAGTGCACTAGACAAATCCTGCCTATTTTCAGGCACGACCCGGGGGAGAGGATACAGATGAATGCCAACTGATCTTGAACCAGATTAAGCTGTTGGTGGTATTTTTAGTGAATGAGGGAAATTTGGCCAGGACACGGGAAATTCCCCTACTCTTTTCGATAAGTGCCATGGGATCTTTAACATCCACCTGAACTACCACCAATCCAGGCAGATAGGACCTCGGTTTAACATCTCATCCGAAAGACGGCACCTCAGAAGTACGGCACCCCTCTCATGCTGCACTACAGTGTCAGTACTGGGATATTAACCCAAGTGCCAGATGTGGGAACTGAACCCACAGCACTCTGATCTCCCGGCCTTAGAGGCGAGAGTGCTACCTACTGAGCCACTGACATAAAGCTATAAGATTGTTTCATCTGTGAGAGATATTTATTAATCTTCTTCAAGGTTATCACTTTCATCAGGCCATACCTATGGAACTAAAAGCCACCAAGCTGTGAATTAGGATGGTGGCTTATGCAGTAGAAGCCAGGTGGTATTTCGATTTAAAACTACCCTAGATAGCTTTTAGCAGAGAACAGCAAGAGGAAGGAGGAGCTGTAAGAACTTTACTACTCTACTGGAACTGTCTAGCCCTGCCTCCCCCCCCCCATCCAAGCCAGTTCCACTTTTATAGGCACAGGATTTGACTGACAACGGGAACTTCCTGTTTGGGAGTAAGAAGGGAGAGATCACAGCGGCACAAAAGACTCACTATCCTAGAAAGAAAAGAGTAGCTCTCCATCCCTTCCTAGCTGCTGGAGGTCTGACTCTGAGCAAGTAAGAAGGGAGACTACTGAGGAATACAGGAACTTCCTGTCCCAGAACAGGAAGAACAGGAGCTTTAAGGGTACGGAGGCAGTAGGAAAGTAGGGGAAAAAAAATTAAAGAGAAAGAGAGGAAAGAGTAAGCATACAAAACAACAGTTATGGGGCCACAAATAAGACATGATGGAAGTGGTGCAGTGGTTGTGGAGAGATAGTCTTCTGGGAGACGTTCTGGAGGATGCAGTGTTGTCCCATCTGCAGGCACCTCTCTGGGCTGAGGGAGGAGGTTGCTCATCTTCAGACTAAGCTGACCAGGATTTTGGGGACTGTCTCTCCCACCTAGGGACCACCAGGGCCACTGCCGCTGCCTCAGAGATTGCCAAGAAAGAGGAGCGGTTGGACCACAGTGGGCTCAGGGAAGGTGGTGAAACAGAGGTGCATCTATCCGGTTGTACCTCTCCACAATTTGTATGCCATTCTGGTGGAGTGTGGTTCCTCTATGGAGGCATCCGCAGTGGTGACCAAGGAGGATGCTGGGGAACTCAATTGTTAGGAGGATAGAACTGGGGGGGGAGAGGGAGGTAAGGTGCCTGCCTGGCGCCATGGCTTGGAAGGACAGGGAGTAAATCCTCAGGATCACGGAAGCAGCTGCACGGGGAGGGAGCTGGATGTCATTGTCCACCTAGGGACAAATGACCTGGCTGGGAAAGGGATCAGAGCAGTGCAGGAAGTTTGTGGAGTTGGGGAGGTGCCTTAGACAAGTAGCACACACGGTAACCTTCTTGGAGGTGCTGCCTGTCTATGGCATGGGTGTGGCTAGGGTGCTCCACACCATGGGATTCAATCAATGGTTGAAAACTGGTGCAGAGCTCAGGTTTTGCCTTCATTGGGGACTGGGAGTCCACCTGGAGGGATGCAGGCCTATACTGACGCAATGCTCTGCATCAGTCCAGGAGGGGAACCAGGATCCTAGGTGATAGGTTTAACTGCTTCATTGGCAAGCATTTAAACTAGCCAAGGGGGGATGCAATGAAAAGGGAAATCATAGCCCCAAAATCAAGGTAGTTAGTGAGGTAAACACCAAGATAGAGATGTCGATGGGGTGAAGGGCAAGGGTAAATGGAGAAAAAGGCAAAGGCAGTAAGGACAGGGATGGGGCAAAAAGAGTATGGCCATCAGAAAATGGAGGGTAATGAGTACCAATGCCCACAGTCTGGACAACAAGCTCCCTAAGCTGGTGGCCTTGATGGAAGTGGGATGCCTGGATATTGTAGCAGTCACAGAAACATGGTACACAGAGAACCATGACTGGGATGTCAACATACCAGGGTTCACAATCTACAGGAGAAACAGGGAGGGTAGAAGAGGTGGAGGAGTACCTCTCTACATAAGGGAAGGGATCAAGGCAATGGAGCTAAAGGGTAAACAGGGAGGAGAGGAGGCATTGTGGGTCACCCTGGAGACTGGAAAAGGCACCACAACCCACACAGGGGTTGTATACAGAACTCCATCTTCAGGGGGAGGAAATGGACAAGGAAATGATAGAAGGCATCCTTGGGATGGCAGAAAAAGGAGAGATATTGTTGATGGGGGACCTGAATATGCCAGATGTTGACTGGAGCACCTTTGCTGCATCCATATCCAAGAGCAGAGTCATTCTCAATGCCCTACAGGGGGCATGCCTCAGACAGTTAGTGTTGGGACCCACTCAGGAGGGAGCAATCTTAGATCTGGTACTCTCAAACGGGGATGGAGAGAGGATATCAGATCTAGAAGTAGGTAGCCATCTGGGAACAACTGACTACCAAACAGTGTGGTTCATGATAAACACAGACGTAGAGTCAAGCCATACAAAAGTGAGGGTAGTGGACATTAGGAGGGCTGACTTTGTCAAAATGGGAGAGTGCCTCAGAAAAGCACTAGCAAACAGGCAAGAAGGAGGGGTGGAGGAACAATGGAGAAACATCAAAACTGCCATCACAGAGGCAACAAGCCTTTGTATGAAGCAAATAAACAAATCAAAACAAAAGAAAATACTATGGTTCTCAAAAGAGGTGGCTAGATTATGAAGGCACTCCTTAAAGAAAGGATAGTGCAACACCTGGAATCCATAGGCACACAGGATCCAAGACGGCATGAGTTTACAACAGGAATGTCCTGTCAAACTAATCTCATAGATTTCTTTGACTGGGTAACCAGAGTGGTGGACCAAGGTGGAGCAGTTGATGTTGCTTACCTTGTCTTCAGCAAAGCTGTCGATACTGTTTCACATAGAAGATTGATTAATAAGCTGGGTAGACTCGGGTGGGTCAGAGGTTGGTCAACTGGGTGGCAAACTGGTTGATGGGCGAAACAGAGAGTGGTAGTAAACGGTGTACAGTCAGAAAAGATGCAGGTCACAAGTGGGGTACCTCAGGGATCAATCCTGGGGCCAGCCTTCTTCAATATCTTCATCAGTGACATTGCAGATGGACTGGAGGGTAAGGTTTGTCTGTTTGCAGATGACACCAAGATCTGCAACAGAGTAGGTGATCCAGATGCAGTGGGCAGAATGAGAAGAGATCTGGATAAACTGGAAAAATGGTCGGAAGAGTGGTAACTGGGGTTTAAGGCAAAGAAGTGCAAGATCATGCACATAGGGAGAAACCCTGAAGCCACCTATAGGTTGGGAGGGGAGTTGCTGGCAGTCACAAGGGAAGAAAGAGACTTGGGCATCACCATCACAGATGACCTGAAATCATCCAAACAGACCACTAAAGCAGTAGGTAAGGCTAGTGGGATGTTGGGGTGCATTAGTAGGGGTATCACAAGTCGTAAGAGGGAGGTAATAGTCCCTCTTTACAAGACACTGGTTAGGCCCCATCTGGAGTACTGAATGCAGTACTGGAGGCCACACCTTCACAAAGACATTAACCAAATTGAGGCAGTCCAGAGAAGGGCAACCAAAATGGTGCAGGGACTGCATTAGAAAACATATGAGGACAGATTAACGGAACTCAATATGTATACCCTGGAGCAAAGGAGGGAGAGAGATGATATGATTGAAACATTCAAACACCTTAAGGGCATTAACAAGGTGAAAGAGTCTAACATGTTTCAATATAAGAAAAATAGCAGGACAAGAGGACACAGCATGAGATTAGAGGGAGGCTGATTAAGGGTAATGTGAGGAAGTTCTTTTTCACAGAAAGGGTGGTGGATGCATGGAATGGCCTACCATAGGAAGTGGTGGATATGAATACAGGGCAGGGCTTCAAACAGGCATGGGATAGGCATAAGGGAGCAGTACAGATAAGTACGAATAGATAGAGACATTGACAGAGCAAATGCCAATGGCACATTCATAATGTAGAAAAAGAAATGGGCAGACTGGATGGGCCTTGCAGTCCTTATCTGCCATCAACTTCTATGTGGCGGGGAAGGTTAGGGAGAAAAAGATAGCATTCAAGAAGTATAAGGAAACACAGGAGGAGCAGGACAGAGAACTGTACCAGTTAAAGCAGAAGGAAGCAGGGAAGGCAGTCAGAATAGCAAAGGCCCAAACTGAGGAAAAGATAGCCAACTCGGTTAAGAATGGGGATAAAACCTTTTATAGATACATTAGGGAGCGAAGAAAGACCAAGGGAGGGATAGTGAGGCTTAATAAAGGGGAGGCTGGGTGGGCAGAGAGGGACAGTGAAAAAGCAGGGATACTGAATGAATACTTCTGCTCAGTATTCACAAAAGAAGAGGAGGGGGAGGTACCTAATTCAATCAATAGAAGGACTCTGGATAGGAGGGTCGATACCAGTCCTTTCACAGAAGAAAGGGTTCTGAAAGAACTCCTAAAACTGAAGGTGAACAAAGCAATGGGGTCTGACAGGATTCACCCCCGGAATTCTAAAAGAACTAAGGGGAGAACTAGTGACACCACTGACTACCCTTTTTAACAAATCATGGGAGGATGGTGTGTTACCTAAGGACTGGAGGAGGGCGGATGTGATTCCCTTTTACAAAAAGTGGGAGCAAAACAGAGGCAGGAAACTACAGACCTGTTAGCTTGACCTCAGTGGTAGGGAAAATGATGGAATCACTTCTGAAAGAAAGAATTGTTCAGTACGTAGAGACCAGTGGGGCACAGGACCCAAGGCAGCATGGATTCACAGTGGGAAGGTCATGTCGGATGAATCTGGTAGATTTCTTTGACTGGGTGACCAAAGTTGTAGACCAGGGAGGGGCTGTGGACATGGCCTACCTAGACTTTAGTGTAACCCCTGTTACCCAGGGTTACTAGAATCCCATTCAGACCTAGTGGTAGGAAGGGAAGGCAGCTTGAGAAACTCCAATTAACTGGATTTCACACTGTCTCACTCTGTTTTCAGTCTCAGCTGAGACTGAGGGATGACATCATTTTAGAACTGTTGCAGCTGCATAAGCCACACTGGAATGTTGCAGTTGGAGGTTAGAGTAGAACGTTGGGGAATTTGAAGCCAGTCTGTGTGCAGTCTTAGAGACTGTAGTGCAGCTGAGTGTGTGCAGGCTCTGAGAGCTTTAAGCTCTGTTTCAGAGCTACTTTTGTTTGGTGTGTGTTTCCACCTGAAGAGGAACACAGGAACTGGTAATTGAAGTGGTGGAGACCGCTCTCAATGGTTCAGAGCCCCATCCCTGAGGGGATGGGGGGAAGGTGTCTGCCTGTTTTCCAGGGCAACCCCTGGGTCTGGCTAAGGAAAGAAGCTGCCTGTCTGACTTGTGCTGAGGCACCAGAAGCTCTGTAAGAGATTCCCTTGAGGAGGAAACGCCTGTGGGGCACCTGCAACCAAAGGGTGAGTTCGCTCTGAAAAAGGGCCAAGTGTTTTCACCTGAAACAGAAGGAAACTAAAGGGACTGTTACTGTGGGGTCAGGAAATGACAGCCAAGTACAGTTGGAAGATGTGGGGATTGGACTGCTTAACTCAGTGGGGGGTCTAGAGTAATGGACAAAGCCACTTATAAGTATATTCAAGGCCAACATAAAATGGAAAGAAAGAATGTGGGGATTGGACTGCTTAATCTGTGGGGGGTCTAGAGTAATGGACAATGCCACTTATGTTTAAGTATGTTCAAGTCCAGCACAATTGGGAAGCAAGACAAGTAGATTGAATGTGAACTACATGTTGCAAGAATCTACACAGCAAAGTGCTAAAGGATGAGGTGTTTACAATCCAGAGAAATGGCCAGGTATGAATTGTGGGAGTGAGAGGTGGGAGACCCCTATCAGTAGCAACCAAATTCACCTCTACGGTTTTGCTCTGAGATACCTTTTGCTTTCCCTCAGGTACTTGGCCAGTGCCTGAGGAAAGTACCCAGATGTGGGATTAAAGAGGAGGATACCCTGATGGAGCTGAGGTGCTCTTAGGTGGTTTAGGGAGCCCCCAGAAAATGTTTCCATGAAGTATGGAAGGTGTCCAAGTGGCTGGCAAGGGAGCAGAGCCATGGAAAACCCAGAGCAGTGTACAAGTTCAGGCTGTGTAACCCAAAGCAGCGTACAAGTCCGGCCAAAGCCCAGTTGTGGCAGAGCTCATGGCCAAAGTGATGAGGATGTGTTCTGGTCTCCTTAATCTGCATTACCAGGAGTGTAGCCCCATGGGGTCCATCTATGCTTTGTTTATTCTGTTTGGATGTGAATAAAAGCCACACTTTAGAATCCCACTTCTGGTATTGGACATTACAGTTATTGCTTCCTGTGTTCAGAGTTACTTGGGTGCCCCTGTGCAGAGTAGCCAAACCTAGCCTATGTGCCGAGTGGCCTATTCCTCCCCAAACCCAGCCCACCTGGTGTTGCTGTCACATGCAAACGGCATACCGGGTAGGGGTTACAAAAATGGAGGCACACTGAGGATTGGGTTTGGAATTTAGGAGGAATGTAAGAAAGGTCGGTCAATGGGCACAGTGTTTTGCCATCTGTATAGTCAAAAAGCTGAAGTAAGGTTAACTAATGTGCCGCTGTGTGTTGTTGTCCATGTGCTGCTGTTAAATGCCAACTGTTTACCAAGGAGCAGTAAAGCGCTTGAGAGTGTATGCTCTTGTCCTGCATCAAATTACAGTGTTTGCCAGCTTTTAAAAGTGTTTGTGACAAAGAAAAGTGTGGAAAACTGTGGGTAGCAAAAGGAAAATTGTGCGCTAGACGTTGGAAATGCTTTCTTGTGAATTGAGAGACTTGTTGTGTTAATGGCCATGAAAAATGGTTGAAATGGGCTCCCGCCGTGGAGTCAGCTGAGAAAAAAAAAAGTGTGGTTTTGCAGTTTAAATTTGCCTGCTTGATGATCGCCGTGAGGAGAAGAGCACTCAAGAGGAAAGAGGCTCATTTGCATGGCATCGTGATTGGTGAGACTGCAATCAGTCCTGCCCCCAAGCCAGCTGTAGAGTGACTGCCCAGCAATCGAGAGGGAGAGTGAGTGGAATGTGCGTACTGGCTTGTTAGGAGGAGCGTAGCAGTTACTGAAAGCGCTGTAAAAAGTTCAAAAAAACTTATTTTCTGTTTAAATTCGGGCTCAACCCGCATCTCGATCGACTGGACTGTGAGTGTGGTGTTCAGGGGGATGATCGGCAGGACTGCCAACCCGCTTCTTTCCGAGGACTCCAAGACTGGCTGCAGGCCGTTTTTCCATCGCAGCAAACAGCTACTGATGACAGTGAGTACCAACAGAAATAATTGCTCAAACTAAGTGATTTTGCCAAAAGCCAGCTGAATCTGTGTGTAGCAGTGTAACTGCTTTGCAAACAAGGACTGTGTTATGTTTTACCAGCAAAAGCAAGCATTTTATGCCATTGACTGTGAGCATAATTATAAGTTCAGCGTCAGTATAAGTTTCAAAGCCATGAGAGAGACTGTGAGTTGTATCCGATATGCAGCAAGTCTTACAGGCAATCCTGTGCAATGAAATACTGAGGCTTTAAGGGACTGTGAGCTAGAGCAATGTCTTCAGCAAGTGAAAAGTCCGTGGTAAATCATATAAATGTGCTAGGAAAAAGAACAGTGCAAGTTTGTGCAGTTTAAGCAAAGTTATCAGTAGAGTGTGTAAATCGGACGCGCAGTGGCTTGACCCAATTTCAGAATGTTGATGCGTAGGAGTGCTGCCGACGCCATTACAGGGTGGGGTAGTAATGTAAACACAGCAGCAGAGGAGCCATTTTGAAAGAGAGAGAAAGTTTTCAGTGAAATGGGACTTGAAATAACAGTGAGCACTTGTTTGTTTTTTCTCTCTGCAGTCATGGCCTCAGGACCAGCCCGCTACCCGGCTCATGCCCCGGGCTGTGGTAGCAGTAGAAGTAAACAAGTTAAGGGACATTGAGAGATGTTACTATGGGGGATGACTGCCTCCTCATGTGGCGATTCCTGGATACCCAGTGCAAGTATGTTTAATGTGCTTAAATGCTGGAAGGGACTTCTTCATGGTACCGCACTGTTCTGGGTGCTTAGAGAAATATGGTTTATTTAAAGCACCAAAGATTCGTTTGGCTCCCACATGGCCAAAAGTTCAAGATTCTGCAGTTGGCAGCACACAGCACCAGGCGGAGCCTGTTGGAGAAGGCCCCTCAGGGGAGTGTGGCACAAAGCAAGAGGGTGCAGATTTACAAACAGAACAATGTGCTGATGTTTTGGAGTCTGAGTCACAGAGAGACATATCAGGAAGAGCATCAGTAGACCCTTGGAGAGGGGGGGCCTAGCCCAAGTCTCATAGGTGAAGATGAGATGAGGGAGGCCTTTGAATGGGAGGTTTCGACCTCCGTGCCCAGCGAAGAGTGGATAGTCTCAGGAGTGAGGACGACTGCTCACTCCTGGGCACAGATTCTCAGTGAGGAAGAAGAAGAAGAGGGGGAACCTATGTGGCCTTGTGAAAAAGGAACTGGTACACAGCCTCAAGCTCTTGCCTTAGAGAAATGCATGGAAGAGAGTGGTGATGCCACTGCCCTGGCTATGCAAGAAGAAGCTAGGGATCCATTTTTTGTGTCTTTGAGAATGAGTAGCTGGCAGAACCAGGACTGGCCACCCCCAAGCCAGGCCAGAGGTCTCAGGTTGAGCAAAGCTAGTAAAGAGGAAAGACTGGTTCATAGGAGGGCGAATTAAAGCTATGGGATGTCCTTTCCTACCTTTCCTCGGAGAGTCTGGAGGGAGATTGAACAAAACAGGAAGTCCTGGATTTGGGCAGAAGCAATGAAATGTGTGCATCCTGGTGCAAACAAGCATATAAAGCACAGAATGTTTCACGACAAATACAGCCAGTGGAAAAGAGGCAGGACACTGTTTGAATTGTGGATGGAGAGGGACGTGAAACCTTTCACAGTGTGAATTATGAGGGCCCAGATGGGGTAATAATTCAAGCACCTGACCCGTTGTACTATTGGCCACAATGCAAAGACCTTCCTACGAATGTGCCCATGCCTACCAAATGGAAAGCAGAGCAGTGGTAGCCAGTGTTGCTGCCACTCCAGCCATTGCAGTGTCTATGTTGTTCCACCAGTATGGACGTCCTGGACTCAGGTGCCCCACATTCATCAGTTCTGCAGTGTACTGGCTTCCCAGAATCCACTGACTAGCCCACCAGATGACTTCAGATCCAGAGAGGACACCAGCCCAGCTGTATCCTGATTCATCGCCTGGTAATCGGATGACTTCAGACCAGCTGTTTTCCTTTTTGTTCCTGTTCCAAGGTTCCATCTCCAGAGATGACATCACCCCAGCAGTTTCCAGATGTGCCCTCCTGTCGTTCCCGGAAGATGTCCTCCCAGCTGTATCGAAAGAATGCTGCCAGGGAGAGTCTTTGGCTGAGGACCAGGTTTGGTGCCTTTTTCGTTCTATAAGGGACTGGTAAGTCCAGACTTTTCTATTCTTATGACATTGCAATACACACCCTACACTAGCAGACTCCAGATGTTTGAACTGTCCTCAAAGACTCTCCCCTTCGGGACTTTGGCCTGCTAGAACTGTGCTTCACCGGGCTCCGGCCCAGGAGAGACTCTTTAATGGACTTGCCTTCGGGCACTGTGGTCACTAGATGGGACTTTTAGGGCACTCCATCCCCCAAATATTGTGTATTGTAAATAATGTCATTGTTTTCTACTGTTTTCTAATGTTTATACTGTTTTTCTATTTTTCTAAAAAAAAATATTTTTGGGATTGTCCAGTGTTTTGATGGTAGGGGTTTAGATAGACTGTGTATGCAGATTAGGAGTGTGTGTTGTCTTTCTTTTTCTTGCAGGTGTTCCTAAAGAAGATAGAAGACAAGACAAGAAGAGAAGGAGGGACTCATCGGAGTTCCTCAGTAGTACTTTGGAGTGTAGTTTTTAAAGTACTGTTGTTGTTGTTGTTACTGTGTGTAATTTTTTCCTTCCACAGGTATGGCTGTGGGGGAGTGTGGGAGTAATGCATAGGGTATGGTATTAGCTCCTGGTGTATGGTTGCATGGTGTCCAGGGTCGTGGAGGTCCCCTGTTTGTTTTGTTTTCGGAAATTTGAGTTAGAGGCAGACAGGTGTTCCCTAGAGGGCTAGGGGGGATAGACAGGCTGTGGTCCTGAACAGCCATAAGGGCCACAGTGCTGATCTATTAGGGCTATGCTCTGGACAGTTCTACCAGAGCAACTAGGTGCCCATAGTTAGCAGGTAGAGTAGAGGCTGATATGTCAGCCAAAGGCATCTAGGCCCTTAGTGTTGCCTGCCTGTGTTAGCACATGGTAGGGGAGAAAGTAGCGCTACCTCCCCGTAGCCAACACATGGGGTGAGATGGCCTAAGCTGGTGATTAATGACTGCGGACAGTCATTTTCCTGGCCCAGGTTGAGCGTTACCCCCCCCGTTACCCAGGGTTACTAGAATCCCAGTAAGACCTAGTGGTAGGCAGGGAAGGCAGCTTGTGAAACTCCAGTTAAATGGATTTCACACTGTCTCACTCTGTTCTCAGTCTCAGCTGAGACTGAGGGATGACATCATTTTAGAACTGTTGCAGCTGCATAAGCCACACTGGAATGTTGCAGTTGGAGGTTAGAGTAGATCGTTGGGGAATTTGAAGCCAGTCTGTGTGCAGTCTTAGAGAGAGACTGTAGTGCAGCTGTGTGTGTGCAGGCTCTGAGAGCTTTAAGCTCTGTTTCAGAGCTACTTTTGTTTGGTGTGTGTTTCCACCTGAAGAGGAACACAGGAACTGGTAATTGAAGTGGTAGAGACCACTCTCAATGGTTCAGAGCCCCATCCCTGAGGGGATGGGGGGAAGGTGTCTGCCTGTTTTCCAGGGGCAACCCCCCTGGGTCCAGCTAAGGGAAAGAAGCTGCCTGTCTGAGTTGTGCTGAGGCACCAGAAGCTCTGTAAGAGATTCCTTGAGGAGGAAATGCCTGTGGGGCACCTGCAACCAAAGGGTGAGTTCGCTCTGAAAAAGGGCCAAGTGTTTTCACCTGAAACAGAAGGAAACTAAAGGGACTGTTACTGTGGGGTCAGGAAATGACAGCCAAGTACAGTTGGAAGATGTGGGGATTGGACTGCATAACTCTGGGGGGGGTCTAGAGTAATGGACAAAGCCACTTATAAGTATGTTCAAGGCCAGCACAAAATGGAAAGAAAGAATGTGGGGATTGGACTGCTTAACCTGTGGGTGGTCTAAAGTAATGGAAAATGCCACTTATTTTTAAGTATGTTCAAGTCCAGCACAATTGGGAAGCAAGACAAGTAGATTGAATGTGAACTAGATGTTGCAAGAATCTACACAGCAAAGTGCTAAAGGATGAGGTGTTTACAGTCCAGAGAAATGTCCGGGTATGAATTTTGGGAGTGAGAGGTGGGATACCCCCCATTAGTAGCAACCAAATTCACCTCTACAGATTTGCTCTGAGACACCTTTTGCTTTCTCTCAGGTACTTGGCCTGTGCCTGAGGCAAGTACCCAGACGTGGGATTAAAGAGGAGGATTCCCTGATGGAGCTGAGGTGCTCTTAGGTGGTTTAGAGAGCCCCCAGAAAATGTTTCCATGAAGTATGGAAGGTGTCCAAGTGGCTGGCAAGGGGGATGAGCCAGGGAAAACCCAGAGCAGTGTACAAGTTCAGGCTGTGTAACCCAAAGCAGCATACAAGTCCGGGCTGTGTCCCACTGTGTGGTAGAGCCTGCGGGCTAAAGTGATGAGGATGTGTTCTGGTCTCCTTTAATCTGCATTACCTGGAGTGTAGTCCCGTGGGGGTCCAGCTATGCTTTGTTTATTCTGTTTGGATGTGAATAGAAGCCACACTTTAGAATCCCACTTCTGGTATTGGACATTACAGTTATTGCTTCCTGTGTTTGGAGTTACTTGGGTGCCCCTGTGCAGAGTAGCCAAACCTAGCCTATGTGCTGAGTGGCCTATTCCTCCCCGAACCCAGCCCACCTGGTATTACTGTCAGATACAAATGGCATACCGGGTAGGGGTTACATTAGCATGGCATTTGAAAGTCCCGCACAAAAGATTAATAAATTAGCCAGCCTGGGAGTGGGTCCCAGGGTGGTAGCCTAGGTAAAAAATTGGCTGGACAACAGGACACAGAGGATAATAGTAAACGGAGTCCACTCCAAAAAAAGGGAGGTTACTAGCGGGGTACCGCAGAGTTCAGCACTGGGTCCCATCCTTTTTAATGTCTTTATAAGTGACATTGCAGAGGGACTGGAAGGAAAAGTATGCCCCTTTGCAGATGACACAAAGATCTGCAACAGGGTTGATACACAAGGTGGGGTGGAAAGGATGAGCAGGGACTTGGCAAGGTTGGAGGAATGGTCAAAAGTATGGCAGCTTAGATTCAATGCAAAGAAGTGCAAAGTAATGCACCCGGGAAACAAAAACCCAGGGGAAGAGTACACAATTTGGGGACTGGGTATTAACAACAACAAAAATGGAAAGGGACCTCTGGGGATAGTCATATCAGATGACCTAAAGGTAAGCAAGCAATGTGAGAAGGCAGCAAGGATGGCTTGGTGGATATTGGGATGTGTAGGGAGAGGCATCACCAGTAGAAAACAAGAAGTTGTTATCCTTCTCTACAGTTGGTGAGACCCCACCTGGAGTACTGCATGCTATTCTGGAGATCTCATCTCTACAAGACTTAGACAGGATGGAGGCAGTCCAGAGGAGGGCAACTACAGTGGTGCAGGGTCTGCAACAGAAGCCATACAAAGACAGACTAAAGGAGCTTAATATGTATACCCTTGAGGAAAGGAGGGAGAGGGGGGGACATGATAGAAACTTTCAAGTACCTCAAGGGAATCAACAAAGTCCAAGAGGGTAGCATCTTTCAGAAAAATAGATGTGCAAGAACAAGGGGACACAATTTGAAGATAGAGGGAGAATGGCTCTGGGGCAATGTGAGGAAGTATTTTTTCACAGAGAGGGTGATGGACATGTGGAACAGTCTTCCTGAGGAGGTCTTGGGGTCAAAAATAGTGGGGGAATGCAAGAATGCATGGGACAGACAAGGCAATTCTGGGGTGTGGTGGGGTAGGAAGACGTAGGCTGTTAACTAGGCTCTGCAGCTTATCCAATAGGTAGGAAAATGGACAGACTAGATGTTCCTGACAGATCTTCCAGGGTTATAATCCTGCAACCAGGTGACCCCAAAAAGGGGCCTTAGAAAAGCACCTTTTGAAACAGCTGGTGGCTACATGGAGGAGCTCCAGCAGAAGAGCGCCACCATGTTGCAGACACAGTCTATGAGGTCCAGGTCCTCAAAATCCTGGGACAAGTCATTTGGGAGTCACAGACATAGGCACCGGGACAAGGAGAAGGAGAAACCTCCCAGTGCATTCCTGGTCACCCCTCCACATAGCAGGTATGGCCTCCTTTGCTCTGTTGTCCGCTACGGTGGTGACACCACTCACCCCCCTGACCATTGACACAACACCAAGGTCGGGGTATTATGCAGGCACTACCAGGCTTATTATGGCTGGTACATTGCCATTAGCATTGGGGACTCAGCCTCCCCTGCTGACTACTCCCAGCACACCCGGCGACCACACAGGCGCCGACATTCAGGCGGTTCTGTCTTCCTTTACAGATACAGGATCAGATGCCTGCTACCTACTCCCCTGTTCCAGGGGATCTGTCAACAGGCTGGACTAACCAAGAAAGGCATCAAAACTCCAAATATTTGGAAAAGGTGAAAGATTTATTAAATGCATAAAAGCAACAGAGGCACCCCTGTTGCCACCAACGATAGTTGTGCACCCAACAACAGTGCTTTTTCAAGGCCTTGCCTTGAAAAAGTGCTTTTGTTGGGCACTCTTGTTGGGCATGAAATGATCATTGGTGGCAACATGGGTTCCTCTGTTGCTTTTATGTATTTAATAAATCTTTTATCTTTTCCAAATATTTGGAGTTTTAATGCCCTTCTTGGTTAGCCCGGCTTTTTGAACTGTTTGTAGGCAGAGCACTCACTGATGCTCCAGATATCGTTTGCAGTGCTGCCTGAGGGGAAATTGTGAATTGGTCTGTTAACAGGGCCTACTACTGATCCTGCCTTGATGGTGCCAGGTTGATCCTTGCCTCAGTCTCCTCCTAGCACTCTGAGGACATCACTGGCACATTCTCTCTTGCCCGTTGACCTGCTTGACAACGATTATGAGAATAATCCTGAATTAATATTGCAGGATGAGGATTATATTGAGAGCCACTGTGAGAGGAGCACCAGCTCTACAGTGTCCAACTGCAGTGAGAACTTGGTGGTCCCCACTCCAAGGTCCCCACCTGGGGACCCAAGGTTCCTCACCATGATGCAGCTGTTATAGGTTTTGACCTTGAGGAGCAGGACGCTACCAAGAAAAATCTTATAGACTTTCTGGAGTTGCCTTACACTCCTCCTGTTGTGGTGCCACCACTCCTCCCTACTCTGAAGGATGCCACCTTTGCTGCCTGTTATAGGCCAAATGTGATTCCAGCCATATCAAGGAAGGCAGATAAAATGTACATGGCCCCTTGTGGGAGGTCGTTCAGACTCTGTGATCATTAATGCTGACCATGATTGGACAAGGGCATCTAAGCACCTGAGTTCCCTCCCTTCTGATAGAGAGTCCAGGAGGTTGGATATGTTGGGCAAAAGGACCTTTGCCTGCTCTTCTTTGGGCCTTCACATCGCTAACTACCAGGCCCACATGATTAAGTTCCAGAACACCTTCTGGAGGAAGGTAGCTGCACAAGCCTTAGCAGAAGGCACCCCTAAACAAGAGCTTCTTAAGGCTCTTCCTGATGGGGCTGATGTGGGCAAGCATTTGCATTGCACAGCCTATGATGTCATAGATCCTTCTGCCAGGGCTGCTGCCTCTAGCATCTGCCTCAGGAGGTACTCAAAGCTGAGGTTGGCAGGGTTTGCGAATGACCTGCAACAGTCTGTTCTCAATGCCCCTTTCAGAGGACATAAGCTGTTTGGTTCTGAGGTTCTGATGTCCAAGACATCCTTTCTATCCTTCAGGCCCCAGGCAGGACTCTGAAGTCCGTGCATTCCCTCTACCATACCCAGCCAAGGGCTGGGCACAGGGTGCCTTTTCATCCAGCTGGTGCCAGGCACCACCTAGCCAGCAGACAGAGTAGGGGCAAGGGAGCAGGACCCTTGCCCATCCCCAGCAGCACCCCATGTGCCCATTCAAAAGCCTCAAGAGGTGGTGGTGTGTGTGGAAAAGTCCCAACCAGCTCCACATGACTCCTTATACAACCCCCAACCACCATTACTTCCAAGGGTGGTAGTAGGAGGGGGGGCGTCTCTCCCTCTAGTTAACTCAGTGGAAGGAGGTGACCACAGATGTCTGAGTTCTAGAAATCACAGAACAAGGCCATGCTCTGGAACTTTTGGATACACCCCCAGATCATTCGCCAGTGCCAACACACTATCCTCCAGAACACCTTCCTCTGCTCCTGGAGGAGATTGTCTTTGTGTCAGAAGAAGGCCATAGAGCTGGTGCACCTCAAGCAAAGACACATAGGTTTCTACTCTTAGTACTTCCTAGTCCCAAAGTGGATGGGAGACTTGCAGCCTATTTTGGATCTCAGAGAACTGAACTTCTTCATAGAGTAGAAAAAGTTCAGAATGGTTACCCTGCAAGGCCTACTCCCACTGCTGCAGGCAGGGGATTGGATCTGTTCCCTAGACATGAAGGATACTTACCTTCATATCAAAATTCAGAAGCCTCACAAAAAATACTTGAGGTTTCTGTTCCAAAGGGAACATTACCAATTCAGAGTGTTGCCCTTTGACTTTTCTTCTGCTCCACAGGTCTTTACCAAATGCTTGGCAGCAGTGGCAGCAGCCCTTTGCAAGGAAGGTCTCTTCATTTCCCCTACCTGGATGACTGGCTCTTGAAAGCCCACTCCAGCGATCAGCTCCTACACACACTAGCACGAACCAGGCAGATGTTTGATGCTCTGGGGTTACAGTCAGCATACCCAAATCAGTGGTGACCCCATGTCAACTACTGCAGTATACAGGAACAGTCTTGGACACCACCCAGGGCTCAGCCTTCCTGCTTGTGGGCAGAGGCCAATGCCTGATTTCCCAGGTACAGCTGGTACACGACAGCCGACATGTCTCAGCCAGGACATTTCTATGGCTTCTAGGCCTCATAGCAGCAGCCACTGTTGCAGTACCAACAGCCAGACTATACATGAGAACACCCCAGTGGACCCTAAGAGTCCATGGGATCAGCTCACAGATGATCTAGAAGAAAGGGTTCTTGTCACTTCTGTGCACAAAGTGCTCAAGTGGTGGATGGAATCCAGCAGTCTGTTAAAGGGTGCTCCTTTCCTGATCCCCTCACCTCTCCAATATCTCACAACAGATGCATCGGGGATGGGCTGGGGTGCATACTTGTGTTCCCATTAGACACAGGGTATGTGGACCCCAGAGGAAAGCACCTTGCACATAAATATATGGGCTACAGTACTTTCAGACTCATCTGTTCCCAGGCCCTTTGCTAGAGCAGACAGATAACGTCCGTGTGATGCACTACATCAACAAGCCGGGGGGAGGGGGGGACTCACTCCTACCCCCTTTGCAGGGAAGCAATGAGAGTCTGGCATTGGGCTCTGGAACATGGTCTAAAACTGTCAGCAGTACATGTTCCAGGGGTCCAAAATGTCTTGGCAGACAGGCTAAGTAGGTCACAGTCCAGGATGCACAAATGGAAACTGCTGACCTCAGTCGTCGACAACCTGTTCGACAGATGGGATCATCCAGAGTTGAACTTTTTTGCAACTCCACACAACACAAAACTGCCACTTTTCTGCTTGCTTGCTTCCAAGGCCAGGAGTTTTCTGGTGAGACGCATTGTCCCTCTCCTAGAAAGGGAGGTTCCTGTATGCCTTCCCTCTCATTCAGAGGGTGCTCCTCAAGCTCCAGATGGAGGGGGCAACTCTGAAACTCATTGCTCCCTTATGGCCTTGACAGATCTGGTTCCCCCTCCTACAATAGCTAGCAGTGGAACCACCAGTGCCTCTGCCCCTGTGCAAGGGTCTACTGTCACAGAGATAGGCAACCCTGGTCCATCTGGACCTCAGATCTCCATCTTTATGCATGGTTCCTAAAAAGGTAACCATTGCCTGGTTTGGGGTTTCCCAAAAAATGACTGATGTCCTGCTGGCTGCCAGAAAGCCTTCCACCAAATCCAATTATTCTATGATGTAGAAGCGATTTGCTCTATGGGTCACTTCTCATCACCTGGCTCCATTCACCAGTCTAGTTAACCAGGTTCTGGAGTATCTGTTTTTCCATGTGCCTATTAAGGGTCGTACAGTTGCTCAGCTGAAGGTGCAGTATAGCCTAGAGGTTAGAGTAGTGAGCTGTGAATGAGCTTGGTGCCTCCAGCAGAACTGGGTTTGATTCCCACAACCTCCACTTGCATACTGTGTGACTCTGAGCAGGTCACTTAACCACCCCAGTGCTCCTGGACACCCCTGAAAACAGGCACATTTGCCTAGTGGGCTTTACCTGGTTACTAAAAGAATAAAAAAAAAATCAATTATTAATGACCTGCAAGCCTCTGGGCTAATAAGTTTGTCCACCCTTTACCAAACACAACCATGGAGTAGACAGAAACTTTCCTGTCGCAAGATCTCCCAGAAAACTGGCTCAGGAACCAGACCCCAGGATAAACGCTGGACAGGATCTGCCCTGCCTGCCTGCCATTTCCTCCACCACTGGACCCAACCCAAAGAGACCGAGGGGTGGAGGTGCAGCTCCGGCCACCGGATCTGCTTCAGCATAACTCCTTGCCCATCTCCCCCTGGTCCCAAGTCAGGAGGTGGTGATAGGGAGTCATTTCTCCCTCTACGTGGATCAGTGGAGGACTCTTACCTCGGACGCTTGGGTCCTGCAGCTAGTAGAACAGGGCCATGCTCTAGAACTTCTGGAACAGCCTCCAGATTTCTCTCCTGTTCCCTCAACTTACCCCCCAGATCACATATCCATGCTTCTAGAGGAGTGCACACCTTGCTGTGCAAGAAGGCCATAGAGCCAGTACCCTGGCAGCAAAGGCACCAGGGGTTCTACTCCTGTTTCTTCCTTGTTCCAAAGTCCACAGGGGACTTGCAGCCCATTCTAGACCTCAGAGACGTAAACTTCTACATTCAGTACAAGAAGTTCAGAATGGTCACTCTGCAAGGTCTGCTGCCCCTTCTGAAATAGGGTGACTGATTATGCTCCCTGGACATGCAGGATGCCTACCTGCACATCAAGATTTGTACCCCACACTGGCGGTCTTTGGTTTCTGTTCCAGGGGGAACATTACCAGTTCAGGGTCTTGCCCTTTGGTTTATTGTCTGCACTGCAGGTCTTTACCAAATGCTTAGCCATGGTGGCAACCACCCTCAGGAGGGAGGGGCTGTATGTTTTTCCTTACCTGGATGACTTGTTGCTCAAGGTGCCCTCCATTGAACTCCTGTCTTAGACCCTAGCATGCACCAGTCAGTTGTTTCTGGCTCTAGAAATCACTGTCAATGTGCCCAAGTCTGTCCTGACCCCACGCCAGCACTTACAGTACATAGGAGAAGTCCTGGACATGACTCAGGGCGTGATCTATTGCCCAGGGACAGGGCAGAGTGCCTGATGGTTCAGGCCCAATTGATCTCCCAGAGCTGGTATGTCACAACCAGGGCATTCTTGAGGTTACTGGGCCTGATGGTAGTGGCCATTGTGACTGTACCTCTGGCCAGGCCACACATGCAGATCCCTCAGTGAACCCTCAGGGCGCAAGTGGATCAATGCACTGACAGTCTAGAACAGCAGGTTCTTGTCTTTCTCCATCCACAAAGTGCTCCACTGGTGGCTGGACCCCAACAACCTGTTGAGAGGGGCCCATTTCTTATTCCTTCCCCACAGCAGATCCTCACCACAGATGCCTTGGGATTGGGCTGGGGTGCATCTGGGTCCCCACCAAACCCAAGGGACCTGGTCTTTGGTGGAGACTCTGCTCCACATAGGCCTTTTAGAGATGAGGGCTGTTTTGTATGCGATGCAAGCTTTCCAGAAGCATTTGTTCCCAGGGCCTCTGCTGGTGTAGTTGGACAATCTCAGTGTAGTACACTACATATATAGGGGGAGACTCACTTGTACTCCCCGCGCAGGGAGGCGATGACAGTTTGGCACTGAGCCATGAAACACATCCTCTGAACTGTCAACCATCCATGTTCCCAGTGCCCAAAATGACCTGGCAGACAGGCTAAGCTGGTTAGAGTCCAACATGCATGAGTGGAAGCTGCTGACCTCGGTAGTGGATGACCTGTCCAACAGTTGGGATCATCCAGAGTTGGATCTTTTTGTGTCCCCACTCAATGCAAAACTGCCGCTTTTCTGCTTGCTCACTCCAGGGCCTGGAGTTTTCTGGTGAGATGCGTTGTCCCTGTCTTGGAAAGGGAAGTTCCTCTATGCCTTTCCTCCCTTCCCTCTAATTCAGAGGATGCTGATCAAGCTCCAAATGGAGGGGACCACCCTAATTCTTGTGGCACTCTTCTGGCCTTGTCAGATATGGTTTCCAGTACTGTAACAATTAGCCGTGGAACCTCCAGTACCTCAGCCCCTGGCAAGGACCTGATGACGCAGGAGCAGGGTACCCTGGTCCGTCCGGATCTCAAGTCACTTCATCTACATGCATGGCTCCTGAGGACATAGCCATTGCAAGGTTTGGGGTGTCCCCGAAAGTGACTGACATCCTGGTGGCTGCCAGAAAACCCTCCACCAGGGCTACCTACTCCATGAAGTGGAAGCATTTTGCTTTGTGGGCTGCTTCCCGTCACACAGATCCCTTCACTTGTCTAGTAAATCAGGTTCTAAGTATCTTCTGTCCTTATCTGATGCAGGACTCCAATACTCTTCCATTAAGATTTACTTGTCTATCAAATCAGCTTCCATGTGCCCATTGATGGCCGTACCATGGCCCAGCTGGATGTGTCCCATACATTTCTGTTGGGCATTTTACATTTGAAACCCCTATCCATAGTCTGGTCCCAGTTTGGGACCTGAATTTTGTGTTAGAGAAGCTTACTTTGGTTTGTTTTGAGCCAGCCATGACTTGCAAGCTATGCTTTCTGTCATGAAAAATGTTATTTTTTACTTGCTATTACTTCTGCTTGAAGGATTTCAGAGTTGCAGGCCCTTATGTACCAGCCTCCTTATCTGATTTTCCACAAGGACAGAGTGTCCTTGAGGACTAACCCTTTTTGCGTAAGGTGGTGTCTGAGCTCACATTAAACCAAGTCATCAACCTCCCTGTTTATTATCCGGAGCATGCCGGTCCAGGGGAAGCATTACTCCACACTTTAGATGTGCATAGAATTCTCAGATATTACACAAACTGTATGAAGGACTGCAGAAAGTCCCCTGCTGTTTATTCCTTCACCCCTGGGAGAAAGGGTGATCCAGTTTCTAAACAGTGTCTATCCAAATGGTTGGCCAACTGTATTACTTTTTGCTATAGGAATTAACAGTAAGGAACTTCCTGGTGTTGTTCATGGCCACTCAACCAGAGCTATGGCCTCTTCTGTTGTCTGTTCCAGGAATACGTCAGCTGCAGAAATCTGTGCTACTGTCACTTGGAGTACTGTCCACACTTTCACAAAGCACTATAGTCTGGACATTGCCAGTAGGAGGAGGGCAGTCTTTGGTCTAGCAGTGCTTCAAGGCCTACTTGTTTTAGGCCTCTGGTCTCCTGACACTCAGACTGTTTTATCTGTACTGCTTGGTACTCATTCCATAGGTGTAATCTGATGAAAGAGATATCCCTGAAGAAGATAGAACAGTTATGCAAGAAATTATTGTAACAGTAGATCTTGAGGGAATCTCTTTCATCAGGTCATACCATTCCTCCCCATCCCCCTTTTTGGGCTCAGAGCTTCTTTGCTCCTATCTCTTTCTCCAGCATGGCATACCTGTTGCTCCAGCCTTTCAGATAGCTGGGCACCTAATCTCTCTCCTTGGTTCCCTAGAGGGAGGCCTGGGGAGCATGGTCTCCAGCAGAGGAATTGAGGAGGAAGTGGGGCCGCCTACGCTTATATACCCTAGGATATTGGTGTCTGATGTCATCGTGGGTGTACCCTTCTAGACTGCTACAGAAAATATCTGTGTGATCCTAGTGCCTGGCAGCTTTGAGTTCCATAGGTGTGACCTGATGAAAGAGATTCCCTCGAAGATCTATTGTTATGGTATGTTCTTACATAACTGTTCTTTCCAGAGAGCCAGATTTTCTCGGAGAACACTGGACCTCTCTAGTAGTAATTCAGTTATGCAGATATTTGGGAACTACTCCCTGTACACAATTGTAGAAGAGGAAGATTTTATAAAGTTTTTTACTATTCTCTAGAGACCTGCCCTAACTGACTGTATTAAGTACAATGATGAGTGTCCCTAGAACACGCCAATATCAATCTATCCAGTTATAGAGAACATCTAAATGATCATGTTATTTATCTAAACTGCAGATCTTCCAGGAATCAGTCTTCACCACTGTTTCACACTAATGGGTCTCAGACGCAGGCACTAGGACCCTGTGGGAGCCATAACTTTTCAGGAGGGCTGGCGCCAAGGCAAGCTGTGCACACACACAGCAGTGTGAGAGTGGCGTGTGGCACCGGCTTACCTCGGCACCAGCCCTCAACCGCCTCAGTTGCTTTTTTCCTTACAAGACCAAAAATACCCCCAGTGAACTGTTAAAAGGGGAGCTACAAGAAATGTTGCCAGCTAACTATTACACACACACACACACACACACACACACACA
Organism: Neoceratodus forsteri; assembly: GCA_016271365.2. Taxonomy (NCBI): domain Eukaryota; kingdom Metazoa; phylum Chordata; order Ceratodontiformes; family Ceratodontidae; genus Neoceratodus; species Neoceratodus forsteri. Next base: position 228,235,518 of record JADMNL010000025.1, on the reverse strand, counting down.
TACATAGATGTTTATGGCAGAAAAAGGCTCTTGGCCCATACAGTCTGCCCATCCTAATTATTCTACCATGTCCCAGTGGCAGTTCCCCTCTTTGTTACTGTTCCCCCTTTCTTTAACTAAACCCACATGCCTATCCCATCCCTGCTTGAAGCTGCGGATTCATTTGACCCATACCACTTCTCCGGCTGCTTATTCCAGTTGTCCACCACCCTCTCTCTAAAGAAGTGCTTGTGGCCGTCTTTTATGAATCACCCCCACCACCACCACCACTAGCTTTAATGAATTCCCATGCATCCCTATATTTGAGCTCAAGGAGAAGAGTTCCTTGGCGTCCATCCTGTTTATTCCATGCAGGTACCTGTGCTTGTATGTCTCAACCATGTCACCCCTTTCTCTCTCCTCTTTTCAATGCTGGACATGTTTAAGTCCTGCAGTCTCTCCTTGTACCTCATTTCCTAAAGGCTGTGGATCATCTTAGTTGCTCTGGGCTGTACTGCCTCCACTTTATTGCAGTCTTTCTTCAGGTGTGGACTCCAGTACTTTGCGTAGTGTTCCGGTTGCAGTCACACCACTGACCTGTACTGTGGGAGGATCACCGTCTGATATTCCCCTCCCTATGCATCCCATCATTCTGTTTATTTTGCCCACCACCCTGCTGCAGTATGCAGATGTTTGTAGGGTCTCTGATATCTCTGATATCATTACCCCTAAATCCTTTTCTTCCATGGGGCTATCCAGCCCCCCCCCCAATTTCTTATTGCACCCTTGGGTTTCTTTTTCCAATGTGCATTACTTTACATGTCTTAGCATTGAAACTTAGCTGCTGGATCTTTGACAATTTCTTCTACCTCCCCAGGTCCTCCCTTAGTTCTTTTCTTCCTTCCTCCTTATCTACCCTTGCACAGATATTTGTGTCATCTGTGAAGAGGCAGATCTTACTTGATACCTTAACCTATAATTTTAGATCACATTAAATGTTTTATCTTGTCTGATTGTTTGCTGTTTCCTGTTTATTGAACCACAGTTCAAGACAGAATTCAAAAGAAGGAAAATGAATTAAGGCATATACTATACAGAATAATGTATGGGCAACCATAAACAACACGGCTAAGGTTCTCATCTTGGGGGGTGAGATGACATCATAAGACCTCTTGAGCTTTGCTGTTGAGGTCTATAATATCATCTCACCCCTCGATGGAAACACAGTCTTGTTGTGTATGGTTACCCATATATTATTCTATATATAATAAATAGTCGTCAATTTTTTCCGGTGGCTAGACCAGTTACGGCAAACACGTGCACAGTTTACTTAACATTTAGTGTGAGCTACTCTCTCACTGAAACTGCAGTTTTCAGCAGAGTGTTAGCGGCTTGTGCTGCCTCCAAGTAAAACTAAAAGCTCCTTAATAAGAAAACCTATATTCTTGAGTAAACTAACTTATATAAAATAATTAAGTCCCTTTTTCAGTTCCCTGCTGTAACACAGTGCTGCTGGAGGGAGAACTGCTAAGCTTGTCAAAGCAGAAAGAGAAAGTGTTCTCAGCACTCCTATACTGCCCCTCTGTACTCACTCCCATTAGTTTGATAGGCTGCAACCACCAGGGGGAAAAGTATTTTTGGCACTGGAATAAATAAATACATCAATACTAAAGAAACAAGAGGGGATACTGGCAACTGGGAGAGAGCACACCATTAGATGTAGAAACTTGGATAATCTTCTCAAATGTCTAAAGAACCTGAATCTAGTAGGAAAAACTGATGCCCAGAAATTGTAAAAAAAATAAAAGATGGGGTGGTGTGCAAACTTGAATTTAATATACATCCCCAGTGTGTGATTCTGTTATAAACCCCTCAAGCTTTGCTCTCAGGGTTTATGTAGCATCGCGCATCTCGGGTGTGTATTAAATTCTCGCAATGCACACCGTCCCATCCATTATTCTCTATATATTGCACAGTATAGTGAATCAACTATGATATTTCCATGATTATGTTTCAAACATTTTACAGTGCAGGGACCCCAGACATTTAAAACAGTTAATCTTTAAAGAACCAATATAGATTCTGTGGATGTACTGTGTGCCTCAGCTGATATTGCCTTTCCAACAAAACTGAACTGTTGTTTGTGTCTATCCAGAATGAAAGGTAAGTTGCTGATCTCGCCTGTGATTTTATTCTGGATCAATGACAGGTGACGTCATTAAAGTGATGTTATAAAAACTTGAAATTATTATGGATAGAATGACTGCTGGTGTAACCAGGTTAATTTTTCCTATGGGTAGGATGCCTATGGTCCAGTTGAGGTGGGTGAACTGAATTTAACCCTGCATTCCAAATGAAGAAGAGAGTATATAGTAAAAGATTGGAAAGTCAAGGGTTCTAGTCCCACAAGAACGTGGGCTATATCCAGTACCAACACTGTAGTACAGAACGAGGGGAGTGCCACACTGTTGCAGTGCTGTCGTTTGGAAGATATGTTAAACTGATATCTCTTCTGCCTATCTCTGTCCAGGTGGAAGGTAAGACCTGAAGGCACTTATAAGAGAAGGGGATTTTTTTAAAATGTTAAATTAATAAAATGTATTTAAAGGAATTTTCTAAGATATGCATATGGATTTCATAGCCCATTGCCTTATGGCAGCGCTAGCCTGTTTCAGACAAATGTAGATTTTTTTTTCCATAACCTGTTTGGGAGGGAAGTGATCATAACTAAAGCTGAACCCACAGCAGATGATCCCTTCCACTTCCTAGTCTACCAGCCCTGTCCCCATGCTCAGACATTTTGTGACATCTAAAGAGGAAGAGCACGGCAGCGCACCCCATACAAATCAATGGGACAGGTTTCAGTGTGCAATTATATATGTTAAGGCAACTCTGGAGAAACATGAAAGTCACTGCTCCACTAATAGGGCCTTATTATTATTATTATTATTAATAATACTATTATTAGGGGCCCTATATTAATAATACTATTATTAGGTCTCTATTAGTTGAGCAGCAGCTTTTGTTTTTCTCCAGAGTTCATATAATCATGCATTGAAAACTGTCCCCATAGACTTGCATGGGGCTCATCCCCATGCTGTTCCTGTTTAGATGACACAAAACATCTGTGTGAGGGCAGACCTGCTGGACTGGAACGTAGAAGGGATCAGCTGGCCATGGGTTCAGCTCTAGTTACGATCCTTTCCCTCCTAAACAGCACATGGAAAAAAAACTCTGCTTTTGCCTGAAACAGGTTAGTGCTGCCATACGGTAAAGGGTTATGAAGCCCAAATAGATAAAATAAAAACTTTGACATTGGCTTTAATAAATACATAACATTAACACAGAATAATACTAGTAATGCCAATCAGAGCAGATCAGTTCACTTCAACTGAAATGGCTCAGCAAAAAGGAGAATACTGTACAAGGACAATGTTGTAACCAGTTTATGGTGTTTGAAGATCTTCCCTTACAGAAGAGAAACATTGAAGGTCCATTCTGTTTTGTACTGCGATATATACACTCACCTGAAGCAATTCAAAATGGTGGTACTACTACCCTAGGATGTTCCTTGATCTGTCTGATAGAAGCTTGACATCTCACCTGTCACAAAAATATATTTTTTGTTGCACCTCCGTGCCCACCTGCACCCCTCTCCTTTGGGCCACTGATGCCATCCTCTGTACCTGCAAGACTCACCCTCACATCTTAATTGTCCACTGAAGTCCTCATACAACCTTCTGTTCCCTGGTCTGCTTGTCCCTGCCAGGGGGTGTCCTCTGTTGGCTGTGGAAGGGGTAAGACACCTGGAACATCCCGCCTGCCTCTGACTGGCCAGCATGTCCATACCAGGAGCCTCCTGCTGACTCGAGTTGGATTGAACAAGCTGGGCAGAGGCTGAGGGGTGATGTGCTGATGCACTGGGCTTTGGTTGGCATGTGAGGGACTACACGGCTGTCATCCACAGTACCTTGATGCTGCAGATTCCTCCTTTTTGCCTTGCCCATCATCTGCAAGGATGTGCACACTGCAGCTGACCTGGGAAGGGGGTGCCTGGTGGCATGAGTTCATCTGCATCATTAATGGCACCACCACACGCCTCCACCAAGAGCCATTGCAGAGCAATGCAGCATCCACCCCCCCCCACCAGCCTCCACTCCTGATGTCCCAGGCCTGGAGTGTGAACCCAGGTTGCCTGCATGCCAGAATGACCCCCCATCACTCAGCACCAGTGAGCCAGCTAAAAGAAATCCGCTTGCCTGGTCATTGGTCTGTCACTGCCAAGCCCATTGCAGCTTGAGCTGCATTGAACCTATCAGTGACACACCTCTCAAATGCAGTTCATTGTAACAAAATGCTTGCTGTGCACGTACGCATGCACACACATGCAGACATATAAAACAGGGTGCAGCATATCCAGCCCACCTTTGGCAATGCATCTGTAAAGAGCATCCCATTTTATGTAGTAGTAAAATCTTAGGGCTACAATGGTGCCCTTTTGCAAGGGGATCCTGTCCAATTTAAAACAGTCAGTGTCCATGTACAAATATAATAAATGCTAAGTAAACACATCACTCATTCATACCTTGTATTATTTTCAAAAGTACGAAGAAGCTGAAAACAGAAACCTTGCATGTGCTTGAACTTATACCCATCCTATCTCAAGCACATACGACTGTAATTTATTTATTTATTGAATTTTGTTGACCCAGTAGGCCCACTGAGACTAGAAGTCCCTTTTTCAGGGGTGACGGGGGAGATACGGATGGTAACCAACTGAAATTGAACCAGATTAAGCCGTTTGGTGGTATGTTTAGATTGTGTTTCATTGCTGTACCAAATTGTTTGGGGTTTATGGAGGATTGTCTTAGATCAGGTTTAATATTATTCCACATGTTAGCAGCTGTGTGTTCAAACAGGCAAAAGTACATCCCGCTTTATAGGGTTCAACCTCCTCCCTCAAACTACTTAAAAAATAAGCTAAACAACTGTGTTTCCTGTCTAAGAGGAGAGGGATAAATAACACTAACATACAGAAGTATAGGCAGTCATTACGTTTTTGCAATAAGTCTTTTCTGTTTTGTTTCAGAATATTTGCTCTATCATACTGTATTTGTCTCATCTGCATGCGAATTTGCTTGCAGTTTTGTGAGTTATTATAGGCAAAATCAGTTTACACAATTGGTAACGCAAGTCCAGATATTTAGCACACTATTTCCTATTTCTCTGAATGTAGAAGTTCTGCAAAAGGGATTTGAAAGTTGTTTTCATGTCTTCCCACCATTCTACAGCTTCATCACACATACCGTACAAGCCACAGATATCCATGCTGAAAATAAATCATGCCATTTCTTTTGAAGTAAATTATCAGAAAGCATACCCTCATTCTAATTCCACTACTAATCCCTGGTCTGCTGAGGCTGAAAAAGCTATCATGTGTTTTAAACACAGATGGTTAGATATTTCATTAGAGAATGTGTCAGCAGCTGTGAGCTTAATAGATTTGTCGGAAACAGGTAATCTATTCTAGTAGCCTTTTGCCATTGTACAAAAACCTGACCTCCCTCCTTATGCAATACCTGGTAGGCTTCAATTAGTCCTGCTATGTGGATAATTCTGTCCAACAAAGCAGAATCACAGAAGAGCTTGGACAGTCTGCAATCCTCTATCAGTGACAAGTCAATCCATAGTTCATGCCCCCCCCATCCACCATTTTTGATGTATGTAAATACAGTTGAATATCTCTAAATAATGCAGTCCTAGATGGTTCTGTCTGTGGAGAATATGTTAAGATAATGCAAATTTTTTTTTTTATTTTACTGAATAGTTTGTTACCTGCCATCAGACATATACAACAGTATCACATGGTGGCCAAGAGAGGATTTTGACAGTACCAAGGAAATGAAAAATGATAGGTTACCATATTTTAACTTTATTACAAGTAGTTACACTTTGTGTTTAGAAGTCTCCCCAGGGCACTTGGGGACTCTTGTCCTGAATACTTGTCCCAAAGAAATGCCTCCGTATCTAACCCTGCCTCCCACTGATCTGCATCAGTCAAGGAATAATGTCATATGTAACTGAAGTAATATGAAGTAGCTCTGGGTTCCATCTGTTTTGAATTATATATTCCATTTTCTGAAGATATGATCTAATTTTTCCCATCTTATAACTATCCCAAGTGATATCTTGTCATTGGGCTATTGTAGGAGGTTCTGGTTTGAGTCATAGACATGTTATCGCCTTTGTGGCTTATGTAAAAATGCCTAAGAGGTATAAATATACCTTATTCCTAATATGGGCTGGATATAGTAGTAGGAGGGCAGCCTGTGGGGTGAGGTCACTGTAGTCCAATATTATGATCTGGATTTAATGTTCCACCCCAATCCAAAAAGGCCAGCGAGATGGGCAGGACTGAACTACATGAGTATGTGTGCCTGTCTCACATCCACAGCCTCACCTCACCAGCAGGAAGAGTCATGCCTATGTAACCCCCCTGCAAATGGGGGTTCCCAAAAGACTTCCAGGAGCTTGCTTGAATGCTCCAAGCCTGAATGGTGTTTGGCATTTAAGCCATTTATCAGTGAGTGTTTTTAGAGCCTCTGGTACTGTCTCTTTAAGAGCTGTCTGCTTGCAGACATAATTAGTTTGTATGGGGGGACTGTGTGCTTCTCTGAGTACCACTCGAGCTGCTGCCAATTCACTTAATTTTTGCAGTCACTAGGAGTGCAAAGGGAACCTATCTGAGAGATGTGGCTGTTTGCCAGAAATTATTTGGAGTAATGGTGAAGTTACAGTTTGTCTAGCCTGCTTTCTTTGCAGTCAGAACTGTGTCTGCCGGTTCCCCATTCTAGTTTTGAACTGCTGAACTGGACCAATCAGTGTGGGGTAAGCTAGCTCTAAAATGGTGCCTTGGACGAATCAGAACTTGGACTCATAATCTGAGCCAGCCACAAGAGGATTGTATGGGCAGTGACTCTGGGAGATGTAGTTTAGACTTCAGTGCCTTTTTGGACCAACAGCAGCAGTCTATTGTGTGACAGCCAATCCAGTCAAGAACTGGGAGGAACTCAAAGGAAGTGCCGGTTTTGTCGGTTGGAGTTCAGTTGAGCTTTGGCAGTGAAGAAGGAAGGAGCCCTGTACTTTTCAGTGTGCAGTTTTAGTCAAAACGTGTGTAAGGCCCAGAGTTCGGTCTGCAGCTTGTTAGGACTGAATCCGTCCTGTGAAAAGAATCAAAGGATCTCTGAAGAGTAGAAACCAGGCTCACCCTGTAGAAGACTGGAGGAATTGCTGAAAATTACACTCGGTCTGTCAGGAACTGAATCTGCTGTGTGTTCTCCTGGGTATTGTGCAGTAATTGCGATCGGGATACAGATGCAGCCTGCCTGGTATAGTGCTTTCTTTTATATGGATGTGTGAAGAGGTTTGTGTACCTCAAGTGAGCCCTGCTGACATTGAAGGACCCTATCTTATTTGGAGGTCGTGAGTACTAATTCAGGGTCGCTCCCTGTTGAATTGCCACATTAAATCCAAATGGAATTACTGTACTGCTGACTGTTTAATTCTCCTTTTCTCTGTGTGAAGGGCCCTACCAGCTGCCACGGTTTGGACTAGCCACTGGGGCTTGGTACCCAGGGACAGTAACTGATAGGGATAGGCCTGTGCACAGAGCCATAAAGTGAATTATTAGAGTGATAAGCTAATTAACCTGATTTCCCCTGTCCTTGTTATATCCCCCTAAATAAATCAGAGCTGCTTGTTTCAGCAAAGTTATACTGCCTGAGGAATTGTTGTCATGTTAAAAGTACTGTACTGTGATTGTTGCACTGTATCTCATTTCACAGGAGGTCCCAGTGCGGAACCAGACCTGGGGGTAAGTGTATACTGTGAAGGTAATTCTGATATATTGTGTGGGCCACTAGTGGGAAGAAAGGGGTTGCAGTGTCCCAGAGGGCTGTGACCAAGTTAGTTTAACTATTGCAAACCCTGACCTCTGGGTGGAGGCACCGCCATTGGATCCAGGCCCCTCAACCTGTTAGTGGCAAATCAGGCAGGGGTAGTAGCCCCTGGGATAAACCATCTAGGGGTTACATCTTGGAGGCTCACCGCTGGGATTGTGTGTCCTCTAGTGGCCATATTCTACGAACCACTGTTAAGAAAAAATGGGTACCCGACAGAAGTGGCTGTGCACCGGCTGGTGGAGTGGTGTACTGGGAGAGATCGACCCCCAAATGCTATGCTTATCCTGGACATCCCCTGGTATCAATACGGACACTGTGCAGGAGTACTTTCAAGGTGGAAGGTTTACAAACCCTGTGGTGGTGGGTCGGCATGCTAATCTGCTCACCCACACTTTCCTGGCCCTAGTAGAGTTTAAGGATCCCATAGATAGCTCCAAAGTGCCACAGACCATTACCCCAGAGGAGCCCTCACTGCTTGGAGAGTGATAACTAAGGACAGTAAGAACCGAGGGAATCAGCCCCACCACTATCTGAAACTTTTGAGGAGAAATTTGCTGAATGGTTGCTGGGAGAGGGAAAACTGTGGAGGACTTGAAGAAACTATTCTTGCCACCTGGGGTGTTCTCCCCAACACCCTCTCCTGCTCCAGTGCCCGTAATGGTGGCTGAACCAATGCAGACTCCTATTTCTGCACCTGCCATTAGTCATGACTCTTACCGAAGGTTGAGGATCTTCTCTGGCACCCTCCCACCCCCAAGGGAGGATGACTGGGAGACCTGGATAGACTATGTTGCCCCCAAGTGCTAGAATGGCAATGCTCGGGAGCGAAAAGCCAAAGAGGGTTAGTGAGCTCCGGAGGTCCTGCCCTGGTCACATCCGTGCTAAACGGCCAGTAACCCTGAAGCACTGCAGTTACCTATCTTGGAGGCCTTGGAGAATGTGTATGGGAGCCCAGATTCTGATGAGGACCTATGGTGGAGAGTAAGAAATGCACAACAGTACCAAGGGAGTTGTTGTCTGTGCTGTCTCTCGGCTGGAAAAATTGTGCAAGAATGCCTCAGAAAGGGTAGTTTGCCAGCGATTGAACTAGACCGAACAGACTGGACAGAGATCTAAGTCTGCCCCTTCTCAGAACTGCTGTTGCTTCCAGTTCACCAACCGACTGGAACCCCACCTCCCAAGGAGGAGTTAATGAGAGAAATTGAGAGTTGAGAAAGGCGACCTCGGAGGTACCTGCACCAACAGCTGTGGCTACCGACCCGAGTGACTGAGGGTGACCCATCAAGTGAAGTTCAGGGGCAGAGGTTGACAGTCAATGAGTGCTCTGAGAAGGAAAAAGATATGCCACAATGGGGCGAACTGTTGAGAGAGATCCGGGAATTCAAAAACAGTCCCTTTATGAAGGCCACGCCTGCAAGTACGGGCCCTGACCTATATCGACTGCATCTGCTATGGGGGTGGGGTACCACCCATGTATCTCCTGCTGATAACAGCTCCAAACTCAATTCCTTGACCATGGAAGTGCAGAAACTGACGAGATGTCTCCAAATGCTTATCACGCCGCAGACAGAGATGGCACCCAGGTTTCCAGTTAGTAATACCCCGCCTAGCTCCCAGTGTGGCCTCGGCCAGCTCAAACTCCAGAAAGTATGTTTTGCTATAATTGTGGGAAGATGGGCACATGAAAGGAATGCCAGTCCCCAAAGACACTGACAAGATTTGCATATAGGCTACAAGGAGAGCTTAGGAGAAAATCAGTGGTTAAGAGGTGCTGCGACATGATCCCAGTGAGGGCACCAAAATGCTAATTCACGTCCTTTGTGGCAAGGTCAGTTGCCCAGGCCCCACTACCGCCTCTCCAGACTGGTCCAGAATAGTGGGTCCCTCCATGGAGACCACTGTAAAGGTGAATGGAGTGTCTACAAGAGCTGTATTAGACAGTGGCTCCCAAGTGACAATTATGTTCCAGGATTGGTATCAGAAGCATTTGTCAGAAGTACCCTTACAACCATTAAGAAGGACTGCATGTATGGGGGGTTAAGTGAAGGCCTACCCTATTCGGGTATATCCGGATTTGGCTGTCTTTCCCACCTCCGTGGCTGGGTGGCCGAACAAGTAGAGACCCTAGCCTTAGTGTGTCCTCCCCACTGGACTGTATGATGGTGTCCTTTGTTGATTGGAACAAAATGCTCATATGTTGAAGGCTGGACAGTTGTGTTATGAAAAACAGGGGTCAAAGACTAGTAGAGCTTTAAGAGTTCCGGCTTTAATTAAGAAGGCCTATGAGGCACAGAGAGATGCTGAAAAACAGAACCAGAGGAACGGTCGGAATTGTATGGAAGAAGGATCCTGAGTCTCTGATCCTGGCGCTAAATGCCCAGTGTACCTTACAGGAGAGGTCCGTATCAGAAAGGATGTTAAGAATAAAATATTAATGTTGGATGCACCAGGCGATGGAAATTGCCAGAGGGACTGCTGGTCAAGCCTAGTATTTTGCCCGCTAGAGCCCATGCTTATGCCAGAAGGGTAATGGTCCAAGTTCATAATGTGTCTGAAAGAGACATTCTGAGTAAACAGAGGTTGCATCCTGGCTAATGTGCATTGTGCAGACACTGCAGTGCTACCCAGCAGCAAGAGTTCAAGGAAGAATGACAGAGTAACGCCTGACTTGTTTGATTTCGACCCCGCGCTGCCAGCTGAATGGAAAGTGAGGATCAGTGAGAAGCTTGCCCAGAGAGACCAGGTGTTTTCTTTAAAGGAATGGGATGTAGGATGCGTGCAAGGAGCTGAGCACAATATCCGGCTGCATGACGAAAGACCATTTCGTGAGAGGTCTCGGACGCCTGGCACCTGCTGACATAGATGATGTGAGACGGCATCTGCAAGAGATGTTAGCTGCTGGTGTAATACAAAGAATCCAGAAGCCCTTATGCTTCCCCATTGTGGTAGTGAGGAAAAAGAATGGAACAGTAGAGGATGTGTGGATTGCTCGCCTTTAACCAGCCGGACTATCCCTGATCAGTACACAATGCCCCGCATTCAGGATGCTGGACTGCCTAAGCGGGAGCAAGTGGTTCTCTGTGCTGGATCTCCGCAGTGGGTACTACCAGATCCCGATGGCCCCAGAGGACGTGTGAGAAGACGGCCTTTATCTGTCCGCTTGGCTTCTATGAATTCTGAGGATGCCTCAAGGGATTTCCAGGTGCCCCAGCCACTTTTCAGCGAGTTGATGGAGCGTGCAGTGGGGACATGAACTTACTAGGAGTGCCTGGTATACCTAGATGATGTTATTGTGTTTGCAGCTCACTGGAGGAACATGAGAGCAGATTATTTAAGGTGTTGGGACCGACTGGAGACTTTGGCCTTAAACTGTCCATTGATAAGTGTCAATTCTTTCAAACATCAGTAAAGTATGTGGGACACATAGTATCCACCGAGGAATAAGAGACGACCCAATAAGTTGAGGCCTTGACCACCTGGCCACAGCCCAAAAATCTAAAAAGAACTGCAAAGATTCCTGGGATTCTGTGGTTGTTCTCGGGCTTCATCGAGGACTATTCAGAGGTGATCCGCCCTTTGCTAACCTTACTCAGGTATCCCCAACCCACAAAAATACCAAAAGTCAGCGTCCTCAAGACTGAAAGAGTGTATTTTCATCCAAGTGAAGTATTTGGGGCCCGCTGGACTCCTGATTGTGACTGTTTTTCATGAGATCATATATCAACTTACCCATGCTCCAGTGCTGGCCTATGCCGATCCAAGAAAACCTTACGTCCTGCACACTGATGCTAGCTTGCAAGGGTTGGGGGCTGTGTTGTACCAAGAGCACGAGAATGGCTCTGAGACCAGTGGCCTTTGCCAGTAGAAGCCTGACCCCATCCGAAAAGAACTATCCTGTATATAAGTTAGAGTTCCTAGCTTTGAAGTGGGCTATTGTTGACCAATTCCATGAGTACTTGTATGGGGCTAAAATACTTGTAAAACTGACAATAATCCCTGACCTATGTGCAGACCTCAGCTGTTGCTGGATGCCACTGGCCATAGGTGGCTTTCTTAATTATCTACATATGACTATGCTCTCACATACCGAGCAGGTCTGAACCACATAGATGCTGATGCTCTCTCCGAGGCCTGTTCCCAGAATGATTGGGTCCGGTCAGTAACCTGACATTCGGGCACTCTGCTGAAGCTTGACAGGGAGAACAAATGTCCATTTCGGACGCAGTGGACTGCATGGTGGATTGCTTGGGACCCTCTGAGAATTGCATACCTGCTGCTTATTGCCACTTTTCGCAATAGACATTGGTGCACTGCCTCAGCTGGACAATGACAGTATTCGCTGGCTCAATCCCTGCGATCCATGATCAAAGCAGCTTTAGAAGCCCTCTATGCAGGAAAAAGATGTGTCCAAATTACGCTCCACTGATTTGAGAACTGCACAATTGTTATACAAAGAAGGTCCTAAGTTGAAACTGACTCAATAAATGTTATACACAGAGAAAACAGTAGACAGAGGTGGGGACAAGTAGACAAATGAACAACCAGTGCTGCCCACTGCCTTTCTGTGAGACTCAGTACTGAGGTCCTTGCACAACCACATGGGGCACCTTTGGTATAGACAGAACACTTGACTTGGTGAGATCCAGATTCTATTGGCCTCAAGATGGGGCTGATGGAGCAACACATTCGAACTTGTAGTCGCTTGCCAGAGGAAAGCTTTGCCCCAGAGGCTGCCCCTTGTTAACATCACCACCAGTGCACCCATGGAGCTGGTCTGTATTGATTTTCTCTGAGTTTGGAGTCAGATCAAAGAAATATCAGTAATGTGCTGGTGGTCACTGACCATTTCACCGAATATGCCCAAGCTTTCCCCACGAAAGACCAGAAAGCATCCACTGTGGCCAAAGTACTATGAAAACTTTTTTATTCACTATGGGGCTCCACAAAGAATCCATTCTGATCAAGGGAGAGACTTTGAGAGTCGCCTGATCAAAGAGATGCTTTCTGTGGGGAGTGCGAAAGTCCAGAACCACTCCTACTACCCCAGGGACCCACAGCCTGAACGTTTCAACCGCACTTTGCTGTTAGATATGCTAGGCACCCTGCACCCAAAGGACAAGCCTAGATGGAGCCAACAAATTAGCACCCTGGTACATGCTTATAACTGCACCAAAAGTGATGCCACCTGGATTCTCCCCTACCGCTTGATAAGTTTAAAGAGAAGCTCTACTACCAGTAGATGTGTGTTTGGGGTTCCTCCTGATGGGGTTCAAGCTGACAACTATTTACAGTATGTGCAAAAGTTAAAGGCCCAGCTAACTCATGCGTACTCAACTGGCTCAAACCATGGCTGCCAAAAGAAATCTGGCCAACAAAGAAAGGCATGATAAAAGGTGAAAGATAGGAACTCCAGGAGGGAGATCGGGTATTGCTAAGAAATCTGGGACTGCATGGCAAGCACAAGATTGCTTGACCGATGGCACCATCTCCTCACATTGTAGTGGGCAAACTAGATGATCTGCCAGTGTACAAAGTAAGGCCTGAGAATAATTCAAAAGATGTAAAACAATACATAGAAATCATTTACTGCCCATTGGACAAATCTTAATTGAGTCTGAGCCCCTAGAAGATGCCCTCTGGACCAGTGACTAGAGCTGCTGCTAAGAAAAGATCAAGAAAGTCTGCACCTACAGAAGCAAAGTTAAGTGTTCCCTCCACAAGTCCCAGTTGAGCATGACTGTCAGTCCATATCGGAAGAAAGTGAGAGTGACTTTGAATACTATCCTTCATGAACTGAGTCAATTGTTTCGGGCAATCCCCAGTCAATACTGGAGACAAAGCTGGGCCTTCTGGACTGTCTAAGCCCCAGCTTCATCCCTGGAGCCAATGCTCCCAGAAAGTGAAGTGCAAAGCATCAGATCAGATGAAATGGAATCATTGGCATGGTTGAACTGTTTGAGCTTTCAGGGAGGAAAATGATAGATTGGGGCAGACTGGTGATACACCCTGAACAAGAAGAGTATTTTGAGTGCCCCTGACAGTCCACTGCCAGTGTCCGGAAGCTCTCCATGTCAAATGTTGTGGACTCAAAAAACTGTAACTCCTGGAGCTGAAAGTGCCCCAAGTTCTCCAGCCTCTACCCCATGGAGACTCCCGACAAGTGAGGACAATGCTGGAAAATGAGGCTCAGAGTGCAGAGACTATAACAGTTCCCCTAGAAAGAAGACTGGTCGAGCTGTTAAAGCCTGTGGTGCACCTCAGTTATGATTCACTTGGGGGCCTGGACTTGCCTCTCAATGTTGTCCATAAAGGAGTGTATGTGTCCCCGAGCTCACTGCCCAAACTGAGCATCAGTGCTAACCCAAGTTACTTGTGTTGTTCTCTATGCATGGTGCCCTTGCCTCCATCCAGCCCCAAGGTAACTGATAGGAAGGGCCCTCCTTCAGATTTCATGTACAAGAGGTAATAACTTGAGTTATGGTACAATGTATGTAATACTGTGTAAAGAGTGACGACTGCAATGTTTCAGAAATTGTTCTTGGTAAATGATATATTGACTGATGATTTACATGGAGCCTAATGCAAATGTATATGGTTGCAGTTGAAACTTATGGGTACTTGCTTGACGCGGACGTCAAGCTTTCCTAGGCTAGGAAGGGTAACCCCCTGCAAATGGGGGTTCCCAAAAGACTTCCAGGAGCTTGCTTGAATCAGTTCCAAGCTTGAATGGTGTTTGGCATTTAAGCCATTTATCAGTGAGTGTTTTTAGAGCCTCTGGTACTGCCCTTTAAGAGCTGTCTGCTTGCAGACATAATTAGTTTGTATGGGGGGACTGTGTGCTTCTCTGAGTACCACTCGAGCTGCTGCCAATTCACTTAATTTTTGCAGTCACTAGGAGTGCAAAGGGAACCTATCTGAGAGATGTGGCTGTTTGCCAGAAATTATTTGGAGTAATGGTGAAGTTACAGTTTGTCTAGCCTGCTTTCTTTGCAGTCAGAACTGTGTCTGCCGGTTCCCCATTCTAGTTTTGAACTGCTGAACTGGACCAATCAGTGTGGGGTAAGCTAGCTCTAAAATGGTGCCTTGGACGAATCAGAACTTGGACTCATAATCTGAGCCAGCCACAAGAGTGACTGTGTTGCTAAGAGGACCTGGGAGATGTAGTTTAGACTCAGTGCCTTTTGGACCAACAGCAGCAGTCTATTGTGAGTGACAGCCAATCCAGTCAAGAACTGGGAGGAACTCAAAGGAAGTGCCTGTTTTTGTCGTTGGAGTTCAGTTGAGCTTTGGCAGTGAAGAAGGAAGAGCCCTGTACTTTTTCAGTGTGCAGTTTTAGTCAAAACGTTGTAAGGCCCAGAGTTCGTCTGCAGCTTGTTAGGACTGAATCTGTCCTGTGAAAAGAATCAAAGGATCTCTGAAGAGTAGAAACCAGGGCTCACCCCTGTAGAAGACTGGAGGAATTGCTGAAAATTACACTCGGTCTGTCAGGAACTGAATCTGTTGTGTGTTCTCCTGGGTATTGTGCAGTAATTGCGATCGGGATACAGATGCAGCCTGCCTGGTATAGTGCTTTCTTTTATATGGATGTGTGAAGAGGTTTGTGTACCTCAAGTGAGTCCCTGCTGACATTGAAGGACCCTATCTTATTTGGAGGTCGTGAGTACTAATTCAGGGTCGCTCCCTGTTGAATTGCACATTAAATCCAAATGGAATTACTGTACTGCTGACTGTTTAATTCTCCTTTTCTCTGGTGAAAGGGCCCCTACCAGCTGCCACGTTTGACTAGCCACTAGGGCTTGGGTACCTAGGACAGTAACTGATAGGGATAGGCCTGTGCACAGAGCCATAGGTAGATTATTAGAGTGATAAGCTAATTAACCTGATTTCCCCTGTCCTTGTTATATCCCCTAAATAAATCAGAGCTGCTTGTTTCAGCAAAGTTATACTGCCTGAGGTATTTGTCTATGTTAAAGTACTGTACTGTGATTGTTGCATGTATCTCATTTCATGGAGGTCCCAGTGCCGGAACCAGACCTGGGGGGTAAGTGTGTATACTGTGAAGGTAATTCTGATATATTGTGTGGCCACTAGTGGGAAGAAAGGGGTTGCAGTGTCCCAGAGGGCTGTGACCAAAGTTAGTTTAACTATTGCAAACCCTGACCTCTGGGTGGAGGCACCCGCCATTGGATCCAGGCCCCTCAACCTGTTAGTGGCAAATCAGGCAGGGGTAGTAGCCCCTGGGATAGCGCCATCTAGGGGTTACACCTAGAACAAAATTTTGCAGTGATGTGAGGTGTTTGAAAATATCTAGTCACTGCCTTCTGCCTATATTCTCTCCACTTAAATGAGCTTGTCACCTTATGTTGCCTAAACCATATTAATGCCCAGTCCAATGGTTCTGGACAGATTGACAATTTGGCATCCCAATCAGTTTGTGTTTGCAATACATCCACTTCTGGGATGATTTGTTCTAGAGTTTGGTAATATAGAGAAAGGAAATGCTCCAGCAAGGTCCCTCTCAGTATGGGAAGGACAAAATGTACCAGTGGGGTTAGTTTGACATCATCAGCCTGCAACCCCAGCTGTGTATTAAGAAAATGTCTTACTTGTAAATATCTATAGTGGTCCCACTGATTCAGGCCAAACTGTTTCCTAAGCTGTATAAAAGACTGAAGTTGGCCTCCCATATAAAAATCAAATGCATGAGCCAAACCTCTACAGACCCACTTTTGAAACTGATGGTCTAATCTAGCTGGTCTATAATGGGAATTGTAGGCCTGAATATGAAACCATCATGCACTATAGGTGTATTTTTTCTGGATAACAAGTGTACTGTCTGTGTGGTGCTCAGGAGCAATGGACACCCTTCTATACGATCTGTAGAACCAAATACCAGCTTCTCAAGGTCCTGCACCATATATCTGGTTTCAATGGTTACACAGTGAGGCTGCGCTTCAGTCGACAGCCAGGACAGGACATGCTTAAACAATGCTACCTGGACATGTAATACTTAGTCTGGAATGGCTACCCTTCCCCCTTGGTTTTAGAGCGCTGAAGTTTGTGATAGGTTATACACGGGTGTACCCCTCGCCAAAGAAATCTGGAGACCCATATATTCCATTTCTGAAAGACCCCTTGGGAATGTGGTAGAGTCTGAAACATGTAAAGGTACCTAGGCAATATATTCATAAGGATTGTGTGATCTCTATTGATGAAGTCCAAGGGTAAAACTGACCAGCGCTGTAGGTCCTCCCTGATCATTTGCTCTAAGAGTAGATAGTTCAAAGAAAGGAGTATATGGGGATCTGATCCCACATGAACTCACAAATATTTGATGAATGGTCTATTTTGGCAAAAACAATATTTTTGCTGTATCTCAGGCAGTGGAGTATAAATTGTCTGTAGTACCTTGGTCTTGTCCACATTTATTTTATAATCCAAATGTTCCATCTGCTGAAGGTGTTTGAACAGATACTGCAAGGAATGGTCAGTGTCTGAGGTATACAGAAGTAAATCATCTACATAACAGGCTAGTTTGTGGAAGTAGTAATGAACCTCTAGTCCTCTCAAGTCCTTTGCTTGTCGGAGAAATTGAGTCAGTGGTTCCACATATAAAGCAAAGAGGTACGGGGAGAGCAGGCAGCCCTGCCACATACCTCTTGTGAGCGGAAAACTGTCTGACACCAAACCATTCACCTTGACCATTGCCCTAGGGGATTTATAGAGTCCCTGAATCTCTAGAAACCCAATGAGAACGGAAATTGTGACACAGTCTGGCATAAAAGATCCAGGAGACCCTGTTAAATGCTTTTTGAGCATTGAGACTAAGGATAAGGGTAGGAATTTTGTACTGGAAGGCCATTTTTATTATTAATATAGTCCTTTTAAAATTATCAGCTGTTTGCCAGCTTCTGATAAATCCTGATTGGTTTGGGATTATAATAGTGGGTCTATAGTTCGTATTCAAAACCAAAATTGGACGTTAAGAAATAAGAATCACATAAGAGGGGATCTTTTGCAGTTTTAACATTGTGGAAATAGTTGTGTATCTCCAGGTGTCAGAACATTAGGCGGTAGTATATTGGAACACATGGAGGAGAATATTATGTAGGGGATCTAAGGTAGCTTTATAAAATATGGCACCGTAACCATCTGGGCCTGGATTTTTGCAATTTTTTCAGTGCCATTATGCCTTTAATCAATTCCTGGGAGGTGATGGGAGCAATCGGGGTTGCCTGTTGTTCCTTTGTTAAAGCAGGAAAGGGAAATGTTGTTTAAAAACAAATTTATCTCCTCTACACGTGGAGTACTTGTTTGGGTGTATAAGGACTGATAATATTCCCTCAGGGCACCTCATATCGATGGGGCGGTAGTAACATGTTGTCTGGAAGCTGGATGTTGGAGTCTCGTAATAGTACATGTAACCTGGGTGCTGTGTACCAACGGGCTACTACCACTGCCTGGGTGGCTACAAACCAGGTTGAGTGGCCTGTGCTCTAGTTCTGGTGGAAAAAGGGGTTCTTTCCAAAGATATGGTGCCTCTACCAAGAGTCAGAATACAACGTGTGCCAGATAATTAGCTGTACAACTCCCTGGAATGCTGTACCTACCCACTTCTCCTTACAGTCACTCCACACATGGATTACCATAAACCAAAACCTTATTTCAATACATTTGCAACTATTGACTTAAGTTAATAATAAGCTCATGAGACATTTGTAGAATGGTTAACCTACAATTTATTTTCATGGGGTAGGGTTAGGAAAAGGAAAAATGGATGCAGAGGTTGAACAAGATTTATCACTTGCATTTTGTAACCATTAATCACTTTGTCTGGAATGCAAACCACTGTCACAGTGCCCACTTCCCACCAGCATTAAGATCGATGCAGATTTATACTTTTTCTGACCTACTGCCTAGGCCCAATAACCACACCCCAACTGGTACCAGTTTAACTCCCAAGAGCCTATCTGGGTACCCAGCATTGAAGTGTTGCAAGCCTAAACGGTGCAGCTGGTCATCCGACATTCATGCACTTTTAAATAATTTAAATTCCAACCCCTTTTCCAGGGCTGCAATAACTGCTTGATGAAACTTGATTCTTTAGCTGGGCAACTAAACTCAGAACAGTAGTGGCACTACTATTTGGCTATGCAAACTTGGCAAACAATTGATGGCAACTATCTACAGTTCCCCAGATGCAGGGAAAACCCTGATTTATTTTGTATTTATTTATTGAAATATTTCACCAGGAAGCCACACTGAGCGACAAGTCGCTCATCTCCCAGTGTGACCTGGGGGGAAGGGGAAATGAAGGAGGACATTAAACATTCAATGCTATAAGATCAACATTAACATACAGTTGTAAGGCAGGTAGTTACAAACAATGTTGCGTATAATATGTAGAAAGAGTGGACAATAATAAGTAAATAAGTGCTTATGTGAAAGAAAAGGAGAACAGGAAAGGAAAGGGTGGGGGGAAGGAGAAGAGTTGTGTCCCTGGAGACCCCTTCAGGATGCAAGGAACCCTGCAAGGGGACTTTAGGTACCAGAGAGAAGGGAATAGGCAGTGTCCCAGAGAGACCCCTTCATGATGTGAGGAACCCTGCAAGGGGGCCACGGAGCTAGACAGAAAGGGGGATAAGGCTGTAGGGATTTAAAGAGGGAGGAGAAAGAGAAGGAGGAGGTGTGACTTAAATGCTAGGAGGGGGGGAATAGGACCTAATTCAAGAGAGGACCCTTCAGGATGCGGGGGTACCCTGTCGGGGGGGTTGGAGAAGGTCAGTAGATAGGGATTGGGACAGTGATAGGAGAGGGAGAGAGTAAGAATTGAACCCTTGAGGAGGAGAGAATTCGCACTTTTGGAGGGGATGGGGTCTAATCAATAGTCCATCAGGATGCATGGACCCATGGGGAGCATTCGGGGTCCCTTACATTCTGTGAGAGAACAAGGGAGGCCAGTAAGGGGGAGCAATTTGGGGGAAGGGGAGGAGAGCTAGAAATTGGGTGTGTGTGGGTGCACAGGGTAAAATTAAGGTGGTGGTAGAGGGGTAGGGTTTGTCCAGGGCTTAGAGGAGGGAATTAGGGAAGGACATGGCAGGAGCAGCTAGGTGCACGGTAATTATTGAGGGCAGAACTGATGGAGTAGGTGGAGGATGAGTGCCAGATTTGAGGCGGGAGGGAACTGCAAATTTTTGGGAGGCGATGAGAGTAACCGGATTGTCCAATTAGGATGGATTTGAGGGGGACTACCAGGGTGTGGGAGTTGGTGAATCTAAAGGAATGGGAGGATTGGGGGGGTTGTTATAAAGGAGGAGGTGAGGTAGGAAGGGAGCTCACCCAACCAGTGCTTGGAGTTGAATTTAGCACAGTGGGAGAGTCACTATTTGTAAGAGCGGAAGGATAGGGCACGATAAAGATCGCAGTGGTGGATTACTCACGGTTTTGCAGGACAGTCTCTTGGCTTGTAGAGCTGGTGGATTTCAGACTGTAGAACTGGGATTGGTTGGATTTACTTAGACACTTGAACTGCTGAGACAAGCTGAAGCACATTACAGCTTGGACCTTTCATCTGCTTCATTTGCAGCTTGGGCCTTCTCAGCAGTGGGTCCTTGCAGCTTTGGCAGGCTTGACATCCCTTAGCTTTTCTGGTGCTTGTCATCTTCTTAATGATGAAGTCACAAACTGGAGTAGGCCAGTACTGGAGACCTAGGCCCACATGCCTCATCCCCCATGTCTAGGCATGACCCCTCATGGGAAGATGCAATGGCAGCACCTAGCAGTGACACTACTAGACTGATTCCCCATACTGACCTCGGATTGCAGTCACTCTCATTCAGGTATTTAGAAACATCCAGCTGTAAATGACTTCAGCCACACTGCAGCTAGCTGGCATGGCTCTCTCGCAAACAGGACAGTCTCTGGGTTTCCCACCGAATTTAGCAGGAAACTGTCTCGCAGACTCAAACATTTCAAGTTCGGACTTGAAGCAGAAGACATGGGCACATCTTCTTACCTTTCTAACACAGAAACAACAGAACAACAAATGTTCTCACCTTACAGATTCAGGCTTAAACAGAAGAGCAAATCTCCTCACTTCACTTCCCATCTTCAGAAATAACAGGTAGGCTTCCCTTGGCTGGACTGACCATGCAGGCACCCAAGCAGCCTCCAAACTTCTTTCAGGCAATCCAGGCAGCTTTCTCTCCCTCGGGGAACTCCCAGGTGATTTCTTTAACTCTGGTAAGCAAATGACATTTTCATTTTATCAACACACTCTTTCCATCTAGTTAAAGGTAACACAGGGCACCGTAGAGCACCTTGTGGGCTAGTGGCTGTGTAAGCCTTCAGGCAGATCTCCTTCCCTCGAAGATCACAGCAAGTTTCCCCTCTCCTGGGAACCTCTTGGACAACTGTAGTGCCTCTAAGCAGCAGGTCAGCATTCTCATTCTGAAGCAGCGCCTGCCAGATGTTGGCAGGCGGACAAGGCCCATAGGCTGGTGGCTGCCCAAGCCCCCAGGCAGGCCTTCTTCTCAACCTCTAGAGCAACATATTGGAGCAAGGAGCCGGAGCCCCACTTCCTCAGGAGGGGTGCCACCCAAACTAAACTAAACTCAGCTCAGCCTGTCCTCTGGAGTTCAGGAGCTCTGGGCCACTCCTGATTGGCTGATGCAATTGTCCACTTGAAAAATGTATGTTCATTAGGCTCACTCAATGCCCCATTGGTTAACAGCTCTGGCACCAAGAAATGGTCCCTGCCTTTTCTCACAGGTCCCTTTGATTCAGTCCTCCAGGGCTCCTGGCTTTCTTAATGGCCAGAATAGGCTGTCCATCACATGCATGAGCCTTATTCAATGCCCTACTGGTTCCTTATTTGGGAGCCAAGCATTTTACTTGCCTGCTCCCATAATTCCCTCTGAAAAGTCCTCCAGAGCTCCTGGCTTTCTGATTGGCTGTTGGGGGGTCAACTGCAACAAATATGGCTGCTTAATATATAGCGTACACAAAAGTCCCAAATTTCACAGTCTGTTGCAGCCTAACAATACATTTTTAACAGTTATTGCCCCAAAGATCCATTAGCTGCCCCTCTGCCCTTGTATCTGCTGGCAGAGTGAAACATAGCAGGGGCTTCCCCACTGCCATTAACTTAATATTGCTTTTTACGTTCACTTGTGCGCATGCACAAGGAACGTCTTGCAACAGCATGACTTTCGAAGGTGTGTAACCCTCCTCCCCACTGCAGTGTAGCAGGCGCGACCCTACTGGATCAATACATGCTGAGCTGTGTATTACAGCAGTTCGGCTGTGTTGGTCTTCACTTCTAAGAAAAGGTCCGCTGCAATCAGCGGTGGTAGCATGTATGCATTTAGCATACCGAGGTCAGCTGAACTGCTGTCATGCACAGTTCGGCATCAAATCCCTCCCGCTTCCTCCCTCTGCTAATGTCCAGCCCCTCCCTCCTTATTGTTCTCCTTGGCCCCCACCTTGTGTGCCAAGGGGGGGTACCCAATCACCCTCATCTCACCCGGCCCCCCAGCACACTGTGTGGCCGACGGGTGCCAACCTGTCGGCTGCAGCCCCCAGAAAAAGCAACCAGTTGGCACACTGGGAGCCCACCCCAGTGTGCTCATGCCCACCCATCCCACATCCCCCGCACACACACTGTATGGCAGGCGGAGGTGCCCAATCCCCCAGATCCAGCCCCCCAACAAACATGTAAGTGGCACGGGGAGCCTACCCCAGTGTACTAACAGTCTCCGCTTTCCTCAATTCCTGTGAAACAAGAAAACAGTCCCTTGGTGAGTCCTCGCCCCTCACCCTCCCGTGCCCACCCTCTGTGCTCCCACCTCCCACACCCCCCCTCACCTAGGCGGCACTGGGAGCCCACCCCAGCGTGCCAAAAGCATCCTTTTTTTTTTTTTTTGGTCCCTCGGTGAGTCCTTGTCTCCCCACCAACCCGCGCTCCACCCTCTGTGCACCCACCTCCCCACCATACTTACTCCATACTTACCTTTGGCTGCTACGATCTTCAGTGGACTGGAACACGCTTGCACTCTTCAAAGCCGACCGTGAACTGAGGAAATGCCGATAAGCTGTATAATGGCATAAATAGGGTTTTTCCAACTTAGGTGGATATCTTGGCCATTTTTCAACTTTTGGTACCAAATTTTCAACATGGGGTTCTTGACACCCCTTCTCATGAATTCAATCACTGTCATGGTGTTATTCGGTCCCGAAAGGTGATTTTGCGGTCACTGCGTGGAATCACATTTCGGGACCGATTCACAAAACAACGGCATTGGTGTTCATGAGGTGGTCTCTTAAAAAGCCTATGTTGCAAATTTGGTGAAAAAATTCCAAAAAATGACAGTTTTATGAGCGTGTGTTGCGCAGTTTCTACGCACACTCGTAAGTTCGCAAATTTGTGATTTTTTCACTCCAGATTTCCATACCGTCTTATGAACAGTGCAGCTGTCATTTTTCACATCCTGGCTGAAATGTGTTTTTGCACTTCCGGTGCAAAATACCACGGTTGCTGCTGGAAACCAGTGTTCGCTACAGAGTAAGACAATCACAGTGACACTGTTCTTGAGCAGAGGTCCTAAAATGCCTATGTTGAAAATTTGGTGGCAAAAGTCCATAAAATGGCTGTGTCATGAGCGTGTGTTGCGCAGTTTCTACGCACACTCATAAGTTCATGAATTTGTAATATTTCCACTCCAGATTTTCAACATTATCATTTTCCCACAATCTCCATATGACCAGTACAGCTGTCATTTTTCACATCCTGGCTGAAATGTGTTTCCGCACTTCCGGCTGGCAGTATAGCCTAGAGGTTAGAGGAATGAGGTGTGAATGAGCTTGATACATCCAGCAGACCAGACCTGAGTTTGATTCTCACAACCTCCACTTGCATACTGTGTGACTCTGAGCAAGTCGTTTAACCACCCAGTGCTCCCAGGTCGCCCCTGAAAACAGGCACTTGTGCCTAGCGGGCCTTACCTGGTTACCAAAGACTACAATAAAAAAAAAAATAGTAAATAAAAATAAAATAGAGCGGCAGCTGTGGGAAATCATGTTCGGTACAGAGTAAGAAAATCAGTGACACTGTTCATGAGCAGACATCCTAAAATGCCTATGTTGAAAATTCAGTGTAAAAATTCCCAAAAATGACTGTTTTACGAGCGTGCGTTGAGCAGTTTCCACGTGCACTCATAACTTCTCAAATTTGTCATATTTTTACTTCAGATTTTCAACATTTGCATTTTCCCACACCTCCTTATGAACAGTACAGCTGTCATTTTTCACATCCTGGCTGAAATGTGTTTTCACACTTCCGGTGCAGAATAGCGCGGTCGCTGTGGGAAATCAGTGTTCAGTACACTGTAAGAAAATTATAGTGCCAGTGTATGTGACCAAAGGTAACAAAATGCCTATGTTGAAGATTTGGTGAAATAATTCCACTGAATGACTATGTTACAAGCACGGGTTGCGCAGTTTCCATGCTGGCTCGCACCTGATACCTCTAGGTGCTAGGGTTCCTAAGACAGACACTTAAGAAGTATGAGGGTGAAATGTTGATCAGATGCAAGAGGAGTTGCAGAGGGGAACTCTGTTGGGATATGGATGCTAAAGGGACATGGATACAATGGGGGGGCTGCATAAATGCCAAACACCAATGCAAATACCTGCAAGCGAACATTCGGCATTGACAAATGCTTGTTTAAAAGTTGCTTTTGTGGTCCTCCAGTCCCTCCCTCATGTCTCCAGACCCCAATTAGCTGATCCAGGAGCATGGGAGAACCCTTTGTTTTGCTACAAAAGTGGCTTCAAAATCATCCCGGGCTGCTGCGCATTCATGGACCATCAGCTTGCATAATCAAGGTGCGGCTTCACTGCAGTCACCTATCTTTGCTCCTCTGGCCTCCCTCCTGCAGGAAAACATTGCTGGGGCCAGAGAGAGGCTTTAGAGTGCACCAGGGACCCGGACCAGGTGGCGGTGGGCAAATGGGAGGAGAGTAGAGGTGCCACTGGTAAGCTTCCAACCTGGGGGGATTACATACATGTCTTAATATTCAGTTGCTAGCAGAAGGCCAGGATTTTGGATGCTCGTGAGTCCCCTTCATAATACAACTATCTTAGCCACAGTAGTGTCTGTTCTGTTTTATAATTTAATATATCCTGAGTCTTAGTTTGAGTTGTTGTGATTTGTGGTAATAATGAGGCACCGCCCTGCATGTCTGCCATTTGGAGGAAGCTAAGTTCCCCCTGCAAAGTTTGAAAAGTATCTTCTCACTGTATTTTATGCCTGGAGGCAAATGCAGTTATGTCCCCCTGCAGCACAGTTTTCACTGTGTCCCATAGGGTTGTAGGGGCAATGTCTAGATGTTCATTTTCACAAATTATTTGTGGGATCCTGTCTTGTAATAATTTCTGAAATTCTGAATTTCACAGCAAAGAAGGATTAAGCCTCCAAGAGTACGTCTGGATTCTGGTGCGACAGCTATAGTTAAGGAAATGGGAGTGTGATCGTAGAGTAGAATGTTATCTATTTGGGATTCTGCCACCCAAGCCATATAGTCTATAGACAAGAAAAAGTACCCTGTGAGTAGCTATGTTGAGAGTGGGAATAAAAGGAGTACTTTCTTTTCCTCTGATGTTCTGTATGCCACTTATTCACTAAGGTGAAACGTTTTAACTTTGACTCATGTTCCTTATCCAACAATAATGTTATGTCTGGAGAAACTTTTAATAAGCAGGAGACTTTAAAGTTGTACCCGTTGAACAAAATGGCAACATCATCACAGGTGTCTGTACCTACCAACCAAAAGGAACTTCCAAAAGACAATTGTTTCTTTGCCTGAGAAACTTCTCTTAAAGTTTTCAGTCTAGTTTGCTGTATAAGAAAAATTTCACCGTTAGAAGACTAAAAAGGCAGAAAAGTAGGCAACCTTTTTTATGTGTTTTTATGCTATTCACTATCATGGGCGGGGGTACGCGCGAAAGGCACATATCACTCCCTGTGCATCTCCGCACCCTGGAAGATCCATGCATCGGTCAAATTCCTGAACACTTGCCAATGTGTGGCTGCCGTTCATGGCCCGGCCCCCCCCAGCATGCAGGTATGTGTGGGGTGGGTGGGTGCAGACCCAGGCTGACAGCCAGTCAGCTGCCCTACCTGGGTCCCTCGGTGGATCCCTTGCATCCTTGGGGTTCCATGTTGGCAGCCAGCACATATTGCACTGACAGCATAGTGGGGGATGTCCCCCAGATGTCCCCTCTGCACCCATCCTGTGTACCTCCACGGCTGGAGCAGCCTCCGATGGGGGTCCGATGACCCCTGCCTTCCCCACCATGACATGATGGCACCCTGGGGAGGGGGGAGTTCATAGCATTTAAGGCTGCCTCCAGAAGGTGTAGCCATTGCCCCCATGCACCGCATTCCACACCATCGTGAATGGTGCAGAGTGCGGCCACACCCGTGCCAGCCCACGGCCAGCCCCAGTGTGGAGCTGCCTGTTCAACCTGGGACTCGGCCGTGTAGGGGGGGTGTAACTTGTTTCTGCATGCCACGGAGAGAGCACAGTGGATGTGGCCAGGTGCAGGCAGGTGCGGGGTGGGTTTTGTGCCAGGATTACACGGTGCATAGCCCATCTGCACCTTTCGTGAATAGGGCCCATTCTGAGTAAGTATATTTAAAGGTAACTCTACTTCCACCATGATGAAACACCAGAAAAAGCATGCTCCTCTTATATCCTTCATTTATTTTGAAGCTTAGTGCTCCCTTTCTTAGAGACAGATGTCTCTGACATGGCGTCATCCTCATTGGATGAGGCAGCCTGCAAAGAGGAAGGGAAAGATAAAGCCTCTGAATCCTCTTTGTCTTCAGTATTATCCTACTGTCTAGCATTATGGAAAGCTACATACCTATTTTTGACAGGAGAGGGGACAAGTTTAGTGCTTTGGCTGTAACATTTCTGTGTATGCCACCCTTCTTCCAGTGATGTGCTGGAGCTGGCTCACACTGGCTCACAAGAGCTGGTAGTTATTTCTCTAAATCTGTTTTATTGGATCATGTGAGCTGGTAGTTACCACAGCTCCTCCAAAGAAGCTGGGAGCTGGCACTTTAAGAAAAACAAATCTTTTGTTTCTCATCACTGTGCATGCTGATACAGCAGCAGCCTCTCCTATGAGGCTTATCCTTTCCCCAAAGTAAAGATACTGCCATTGGCTGTGGTGCTCTGCTGCATCATTCAGCTTTGTGACGCAGCATGAACTGGGCAACTGCGTGAGCTGGGAGCGAGGGATCAGTGCTGTACCAAAAGTGCCTTTTTGTTGTTGCCATTGCAGAGAAGTGGAGGACTCAGATGGTGATGTAGCGTGCTGGGCCAGTAAGTGTAGCTGAGCAGAGCAGCAGTGGCACTGTGCTGCCTTCTGGTTCCAACTTGGTAGGAACCGTTCATGTCTGTCCATTAAGTTGGTTGGTCTCCCTCTCTACCCTGTCCTGGTCAGTCCCCTTCCCTGTTCTGGTCGATCCTTGGCTCATGATCATGGAATCACTGCAGTGGTCTGTCCGACTCTGGAGATTGAGGTAGAGAGAGAAAGGCCAGACTCAGAGTGAGGACTATCTGACAGAGCTCAGTACAGAGAGGACAAATTAGAATGACAACACAAACCCACTGAACAAGGTAGGCCAGCCTGCCTGGAGATTCTACCTTGCAATGTACTGTGCTTTCATTCTACACCAATGTGCTGGGAGGGAGGGGTTGAAGACAAGAAATGCAAATTTAGTAAACATTAAAAAAAACACATAACGTAACACAAATACAGGCTATTGCCTAAGTTCTGCTTATGTCTTTTGTATGGCACTGTAGCAATTTCACTGATTTAAGACAATCCCATTAAAGAAGTATAAGTGGGCATTGGTAATCGGAACCCTTGCATCATGATTTAAGTAAGAAGCAGATAAGCTGTGATTAATTAATAAAGGTAAGTCCATGCATTCTCATTTAAAATTACAAATAACATACAGCAAGAACAAACAATACTCCTGGTATTATGTGAAAACCTGTTTACATTCATAGAAAAATGTCAGGCTCTTACTGAAGCTAAGTGGATGTATTTTTGCACTGAAACCAGTCTACACATAAATTCTGAGACTACACAGGTTATAGAGTATATTTGATTATGCCTCACTTATTTTAATTGCTGCTTGGGCTCTGGGCTGCAATCACTATTGGATTCTTAGTGGATTAACATTAATTTGAAGCTCTTCACATTTCAAAATTCAACAACTGTAAACAGACTGAGTCTGCATACGCAGAGTAATGCACCTGGCAGAGTGGAGGGCATAGCCCTTCCATCTGTACTGCTAAGATGGAGAAGGCTGAGATAGCTCCAGTGCAGGAATGGTGGGGGTGGAGCAGATGGAGTTGGGGGTGCTGGGGCGGGTGGAGCCTAGGAGGGGCCTATGTCAGAGGGGCAAGCACCGGGGGGGAGGGTTGTTGTCAAAAATTTGGCAGCACGTCACTGGCTTCCTCCTGATAGTCATGCTAGTGTAGGGAAGCATTTCTGATTGTAACCCCCCCCTACAAATGGGGCTTCCTAAAAGCCTTCCCGGAGCTTGCTTAAATGCTCCATGCCTGGCTGGTGTTCGGCGTAAGGCCACTAAATGTGGGGGTTGTGAGTGCTTTTAAAGCCTCCAGTACTGTCTCTTTAAGAGCTGCCTGTTCACAGGCTTTAGTGGTTCAAATAGAGGACTGGGGTTTCTCTGCTCGAATCCCCCCCCGGACTGCTGTCTGATCGCTCCATTTCTGCAGTCACTAGGAGCGCTAAGGGAGCCCATCTGAAAGATGTAGTTGTTCCCTTTAGAAACATGTATAGTATTGGTTAAATTGCAGTTTGTCTAACCTCTCTTTATTGCAGCTGGGACTTTGTGTTGCACCCCTCCATATTGGACCCGGACTGTGTGGAAGGGGGTCCAATAGTAGCTAAGGGGCACTGGAAATGGAGTGGAGGTGACCAACCCGGAATCAGGACTGTGGCTGGAGCCAGATGACCAATGGGGACACTGCTTGTAGTTTTGGAAGTGGCATTATGGGCCATGGCACCTTTTCGCACCACTGAGGGCCAGACTAAGTGACTGGCATGTGTAACCAGCCAATGGAATCAGGTAGCGCCCGAGCTGTAAGGATTGCCCCATGCTGTTAGGGCAGATGCGTTGTGACTGTGAAGGAGAAGGGAGCTC
Source organism: Neoceratodus forsteri (assembly GCA_016271365.2). Taxonomy (NCBI): domain Eukaryota; kingdom Metazoa; phylum Chordata; order Ceratodontiformes; family Ceratodontidae; genus Neoceratodus; species Neoceratodus forsteri. The sequence goes on along the minus strand of JADMNL010000025.1, from coordinate 228,206,331 downwards.
TGAGCTCCTGCACCGTTGAGTGTTCGCGCAGGAAGCGCCGTGAAAGGCCTGAGGCAGCCGAGATTGCCAGCGCCCACGGATTAAACCGCAGGCTTGCAGTCAGAGGAGGCTGTGTACAAGCATAGCTACCTACCAGGCTTCACCTGAAGAGGACTGGAGAATCTGCTGAATCGCGCTCGGTCTGTCAGGACATTGAAGCTGCACTGAAACGCCCCCATAGCTGTGAGTTTGTTCGGGTCCTAGAAGCAGCTGCCTGGTATGGTACCCCTCTGTTGTTTCCATATAAATGTGTGAGGAGGCCGTTGAAGCTCAGGTTCAGCCCTGCAAGTGGTGAAAGAGTGGTTCTCTGCTGGAGTTGTGAGTACTGGATCAGGGTAGCTCCCTATTAAAGCTTATAAACAAATGCAAAAATCGTTTTGTTGTATTGCTGACTGCACTAATTGAGCTTTCTGGCTTCACCTGATCTGCTCAGGAATTAAATGCTTGCTTGTGTCAGGGCCCCAACCAGCTGCATTGAGGAACTAGCCATTAGGGCTTGGGTACCCATAGACAGTAATTAATAGGTTAGGCCTGTGCACAGAGCCATAGTAGATTTTCATATACTGTAGTGGTAAGCTAATCAACCTGATTTCCCCTGGTCCTGGCTATCTCCCCTCAAATAAATCAGATTGCTTGTTTTGCAAAAGTACACTGGTTAGTCTGTGTATTAATGGTGAAATATTGCCCAGTGAATGTGGTGTAACTGTACCTTACTTTCCAGGGGGTCCCCGGAGTGAGCTGACTTGTTCAAGCCGGGGGGGTAAGTGTATATGATAAGGACCACTGAAATTGAACTGCATGGGCCACTAGTGGGAAGAAAGGGGGTTGCAGCAACCCAGAGGGCTGTGACCGAGTCAACCTCAACTGTTCTAACCCCGACCTCTGGGTGGAGGCACCCGCCAACGGATCTGGGCCCCTCACCCTGTTACAGTTAGGGCAGGCAGGGGTAGTAGCCCTTAGGATAGCACCCCCTGGGGGTTACATGATAGAGGGTCTATAACTCAAAAGGCTGGACTTCAGCCTCTTCCTGTGCCTGGGACAAGGGAGCCAATTCCACCTGGTCAGTTTCCATAATATCTCTAGCAGGAGCTGAAGAAGCAACCAGTACTATATCAGTTTGTACTGCAACTGGAGGAGGTTCTGTACACATTTCTTCCTCACTGTGGGAGGATTGTGAAGCCTCATCTTCTAAGGTACCCTGAACTGTGACAGGCACCTTTGGAGTCTCCTTCGGATGGGGAAGGAGATTCAGGCTCCTCTACTACTACATCTTTCTCAGTGGTTTTCTACTGTGCCTTTGTTACCAAATTTAACTGATGTAGTCCTGATGTTCTATTATGGGCTGTATACACACACACACTGCCTATATGAATGCCCTGTATCTTCACACCAATTACACTTTATAGGGTTAGGACAGTGAAAATTCATATGCCATACTCAAGGTATAGTCTGCACTAGGCACTATTGCAGGCATTACTAAGGTGCATTCTGGAACCACACTTGTGGCAGGTTTTAGGTTGCCTTTGTTCAAACAACAGGCCTCAATGTCTACCTATAAAGAAGCTGCTACGAGATGTATTCCCTGATCGGACTGTAGCAGTTTGATCCTGACTTTCCACCCCCTGGCCATATAAACTCACGGTCAATTATAAGTTCCACATTCTCCAAGACATCACATTTTGTCTGAGCCAAGACAAAATATCATTGATGTTAACACCTTCATTTCTGAACAGGATAGTACAGAACCTTGATGGCAGGCTTCGGGAGGGGTTTCACTACAAGAGGAGCCCAGAAGGTATCCTTTAACTGTGCATGTTTAGATTAGAATCTTTCAAGGGACTTGGCAGTCTTGAAGCTAATGTCATAGTTAGCCTGTCCTACCATACATATTAATGCATAAACTTTGGAGACAAAGAAATGCATAGAGTCCTTGAGAAGGACACATGCTACATGTACACGGTTGATTGGAGTCTCCAACCCCCTCCCCCCATACTGTAACCCACCCATGCTCTTCCTTTGAGCAGGCTCACCACAGGAGGAAAACAGGTCAGTCATTTTAAATATCCTGTCCTGGCTTGAAGGCTACAGAGTATTTTCCCAGAGCTCCACATTTAATATTTTCCTTGTCATTTGTGACATCATTATCCTGCTGCCCTAGTGCTATGGAACTAGCAACCTCAGCTGGGGGAGGAACCAACACCGTGACAACCAACAGCATCAGTCTCACCAGCAGGGAGTACCTGGTTAACAACAGCACTATTATTGTTTGTTTGAGCAGATGCGTTTTCATTCACAAACCCACATAGTCATCATAGTGTCATTACCTGCTGCCACATCATTATCACCACCCCCTCAGTCACTACACTAGTAGATCCTGTAATATGTGGGGTGGGCAAAGTGTTGGTGTCAACAGCCTGTCCACTATTGCTATGCATCAGTTCGGTACTTTTTTTTGGTAGCAGCCCCACTCACAAGTTTGACAGTATCATCGTAATCCGAGTGCACCATCACCTGGATCATGGGTTGTTCATTCGGGGAAAGCCCTGAAAGTCCTGGTTTCTCATTATTTTACACTGCAAGATAAACCACAAAACTGTCCTTTGGAAATGATGCCTGACTGGAAACTAAGGATACTGTCAGCAACCGGCATTGCTCAGTACCCCCAGCTTCTTCCTCTGACTCCGATAACCAGCTAGTGCCATCCATGTTTCGACCTCCTTCAACCAGCTGCAAGCAAAGCCTTCTCCAGGAACCAGTTGTCAAAGTCTATCAACTTTGTTGCTTTTGAGAGCCAGAATGCCTTCCCGGTCTCATAATTCTGGGTTCGAATCACACTGATTCCTCTGGCAAGATGCCACACTTACTTGCTGTTTTCCATGAAGAGTAGAGGTGTTTTTATTAATAAAAACATACCAGAGTAAAACGCAAATGTAACACAGGAAAATGGGAAAGATAAAGTGGCTGAAACTGCTGCATGCAAAAAAAAAAACTTAAAACCTTAATCCAGATAAATAGCCTGAAACAGTATGTAAAACACACAACTAGAGATAAAAACATACTAGATGTAGTGCTTTGTTCAGAAACTATTAAAATTATGGTAGAATCCCCACTGGGAAACAGTGACCATGGAATTGTACGATTTAATATAATATATGAATTTATGCCACAGAACAGTTGCACAGAAATATATGTGTCTAATAAAGCAAATATTTATTAGTTATTGAATGAAATGTTAAAAACCATCAACTGGGATGCATTAATGAAAAATAAAACAGCAGAAAAAATGTGGGAAACATTTAAAGAAATCAGTCACAATATAATCAATGAAGCAATTCCCAAAATAAAAACAACAAAAAATGCCCTAAATGGATGAGTCAAAATATCAAAAAACTCACCAAGAACAAAAAAAATGACATACGCTGTATCAACTAGGAAGTAGCACCTCTTATGTAAAGTTTAAAAAAACACAGAAAGAATGTAAACTAAAAAGGAAAATGGAACATATGTTGGCATATAAAGCAAAAAAAGAAAACTATAAAGAGTTTTATTCTTACATAAAGTCCTTTAAAAAAGCCACAAAGCAATATGGGGCCAATAACTCACAACAATATAACTATAAACCTAACCTAGTAACAATTAGACTCAGGCATACATTGTAGAATGCCTCTGCTGTATGTAAGATATACTTCTGATCACTGTTAGTGTCATTTTCACTTTATTTTATCTATAGTAATCTCTTGAATCTTCATCTCCCTTCCGTTTACACATAAAATGTATTTAGACCTGGTGACACTTGCAATGTAACTATTGTAAATGTTAACCTGACTATCTTATCATTCTAACGTGGAACCTATGTAAAGAGCATCTGCTCAAAGGTCTTGAATCCAAGATGTCGATGTTAATAAAGGATAGTGAAAGAATGTCAGAACTTTTCAATTCTTATTTCTGTGAAGTTTATTCCAAGGATAATAAAATGTCATCCTTGAAGATGAAGAAAAAGGAAATACACAAATTACACTGGCAGAAATAAGTGCCAGAATAAAATGTTTAAAAACTCAAACTTCCCCAGGTCCAGCTAAAATTTCTGTAAAAATGTTACAGCTAATGTCTGATTATATAACAATGCCACTTAGATACCTGTTTGAAGAATCAAAATTCAGGGAAAATATTGGAAACTGGCTTATGTTGTACCGATCATGAAAAAAGGAAATCCTGAAGAGGTACAGAATCGTAGACCAATAAGCTTAACCAATGTGGTTTGCAAAATATTGGAAAGCATTATTAAGGTCAGTCTTTCAAATATAGTAGATAAATGTGACAATGAACAACATGGCTTCAAGAAGGGTAGAAGTTGTACTACAAACCTTCTGTGCTCCTATGAAATGATTAGTGGCTCATTAGAAAAAAAATATACTGTGTGACAGTATATATTTGGATTACGCAAAGGCATAATCTGGTACCTCATTGGGCCATGATTGAAAAGTTAGAAAGCACCAAGGTTGATACTTTAATTACTGAATGGGTTAGACAGTGGCTTGCAATAGGAAGCAGAGAGTAATGGTACATGGACACCTCTCGGAGGAGAGGAAGGTCACTAGCGGGGGTTCCACAGGGCTCAGTTTTGGGACCGGTCTTGTTTCAAATATTTATTGCTGATTTATCAGACAATTTGACATGCTGGGTATCAAAATATGCAGATGATACCAAAATAGGTGGACAAGTTAAAACAACATCAGACGCCGAAACAATACAATATAATTTAAACAAAATCTCAGAATGGACAAAAAATGGGGTATGATACTAAACAAAAATAAATGCAAGGTAATGCATTTAGGTAAAGGAAACCCCTTGTACACATACAGTATACTCGAAATGGGGATCTGTTAGAAACCTCTACATGTGAAAAAGATCTCAGTACAATAATGACGGACAATTTTGAACTGTAAAACAAACATCTGATGCAATATCAAAAGCTAACAAAATATTTTGGTCAATTAGAAAAAATACAATATCCATAGACAGTAAAATATTGGTTTCTCTATACAGAGCCTATGTACGTCCACAACTAGAATACTCCTCTGAATTATGGAATCCCTACAGAAAAGATGAGGGTATTAAAATGGAAAGAATACAAAGAAGATCCACAAAAGTGATAAAGGAGCAAGATAGAAGGGAATATGAAGAGAGAGACTGAGGTCATCACATTTAATGTCCTTGGAGACGAGATGAACAAGAGGCGATATTCTCTTCATATATGACATAATACAGGACCCAGTACTATTAACAGAACTGGATATTGACTTTTAATCAGGAGAAATAGAAACCAGAGGACACCCTTTGCAAATAAAAGGAAAAATATTCAGAAGTAATAAGAGAAAGTATTTTTTCATTCCCAGAATTGTCAATGTATGGAATATTCTGTCTACAGAGGTGGTGATAAGCAGAACAAAAACAGAATTTAAAACAAAACTAGACAAGTATATTCAAACAGAGGGTGTTTTAAGATATTACTTATGAATATAGTATAGGAGCATAAATGGGTTATACGCCTTTAAGCTCCTCGCATTCCATAGTATGAACCATAGTATAGTATGAATCCATATTAAAGCATAAGAATGAAAATAAATGGGAATGAAATAGGCCATTGCTGATCAGAAACTCAGTAACATAAACTGACTCCTCACAAACAACTTAGAGAACCACATCACCTAAATAGTAAATGGCATTCATCTTACGTTCCTCCAATACAAATGGAACTGTGTAGATGGCAAATCCTCATATTCTCCAAGATACACCCTAACCAGCTCCTGTTCCACTACATGTATCAGTAAAGGTAATGGAGCAATTTTCTGCTGAAAACTGAAAGAACATCTGACATGCCAGATGCTCCTTTTTAAACAAGCCGTTATTATACTGAGATTCGGGTACTATCTAAAGTACCTCCTTCATGGATGATGTGCCCGCACAGTGATGGGTTTAGGTAACAAGATAGTTTTTGTACCTAGTACAATTTGCTGAATTGTATTACTGTACTGTGTTTCTATGTTTTCTCCCTTAACCTGGTATCCAAAGTACACTCTATATGGATGGTGTGCATATACAAGGCCTACCCTTGGTATCAAGATAGTTCAGTACATAGTGCAGTATGTGGTAATGCACTTGCTGAATAAAGTTTGATTTTTCTCTCCCTACCTACTAAAGTAGGATAAACAGATTCCTGTGGAGTGTGCCTGCCCCTTTAAGGCTATCCGTAAGGTAATTTTGGCTATGTAACACCCTTCCAGGTGATCCCCTATTGGTATGTAGTGCGTAAGTTAGAAAAAAAATATCCCTCAAGAGGTTTGCTGTGGTACTTGGAATTATTGGTTCTTTTGTTTTCATGGACTTGGTGGTTGCTCTGTGCACCTATTCCGAGCCATGGCTGGCACAGAGAGCTGCCTTGGTTCCCAACTACTGACCTTTCTGCTACCAGGTGTTTGTCTACCTAACTGATCCTCCATGGCCTCAGCAAATATGGCTATTGCTAAATGCTTGCGTCTTTCCTAAAGCAATCCCAGATAAGGCCTCCATTGACTGTCCCTGCCTTAATTAATAGCTTAAAAAAAGCTCATTCTTCTCCTTTCAGGAGATGTGGAAATTAATACAGGGCCAGTAAAGAGCAGGATCTTCTCCTGCTCGGACTCCTTCTGGATAAGCATGAAGGGTCTAAAGCTTCAGGTCCAAAATACAGGAGCTTGAGGCATGGGTAAATCTGTACTCTCCTGACATTATAGGGCTCAGTGAAACTTGGCTGAAACCTCATATCCTAAATCACAAGATTGACCTCCCTGGCTACAGTACTATCTAAAAGGACAGGTTGGGCAAGAAGGGTGAAGGTGCATTAGTCCTTCTTATGAGCTCCCTCAATGCCATTGAACTCATTGTACCCATACAGCCCAATGATGCGTCTGAGTGGATGCTTGTTAAATTGTTGCTCAGAGGGACAAAACTTGTGACTATTGGCTGTACCTACAACTCCCCCAGCAAGGTTATAAACATACCTAAACTGCCATCAGAAAAAGACCATTTGGTCTATCAGTCCATTTCTATTTTACAGCTAGCACCCCTACTTCTGCAGCCTCCTCCCACCCTACCCCACATGACCCTCCTTTGCTCTATCCCAGTCCCTCTTGAAGCATCCCACTGTTTTACAGACCACCACTTCTGCTAGTAGTGCATTCCACTCTGCTACCACCCTTTCCATAAAGAAATGCCTCCTCATCATCTGCCTCCTAAACCTTCTACCCTCCAGTCTCATTTCATGACCCCGAGTGTCTCTCCCCACCCTTCCCTTGAACAGTCCCTCCGTGCTTGTCCTGTTTATTCCTCTCATGTATTTAAAGCAGCAGTACTAAGGAAAAAAAATTGTGCTTTTTTGACAGTTTATTCCCTGTGGCCTGCTAATCATACACCTGGTACTCTTTCCCGCCGGCATTGTACTTTCACCAAGAAATTTGCTGTTATCCTCTGCTGCTTTTACGTTTCTATCACCAAGCATGTTGCAATGGAACCCCCTCTGCTGCCAACTGCACATGTGTATGATATGCAGGAACATCAGGAATGGTCAACAGAGGGTTCCTCTGATGTTGTCAAAAGACGTGATATGACCTGTAGAAAATGCAGCTGAAAATTAGTCAGCTGCCATATTTGTTGTAGCACTACAATTCAAATAAATTGCAACTACAGTATCTAAAAAACTAAAGATGACTGAAAGAAAACATGTACAGGTATGGAAACTAGAACTTTGGCCGCATGCTTACAGCCGAAAAGCAGAATTTTGATAGCTCACTTCCTGATTTGGTAGTACTGCTGCTTTAAAGGTCTCAATCATATTTCCCCTGTGCCTCTTATCCTTCAGAGAGTACATGTTACTCCTCAGTCTAAGCTCGTATGGTAACTCCCCCAGACCCATGATCATCTTTGTTGCTCTGTGTTGCACTCCTTTCAGCAATCTAATGTCCCTCTTTAGGTAATGGCGCCAAAACTGAATGCAGTACTCCAGGTGGGGTCTGACCAGTGATCTGTATAATGGCAGAATCACTTCCCTTCTCCTATAGGTTATACCCCTTGCAATACAACCCAGCATCTTGTTTGCCACTGCTGCTTTCTTACACTGGGCTGAGTAGTTCATTGCTCCCCTAATGAGCACCCCCAGATCATCGTTCTCCTCAGTCATGGCTAGCTGCACCCCCAGATGGTAGCTCTTCTTTGGATTCTTTGCCCTAAAATGCAACACCTTGCATTTTTTGGTGTTGAAACCAAGTTGCCAGGTGTCAGACCATGTCTCTAGCCTTGTTAGATCTTCCTGCAATCCCTGCCACCTCCCCCCCTTGGTCATCCACCACTGCTCCCATCTTGGTGTCATCCGCAAATAGAGTGGTCTTGCTTTTTACGCCTACTGAGATGTCTGCAATAAATACCCCAAATAACACCAGCCCCAGCACTGACCCCTGTGGGATCCCGCTTGTCACCGCCCTTGGGGATGATAATTCACCTCCCACCACCACCCTCTGCTTCCATCCCTGCAGCCAGTTCTCCATCCATCCCACCAATTTTGCCCCCGACCCTGTGCCCCTTAGCTTACATGCTAGTCTCTCATATGGCACTGAGTCAAATGCATTACTGAAGTCCAGGTACAGGACATCCACCGCATGCCCTTTGTCCATTTACCTAGTCACCCAGTCATAGTACTCCACTAGGCTGATCTGACAGGTTGCCAAATGTGGACTGGCCTCTCTCATTAGCAATGTGGCTAATAATTCCATGGGTGAACTAATACTCTTAGGGGACTTTAATCTTAACTGGATGAGTGATGCTATGGACAGATCTGCCCTGTCTGATGTGCTTCTCACCCATCTAATCTCTGAACCCACCAGTCTTCTGCCCTGTCTGATGTGCTTCTCACCCAGCTAATCTCTGAACCCACTAGACTGAATCACAAGTTTGGTAATCACTCTGTCCTTGATTAGACACTGGTTAGTAGGCCAGATAAGGTTAAAGAGCTACTGACGCCTCAAAGAAAACTTTAAAAAACATAATAATTATGTACAATTCTGCTTGCATTCCATTTCTATTTTATATATTTCTCCTCCCCATAATTTATTACTAAAGAAATGTGTATGAATATATGATCGATGATCCTTAGAGTTCATTTTGAGTTTATCTGCCACTATAGCTTACTCCCTACTTCAAGTCATACTACTCTGTTGTGACATCACAATCTGTTGCCATGGGAATAACTGTGAGGTCATTAGCAGTGCTCTATGACTTCAGGTAGGGAAAAAGATGCAGGAATAGATGAACTCTCCTGGAACAAAGATCCTGCTTTTAGGCAAATGACCTCACTACTAAATAATGGGGAGGATGAGTACAGAACTAACAGGAAATACAAGCTGGACAGTGCCTAAATATTGTTTTGTTAAAGTTCTCCTAAACATGTCACTAGCTCTTTAATGTTACAGCAATTCTTCCAGATACTCTCAGCAGCCACTCTCCTGTATTCTGTATCTGGAAGAACAATTCTCCAAAACCTCCCCCTAAGATTCTGCTGGCTCAGGACTGCTCCAGGTTCAAGGAAACCAGCTTTGTTAATAGTCTAGCTCAGATACACTGGGGTGACCTAACTAATCTGCCCAATACTGATATAGCACTGGACTACCTTGTTAATAACTTCCTCAGTGTTATTAATAAGCATGCCCCCGAAACAGGATAAGTTCAAAGGCCATTGCTGTAAATGGCTCGATCATGACCTATAGAACAATATGAAACCAGAGACAAGGCCTGGGGTCAATAAACACAAGCATTTGGGGGAAGCTGCTGGCTGGCACATATATAAGTCTCTGAGACCTCCTGCAAGCAGGATCTTAAAAAAGCCAAATGGAGACACATTAAGACTCTCCTCAACCCCACATATCTCAACTTCCCTTTCAACCTCCCATGTGGCACCACATTGAAGGCCTTACTGAAGTCCAAGTATATGACATCCACCGCATGACCCCTGTCCAATTCCCTCATTACCCAGTCGTAATACTCAACTAGGTTCATCTGGCAGGACTTTCTGGAGACCAACCCATGCTGGTGACTGTCCTGGAGCTCATTGTCTTCCATAAAGGTCACCAGCTTTTCCTTATGTATTGTCTCCATCAGCTTCTCCATGATGGAAGTTAAGCTTACTGACCTGTAACTACCCAGCTCATCCTTTGGTCCACTTTTATAGATGGGTACCACGTGGGCCATCCCCAGTCATGTGGTATGCACCCTGTGTCCAAGGAGGTATTGAATAGTTCCACCAGTGGTCCAGCCAGGATCGCGGCCATTTCCTTCAACACCCTGGGTTGTATGCCATCCAGTCCTGGTGCCTTATCCACCCTCAGAGCCCTTAACCCCTCCAATACCCTACCCTCAGTGATCACCCTGTCCATTACCACCTCTCCTCCTTGCCCACCCTGCTCCCCCCTGCAGTAGCTGCCCTCCTTTCTCCCTCATGAATACAGAAGTACTAATTCAGTGCTTCTGCCTGATCCACCCCTTTCTCTGCCCACCCCCATTCTTCCTGATCCTCACTATCTGGTCCTTGTAGCTCCTTCTCGTCTGTATGTATCTGAAGAAGTCCTTTTCCCTGTCCCTGATGCCCTGTGCCAGCCTCATTTCCCTGGAGGCCTTAGCTGCTCTGACTTCCCTGGTAATTTCCTTGGACCTCTTCACATACTCCTCCCCATACTCCCCTTCCTGGATTTCTTGCATTTCTTGAACGCTGCTTTTTTAGCCCTCACCATTTCTAAGACACCTCTACTTAACCAGCTTGGTTTTTTAGCCCTTCCTTTTTTTGCTCTGCAGTCTGGTACATGTCTCAGTAGCCTCCAATATTCCCAATTAGATTTTTTCCCATTTCTGATTTGCATCCCAGTGTGGCTGTATGCCATTCAGATGCCCCCTTAAGATTTCACCAGTCCTACCAAAGTCAGCCTGTCTGAAGTCCACCACCCTGGTCCCTGTACCCACTGCTTCTCTGCTCATATTGAGTGTGAACCACACTGAGTGGTGGTCACTCCCAGCCAGTGGGTCCTCCACCCCCACCTCCTTTACAGCCTCCTCATTGGCCAGAACTAGATGCAGTGTATTACCCAACCTAGTCGGCTCAGTGACCATCTGTGCCAGGAAGCAGTCCTCGAAGGCATCCAGGAGTATTTGCTCCCTAGCACTCGAGGTGGCTGGGGTACCCCAATCCACTCCTGGTAGATTGACGTCCCCCACAATCACCATGTTAATTTTCCCACACACCTTCCTAATTTGCTCTGCCAGCTCCCTATCCAGGTCTTCCTCCTGAGTCAGTGGCCTGTATAATAACCCCATCCTGAGAATCCTATTCCTCGTATCCTAGAATTACATCCACAAGGCCTCTGTCCTACCCTCCTCCCCCTCTTCCCTTGAACACTTTATCCCTTCCCTTACGTACATCGCTACCCCTCCCCCTTTCCCTTTGCCCCTATCCTTCCTGTAAATTCTGTGCCCTGGGATCATCAGGTCCCAGTCCTGGTATTGGTTGGCCCATGTTTCTGTGATAGCAGCTATGTCCACCATCCCCTCTGCCAACAGAGCCTGTAGTTCTGCAGTTTTGTTCCCCAGACTCCTTGCATTCAAGGAGACAACCCTCCAAGATGTTCCCTTACACTCCTTACCAAATTTCCCACCCTTCTCAGCCCTTCTCTTATCCAAAGGTGCATTGTCTGCATTCTGCCAGGCTTTGAAAAGGGAGGAAACCCATACACACCTCCAGTGGCACCCGTAATGTTTCCAATTCCCAACAAAATAGATTTCAGAAAATTTAGAAAAACAAACATCAGAAAAAACTACTGAACTTAACATTCCCACCCCCCTCATTTATACTCCAATATACATAGGCCTTTTAATGGGTTTCAGACAGCTCCCCAGAGAAACCTAAAAAAACACCATAGATCTTTGCTTCCAATTCTCGAGGCAGAGGGAAGGAAAAACTTGTATACAAACATATGAACATATGAAATTGCCAGCAGATACAGGTTATAATGGTCTATTGAGTCTGCTTGAGTATGTAGATAGTTTTACCAATTAGGGGAACACAGGGACCAAAAAAGTTTTAACTAAAAAGACCCTTTTCACCTTTGTCATTGGCCACATATTCCAAAGGCTGCAGAAAGCTTCAAATTACAATTCTTTCTGCCCATGTCCCCATCACTGAATTGTACTCCCAGAATGGTGAGAGAATCTGTCACCATGGGGATCCTGGTTACCCTGTCTGGGCAAATACTTTTTAAAGCACCCAAGGCCATTATTTTACTTTTATTCAGGTTCACCCTGGCTCCAGAAACCTGTGAAAAAAATCTTTATGACGTGGCATACTGAGCAGATTCCAGATCCCTAATTATGAGACAAAAGTCTTCTGCCTAGGTTAGTACTGAGGGAATACCGAGACCATCTGGAGTTAACTATGGCCCTTATGAGCTGAGAGCTTGGTATTTTCCATATCAGGGGGTCTACCCCAAACCCATACAAAAGCAGGCTTATGGGGGAACCCTACCTTACTGCACCAACCATGTAGGGTCAAGGAGACCAAGGCAGTGGAATACAGAAGTCAAAGCCAGGCTAGAAAGCGATCTGGAATTCCATATCCAGAAAGTACCGAGAACAAAAATTCATGAGAAAGACAGTCAGTGGCCTTCTCCTGATCTAAAGCCAGGAGAAGACCTGAGACTTATCCCCCCATTACCTCACTCCACCACCTTCTGCAACAGATGGATGTTATCTTAAATTGTCCTACCTGAAATGCCACACGTTATGAGGAGTCAGTTAAATGCGGAGTGATCAGGGACAGTCTGGAGGTCAATATTTTGGTTAAGATTTTAAGGTCGGTATTAAGGAGCCTGATGGGTTTCCAATTAGAAATACCCACTCAGTCCCCATATATATATATAAATACTGTATATATATATATATATATATCGTATCAGTATACCTTGTCTAAGGCTGGTGCCAAAATCACTGGACTCTAAGATAAAATTAAATATGACTGCCAGCTGTTTTCAGGGCATCCCCCAGTAACTTATACAACCCGCCAGATGGACAATCTGATGCTGGTGCTGTTATCTGAGACAGGAAAGTGATGGTAGCCATCACTTTGTACTGGGAAATATCTGCCTGAAGGGCCTCCCTTTGCCCCTTGGAGAGAACCAGAATCTGGAGATCATCAAGAAAGTCTTCTATACCTAAATCACTGGAGCAGCAGTTCCAAAGTGGGACACAGCATGCTTTCCTCTACCCTCCAACAATGGCCTTCCTGCCTGCATACCCCTTCCATCTCACCTGCAGTGCTTATTTCTAAGATTGCTCTTGGCTGGTATGTCATACTACCTAACATTTGTCACATTTTGAACTACTGGAATTTCCTAAGCCTCAGTCTCTTACTTTTATTGTGTAACTATGTATTATTATGTTGACCTTTGTATGTATGTTCGACGTGGAACCTTTGTAAATGAGCAGTTTGTAATCCTAGATTTCAATAAAATAAAAATAAAATAAATAAGCTAATCATGGGTAGCAGTTAGAATGTTGCAATAATGGTCCTGTAGGGTTGAAGACGTACAATCTGCCATCCTAGTTTTACAGTCATCAAATGGATTTATCAGATACTTGTTACCTTTGGTATTATATTAGAAACATAGAAACATAGACTTTGATGGCAGATAAGGTCTGTTTGGTCCACCCAATCTGCCATTTCCCTACCTATAGGATAAGCTGCAGATCCCAGTTTTACCATCAGCCTACTTCCTCCTACCCCCCCACTAGAATTGCCTTATGTCTGTCCCATGCATTCTTAAATTCCCCCACTGTTTTTGACCCCATGACCTCCTCAGGAAGGCTGTTCCATGCATCTACCACCCTTTCCATGAAAAAATACTTCCTCATGTTGCCCCTGAGTCATCCCCCCTATTCAAATTGTGCCCCCTTGTTCTTGCACATCTCTATTTCTAAAATATGCTACCCTCTTGGACTTTGTTGATTCCCTTGAGGTACTTGAAAGTTTCTGTCATGTCTCCCCCCCTCCCTCCTTTCCTTGAGTGTATACATATTAGGCTCTTTTATTCTCTTTTCATATGGCATCTGGCGCAGATATTTTTACTCTAATACCAAAGATGCAATCTTCTGTTACTGGAACCTGGTCATTTTTGATATTCAATATTTGTGCCGTTAAATCTTGACCAGTGGTTTCCGCAGTAGACAGCAAACAATGGAACTGCCTCCTGAGGTTCAGGTAATGCAGATACTTTTGGTTTGCAATTCTTTTCCCTTGTAAATGGAAAAAGGACTGCAAATCCAGTTTCACCTCTTCCCTCCAATCCATGGGGGAGTCATATAGAATCCATGTAGATTTTTTTAACTGTAAGCAAAGAAAAAGCTGTTACCTAACAGCTGCCTCTTCCAGAGAGGAGATATTCAGCCTCCAATAACCAGGGCTAAATTTCTTCTTAGAATTACTGCCAAACTGGGTGAGCACCAGTCTGTGGTCAGAGGTCTCTGTTGGCATGGTTTGGTGAGAAAGTCACTCTAGTCAATGGGAGTGAAAAATGGAAAATAAAATCAATGAGGGTGGATAGCCTTGCCTTAAAGAAAGTGTGTGCCCTATCACCTCCAGCTGTGTCAGCCAAATACGAAGACCTGCAGAGCTAACAAATTCTTTCATCAAGTAGTTGGAATCACAAAATGCTTTATTAGTTTTAACACCTCTGTCCATGGGGACTAGTCCACAATTAAAATCACCTGACGATATTACCCCATTTGTTGAAAAAAAAAAAGACCAGTTTTAAAGATCACCCACTCAGCTTTTGATTGAAGGGTGTACACATTTGTGAGCCACAGATTTATACCACAAAAATTAACCTTCAGGATGAGAACCTCCTTGGTACCACATCAACCAAATGGGACACAGTGACTCAAGAATTAGAAAAAAGGATGCCCAAACTGGAACACCAGACCAAAACAAGGGACCCAGACACCAATTAATATTGCCACAGGTATGAAGACAGGTGTTCTAAAGTAATAAAATGTCACATGTGTCCTCCTACAGAAATGGCATGGTGGCCAAAAAGCCTGTTCTTAGATTTTACACTGTTGGCATTAAAAGTGCCAGTAGAAAAATTGAGAACTAGTCCCTCCATCAGAGGGACATAGAGAAGACCAAGAATAACCAAGAATAATACTTTTAATTAGTTAGAAGAGCGTCTTCCCACCTTGCTTTTCTGATTTTCTCTTCGTGGACTGGAGATCAGAAGTCCCCCCTTTGGCCTCTGAGGATGGGTCATGCTGTGAGGAGGTTACAGATGATCTGTTAGAATCTTCCTCATTCTTACCCCAGTCCTTCTACTTCCTCAGTATGTTGAATTTATTTCATAAAGGAATGTCCTCCATTTTAGTCTGTTTAGATTGGGTTGTCCCCTGGACTGTCTCCAATGTAACTACCTGCAGAGTTTCAGTAACCAGAGCAGAGGGGATAGCATAGATTTGGTCACCTTCATCTCTGTGGATTCACCAGCTGCATCCAGAACCACTACCTCCTGGGCTGGGGTAGGCACCAAGGTGGCAGGATCCTGCTGCATGTCTGTAATTATAATAGCAAGGCTAACTGGGGCCTGGGCAGGAGCTGAAGCTCTCTGGGTGCATCCACCAAGTCATCTGGTAGCTCTGTCACAAGTTATGTTGGGTAGGACTGTACCAGGGTTGGTTGTTCTGAAATGTCTAAGGATTCTGGGACCACACTGTCAGGATTCACAGGAGTAGTACAGGAGACCTCCTCATCTTCTGGCTGGTGTTGCTCTGGTCTGGGCTGTTGTTCTGGTCTAGGCTGGTGTTCAGATCTGCAAGCCCCCATCCTAGAACCTTGTCTCTGGGCATGGTCAATGTAATAATTATGTTCTGCTTGATCCAGTATATCCCCCTTATTGTGTGCTGTCCATGGACATGATTGGTACAAATGCCTGGTCTCTTCACACAAATTGCACCTCATACTGTTATTCCAATTTGCACATAGATGACCTAGTTCTGAGCAGTGGCCACACTTCATCTTGTCACACATGTTGCTAAGTTGGGTGGTTGTGCCACAGCAATGACAAGCCTTTGGTTTTTCTGGATAGAATAGGACTCCACAATCTCTTCATTGGAAAAAACAGTTAGGAAGATGGTGGATACCCTTATCTGAATGCACCTTGATCTTCCAACCCCCAGTCCAAATATACTCTGAATCATACTGGGTTCTCATACCAGGTTATGGACAGGAGAAGGCAAGAATGCCCATTATATCCATCCACCCGCATCAGCAGGTCCAACTAGTCCCTCCATTGAAAAGAAAAGTATCAAGTCTTCTTTTAAAAACATTAAAATTCTGACTTTCAACTATATCCTTTGCTAGTCCATACCAAATCCTACCTGTACAGTGTAGAAACAAATTATATCTCCCCCTCTTAACCACAAGACATTAACAAGTTTTATCTGCAGCTTATGTACTCTCAAGCCCTCCAGTTCGACCTGAATGTGGACACCTAGTTCTTCCATTAGTTGAGCTTTTCATAAGTTTATACATCATTAAAAGGTCTCCCTTGACCCTTCTCTGTTCTAAACTATATAGTCCCAAACATTTTAACCTTGCCTCATATTGTAATCCCTCCAACCCCTCAATCATTTTCGTAACCCTACGCTGGACCCTCTTGACACATTCCACCTCCTTCTTCAAATATGGACTCCACAAGGGAGAACCTTAATTCAGATGCAGTCTAATTAATGATTTATATAGGGGACGTATACAGGTTGCAGAACAGCTTATAAATGCTGTCTTAACATTAGTGATCATAAAGTTAGTCCTCTGAATTAGTTTAGTGCAATGCACACTGAAACTTAAATTTTGATCAATAAATATGCCAAAATCCTTTTCTGCTTCAACCTTTTATAAAGTAGTTGCATTAAGATGGTAATCCTGTTTTATGTTATTTTTCCCAATATGTAGGATTGAACACTTCTCTACATTGAACAACATATCGTTTTCTACGGCCCATCTTTCCACTTTGCCCAAATCACCTACCAACTTGGCAATATTATCCAGTGTGTCAACAGGCCCACCCAAGTTGACGTCATCAGCAAGTTTCATCACCCAGCTGTTGATATCTTGATGTAAATCACTGATGAATAATGTAAACAACACGGGGCCCAGGACAGAGCCCTGGGCACCCACTGATCTTATCTCTGTCACCTGAGTAGGAACCCTTCACCCGGACTCTTTGCTTTCTTTTATTCAACCAGTTCTTAATCCAATTAATTAACCTTACATCTATTCCGAACTTAATTAATCTACTAATAAGCTGTGAGGGACCTTATTGAAAGCCTTCTGGAAATCTAAATACAGTACATCGACAGGTACATTGATATTTATGCTTTTATTTACCTTTTCATAAAAGCATAATTGATTTGTAATACATGCCCTGTTTTGTTGGAACCCATACTGCTTGATGTCCTTATAATTAATAATTTTTAAATGTTCATCTAATTTAAACTTCAAAAGACTTTTCATAATCTTGCAAACAACTGGTGTTAAGCTGATGGGTCTATAATTGGACAGTATCACTTTATCACCCTTCTTAAATAATGGTATGACCGTTGCTGTTGTCCAATCTAATGGAACTGATCCTGAGGAAAAGGATGCATTATACAGGAATGCCAGTGGTGCTGCGATTTGATTTCTTACTTTTTTTAGAAGTTTTTGGGGATTAAATCAGGCCCTGACTATTTGTTTTCTTTAAACTTTTCTAATAAGTTCAGTACTTCCAGAAGACTAACTTTAATGGACAATTCAGAGTATTTTTTACATACAATATTTTTATCTTCCAATTTACCTTGATTGAATACTAAGCAAAAATAGATATTAAAACAACTTGCTAAAGTGGTTGGGGTTTTTATTTCTTGGCCTTACAAGATTATGGGCCTTACCTGAGTGTCATTGCTTCTCTGATTATTTACATAGGCATAAAAACTCTTGCCATTGCTGTTTCTATGTAAGTTGTTGAATTCTAACTTACTTCTTTCTGATCTAATCATTTTTTTCAATATCTTTAATTCACTTTTGTAAGCTATAATAGAATACTCATTTTTTTCCATTAAATTGAATGCCTTCTTTTTTTATTACATTGTTTTATGATCCTTTTAGTACACTACATACTGTAGGTAACTTTCCTCTAGCATCATACATACGTTTACTTGGTACAAACTTATCTTCTATCTGCAGTAACTTTTTCTTAAATATGTTCCAAATTTCTTCGACATCTTTATGTGTGAAAGAAATTGCCCAATTCCAGTTCGATAACTCAGTTTTTATTTTATGAAAATTTGCCTTATTATAATTTTTTATTACGAACATACAAACATACGAAATTTGCCAGCAGATAAAGGCCTAGAGGTCTATCAAGTCTGCTTGAATGTGCAGCTAGCACCCCTTATTCTGCAGCTGCCCCTCCCTTCCACCCTTCCCCTTCATTAACCCTCCACCTTGTCCTGTCCCATCCTCATTTGAAGCAGTCCACTGTTCTACTGCATACCACTTCAGGAGGTAACGATTCCACCCAGCCACCACCTCTCTGTAAAAAAGTGTCTCCTCATCTCCTCCTGAACCTTCCTCGCTCCAGTCTCATATCATGGCCCTGGTGTCCCTCCCTCCTTACTTTGAACAGCCCTCTGTGCTTGTCTTGTTTATTCCTTTCATGTATTTAAAGGTTTCAATTATGTCACCCTGTCTCTCCTCTCCTCCAGTGAGTACATGTTCAACTCCTTCAACCTCCTCTCATATGATAAGTCCCCCAGCCCTTGGTCATCTTTGTCGCTCTCGTGCACCCCTCCAGTAACTTAATGTCCTCTTCAGATATCGCATACCAGTACTGCATGCAGTACTCCAGGTGTGGTCTAACTAATGACCTATACAGTGGCAGAATCACTTCCTCCCTCCCTCGAGATATACCCTTCCAATCACAACCCAGCATTTTGTTGGCCTTTGCAGCTGCCTTCCTACATTGTGCCAAGTTGTTCATTGACCCTGTAATGAGCACACCCAGATCCTTCTCCTCCTCCTCCTCCTCTGTCTGGGCTAGCTGCACTCCCCTAGCTGGTAACTCCTCCTTGGGTTCTTCATCCCAAAATCAGCACCTTGCACTTTTGGCATTAAAGCCCAGTTGCCAGGTGTCTGACCAGGTTTCAAGCTTTGCCAGATCATCCTGCAACCCCTGCCATCCCCTAGGTCATCCACCACCGCCTACCTTGGTATCATCAGCAAACAGACTGATCTTGCTCTTGATGTCCCAAGAAATGTCTGCAATGAATATCCCAAACAACACTGGTCCCAACACCGAGCCCTGTGGAACACCACTCGTCACTGCCCTTGGGTGTGAGAGCTCCCCACCACCACCACCCTCTGTTGCCTTCCCTGCAGCCGTTTCTACCCATCTCACCAGCTTTGCACCAGCCCCCAGCCTACTACTAACTTCCCTTCCCAGCCTTCCATGTGGCACTGAGTCGAATGCCTTACTGAAGTCCAGATACAGGACATCCACTGCATGGCCCTGTCCAGTTGCCTAGTTACCCAGTCATAGAACTCAACCAGGTTGGTTTGGCAGGATCTGCCACATATGAAGCCATGCTGTCTGCTGTCCTGTAGTCCTTTGGCTCTCTAGGAGGCCACCAGCCTCTCCTTCAGGATGGTCTCCATTAGCTTACCCACGATGGATGAGCTCACTGGTCTGTAGTTTCCCGGTTCATCCTTGGGGCCACTGTTGTGGAGGGCACCACATGAGCCATCCTCCAGTCCTGAGGTACACACCCCGAATGTAGTGAGGCATTAAATAGGTCTTCCAAAGGTTCCTGAAGGACCTCTGCCAGCTCCTTCAGTACCCTGGGGTGGATGCCATCTGGGCCTGGTGCCTGTCCACCCTCAGTGCCTTCAAACCTCTTGAACTCTGCTCTCCATGATTTCCCCATCTGTCACCACTTCCCACCCTGCTTCTGCCATTTCTCCACCTGGGTGTCACCCCCTTCTCTTTAGTAAATACTGAACAGAAGTACTCATTTAGTGCTTCCGCCTTATCGCACCTCAAGCCTCCACCCAACCCCCCTCCTTCCTAATCCTTACTATGTGGTCCTTACAGCTCCTTTTCTCCCTGATGTACTTAAAGAAGTCCTTCTCCCCCTTCTTAATGCCTTGTGCCAGCCTGAGTTCCTTAGATGCTTTGGCTCCCCTTTTTGTCCTTGTCACCTCCTTCGATTCTGTCAAGTACTCCTCCCTGTCCCCCCCCCCTGTTTTCTTGTACTTCCTAAAGTTGATCCATGGATTTTCTGCACTGATGTCTTTGAGATGAACTCTACGATATTCTGTTCTGCCTGTGTTTACTCCTCACTAACTTCCCTAGATCAAACTACAAGAATTCTATTCTGCCATTTTCTAGCTACACAGTTATGCGTCATTTAGTGTATGCCTAAATGTTATTTTGTGTTGTATCTATCTAGTCCAAAAGTGTTAGCATAGTATTTATCTAGTTCAAAACTGTTAGCATCCTGCTGTTTCATTACTCCTGTACAGTCTGCTCAAATTATTTGAATGTAATCTATTGAAAATGTAAATTGTGTACCAAATCTCTGTAAACTATCCTCATGTTCCCCTAGCCCCCAGGTTGCACCGGGAGATGAGCAACTTGTTGCTGAGCGTGCCTTCCCAGTGAAACATTTCAATAAATAAAATAGTATGATCAGAATTATTCAAATTTACCTTACACTTATAGTCTTAATTAAATCTCCTATATTTGTGATTATCAGATCAAATATATTAATACCTCTAGTGGTTATGATGGGCTCTGGATTTCCGATGACAGTGCACCTTTGTAGGAGCCAATACAAGATATCGATGATGCTCACCCCTTCATTCTTGAACAAGATGCTGATGTTCTTAACAGCAGGTTTTGTCAAAGGCACAGTGAACAATAGAGTCAAATAGCATTATTTTTAAAACCTACATACTTGTTTCAGAAATTATCTAGCCCATGGAGGATATGATGCATGATACATCGATCGACAAGAAGACTGTAACAGAACTGTTGTTTCCTGTTGCAAGATAGTGACAGTGCATGAAACAGAGCCTGGGTTTGTGACTTCATCCTGCAGAGTGCAAGAGGTATTGCTCCCCTCTAAGCAGGCTGTCTCTGGATTTGTCCCAAAGGCTGAGCTTGGTCGAGGATTTTCTCTTGCAGAGAACTCACTGGTCCCAGCTGCCTAAACAAATCCAAGGGTGTCTCAGAATTAATGACAGCAGCAGGTGGGACTCCAAAAACAGATATGATGACATCATTCTGAGTCTTGAACAAAATGGGTTCCTTAGTAAACTCGAAAGAGTCAGATACTGAACATTTAACATTAAGGGTGATGAAGCCCCAAACTTCCCATTTTCCCCAGGGGTTATATCAAGCAGAGAGTTTGTGGAGGCAAAGGGTCAAAGGAAAAACAAGTTCATCTATCCCCTCTGCAGACTGTGAAAATTGTTGGGCCTTTGCCCTAACCTGTAAGGAATTATCCAATGAGATTGAGCCATCAGAATTCACCTCAATGGGCATGACGAGGTGTAGTGGTCCACACTTTATTGGGGAAGTTCCGGGGGTTCCAAGCCAATTTATATTTGTTTTTTCCCCCACCTTGCTTGAAACAGCTTTTATGTAATACTAAAGGAGGAGCGTACATGCTTCATTTTTGTTAACACTTTTTTAGGAGTGAGCCCCCCCCAATCTTTTCAGCTTGCGCCCTTTGTGTGTTTTCCCAGAGCAAACCCAGGACATTGATTAAGGACAGTAGAGCTGGTTCCCAAATGTTTCAAATTCTGCCCACTGGCCCACTGTCAGTGTCAGTGTGGGTGGCCCACCTGAACAGTGTACTCAAGCCTTTAATCTGTGGCTCAGTTGTGCTGTCAGGTGCATCAGCTGATGCTGTCATATCATCCCCTGCAGCCCACGACTCTGATCCTGGCCAGGACCCACTTGACAGTTTATTGGCACTTGCAATAATTTTTTTTGCATAAAAGGACCAGAACAGTTATTAGAAAACATGATAGGATTTACTAGCATGCAAGCAGAAAGAGCAGGGGGTGTACAGAGTTTCGACCATCATTCTAGTTTTTCCTTCTCTAAGTTGCAATGCTCTTCTTCAGCTATAAGTTGTAAGAGGGCTGCTTTTCTGGGCTGCAGCTTATTTTCAAGATGCTGTTCCTCTTGGGAGGACCTTGTGGAGCTCCACAGCATCTGTGGTAGTGACATCAATAATTTTGACTAAATCCTTCACTTGCACAATGCCATCCACTGTTCTGGAAATCATGACCAAACTGCTCAAGGGGAGACCCTCACGCTGAATATCACACCTTTTCTCTTCTTACTGTTACCTGGTAAACGACTTCCATCCTTAACCATAGCAGGGAGCTCAGATGCTGTTGTGCTCTCTACAGGCAGTACAGTCATTTTGGGAAAACGAGTTGTAGAAACAGTTTGGGCTTCCAAATTACTCCAGGTGGGGAGGGAAGCAATCTCTACCACCCAGACCTAAAGGTGGGCAAGCCAGAGCAATTTCAAGCCGTCTCGAGCTTAATACCTGGCTTGGCTTGACTCAGCCTCTATAAGCAACTGAAAGCCATGTCAAGTCAAGCCAGTTATGCTCAAAGTAAGCATTTTTGCCATCCTTAGAAGTTAGTGTAGTGTCTGAAATATTAAACTCCTGTGCAGAAAACAGCCTGCAGTAACCAGGGCTTGGCTTGTGTTTTGGATCATAGAGTAAAGCCAGACCTCTGGCTCAGCTCTGGCTTGGCTCTACTTTCCTGGCTTGCCCACCTCTGTCCAGCCACCATTCCACGTTCATCACCAGTAGGCAGACAGTGCCACCTGTCAGAAGACTAGGGGAATTTTAATTATGAACAAAAACAAATTAAAAACATCAAATACAGTGAAAACATAAACATCAAACATACTCATAATCATAAACAGAAGTAATACCATCAGATCTGTACAGTATTATACAGTTTTATACAAACATATCTAGTACTGCAAAAAGAAAATAACTCAGTCTTCAATCAATCATTTTCAGGGTGCTGTACTGCATACTTTCCTTGTTAGTACTAGAATATAATAACTGTCTATAGCATCTCTTTCCTCAAGAGTCCCTAATTATGCCTGTTTGAGGTGTATCTTATAGTGGTGGGTAGTAGGCCTTTCATGCACCAGGGATCATAGTAGTTACCCCTTTCCATCTTTTGTTCCTCACTGCTAGTGGGAGTGTCAATTTGTCATATAAATTCTGTTTGTGTATCTCTTTCCTTATTTGTGTTACTACCGCCAATGAGGGTGCATCTATCTGTTGTATCACAAATTTACATCTTGTCTGCCACAGGAAGAACTTAATGTATGTCAGGATAAGTCTCATTGTATCCTTGTCAATCCTTTTCATCTGCTCCACGTAACCTGTTATGATGTTTTCATACGGCAGATTTTTCCAGTGCACATTACCCCACCTAGTAGCTAATAAAGTCCAGAATTGGGTGGTATATATGCATTCCAATAAAAATGTCTTCTTCCTGTAATCAGCATGTTTGTCTAGGACACATCCTTTTGTCCTGCTTCTTATGTTTAAAATTTTCCCTTCACCTCTGAACACCCATGGCAACATAGCCATACCACACCCCACATCCTCAGGGGTATTCTTTTGTCAGTCAGGTAAGTTGCTATCTTCCCATGACTACAGGGAGGCATCCCCTTACATTCTATTGGGCTAGTGTAGGCTTGGTTCTGAATAGTGTTATAAAGGGTGTGTGTCTGTTCGAAGCCATCGGCTAGGGGGCTGCCAGCTTCCACTGGTTTATTTTAACAAGCACTGGGAATACATATTCAGGATAAGTCACCACCTTCCTTATTCCGTGATGTGATGCATGCCAAGTGGTCAGCAAGGGCTGCATCCATCTGGAGGCTAACGTTTTCCAGTCCTGTACTCCTGGGGCATTGTATTTGAAAACATTTGTGTGTAAAAAGATGCTGTAGAAATAGCGTTTGGGGTTAAGGAGGCAAAGGCCCCCATCCCTATGTGTCTGATACAGCACGTTTCTTTTGACAGGGTTCAGACGGCTACCCCAGATCATTTGGAAGACCAAACTTAATAACTTCACATCCAATTGACTTGGTGGAGGATATATTGCACACAAATAAGTATATATTGGCATCAGAAAGGTTTTAATCAAAATCACCTTTTTTCTTTGTTTGCTGCAAGTTTTCCTACTTTGTACTTTCTCATTACATACATTTATTTTATTTTTCCAATTTTCAGTTGCTACATCTCCTTTATACACCCAATATGTTAATGTTTCCATCTGATATCACAATTCCTCTTATTTCTCCTACAGGTTCTGTCCTTTCGCTCAATTGCATTGATTGTATTTTGCACGTATTCCCTGTATTTACATTAGTCTGTATATATTCCTGTATGTATTCTTATATGTAATTGTCCGGGCCCATCTTGTAAATGAGTTTTTTTCTCAATGATGTTTCACCTGGTAAAATAAAGATTGATTGATTGATTGATTGATTGATCGATATAGCTCCTACTTTTACCAGAGTTAATCTTGATTCCTACCTTCTCAGTAAAGTTATATCTTTTGTCTAGGGCTTTTTCTGCTGCTTCTTTACGTGCCATCAGCAGACACACATCATCTGCGAATGCCATAATCTTACCTATATTACCTTGCATTGGTAGAGGAATACGTTCCATAGTCATGTCCTGTTGGACCAGTTTCAGCAAAGGTTCTATACAAAACACATATAATAATGGGCTCATAGGGCACCCCTGTCTGATTCCTCTACTGATGTTGATTAGTGGTCCCAGATGTCCATTTACAAGAGGCCGTGTAGACTCAATTCTACAGAGCTGCATCACTCATGTCACAAATGTTGTAGGTATCCTGTATTTTTTCAAAACTTTTTGTAGGTATACATGTGATATTTTGTGCAACGCCTGTTCCTGGTCCAAGCTTATTATGTACCCATTTATTTTCTTCCATACACCTAATCATGCTAGTTCTCTGAGTGTTAACAGATTGTCCTGTATGGATCTCCCCTGTACCGTACATGTCTGTCCAGTTTCTTTTAAGTGCAGGGCTGTCTGTCTTTGCCAATCTGTTATTTAGTATTTTCATTAATAATTTCATGTCTGTATTTAGCATGTTTAAAGGTTGCCAATTTTTGTTTTTTATATATTAGAATCTGAATAGATTGTCCTAGCTGCAGTGTTATATTATTATCTGCTAACATTCCATTGAATACCACCATCAGGACCTCTGTCAGTTCATGTATGAAGGTTTTGTAAAGCTCTGATGGTAGCTCATCCGGTCCGGGGGTTATGTTATTTTTTTGAGATTTAATTGCCCCTTCCACTTCTAGGGGTGTTATGGGTTCCTCGAGCTGCTGCTGTATGTCAGCAGGTAGTTCTGGGATGTCTGTCTCCTGGAGAACCCTCTCTAAGAAGTCTTCCATCATACCGAGAGCCTTGGGGAGGGATGTCATATGGCTCATTACTGTGGCCATTATCTCATCCCTTGTGGGTACCTCTGTACCAGTCTGGGTATACAGACCATCTATTATCCTCTGTTCTTTCCATTTCTTACAGCTTTCATACATATCTCCAACACTTGACTTCCCCGAGGTGGCTATTCTATGTTCGTGTAATAGTGATGAAGCCCAGGAATATTGATGCTTTTCCATCTTCTCTTTCAAGGTATGAATCGGGGGATGGGGGGCATGTGTGTGGTAGCCATCATTAACAAGACTCAATATTTATAGAACCTTAGGGTGAGGTGCCATTTATACTGTCCTGTGTTTACATTGAATGCTATATGTTGCATTAGTTTCCTTAGTTCTGTTTTGTTTTCCACTCACCATATACCAATGTCATTATCTAAACACCTACTGGGTCAAAATGGTGCATGCTCTACGGTGCATGACATGACTGTGAGGTGGGAACAGTGCATTAGGGAAGAGTGAGAGGGTGCAAAACCGTGAAAGGAAGTATGCGTGGTAGTGCACCCTCTCACTCTTCCCAGTGCAGGATAAGAATCCTGTTGGGACAAGGGTCCACCAAGCAGCTGCTGTGGCTTGATGAGATAAGCCACCAGCAGCAAAGGAGACAGGCAGTGCATCTTGGACTGGGTTTCGATTCCTGGTCCCAGAAACATGGAATTTAATTTTTTTTGCACTTTGTGTGATATTTACTGGCACCCCCCCACCCAGAGTTAGATAACTTAGTTGGGGGTTCCGGGGGCACAGCCCTCTGCAATGGGGGGTGCGGGGGGGGCTAAAAACAAGAATTATACCATTTGAAATATATTGGGCTGTATTGGCAGCACGGTATATTGCTATGGCATAATGTCTTGCGACATTATGACCCCGTGCCATTTAATCATGCTACTGATTTCCTGGCTTGTAGGAAGTCTTTTATTTGTAATTGTGTGTCCTGCTTTTCCAGTAAGGTGGTGTTAAGTTTCCAATATCCCTTCCCAGGGAGTGGTTGGTTGGTCTGGCTAGCTTGTATCAGTACCATAAGGTGATCAGAGTTTTCTACCAGAATGACATGTGCTCTATTAATTTTAAGAGATTTAAAGACAAATATGTAGTCTATACGTTTGGCCAGTTTACTTTTGTAAAAGGTATAACTTCCCGTAGGGTGTATGCTTCTATATCATCTCTAAAATCAGTATCTTCTATAATTTTGTTCAGCATCTTCGTGTCACAGTATTGTTTATTAGTGCAGGTCCCTTTATCCACAGAGGCACACACAAGGTTGAAGTCTCCTGCTCAAATTAAGGTATCTAGTAGTTATCAGAGGACTATGTGACTTTCCCCAGTGTCCTTGTAAAACATTCCCCTTAGCAAAGAAGTAGGTCCATGCAACATCCCCCTCCCCACACCCCGAGGCACCTGGAAATGAGCCATTATAGCTCAGTGTGTTTTTCTTGGTCAATCAAACATTACAAATAAAATAGGATAATACAAAACAAAGCAAGCTTAGTGAGATTTTTTTTTACACAGCAGACTTGTCACTTGTGCCAATTTAATTCGCCCAGAAGGAACTGTTAAAGGCTTTGTTTGTAATTGCACCAGGTCCTTGTGTAGTTTTCTCTCTCTCCCTGCCAGTTTGAATTCTGCTGTTCTGCACTTCATACTGAAGTACCCCTCACTGGCCACAAGGGGGCAGTGCAACACCACACTAGGCAGAAAGCAGCTAGCCTCAGGTGGCAGAATAAAACCAAGGAATTCCTGACATACTCTAAAATCTTTATCATGATGCTCCTTGAGAGTTATGGTTTTAGATTGATGAAGCATTTCTTTTTTTAATAATAAAATGTCTACTAGGAATATTTTTCAATATAAAGATAGAGCATGAAGCTAGAGAGAAAGGATAAAATTGACTGGCGCTGCAGGCATTTCATAGGTATATATTGACTTAATGTGGGTCTGAGCAAGTTCTTATAGGATTAATAAACAGAATTCAACCACCAAATTCAGGCATATTCAAGTATAGTGTCCGTTGTTTGCGTAATGTCCATGAGAAACATTACCCCTTGGTTGGAAGTGGTGTTACAGTGATAAACATTGTTTAAAGGAAAAAAAATTAAATAAAAATAAAACTTTTCATGGTACAAACTCATTATCTGCCTCCAGTTCATGTAAAGTCCATTTTCTACAGGTTTTCTCAAAGACTGGTAAATGATGGCATTCAAGTTAAGGCTGGACTAATAGTGCAGTGGGTGGAGTGGAGAGCACTTGCTATGCTGACGATCCAGTTCACCACAGCAGGCTGATAGGTAGTGAAAGTCTCATCCCATGAAAAGCTCTGCATCTCCATAGATTGAGTTTTTTAACTTACTGCCTTATTAGCTCCTGATAACTTCAGACAGCCAGTCAAAGGATAGTGATACACAGGGACAAAGGGGCAGCGGGGACCCCTCTGTGTCAAACAGGTGGCTTGGACTCAGTTTAGGCAGCTGCAGGGAAGGGGAGAAAAACATGGGTGTCACCAGAGCATTCAAGTTGTGGGCCCATGCCTCTATTCTTAAAATGATTTCCCATGTAGGTGGGTACGGGAGCATGTCCCAGAAACATAGGCACAGAATTTGATGGCAGATAAGGATCTCTTGGCCTACCCAGTCTGCCCATTTCTTTCCATGACTATACTGTCACTGCAGACCCTACTTGATCTCTGGCTCTCTCCCACTCCCCCTTGCTTCCCACTAAGATTCCCTTGTGCCTATCCCATGCATACTTGAAGCCCACCACTGTTTTCATCACCACCACCTCCACTGGAAGAATGTTCCAGGCATCCACCACTCATTCGGTGAAGAAATACTTCCTCACAACTCTCTTGAATTTACCCTCATTCAGCATCATTACATGTCCCCTTGTTCTGTTGTTTCTTTTCCTCTGAAAATATACCTCTTCTGTACCTTATTTACCCATAGGTCTCTGTCATAGCCCCCTCACTCTTCTCTCTTCTCTCTTCCAGGGTTTATATATTGAGGTCCTTCAGTTTTTCCTCATAGGCTTTTGATGCAGACCCTGCACCATTTTAGTTGCCCTCTTCTGGATTGCCTCCACTCTGTCTATGTCCCTCCTGAGAGATGTGGTCTCCAGAACTGGACACAGTACTCAAAGTGGGGCCTTCCAGCGATCTACACAATGGCAATACTACCCTCTTCTTCTGCTGGTGATATTCCTCCCTATGCAACCCAACATCCCACTTGCCCCACCCACTGCTTTGTCACACTGTCTCACCACTTTGAGATCATCAGATGTTATTACTTTTAGGTCCCTTTCCTGTTTGGTGACCATCAATACCTTCTCTCCCATATGTACTCCACTGTGTTTCTGTGCCTTAAGTGCATGATTTTGCACTTTTTTGCAGTGAAAGCCAGTTGCTATGCCCTTGACCACGCCTCGAGTTTTCTCAGGTCTCTGCACATTCTTTCCACCCCCTCTGGAGTGTCCACTCTATGGCACATTTTGGTGTCATCCACAAAGAGGCAGACCTTCTCTTCTAGCTTATCTGCAGTGTCACTAATAAAGATATTAAAGAGGACTGTTCCCAGTACTGAGCCCTGTGGCACCCCCACTGGTCACCCTCCCTTCCCTAGAGTGATCTCCATTAACCATCATCCTCTGTCACCTATCCCTTAACCAATTTGTTACCCAGTTTACCACCTTTGGACTCACCCCTAAGCTTCCCAATTTCCTTATGAGCCTCCTATGTGGAATGGTGTTGAAAGTCTTTCTGAAATCTAAACAGGCCACATCCATCACTCCACCCTGATCTACAGTATTTCCCTGGTCACCCAGTCAAAAAATCTATCAGATTTGTCTGACCTGACTCCCCCCCCCCACACACACACACACACTGAATCCATGTTGCCTCAGGTCTTGTAACCTTCTGGATTCAAGATACTCTACAAACCTTTCCTTTTGAAGTGACTCCATTAACTTCCCCACCTCCGATGTCAGGCTGACTGGTCTGTAGTTTCCAGCCTCCTCGCTGATACCACTTTTGTGAGGCAGAACTGCATCTGTCCTCCTTCAGTCCCCTGAAACCACTCCTGTTTTCAGTGAGTTGTTAAAAAGAACTGTTAGAGATGCAGATAGTACATCCCTGAGTGCCCCAGTACCCTTGGGTGCAGCATATCTGGATCCATAGAATCATCCACTTTCAGATTTGTGAGTCCCCTCTGGACTCTCTCCTCTGTAAAGGGACTTCTGTCTATCTCCCCCTCTCCAGTGCCCCTCTTGGTTTTATATGGCCCATCCCCTTTCCCTTCCTCTGTGAAGACTGAACAAAAGCATTTGTTCAGGATATTTGCTTTTTCCTCATCCTCCTTACCATAGTCCACATCTGCCCTGCTTAACCTCATAATCCCTCCCCTAATCTCCCTCTTTTCACATATGTACTTAAAAAAATATCTTGTTCCTTTTTGTTACCCTTGGGTTATTCTTTTCTCAGTTTGGGCCTCTGTGCTTCTCACTGCTTTCCCTGCCTCCTTCTGCTTCTCCTGATAGTCCTCCCTGTCCTCTTCCCTCTGCATCTTTTTACCTCCATTGAAAAATGAGCTTTGCTCAATGGGCTGTCCGTATCCATATCATGCTTCTATGGATGGATGCAACTTAGTGAGCAGTTGTGCTTGTGCAACTTTATTGATTATCTGAAGGTATTTGAATGAATTTATTGTCGACTGTCCTACGTGGATACTTTGGCTGTTTGCACTCTCTGTCCCATGGGGAACTACCACCCTGTTGGGGTACCATTAAGGCAAAGTAACCCTCTTGAGGAAGGTTCCACCCCTAGAGGTGTCAAAGAAACATGATTCCTTTAGACTAAAGGTACCTTGGGTAGGATCCCCAAGGAGCGAGGTGTGCCGCTGGAGAAGAAGGGGAGTATGACGGAGCAAAGAAACAATGCTTCTGAGTGAGGCTGGATGAAGCTGGCCTAAATATCTCAGGCAGGGGGTTTGGCTGGTTGCTCCCACCCCATTGAACTGCAAGCATAGCTTTTGAAATAAAATACATTACTACTACTATTACCGCCTCCCGAAAGCTACCCTTTTTGCCTTTACCTTTTCAGCCTTTTCCTTTGAAAACCATAGCAGCCTCTTTTTCCTATTGTTTTGTTCACTTCCTTTGTACAGAGGTTTATTGCTTTCATTATGCCTTCCCTTAGCTTAGCCCTCTGTTCCTCCACCTCACCAATGTCATCCTCTCCTGCTAGGTCATCTCTGAGGGATCCACCCATTTTTTAAATCTACCCTCCTGAAGTCCAGGACTCTCGTCCTTGTGCGGTTCACTTCCACTGCTGTCCTTATATTGAACCACATTGTACGGTGATCACTAGTTCCCAGGTGGCCTCCCACCTTGACATCTGCAACACTGCCCCTCTTACTGAGCACCAGGTTTAGTATTGCCCCATCATGGCCCCTGGAAGATGTTGACATTTTAAATGTAAAATGGTGGATTTTCTTGCATTTTACATATGAACATGCAAACATATGAAGAAGCCAGCAGAATAAGTCCATTCAGTCTATCTAGTCTGCTCGTATTGCAGGGTTCTCAGCTTACACTACTGATTCTGCCCCCCCATCCTCCCTTCCTTTCCATTTGCCCTCCTATGTCCCATGCTTTCCCCTTATGCCTATCCCAGCCTCTGTTGAAGCTGCCCACCAACTTCATTGAGACCACTTTCTCTGGCAGTGTATTCCAACTGGTCACCACCATCTCCGTGGAGAAAGTGTTTCCTAATCTCCCTCCTAAACCTCTCCCTCTCCAGCTTTAGACTATCCCCTTTTGGTTCTGCTGCCACTTAGCTTGAAGAGACCTTCTAGATTTACCCTATTTATCCCTTTCAAGTATTTGAAGAACTCTATCATGTCCCTTCTCTCCCTGCTCTCCTCCAGGGAGTACATATTCAGAGCCCCCAACCTCTCTTCATGTGTTTTACTCTGCTGACCTGCAGTCATGTTAGTCGCCATCCTCTGGACCATCTCCAGTAGGATGATGCCTTTCTTAAGGTGTGGGCACCAGTATCTTACTCCACATTCTAGATGTGGCCTTACCAGCGATCTGTAGAAAGGCAGTATAACCTCCTGCCATGTACTGCTGATTCCTCTGGCTATACACCCGAGCATCTTGTTTGCCTTTGCTGCTGCTTTTTTTGTACAGCATGGAGTGCTTCAGGTTACTAGTGATCATCACTCCCAGATCCTTCTTTTCCTCCTCTGTTCCTGCTACTCGGACCCCTCCCCTCCCCCAGGTAGTACTCCATCCTTGGATTCCTGGCTCCAGTGTACATCATTTTGCATTTCTTGGCATTGAAGTCAAGCTGCCAAATCCCAGACCACCCTCTCAAGTTTTCTCAGGTCTTCCTGCAGGTCTTGTATTCGACTATGTCCACCCTCCTACAGAGTTTGGTGTTGTCTGAAAATATGCACATTTTGCCCTTAATGTCATCCCCAATGTCATTGATGAAGGCATTGAACAACACCAGCCCCAGCACTGAGCCCTGTAGGACCCCACTGGTGACTCCTCTGCTGCTAGATAACTCCCCCCCAAAAAAACACCCTCTGCGTCCTGTCCTTCAGCCAACTTTCTATCCACCTGATCATCTGCTCCCCAACTCTGAGAGCTGCCAACTTCTGATCAACCACTTGTGGGGTTCAGAGTCAAAAGCCTTGCTGAAGTCCAGATAAAGGACGTCCACCACTTGGCCCTGTCCACTGACTTGGTGACCCAGTCAAAGAAGTCAGTCAGATTCATTTGACACAGTCTCCCTCCCACTAACCTGTACTGCCTCTCATCCTGGAGACCATTCCCCTCTCGATACCCTACCATCCTTTCCTTAAGTATGGTCTCCGTGAGCTTGCACATGATTGAGGTCAGACTGACTGGTGTGTAATTCCCCGGGTCATCCTTGGGACCACTATTCTGGAGGAGCACCACATAATGTTACACCAGTTTTACACACATAGTTACACAGCCAAGGGGTGGTGTGGATAGTATTTCACCATTGTCCATTTGAACACTTGTCCAGGACACTGCCAGAGGGCACTGTGCTCTTTCCAGGACCTTTGGAACTTGTGTCATCTGACATTTTGTCCAGGAAGTCCCACCCCCAACAACGTTCTCCCTAGACAGGCTAAAGGGGTTTATGTTCCCCTGTGTCTACCCTTTTATACTGTTTTACACAAAAACATAAAGATAAAAAAAATAATTATAAAACTTTTTTATAAACATTTTAAGTATCAAGTTGTATGTAATTTGTGTGCTTTTGCATGCTGTCTTGCAGGTGCAGCTGATGAAGAAGACCTGCGGCTTTGACCATAGCATTGAGGATGCTACGGGCCTGCTTTACAATGTTTTAAATGTTTATAACATGCACAGCTATGAATTAGTTTGTACAGGTTTTAAAAGTTAATGAATTGCACTGTTGCCTGTTTTTAGGAAATGCATAGCTATGCAATGGGAATATCCTTAAAAGGTCAAAGGTTTTGCAGTGCACAGTATGGTATGGGTATCACTGGGGTTTTGGTATGGGACATTTAATGCATCTATGACATCATACTAAGGATCATACTAAGGAAAAGGAATGAGCAAGAAGCCAAAAAGGCTCATGAGGCTCATATCCAATCAGAATCAATAATATGATAAAGGCCGACTAGATTTAAGGTAGTTATCTACTCTAGATTTGAACTGATCTTTGTTTTTACTAATAATAACAGACAAGGGCAAACTAGTCCAAGGTTTAATTATTCCTAAAGTATAGAAATATTTATGTCTATTATTATTAAAAGATTTGCTCACTAGTTGAAGTGGTGACTTCTGATATTATATGAAAAATCTTTAAAGACTAAACCTAAATCAACCATCAGATGAGGGTCCTGTACAACATCATATAAGAACAGAAGGTCTCCCCGTAATCTTCGAGTTTAAGGGTGTACAAATCAAGCTTAGCCAGTCTATCCTCATATGATAGTTGTTGCAGTCCTACAAAGTTTTTTGTAAACCTACGCTGCACCCTCTCCAACTGAGCAACATTAGCTTTTTTATAAGGACCCCCATAGCTGGGTAACATACTCCAAGTGGGGTCTCACATACGCATTAAACAATGGCAATAACACATTGGGATGATTAGAGATAATGTTTTGTTTTATGGTCCAAATAACTTTTATTAGTTTTTTTTATAACTTCATTAATATGATGTGAAAAGTCCAAATTATTTTAAATAATAATACCAAGGTCTTTCTCATCTTTAGTCTCACTAAGGAGATGATGTCCTAACATATATGAGTTTTTTGGGTTTGAGGTACCCAAATGCATAACTTTACATTTTGAATAGTTTAACTGTATACCCCAATGAATAACCCAATCATTTATATGATTTAAATCCTGCTGAATAGTTTTAAAATCCTCCATATTAGTGCAAGGACCTCCGATCTTAATATCATCCACATATTTAACAGCTAATGATAAACAGTAGGAAGTTACATCTGATAAAAAAAGGCATGAACCTAGCACAGACCCTTGAGGGACTCCACTGGTAACACATCCAACTTCAGAGAAACATCCATTTATACGCACCCATTGAGGGGGCAATGTTTTATACTGAGTAATGTCTAGTTAGAGGTTTCACTAGCAGGTGCCAGGTGATGGAACCAGAGGAATTTCTATCAGTTGCAGACCGGCACTGTTCTAGTGAGCACCTAGTATGGGGCCACCCTGACCGATGGGATGCCACATCTAGTAGCTGTATATGCTACCTGTTTGTTGTGCTACTGGAGAGAGAGACCATAGTTAGCCACCCACAGTCAGCTCTGCTTGCTAGTTCTGTATGGCCATAATGTCTGTGTCCCCTATGGGACCCTGCCTATGCTGGTCATAGGTAGAGGATGGTTGATGATTCCCCCCCCCATAGGACACCGGGGAGAAGGTGGTGCATCTGAGACCCTTGCTGAGGACAGCAAGGTTTCTTGGGGTGGTGAGTATAACCACTGTGTCCCCTTCGGGTTACTAGGAATGTTTAAAAAGTGTTTAGAACTGTAACAGAATGCTATGTAGTGTAATCTTTTGTTTGTTCTAGTCACTCTCGGCAGCAAATAGTTAACTTTCAGGTCTCCTCTGAAACTCTTGTCAGTCATCTGGATAGAGGTTTCAAGTGGGAGGGGCCTCACAGCATCATAAGCCACAATGGAATATTGCTGTGGTTGTCAGTGGCCCATAAGCTCCACTGCCAGCTCTCTTAGCACCCTTGAGTATATGCTGTCAGGTCCTGGGGACTTGTCCACCTTTAGTGCCAGCAGCACCTTCCTCACTCTATCCTCTAGTTCTATGTCTGTGCTCCCTCCCTTCCCTCCCCTTTTCTCAATAGATGGCACCAGCACATCTTTTTCCCTAGTGAAGACAGAGGACAAGTAATTGTTCAACACCTCCACCTTGCTCTCTTCTTCCTCCACCCAAACCTCCCCTTTCCTAAGCCTAACTATCCCTTTCTTCTTATCCCTTCTCTCACTTATCTAGTGAAAGAAGGCCTTCTCCCCCCTCTTAATCTCTTTAGATATTTGAAGTTCCTTTCATGCCTTAGCTTGCTGCACTTCCTTGCCTGCAACTTTGGATGATTTTAGGTAGATTTCCTTATCCACCTCCTTTGCAGTTCTCCTCTATCTTCTGTAGGCCATCCTCATGTCCCTCACCACCCTGGCAACCTCAGAGTTGAACCAGATGGGTGATTTGGCCTCTGAGTTTTTTCCCCTATGCCTAACACACTCTGCAGTGGCAGCCAGTATTGCATCTTTGATAATGGTCCATTTCTGGTCCACACCCCATGTCCACTCTTGACTCCCTCTAGGTGTTGCCTTAGCATCTCTCCTATCCTCCTGAAGTCCACCCTCCTGAAATCCAGGATTTCGATCTTGGTGAGAATGCTTTCTCTGCCCATATCCAAATTGAACCACATTGTGCTGTGGTCGCTACCTCTCAAGGGTTCCATGACCATTATCTCTTGTATGTGCTCTGTGTTTGTGAGTACTAGATCAAGGATTGCCCTCTCCCTGGTGGGCTGAGTGACACCCTGAATCAGAAACCCACTCTGTAATGCATCCAGGATCACTTGGCTTCTGGCATAGGACATGGCTGGTGTACCCCAGTCCAGAAAGAATGAACACATCCCCATAACCAGGTGGGCCCTGTACAGCCACCAGGTAGGGGTGTGAACCTGGACATGGGGGTGGGGTGGGGGTCACATTTATTTATGTATGTATGTCTGTATTTTTTTATTTAAAAATTGGTGACCAGAAGGTGGGAGATGAGTAAATGGGGAGATGACACACAAATCAGTAACCATACTCCAGTGCAAGCTAGGGAAAGAGCACAGCCTAACCCATGAAAAGACAAATCAATAGATACCAAATGAAATAGGAATCTGTAGTGATGGACTTCCCCCCTCCCATCCACCCTGGCCTGTTTGAGAAGTAGCCCACCAACTCCAAGATGTAATGAATACATAGGAACATAGGAATATGATGGCAGAAAAGGACAGCCAGGCCCACCCAGTCTGCCCAATATGCCTTATCCCCTTAGTCCTTTACAATAGCCCTCCCCCCTTCCCAACATCTCCTTGTGTTTATCCCATGCCCTCTTGAACACTCCCACTGTCTTCTCACTCACCACATCCCTCAGCAGCCCATTCCAATTCTCTACCACCCTCTCAGTGAAGACGTACTTGCTAAGGTTACCCCTAAATTTCCATCCCCTTGATTTAGAATTCATGCCCCCTCACCCTGGGCCACTCCTTTAGCTGGAAAAGACTCTCCACAGGCATCTTATTGAGCCCCTTGACATACTTAAATGTCTCGATCATGTCACCCCTCTCCCTCCTCTGCTCCAGTGAAAACATACCAAAGTCATTCAGTCTCCCCTCGTATGGTAAATGATCAAGCCCTCTCACCACCTTCATCGTCATCCTCTGAACTCGTTGGTTCTATGACATAATAGCGAACGCAAAACAGCGATCGCTATTATGGTGAATGTATATCGCTGAAAGCAAATCGGTGATATACAATTCTGGAGACCCAAGTCATCTGAATTTAAAATACATTTTTGTGGGGGCTGTGTCCTGCGCCTTGTGCTCCCTGCACCCCCCTTACTTAGGATTCTCAACTCCAGGGGGGTGCATATCAAGTAGAGGCAAAAATCTGGATCTTGGCAAAATTTAAGTGCCGCAGCTGTGGCAAAATGTAACCCGCTCCTGATCTCTAACCCAGTACCTGCTCTGTCAGAGCTAGCCTTTCACACCACCATGCCACATGGCTAGCTCGGTGGCAGCAGGTACACCAGTGCCTGAAAACCCCTTCCCTGTCCCCCACATCCCCTCGCTATTCCTCCCTTCCATTTGCCCTTCCCCCTCGTCGCTATTCCATACCCTTGCTATCCTGCAGGGTAGCCCACCATAAAAGTTTCCAAAATGAATGGCTATATTTATAGTTGCTCATATTGGGTCACTCTTATGACAGGATACCAACTCGTTCTACCCTCTCTATGTCCTTCCTGAGGTATGGCCTCCAGAACTGGACCCCATACTCCAGATGTGGCCTTACCAGATGGGCGTACAGGGGAACTATGACCTCTCTCCTTCTGCTGGATATTCCCCTCCCTGTGCAACCCATTATCCTGCTGGCTCTTGCCACTGCCTTTCCACACTGCTTACCCACCTTCAGGTCTTGTGAAATGATGATGGCTAGGTCCTACAGACCAGGATAGATGGCATTTCATTATTCTCCATAGTTACATTGTTGTATGTTTGCTAGGTAGGTGTTTAGTGTTGTTAAGTGTATTTATAGATTACAAAAATAGATGAAAATAACAACAGATGGCTAGGTATATGCATAAGGCGCATAAGGCTAATATTATGAGTCATGTAATGGTCAAGTAACCTGGTAGCACTATTATGAATGTCAATGCAACTTGCATTTAACCAGTAAAGAACGTTAAAAAAAAAAAGGTGGCCAGGAAAGAGACACTGAGTCAGGACTCATTTCCAGGTGCAGCCAGGGGGGAGTACATTAAGATCAAGATTACAACAAAACATCAGAATACGGTTGCAGTGACACCTTGCAAGCGCAAGAACAAACCGATGTTCAAGCATGTAAACAACACTGTGAATTAAATAAGTGACTCGTAGACAAGTGCATAAGTATAAAATAAAGTGTGCAGTGCCAGTTGGAGAAGGTAACAGTACATTAGGGGTACAGAATCAGACTGTTGGCACAGCCATGCAGGTCTGTTCATCAGTTGTAATATTGATCTGAATAGGAAAAGCAGAATTCATATTAATGTTATTTATAGATTCATAGAGTCTGTCGGCAGATAAAGACCGCCGGGCCCATCCGATCTGTCCGTTACTCTAGCTCACTAAGCGACCAATGACCCTTATTGGTCATTGGCTTAGCTTTTTGTTCCTATCTTGAGTATTCCTTTTTTTCTGTCCCATTCATGTTTAAAACCCACCACAGTACAGGCTGCCACCACCTCCTGGGGCAGGCTATTCCATGCATCCACCACGCTTTCTGTGAAAAAGAACTTCCTAATATTTCCTCTTATGTGGCCACCCTTCAATCTCAGGTTGTGTCCTCTTGCTCTGGCACTACTGTTGAACTGAAATATATTGTCCTCTTCCACCTTGTTTATGCCCTTGAGGTACTTGAATGTTTCTATCATGTCACCTGTCTCCCTCCTCTGTTCCAGCGTGTACAAATTTAGGTCCCTCACTCTCTCCTCGTAAGGCTTGTGATGTAATCCATTCACCATTTTGGTCACCCTCCTCTGCACTGTCTCTATTTTGTCAATGTCCTTTCGAAGGTGTGGTCTCCAGAACTGTACACAGTATTCAAGGTGAGGTCTCACCAGGGTCTTGTGCAGTGGAACCATTACCTCCCTCCTTCCGCTTGTGATTCCCCTTCCAATACATCCTAACATCCCACGGCCTTTCCCACTGCCTTGGCAGTCTGCCTAGTGGCTTTAAAATCATCTGTGATTATGACCCCAGTCCCTCTCCTTCTTAGTTACTGTCAGCAGCTCTTCCCCGCATCCTGTAGCACGCTCCAGGGTTCCTGCTCCCCACATGCATGATTTTGCATTTCTTTGCATTAAACCTTAGCTGCCATGCCCCTGACCATTTCTCCAACCATTCCAGGTCCCTTCTCATCCTTTCCACCCCTCTGGGGTATCCACCCTGTTGCAGATCTATGTGTGTTATTGAATTTAACAGAAGATTTTCATTACAGAAGTAAAAGTGGCATATCATTTTCAGTCAACATTTATTGAATACTGGCAAGCCTCCTTTTTATGGCTGCAGTGGGCGGAGCCTTCAGCCGACTTGCGGTAACTCTAAAAACGAGCTACCGGAGTGACACCATGTAATGCTTCCAATCTGGAGTTGCAGAACGATCATTCAGCAACTCCAAAACAGTCCGCTGTGGGTGCACTATTTCTTTTGCCGACAGAACACAGCACAGTCCTCTGTGTCCAAGATGGTTGCTGGAGCCCCGTGTGCATGCGCGAGTCGTCACGCATTCATATTGAACTCTGGTGGCCATCTTGGCCATGGCAGACTGTGCCATGTTCTGCCGTGACTTCAGTGAGCTCGGCTGCAGTTGTATCAGCTCTGGCCAGATCTTCTTGAAAGGGGGAGAGCTTGAGAGAAAAAGACTGACGTGAACTGTGGGAGAGATGCTGCAGTTGGCAAAGCTGACAGAAATGAGCAGGCAATGAAGCATCAGAAAATCATGAGGAGGGAACAGAGAAGCCATTGGAATGTGTCTAAAGCAAATAAAGTTTTACAGCATGACATTGAAGACATCTTACCACTTACAACGGAGAAGGCAAGCATGGACAGAGCGGAGGAATGGAGCCAGAGCTGACACTGTCCCACTGAATGGGAGTCTGAGCCTCAGCAAACTCCAGCTGAGTAGAAGCAGCCCAGAACACCTCCTCTCCAGCCCTGGTATCTGATCATAGCCCATCCCCCTCTGCTGTAAGCTCTCCAACTTTGATCTCTCCATGAAGTCGAGCCCTGTGGTAGTGAAGGTGGACCCCTGGGCTCAAACCTGTCTCAGAGTGTTTTTGTATCCCAATCCAGGTTCCCCAAAGTGAACCCTCCACCAGCTTGCTGATCTTCCACTAGGGAGCATTGTTTTCAGCTCATCGCCGGCTAGCAGGCACAGCTCAGGGCAGTAAAGCCAAGGGGATCACCCAGGCGGGGAAGGAAAATGTCATGAAAAACCATCCCAGTCCCATTCAGGTCAAGAAGGCATCCAGAGGGGGTGCCAGCAGGGTCAAGGGTCTCTCAGTTCTCCAGGAATATAGACCAGAGGATGACCAGGAGAGCTGAATGGGTGGAATAAGGTTGGCCTCAGAGCCATGTCACACTGGAGAGGAGCCCCCTCAAACCCCCCTAAGGTACCAACTGCACCACAAAAACCAAGAAAGGCAGCTCAACAGATAGCAAGCCTGGGAGGTGAACCTGTCCCAGAACATTTTCTTACCCCTGATCCAGATTCCCTAGAGTGAACCCTCCATCAGCTTGCTGAATTTTGGCTTGGAAGCATCA
The DNA here is from genome assembly GCA_016271365.2 of Neoceratodus forsteri. Taxonomy (NCBI): domain Eukaryota; kingdom Metazoa; phylum Chordata; order Ceratodontiformes; family Ceratodontidae; genus Neoceratodus; species Neoceratodus forsteri. Next base: position 228,165,993 of record JADMNL010000025.1, on the reverse strand, counting down.
TTTTCAGCTTGTCACCAGCTAGCAGGCGCAGCTCGAGGCATTAAAGCCAAAGGGATCACCCAGGCAGGGAAAGAAAACTATGAAAGTCCCTCCCAGTCCCATTCAGCTCAAGAAGATATCCAGGGGGGTGCCGGTGAGTTTGAGGTTCTCTCAGTTCTTCAAACAAATGGACCAGAGGATGACCAGGAGAGCCAAATGGGAGGAAGGAGGGTACACTTGGCACCACATCGCACTGGAGAGGAGACCCTGAGAACCCCTTAGGGTGCCAACTGCACCATGAAAACCAAGGAAGGCAGATTACTAGATAGCAAGACTATTCATCTCCAGCATCTGTGTCTCAAACCTGCAGGGACCTCCACACCCAGCAGCAGCGGTGCATGGTCTCCATCCTTGCAGCTTCAGCAGCAGCACAGAGAGGAGAGTGGCATCACTGGTGGGATCTGTGGTGGAGACCATCTCCATGGCTGAAATCCCAGACCTGGATTTCAGTGATGGGGAGGGTGAGGATGACACATCCTGTACCACAGATCTGGACTATTACACAGAACTCAAGATCACTGAGTGAGTCCTGCAGGTTAGCCAGCTCTTATTCTCACCTATCCAGGTTCCAGAGACACCAATCAGGTGCGAGCAAATGATGCAGGACACAACATTAAAGACTGTGAATAAGAGTCTGGTGCTGACATTGGCACAGCTTTGTTTGTACTGTCACTAGGACTGGTGCTGACACAGAGACTGGTGCTGATACCGAGAGACTGGTGCATGCATTCAAACTGCCTGTTACCATCTTTGTCACTAGCACGAACATGGAGATTGGGACTGGTGCTGACAATGACAAACTGGTGCAGATAATGGTCCAGACAGTGAAACTGCCCTTTGTGCTGTGCTGGGCCTGGTGCTGACACAAAGACTGGTGCTGGTACTGAACTGAGAGACTGTTGCATACATTGGCACAGCCTGGTGCCGTCATTGTCACTGGCAATGGACATAGAGACTGGGACGGGTGCTGATAGTGAGACTGCCCATTTATGGCACCAATAAGACTTAGAAATTACTCCGTCACAGTACAATGGCACATATTGGCTCAGGCACTGGTGTTAACACTCACAAATGGGGGTCCTGGCACTGGAACATACACCAGTGTTTACAGTGGTGCCGTTACAGGCATGCAAATACTGGTACTGTACTGACACTGTCGGTATTACACAGACACTGGCATAAACTTTAATTTAGAGAACAGATAACTAAAATTGATTTTTTTATTTATGACTTTGTTAACTGGATAGGTGCACTGATCTCAGGGACTGTTTTCAGGCACAATCCGGGCCACGTAAGGCAGCACAGAGTAGAAGCATCAAAATAACAAGAACGTAACAAGAGCAGGTAATACATAGTGAAAGGTTACAGATGTTACATTTGGCAATACATGGTGGCAGTAGTGGCAAACTAATATGCTTTGTGCTATTATATTTACAACATTACGTAACTTAAATGTTTTTGAGTTTTATTTATTTTCACCTGTTATTCTAAACAGATGGCGCAGTACTTTTTCATTGTGTCTTTTAAAATTGTCTGACTGTCCCCAGCTGGCCTCACAGTTACTGGGTTTGTGACAGCAGTCAGTTGTCATGGTAAGCACAAGGAGCATAAACAAGGACACTATGAGATCAACTGGGGACAGTCAAATGCTTTATATATAGACTTGTTGGACAGGTTACCAGTATGTTTTAAAAACACTAGAACAGAAAACTGAAATGAAAATAAATGCATTCTCTAGTGAATTGTAATGGCTGAAACATTATGTTTATGAAAGCGTGAACCGAAACTCAGAGCTGGTAATTAACCTTTGTCTTGCCAGGTAGAATCCAGTTGAGACTGCAGTGGTTTTTAAGCCTGCCCTGTTCAGATGTATGAGTTGCATCATGAGCACAGAGAATTATCATTCATGGAAGCATAGCCAATACAACACAATACCACAGGTACACAATTATAGTTTAAGGTACACAGTGCATCTACAGTACATGCTTAGCTGCATATACACGTGTATTGGACACTGATGGGACAGTTTAACAATAAGAGAAGAATTCACTTAGTTTACTATCAAGGATCTAGAATTGTTATTTTTAGGTCTTACTGTACCCTGTTCCAGAGCCAGGGAGCCAGGAAACCAACAGCTTTTTTCCCCTAGTTCTTGTCTTTGTTCTTGGGACTGTCAGAGGCAGGGACAGGAACTTGAGCTTGTACTGGAAATCAGTGTGTTTACGAGGGCATACAAGTATGCAGGTGCTTTACTCTGAAGAAACTTACAGATGAAGTTGATACCTCTGGGACTGCTTTCTGATGTAGGGAGTGGCACCCAACTGCTCTATTTATACAATGCATGTTGAAGTCAAACCTTGCATATAAATTATTTATTTAACCACTGAAGCATTCTAAATGAAGATAAATCACTTACAGTGTATGGTTAGGGTCTGTTATGCATGGAAATGAATACACTCAAAACCACTGTTGTGCCATAGCAGTGACATCACTACTATGCTACAATAAAAAGTAATTGTAACATGGCACAAATGTGAGAATGGTGAGGAGCAACGGGGATAGGACAGAAGGCGTCACGTGGTACAGGAGCAACACGGCATTATGAGACGATAATGCTGTGTTGCTTCTGAACTACAGAAAGCAGCCACTAGAATGAAATTAGCACTGTTTGCAGTTCTCACCACTAAAAAATAAGAGCAACACACTGTGGGAAGAGCAAGACAGTAGGATAGATAGGCAGAGGGAGAAATAGAAGCGAGGGACATAGCTAGTGGTAGAAAGACGGATGTAGTGAACATGACATCCGGCAATGCATTTAACTGTAACAGTTTCACCGTCCACGGAATGGTAAACTTCAACTATGGAGGAGGAATGACACACCCAGATGATACCACAGACATGGGATAAGTCAGAAAAGGTAAAGAAACCAGTAGTGGGGAAGAGCGAGAGAGAGTGAGCAGGATAGAAAAAGAAATTCGAGTGAGGAAATGACGTTGCCCGTATGCAAATCAGACATGCACACACTGTGCAAAGAGCGAAATCGGCAGAATCACAGTCATCCTAACTTAAATTACTAATTAAAGACCCGCACAGAAATTGTTCAAATGTGCAGCAATCGTAAAGAAACAAGCAACAGTTCAGTGGATCGAAAAACAAGAATAACCACATATGTTAACAGAGTACTGTTGAAAAATGGGAAAGTAACATTAAAAATCACAGCAGGCCATATCACTCTCCTAGTCTTTTCTGTTGTATGAGTAGCAAGATGTGTGAGTCCATAGTAAGCATAGTGATGTCCATGTTACAAGCACATTAATCCCCTCTGAAGGTGGTGGCATCTAATGAGAGTTAATGCATGGTTGACGTTGCACGACCGGCCTCCAGCCCTCGCCCCCAACGTCCCAACCATGCATTAACTCCCCATTAGATGCCACCTTCATCGGTGATTAATGCTTACTTGTACCACAGGTCTGATGTCACCACTGTGGTACAACTTTCCGGTTCCCAAATCTAAGTGTGAAAACACAAAAATGTAAATTCCCACTCAACCCCAAGTAAAGGCAATTATATATACGGACAGTATATTCTTTTTATTTTTCTTGTGCTCATAAACTTGTTTCTTTTTGTTATGTTTCAGAACCAAGTATTCCTTCATCAGACTGTGAGCTTTCCACTATTTGTTTATACATCCATGTAAACAATTTTCTTGTTCCTTTTATCCATTTGCTGTAAAAATATAATAATAAAGATTTTGTTATATCGGTGTCTGTGTATTTCATTTGCCTGAACAATAAGTGAATTATAAGCTTCTCAAAAAATTATAAATATAAATAAGCAGGGGGAACACACCTGATCAATTACTTCTGATCCAACACAAATATGCAATGGGTGTGTGTGTGTGTGTGTGTGTGTGTGTGTGTGTGTGGTGGGGAGGGGGTGGGGTGGGGTGGTGGTTGCGGCTAAACAACCAACCCTGTAAAGTTCAAAATAATATTTTCAGTTTTTCTGCTAGGTCATAACCAATTCTTTGAATTTATACTTATAAATCAGATTATCATTACCTTAGCAAAGGTACCGTACTAACTTCTCTTTGAAAATTCTTTCGCTACTGGTACCGTGCTTTGAATTATTTAACTGTTTTGTGGATTTTTTTCCTCCCCAAAAAATCTAAGTGCCAGTATTTTTTAACCCCCCTTATCCTGCACATGTTTTAGCCACCAAGGGACTGATACAGTTGTCATTATCCTGCTGATCCCACTAATAGACTGACAGACTGCAAGCAGCTGGGAGAAGAACTTCATTGACTGTGAATTACATGGCACAGTTGTTTAAGGTAAGCTCCATTAGTTCTCAGGTCAGGGTTTGTTTGTTCACTTTGCGCGGCTGGAAGAATTGCCAGTGAGCCTTCAGTGGCTCAGTGCTGTGCTCTACTTCTCTCTCACTGGGACATATTTTTCTTTCTGAAAACATACTACTGTATGTAAAACATAAAACACGGATGACCATGCTCCCAAATGAGCTTGTGTTTCCATCTCAGGGTTGAGATCACATCAGAGACCTTTCGAGCTTCACTGTCAAGGTCTCTATGATGTCATCTCAGTCCGCCAATGAAAACACAGTCTTGACGTGTGTGAGTGCCCATATATTATTCTATATATCTTCATTTTGGCCATTTATCCTCACTTTAAACAAGCCACAAAGGAACACTTAAGCAATGGGAGAGCAGCTTTAACAATTCCTGATGAAAACACAGTATCCTCTGCTGCATTCAAAACAGAGTGCTGAAATTAAACAAAAGCTGTTACATCTTCTGAAAAAAAATTTCATGATTTGCCATTTAAAATACATTGTATAAATTGGGTGCACAATGGTCTAGCTTCAGGTATGCCACTTGTCATCACTTGTGTGTGTGTGTGTGGGGGCAGGCCTTATATAACTCACTTGTGGCTCTGCCTTTTGAGATTTATTGTCTTGCCCCCTCACTCACACAGATAAAGGGCATCTTTTGAGTCAGACAGGCCATTGCAAATCCAATATAGATATCTAAATAGTAGGACAGAGTTGGCAGATTAGATATGAACCTCAGAGCCATGAGGTAAACAATATATAAAGTTTTTAAGCTGACCCTTAGAGACTCATCCATATGTCAGCAAAATGCAGCCATGACAGGAAACCAGCAGAGAGAAGCTTTTTCCTGGCATGTTTTGGGAAACAAGACTTAATTCTGTATAAAAACCTAGACATGCAATAAAGTGAGTTTGCAATTGTTGGGACACTTTAAACTAGTGTTGCTCAGATAGTGCTTTTGTGGATCCTACCACTATCTGTCAGATAGTGCTGGTATTCTAACTTGGATCCTTCCAGATATCCTCCCAAAGACAGATGCAGGGTCCAGGGTCAGACAGTGATGGATCCTAGTTTGTATCCAGGTATCCTGGTTAGGATACATGGATCCTAGGGCAGATAGTTTGGATCTGGGGCCAGATAGTGATGGATCCTAGGTCAAATAGTTAGGATCCAGGGTCAGATAGTGATGGATCCTGGTTAGGATCCAGGTATCTTAGTTAGGATCCATAGATCCTAGGGCAGATAGTTAGGATCCAGCACCAGATAGTGATGGATCCTGGTTAGGATCTGACGGCCAGATCCACAGGCAGATAGTGGAAGTATCCAGCAGATCCACTATCCTGGTATAAAAGGCAGGTATCTGTGGATCCGGATTCATCCGGATCCATCTGAGCAACACTACTTTAAACAGCAATATTTAGTTGTGATAGATGACCAGTGCAAGTCCCATGATCTTGCCTGATCTCCTTTAACATAGGACTAGTGGAAACTCCTGCATAATGGCTGTCCAGGCCACAAAAATCACACTATTTCAAAGCCAACTTTCAGAACAACCTTAATGCCCCATCTAAATTCTCAAAGGTAATTCACTCCCTTTTGACACTGTCACCCAGTTCGCCCCCTCCCAAGTCCTTCTGGTAAATGATTCACCTGTGTCTGACCCCTCCTCTGTTGCTGCTCACTTCAATGAGTTCTTCATGTCTTCTGAGCTCCTTTCTACTCCCCCTCCGGCCTCTTCTGCTCCATCGCATGTTCCCCCTCCTCCCCTCTCCTCTACTCCTGGGGTTTCCTTCCCCCTTGTTACTAACCAGGAAACTCTGACTGCCATTTCCTTCCTCAACCTGTCCAAGTCCAACCCTGATGGACTGGACCCAAAAATCCTCCATATATCCACTCCTACCATAGCATCTCCTCTGACTCATCTACTCAACCTCTCCTTCTCCCTCAGTGCTGTTCCTCAGTCTTGGAAGTTGGCCAAAGTTCTTCCCCTTCACAAAGGAGGTGGGGGGGCATTTCTCCCCTGGTAACTTTTGGCCAAGCTCCCTCCTCCCCTCTCTTGATAAGCTGCAAGAGAAACATGTCTTCACCGATTCTCTGATTTCCTCTCCACCAGTTTTTTCTCCCCATTCCAGACTGGCTTCTGGGAGCACCACTCCAGCATTTCCTCTTTGCTGCATGCAACTGATTCTGTCTTCTTAGGGATGGATCGGTGGCAGATCAAGTCTGCCATCTGTATTGATCTGGCCAATGCCTTTGATATGATGTCCCACCCACTCCTCCTGGATAAGCAGAATTCTGCTGGCCTCTCAGCTCCCACTGTCAGCTGGTTCTGTTTTTACCTTATGGGCCATCTACAGTCAGTACAGGTTGGTAGCACCCTATCATCCCACTTCCTACCCAGGCTCAGGTTCCATAGGGCTCCTTCTTGGGTCCCATACTCTTCTCCATTGTTCTTAATGACCTCCCCTCTGCCTGTGTCAACTCGCATAGTCACATGTATGCAGATGACACAGTCATCTACACCTTCAGTCCCTCTGACAGCTTTGGAAGGTCTGCTCTGGCAAGACTTCTGCAATGTCCTGCACTAGTTACAATACAACCAACTCCAGGCCAACACAAAAAAACTGTGGCCATGATTTTGCACTAGCCAGAAACTGGCCAGACTCCCTACTCTGCCTGTCTTCTCTGCATTAGATTGCTCCCCTCTAGAAGTGTTTCAATCCTTCAAGTACCTTGGACTGTGGCTAGACAGCAAGCTAGACTTCTCTGCCCACATTAATGCCATCTGTGCCAAGCTCTGCCCTATACCTGGTGTCATGTACCACAGTAAAGTTTGTCTCCACAGGTTCACCAAGAGCTTGTTACCAAAATGGTGCTCTCAGTCATTGACTATGCAGGCTATCCTAAATACAGTAAAGGTTAGGGTTAGATGTATAAATAAATAAATGCCATATAAGGCAGTGTAGTTGTGATAGTGTGTGTGTGGCAATGCTCTGTGTGTGTAGACAGTGCACTGCTATGTTATAGTGGAATATACAGTATATGTGTATATGTATTTGTGTGTGTGTGTGTGTGTGTGTGTGTGTGTGTTTGTGTATCACAACAATTAGAAAGTGCAGTTAGGTGACTCAGTGGTTAGTGCATAAATTGCTAGTCTACATTGCCTTGCTATTTAGATCAGTTTCAGTCTTATTTATGTCATTGCTGATTAAAATGAGGTGTCTAGTGACAACCCCCCACCCTCCAATGTCCTCGGAGCCTGAAAAGAAGAAAACAGTCCCTTGATGTCTTTTTTTTTATTTGTAAAAATGTGTGTAGACCAGTGCACTGTTATGTTATACTGGAATTTATATGCATATGTGTATATAGGTATCAGTCAGTGTGTGTGTCTCAACAATTAGAAAGTGCAGTTAGGTGGCTTAGTGGTTAGTGCAAAAAGTGCTAGTCTATATTACACCATTATCTAGATCAGTTTTGGCCTTATGAATGTCATTGCTGATTTATTTATTTTTTTATTAAACATTTTTTTCAAGATATATAAGAGTCTAGGCAACATTAAAACATCATTCAGTGTCCATGATAAAACATTACACAGACCATAGCACATGTTAATAGGCTCCATAAAATGTTCCTATACATTTATACACAACTCCCCCAAATCTACAATGCCTAAGTTGCACATTTGAAGGAAAAGTTAACCCTTTTATCATTAACCATCATACAAAAACATAACAACCAACAAGTCGGAATATTTAAGAAAAGGTGGTGTCAGCCCCACCTAAGCTATATAGCAATAACAGAGAATATCAAAATGAAGGCCTAAAAGAATAAGAGGCCCCAATCTAAAAATGGGTATGAGGCCCCATTCATGCTTCATCCTCACCCATCCTCTCCAAATGCCAACTGATCTAATATCAAAATACCCTCAATCTCCTCTATAATTGACAAGAAAGGGTACCATCTTGCCCGATGTTGTTCTACATTGGCAGTCAGACGGGCAGTTAAATGTTCCATCTGTCAAATTTGTTTACAGTTTACCAACCACATATCAATAGTGGGGGCAGTGCAAAGCCAATCCTGTGTAATTGCTTTCAGGGTGGCTGCTACTAATATAAGAAACAGATCTCATTTTGCACCACTACTCAGGCCCTGCAGAGGCAACCCCAACACCATATGAAATCCTCATTTCCCCCTTTTAACTTTACTCCTCCGCATCATCCTGTATCTTACTACTATAATGCCCCTGTCTCCTAGTCATAATCTTTCCAAGTTGTCCATGATAATATTATCACTTATGACCTAACCAAATTGTTATTTGCATAATGTAAATGATAACTCTCTTTTACCTTAATTTTGTTCTTGTCTTTTGTTATTTATTCCACTGTTGTCTGTAATGTAATCAGCAGCCTACTCTGTAGTCCTACCTTTGAATAGTTGTGATCTTATATATTGTAACCTGTTATCATAATGTTTTGTTTTGTACCCTCCGGTCATGCCTGAAAATAGTCATTGTTATGGTTAGTGCACCCACCCAGTCATCAAAAACTAAATAAATAAATATGAAGAAAATCAAGTTGAACAGGCACATTCAACACTTTCATAATAAAATGACAGACCTCATTCCAAAAAACAGACAATTGTGGACATCCCCAAAAAACATGATGAGGAGTGCCCTTTTGACCGCACATTCCACAACACAGATAGGTTGGAGTAGTCCCCATATGAAAAGTTCTATCCGGTGTAAGAAAATATTGTACTATAACTTTCCATTTGAATTCACACCAGGTAGCCATTCCTGTGGTTTTAGGTATCATGTACCAAATTGAAGTCCATAAATTATCTAATGGGGATATATTAGCTTCTTGTTCCCAAAGGGTCTGAACTCATAACATCTGAACTGAACCAATACCCTTATTTAGAAGTGCATAGAATTTGGAAACTAAATGTGTATTGGAGGACTGTTCAGTTGCCTTCTTCACTTCCCATAGTAAGATGTGGGGTGCCTCCGATAGGGTCTCCATCTGACCTTGTGATAATAAAAAAAATTCTCACTTGAAGACAAAACAGATCTGAAGGAGGTAAATGAAATTGATGCTGTAATTGCTGGAATGATAATATCTGTTCACCCTCCAAAAACTGGCCAAAGAAACAAAGTCCCCTATGCTCCCAGCTACAAAAGCCTAGATCTAACTTTGCTGGGATAAACCAGGGATGATGCTGAATGGGGATGTTATTGCTGATTTAGATGAGGTGTCTAGTAGCAAACTCCACCCTCCAGTGTTTCTCGGCACCTAAAAAGAAGAAAACAGCCCCAATGTCTTTTTTATTAATCTGTAAAAATGTGTGTTGACAGTGCACTGTTATGTTACACTGAAATATATATCCATATATGTGTATATATATTAGTCAGTGTGTGTGTGTGTGTGTGTGTGTGTATCACAACAATTAGAAAGAGCAGTTCGGTAGCTCAGTGGTTAGTGCACAAATTGCTAGTTTACACATTCCTCACTGCCTGCAATACACTTTTTTGCAGCTGTATTGGCCCTTGCTAGAGTTTGTTTTGGAGTGTAATGTTGCTTTAAATGAACTGGGCATCCAGACACACTTGAATTTAAATCAAAAGGTCATATAAGGAGTCTTTGGTCACATGGAGTCAAGTTGAATCTATGATTAGGCTCAATATCCTGTCAAGTCAGCTTCAGTAGTCGAGTATCTTTGACTACTGTGATGTAGTTTATAATGCTGCCCTCAAGTCCTCCTTAACCAGATTGGATTCCCTCTTCAACTCCTTCTGTCACTTCACTCTTGACGCTCCACCTCGCACTCACCACTGTGATCTATACCACTCCCTCGTGTTCCCTTCACTTACCAACCATCGTCTGTCCACATTGCTAAGTTCTCCTCTAAATTCTGATTCAACTCTTTCTCATCTTACCTCTCTTCTGCTCGGTCTATCCCCTTGCCCCCTTTACACTCACTTAGATCCACTGACACCCGGACTCAGGCTATCCCCTGCAGACTCCCCTCTGCTGGCCAGGCTGCTTTTTTCCACAACTTCCCCAAACTCTGGAACTCAATACCACCACAAATCAAACATTCAGCATCCCCCCACTCTACCTCAACTGCCCTATCAAATTACTACTCCTCAAATTGCTCATGTACCTGATCTGAGCAGCTCAACCCTGTTCTGCTTTACCACCTGACTAAGGCTGCTACAGTGTCACATGTTACTGCAGCTGCTAGCACTGTTATCCAAATTTGCACTTAACTACTGTTTTGATTCTTATGAAAATGCTTAAATGACTGCTAAATTGTCTGTATCGTATGTATATTGTTCCCTTATACTTATGTATGTGTGTATTAAACACTGTACGAATTGATTGTACAGACTCTTTATGTTATGTAATGTGAGTTAATTATTTTCTACGAATTGCATTATTCTTATGAGAATTGTTCTCTGTTTATATGTCTCCCCTTCCCCGTTCCCCCAGAACACATCATGAGGGAGCAACTTGTTGTTTAGTGTGCCTTTTTTGTGAAACATTTCAATAAATAAAGAAATAAATAAAGTATGAAACTTAACTATTGACAAAAATGTGAGAAAAAAAAGCGTCAAGAAATGAAAGAAACAACATCAGTATTATTTAGTTTTTGACATTACACTTCACTGCTAGCTTGCTTTACAATGTGGGTTCATGCAACAGTGCCTGGTTGGTCATTGGAAGATGGTAACCAGACATGGTTTTATTAAATTCCGAAAACACAGTTCTTTCTGACAGCCTACACTCTGCACGCACGACTTTACATAAAAAAATGCCAAGGTCAGAGAGATGAAAAAGACATGGAGAAAGAAGTAGCAGTTGTTGCTGTCAAGATGCCAAGAACACTAAATTATTGGTTTGTAAGTGCCCAGATGCCAGCTGCATCAGTACCTGTTTAAAATGAAAGCAATGTCTCTACCGAAAATATTACTGCCAACTGCACTGCACCTGTCAATGGCACCAATACAGTAGGTGATCACAAATGTGGGCATACAGCCTCATTGATGCTGGCTTTCTCAGAGTTAGATATAGCCATGGATGTTCAATTACCGCATCACTGCCAGAACTTATATGTTCTTTGGCCAATGTTGATCCCCCTACAGCTGCTACCCCTGCACCCCTGGAGGATGAGGTCTACTCTGATATAACAAACATCTGCAGAGCTGTTTCTCATACACAGCAACAGCGATAGCAACATCATGCATTCTCTACTGAGAATACCTGGGTCATAACAGCTGACCCACTGTCTGAATCTGCTGTCTCTTTGTCTCTCTGTGAAAGGATCAATGGGATGCTACAGAGACCCCCCCCTTTTTCTAAACTCCTTTAAAGTCTGTTGCAACAGCATACATTCTACTTTCTTTCTTTTTCTTCTAAGTCCCTGGTTTCCCCATCAGACAGGAAGGCCACCTATCTGATGTCCTATCTATCCTTGAACTGCTTGTGGTCTCAAATCTAAATTTCAGATCCTTGGACATATTGCTCCTCCTCCATTTTCTATTGCGCTTGGTAAAACATTTCTTTTTCCTTTAAAAAAGAAAGCTGTGAGGTTTAAATACAGTACGTGTCTTTAGGCTGTTTTGAGCCTTGTTTTGTTGAAAGAAATGAACCTTGCACAGCCTTGTAAACAGCTGTAACTGTGCTCAAGTGAAGAAGTAGTTTCAGATAGCAGCCATAGAGTTTATGTAAAACAAAAAAACAAAAAGAAACCCTACAAAAGTCCTGATAAAGCCTGCACAATGCTGAGACAAACTAATTTAGGAATAAGGCTTTAAAATGTACCTGGAAAGAGTCTAAGTTAAAAGGAAACAACATAAGAAATGGCATTTTATCTTTGTAGCATAAGTTTGGCAACAGATAGATGTCTTAGCACAACAGTTCCTTTGAGAAGCCTCATTTTGCAAATGTTTGTTTTTGTAATATGTTTTAAACCATGTATATTAAGCCTAGGTTGTTAGAATTCAGTGAGAGAACCTTTATTAGGTAAATAGAAATATATTTACCCTTATGTTTGAACACTGAACTTAGACTGGTGTTTGTCCTGAGTGCCCTCTGATTCTCTTTAGCTTCTGCTTCATTCTCTATAGAGCCAGCCGGCCATTTTTACATCATCTTTATAGGCAGAGAGCTGAAGGGAGGAGTCAGTAGGACACTGGGACAACCCATTCTTTGGTATTTTTGTTTTTATGATGTTAAAACACAACTGAACTAACCAGAAACATTAGATTATTGTATTGAATATGCCTGATATTATATAACTGGTTATATGTGCCTGAATTAAAAAGTTTTGCTAATAAAAATACAAAAGGGGAGGAGACTTCCCATCATGTGACTAGCTAGCACTATATAAGAAGGACATCTTCTGTTAAAAGATCAGATCATCATAGGGATCAGCAAGGAGCTGACCCATTCCTGACACTAGTACCTCCTAGTGGTGAAAACTTGTTATTGCAGAATTATATTTTTATTTTGGATTTTTCTCCTCTTTTATTTTCTTTGTCGACAAGTTCGCTTAATTTACTTATTTGAATGCTGAATAAAAGCTACCTTTTGGTTCTTTATCCTGGTGTCCTTGTGTGTGAATCCCACTAACCTCTTACACTGGTGTGAGAAGTGGGATTTCTTCAAGGAATTTGCTTGGAGGTGGAATACCGGACCTGGTATTGTGGTACACCATGACCGAACCAGCAGCAGTTACCAGCCAACCCAGTCCAGGTGGAGTCCAGACCCGCAGGATGGCTGAAATCATGCAAACGGTCTTATTGCCTGGGTTGCCAGCTGTAAGACGGAAAGTGACAAAGAGAGAGGAAGAAGAAAATGGAGGAGGAGGAGGAGGAGCTACTGCCTTGGAAGGAGAGGAGGCAGAGGAGAGACCACCTGAAGAGGTACATGACCTACTAAAGTGGTTATGTATACATCAAATGGACCTAGAGAGACAACGGGAAGCAGATCGCTTGCAGAATGAGGCCTGGTGGGCAGACACTTTAAGGGCCATCCAGACATTAGGTACATCAAGACCCCTTGCACCTACAGATCCAGAGGGGCCAAAGAATATTAAATTATCCAGACTAACTGAGTCCGATGACATCGAGGCATATATAACAACATTTGAACGTGGTGGCAGAAGCTTGTCGCTGGCCTAAGGAACAGTGGGTAAAAGCGGCTAGCCCTTATTTATCAGGGAAGGCACAACTAGCCTATAGCCATCTGGACAGTGCCCATCTGAATGACTATGACTATGTTCGTCAAACAATATTGAAAGATATGACATCAGTGTGGAAACCTACAGACAGAGATTTAGAACTTTTAAATATCACACTGCAACGTCCCCCCAAGAGGCCTATACCCGCCTTAAAGACTTAAGCCATAAATGGCTACAGCCTATCTCCAGAAGGATGGAACAAGTAATGGAAGACATTACACTGGAACAATTTATTAAAATTCTCCCACAGGACGTTCAGATGTGGGTGAGGGAACATCGGCCGGAGTCAGCTCAAAAAGCCATCACCTTAGCAGAAGACTGCATTACAGCAAGACCTTCTAGAACAAAAGGATACTCCGGAACCCTTGGATCCTCACCCATGGTAAGACCCATTTCTACTATTACTCATTCTGGGACTATACCTAGTGCTGGGGGAAGTACTGAAGGGACAAACCCATTAGGGTGGGGAGAGGACATAATCCTAATATTATATGTCATGAGTGCCAAGATAAAGGACATATTGCTAGGTATTACCCAAGGAAAAAGAAAGAGAACGCCCATTTTGCCCTTGTTAACTGGGGTCAATACCTGACTAAAGCACAAGTAAATGGGAAAGAGGTCCCTGCACTCTTAGATTCTGGGAGCAAACAGATTTTGATACAAACTGCTTTATTACCTAAAGAAAAAAATAAGGGCATGACCACAGTGACTTGTATTCATGGGGATATTCATGATTATCCATTACAGCGTGTCAATTTAAATATTCAAGGGCAGGTACAAGAAATGGGTGTTGGATTGGTCCCAAACCTACCTATACCTGTAGTGATTGGACGTGACCATCCTCATTTTGAGACTCTGATGGTTACTGACTCTAATGTGACTGCTGTCACCACTGGACCAGAAAACAGACATCAATCCTGCCTCAAGCGTTTCCTTTTGAGGATGACATTTTTGATTGCCCTGGTAAAGACAGAAAGTCCAAAGTAGAAAGAAGAAGGGCAAAGTTACAGTGGAACTGTAAAAAGGACATTTCAAACATTATGAACCATCCCAATGATAATGAAATGTTTAAAAATGAACAAACAAATGAAGTTACATTGGATCCTTGTTTTTTACAGGTGGTAAAGGCAGATGAAAAAGTGGAATACCCTAGATATGTGATTTTTGATCAATTGCTGTACCAAGAATGTAAAAACCCTAAGACAGAAATGGTATCAGAACAGTTAGTAGTACCTCTGAAATATCGACAGCAATTAATTACCCTTGCTCATGACATTCCTATGGCAGGCCACTTAGGGAGGGATATGACCCTGAGTCATTTGTTGTATGCTATTTTTGGCCAGGAATTCATGAACAAGTGGCTACTTATTGTCAAAGCTGTCTAGCATGCCAGAAAGTTTCCACTGTCACAAAATCAGACAAGGTACCCTTACAGCCCCTTCCCTTGATAGATGTCCCTTTTTCACGCATAGCAATGGATATTGTAGGACCATTACCAAAGAGTAGCAAGGGTAACCGTTTCATTCTTGTGGTATGTGATTACGCCACAAAATACCCTGAGGCAGTGCCCTTGGGAACAATCACAGCCCCTAGAATAGCAGAGGAACTCCTAAAGATATTTAGTAGAGTTGGAGTACCCAAAGAAATACTCACTGATAGAGGCAGCAATTTTCGATCCTGTTTGCTAGCACTTCTCTACCAGTCACTGGGTATTGGGGCAATATATACATCTCCTTACCACCCACAAACTGACGGGCTTGTGGAACGGTTCAATAAAACATTGAAGAAAATGCTCATGAAATATGTGCAAGATGAAGGAAAATCTTGGGATCTTAATTTGCCATATTTGATGTTTGCATATAGGGAGGTACCGCAGGCGTCCACGGGTTTCTCCCCATTTGAATTACTATATGGGAAGAATCCAAGGGGACCCTTGGATGTTATGAAAGAGAAATGGGAAGGTAAGAAGGGATTAGAGGGTACCCCAACATTAGAATATATTACTCATTTGAGACAAAAACTGACTAAATATATCACTTTGGCACACCAGCATAACAAAGAAAAACAAATAGACCAAAAAACTTATTATGACCAAGGAGTGGGACATTAGATTTTAAAAACAGGGTAAAAAGTGTTACTGTTGTTACCCTCTTCAGAAAGTAAACTTACTATGAAATGGCAAGGACCATATGTTATCCGTCAACAAACAGGTCCAGTAACATATGAAATCGAAATGCCAGACAGTTGGAAGAAAGTTCAAATATACCATGCTAACCTCCTTAAAAAATGGTATGACAGAAATTCTACCTCCGTATGTTATGCCTGTCCGGAACAATCACACTGTGAGTTAGAACAGGCATATACAAGACTGGAATGTGTGGGAGGGTCTGAAGACTTAGTGGTAAACCCCGATCTTGCAGAATCACAAAAGAAGGATCTAGAAGCAGTAATAAAAACCTTCAAGGAAACTTTTTCCTGCCAGCCAGGAAAAGCAGTGGGGGTAGAACATGATATACATATAGCGCAGGAGACAGCCATAAGACAAAAACCTTACCGTCTGCCTGCAAGGTTAAGGGGAGAAGTTATTAAGGAGGTCAAGAAAATGCACGCCATGGGTGTAATAGAGCCATCAATGAGTGAATGGGGTTCATCCATGGTGATAGTTAATAAAAAGGAGGGTGGCATCAGAATTTGTCTAGACTTCCGCGCCTAAATGCCATATCCAAATTTGACTTCACCCTATGCCCAGAATTGATGACATAATAGATCGACTTGACAAAGCAAAATATATCAGTACCTTGACTTAACTAAAGGGTACTGGCAGATCCCGCTTAAGACCCAGGCCAAGGAAAAAACTGCTTTTAGCACCCCGATAGGACAGTTCCAATTTACTACTATGCCCTTTGGGCTGCATGGGGCACCAGCCACGTTTCAGAGAATGATGGACAATATTTTACACTCACATATGGATTATAGCACCGCCTACCTGGACGATGTCATCATATTCAGTCCCAGTTGGGAAGAACATGTACAACAGTTGTCAAAGGTACTAAGAGCCATCACACAAGCTGGATTGACTATAAATCTTAGAAATGTGTATTAGGTATGAAAGAAGTAAAATACCTTGGTTTCAGGATTGGTTATGGACAAATAAAACCAGATATCGGAAAATAGATGCAGTCGCCAATAGCCTCCGCACTTAAAAACATCACGTGCGATCCTTTTTAGGGCTCGAGAGGCTACTACAGATGTTTCGCACTGACTGCAAACTATAGCTAGCCCTCTAACAGATTTAACAAAAAGGTTATCCCAACATTGTAAAGTGGACACCAGAATGTGAAAAGCATTTAGTACTATAAGAAGTTATTTGTGCTACACCTATACTCAAAAGTCCAGATTTTGATCTTCTCTTTGTTGTCCAAACTGATGCATCCAACACTGGTCTTGGAGCCATCCTAACACAGATAGTAAAGGGAGAAGAACATCCTATAATTTATATAAGCAGAAAATTACATGTTAGGGAAACCAAATACTCCACTATTGAGAAGGAGTGTTTGGCACTGAAATGGGCTGTTGAGACCCTAAAGTTTTATCTATGGGGGGCGGAATTTGAAGTTTGGACAGACCACAACCCATTGTGCTGGTTGCAGGTAATGAAAGAAAAACCCACTAATCATGCGATGGTACCTGGCCCTGCAGCCTTATCGCTTACTATTAAACATAGATCAGGAGCTGCAAATAAAATGCAGACTACATGTCTGTTATGGGGCAGACATGATTAACTCTGTTGAAACAGAAGATATCAGACCTCAGGGAAAGAGTGTATTAATAAAATGATTTATAACTGATGTTGAGTTATGTAAATAATGTAAAAAAAAGGGACCCCGAGGTGGAGTTTCAGAGAGAAGGAGGGTTGAAGCTCCATCTCTCAAAATGAGAGATCTGAAACGCCAGGATGTAATTGATTAGTTTTCTGATTCTAAAACACATTTGTATAAAACCTTCTAGGTTTTTGCTTAGGTGGGGAGGAGTATGTGAAAGGATCAATGGGATGCTACAGAGACCCCCCCCTTTTCTAAACTCCTTTAAAGTCTGTTGCAACAGCATACATTCTACTTTCTTTCTTTTTCTTCTAAGTCCCTGGTTTCCCCATCAGACAGGAAGGCCACCTATCTGATGTCCTATCTATCTCTGAACTGCTTGTGGTCTCAAATCTAAATTTCAGATCCTTGGACATATTGCTCCTCCTCCATTTCTATTGCGCTTGGTAAACATTTCTTTTCTTTAAAAAAGAAAGCTGTGAGGTTTAAATACAGAACATGTCTTTAGGCTGTTTTGAGCCTTGTTTTGTTGAAAGAAATGAACCTTGCACAGCCTTGTAAACAGCTGTAACTGTGCTCAGGTGAAGAAGTAGTTTCAGATAGCAGCCATAGAGTTTATGTAAAACAAAAACAAAAGAAACCCTACAAAAGTCCTGATAAAGCCTGCACAATGCTGAGACAAACTAATTTAGGAATAAGGCTTTAAAATGTACCTGGAAAGAGTCTAAGTTAAAAGGAAACAACATAAGAAATGGCATTTTATCTTTGTAGCATAAGTTTGGCAACAGATAGATGCCTTAGCACAACAGTTCCTTTGAGAAGCCTCATTTTGCAAATGTTTGTTTTTGTAAGATGTTTTAAACCATGTATATTAAGCCTAGGTTGTTAGAATTCAGTGAGAGAACCTTTATTAAGTAAATAGAAATATATTCACCCTTATGTTTGAACACTGAACCTAGACTGGTGTTTGTCCTGAGTGCCCTCTGATTCTCTTTAGCTTCTGCTTCATTCTCTATAGAGCCAGCCGGCCATTTTTACATCATCTTTATAGGCAGAGAGCTGAAGGGAGGAGTCAGTAGGACACTGGGACAACCATTCTTTGGTATTTTTGTTTTATGATGTTAAAACACAACTGAACTAACCAGAAACATTAGATTATTGTATTGAATATGCCTGATATTATATAACTGGTTATATGTGCCTGAATTAAAAAGTTTTGCTAATAAAAATACAAAAGGGGAGGAGACTTCCCATCATGTGACTAGCTAGCACTATATAAGAAGGACATCTTCTGTTAAAAGATCAGATCATAGTAGGGATCAGCAAGGAGCTGACCTATTCCTGACACTAGTACCTCCTAGTGGTGAAAACTTGTTATTGCAGAATTATATTTTTATTTTGGATTTTTCTCCTCTTTTATTTTCTTTGTCGACAAGTTCACTTAATTTACTTATTTGAATGCTGAATAAAAGCTACCTTTTGGTTCTTTATCCTGGTGTCCTTGTGTGTGAATCCCACTAACCTCTTACACTCTCCACTCCTGCTCTTCTGTTTGTTGCAGCAACATTAACACTGTTTTTCAACCAGTGTTACTGGCACCTCCACAAAGCAAGTAATTTTGTAAACCAATGGGAGGCCTGAAAGTAGACCTTGTCAGCCACAGTGGCTGTTGCCTTTCAGCTGGCTAACATATTGCCTTTCAAAAGGATGTGTATTCTGTTACTACTGTTGGACAGCAGTGGAAAAAACTCATCACAGGCAGTCATTGTGGTGAACTGACCTTCTCTCCAACAGGGTTCAGTGATGCATTTGAAAAATTTAGAAAACATGAGGCAACATTATTCCACTGTGAAGCTGTTGAGAAATATATTGCATGGAAGAGCATTAGAATGAATATTACTGCCCAGCTCAACCAATATTATGTACAGGAACAAGAAAGGGGACAAGAAATAATCCTGAAACATCTAACAGCAATACAGTTTCTAGTTTGGCAATGACTAGCAATTCATGACAAAAAAGAACAGGAAAGCAACCTGAGATAGCTGCTGCTTACTAGAGCAGATGATGTACCAAGGAAGAGAAATATCAGAATTCAGATATTGTGAATGAAATCACAAAACTCATGGCTCATCAGCTGCAAAAGAATCTACTGGAAGAGATTCACAAAGAATCAAAGTTGTATGCAAGAACAGCAGATGAAGCTCGGGACATTAACCAACGTGAACAGATGACGGTATGCATATGATGGGTTTCCCTGCCATGTTTAATATAAATGAAAATTTTATTGAGATGTATGAAGTGGTGAAGACAAAGGCAGAATCCATCACCAATGCCATTTAAGATATTTTATTTTGATGAAATTTACCAAAGACATGAGGGGACAGGCATATGATGGAGCAACAAATATGAGATGACATAAACTGCAACCAGAATAAGAAATAAAAATCTACTGGCACTGAATGTCCATTGGGCAAATCATTCTTTGGACCTGGTGTTGCAAATCTTTAACAAAAGAAGCTTTGCCATTCAAGATTACCTCAGCTTTGTCCAGTATGTAAGTGTGTTAATTTGTGCTTCGTGACAGAGATTAGATCTTTATAAAAATATTGCAGCCAACAACAGCAAAGACCCCTACTAGATAATAGAAAGGTTGTACTTATTTTGTCCAACAAGATGGATGGCAAGAACAAAGAGCATCAAGTCTATTCTCAAACTATGGACACTTTATGAAACTTTCCTGCAGCTGGAAGAAGAGGGATCTACTGATGTAATAGCTTAACATAGGGGTCAGTTGTCAATGATGAAAAAGTTTCTGACTTATTTTGCACAATATATTCAGTGTTACAGAACAAGTTTTTTTTTGTTGAGCCAGTGATTAGCATAAAGGCAGTGCAGTGACTTTGACCAGATTTGTGAAGACAACAAAGGCAGAGCACAATTACTGGAAACTGTGGAAGAGCCAAGAGTCCCCAGACAGTGCCATGTCCTAGCAAAGCTGAAACAGGGTTGAGTACCTCATCACCATAATAAATCGTGTGAAGACTGGTATCGACAAATGTATTATGAAACCATTTGATCAAAACATTGGTCAAATTTGACCAACGTTTGATCAAAAAACCTATGCTCTGCTGTCATCCATGGAGAATCTGTTGCTTCAAGCAGCCACTGCAAACTCATTTTTAATTCCTCCTCAGCTCATACAGTTATATAAGGATAAAGACTTGGTCACTGACAATGAAATACATAACTCAACTTACTCCCAAGACTTGTGCAGCAGGTTTTGCCTGAAGTGAAGGTGGCAACTCCAGTCAACACCATTACTGATGCCTTAGTGGGAAAAAACTGCCAGCATCAGGCACTGTATTTAGAAGTAATGAAGCTCATTAAAATTTATTTATTTAGTTAGTTTTTGTTAACCAGGTAATACACTAGGCAATCGAAAGCCTGTTTTTAGGCACAACCAAGGAGATTACACATAGAATGATAAACACGGCAATGCATACAGTATGATAATAATGAGGTACAATAAACAATGAAGTTGAAATGGGATTAACAAAGCATTACACTGTGCAAGAAATAAAATCTGAATACAACATCAATGAAGTCACAGAAAGTCAGTTGTCACAGGAAGTCAATTATCACAGCAGTTCATAGCAGTACCGTAATGTGAGGGCTACCATGATTCTTTAACTTGATAAAAGTGAGGAATTGTTTGAGCGAGGGAAAGAAGCAGCATGCTAAGCTAAGCAGATGTGCTCAGTATCTATTATGGAATGTAGTTGCTGAGGGGCAATGGTGAATTTCAGAAGGTATGGAGTTCTGTAGCCTTGGGGCTGCATAGGCAAAATAAGATTCTCCTGTCCTAGTTCTAAGTACAGGGATAGCCAGTAGGGCATTATCACTAGATCTCAGAGGGTAAGCACTGTTCACAAGTTTGAGTAGAGAGGCAAAGGATAGGGGCAGGTGATTTTCCATAATACTAAAAATTATGCCCCCTCACATATGTCATGAAAGGATGATGGGAGAAGTCAACTAAGCCTGTCATTGAGGGAGCAGTGGTGGGTGACTCAGTGAGATGCTAGTGCAAAATGACAAATAGTGTTGTAAGTAACATCCCACCTATGTAGAGTGGTTTATGAGGCAGTCAAAAACAATGGAGCTCCATGGAAGAGTTTGGGTAGAAGCATCTCACGGGCGATGGTGAGGTGAGCTTGGGAGGTTAGGTAACGGACCCTTTTATTGGAGACACCCAGCATGGAACTCATCAACTTACAGGCTCACATAATATGAACTGAATAGTCAGTGGGGGATCAAGTGTGACTCCAAGGTAGGTGAATGACGAGTCAGAGGGGATTAAGGTTGCATCAAGGTAAGCTACAGTTAAGGGAGATACACATAGTCTTAGTCTAGAGGATGAACCAAACAATGTAGACTGCATTAAAGCCTTGTTCTGGATCAGTTTGTTTACAGACAGCTAGTTGTGCACTGACTGAAGATCAGTAGCAAGATATTAGTTTATTTGATTAATACTTTTAGAGCTGGTGCATAGGACCAGGTTGTCTACATAGAGAATGGAAGAGCAGTGGGACAGGAATTGACTTATAGAATTTATGCATAGAGTAAATAGAAGGGGACCAAAGATAAGTCCTTGAGGAACTCCTATCAGAGTTGGGTCAGAGTCAGATAGGGAGGACCCATATATGGCTCACTTTGATCTGTTTTCCAGATAGTTGCTAAACAAAGGGAGAGCATAAGAGAAATTCCCAAGTTAGCAAGCCTTCTGCAGAGCAGGGAGTGGTCTACAAGGTCAAAATCCTTCATCAGGTCTAAAAAAAACAGCACCTGTGAGGCTGCCAGTATCCAATGCTGAAGTTACACTGTTTGTAAGTGTGAGGAGGGCAGTTGTAGTGCTATGCCCTTTTCGAAAGTCATGTTGCATAGGGGAAGGGAGTTTGTGGGTGGGGAGATAATTGGTGATCTGGGAGGTAATAAGTTCTTAAGTATCTTATTTAAGGTGGGGAGGATGGCAATGGGCCTGTAGGTGTTTAAGAGTTTAGGGCTGCCTTTCTTAAACACAGGAACAACATGTGAGGTTTTTCATAACTCAGGCTCTAGACCAGATGACAGGGATAAGTTGATTAATTTTGCAAAAGAGGAGGCTAAGGAGTTTAGGCTTGATACTGTCCAGGCATACAAATTTAGAGGGACAAGCAGGATACACTTGGAAATGAGCCACTATTGCATTTCCAGGTATATCCTGCTTGTCCCTCCTGACTTTGCTGTACAGTCAGGAAGCAGCCAGAGGACCACAGGTGTGGCTAAGTAACCCCATGAAAGACAAATGACCTGGTGAGGACTTCTGACTTATAGTAAGCTCATCTCTTTTAGAGACAATACTGCTTATGTTAAGGTGAGCTGTTTTTAGGCCTTTGGTATTTTACTAAGGTAGGGGATGAAAGAAAAGAGCCTGAGCAGAGGTGGGAGCCAAATTAAGCTCAACAACCCCTGCAGATAGGAGATGGGTGGGAGCTATGTAGGAAAGGGGACTGTATCTTAGACACATTTGAAAAATGGTATGACCCCAGTGCTGTCTCCTCAAAGTAGGACATCCTTATTATACAATGAGGTGGCAATAGGTGGTGAACTAACGTAGTAGGTTGTCTATGGGCTAAACAGTTGGACGTAGAGAAATCCACTGAGGTGATGGAATCACTGCTAAGTCTATTGAAAAGGGGAAGGGAATCAGAGAGGGATGTAGTGCACCCCATAACACCATGGTCAGTCCCAGGTTAAATAATAACAGCCCCATAATGACAGTGATCAGCAGAACTAGGGATACTTGGAAAAACATAGTAAAATGACCATATACTCAAAAGTGGCTAGCCACCTGCACATTCTTGAAAATAGTTCCAATTATCTAGGTTGGATCTAGTAGTGCAGTTAGGCTTCTGTTGTCCTCTAGTCCTGTTTATAGTAGGATCCAAGTTGACAACTGTTCTTATCCTTGTGCCATGAATGACTGAATCCCATACATGATCTGCTCTTACAGAGACATCTCTCAACATGCCATCACCATTTCTGGAGGTCATGAGGTTTTGTCCTGCTACAGTCCCCATCCAGTCCTTCACCTCCAATGACTGGCTCACCAATGACAATTTGCCTGACAATGGGACAAGCTGCTCCTCACTCCTTACTTTGCTGTACCAATTGGGAGGTGGTCAGAGAAGTGTTGATTGGGATTCTTCATTGAGTAAAGGCACCGCTCTTCTAGTGGGCCCCAGGCTATGGGCTGGTGCACTAAGAGCAGCAGTGCAAATGAAGGGCTCTTTTTTTTATTGACACTGCTGAACAATGTGCAATATATGCATTGCATTTTTTAAACAACAAACTATGTGAGATGGAAAACTGGTGAAGACAAAAGGCCGTGGGTGACACTGGCTTTGGCTATGATGCACCTTGGTATTCATTGAGGCATGGTAAAGGATGCCTGGTTATCATTGGGATCTTGCCATTTGAATGAGCTTTGTCTAGTCTTCATAGCAGCCAATGCATTTTTTTAGCCGGTTGACCTGCCAGCCCCCTGCAATTATAGTTGTGCACTGTTTTGTGTTGCACCCATATTATGTTCACTCTCATTGTATGCTATGACTCATTAATAAATACTTACTTGGAACTATACTTGGAAAAATAAGATGAATAGAAGGCACTAGCCCATGGAGTCCATCTCCTACACTAGCAGGTCAATTAATCCCATGTTCTTTTAAAAGGTGTTTGTCTTAGCCTGCATTTAAACATAGAAAAAGTACTGGCCTCTGCTATTTCTCTCAGTAGGCTGTTCCATAGTGGGATTATTCGCTGAGTATAGAAGTAACTCCTTTGGTTCCTTTTTGGATATGTCAATGTCAACTGAAAACTGTGACTTCTAAGGGCAATATCCCTACTATTTATTTGGAAATCAAGACTACTGATTAGTTTACTGTCCCTGGAGATTCTATACATTTGGAGTAGGTCACCCCTAATGCATCTGAGCTCCAAGGGATAATGTTCAGATCTCTCAGCCTGTCCTCATATGACATGCCATGGAGGCCATTGATTAGTTTGGTCACCCTTCTTTGTACCCTCTTGAGCCCGTTGATGTCCCTCCTCAAATAAGGGATCCACAATGGGTTGCCATAGTCCAGGTGTAGCCTGACAACTGCTCTGTACAGGGGAATAATGCAAGCTCTTTTCCTACTAGTGAATGCCCTAGTAATACATTCAATGATGTAGGAGGAGTAGGCAGTATAGTGCAGTGGTTTAAGGCTCTGAACTACAAACCTGGAGACCTGGTTTTAAATCCCACAGTCCCCACTTGCATACTGTGTGACCCTGAGCAAGTCACTCAACTTCCTTGTGCTCCCAGGTTGCACCTGTAAACAAGCTTCAGCTTAGTGTGTCTCTCCTGGTTAAATAATGAAACAAAGAAAAAATGATTTTATTGGCCTTTTTAATTACTTAATCGCATTGTCTACTAAACCTGAAGTCATTAGTGACTATTACCCACAGGTCTTTTTCACTATCAACAGTTTTAAGTTGTCTCTCATTGAGTATGTAGGTATTCCCCTCATTTCCATTGCCTAGGTGCATGATCACCCACTTATCTAGATTAAAGGATGTTTAATTTGTGTTTGCCCATTCCTCAATCATTTTTAAATCTTCTCTCAGTGAAGTTACTTGCTCCACATTCCCAACATCGGCTCCTAGTTTGGCGTCATCAGCAGACTTAGTGCAAATATTTTTCATATTTACTGTCATGTCCGAAATGAAGAGAGTGAATAATACAGGACCCAGTACCGAGCCCTGGGGTACTCTGTAAAATTAACAGCCCATTGTCATTATTTCCCCAACCTCAGGAGTTTACCTTGTTGCTGGTGGTTGGACTTAACTGCTAATTTTATATTGTAGCTAGTGGGGATAGATAGATAGATAGATAGATAGATAGATAGATAGATAGATAGATAGATCAATCAAGTCTTTATTTAACCAGGCAATCACCTTGAGACAAGCTCATTTTTGAGATGGCCCTGGACAGCATACATGATCCTACATAAGTAAAGATTACGCAACAGAAATAAGTAACAGGTAAAATACAGATCAAGGCTGAAATATACAATATATAATGAGCAATATACAATGCAGAGGAACAAGTGCAGTAGAAGCTACCTATAATTAATATGTACAACAAATACATAAGTCAACTGAGTGAATACCTAACAGACCTTAGGAGTACACAGAGGTAAGGGTTTGTAAGCAGTCAAGCTATGGCATTTGAATTATGGAATGTGACATAAGGAGGATTGAATATTTAAGGTGCTGGTGGGACTCCAGTATGGGTAACATCTACTGGCTGTGGACAAGTGACATCAACCAGGGGAACAATTATAAGGGCTGGGGGCAACAAGTGAAGGACTTCAGCTGATATTGTAGCAAGAGGAAAAAGCAAAGTACAGGACTACTTTGTAAGACCTACAGCAGGTGTTAAGAGTGCAACTGGAGAAGTGGAGGGAAGGATGTGCGGTAATAAGAGATGCCAAGGATAGACAGATAGACAGACAGACAGACAGACTGAGGGAGGAAGTAGTCTGTCTCGAGATGAGTTGGCCAAGTTACAGGGAACCGTCACCCTCACCCAGAGGCCACAGTGTCCACAACCTGAACCTCAAAGGATGCCCAGGAGGAGGAGTGGTTGGACCACCGTGGGCTCAGGGAGAGTGTGGGAAGGGGTATGAAGCACATCCCTCAACTGGTCCAGCTATTTATTTATTTGAATTTTGTTAACTGGGTGAGCCAGCTGTGACATTACAGTCCCTTTTTCAGGGGCAACGTGGAAAGAGCAGAACACAGACAATGACATAACAGTAGCAGTGGATGCCTTTACATCATTCACTGATTTACAAAAATTCATCATTTACAGAAACATTCACAGATTAAACATTTACAGATTACAAAGACATAGCAGTTACAGTGGTTATATTTACACCATTCATAGATTTACAAAATGCACCATTTACACTTAATATACTTACATCAAATATTTAATAAACAGAAGGGGTCAGGGAGCAGGGATTCTTATACACATTTGGATCAGTGAGTGGGGAAAATTAATGCATAGCATTATGGAAGCTGGACCAAGAGTCAATAGAAGCAGGAGCAAAGTGATGAGGCATTGAGGTGGTGTAATAGGGAGGACTGGAACTTAACGAGGAAGGTGCAGAATAAGGTAGAATGTGGTAGTGAGTTCCAGCTACGAGAAGAGAGAGGGAGGCAGATCTAAGAGCACATAGAGTTTGCCAGAGCTGAATAAGTTCAGTAAGGCAAGAAGGGGTGTAATGGTGGACCAGTGTGTGCACTAGATTCAGTGTGGCATACTGGAGTTTGGAGTCATACGTTAGCCAGCCCAGGGGGGAGAGGACATTGCATTGGTGGTGACAGGCATTAACCCTTAAGACAAACCTTCCCACCCTATGATGGGCTTGTTTAAGGTGAGCTAGGATGGTTGAAAGTAGTAGCGGGGCGCCATATGTAAGGAGGGGCAGGAGGGTGGCAGCTGTAATCTTGTGGCATGAAGCCAATGTGAGGAAGGGTCGTATGTAGTAGAGCAGACCCAGCTTTTTGTTTAGAGCTTTGGTTAGGAGGGTGACATGAGTGTTCAGGGAAAGTGAGGAATCTAAGGTGATACCCAGATTTTAAAGGATGGTATGGATTCAAGGGCATCACCATTATGGGAGAGTACTGCAAGAAGGGAGTGGGGATGCGGTGAGGAGGAAAGATTGTAGAACAGAATGCATTTTTTTTTTGGTGTTGAGAACTAGTTGGTTATCTAGAAACCAGCCCTCGAGAATGTGAAAGTTTGAGGCAAGCATGCTGTTCAGCCTCCCGACGTCAGATGAAGAATAGTAAACAATGAAGTCATCCACATAAAGGTGCACAGAGTCCCCTCCACAGTTATCTGGTAATTCATTAATGAATAGGGAAAATAATAACAGGCCCAGGATGGAGCCCTGAGGGACACCATGGGTTATTGGTCTGAGATCTGAGAGAGAACCGGACCACTTGACCATTTGAGTGCAGCCAGTAAGGTAACTTTGGAGCCAAGTTAAGACACTAATGTCAAGGCCAAGTGAGTGTAGCTGCTGTAGAAGAAGACTGTGATTGACCAAGTCAAAAGCCTTCATCAAATCAATGAAGACAGCACCTGTGGCAAAGCCCTGGTCCATAGCATGGAACAGGTTGGATGTAACTTTTATCAAGGCAGTGAGGGTACTGTGTTTTTTTCTGAACTCATGCTGGAACCTTGAGAGGTTCTATGCTGTCTTGGAGGAGCGAGAAAGTCCCACAAGGGCACCTACAGCTAAGACCAAGGAGGATGGTGGGTCCTCCATGATGGAGCCCAGGAAGGGGGTAGAGGACCCCAGAGGAAGAGGAAACTACTACTGGTGGGGAACTCAGTTGTCCAGGGAGTGAAATTAGGGGCACCTAGCAGAGGGGAGAGGGAGGTTAAGTGCTTCCCAGTACGCACTGTATGGAGGGATGGCAAGCGCATCCATGGGATTGCAAGGGCGATAGTAAGATGGGAGGAACTGGATGTCGTTTTCCACCTGGGAACAAATGACCTGGTAGGAGACAAGATGGTGATAGCCAGAATCCAGGAGGAGTTCAGGAATTTGGGGGGGGGGCCTAAAGCAGATACCACTCTCTGTCTTCTTCTTGAAGGTACTACCTGTCCATGGCATTACTTGGTACTACTCGGTTTATAAAGAGTGGAAGGAGGCACTGGGCCCATCGAGACCACTCTCACCACACCAGTGGGGTGAATTATATGTCTAGCTCTAATAAGAGTTTGCCTAATTCTTTCTTAAACCTCTGAGAGTTGTTAATTTCTACTATCTGCTGGGGTAAAGCGTTCCATAATGTGGCTGCCCTAATAGTAAAGTAGTGTTTCAGTTTGTTAGTGATTGACCTTGGGATAAAAATCTGCCTATTATGGCAACGTAGATTAATAGGTTTTTCTGAAAAGTTATTATTATACTCTTTCATGAGTGTGTTATCGTTTAATATATTAAATAGTAGTAATCAGTCCCCATGGTCCCTCCTGACCCTGGCATGGGAGAGGTTAGGTCACTCCACATCCAGAAATTCAACTCCTGGTTGAAGGAATAGTGCAGGGTGGAGGGTTTTGGCTTTGTGGGGGACTGGGGCCCCACCTGGAAGGTTGCGAGCCTGTATAAGGATGACAGCCTGCATCCATCTGGGAAGGGGAACTTACTCCTAAGTGACAAGTTTGAATGTTCTGCAGCAAGCATTTAAACTGGCCAAGGGGGGGGCAGGAAGGTCAGGAGGCTTAGTATCCCCCGCCCGAGCACATGATCTACACAAGTACCCAAGGAGTGGATAGACAGACAGAGGGCAGAATTCAACTTAAGGGTGAAAGACAGGGAGGACCAGGGAAAAGAACGCCCAGGAAAGGAGTGGGGGGAGCTTAGGGCAACAAAACAGGGACGAGAAGTCATATCCTGGAGAGCCATGTGTGCCAATGCTGGGAGCCTTAGTAACAAGATGGAGGACCTGGAGGCAGTCATGGCACAGTCGGACCTGGACACTGTGGCCATCACAGAGGCCTGGTGTAATGGTAACCACAACTGGGAGATGGCCATACCAGGCTACAATCTATTCAGGAGGGACAGGGCAGGCGGGAAGGGGGAGGAGTGGCATTTTATGTGAAAGATAACATAAAGGCCACAGAGATTCAAGTGGAATGGGGGAGGAGAGATACTGTGGGTTAAGCTTGATAGAAAGACAGGGTCAGCCATCCGCATGGGAGGGGGGGATTATTTAACCAGGAGAAGCACACTAAGTTGAAGCTTGATTCCAGGTGCAACCTGGGAGCACAAGGAAGTCAAGTGACTTGCTTAGGGTCTCACAGTATGCAAGTGGGGGCTGTGGGATTCAAACTCAGGTCTCCAGGTTTGTAGCTCAGAGCCTTAAACCACTGCACCATACTGCACAGGGGTGATTTACAGACCACCAGCCCAGGGGAAGGAGATGGATAGAGAGATGATGCTGGCTATCCAAAGCATGGCAGACAAGGGGGAGGTAGTGCTGGTTGGCGACTTTAATATGCCAGATGTGGACTGAAGCCTCCCCAGCAGTGGCATCAGCCAGGAGCAGGCTTATTCTGGACTCCCTTCAGGGAGTCTTTCTTAGACAACTGGTCATGGAACTCACATGGCAAGAGGCACTACTGGACCTGGTGCTCACACATATTTGGACAGTGTGAAGGGGATCACAATTGGAGGAGCACCTGGGGAACACTGACCACCGGTCAGTGTGGTTTAGCATAACTGAAGGAGCAAAACCCAGTTACACAAAAACACAAATCCTTGACTTTAGGAGGGCAGATTTTGAGAAAATGGGGAAATGGTTGGAAGAGGCACTAATGGGAATAAGAAGGAAATCAGAGGTAGAGAAACAGTGGGCAGTATTCAGAACAGGGATAACAATGGCAACACAATTATGTACAAAATAGATTAGCAAGGGGAAAAGGAGGAAGAGACCATTATGGTATTCCAAGGAGGTAGCAGAGAAAGTGAAAGCCAAATAAATTGCATTCAAACAATATAAAAAAGACACAGGCAGAAGGGGACAGGGAGTGGTACCAGGAAAAACAAAGGGAGGCAGGGAGGGCAGTAAGGGAAGCCAAAACACAAACAGAGGAGCGCATTATGAAATCAGTGGTTAGAGGGGACAAAACCTTTTACAGGTACATAAGTGAAAAAAGGAAGGCAAAAGGAGGGACAGTGAGACTGAAAGGGGAGGACGGGAGTAGAGTGGAGGATGGCAACAGCAAAGAAGACATACTGAACAGATATTTCTGCTCAGTCTTTACAGAAGAGGGGCGGGTAATGGGCCAGAAGGGAGAAGAAAGAGTAGGAAGGGTACAGAAATGGATACAAGTCCTTTTCCACAGGAAAGGGTGCTAAAGGAACTAGAAGGAATAAGAGTCAATAAAGCTATAGGGCCCGATGGGGTACACCCCAGGGTGCTGAGGAAGCTAAGGGAGGTGGTGACTGAACCTCTGGTAACCCTGTTTAGCCAGTCACTGGAAACAGGAGAGGTACCCGAAGACTGGAGGACAGCTGATGTAGTCCCTCTATACAAAAGTGGAACTGTGAATATACGGTAAACTACAAACCAATCAGTCTGACCTCTGTAGTGGGAATGATCATGAAAACACTACTGAAGGAAAGAATAGTGGAACACATGGTTGCCAATAGTCTACAGAACCCAAGGCAACATGGTTTTACTGGTGGGAAGTTGCGCCAGACTAACCTCATTGGATTTTTCGACTGGGTGATGAGGGAGGTGGATTGGGGGGGGGGGCAGTGGACGTCGCCTACCTGGACTTCAGCAAGGCCTTTGACACTATGCCACATGGAAGGTTGTTAAACAAGTTGGGGAACATGGGAGTGGGCAGGATGGCAGGACAGTGGTACAGTGGGTGGGGAACTGGCTGGATTGCAGGACACAGAGGGGGGTGGTGGTAAATGGCTGTCACTCTGCAGAGGGAAGAGTGACCAGTGGGGTGCCACAGGGATCAGTGCAGGGCCTAGTCCTCTTCAACATCTTTATCAGTGACATTACAGAAGACCTAGAAGGGAGAATTTGCCTGTTTGCTGATGACACAAAGCTCCGTAACAGGTGGACACCCGGAGGGTGTGGATAGAATGAGGAGAGATCTGCAGAAGCTTGAGGACTGGTCAAGGGGGTGGCAGTTGATTTAATGCAAAGAAATTCAAAATAATGCACATGAGGCACAAAAACCCAGGAACAACATATTAGCTTTGGGGGCTATAGAATGCTCCAAGCAGGAAAGGGACCTAGGGGTTATCATCTCTGATGACCTCAAGGTTGGGAGTCAGTGTGACAAAGTGGCAGGAAAAGCAAACAGGATGCTGGGTTGCATAGGCAAGGGGGTATCACCAGCAGGAAAAGGGAGGTCATAATTTCACTATATGAGACACTAGTGAAGCCACACCTCGAGTACAGTGTCCAATTCTGGAGGCCCTACATATGTAATGACATGGACAGAGTGGAGGCAGTTCAGATTAGGGTAACCAAGATGGCACAAGTATTACATCACAAAACTTATTAGGATAGGTGGAAAGACTTAAATATGTACTCCCTGGAGGAGAGGAGGGAGTGGGGGATGTGATTGAGACATATAAGTACCTCACAGGGAGGAACAAGGTGCAGGAAAACACAATTTTTCATAGAAAAAGATGTTCCAGGACTAGGGGACATGGGATGAAATGGGAGGGAGAAGGTTCAGAGGGAACATGAGGAAGAATTTCTTCACGGAGATGGTGGTGGACAAATTGAGCACCCTGCTGGAGGAGGCGGTGGGGGCTGAAATTATTACAGGATTTAAGAATGCATGGGATAGGCATCAGGGGATCCTGGTAGTTGGGGGGAAGGGTACAACCTAGTTCTAGAGAAGCTTGAAGAAACAAAGCACATGGGCAGACTAGGTGGGCCATAGGCTCTTATCTGCCATTAACATTTATGTATCTATGTATCTAGACAGATATACCACCTTTATGTACACTATCTTTTGCACAAAAGCAGCTGAGTTCTTAATATTCCATATTAAATATTCCGATATAGTATTAATGTAGTAATTCATCATAAATATGCAATTACTGTATTTCTGTATGTCAAAAACTGGCTTGGAAAAAAGTGTCCTTTATACCATAACAAGTGCCATTCCAGTTTTCAGTCCCCCCTCCCACACCCCTCACACCCACCTTTTATAATCTTCTGGCTTCCAGCACCAATGGTCCAAAGGCCTGAGACTGGCAGCACTGGACTGCAAAAAGAAGGAAGTAACAACAGGGAGAAGGTGGGAAGTTCTTCAATATGTGTGGGCCCCAACAGGAAAACGTGTACAGCAACTGTGGTCAGAATGGAGTCCTCTCTGAAGAAAGGGGGGTTACTAGTGGGGTACCGCAGGGTTCAGTATTAGGACCGGTCCTCTTCAATGTCTTTATAAGCGACATTGCAGTGGGACTGGAAGGAAAAGTATGTCTCTTTGCAGATGACACAAAGACCTGCAACAGAGTTGATGCACAAGGTGGGGTGGAAAGGATGAGAAGGGAATTGACAAGGTTAGAGGAATGGTCAAATGTATGGCAGCTTAGATTCAATGCTAAGAAGTGCAAGGTAATGCACCTGGGAACAAAACCCAGGGAAGAGTACACAATGGGGGTGAGATACTAACAACAACAAAATGGAAAGGGACCTAGGGGTAGTCATATCAGATGACCTAAAGGTGGGCAAGCAATGTGAGAGGGCAGCAAGGAGGGCTGGGGGATACTGGGATGCATGGGAGAGGCATCACCAGTAGAAAACAGGAAGTTATTATCCCTCTGTACAGACAGCTGGTGAGACCCCATCTGAGTACTGCGTGCAGTTCTGGAGACCCAATCTCTGCAAAGACATAGACAGGATGGAAGCTGTCCAGAGGAGGGCAACTAAAATGGTGCAGGGTCTGCACTGGAAGACATATGAAGAGAGACTTAAGAGCTTAATATGTATAGCCTCGAGGAAAGGAGGAGAGGGGGACATGATAGAAACTTTCAAGTACCTCAAGGAATCAACAAAGTCCAAGAGGGTAGCATCTTTCAAAAAAGAGGTGTGCAAGAACAAGGGGCCACAATTTGAAGATAGGGGCGGCTCAGAGGTAATTAGGAAGTATTTTTCACAGAGAATGTTGTGGATGCATGGAACGGCCTTCCGGAGGAGGTTGTGGAGTCAAAAACAGTGGTGGAATTCAAGCATGCATGGGACAGTCATAAGGCAATTCTAGGGGGTGGGGGTAGGAAGAAGTAGGCTGCTGGTTAACTAGGATCTGCAGCTTATCCACTAGGTAAGGAAATGGGCAGACTGGGTGGGCCTAGCGGTCCTTATCTGCCATCAAATTCTGTGTTTCTATGTTTCTATACCCGACATGTACAGGACTACAAGAGTGGTGCTGGGAAGGCATTGATAAACAGAGCGAAGTGCGGAAAGGGCTGCCTACGTGGTGAGGTTATGGAAACTATACGGTCACCTAATAACTCTCACCAGCATTTATTCCCCCTTGTTCCCTCTCTGAACATTTTGTTATTCTTAAATTTACACCTGTCACAGCTTCTTGAAATCTTTACCTGCTACATCATGCTGATTAATTAAACCTCCCTGACCCATAGAAACATAGAAACATAGACTTTGATGGCAGATAAGGACCGCTTGGCCCACCTAGTCTGCCCATTTCTCTACCTAGAGGATAAGCTGCAGATCCTATTTAACCAACAGCCTATTTCTTCCTACCCCCACTCAAAATTGCCTTATGTCTGTCCCATGCATTCTTGAATTCTCCCACAGTTTTAGACCCCACAACCTCCTCAGGAAGGCTGTTCCATGCATCCTCTACCCTCTCTGTGAAAAAATACTTCCTCACATTGCCCCTGAGCAGTCCCCCTCTATCTTCAAATTATGCCCCCTTGTTCTTGCACATCTCTTTTTCTGAAAGATGCTACCCTCTTGGACTTTGTTCATTCCACTGAGATACTTAAATGTTTCTATCATGTCCCCCTCTTCCTCCTTTCCTCAAGGGTATACATATTAAGCTCCTTTAGTCTCTCCTTGTATGGCTTCTCTTGCAGACCCTGCACCATTTTAGTTGCCCTCCTCTGAACTGCCTCCATCCTGTCTATGTCCTTGCGGAGATGGGGTCTCCAGACCTGGACACAGTACTCCAGATGGGGTCTCACCAACTGTCTGTACAGGGGGATAACAACTTCCTGTTTTCTGCTGGTGATACTTCTCCCTATATATCCCAGTATCCCCCCAGACCTCCCTGCCACCTTCTCACATTGCTTGCCAACCTTAAGGTCATCTGATATGATTACCTCCAGGTCCCTTTCCATTTTTGTTGTTGTTACTACCTCCCTCCCCATTGTGTAATCTTCCCTTGGGTTTTTGTTTCCCAGGTGCATTACTTTGCACTTCTTTGCATTGAATCCAAGCTGCCATACTTCTGACCATTCCTCCAACTTTGCCAAGTCCCTTCTCATCCTTTCCATGCCTCCTTGTGTATCAACCCTGTTGCAGATCTTTGTGTCGTGCAAATAGGCATACTTTTCCTTCCAGTCCCTCTGCAATGTCACTTATGAAGACATTAAAAAGGACTGGACCCAGTACTGAACCCTGCGGTACCCCACTAGTAACCCCTCTTTCTTCAGAGTGGACTCCAGTTACAATTACCTTCTGTGTCCTGTTGTTCAGCCAATGTTTTACCCAGACTACCACCCTGGGACCCACTCCCAGGCTGGTTAATTTGACTGTTAATCTTTTGTGCGGGACTGTGTCAAATGCCTTGCTAAAGTCTAGGTAGGCCATGTCCACAGCCCCTCCCTGGTCTACTACTTTGGTCACCCAGTCAAAGAAATCAATTAAATTCATCTGACATGACCTTCCCGCTGTGAACCCATGCTGCCTTGGGTCCTGTGCCCCACTGGCCTCTAGGTACTCAACAATTCTTTCCTTCAGAAATTATTCCATCACTTTCCCTATCACAGAGGTCAAACTGACAGGTCTGTAGTTTTCTGTCTCTGTCTTGGACCCACTTTTGTGAAGGGAAATAACACCAGCCTTCTTCCAGTCCTCAGGTACCACACCATCTTCCCATGATTTGTTAAAAAGGGTAGTCAGTGGTGTCACTAGTTCTCTGCTTAATTCTTTTAGAATTCTGGGGTGAATTCCATCTGGCCCCATTGATTTGTCCACCTTCAGTTTTAGG
Source organism: Neoceratodus forsteri (assembly GCA_016271365.2). NCBI lineage: Eukaryota > Metazoa > Chordata > Ceratodontiformes > Ceratodontidae > Neoceratodus > Neoceratodus forsteri. Next base: position 228,130,665 of record JADMNL010000025.1, on the reverse strand, counting down.
AGTTCTTTCAGAACCCTTTCTTTTGTGAAAGGACTGGGATCAACCCCCTTCTCCAGAGTGCTTCTGTTAATTGGATTAGGCACCTCCCCAACTTCCTTTTTTGTGAATACTGAACAGAAGTATTCATTCAGTATCCCTGCTTTTTCACTGTCACTCTCTGCCCACCCACCATCCATTCTATTCAGCCTCACTATCCCTCCCTTTGTTTTTCTACACTCCTTGATATACCTATAAAAGGTTTTATCCCCCTTCTTAACCGAGTTAGTTATCTTTTCCTCAGTTTGTGCCTTTGCTATTCTGACTATCCTCCCTGCTTCCTTCTGCCTTAACTGGTACAGTTCTCTGTCCTGCTCCTTCTGTGTTTCCTTATATTTCCTAAATGCTATCTTTTTCTCCCTAACCTTCACCGCCACCTCTTTTGAGAACCATAGTGGCTTTTTCTTTTGTTTTGTTTATTTGCTTCACACAAAGGCTTGTTGCCTCTGTGATGGCAGTTTTGATATTTCCCCATTGTTGCTCCACCCCTCCTTCTAGCCTGTTTGCTATTGCTTTTCTAAGGCACTCTCCCATCTTTCCAAAGTCAGCCCTCTTGAAGTCCAGAACCCTCACTTTAGTATGGATTGACTCTGTGGCTGAGTTTATCTTGAACCACACTGTTTGGTGGTCACTTGTTCCCAAATGGCTACCCACTTCTAGATCTGAAATCCTCTCACTGTCCCCATTTGAGAGTATGAGGTCTAAGATTGCTCTCTCATGAGTAGGTTCCAAAACTAGCTGTCTGAGGCATGCCACCTGAAGGGCATCGAGAATGGCCCTGCTTTTGGATGTGGCTGCAGCAAAGGTGCTTCAGTTAACATCTGGCATATCGAGGTCCCCCATCAACAGTATCTCCCCTTTCTCTGCCATCCTAAGTATGCCTTCTATCATATCCTTGTCCATTCCCTCCCCCTGACATGGGGGTCTGTATACAACCCCTGTGCGGATTGTGGTGCCATTTCCAGTCTCTGAGGTGACCCACAGTGCCTCCTCTCTTCCCTGTTTACTCTTTTGTTCAGTTGCTTTTATCCCTTCCCTTACATGGAGAGCTACTCCCCCTGCCCTCCCTGTCTGTCCTGTAGGTTGTGTACCCTGGTATGTTAACATCCCAGTCATGGTTCTCTGTGTACCACATTTCTGTGACTGCTACGATATCCAGGCATCCCTCTTCCATCAAGGCCACCAATTCAGGGAGCTTGTTGCCCAGACTACGGGCATTGGTACTCATTACTCTCCATTTCTTGATGGCCTTACCCCTTTTTGCCCCATCCCTGTCCTTATTGTGTTTGTCACTTTCTCCATTTACCCCTGCACTTCTCCCTATCGACATCTCTATGTTGGCGTCTACCTTGCTTAGTACCCTGACTTTTTTGGGGGCTAGGATTTCCCTGCACCTTTCCAGTGCCTCCTCCCTTGGCTAGTTTAAATGATTGCCAATTTGAACTTAAAACTTCCCAGACCAGGTTTTCGAACCCGTGGCCCTATATATCTAGTCCAATTTCCCGCGGAAGCTAGTTACCTTCACCACTAGACCATCCCAGTGGCTATAATACTGACCCTGCACCCAGTCCCTTAAAACCCTCCAGGCTGGAATTCAAACTTAAACATCCCAAGCCAGGATCTGAATCCCGACCCTAGATACCTATTCTAGTTCCAAATGGTAGTCTATCACTCTAACCACTGGGCCATCCCAGCAGTCTCGATTCTGGTCTAACTCTCTCTGGCCCTTATACTTCCCTGACTTGAATTTTGAACTGAAATATAAACTTGCCAGGCCAGGTTTCGAACCTTCGGCCCAGTATATCTAGTTTGTTTACCCACAGAAGCTAGTTACTCTAACCTCTAGGCCATTTCAGTAGCTTCAATTCTGATAGAGCACCCAGACCCTTAAAACCCTCCAGGCTGGGATTTGAATTTAAACTTATACAACCAAGGCCAAGATCTGAACCCCAGACCCTAGACTATACTAAGTTCCACCTTGTAGTTTATCACTCTAGCCACCAGGCCGTCCTAGTAGTCTCAATTCTAAACTGCCTCACTCCAGCCCTTTAACTCCCTCCTCCCCCCTCTGGTTCAGGTTAACTCCTGCTCATTATTTTAAGCAATGGCATCTACTGTCCACCTGCTATGTGCAAGGCAGGCTGCTTAGCTACCCTCTTCTGCCTTCTGATCCTTTGTGCTGCTGACTTCCTTATTGCCCTCTCCCTGAGGCACCCTCCCCTGCACAGTGAGCACCCACTACCATGGCATGTGCCCCCAGAACCCATGCATACATCATCTCTTCACTCCCTGCATCCCCAAATGTGGTGGTGTTTATCTTGGGCATTGGCTCCAGAAAAGACTACGTGTATCTACACCTCTCAGCTGCATCACCATGAAGCTTCTCCGCTCCTCAGTCTGGCCATTCCTACCCCATCTCATCCTCCTAACCCGAGCAGGAGACATCAAACTCAACCCTGGCCCTACATGCCCCATCTACACCTCCTCCCCCCAATTGTTAACAGCCAATCGCCTAAAAGTTTGAAGTTTGCCCATATAAATGCCTGAAGTCTGCACCCCAAGGTTGCCGAAATCAAAGCATGGGTTACTTGACACTCTCCGGACATTTTAGGCATATCGGAGTCTTGGCTAAAGCCTAGCATCAGGCAACATGAGATAGCAATACATGGTTAGAACTGCTTCAGGATGGACAGACTGAGTAAATGAGGAGGTGGTGTCATCATGTATGTCTGGGTTGGCTTAGACGCCATTAAAAATCCCTACCCCTTCCCCTGAACCCCATGCAACAGAGTCACTGTTTCTCTCCCTGACTCTTGGCTGCATCAAAAAATTAATAGTGGGTTGTGCCTACCTGCCTCCCAAAGAGGCCTCTATCTGCCTCCCCCTTTCTATCCTCCCTTGCCAACCTCCCTCACCATGACCTCATACTCTGTGGTGATTTTAACATAGACTGGCTGAACACCAATTCTGACAAGATTCATACCTCTCTTGCCAATGGCAACCTGGCTGAGCTCATCAATGTCCCAGCAAGAATCAACACAGAATCGGGCAACCATTCCTTGCTTGATTGGGTGATCACCAACTGTGCTCAGAAGGTGAAATCTGTGGGTCTACTCACTGACAGCATCAGTAATCACTCCCCTACCATCTGTATCTGGTGAAATAACTTCCCTAACCCTCCACCCAAGGTCACTCTGGTCCGAGATATGCTGTGTCTCAATCCCAGTGCTTTTCTTGCCTCTATCTCAGATGCCAATTGGGAACCGATAAACACTCCCCCAGACATCAGCCAGGCTGTCGATTTTTTCGTGACCACCTTCACCAATATAGTTGATCTTCATGTTCCCATGAACAGTTGCAGATCAAAAGAGATCAAAGCTTCATGGCTCTCAAAGGATATTAGGAAGCTCATGACTGCTTACGATTGGGCTTGGAAGACCTTCAAACGAAGCAGGGCTACCCTCCAACTGGTAAGTCTATAGGCAGCTCAGGAACAGGTGTAAAAATTCTATTCAGAAAGCTAAGTGCACCCACTTCAGGCCATTCCAAACTGAGCACCTCTGTAATCCCAAAGAATTCTGGAGGCAGGTGAACTCCTTAATCAAAATCAAGTCCTCTGAGGCCCCAAGCTCCATCTTTGCCCAAGGCAATGTTCTCTCTGACTCCCCATCCATCGCTGCTGGATTTAATTAATTCTTTACTGACCTGCATAGATATACCTCACTCTTTACCAACTCCCCCCCAACCCCCTCCAGTGGACACTGGTGCTTGCCCAGACTTTCACCTTAAACTTGCCACCCTAAATGAAGTTTGTCGGCTTCTCGCTAACCTAAAAGCTGAAAGCTCCCCTGGTCACCACACCCTCAAACCCAAATTTCTTAAATTGGGAGCTGCAGCCCTTGCCCGCCCAGTTCGCGACCTGTTTAACCGAGCCTTCCTCTTGGGGACTGTCCCTGATAAATGGAAGGTAGCCATGGTTGTTTCCATTCATAAGGGTAGACCCAACACAACTGTTGAGAACGTTAGGCCTATTTTCATCTTCTGCCTGCCGGCAAAAATCCAAGAGCATATACTCTATAACCATTTGCAGGATTATCTGGACTACCACCACCTCCTCTTAAGGTTCCAGCATGGGTTCAGAAAAAAAACACAGTACCTTCACTGCCTTGATAAAAGTTTCATCATTCTGTTCCATGCTGTGCACCAGGGCTTTGCCACCAGTGCTATCTTCGTTGATTTGATGAAGGCTTTTGACTTGGTCAACCACAATCTCCTTCTATGGCAGCTACACTCACTTGGCCTTGATGTTAGTGCCTTTATTTGGCTTCAAAGTTACTTTACTGGCCACACTCAAATGGTCAAGTGGTCCGGTTCTCTCTCGGATCTCAGACCAATAACCCATGGTGTCCCTCAGGGCTCCATCCTAGGCCTATTATTATTTTCCCTATTCGTTCATGAATTACAAAATAACTGCAGAGGGGCCTCTGTGCAACTTTACGTGGATGATGCCATTGTTTACCATTCTTCATCCACTGTCGGGTGGCTCAACAGCATGCTCGCCTCAGACTTCCGAATTCTCGAGGGCTGGTTTCTAGATAACCAACTAGTCCTCAACACCAAAAAACAAAACAAATGCATGCTGCTCTCCAATCCCTCCTCCTTGCCACATCCCCACCCCTCCCCTTGCGATACTCCCCAATAAAGGTGAAGCCCTTGAGTCCATCCCATCCTTTAAATATCTGGGTATCACCTTAGATTCCCTGCTTTCCATGAACACTTATGTCACCTTCCTAACCAAAGCTCTAAACCAAATGCTGGGTCTGCTGTATCGCATACGACCCTTTCTCACATTGTCTTCATGCCACAAGATTGTGGCTGCTACCCTCCTGCCCCTCCTAACATATGGCGTCCCGATACTACTTACAACTAACATAACCATCCTATCTCACCTTAAACAGGCCTACCATAGGGTGGGAAGGTTTGCCTCAGGGGTCAATGCCCGTCACCACCTCTGCAATGTCCTCTCCTCCCTGGGCTGGCTAACGTATGAATCCAAACTCCAGTATTCAGTGCTGAGTCTAGTGCACAAACTGGTCCACCATTACACCCCTCCTTGCCTTACTAAACTTATTCAGTTCTGGCAACCTCTGCATGCTCTTAGATCTGCCTCCCTCTTCTCGTACTACCCAAACCTTGGTTAGCAGTGGCCGGAGATCTTTCGCCTTCTCGACGGTGTTTAGCTTAAACTCACTACCACACTTTACCTTATTCTGAACCTTCTTCGCTAAGTTCCAGTCCTCCCTATTACACCACCTCAATGTCTCATCACTTTGCTCCTGCTTCCATTGACTTTTTGTCCAGCTTCCATAACGCTATGCATTAATTTTCCACACTCACTGATCCACATATGTATAAGAATCCCTGCTTCCTGACCCCTTCTGTTTATGTACTGTAAATATTTGATGTGTGTATCTGTAAATGGTGCATTTTGTAAAGCTATGAACGATGTAAATATATATACTGTAACTGCCATGTCTTTGTAATCTGTAGATGTTTCAGCTGTGAATGTTTCTGCAAATGATGAATTTTTGTAAATCAGTGAATGATGTAAATGCATCCACTGCTACTGCCATGTCATTGTCTATGTTCTGCACATTCCGGGTCCCCCCTGAAAAAGGGACTGTAATGTCTCAGTGGGCTCACTCAGTTACCAAACTTCAAATAAATTAAATAAATAAATAAACTAGCAGTACTCAGGCTGACAAAGCATGACTAGACAGATTCCTGAGGGAGAATGGCATCTAGGGTTACACCGAATGAGTAGGATAATAATCTGGCTGATAAATTGTTGTTCGTAATCTGGCTGATGTGTGTCAGTAATCAAATTGGGTAGTCAGTCATGCTATAGGAGGGCAAGGCCGGTCCTGTCTGCCACCACAATACTATGTTACCCAGAATAACTTTGGTTACAAAGTTCTGACTTATCTACGCCTCCGTTTGTGTTTGGTTCTTGTTAGAGACGGCCTCTGTCTGGCTGCAGCCAATCTCTATACTTAGGACTGGAAGAAGTGAGCAACCATGACTGGCAGGAAGAGCTCAGTCAGATCATGCTTTAGACATCACTGTAGCTGCTGACAAACAGAAAGTGTGGTTTCCAACATCCTGTTAGAGCATTGGGCGTGAAACTTACTGCTTGGTTCATAGCCCTTCTGTCTGTTTTTTTTTTTTATTCCTGTGTTTACTTCCTTAAACAGTATTACCCTGTTTAGCATCGTTGTTCCTGCACTGATTTATGGTTCCAGACAGGCATAGATATCCTTGCAGGCTTTTTTACACTACAGCAGTTTGCTGTCAGAGCCAACTCTCGGCTGATGATGGACACTATTACACCAGTATCAAGAAGCTCAAAGAAATTGATCTGCTTGCCCTCTTTCTCTCCTAGGGCAAGTCATCTCAAGGATGGACAAAAGGCTTACAGGCTGGTAACAGGAGTACTTGGATTTAAGAAGCCAGACCAGAGGAGCAGTCACTTAGAAGGCTAGGGTTTGCATTCCATCTCCAGAATCTCACAGTGAGTCTGACTGGGAACCAAGTGTTTCATGGGGGGGAGGAGGGGTGTGGGCCACCCAGCATTCACATCCGCACTCACCTTCTGTCGGATGAAGGATCGACATTGGGAGTGGCTGTGAAGAAGCTTGCCTCTAATCCCAGTTGGAACAAGGATGCAACCATGTTGACCTTGATGGGGTGGGGGCAGAGAAAAATAGGAATAATAATCATTAAAAACAGCACTACCTGATTCAAAATCCTAATAAGAATACAATTTAATGCAATTTAATTTTTTATTCATTTATTCTAATAGTCAGCTTCTTCAGTAGATTTATAGACACTTCCCACTCCATCCTGACTTAGTTTATTAATATAAATGTAATGATTTCTTGGACTGAGTGGCCAGAGAAATAGATGGGGGGGACAGGTAGGCATGGCCTACTTAGACTTCAACAAAAAACTGAGAAGCTTGGTGGTGGGAACCAACGTGGTACTATGGGTATGTAATGGCTGACAGCGTCGGATAGGCGACAGAGTGGTGGTAAATGGCACTCACTCCGGGAAAGGAACAGTGACCAGTGGGGCTTGTCAGGGCTTAGTACTGGGTCCAGTCCTACTTAATGTCTTCATAAGTGGCATTGCAGCAGGACTGGAAGAGAAGGTGTGCCCCTTTGCAGATGACACCAAGATCTGCAATAGGGTGGACATTCTGGGGGGTGGAGAGAATGAACAGAAACCTGAAAAAGCTTGAGTAATGGCCAAGGGTATGGCAGCTTGGTTTCAGTGCACAAAAGTGCAAAATTATGCGCCTTGGGTGCAGAAACCCACAGGCAGATTATAGAATGGGGGGAGGTACTGACAGTCACTAAACAGGAAAGGGACCTAGGGGCGATCATAACGGATGACTTCATGATGGCAAGGCGATGTGACAAAATGGTAGGGAAAGCCAGTGGGATTCTGGGGTGCATATGGAGAGGTATCACCAGCAGAAAGAGGAAGGTGGTGCTGCACTGTATCAATCACTGGTGAGACAACACCCGGAGTACCGTGTCTGGTTCTGGAGACCTCACGTCAGTAAGGACATAGACAGGGCAGAGGACGCCCAAGGAAGGGCAACAAAAATGGTGCTGTGGCTGCACTAAATGTCCTATGAGAAGAGAATGAGGGGTCTAAACATTTACACAGTAGGAGAGATGGGGGATCATGACAGAAGTCTTTAAATACCTCATATAGGTAAGGGAGGTACAAGAAGGGAGATTTTTCAGAAAAGAAGCTGTACATGAACTAGGAGGCATGCAATAAAGCTGTAGGGGGGAACTTTAGGAGAGATGTGAGGGAGCATTTCTTCACTGAAAAGGAGGTAGATGCCTGGAACAATCTTCTAGTGGGGGTGGTGGTGAACACAGTGGAGGGCTTGAAGCATGCATGGGACAGGTTTACAGGAAAACTGGTTTGAGAGCCGGGGGTGGGGGAGAGGTGGCCGGAGACCAGGTAGGGTCTGTGGTGGCAGAACAGGGAGGGAAAAGAGGGGTAGACTAGGTTGGCTAAGCAGTACTTATCTGCTGACAAATTCTATGTTTCTAGGCCCCTCACACATACTACCAGCACTGCCAGTGTCATCCTCAACTACTGCACGGCACCACTTTCTCTTTCATCCACTCCTCCAGCTGCCAGGGTCATCCTTTGCCTGGCCGCTCCTCCCGACAGATACTGATGTCACCCTTCACTGTTGCACAATACATTTTCCTTGTTTAGGGACCCCCAACTCTACCAACAGTTCCGGTGTCATCCTCTGCTAATGAGCCATACCATTTTCTCTTTCATCACCTCTGTGCAGCACCACTTTCTCGTTCATTAACCCCCCAAGCTGGCGATGTCATCCTCTGCTACCATGCATCACATTCTGTTGTGCCCCCCCAATTAAGGAGTGACTGGTGTACTGCTCTGCTGCTGCATGCCACCACTTTCTCTTTCACCCACCCCAAACACATAAACAGCTCGCGTTGAGCATCAACCCCCCCCCCTTAGTGAAGTGCTACTTTCAGAAGGAGCTGACTAGGCATTCACAAAATGTAGAAGAGTTAGTTAATAGGCACTTCTGGAAGAAGTCCTTTTAGCCATAGCAATTACCACATTGAGCCTCTGTAGTCAGGTAAGTGATCTTATAAAATGGGCAGAGACAGTAAAGTGTAGTATATACATATAGGCATCTACATATATGGTAGTAGGAAGTACAGGAAATGCCGTTAGGGCTGTAGTTCATGCATATAGTCATTTGTAGTCCTATCTATGTATAGTTCCTGTCATGCCCAGTGGGCATTCCTTTGTCTGTGTCCAGCAGTGTGTGACCAGAATCTCCTGCCACGGGAGTTAGTGTTGGACAATGGTCCCCAACTTTTTTCCCATGACTTTAAACTGTTCTTAAAGCAGAATGGGGTCCGACATATTTTGACTCCACCTTACCATCCAGCATCCTGCTGTAACCCCCCACAGGCTACTTTTTAACACGTTAGAACCCCCCATTAAAATCTGGAACCTTGGTACCCACATACTTGCATACCATTTTACTTTACAAAAGGTAGGTACCACCCTTGGCATTAGGATGTATACCCAGCTCATTTTCTAGAGGAAGAGAGGGGTGAGGGTACAGAAACAAAACAACATGAATGTTGTGTAATCATTACAACCCAGGTCCTGGGTGGAGGCAGCTAGGTATATGCCAGATCTAATCTGCTGAGTGGGCCCCAGTAAATCCACATAACCAGAAGCAATAATTAGAATGTCCAGAACAGTAACTGGGATTGTGCAGTATGGCTTTATTCAACAGATGGAAAATTAATGCAGACGTGGACCCCCAAGGGTCGATCTAGGCAGGATAGGTAAATTTCATGAACTCTCCTTGCATGCAGTACAGTTCATGAACACACAAAAGAAAACATCTTCTTCTTAATTTCCCAACAGGTGCATCTAGTTGACAACTGGCCATGCACCCGAACATTTTCGTAGAAACATAGAAACTTAGAATTTGATGGTAGATAAGGACCACTTGGTCCACCCAGTCTGCCCATTTCTGTACCTAATGGATAAGCTGCAGATCCTAGCTAACCAACAGCCTACTTCTTCCACCCTCCACCCCGAGAATTGCCTTATGTCTGTCCCATGCATTTTTGAATTCCACCACTGTTTTTGACTCCACAACCTCCTCCGGAAGGCTGTTCCATGCATCCACAACCCTCTCTGTGAAGGCAGTATAGCGCAGTGGTTTAAGGCTCTGAGCTGCAAATCTGGAGAATGGGGTTTGAATCCCACAGCCCCCACTTGCATATACTGTGTGACCCTGAGCAAGACACTTAACTTCCCTATGCTCCCAGGTTGCACCTGTAAAATAGTGTGTCTCACCTGGTTAAACAATTAAATAAAAAAAAAAAAACTTCCTCACATTACCTCTGAGCCATCCCACCTCTAGCTTCAGATTTTTCCCCTTGTTCTTGCACACCTCTTTTTCTGAAAGATGCTACCCTCTTGGACTTTGTTGATTCCCTTGAGGTATTTGAAAGTTTCAATCATATCCCGCCTCTCTCTCCTCTCCTCGAGGCTATACATATTAAGATCCTTAAGTCTGTCTTGATATGTCTTCTGGTGCAGACCCTGCACCATTTTAGTTGCCCTCCTCTGGACTTCCTCCATCCTGTCTATGTCTTTGCGGAGATTGGGTCTCCAGAACTGCACGCAGTACTCCAGATGGGGTCTCACCAGCTGTCTGTACAGAGGGATAACAACTTCCTGTTTTCTACTGATGATACCTCTCCCTATGCATCCCAGTATCCCACCAGCCCTGCTTACTGCCTTACACATTGCTTGCTCACCTTTAGGTCATCTGATATGACTACCCCCAGGTCCCTTTCCATTTTTGTTGTTGTTAGTATCTCACCCCCCATTGTGTACTCTTCCCTGGATTTCCTCCCATGAGTGGCATTTAATGAAACTCGGTCATGCATTCAGAACTCTTCTGATGAACATAGGTGCAATTAAATGGAACTCAGCCACACACCTTAACCTGCAGCTTGGCCCTTGCTCAGGTATAACTGGTGCCCTTTTTGCGAACATACTACTTGTATGTAGGCTTGTCTCCTCTCCTTTCCCTTCCCCCATCTACCTGTTCCCCTAGCCTTTGCAGTCCCCTTGCAGGGTTCTCAGCATCCTGAAGGGGCCCTACTGTGCCTAGGCATATCTCCTCTCCTTCCCCATCCCAATTCTACCTTTTCTCCCTAGCCTTTGCAGTCCTCTTGCAGGGTTCTCAGCACCCTGAAGGGATCTTACTGGGCCGAGGCTTGTCTTCTCTCCTTCCCCTTCCCCATCTACCTTTCTCCCTAGTATTCACAGCCCCCCTTGCAGGGTTCTCAGCATCCTGAGGGGGTACTACTGCACCTAGTCTTGTCTTCACTCCTTCCCCTCTCCCATCTTCCTTTCTCCCTGGCCATCGCAGTCCCCTTGCAGGGTTCTTAGCATCCTGAAGGGGTCCAACTGAGCCTTAGCATGTCTCCCCTATTCTATCTAGCCACTATCTTGGCTTTCCATGACTACTATTAGCAGGGTCCAGTTGCAGCCTGATGGACTATTGATTAGGCCCCATCCCCTCCAAAGGTATGAATTCTCTTCCCCTCAAGGGTTCAATTCTCAGTCCCTCCCTCTCCTATCACTCTCTTAATCCCTATCTACTGACCTTCCCCAACCCCCCTTGCAGGGTACCCTGCATCCTGAAGGGTCCTCTCTTGGCATAGGTCCTATTCCCCCTCCTAGCATTTAAGTCACATCTCCTCCTTCTCTCTCCTCCCTCTTTAAATCCCTACAGCCTTATATCCCTTTCTATCTAGCCCCACAGCCCCCTTGCAGGGTTCCCCACATCCTAAAGGGGTCTCTCTGGTTCATTGCCTTATCCCCTTCTCTCTGGTCCCCCCAGTCCCCTTGCAGGGTTCCTCGCATCTTGAAGGGGTCTCCAGGGATACGACTCTTCCCCCTCCCTCTCCTTTCCCTCTTTTCTTTAGACACTTGTTTACTTATTAACCCAGCACTTATTATTTTCCACTCTTTCTACCTATTATGTGCAACACTGTTGTAACACTGTTTGTAATACATGCTGTGTAATTGTATGTTGATCTTGTAACTTGAATGTTTAATGTCTCATTCCTATTGTACCCCTTCCCCCAAGGTTGCACCAGGAGACGAGTGACCTGTCGCTCAGTGTGCCTTCCTGGTGAAACATGTAAATAAATAAAATAAATAAAACCAGAAAGCCCTGCCTTGTAGGCACTTAGATGGTGTTCCTCCCACCCTTGGCCCCAACTGACAGTCTCTGCCATTCTTCAGGGTTACACCATTGAAACTCCCATTTCCCACTGAAATGCTACGGTCCCACACTTTAACTTCGTCACACACTGGGGTGACCAGAAAACAAACTGCACTCACTTGGGTGAACAGTTTAACAAAACATTCACTCACTTGGGTGAACTAGGGGCACTGACAGGTGCAATCTAGCCGTATCTATAGGCACACACATCCCAGTCTACAGTTTCCCTGAATTATAGTACAAGTCACATTAAACTGTTCCTCAACTCATTGGTGTAGCATTGTTCAATGAGTTTCCTAATCTGTGCAGGGTTTAATCCAATGAATTAGTAAAAGTTTAGTATTGATTTGCATCTAGCTGTTATGTTTTATAAGCTTTATTGTCAACTGAGTGCTTATGAGTTTCATTTCAGAAGGCAGACTAAACAACTCTTAAGGAATGCTGTGATATTTATAAACAATGCTCTTAAGGAATGCTGTGATATTTATAAACAATGCTCTAAAGGAATGCTGTGATATTTATAAACAATGCCATGAAAATGCAGCTACTGCCTTTTCATTAAATAGTTACATGTGAGCTGAACAGGCAGTGAAGGATGGTTGGAAAATAGTTGAAAGCTTCAGCAGTTTGAGTTGCCACTCCAGTAGCATCACAAAAAAAGATTCTACACCAGTGAGTTGATGGAACAGTTTAATGTGACTTGTACTGTATGTGGAGATCTTGTGTAACCCCCCTGCAAATGGGGGTTCCCAAAAGACTTCCAGGAGCTTGCTTGAATGCTCCAAGCCTGAATGGTGTTTGGCGTTTAAGCCATTTATCAGTGAGTGTTTTTAGAGCCTCTGGTACTGTCTCTTTAAGAGCTGTCTGCTTGCAGACATAATTAGTTTGTATGGGGGGACTGTGTGCTTCTCTGTTTGAGTACCACTCGAGCTGCTGCCAATTCACCCCATTTTGCAGTCACTAGGAGTGCAAAGGAACCTATCTGAAAGATGTAACTGTTTGCCAGAAATCATTTACAGTAATAATGAAATTACAGTTTGTCTAACCTGCTTTCTTTGCAATCAGAACTGTGTCTGCCTAGTTCCCCATTCTGGTTTTGAACTGCTGAACTGGACCAATCAGTGTGGGGTAAGCTAGCTCTAAAATGGTGCCTTGGACGAATCAGAACTTGGACTCATAATCTGAGCCAGCCACAAGAGGATTGTATGGGCAGTGACTCTGGGAGATGTAGTTTAGACTTCGGCACCTTTTTGGACCAACAGCAGCAGTCTATTGTGAGTGACAGCCAATCCAGTCAAGAACTGGGAGGAACTCAAAGGAAGTGCCGGTTTTTCTGTTGGAGTTTCAGTTTAGATCTGGCAGTGAAGGAAAGAAACCCTGTGCTCCTTCAGTGCACAGTTTCAGTCAAAACACGTGTAAGGCCCAGAGTTCCGGGTTCTGTTGTGTAACTGCTTGTTAGGACTGAATCCTGTCCTGTGAAAAGAATCAAAGGATCTCTGAAGAGTAGAAACCAGGCTCACCCTGTAGAAGACTGGAGAAATTGTTGAATTGCACTCGGTCTGTCAGGAACTGAATCTGCTGTGTGTTCTCACTGGTATTGTGCAGTAATTGCGATCGGATAGAGAAGCAGCCTGCCTGGTATAGTACTTCTTTTTTACCATATAAATGTGTGAAGTCTTGTGGAGCTCAAGAGTAGCCCTGCTGACGTTGAAGGACCCTATCTTGTTTGGAGGTCTGAGTACTAATTCAGGTCGCTCCTGTTGAATTGCCAATTAAATCCAAATGGAATCACTGTACTGCTGACTGTTTAAACTAATTTTCTTTTCACTGTGTGAAAGGGCCCTACCAGCTGCCACGGTTTGGACTAGCCACTAGGGCTTGGGTACCCAGGGACAGTAACTGGTAGGGATAGGCCTGTGCACAGAGCCATAGGTAGATAGTAAAGTGATAAGCTAATTAACCTGATTTCCTGTCCTTGTTATATCCCCTAAATAAATCAGAGCTGCTTGTTTCAGCAGTTATACTGCCTGAGGTATTTGTCTATGTTAAAGTACTGTACTGTGATTGTTGCACTGTATCTTATTTCACAGGAGGTCCCAGTGCCGGAACTAGTCCTGGGGTAAGTGTATACTGTGAAGGTAATTTGATATATTGTGTGGGCCACTAGTGGAAGAAAGGTTGCAGTGTCCCAGAGGGCTGTGACCAAATAAGTTTAACTATTGCAAACCCTGACCTCTGGGTGGAGGCACCGCCATTGGATCCAGGCCCTCAACCTGTTAGTGGCAAATCAGGCAGGGGTAGTAGCCCTGGGATAGCGCCATCTAGGGGTTACATCTTGGAGGCACCGCTGAGATTGTGTGTCCTCTAGTGGCCATATTTACGAACCACTGTTAAGAAAAATGGGTACCCGACAGAAGTGGCTGTGCACTGGCTGGTGGAGTGGTGTACTGGGGAGGAGATTTACCCCAAAATGCTATGCTTATCCTGGACATCCCCTGGGTATCAATACGGACACTGTACAGGAGTACTTTCCAAGGTGGAAGGTTTACAAAACCCTGTGGTGGTGGGTTGGCATGCTAATCTGCTCACCCACACTTTCCTGGCCCTAGTAGAGTTTAAGGATCCATAGATAGCTCCAAAGTGCCACAGACCATTACCCCAGAGGGAGCCCTCACTGCCTGGAGAGTGATAACTAAGTACAGTAAAGACCGCGTGGGGGAATGAGCCCCACCACTGTCTGAAACTTTGAGGAGAAATTTTCTAAATGGTTGCTGGGGAAGGAAAACTGTGGAGGACTTGAAGAAACTATTTTTGCCACCTGGGGTGTTCCTCCCCAACACCCTCTCCCGCCTCCAGTACCCTGAATGGTGGCTGAACCAATGCAGACTCCTATTTCTGCACCTGCCATTAGTCACGACTCTTACTCAAGGTTGAGGATCTTCTCTGGCACCTCCCACCCCCAGGGAGGATGACTGGGAGACCTGGATAGACTATGTTGCCCCAAGTGCTAGAATGGCAATGCTCGAAGCTGAAAAGTGAAAGAGGGTTAGTGAGAGCCCGAGGTCCCGCCTCCTGGCTACCATCCGTGCTAAACGGGCCAGTAACCCTGAAGTGACTGCACAGGCCTATCTTGAGGCCTTGGAGAATGTGTATGGGGCCCAGATTCTGATGAGGATCTATGGTGGAGAGTAAGAAATGCACAACAGTACCAAGGGGAGTTGTTGTCTGTGTATGTATCTCGGCTGGAAAAATTGTTGCAAGAATGCCTCAGAAAGGGGTAGTTTGCCAGCGATTGAACTGGACCGAACCAGGCTGGACAGGATCCTTAAGTCTGCCCCTTCTCAGAACTGCTGTTGCTTCAGTTATGCCTGGCAAATCGACTGGAATCCCCACCCTCCTATGATGAGTTAATGAGAGAAATTCGAGGAGTTGAGAAAAGGCGACCTCGGGAGGGACCTGCACCAATAGCTGCGGCTATGACCCGAGTGACTGAGGGTGGCCCGTCAAGTGAAGTTCAGGGGCAGAGGTTGGCAGTCAATGAGTGCTCTGACAAGGAAAAGATATGCCACAATGGAGGCGAACTGTTGAGAGAGATCCGGGAATTCAAAACAGTCCCTTTATGAAGGCCGCACGCCTGCAAAGGGCCTGACCTATATCCGACTGCATCTGCTATGGGGGTGGGGTACCCACCCATGTATCTCCTGCTGATAACAGCTCCAAACTCAATTCCTTGACCATGGAAGTGGAGAAACTGACGAGATGTCTCCAAATGCTTATCACGCCGCGGACAGAGATGGCACCAAGGTTTCCAGTTAGTAATACCCCCGCCCTGGCTCCCAGTGTGGCGCCTCGGCCAGCTCAAACTCCAGAAAGTATGTTTTGCTATAATTGTGGGAAGGATGGGCACATGAAAAGGAATGCGGTCCCCAAAGACACTGACAAAGTTGCATATAGGCTACAAGGAGAGCTTGGAGAACAAATCAGTGGTTAAGAGGTGCATGAAATGATCCCAGTGAGGGCACCAAAATGCTAACTCACGTCCTTTTGTGGCAAGGGCAGTTGCCCAGGCCCACTATCGCCTCTCCAGACTGGTCCAGAATAGTGGGTCCTCCCATGGAGACCACTGTAAAGGTGAATGGAGTGTCTACAAGAGCTGTATTAGACAGTGGCTCCCAAGTGACAATTATGTTCCAGGATTGGTATCAGAAGCATTTGTCAGATGCACTTACAACCATTAGAAGGACTGCATGTATGGGGTTAAGTGAGAAGGCCTACCCCTATTCCGGTATATCTGAATTTGGCTGTCTTTCCCCACCTCCGTGGCTGGAGTGGCCGAACAAGTAGAG
This sequence comes from Neoceratodus forsteri, assembly GCA_016271365.2. Lineage (NCBI taxonomy): Eukaryota > Metazoa > Chordata > Ceratodontiformes > Ceratodontidae > Neoceratodus > Neoceratodus forsteri. Next base: position 228,114,387 of record JADMNL010000025.1, on the reverse strand, counting down.
ACTCTAGCCTTAGTGTGTCCCCCCACTGGACTGTATGATGGTGTCCCTTTATTGATTGGAACAAATGCTCATATGTTCGGAAGGCTGGCACAGTTGTGTTTTGAAAAACAGGGGTCAAAAACTAGTAGAACTTTAAGAGTTCCAGCTTTAATTAAGAAGGCCTATGAGGCACAGAGAGATGCTAGAAAAATTAGAACCAGAGGAACGGTCGAATTGTATGGAAGAAGGATCCTGAGTCTCTGATCCTGGCGCAAATGCCCAGTGTACCTTACAGGAGAGGTCGATCAGAAAGGATGTTAAGAATAAAATATTAATGTTGGATGCACCAGGCGATGGAAAGTACTGCCAGAGGGACTGCTGGTCAAGCCTAGTATTTTGCCCGCTAGAGCCCATGCTTATGCCAGAAGGGTAATGGTCCAAGTTCATAATGTGTCTGAAAGAGACATTCGGTAAATAGAGGTTGCATCCTGGCTAATGTGCATTGTGCAGACACTGCAGTGCTACCCAGCAGCAAGAGTTCAAGGAAGAATGACAGAGTAACGCCTGACTTGTTTGATTTCGGCGACTCCCCGCTGCCAGCTGAATGGAAAGTGAGGATCAGTGAGAAGCTTGCCCAGAGAGACCAGGTGTTTTCTTTAAAGGAATGGGACGTAGGATGCATGCAAGGAGCTGAGCACAATATCCGGCTGCATGACGAAAGACCATTTCGTGAGAGGTCTCGACGCCTGGCACCTGCTGACATAGATGATGTGAGATGGCATCTGCAAGAGATGTTAGCTGCTGGTGTAATACAAGAATCCAGAAGCCCTTATGCTTCCCCCATTGTGGTAGTGAGGAAAAAGAATGGGACAGTAAGGATGTGTGTGGATTATCGCACCTTAAACCGGCGGACTATCCCTGATCAGTACACAATGCCCCGCATTCAGGATGCTTTGGACTGCCTAAACGGGAGCAAGTGGTTCTCTGTGTTGGATCTCCGCAGTGGGTACTACCAGATCCCGATGGCCCCAGAGGACCGTGAGAAGACAGCCTTTATCTGTCCGCTTGGCTTCTATGAATTCATGAGGATGCCTCAAGGGATTTCAGGTGCCCCAGCCACTTTTCAACGATTGATGGAGCGTGCAGTGGGGGACATGAACTTACTAGAGTGCCTGGTATACCTAGATGATGTTATTGTGTTTGGCAGCTCACTGGAGGAACATGAGAGCAGATTATTTAAGGTATTGACCAACTGGAGGACTTTGCCTTAAACTGTCCATTGATAAGTGTCAATTCTTTCAAACGTCAGTAAAGTATGTGGGACACATAGTATCCACCGAGGGAATAGAGACCGACCCAAGTAAAGTTGAGGCCTTGACCACCTGGCCACAGCCCAAAAATCTAAAAGAACTGCAAAGATTCCTGGGATTCTGTGGTTATTATCGAGCGCTCATCAAGGACTATTCAAGAGTGATCCGCCCTTACTTAACCTTACTCAAGGTATCCCAACCCACAAAAAATACCAAAAGTCAGCTTCCTCAAGACTGAAAGAGTGTATTTTCATCCGAGTGAAGTATTTGGGCCCGCTGGACTCCTGATTGTGAGACTGCTTTTCATGAGATCATATATCAACTTACCCATGCTCCAGTGCTGGCCTATGCCGATCCAAGAAAACCTTACGTCCCTGCACACTGATGCTAGCTTGCAAGGGTTGGGGCTGTAGTTACCAAGAGCACGAGAATGGCCTGAGACCAGTGGCCTTTGCAAGTAGAAGCCTGACCCCATCCAAAAGAACTATCCTGTACATAAGTTAGAGTTCCTAGCTTTGAAGTGGGCTATTGTTGACCAATTCCATGAGTACTTGTATGGGGCTCAAAATACTAGTAAAACTGACAATAATCCTTTGACCTATGTGCAGACCTCAGCTAAGTTGGATGCCACTGGCCATAGGTGGCTTTCTGCATTATCTACATATGACTATGCTCTCAATACGAGCAGGTCTGAACCACATAGATGCTGATGCTCTTCCCTGAGGCCTGTTCCCCAGAATGATTGGGTCCAATTGGCAGAACTTGACATTCGGCACTCTGCCGAAGTTTGACAGGAGGAACAATGTCCACGGACGCAGTGGACTGCATGGTGGATTGTTTGGGACCTCTGAGAATTGCATACCTGCTGCTTATTGCCACTTTTCTGCCAATAGACATTGGTGCACTGCCTCAGCTGGACAATGACAGTATTCGAGGGCTCAATCCCGCGATCCCATGATCAAAGCGGCTTTAGAAGCCCTCTATGCAGGAAAAGATGTGTCCAAATTACTGCTCCACTGATTTGAGAACTGCACTGTTATACAAAGAAGGTCCTAAGTTGAAACTGATCAATAAACTGTTATACAGAGAAACAGTAGACAGAGGGGACAAGTAGACAAACAACAACTAGTGCTGCCCACTGCCTTTCGAGACTCAGTACTGAGGTCCTTGCACACCATGAGGAACCTTGGTATAGACAGAACACTTGACTTGGTGAGATCCAGATTCTATTGGCCTAAGATGGGAGCTGATGTGGAGCAACACATTCGAACTTGTAGTCGCTGCTTACAGAGGAAAGCTTTGCCCCAGAGGGCTGCCCCCCTTGTTAACATCACCACCAGTGCACCCATGGAGCTGGTCTGTATTGATTTTCTGAGTTTGGAGTCGGATCAAAGAAATATCAGTAATGTGCTGGTGGTCACTGACCATTTCACGAGATATGCCCAAGCTTTCCCCACCAAAGACCAGAAAGCATCCACTGTAGCCAAAGTACTTGTAGAAAACTTTTTTGTTCACTATGGGGCTCCACAAAGAATCCATTCTGATCAAGGGAGAGACTTTGAGAGTCGTCTGATCAAAGAGATGCTTTCTCTGTGGGGAGTGAGAAAGTCCAGAACCACTCCTTACCACCCCAGGGGACCCACAGCCTGAACGTTTCAACCCACTTTGCTAGATATGCTAGGCACCCTGCACCCAAAGGACAAGACTAGATGGAGCCAACAAATTAGCAACCCTGGTACATGCTTATAACTGCACCAAAAGTGATGCCACTGGTCTCTCCAATGCCTGATGTTTGGAAGAGAAGCTCTGACTCACCGTGTAGATGTGTTTTGGGTCTCCTGATGGGGTTCAAGCGACAACTATTTACAGTATGTGCAAAAGTTAAAGGCCCAGCTAACTCATGCGTACCAACTGGCTCAAACCATGGCTGCCAAAAGAAATCTGGCCAACAAAGAAAGGTATGATAAAAGGTGAAAGCACAGGAACTCCAGGAGGGAGATGTGTATTGCTAAGAAATCTGGGACTGCATGGCAAGCACAAGATTGCTGACAGATGGCACCATCTCCCTCACATTGTAGGGCAAACTAGATGATCTGCCAGTGTACAAAGTAAGGCCTGAGAATAATTCAAAAGATGTAAAACAATGCATAGAAATCATTTACTGTCCATTGGACAAATCTTAATTGAGTCTGAGCCCCTAGAAGATGCCCCTCTGGACCAGTGACTAGAGCTGCTGCTAAGAAAAGATCAAGAAAGTCTGCACCTACAGAAGCAAAGTTAAAGTATTCCCCTCCACAAGTCCCAGTTGAGAATGACTGTCAGTCCATATCGGAAGAAAGTGAGAGTGACTATGAATACTATCCTTCTTATGAACTGAGTCAATTGTTTTGGGGCAATCCCTAGTCAATACTGGAGACAAAGCTGGGCCTTCTGGACTGTCTAAGCCCCCAGCTTCATCCCTGGAGCCAATGCTCCCAGAAAGTGAAGTGCAAAGCATCAGATCAGATGAAATGGAATCTTGTGCATGGTTGAACTGTTTGAGCTTTCAGGGAGGAAAATGATAGATTGGGGCAGACTGGTGATACACCCGAACAAGAAGAGTATTTTGAGTGCCCTGACAGTCCACTGCCAGTGTCTGAAAGCTCTCCATTGGAGCCAAATGTTGTGGACTCAGACACTGTAACTCCTGGAGCTGAAAGTGCCCCAAGTTCTAGCCTCTCTACCCCCAGGAGACTCCCTGACAAGTGAGGACAATGCTGAAAATGAGGCTCAGAGTGCAGAGACTGTAACAGTTCCCCTAGAAAGACTGGTCGAGCTGTAAAGCCTGTGGTGCACCTCAGTTATGATTCACTTGGAGGCCTGTGGACTTGCCTCTCAATGTTGTCCATAAAGAGTGTATGTGTCCCCGAGCTCATTGCCCAAACTGAGCATCAGTGCTAACTCAAGTTACTTGTGTTGCCCTCTAAGTATGGTGCCCTTGCCCGTCCAGCCCCAAGGTAACTGATAGGAAGGGTCCCTCTCTTCAGGTTTCATGTACAAGAGGTAACTTGAGTTATGGTACAATGTGTGTAATACTGTGTAAAGAATGACGTACTGCAATGTTTCAGAAATGTGTTCTTGGTAAAATGATGTATTGACTGATGATTACATGTGTGAGCCTAATGCAAATGTATATGGTTGCAGTTGAAACTTATGGGGTACTTGCTTTGACTGTGGACGTCAAGCTTTCCCAGGCAGGAAGGGTGTAACCCCTGCAAATGGGGTTCCCAAAAGACTTCCAGGAGCTTGCTTGAATGCTCCAAGCCTGAATGGTGTTTAGCGTTTAAGCATTTATCAGTGAGTGTTTTTAGAGCCTCTGGTACTGTCTCTTTAAGAGCTGTCTGCTTGCAGACATAATTAGTTGTATGGGGGACTGTGTGCTTCTCTGTTTGAGTACCACTCAAGCTGCTGCCAATTCACCCCATTTTTGCAGTCACTAGGAGTGCAAAGGAACCTATCTGAAAGATGTAACTGTTTGCCAGAAATCATTTACAGTAATAATGAAATTACAGTTTGTCTAACCTGCTTTCTTTGCAGTCAGAACTGTGTCTGCCTAGTTCCCCATTCTGGTTTTGAACTGCTGAACTGGACCAATCAGTGTGGGGTAAGCTAGCTCTAAAATGGTGCCTTGGACGAATCAGAACTTGGACTCATAATCTGAGCCAGCCAAGAGGATTGTATGGGCAGTGACTCTGGGAGATGTAGTTTAGACTTCGCGCCTTTTGGACCAACAGCAGCAGTATCTGTGAGTGACAGCCAATCCAGTCAAGAACTGGGAGGAACTCAAAGGAAGTGCCCGGTTTTGTCTGTTGGAGTTCCAGTTTAGATCTGGCAGTGAAGGGAAAAGAAACCCTGTGCTCCTTCAGTGCACAGTTTCTGTCAAAAAACGTGTGTAAGGCCCAGAGTTCCGGTCTGCAGCTTGTGTAACTGCTTGTTAGGACTGAATCCATCCTGTGAAAAGAATAAAAGGATCTCTGAAGAGTAGAAACCAGGCTCACCCTGTCGAAGACTGGAGAAATTGTTGAATTGCACTCGGTCTGTCAGGAACTGAATCTGCTGTGTGTTCTCCCGGGTATTGTGCAGTAATTGCGATCGGGATAGAGAAGCAGCCTGCCTGGTATAGTACTTTCTTTTTTTACCATATAAATGTGTGAAGAGTCTTGTGGAGCTCAAGAGTAGCCCTGCTGACGTTGAAGGACCCTATCTTGTTTGGAGGTCGTGAGTACTAATTCAGGGTCGCTCCTGTTGAATTGCCACATTAAATCCAAATGGAATCACTGTACTGCTGACTGTTTAAACTAATTTTTCTTTTCACTGTGTGAAAGGGCCCCTACCAGCAGCCACGGTTTGGACTAGCCACTAGGGCTTGGGTACCCAGGGACAGTAACTGGTAGGGATAGGCCTGTGCACAGAGCCATAGGTAGATAGTAAAGTGATAAGCTAATTAACCTGATTTCCCCGTCCTTGTTATATCCCCCTAAATAAATCAGAGCTGCTTGTTTCAGCAAAGTTATACTGCCTGAGGTATTTGTCTATGTTAAAGTACTGTACTGTGATTGTTGCACTGTATCTTATTTCACAGGAGGTCCCAGTGCCGGAACTAGTCCTGGGGGTAAGTGTATACTGTGAAGGTAATTCTGATATATTGTGTGGGCCACTAGTGGGAAGAAAGGGGGGTTGCAGTGTCCCAGAGGGCTGTGACCAAGTAAGTTTAACTATTGCAAACTCTGACCTCTGGGTGGAGGCACCCGCCATTGGATCCAGGCCCCTCAACCTGTTAGTGGCAAATCAGGCAGGGGTAGTAGCCCCTGGGATAGCGCCATCTAGGGGTTACACTTGTCTAGTAGAACAGTACTCACAGAGGCTGTCCTGTCCACTGGGCATGGAACAACAAAAAGAACAACCTCTACCCAGAGCCGATAGGGCTGTGAAGAGCTACCAAATGACTAAAGTTATTTTCTTGTTGGTGTCATATAGTGCTGTTTAGTCACAATCATCAAAACCTGCCATGCTGCTAAATCAGTCCTCTTGAATTTATTTAGTCAGAGTAAATACTACTGTGTGTGTGTGTGTGTGTGTGTGTGTGTGTGTGTGTGTGTGTGTGACTGCTCCCAGATTTAGTTTGCCTTTTCCCTGTAACTGCAGGGCAATGTTCCTATGTTTTCCTGTAGATTACGTTATTTCCAGTGGAAGCCAAATTCCTCTGTTTTCCCATATAACTAATGGGAAGAATTTCCCTGTAGATGGCTCCAAATCCCTGTAGACAGAGTTCCATGCCATTTAGATAAAATACCTGACATTCCCTACAAACTTAGTTAAAGAAGAACTGCACTGAACCTGTGAGTAATGTTTCCTGTAGAAGCTTTTTTTCATATAGTGGGTCTCCTTCTGTTTCTGCCCACTTTTACTGGCCTTTCAGTTAACCCATTGGATATTTATGGGTTACATACTGCTGCAAAGTGCCATCTAAGACTTGTATGATGTTGTTTATGTCCTCAGGAACCTAAGCATTCTAAATTAGAACACAGATGCATTGTACCAACAATGTAAGTTCTTGACAAGATCATACTGTTCTAAAATGGTCAATGGTGTGTGAATCAGAAACACTCACTGAATTTACCACAAGGCCAGTTCAGATTAAGTAGTAACAAAATGAGAACTGGTATTTTAAGAAACAACATCTACTTCTACAAAAATGCACGTTTGCTGATTCAAGTCAGTTCTCCTTTGAGATATTAACAGCCCAGTCTAAATTGTTCACCCTTTATGGGGATGGTAGTAAAGCCTAGAGATTAGAGTAATGAGCTATAAATGAGCTTTGTACATCCAGCATTCAGACATGGGTTTGACTCCCACGCCCTCTATTTTCATACTGTGTAGCTCTGAAAAAGTCACTTAACCTCCCCAGTGTTCCTGGGTTGTCCCTGGAAACAAGCACCTATGCCTAGTTGGCCTTACCTGGTTACCAAAGGAAAAAATATATATATTTGTTAAACTACATTTATAAACTATAAACAAACATTAAACTCCAGTACACAGATTCCAGATCCGTGCAATAACCAACCTCCCTACTTCTAACAGAGTCCATCTAACTATTCTATCCCTCTCTGTAAATATGTTGTTTTTTTTCCTTTTAGTTTTGAAACTGTCTATCTGGAGGATGGAAACATAACACTTTTACACTGACCTTCTGCTATATGGGAGGGAGTGCTCACTCAGACAGTGTAGCTGAGCCTCAGATTGTAAATCCTAGATAAGAGATGAGCAGTCTGCGTCACATGGTCCATCCCAAAGCAGGATTGTACATACACACACACACACTTACTTAAAAGCACTTTCCACTTGACACTTCTGACTCCAGAAACAGCAAGCAAGCACGTAGCACCTCTTTTGTTTTACGTGTGACTGGGCAGCTGGACTTAATTAACTATGTCATACTAGTTTATGCTTACTTTTTTAGTTTGTTTGTTTAAAGGGCAAGATCCTTCAGGCCAAAGAAAGTGATGGGACTACAGCCCCCCCCCCAGCCCTGCAGTTCATATGTGTGTCCATAGGAATGAAATAGCTCACAGACTGCAGGTCCACTATCTGTAATCTGACACTGTAGAAGTGTAGTGTTTTACAGACATCACATAATGAGTTAACCCCATGTTGCTGAAAGAAATAGAATACATCTATTAGATTGAGCTGGACAGATGATAGGAACAGTAGTTAAAACATTTTTTTTGTTTGTTAATAGCCTGAGAAGTTCTGAGGCACAAAACAGTAGCATACTCCCTCCCTTCAGATGCCTTTAACATAGAGCAGCAAATAACAAAAATCAGAGGGGGCGTGCAATACTTTGCAGCTGTGAAGAAATACTTCCAAATGTCTAAAAAGGGAGTTCCATGAAAAGCCATTTTAGAGCTACAATCTGATCGATGACAGAAGGAGTGTAGGCTCCACCCACAGCCCTAAAAAGGCATTCTCCGGGTAGCAAATCAAACAGTCTCTCAAAGTCCTTTCCAAGGCAGCTGAAACACACACAGAACCTTCAGGGGACTGACTCTTTAGTTCATTGAGAACAAGCAGATCCTTCCACTTCACTGGGAGTAGAAACCAAGACATTCAGCTGTAGCACTGGTCTCCACCACTTCACTGGAAGCTGGAAATGACACTCCACTAGGGAAAAGCTTGGACAAAACCAGATTCACAGCAGATACCTACAACTCAAAGGCTGGCTCATTTCCTATTTGCTTACAGAAACACTCCTCACACAGTCACAGAGTGAACACCTGCTGAACTGTTCCTAAAACATCAACCTTGTACCTGTTTGTCATTGTTTAAGCTAGACTTGCCTGATACTGTCACAAACATCAACTACAACAGCAAAGGGGTCATGACAAGTTGACTAAGCCAGTACAGAGTTTTCATCCTGGGAAGAGGGTGATGGTTCGAGACTGTAGATATCCCAAGATTTCTTGGATTCTTGGGGTGGTGATTGAAACACGTGAACCTTTGACTTATGCAGTTCACATGGGACATCCACTTGTTCACATACATGTGGATCATCTGCTGCATTCCAAGTTTCCAGCACATGCAGCAGAAGACGTCACTCCAGATGAGGACAGTGATACAGAAGACTTTGCTCCTGCCCGTGAAGCTCCACCGGGGCCGGTGCCAAATAATAACTGAACACCTGTTTCACCAGCAGTGGTTGTTCCAGCCCGCAGATATCCCATGAGGCACCGACGACCACCACAAAGACTTGACCTTTAAGTCATGTACCGAACCTGTACCTCTGTTCTAGCCAAGAGGCAGAATAATCCCCTGAACTTGTTTCTGGGTACAGAATAGTCTATTTTGGCCCAGAAGTAAGGAAATGTTACTGTTGAGGTATTTGTGACTAGTTTCTGTCTAAGGGGGAGGAGTGCAGTATATACAGTACATGTACATATACCTATACCTATACCTATACATACACATACACATACACATTTATACATATACACATACATATACATATATATATTACATATACATATAGATATCTATTTATATGGGAGCAGGAAGTACAGGGAATGCCATTAGGTGGCTGTAGGTCAAGCATATAGATAGTGTATCCAGATAGTGAGGATCAGGAAGGATGGGGGGGTGGGCAGAGAAAGGGGTGGATCAGGCACAAACACTGAATGAGTACTTCTGTTCTGTATTCATGAGGGAGAAAGGAGAGAAGCTACCGCAGGGAGTGGGCAGGGTGGGCAGGGGAGAGGGGTAACGAATGGGGTGATCACTGAGGATAGGGTATTAGAGGGGTTAAGGGCTCTGAGGGTGGATAAGGCACCAGAATTGGATGGCATACACCCCAGGGTGTAGAAGGAAATGGCTGAGATCCTGGCTGAATCACTATTCAGTACCTCCCAGGACACAGGGTGCGTACCGCATGACTGGAGGATGGCCCACATGGTACTCATCCATAAAAGTGGACCAAAGGATAAGCTGGGTAACTACAGGCTGGTAAGCTTAACTTCCATCATGGGGAAGCTGATGGAGACAATACTTAAGGAAAGGCTGGTGAACTTTATGGAAGGCAATGGACTCCAGGACAGTCACCAGCATGGGTTTGTCTCCAGACAATCCTGCCAGATGAACCTAGTTAAGTATTACAACAGGGTCACGAGGGAGCTGGACAAGGGTCATGTGGTGGATGTCATATACATGGACTTCAGTAAGGCCTTTGATTTGGTGCTGCATGGGAGGTTGGGAGGGAAGTTGAGATACGTGGGGGTGGGGACTAAGCTGGTTAAATGGATTGAGAATTGGCTGTAGGGGAGGCAGCAGAGGGTAGTGGTAGTGGTGGTGGTGGTGGGAACTCTCATCACCAAGGGCTGTGATGAGCGGGGTGCCACAGGGATCGGTACTGGGGCCAGTGCTGTTTGGAATATTCATAGCGGAAATCTCACACGGCATCAGGAATAAGATCAGTCTATTCGCTGACGATACCAAATTGGGGGCAGTGGTGGACGATATAGCAGGTTGGTGGGGGCTGCAGGGTGACCTGACAAAACTGGTGGAGTGGTCAGAAGCATGCAGTTGGGGATCAATGTGAAAAAGTGCAAAGTCCTGCACTTTGGAGCAAAGAACCACCCAGGGAGGGGTTACCAGCTGGGAGGGGTGCAGCTAGGTTCCACCGGGGAGGAGAAGGATCTAGGGGTGGTTGTAATGGGGAAGATGAACACTACAGAGCAGTGTAGGAGGGTGGCAGTGAAAGTCAACAGGATGCTGAGTTATATTGCAAAAGGGATCTCCTCCAGGAGCAGGGAGGTGATCCTGCCTCTCTACAGGGCACTGGTCAGTTCGCACCTGGAGTAATGTGTGAAATTCTGGTGGCCATATGTGAAGAAGGATGTGAAATTACTGGAAGGGGTACAATGCAGGGCAGCAAGCATGATCCATGGACTGGAGGACAGACCATATGAGAAGAGGCTGAGAGAGAGAGTTGAATATGTACTCCTTGGAGGAGAGAAGGGACTGGGGGGGATATAATTGACACCTTTAAGTACATAGAGGGGATAAACAAGGCAGGCACTGTAGGGATACTCAGGTTGAGGAGGAGGAGGAGGAGGAGGAGGGACATGGGAGGGCACAACCTTAGATTGGGGGGGGAAGATTTAGGATGGAAATGAGAAGACACTTTTTCATGGAGAGGGTTCTGGCAGAATGGAATGCTCTAGAGGAGGAGATGGTAGCCTGCAAGACACTGGGTAATTTCAAAAGGGGATGGGACAAGGTGTGGGGTAATTGGAAAGGGGAGGGAATGGGGCAGCTGCAAGTTGAGAGTGCTAGCTGCACACTCAAGCAGACTTGATAGACCAGGTGGCCTATTTCTGCTGGCAAATTTGTATGTTCGTGTGTATCTATGTATAGTTCCTGTCATGCCCAGTGGGCATTCCTTTGTCTGTGTCCAGCAGTGTATGAGCAGTATCTTCTGAGTAGGACTAAAGATGGCCACTGAACTGATGTGCGGTGTCTGAGTCTGTCTGCCTAGGGCACCAGAATATTGCATAAAGAAACCTGATTGGCTGGCAAGTACTGTATTTTCGATATACCACACTAAAAAACCAAGAGCCACCACCAGTGATCCACTCACCCATGTTATCCTTGTGCCCTGGCACCTTATTCATCACTCCCGATCCGAACTCCTCGAATGGCATGAACAGTCCAAATATAGAGTGCAGTCACTGAAATTGTAAGTGCTTCAAACAGCCGCTGTCTTTCTCTGTGCTTTCTCCCTCCAACTCCACACAATACTCAGCAGCACTGTCATCATCAGAATATTTTTCTCCATCCTGACCTACAGGCCCGACCGGTAGAACACTGCTCTCGATCTGCCACACTCTCAAACCTCTGTAATAGTCAAAAAAGGTTATTTAAAAAAAACCCAGAAAGGATACGTTGCTATGGTAACTAGTCTTTTTGTCTCTCAGACTCGCAGTCCTCACCCACCTTGGCAGTGGTCTCTCACTCTCCATTCCTTGTTCCAGACAGTGAGACCACTGACAGTTTTACAGAACATGCAACCACAGTTGGAAGTGTTCTGCTAGCAAGACCAAAAGGAAATCCTGGCCTTGCCGGCTGCCTAGTGACCCCCCCCCCCCCACAGTCACTGTTGGAATGATATGGAGAGACAGATGTAAGAGAAACACAGCCAAAATAAATAGACAATCAGTCTGGAAAATGAGTAGGAGACAAAACAGGGTGTGAATGAAAGGAAGAGGCACTGTGAGAGAAAACACTGTCATAATAAATAGACAAGGAGTGGAGCAGAGTGAATATTTTGCTTCAAAAAGCAAAAACTTTTAATATTTGTTAATTTTTTCAAAATAATTACAATAGTTTTCCTTATATACCCATTTTATAAGTGCAGTAACACACTCTGGGGTGTGGGTTATGCTCTAATAAATGCACTTCTAGGGGCAGTATGCCCCTAGGCCTGCATTTATCAGAGCATAAACTACACCCCATCATGTGTCATTGCTTACATAGAAGACCACAAACTCATAGCTGCAGACTTGGACATGCTTCAGTCTGATTCAGTGGTTCAGTACTATATTTGATTCATAGTCAGTGGGTCACTGAGCCCACCTACAGGGAAACTGACTGTTGTACACACTGGGGGACTACTACTATATATTCACTTTAGAACTACTGGCTTTGGGGGACACCTATATATTCTTTTTTTAAAACTACTGGCTGCAGCATTGAAAGCACAAGGCAGATTTAGTACTGCCTGTGAGCATGTAGGGTTTTTTAAGCTCCTTTTGTTCTGGCTGTTAGGCCAGTATGGACCAGTGGCATGGCTTATCAGAGACCAGTAGTGTTTAAGATATGTAAGACCTGCAGGAGAAGTATGAGACCCTTTCCTTTGAGGTCATACTGCCCTAATTGTGTAATGCAGTCTAACATGTCTATTTTGGTTCCCCCTGTTGAACCTCTGAGCTGGAGGGGTGCAGCTCTGGTACTGATTGGTAGTGGTAAGGCTGAATTTTGCAAATCCTTTTTGCTGCTTTTAAATGAGTTGCTGAGTCCTGATGTCCTGCAGGATATCCCCACTAACACATCAGAATTCAAGGTGAGCTTCTCAGGTCAGGGGGTTGCATAAAGGCACATGCAGGTGTGCCAAAGCAGAATGATCCTGATCACCCAGATTTTCAGGTGACCTCATATCTTGATGGCATGGAAGGTCAAGAGGAGGAGGATGCAAGGGACATGGTGAAATCCTGACCTGGAGAAGATCCCTCAGAGGATGAGGGAGAGTGATGGAACCTAAGAAAAATATTTTGATCCCACCCTTGTTTGGTGACAAATTATTGTCTTGTCTTATAATGGAAGCATGTCAGATGTTGCAACCGAAGGAGGTGCAGGACATGGAGTCCTTGGACATGAATTCTATCCTGTCTGCTGGCCTTCTTTTCCGAGGTGTTTCCCAAACCTTTTGCACTGCAACCAGATTACTGAACAGGGATGGACTGGGATGGATACACAGAAGCAGCTTCCTGGGCCAAGGTGAGACATTACCCATTCCAGGAGGAGAGCTCCAAGAAGTGGAGATTCTTCCAATGGCAGACAAGGCTGTCTACAATTCTTTTGGACACACAACCATACCTATCCAAGGCTTGGCTGCCCTATTGGGCACTGATGACAAGAGAGTGAATGTTTTATGCAGAAAGGCTTTTGTCTTGAATGGGGTAAACCTTCAAATGGCATATGTATCTTTTACTGTTTCCAGTGTGTTAAACTCATGGGTAACTGTTTTGGGCAGCTAACTCCCTCTAAATTCAGAGGGGCCAAATATTTTGCAGCTGGTATCCATGCCTTCCGCCTTTCTAGGGGATGCAGTAGTGGACAATTTGTGGATGTCATCCCTCTCCACTTATCATATTGTGGCAGTTACATCGGGTGTCTGGCTCTGACACTGGGTCAAGGACCAGACATCCAAGTTGAAGCTGTTTAACCCATCATTTGCCAAAGGATTGCTGTTAGGCCACCCTAAGCTGGATGATATTCTGAAAGACATCCAGGACAAGAAGAGGCAGCTACCAGTGTCCAGACACAACCAGAAGGCAAACCTTTCCTCAAGCATGCATGGGGTTGGCTGGCAGTGGCAGACCAGAGGTATTTTTTGGCATTTTCAGAATTTTGGAAACCAGAGGAATAGGGGAGCCTTTTCCAGATTCAAGGGTAATAGTAACAGATGATTCTTCAGTTGCAGACATAATGGAGGTTTGAGAAGAAGAGGAGGTGCCTCTCAATGAAGGTTTGTGAACCCATCTTTGCCCCTCTTCCTTTCATGGAAGACTGCAGAACATTTACCAACAGTGGGCTCAGCTAACGTTGGACTCATGGGTGCTGGAGATCCTGACTATGGGATAAGCCATAGAGTTCTTCATAATACCCATGGGAGATCATGTCCTTTAATCTCCGGTACCACAAGATCAAGTGAAGAGGCAGCTGGCTAGTCAGACCTTAGATCATTTAAAACAGATTGAGGCAATTGTCCCAGTTCCGCCAAATGAGAAGGGTCTGGAATGCTAGTTGATTTATTTTTATAGTCCCCAAAAAGTCGGGGGGGGGGGGATTCAGACCGATTCTGGATCTGAAACATTTAAACAAGTTTACCTGCCACACAACATTCAAGATGGAGTCATACTAGGAGTCATACTAGGATACATAGGGTGCAGCAGGCCCGTAGACCCATGAAAGCCCCTAAATTACATATAGCTTGAAATACTTGCATTAGATAACAAGTATCTATCAAGCCTGTTCTTAAATGTATTTTTATTCATACTAATAACTATATTTAAAGGTAATTTATTCCAGGGTTTCACCACCCTTTGTAAAAAATTAAAAAATATTTTCTTAGTTTTACATATTTGTTTTTTTAATTGAAGTGGATGACCTCTAGTATTTACTCGTAATTGTTTATATTCCAAACCACAATCAATTAATAAATTTTCATCATTAATAATGTCCCAAACAAATAATAGATCACCCCTCAGGCACCTTTGTTCTAAAGACATTAGATTTAATTTATGTAATCTATCAACATAGGTGAGATGTTTATTTGAAAAGAAGGATTTTGTGATTCACCTTTGTACCCTTTCAATTCTATTAATGTCTTTACGTAAATAGGGGGACCAAAGCTGGGATGCATAATCAAGATGTGGACGTACATATGTATGGTAAAGTGGAAAAAGGACTTTGGGATTTCTGGAAACAATATTTCTTTTAACTGACCACCAAATTCTGTTTGCATTATTTATACTATTTGAAATTTGAGTGTCAAAATTTTAGATTTAAGTCTATCATAACACCTAGATCTTTTTCATATTTTTTATTTGTGATTAGTTCATTATACAAATAATACTGATACTTGGAATTCTTTTTTCCAAAGTGTAAAATTGTACACTTTGAAATATTAAATCTCAAATTCCAATGTAATGACCATTTTCCTAATGTGTCCAGATTTTTTTGAATAACAGCACAGTCCTTTGGGTGTCTTGCATTGTTTACAATTTTACAATCATCAGCATACTTTATAATATTACTTTCAATGCAACATGATAGATCTGAAATGAAACATTGAAATATAAATGGTGCAAGTACTGATCCCAGGGGAACACCACTCAAGACAGGAATCCAGGAGGATCTATACCCATCAATAGACACACATTGTCGTCTATTCTTAAGCCAGTCTTTGATCCAATTAATAAATACCGGATTGATTTTTAACACTTGTAATTTTTGAATAAGAGCCCAGCGTGGAACTGAATCAAATGCCTCCTTAAAGTCTAACAAAATCACATCACACAGTATTTGTTTATCAAGTTTGTCGCTTACATAGTTATAAAAACTGACTAGGTTTATGACAACTGATCTTCCTTTTTTAAAACCATACTGAGAGGTATATAAAACTGATAAACTTGAAGACAATTCATCCTTAATAATTAGTTCTAGTATCTTACATGTTATTGAAGTAAGGCTGACAGGATGGTAATTATCCTCCCGACTCCTATCACCCTTTTTAAATAAGTCCTTTGAGAAAGGGTCCAGGTAGCAACCAGAAATGTATCCGGCGGGCATTTTTAATATCATGATCGGCTAATAAAGCTTTTAAAATCTTCATGGTGGTGTCAGTGTCATATGTGGTGGTGTGTGCCTGGTTTCCCAAGTATGTATATCTCCATATTCCCAGCTATTAGTTGCACCGGAAGTTCCTGAGGTTCCTGATCCAATGACAGCAGTTCAAGTCCTGAGCACTCCCTTTTGGCCTGGTGATAGTGCCTAGGATATTTTGAAAGATTCTGATTGCACTGGTGCTATAGCTGAGGCCAAAGAGGCATCACGTATACCCTGGCCTGGATGACTTGCTCCTCTGAGCTCCAATAGCGGAGAGGTCAGTGATAAGAACCTTGGAGATTCTGGATTCACATGGTTGGGTCATCAGTTGGGGGAAAAAGCTCCTTGATACCATCTCAGAGGTTGGAGCACCTGTGGCAGTGTTCTGTACGTACGAGAGGAAGGTGTTCCTTTCCTCATCCAGGAGGAAGACTCTAAAGTGAGAGATTCAGTGGCTGAGAACATGGTGTCTACACACATACTGCTCCAGATTCTAGGGCTCATGACAGTGGACATGAAAATCTTTCAGCATTGGGCCCCCTCCCCCCATCAGTGGCAATTTCTCCTATGGACATTGTTCCACATGTTTAGCTACTTATAGGGCAAATGTTGGATGCAGTATTGCAGGGAATGAGAATTCAGAGATCCTACAATTGATTACCTGTCAAATGTCATACATGGTGTATACAATGAAATGTCTGTGTGATAAAGTATGTATTTGACAGACAACAAGGGCGCTCAAGGATAAATTCTTGGAGCACAAAGGCTATATCAGAAGGAAGGATTTAACATCAGTGGTGGCTAAATATTTCATTACAGATGACACAGCATTCCCTCACTATATTTTTTTGGCGGCTTGGAACACATGCCACCTCTCAAAAAAGGTGGTGCTAGAGACTAGAAACTTTTATTATGTGAAGCCTATTGAACTGATTGGTTTTATTTATTTATTGAAATGTTTCACCAGGAGGGCACACTGAACAATAAGTTGCTCATCTCATGGTGTGACCTGGGGGGGCCGGGGTTACATGGACATAGAACACAGAGATGATACAGAATCATAATTTACACAGTTGGGGTGGCATACGATTAAGAATCAAGTAGACAGCTAGTACACAAATGACATTCAAGGGGGAAGGGAAGCAAGTCCTCATTGTGGTATGAATGAGGATTTAGACTGGACATCTCTGTTGTGAACTCCTCTGGTTTTTCGACTGTGAGAACTATTTGTCCCAGACTGTACAGGTCCCTGCTATTCACTTCCCTTTTCTGGACTGAGGTGCTCTGATCCATAGGACAACACTGTGACATTGGCTACTCATGTCCTGTTACAATGTCACTGACTTTTAAGTGGAGTTTCTATTATTATCTCTGGTTTGGGGTCCACAGAGTGACTTTTGGGAGGGGATCTAGCAACGCTTTTATTTGATTAAGAATGGCCTTTGAGCCCGATGGGAACACTTCTCCAGTTGGTGGCATTCGTATGTTAAATTCAATTATTAGACATAGGTGTCTTAATCTGGCTTTATTTTATGAGTATATTTTGATAATATGAGTGATTAAGTATTCTTGATCCCCCCAGTATTCTTTGTTGATATATCCTTAATAATGTTGGCATGAGGGATACTATATAATATATATTCAGTTTTCATTAATGGTCCCTCCACAATGTGTGGCTCACACTTTGTGGGTTTGATTTTTCAGACCAGGCCAGATGTGGACTTTGTGGTTCACCACTGATATATCATATACCCTGCCCTAATAACTAGGTGTGTGAGGACTTAATGTTATTTATTTGGCATTTTTTGATACTTTTTATAGCCAAAAGTGTTTGATTTCTGATTGTTGTCATTTTCCCACCTGACTTAGATATTCAGATTAGCCATGCTACAACATTTTCATATTGTTTATGAACTAACATACTGACAGCCTGATGTGCAGCCTGGCGCAGGGCTCACATTTTCTATTCTGGATTGTTAGCCAGTGTTCCTAGAAAAATACTTAATAAGCTCCTGTCTTTGCTAGAAACAGTGCAACACAGAGCGAGGTGCATTAAATTAATTTTTGTTGTACATAATACTTATTATAAATTAGCTTTTTAGTAACACGTAGGACATTTTGGGACACTTCCTCATAAAAATGTATTTTTATTTTTGTTCGCTATGCAATATGTTAAACAGTTCAAGAACTGACACAGCACAGGGGAAACGGCTCCTCCACTGGTTTATATATCTTGTGGTTGTTTAGCAACTGTAAGTGTATCTTTTGAGTGACAACATAGAGTGAAATGAGAGGCATTTCTATAAACAAGCACATCAGAGAGCTGATTTAACAGATAATTATTGTAGGTCAGTTACGAGAATCAACAAATTTTTCTACATTTTGAAAAGACCTCAATATAGAGTCTGATGCTCTCATGGAAGGGTCTCTTCCATCATGGTCAATTGGACATGCCCCAGTGTGACTAAACTTACACTATGAAACAATCAGCAATGGAGCGCTCCCACTTGCCCATGGACCTGCACACAGAGTGGAGGATGCTGCTTGCCTCTTTCTGGTAAGTCGCCTGCATTTTAATTAAACAGAAGGACCTTTTACAAAGCACTTAAAAATGGGTTGAAACTTTAAACTGTCTTCTCCTACTGGAGTTTTTTCATGGGATTTATTCTTTGCAGAGTGGCATTAATTGAACGCTGTTGTTCATATGAGAATAGACAGGAAAAGAATTAAGGATTACTAAATAAGGGTAAAACAGTAAACAAAATGTATACTTTTTAAACGTGTGGTTTGCATGCCTATGGCACCCTAATTTCATAGGGATTCAGAAGTTATAATTTTTAGTAATTACAAGCAATAGTTAAAATACTCTGTTTTTACCAGGAAAATATGACATCCTTAAAGCAGAGTACAAAGTAATACATCAATGAAGTTTGGAAGTGATTACTCAAGTTTGCGGTTTGCCTCTTTATGGAATATAGATTTGATAAAGATTTAGAAGTCACTATGAGAGACAGCTGCAGTATATTATATTGCATAACCAGGAAAATATTAATTATTTAAAGGAGCTTATATTTATTATTTTGAATTATGATAGACGGGACACATTAATTTTTTCTTTATCATTATAAGGGGGAGGAGTTTACTAAAATTAGTTTCTTCATTCATTACAACATTAAGTCTATGTTTTGGCCACAATTAAAGGTTTGGGAGCTAATGTCCATGCACTATAAGGTATATATGAGTAAATCCTGCCCCTACATATAAAAATATATTTGTTATGGATTTTCATATGTATCTTATATTGTATATTTAAAAAAAAATGAGTAATATGGTGCTAGATTGGGGTTTATGAGATAATGAGGGTGCATCTGCCTGTTCTGGTGGTAGTTCTGGTGGATGTTAAAAATCCCACAGCACTTCTCAAAAAGAGCTGGGGAATTTCCCTGGTGTCCTGGCCAAATTTCCCCCTTTCACAAAAAATACCACCAACAGCTTAATCTGGTTCAATGTCAGTCGGCATCCATCTGTATCCCCTTCCCCTGGGACGAGGCTGAAAATAGGCAGAATTGTCTAGTCCTCCTTTCCTAGTCAACAAAAATGAAATAAAAATAAATAAAATAAATTGCAAGCCAGATGCTGTGTACAGAAGATACTTTCTGTTGTCATACAATACTAACATATATATTTAATTGTTCTAATATTTTAATTTTGAATGGTTGTGTATATACTTTTTGTAATTCACATGCTTTTACCCTGAGGAAGAAAAGTACTCCTCAAAACGTTGGCACTATATTGAGCAGTGTTTACAGTGGTGTGATTGGACTTCTAGCTGTCACGTAACTAAAACATAAGGAGCTATATAGTTGGTGAGTGTGTCTGTTTGTCATAACCCTGACACACGACAACAAACAAACTTAATCTACAGCAGCTAAACCATATGATCACTCAGAAACATTTTAGACTTAAGGATATGACTTTAAATGCATATGAAAAGTGACATACTTCGGTAAAAATAACATCATAAGGAAACATTGAACTGACAGAAATGAACTCATGTCAGCTACAGAAGAGACAGGTTTAGGAATTATTGTGACTAATAAATTTTCTCAGACTCAGTAATGCTTGAAAATAACATACAAAGCTAACAGGTTACTTGAGTGTGTTAAAAGAAATGCTGTGCCTAGAAACCAAAACATGATTCTTCCCCTATACAGGGGCTTGGCCAGACACCATGTGGGCCATTGCTTGCAGTTTTGGGCACCCTACCTCAGCTGGGATATGATTATATTGCAGAAGGTACAGAGAAGGCTTATAGATTGATACTGGGATTGGAGGACTTAGACTGATATGGGGATTGGAGGACTTAAATTATGAAAACTGATTAAAATTAAAATTCCTAGGGTTCATGAAACTGGAAACCAGACAACAACAAAAGGGATCTACTTTTAATATACTGTATAACATGTGAAGGATGGGAATTTGTTGAAAAGAATAGGTATGGAATTTAAAAACAACAAAGTAGCAACCCGTACAATAAACAACTAAAACCATATATGGTTAAAACAAATACTAGGAGGTTTTGTTCTTTTCCCAGAGAATTGTGAGACTTTAGAACAATCTGCTGTAGTATGCTGACTATAATGCTAAAACCAGTTTTACGGATCAGATTGATGAACTGATTGACTCAGACTACACCTTCAGGTATTACCACTGAGGCAGTGCAAGGCTGTCTCGATGGACCACATGGTCTCCTTCTGCTTTTTTCCCCTAGTAAACTAGTAAGTCTGTATCTATTGCTTGTAGAGTTAGTGATGCTTATTATTCTATCTTCAAATGTACAATGAACAATTCTTTTTTATTTGTAGTTTATCTGCCTTCTACCCTGGCTGCCTCCTTCTGACTGACTCACCCAGCCCTGTCACCCTGATATCACCGGAACTTACCCCTGCCCTGTCACTGGGTGCGGAGCCTATGGGAGGTCAGTCATCATCAAGCCACTGGAGGTGTTTTCCTCTTTTTTTCTCCCTTTCCCCATTGCTGGGGTGCACACTCAGGATGTGTGCATGTAGAGGTGTGAGCGTGTCTGCAGAAGTCCTGCAGCTCCCTCCCTATGTCTGGCCCCTCTGACCCACACTAGCCCCTGGCCTCCACCTGGGGGTAGTCATTCAGCAGGAGTGCCAGTCCTCCCTACCCAGCAGAGGAGAGCAGTCCTCTGGACACTCGATCCTCTCCCTCCCCTGCTGCTCCCCCGATGGCCCGTGCTCATTCCCGAACATGGGTTGCTGGCATGGTGTGAGGTGTGGCATCCAGTGCCTGAACCCTCAGTGCCACCGGGCCGGCCCAATGAATAATTCTTAACACTCAGTGCTATAACTCATAACGATCATGTAAAAAATAAATACAAGAGTCATGGAGTTGTTGCAGGTATCAAAGGAAGTCAAGCAGTTTCTCATGTTCTATCTTTAGGATTTAGGGTGAGCTCAGCTATTGATATGCTAGAAACAAAATTTAGATTGAAAGAAACTTAGAAAATTGTAATCCGCAAGGAGGATGTGAAGCTATAAGTTGGTGAATAGTCGACAGGACCTGGGATACTAGCAATGAATGTCAGATCAGTTGAGACTTTTAAAACTATAATCCACAAGAAGGAAGCAAAGCTAGATGCCGATTGTGACCGGGTGACCCCTGTCATGGAAGGGTGCCCTGAGTCTGTTCTAGATCCCCCCCCAAGACTCACTAAAATGCTTAGGAAGCACAGAAACAAAAAGTTAAAGTGCAGGACAGGAACAGCAGTCCCCCTTGTGTTCTGTTCCCTGTGTTTGCTAGAAACTGCCCTTGGCAAAGGGACAAAATGAAAAGCAAAAGCTGATGGCTGCACTTTACAGCTGTAGGCAAATGTCGAGAACTGTTTTCTACAGCTCTAAATAAGAGCAGTTAATTAAGCAGCTTGTTGCTGCTTTACTTTAAAAATACACCATTCTGTGTGGTATAGGGTTTTCGTCTGCTCTAATGAAAGTTTAAAAAGAGCAGACAAATACCTCAAACAATAATAACACAGTTTCAATGACAGTAGGACTCTGGGGCCCCATTAAGATCATCGTAGGGATCAGCAAGGAGCTGACCCATTCCTGACACTAGTACCTCCTAGTGGTGAAAACTTGGTATTGCAGAATTATATTTTTATTTTGGATTTTTCTCCTCTTTTATTTTCTTTGTTGACAAGTTCGCTTAATTTACTTATTTGAATGCTGAATAAAAGCTACCTTTTGGTTCTTTATCCTGGTGTCCTTGTGTGTGAATCCCACTAACCTCCTACACCGATGAATAATCTGCTGGACCTGGGATGCTAGCAACAGAATGTCGATTAAGGCTCTGCAAATTGTTATCCAACAAGAGAATGGAAAGAAGAAGAACAAATGCTGTGAAGAAAGGTAGAATCTGGCTATCAGCAGAAAATTTATGGAAGGCCACTGAAATATCATGCCTCTTCCAGGGTGTCAATTTGTAGATTCCAGAGAACCTGTCTGTCTTCAGCGATGGGCCTATGGAAGACCACTGGAAAGTTATGCCTCTTCTGGGGTGTTGTCATGTGGAAGCAAAATCTCTAACTTACTTAGGGATCCCTATACTATTCAACCAGGGTTGGTTCTAAACTTACTACTTAACTTTGCAGACTATGGTTTCTTGTTTTGACTCTGGCTTGGCACTCACTTTTGGATACATTTCTGGTTTGTTGCAGTCTACTGGTTCTAACTATGGGATATGCTAGCTATTTCAACTGGTCCTGAATGACTTTACGAGGAGACATGGGGTTGGAATGCTAGAAAGTGGTCTCAGAATGCTGGAAGGTGGACTCAAAGCAGGGGTCAGCCTTAACTTTTTTTGCACTAGCCAGCCGGGCTGGTGAACCAGAGATTGCACTAGCCCACAAAGGTTTGCAGTAGCTCGCAGTCAGTATGGTTAACAGTGATTTATTAAACAAAAAGCAAATAAAATCACATTTGTCCTTCCAACAGTCTGGACACATACCAACTGATTTTGCACTGTGCCTTTAACTGCAAACTGCACATACACTATCTTAGCTTCTGTGACTGACGAGTCAGTGGCTCTGTCACTGATGACTGAAATGAACTTTGTTCTCATAATTTTTTCTCATAGCGCCATGTTTTCAGCCTCGGCTACATAGTGGATACAATTGTAAGCATATTTGTCTTTCTGATATGCTGAACTGATATCTAGCCCTTTCATATCATCAAGGCTGCACATCCACACAAAGTCTGCAAAAGGACGTCCTTTCTTAGCAATTGCATGGCATGTGCGAAACAGTTTATCCAGATGGTTAAGCGTTGCTTCATTCATGTTCTTCAGCATTCCCTCCACATTACTTGCCCCTGGAGTAGCAGTGCCAGCATCCTCCTTTTCCTTTGCCCTAGCATGAGCTTCACTGATATTATGGGATGAGACAGAGTCAAGTCGGAAGTTATCTGTACAGAAACGAAAATTATTGTTATTGCCCACCTTACCCAACTGTATTTCATGTTTGATACACAAATGGCAGAACATCAGATCCTTTGCACCATCATACCCCAACCGATGGTTTTCGCTTTGTCTTTTCGTACTCATGATCTTTTATTTGTTTGTCTTCGTCAGCAAGCTTTCTATTAATGTCTGATGGGCTACTGACTTCTTTAATATATTTCCACATTTTCAGATTTGTAGTTAATAAAGTTGTGTCATGAAAAGTGTGTGTGTCTTTTTCTTCCCTTTTCCCTTCCTTTTACCACCCTGGCCACAGATCCCAGAAATGCTCGACTGTCCCAGTTCTATTAAAAAAATGTTCACCAAAAAAAAAGTAAGGATAAATTCAATAGATCAACCCATACTGTTATTTATTTATTTTTATTTTTGGGCAACCAGGTAACTCCCATTGGGCACAAGACCCATTTACAGGCTGGCCCAGGAACACAGGGAGGTTAAGTGACTTGCTTAGGGTCACACAGTATGCAGGTGGAGGCTGTGGGAATTTAAACCCAGATCTGCTGGATGTACAAAGCCCATTCACAACCTGTTGCTCTCTCTGTTAAACACTCTCCAGTTTTTCCTTCCATGACAGCTGTGTATTCTGATATGCTTTGACCACCTTTTTGATAACTGAACTATCAGTACTTGTGGTATCCTCAATACTACATTGTGTTCCCTGTACCTCATCAGCTACTGCTGTTTCTTTTCAAATGTCTAAGACATCACGTTCCACAATTTCAGACACACCAGTCCATGCTATTTATTCCAATGGCCTGTAAAGGTGTAGCTAATATCATGGAATGTTCAGGTTGGTAGTATAAAAAATGAGAGCAGCAGCTGCTGAGGACTTAGGAGAGAAATAATCAACACAGCGACAAAGTCAATAAAAATGTGAAAAATAATGTGAAAAAGTGGGTCTAAAACATATGGCAATATAGGAAAAGTAAAAGGACCCATTACAGCATATAGAGGTGTAAAAACTGTTTCATGTCATGACAGTAAATGACCATACTTAAAATTCAGAGTTGAAAAGATTAGATTAATTTACTGCTAATGGTCTTAATGGCCATACTTGGCACCTCCTAGACAGACTGGTTTTACAAACAAAGGCCTGTGACTAGTGACATCAGAACTTATTTTGTAACCTGGGCAGGCATGCAACAGTGAATGATTTTGATACAAACAGTTTTAATACTATCTGAGCACTCAAATGGCCCAAAAACTGGATTACATTTTATCAAAACTGGATGACCAGATAAGGACCCTGAAAACAGGATTATCCGGTCTACAACTGGACAGGTGGCAACCCTAGGTTCAACTGTGCTGCTCCTGGATGCAGTCACAAATCTGCCTGACATGAGTACTGAGCTAAACAAGTAAAGGAAAAGGAGAAAGGGTCTTTACCAGCAAAAAATAAAAGCAGTAGTTAGTATAAAATTAAACAGTTTGTAAATGCACTACACACAGACATCTATTTTTTTCATTTCACTAATGCTAAGGCAGCACATAGTTAAACCTCCATGAAAAGGACCTGGCTTTAAATTAAATAACAGTTATATTTATGTATTTATTTGTTTTTTTATTTATTTGATACCCAGATTGAGAATGGAACTGCAGCTTCCCACAGGAGGAATTGCACTAGCCCAGATGGGCAAGTAACAGAGATTCTGCACTAGCCTGCAGCAATCTGCACTAGTACCTGGGCTAGTAAATGAATGTTAAGGTCAATCCCTGACTCAGAGCACTGCAAGATGGACTTAAGTGCTGGCAAGAATCATTGACTGTTGCAAAAGTTCAAAAGGTTTCCAGTGTAACTCTGGATACTGGTATAGAACTTGGAACAGGGCAAATAAAACACTGTAAGACTAGTATAGGAGACTCAGCATGTCACAAGGTAGACCTCCCTCGCACAAAGCCAAGAGTTCATCCCCTGCCTGGAGCAGGCATGTGCACTGCTTAGAACCATTTCATTTTTTTAAAAAAGAAAAGAAAGATCCTATTGGAGAATGAACTGTGGACTGATGCGCTTCTGTGCCGGGTAGGAGCAGTGAACCGGGGAGAGTATTTTATGTGAGATTGGATGCGAGTTTGGGTGTGAATTTTCAAAGGACTGCAAACTGCTCAGGATTGGTCCCTGGCCGTTCCTGTGATGCACACCACAACTGCGCTTAAGGACTGAAACGAAGCCCTGCAGCTCACAACAGAAGAAGCTGCTAGCCGAATCAGTGGTGGTGAGGGTGACCTCTGCACAAGTGGGCCCCCCCGCACCTGAGAGACCACTGGAGGTAGAGGTGCCAGCTCACTGTTCAGAGCCAGGCAGACCTCCCTCGCACAAAGCTAAGAGCTTGACCCCTGCCTGGAGCAGGTGTGTGCACTGCTTACAACCATTTTGTTTTTTTTTTTTAAAAAAAAGAAAAGAAAGATCCTACCGGAGAACGAACTGTGGACTGATGCGCTTCTGTGCCGGCTAGGAGCAGTGAACCGGGAGAGTATTTT
Organism: Neoceratodus forsteri; assembly: GCA_016271365.2. Classification (NCBI taxonomy): domain Eukaryota; kingdom Metazoa; phylum Chordata; order Ceratodontiformes; family Ceratodontidae; genus Neoceratodus; species Neoceratodus forsteri. The sequence goes on along the minus strand of JADMNL010000025.1, from coordinate 228,088,384 downwards.
TTCCACCACCCACCCTGTTCCTCCTCCACTTAAATGCTCAGTGGCCACTCCACTAGCACTGAAGGACCTCCCTCTAAGCAGGGTTCAAATCAGTGACTTGCACCTTGGGGTCAGGAGGCAGTGGTTGAGTAAGCAGAATTACTGAAATCTCTAACTATGGAATGTGAATAACTATCCTTGTATAGCATAACTGCTAACAATCCTTCCCTGTGGGCAGAGGAAGTTACTTGCACTTCTGGCTATTGGGATGGTATTTTTATAAATTATCAATCCTTCTAGTGCCTGCATACTCAGAAACTTGCTGAAGTTAGACACTAGTGGTAATTTCTGATTTAGCAACTGGTTCCAGAAAGTATTGAGGACAAGATACAGAGTTTGTTAATACAGAATTAAAGTTGGCCAGTATAAAGTGTAATAACTGCTATAGCACAGTGCTTATTGCTAACATCGACAGTTCAATGAAGCAGTAATGGCAGCGCAGACTGAAAGTGCTTAGCATTGCTTGACGTCAGTAGAACTCTGTATTACATGCTCCTGCTGCCCTTAGCTGTGGCAGGTGAGGGCTATATTCCAGGAGAGTGTTTGCTCTAAAGTGTATTAATTGCTATAGTACAGTAATTAGTTACTAACCTATTTGACAGAAGAATGAAGGACTAATTGCTGTGTAGGCTGAAAGTGTGTAGCATGGCTTAATGTCAGTAGAACCCTGTTTTACTATCTCTTAGCTGCCCAGTATCGGTGCCTAGAGAAGGCCATATCCAGTGTGAGTGTTGCTGACAAGTAGTGTACATAATCAGGGCTCCACTGTTCCTCAAACATGTCTCCTGAGGATAGAGCCATGGACTGCGGCCCACCCAGCCCCAGGCTGAGTGGGAGAAAAAAGGCCGGTGCCTCATTGTCCAATAGGGGAGTGCTCCTGACAACACTATATATACTGTCCCTTCTTTGGGTGGACGGGATTATAGGCCATGGTGACCCTGACATCAGGGAATCCCTGTACAACGACTCCCTTCTCACGGACCTCTATAACTCCAAATCCGACCCTAGCATACAATCCCTCCTGATAGCACATGAGCTGTAAGAAGGGGCATATGCTACGAATCACTCTACTTTACCAGAAGGAGGATCCAGAGTAACTTACTTCTATCTAGCAGCCCAAAGCTAATTGGCCTGCTAGAGGCACCACTTCTCCAGACAGGAGATATCCAGCCAAACCCTGGCCCTCCCATTGCCAATATCTTAATATCATCCCCGCAGGACCCTCTTTGGATATTCTCCAAGGACCTGAAGATTGCACACATGAATATCTGCAGTCTCAGGCCAAAAATGCAAGAGGTGCAAGCCTGGCTTGACCTGTACAAGCCAGACATACTTGCTATATCAGAGAGCTGGCTTAAGGCCCACATCCTCTCCCATGAGATCTTGGCCCAAGGATACAACACCTTCTGCAAGAACAGGGAGGGCTAGAGAGGGGATGGTGTACTAATCTACATGAAGGACTGCCTTACGGCATCACACATAATCTTGAAGCAGGACTCCTGCCCTGACAGTGAATCCATATTCATAAGGGTTACCCTTGGCCAACACAAACACCTCATAATAGGATGTATCTATAACCCCCTAAGATGACTCTCCAACTCCTCGAGAATATCACCAGATCCACAGCTAAAGAAGTCTCAAATGAGCTCCTTATTCTGGGGGACTTCAACCTCAGCTGGGCCCACGATCCCAAAAAAGACCTCATGTCCCTGACACAAGAGGCAAACCTGGTACATGTTATCACAGAACCCACTAGGCTGAACTATAAGACAGGGAACCACACCATCCTGGACTAGGCTCTGGTGTCAAATCCCTGGGAACCACGACGGGAGTCCGACAAAAAGTTTGTGGAATGCCCCCCAGCGACACCGGCAGGTCGACCACATTCTGCTGTCGGCTGCCGGTTCGCACTTTGTTCTTTTGTTTTCTTAGGGAGGCTTCACCCCCCCACACCCTCCCCACTTAAGGATTCTCAACTCCAGTCGGAGCTGACTGGGGGGGTGCAGGACCCCTGACAGACAGCACCGGGTTCCAGTGGGTCTCCCACCGTGGCTAGGCACTGTAGTCGCTGTGGGGGATCTCGCTGGAGAAATGTCACTGTTGGGGGGGGTAACTGAAACCCCTGCAACATCTTGAAAGCTGGAATCATGTCTGATGCCCTGAGTGACCACTCCCAATATTCTGCATCTGGAGAAATAGAGGGCCTAAGGTCCAGCCCCGAATACTGACTGCACGTGACTACTCCAACTTCACAGTGGTGCAATACAATGACTACCTCAACACGTTGGATTGGAGCCCTATCAGGTGCCTCCCCTCCTCAGATGAGGCACTTGAATACCTCCACCACCCAATAAGTAAAGCAGCCAACCTCTTTGCCCGTCTGAAGAAGCGCAGGGCTAAGGGCAGCTGCTACAAGTGGATCTCTCCAACCCTAAAAGCACTGATGATCAGCCGTGACAAGGCCTGGAAGAGGTTCAAGAAATTCTCTCTCCCAGATGATCTTGTGGCTTACAAAGCCTTGCAAAACAAATGCAAGAGCACCACGAAACAGGCAAAAAGGGAGTACATCACCCGACTACAGAAAAACAACTTAGGCTGCCCCAAACTGTTTTGGTCTCACATAAACGAACTGATCAGGAGAAGCACCAAAGCTGAACCAGGCCCTATGGAGGTCAACAGCAAACTAGTGAGTGACTACCCACAAATTGCCTCAGCCCTAAAGCTTTACTTCACCAACCTTGAAGCATACAAGGCTGGACTACCCCCTCCCACCCTGGCACCAAACAAGACTGAGTCCCCATGCCTAAATCAACCCTTATTTCACCTGTGGCTGGTCAAAACAAAAGAGGTACAAAATCTCCTGAGGGCCTTGAAAACCAGAGGCCCAGGAGGATCAGATGGGATAAATCCCAGGTTACTCAAGGATGGAGCCAAATCCCTCTCCAGACCCTTGACCTGGCTCATAAACAGATCTCTGCTGGAAGGAACAGTCCCAAACCAGTGGAAACAGGTAAACGTGGTCCCCATCCACAAGGGCCGCTCCAGGCATGAGCAAATACAGACCAATCTCCCTGCTCTGTTTACTCACAAAGCTCCAGGAAAGGCTCATATATATAACCAACTCCACGAGTACCTGGAGACTCACCAGCTACAAGCCCCCTCCCAGCACAGTTTTAGAACCAACCATGGCACGGACACTGCCCTCACTAACCTCACAACAGATGTACTCAGTGCTATGGACAGGGGACACCCTCTGGAGCAGTATTTGTAGATCTATCCAAGGCATTCAACCTTGTCGATAACAACCTCTTCCTAGTCAAACTGAGCAAAATAGCCTAGACCCTCTAGCTCTCAAATGGTTTAAGAGCTACCTATCTGGCTGCACACAGAGAGCCATCTGGAAGGGTGTGCTATCAGACCCTCTACCCCTAAAGGAGGGCGTGCCCCAAGGCTCAATCCCTGATCCCCTACTGTTCTCACTGTTCATGAATGACCTCAGCCTACACTGTGGGGGGGGCCTCGGTCGTACAATATGCGGATGACACGTCATCTACCACTCCTCGGACAACCTAGCGGATGTTTGGCCCCGCATTCCAAACTGATCTATGTCCCTGGAGGCCTTGCTAAAGAAGAATAGAATGGTTCTGAATGCAGGCAAAACAAAGTCATACTGTTCGGACCCAGATCACTGGGACAAGACACGACCAACTCCTTATGGCTTACCGCACTTGATGGGACAAGCATTGAGGTTGTGGACTCTCTAAAGTACCTAGGACTCATGCTTGATCAAGACCTGACCTACAAGAACCACGTGGAACAAGTGACCAAGTCCATCCACCGCAAACTGGGTCTCCTGTATCAGATAAAGGACCAGCTTATCCCAGAAGCTAGGCTATCCATTGCAACCAGCGTCCTGCTCCCCACATTGACCTACGCTGCCCCTGTAATACAGGGAATGGCCAAGCTGGAGGTCACCCGAGTGCAGATCCTGTACAACAAGGTAGCACGATTTGCTACCCAGGATCACCCCAGAAGCCACCACTATGACACACTCACCATATTACAGTGGCCCACCTTTGACGCTCACCTCCAATACCCACTCCTCTGCCTGGCCTACAATCTACTCCACCTGTCCACTTCACCCAGCCTGGAAGTTACTATCACCACCAAAAATAACCCTCGGACCCTGAGGACCTCAGGGTGGATGCTGCTAGAAACCCCCCAGGATCTGGACCAATGCGGGAGGCAAGTCATTCACCTTCACAGCCCCCTATCTGTGGAACAAGCTCCCCACCATGGTACAGAAAGCATCCACTCTCCCAAACTTCCACACCAGGCTCAAGGCCCACATGCTTGAGGCCAGCACCTGCCACTGTCAGAACACCTGAAAGCCCCACCCTATCCTTCTTCACTCAGCCCCCATACTTGTACAACCTCATTTCAGATTGCCTCTAAACACACTAGGTAACCAACGTACTAGGATTTCTGTCTGGTCTCATAATAACTTACACCTAGTACTCCATATGCTCTGTAACAATGCCAAGAATTACTGTAATCTACAGCTTGCCTGTATATACTCTATAATCTCTTCTCTGCATGTACTGCTCCATATAATGTCTCTCTCCGGATCACCCCTGAAAAGGGTCCTTCGGGGCTCAGTGGGCCTACCCAGCCATCAAAATGTAATAAATAAATAAACAAGATGCTGGGCCTTCCCCGTAAGCCTTGAGGGAGAAGGGGAATTGGTGTCTGGGCTACCTCCTTCTCCCTGCCGACACCTACCCCCACTGGGACAATAGGCGGGGGTTGGGCCACCTGTGACTGAGGTACCCCCTTCCCCAATTCCATCACCTGTGGCCCAGGTGGGCTGGGGATGGAAACCCTATTGTTAGGGGGGTCAGGGGTGGCTCAGACCACTGGGCAAAGTGATTGGGTGAGCCACAGTAGGGGCAGAGAGGTGCAGGGAAGGTTAAAATGGCCCACAAGAGGTGCCAAGACCCTTTTCCATGCATCTGGCCTCAGAAGAAACTTTGTAGCTCTCCCCCGGTGGACTCAGTGGTGGTGTGCAGCAGGACCTGAAACACGCTCCAGCTTAGTATGCCAATACACCTGAGGCAGCAGGTAACAGTGGTCAGTGTGGGGGGGTAAAAGTTAGATAGAGCTGCTGTTGAACAAATTAAGGTACCAGCCTAGTCCCAGAGATGGCTCTTGACATGCTGCTGCAGTTTGCTGGAGCTTGGAGTCAGCATTCATGGCCATGTGGTGACCGCTTCAGTACTCCATCGGATGGCAATGCTGGTGGCTGGGAATGGGGGCTGACTCTGGGAGTAGCCTGGTGGCAGTACAGAGGTGTTCATGAGTTGGGCTGTAGTATATATTAAAAAGAATGGACTAAAGAGAAAAGGTCGAACCCAGGCTTTTCCATTGGTCAGCTTGGGAATCAGTCTGTTTTTAGACTTTTAACGGGTTTGTGTAATTTTTATGTATTGTATTTTGACGGTTCCTCATTGTTGTATATTTATATTTGTATATTTAATATTTTGTTGTAAGAGCAACCTGAGCCCTCAGGGAAGGGCACCCAAAAGAAATAAACTCTACTACCACTATTACTACTACTTTTCAGAAAAGCGGGGCGTAGTGGGCCATGTGGAGCATGCTTCACTTCTGCTGGGGGTCGCCGGAGTCAGCAGACTTAGTTAGTGCAGAACTTAGCTGGAACAGGAACACTCCTAGGCATGAGGAAAAGAAAAAAAATCCAGTACAGCGTCCCGTTTGGGTCATTTAAGTTGGGCCACTTACCTTATGGCGGGGGAGCCAGCATGGAGGACGGGTCATATAGTAGTAGCAGTCTACGTGGTTCTGCTGGATGGCATTGCCGGGTAGCTTCACAGGGGACCTGGTGAGAGGGGGCCTCCCAGCTGCCTGCAAAACAGAGGCAAGGACCTTCATTCCAGCAAGTAGCCAGTGGAGTGCCTGAGGCTAAGAAGAAGCATAACTAGCATTAAGGGCATAAGTATAAACAAAAAAAGGGGGGAGGACTTAGCTGCAAACCCCGGAAGAAAAGTTACACTGGGAAACAAGCTGAGCTGGGAGGCCTGGGTTTAGAATCCCATCAACCACTACTTGCATACTCTGTGAATCTGAGCAAGTCAATTAATTGCCTCAGACACCTAGAAACAAGCTCCAGCTGAGTCCTGGGAAAACAGGTTTCCTCTTACCCTGAGGGAGTCAGGATAACTTTAGGGCTAGGACAAGGGGGTGGTGAGTTGGAGACATAGCGGGACTAGGGAAGCAGCCACAGTCAGTGATGGTAAACTGAGGCACAGCATGGAGCCGGATCCGCAAAGCCCTACTGGTGGAACTGGAGAGGATGGTGGAGGCATGAGGAATGGCATGGCTGGAGGCATGCCTGCACACCCCGGCAGATTGCCAGAAGCACAACAAGGACAGGAGTCCATGATGGGGAAGACAGCCAGGAGGTGAGACAAACCTGGGTCACAAGGATGATGGGGCACAGTCATGAGTGCTAATGGGTTTACCATTGGGCCCATCTTGGGGTCCCCTTGGGGCAGATGTGACTTTGGATGAGGGTGAAGGCCCCCAGAACCCGACGCACAAACCCCAGAGCAACCGGAGCCAGCAGAAGAGGGGAGGAAGGCAGGTGCCAAAGGGGCACAAAAGGGCTTGAGGCAAAGACCTTATCCTGTGAAGGATCCAAAAGGCCAGGAGAGAGATTTGGATAGGGACCTCTCATGGCCTGTGGACCCAGTCAAGAGGCATAGGCCAAGGCACCGGCTACCCAAGAAACCCAATGGCTGGTATGGGTCAGAGCTGGAGAAAGAGCCGAGGGATTAGCCTATTGCACTGAGAAAGAGGAGGAGGAGGCCCAGAGGTCACGACCCTTGCCCTCAGCCAATGGCCCTGAGGTTTAAGCAGGTTAAGCTGGATCCTGAATCTAGTGGTGAGTCAGAAGCTGAACAACCCATGGGGGTGGGCCAGTGACCATGGAGACACTGATCTCCTCCAATTTGGAATAGGAGCAAAGAGGTACCAATTGTGTCAGCCTGGTGGGCAGCAAGATGGGGTCCTGGGGGCTCTGAAGAACTTAGCAACCATCCTGGCAGGTCAAGGAAAGGGCTGCATGGATGGAGCCGCAGGGAAAAAGGAAGCAGTGCCAAAGCAGCTATATTTCAGTGTGGATGAGGAAGTAGGGGCACACTTGTCAGAAAAGACAAGAGCAGCCGTCTGCCACAGGGAATTTGTGGATGTATTCAGCCTGTTGCACAGAGAGTGGGAGGGTGAAGCAAAGGAAGGTGAAAATAAGGAGAGGAGTAAAGATAGCAAGAAGCCCCAGGTTGAGAGGAATTTTGAGAACTGGTTGGTGGGGTTTTAATATATATGTATGTTTTGTGTCATGATAAGCCAGAGCTTTGTTGTGGCCTCCTCAGTCACTGGTCATGGCTAATGAGAATGTATGTGGCCATGGGGGGGGATCAGCCTGGCTCCACTATGATGAGGTCTTCCATCTGTGGCTACATAAGAACCCAGGACAGGAATGGGACCAGGTGGACATGCCCCTGTGTGTGGATGTGATTACGGACAGAGTGTTCATGCAACACACAGATTGTGGCCTCCCCATTAAGGTTGACCCGGGGGTGGGCAGTAAGGAAATAGGGAAGTCAGGCAGGGCAGGGAACCATTGTTTTTGTTTCAACAAGGGTTCATGCTCATAAGCTAGGTGCAAGTTCACCCACAAGTGTTTTGCATGCGGTAAGCCCCACCCCTTCACACAGTGCCCATGGGGCAAGCAGGGAGCGGGGCATACCCAAAACAGAAGCACACCCGCCAAGAAAGGGTATCCAGGACTTGGCAGACACACCGATAAAGGTAAATGAAATGAGAGGCTGGTTGTAGAGATACCCCATCAGGGAGGATGCAGTTTTTCTGCTAGAGGGCTTTACAAAGGGCTTTAGGATCTCTTACTCAGGCCCCCACTGGGACCTCGAGGATCCAACTGGAAGTTGGCAAGGGACAACCGACGGGTAGTGCAAGAAAAGATAGCAAAGGAGAGGTGACTGGGGAGGATCGCAGTTCTGTTTGCTGAGCCTGCCCTAAAACATTTTGGGGTATCACCGGTGGAGGTGGTACCAAGAGCACTCTGGGTGAGTTTTGCATGATTACCCACTTATCATTTCTTGAGGGCAGATCCATGAATGACTTTATTGATCCGACCTTGGCTTCAGTTCATTATGCATCCTTTGACAGGGCGGTGAGCGAGTTAGTGAGGTTTGGTCATGGAGCATTCATAGCGAAGGTGGACATTGAGTCTGCCTTCTGGTTATTTCTGGTTCACCCAGCAGATTTTAACTTGTTGGGAATGAAAGTTGATGATGTTTATTACATTGATAAATACATGCTGATGGGGTGCACCATTGTGTGCACATATTTTGAAAAAATCAGCACCTTTCTGCTTAGGGTTGTGGAGCAAACAGATCCGGGGGGGATTGCCCATTACTTTGATGATTTTCTGGTGGTAGGGCCACAAGATGATGATACTTGTAGACAGAAGCCCGGATAGTCAGACTGCGCCTGGCAGTGGTGCAAGCATGGGTGCAGTGTAGCTGGGATGCGCCGGGGCCAGAACCAGGACCAGGTGATATTCAATGGTGATGTGCCATGGTGCAGCACTGTTGAATATAGCACGGACTACACACAGTGCAGTGGCACTGTGCCAGCACAAGTCACAGATAGGGAGCATGGGGTTGCACCAGCACAAATGCAGTTGCGCTGGGTGCAGCACCCGTGATATTCAGCAGAGGGCATGCAAATGAGGCCATAATATATGCATGGTGCAAATGGGGCCATTTGCATGTCATTATGGCCCCATTTGCATGCGTTGTGCAGGGCAGCCCGGCAAATTTCACCTGGTGCCCTGCACAGAATGACGTGTGGACTGAGGGGGTCCAGGGGCATCCCCAGTCCCTTAGCTATGATCACGGGTAAGTGTTAAAATAACACAATCCCTGATAGTCTAGTGGTATCCCCCCTCCCATTGCTGCGATCACCGATAAATTGTAAGAACTACAATCTCTGGTAGTCTAGTAGCACCCCCCTCCCTCCTGTTGCCGTGATCACTGGTAATATATGGACCACAATCCCTGGTAGTCCAGTGGTACCCCCCTTCCCCTAGCCCTGATCACTGGTGAAATGACATACGTACATTCCCTGGTGGTCTAGTGGTTCTCTCCCACCCCTAGCCTCATTCACATGTTTGTCACTGTCTAGTACAGTATGCCCTGCAAGCCCATACTGTAAGCTGTCATTCGGCGGGCGGCTGGATGGTTTGCGAGTGGGCTGCAGCCGCGCGGGAGCGGGTGGGCAAGGGATCCTGTGTGGGTGAGGGCGGGGTGCCACTTGATCACCAGGGAATAAAATACTTACGTCATTGTACTGGTGCGATCAGGCTAGGGGCGGGGGTACCACTGGGACTAACCAGGGATTAGGAGTTCTTATGATTTACCGGTGATTGTGGCAACAGGAGGTAGGGGTGCCACTAGACTACCAGGGATTGTAGTTCTTACAATTTACCAGTGATTGCAGCAACGGGAGGGGGGGGCACCACTAGACTACCAGGGACCTTTTGAGTGCTTGTGGACGGTGTTCTGGGTGGGCAGGTGGCCACCCGTGGCTGGCGGCTGCTTTGTTGTACCCTATAATACAGCAGCCCTCCTGTGGGTGACCAAGCCAGCAGTTGTTCCTGTTTTTTCGTGGAACAACTTTGCACCCGGGTTTGTGGCACATCTGGGGGTTGTGCCAGCATATATGCCACACATCCCGGGCTGAATATCGGGATGTGTTGAATATGCATGGGCAAGCCCCCTTCAGATGTGCCACATACAACTGCAGTGTGCCCCAGTGCATTGGAATTTGCGCTGCACAAATGCCCCTTTTGAATATCGCTCTGTGGTGCTTTGCGGGGTTGCGCATGGTGCAACCAAGTTGCACCAGGTGCATCCCTTTGAATATCTGGGCCAGACTCAGGGGTCCTAAAGGCAGTTTGTTGGAGGTCTGGCATGCCCCTTGTGACACTTGGACAGCTGGTTCTGATTAGTCTATGATTTTTGTAAAATAAAAATATAGTGTGATTGTCTGTCATGAGAAATCTTGTGCTCCTGGGAAGACCCCCCCCCAGGTTCCAGCTACAAGATGTTAACCTAAAAGTCAGGAGATAATTAAAGGCTAGAAGAGACATAAGTTAAGGCTCTTCTGTTTATGTGACTAATTGTAGCTTGTCAGCTGCCAGGATAGATCGTTAACTTTTATGACGTTCAGAGGAAACACAGTTAATTTCACCTGGTGTTACAAAGCATATTGCACCTCTGTGAGACCTGGCAGAGCAAGTCATAAAGGTCCTTTGATGTCTGTGAAGGGCAAGAAGACACACTAGACCAAAAGGGTCATGGGGAAACAAGTTTTTGCTGATGTCACCATAGTTAATTTACCTTCTGAATGATACAACATCCTGGTTGTATGATTTTTAATAAACAGAGGAGGAGCTGGGTGACATCATGGAGAAGGCAGGTTCAAGACAGTTTTTTATTTATGCTGTGGCTGACATTTAGAAAATACATGTTTGGACTCTGAGCTACAACATCTATCAGCACTGTAAGAAGATAAGAATACATTAGATAGGCAAGTCTAAGTGTATGGTTGGTAGGAGTTTGCACTTTAAACTTTGTTCTTTTAAGTGATTGTATGTTTTGTGATATATTGTTCTGTAGTTACATTTTACATTTTTATCTATTTTAAAGTAAACCTCTATTTTAAACAAACTGCTTGGTGTGCCTTTAAAGTTCTTTCTTTGACAAGTGAAGCATATATGGTTAAAGCTGACACTGTGCAATAGCTTAATGGCAATACCAAACTGAGAAAAGGTAAGAGTTTATCTGAGGTCTTTCATAGAGTTTTTAAGGGTTCATTTTGTACACCTGGTTAGGTGCCCGTAGGCGAAAGATATCTGGCATCCCCCGAAGAGCAGAATTATCTGAGCCTGTACATTGGGTACGCTAGCAAGAGGTTCATAGTTTGAATCCCTCCAGAACTTGAGACCAAAGGTGATTTGAACCCACAAAACAGACAGGAGGGTTACCCTGTTTCTGTTACCTGTTCACAATACTGCGCTCGGAGGTTGGCACTGTGGGAGCAGAGGGACTGACCTGCTGAGTGGGGTTGTGACACCCCACACCAAGCACAAGATGGTGGGTCCAACCACAGTGCTGTCCTTCCTGGGGATAGAAATTGACTCGATGGCAGTGGTATGTAGGCTGCTGAGGGATAAAGTTGACACCCTGCGGCTGATGGTTGCCCTGGAGAGAAAGGCAAGGAAGGTGACATTGCGGCAGGAGCAGCAATTGCTAGGCCATCTGAATTTTGTTTGCCGGACCATCCCAATGGGTTGGGCCTTTGTGCAGTGGCTGGCAAAAATTACTGCTGGGATCCATCGGCCTCACCACAGGATAAGAATAACTGTCTCAGTGACAGAGGATCTGGCAGTCTGGGCTACTTTTTTAGCCAAATTTAATGGGGTGACAGCTTGGCCAAAGACTGAGGTGTCTAACGTAGACCTGGAACTGTTTCCGGATGCCGTGGGTACATGGCCGACACTGTAGGCAGACCAGGGCCTGACCATGAATATCACTTTTTTGGAATTCTTCCCAATCGTGGTAGCATTGGTTGTGTGGGGGAGCAGCTAAAGGACAAGAAAGTGATTTTCTGGTCGGACAGTACTGAGGTGATGCACGTTATCAATCAACAGTGAGAAGCAGCCGGCCCCATTGATGATCTCCTCCAGGTATTTAGCTTAAGGTGATTGCTGCATAACATACAGTTTAGGGCTAGGCATGTTCCGGGGGAATGCAACAGTATAGCTGATGCTTTATCTTATTTACAGTGGGAACATTTCAGGACCCTGGCACCCGGAGCAGATGACACATCGGAGGAAATCCTGCAGTTCCTGTGAAACCTGGGGATCTCAACGACTGGGCATTGATATGCCAATCACTGGCATCCAGCACTCACAAAGCATATAAGAGAGGAGTAGAAGAGTTTTTGAGGTTTCTAGAAACCCACGACAGGTGGCCCTGAAGGAAGAGAGTAGCTCGGCAGCGGCAAGCCACCATCTGTCTTGTATAGGCTGGTTTAGCAGGGTACTGGCATTGCAAGAGTTTACACAGGTTTTCAGGGTCCAGAAATTACTGGAGGGTTGGAGAAAGATACAACCCAATGCTCCAGATGGGAGAAGACCATTGAAGCCCCGGACGCTCAAGCGCATGGTAGTGGTTTTACCAACACTGTGCACAGGCCAACAGGAGACATGACTGTTCTGAGTGGCATTTCTCTTGACCTTCTGTGGGGTCTTTTGAGTGTCAGTGGTCACGGCAGCTAGGATACAGGAATAGTCTAGGAGGGACTTGCATGTGGGAGACATGGTGTTGTCAGGGGATGTTGTACTGGTATGCATCTGGAGGTCAAAAACTGACCAGTGGGCTTGGGCACTTTGGTGACAATTAGGGACTGGGGAGGGTGTGGATGGAGGATAAAAGGGGCACTAGCAAAATATGAGGCATGGACATGAGGCAATGCATGTGCCTACTTTAGGCACAGAGATGGGTCCCCGCTGACTCACTTTCAGTTCACAAGGCTGTTCCAAAAGGTCCTACACTAAGTGGGGAGGATCCAGGTGAGTATGGTACTCATTCACTATGGGTAGGGGCAGCTGCAGGGCATTTGGCAAGGGGATGTCAAAGGCAGAAATTTAAGGGCTAGGCAGATGGAAATCCCAATCAGTTAGAAGGTATATAAGCCTGCACATGTTCTAACACATTTTTTGTTTTATTAGGCAGGTTGGAGGGGAACAGGGAAATGGTTGTGGATATATGGGCACTCTTTCATCCATTGGGCAGGAGTTCAGAAGTGGTCTTGGCTGGAGACCAGTTTTGAACTTCAGTGATATTCCTGCAAGGTGTGCTGGCTGGAGCACAGAGGTCTGTGCTGGAATCAGCTGGTTCCCAGGTTGCGGAAAGAGTGCCGGAGGGAGCCACACCCGGACATTCTGACTATCCACTTGGGAGGAAATGACTTGGGGGTAGTGAAGTCCCCTGCATCGTTGCACACAATGAAGGAAGACATAGCCACGATCCGGCGCAGCCTGCCAGGGGCCAAGGTACTTTGGTCACATATCATATAGCAACAACTGTAGGGAGGAGTTGCCAAGGGGAAAGTGATGGACAAAACCAGAAAGAAAATCAACGGGCAGATGGGGACAGTTATGAGTTGAATGCCTGGAGGCGTGGTCAAGCATAATCACATCACGTTGGACTCTCCAGACTTATTTCAACCAGCTGGGATACACTTGTTTGATGTAGGATGTGACTTATTTTGCAAGGACATTGCAGGGGCTGTAGCTCTACTGCTAATGTAATGGGAGAGGGGACCTGCCTGAATGGGAGGTAATTTACCTTTTGGGTGCTTTGCAGGGTTGATAGCCCAGACTATACTATGATGTGCTGTAGGGGACCTGATCGTGGATCAGGTTTGTGGTGGATACGGAGTTTAGCTCAGCTCGGAAGTGGGGAAAGGGAGGGGACCAACACCCTGCATGGACTCTTTTATAGGTGATCTCACAGGAACTGTGGCTTGCACTCATCATGGACTAGCTGAGGCACCATGGATGTGCCCGAGGGATGCACCGTGCCTGTGTGTGTGTGTGTGGGGGGGTTTTGAAGCATTGGGCGCCAAGGGCGGGATTCCCTGTTTGGAGGTCTGCAATCTCTGGTGCCAGATGGGGGGATGTCGAGAGCCGCACCCAGCATGGATGGTGCTAGGCTTCCCACATTCTGCCATTCTGACACCTTAAATAATCAAGTAGCCTGCAGCTTTGCTGAGGGGAAGGGGGCAGGCTAGGGCTGGGAGCCCTCTCCTTCACTAAGGGGAGGGGAGGGCTGGGGACTATGAACCATGGAGAAACTCTCTTCTGTGCATGTCTTGCCTGTAATAGCAATTTTGTCTTAATAAACATATGGCTGTGGCCATTCAAATCCCAACACTGTGTGTTTATCATCTCGGATGGAAGGAAGGCGGGGGGGGGGAGTGTGTCCTGGGCAACCAATGTCATTTTTAATGGCTTGCGTGCATCAACACAATCTATGATTGTTTACACCAGCTCAATGCTCTCAACAGAATGTTCAGAAGGGCATGCACTGGTAAACCTGAACTGTAATAAATGTCTGTGGTCGCACTTATAAACTTTGAATAAATAATACATTCGCACTTTAAAATGAGACTTTTCTTGACTTCATGTGCTACACTATAAATGTTTGAATGATGCTGCTATCACAAAGTACTTTTGAACAGAATTTTTATAAATTTGGTAAGGAATTATTAAGGAAGGTCTAACAGACCATTTTTGTTTTTTTTAGCACAGCTGGCCTGGTCCAGAGAAAAGCTTCAGAAGCTATAATGGCAGCAGCAGCAACCGGCACAGAGACAATGTACTGCCCAAAAACACGGGGGTACTGAGGATGACAGGCTCTGTCACCACCTCTTCACCTCTGGATATTGGTGGTTTGAGTAAGGAGAGCCCTGTGACACATGAAACTGGTGTGCAGCAAACAAAGACTGAGCCTGAATAACTAAAGCAGTGGTCTGCACAGCAGCAGTCTTTGAGACGAAGGTAGAAATCAAACGTTTTAAAGAGCATGACACCACTATATGTCGTTAGCTTATTTGGCGTTCTTTAAAGGCCAGAGACATACTTAGACACATGTACTGTATGTATATCTCATTCAGAATAGCAAAAAACAAAGTTAAAAGAGACTACTCAAGAGCTGAATGCTGTTTCAGAAGAACAAGCCTTGCTTAAAAAAAAAAATTTTTGATATTCAAAAAAGCGTGAAACAAAGAGAAGGAAAATGTTTATCCTCAGAAGCTGTAGCAAAAGTAAACACTTGCAACTTTCTTGCCTTACATAGACAGTTGCATAGATTGATGACAGAAACAGACCTGTCAGCCCACCCTACCAAACTGCTGTACAGCGACGCACTGGTCCTGTGTACTTCTTAGCATATGAGTTTATCTCAACGGCCAATGAAGGCCAAGCCATGCATTTACACTATCCTGCATTGCTACTAGTAAATTGTTTACCTGTGTAATGTTGCCTTTATGCTATACTGCCTTTCCGCACACACCACTGTATCTACTTATTGTATCTCCCCCTGTATTCAAATGCTTTCCTGTATTGTACTATGTATCTGTTGCTTACCTACTGTATTGCACTCTCAGACTGTTGTACTGGTTCTAGTGTCATTATATGTCATGTATTATGTGCAAGGCCACTGTTTTTCGGTTTTTACCGGAAAATCCGGTAAAATTCCGGAATTAGGGCTGCCTGAAAACCGGTAAAAATGAAGATTTCATGGAATCTGGCATTTTCTATCAGATCAGTAAATCTACAAAAAAGTCTGTTTTTCTCTTAATTCCTTCCTGTGCTGTTTTCAGTTTGCTTTATTTCATGCTCTGTATATTAAGCCTTCTTTAATTCTGATTATTTATGTACATACTAAAAGGATGATAACAGAATCCCGGTAAAATCCAGAAATTAGAGTAACAATCACCGGTGAAATTCCGGAATCTTAAGTCTTGAAAACGGAATTTAATTGTTTTAATCACCGTAAATCAGTGGCCTTGATTATGTGCCTGTATCGTAATCCTTGTGCAATCTCCATGGCCTGGGTTGTGCATGAAAACAGTCCACTGGATCAGTGCACCTAGCCGGTAATCAAATGCAATATACATTAATAAATAAACTACTTACAAAGACGTGGAATATTTTGTGAATGCTAATCATTTTTGAAATGAAAGAATTGCTGGTGCACCAACATATTTGGAAAGCCATTTCGAAAATCTCAGAGAAATGATCAAAGAAATGTTTATATAAATGCCTTGCTTGTAGAGCAGAAAGCAGCTAACTAAAAGAAGCTACATTTTCTTATTAATTTAAAACTTATATCTCAGCAGGAGTCAGTGTGTGTTGAGATTAAGTAGACAGATACTTTATTAGAAGTAGAAGGGGTCTCATTTAGGGTTAAAAAAAAGGAAAGAAAGAAAGTCAGTGTGTGTTCTGTGCTGGGAGGGGTACTATATCAGCTGACTTTGCTAAACCAGTAGGAGGAAAGAGAGCTTACTTGGGGTGTGGCTTAGACACTATAAAAGCAGGTGACTCAAACTACAACTTCCTGTTGCTAGCCTTTTTTCTTACTAATTGCCCTCCATCCACCCACCCTAAGCCACTTCTACTTTTATAGCCACTGGATTTGACTGTCAACAGGAACTTCCTGTTTGGCAGTAGGAAGGGAAGGATCATAGAAAAACATTGGTTTTGTCAACCCTAAAGGAAAAAAGTAGCTCACTCCCCCCCAGCTGCTGGTGGTCTGACATTGAGCAAGGAAGAAGGAGGCTACTGAAGAAGATAGGAAGTTGCTGTCCCAGAACAGGAAGGGTGACAGTTGTAAGGAGAGGAGAGAGTAAGCATACAGAGAAAACAGTAGAGGGGACACAAAATAAGACATGATAGGGAGGTGGAAGTAATGGCTGTGGTATGCAGTGTTCCGGGAGACATTCAGGAGGCTGCGATGTTGTCCTATTTGCAGGCACCTCTCTGGTCTGAGAGAGGAGGTTGCCCGTCTCCAGGCTCACCTGGCTAGGATTCATGAAACCTCCTCCCCCACCCAGGAACCACCAGGGCCGCCAATGCCACTACCTCAGAGGTTGCCGAGAAAGAGGAGAGGCTGGACCAGGGTGGGCTCAGGGAGGGAGGGAGAGGGTAGTGGAACAGAGTTGCATTCCTCCAGCTGTACCGCTCCACAATTCATTCACTCTTCTGGTGGATAGTGGTTCATCTATGGAGGCACCTGCAGTGGAGACCAAGGAGGATGCTGGGAACCTTCACAAAGGAGACCCACAGGAGGGTGGCATGGGATCCCACAGGGGAAGGAAACAACTCCTGGTGGGTTACTCCAATCATTGGGGGTAGAAATGGGGAGGAAGTGGAGAGGGAGGTGGTGGGCCTTCCTGGCACCACGGGGCTTGAGGGACAGGAAGTTAATCCTCAGGATCGTGGAGGAGCTGCACGAGGGAGGGAGCTGGATGTCATTGTCCACCTAGAGACAAAATGACCCTGGCTAGGAATGGGATCAGAGCAGTGCAAGAGGAGTTTGTAGAGTTGGGAGGCCTTAGACAAGTAGCGACACGTGTAACCTTCTCGAGGTGCTGCCTGTCTATGGCAAGGGAGCTGCTAGGGCACTCCTTACCAGGGAATTCAATGAGTGGTTGAAAAACTGGTGGAGTTCAGGGTTTGGCTTCATTGGGGACTGGGAGCCACCTGGAGGATGCAGACCTATACTGGACGCGATGGTCTGCATCTGTCTGGGGGGAACCAGGATCCTAGGTGAGAGGTTTAAATGCTTCATTGGCAAGCATTTAAACTAGCCAAGTGGGGGGAGGCACTGAAAAGGAGCAGGGAAATCCTAGCCTTCCCCCACAAAACATGGTGATTAGTGAGGTAAACACCAAGGTAGACAAGTTATTAGGGAGCAAAACAGAGGTAAATGTAAAAAAAGGCAAAGGCAATAAGGACAGGAATGGGGCTAAAAGGGGTAAGGCTATCAAAAAGTGGAGGGTGATGAGTACCAATGCCCATAGTCTGTGTAACAAGCTCCCTGAACTAGTGGCCTTGATGGAAGAGGGTTGCCTGGATATTGTGGCAGTCACAGAAACATGATACACAGAGAACCATGACTGGGATGTCAACATACCAGGATACACAATCTACAGGAGGGACAGGGAGGGTAAAGAGGTGGAGGAGTAGCTCTCTATGTAAAGGAAGGGATCAAAGCAACAGAACTAAAGAGTAAACAGGGAGCAGATGAGGAACTCTGGGTCACCCTGGAGACAGGAAATGGCACCACAATCCGCATGGGAGTTGTATACAGACCCCCATCTCAGGGGGAGGGAATGGACAAGGAAATGATAGAAGGCTTTCTTAGAATGGCAGAAAAAGGGGAGATATTGTTGATGGAGGACCTGAACATGCCAGATGTTAACTGGAGCACCTTTGCTGCAGGCACATCCAAGAGCAGGGTCATTCTTGATGCCCTACAGGGGGCATGCCTCAGACAGCTAGTATTGGAACCCACTGGAGGAGCAATCTTAGACCTGGTACTCTCAAATGGGGATGGAGAAAGAACTCAGATTTAGAAGTGGGTAGCCATCTGGGAACAAGCGACCACCAAACAGTGTGGTTCACAATAAACACAGCCACACAATCAAGCCATCAAAAGCAAGAGTATTGAACTTTAGGAGGGCTGACTTTGGAAATGAGAGAGTGCCTCAGAAAAGCACTAGCAAACAGGCAAGAAGGAGGGGTGGAGGAACAATGGGGATTAATCAAAACAGCCATCACAGAGGCAACAAGCCTTTGTGTAAAGCAAATCAATAAAACACAATGAAGGAAAAAACTGCTATGGTTCTCAAAAGAGGTGGCAGGGAAGGTTACGGAGAAAAGGACAGCATTCAGGAAATATAAGGAAACACAGAAGGAGCAGGACAGAGAACTTTATCAGTTAAAGCAGAAAGAAGCTGGGAAGGCAGTCAGAATAGCAAAGGCCCAAACCGAGGAAAGGATAGCCAATTCTATTAAGAAGGGGGATAAGACCTTTTATAGGTACATTAGGAAGCGAAGAAAGACCAAAGGAGGGACACTGAGGCTTAATAAAGGGGAAGGAATGTGGGTAGAGGGTGACAGTGAAAAAGCAGGGATACTGAACGATTATTTCTGCTCAGTATTCACAAAGGAAGAGGAGGGGGAGGTACCTAAACCAAAGAAGAGAAACACTCTGAAGACGGGGGTCGATACCAGTCCATTTACAGAAGAAATGGTTCTGAAAGAACTAATAAAATTGAAGGTGGACAAAGCAATGGGACTAGATGGGATTCACCCAAGAATTCTAAAAGAACTAAGGGTAGAACTAGTGACACTGCTGACTACTCTCTTTAACAAATCATGGGAGGATGGGGTGGTACCCGAGGACTGGAGGAGGGCAGATGTGATTCCTCTTCACAAAAGTGGGAGCAGGACAGAGGCAGGAAACCACAGACCAGTTAGTTTGACCCTCAGTGGTAGGAAAAATGATGGAATCACTTCTGAAGGAAAGAATTGTTGAGTACCTAGAGGCCAGTGGGCACAGGACCCAAGGCAGCATGGATTCACGATGGGAAGGTCATGTCAGATGAATCTAATAGATTTCTTTGACTGGGTGACCAAAGTAGTAGACCAGGGAGGGGCTGTGGACATGGCCTGCCTAGATTTTAGCAAGGCATTTGATACAGTCCCACACAAAAGATTAATACACAAGTTAGCCAGCCTTGGAGTGGGTCCCAAGGTGGTAGCCTGGATAAAAAATTGGCTAGACAACAGGACGCAAAGGGTAGTAGTAAATGGAGTACACAGTGAAGAAAAGGAGGGTTACTAGCGGGTACCGTGAGGGTTCAGTACTGGGACCGGTCCTTTTAATGTCTTTATAAGTGACATTGCAGAGGAACTGAAGGAAAGTATGTCTCTTTGCAGACGACACAAAGATCTGCAACAGGGTTGATACACAAGATGGAGTGGAAAGGATGAGAAGGACTTGGCAAGGTTGGAGGAATGGTCAAATGTATGGCAGCTCAGATTCAATGCAAGGAAGTGCAAGGTAATGCAATGGGAAACAAAACCCAGGGAAGCATACACAATGGGGGGGTGAGATACTGACAACAGTAAAAATGGAAAGAAACCTGGGGGTAATTATATCAGATGACCTAAAGGTGGGCAAGCAATGTGAGAAGGCAGTAAGGAAGGCTGGGGGGTACTGGGATGCATAGGAAGAGGCATCAATAGTAGAAAACAGGAAGTTGTTATCACTCTGTACAGACAGTTGGTGAGACCCCATCTGGAGTACTGTGTGCAGTTCTGGAGACCCCATCTCCGAAAGACATAGACAGAGTGGAGGCTGTCCAGAGGAGGAGTCAAAAATGGTGCAGGGTCTGCACCAGAAGACATAAGAAAGACTAAAGGAACTTAATATGTATACCCTTGAGGAAAGAAGGGAGAGAGGGGACATGATAGAAACTTTCAAGTACCTCAAGGGAATCAACAAAGTCCAAGAGGGTAACATCTTTCAGAAAAAGAGATGTGCAAGAACAAGGGGGCACAATTTGAAGATAGAGGGGGGACGGCTCAGAGGTAACGTGAGGAAGTATTTTTTCACAGAGAGGGTTGTGAATGCGTGGAACAGCCTCCCTGAGGAGGTCGTGGAGTCAAGAATAGTAGGGGAATTCAAGAATGCATGGGACAGGCATAAGGCAGTCCTAATTGGGGGGTAGGAGGAAGTAAGCTGTTGGTTAACTAGGATCTGCAGCTTATCTGTTAGGTAGGAAAATGGGCAGACTGGGTGGGCCAAGCAGTCCTTATCTGCTGTCAAATTCTATGTTTCTATGTTTCTACAACTTCCCTCAGAAAAATCTATCACTCCTCTTACACGCATTTCATCTGCCAAGGAAGTCAAATAATAAGCCAAAACAGAAATTGTTCTCATTAACTGCCACGAGCACAGAATCTGCCTCAATAAATGTTTCTGCAGCACAACAAACAACCATAATTATTATTCATATGATTTTTTTGTTTTGAGAATAAAAGAAAACATTTTGATAAAATCAGCCAGTATGAAGGGGGCTTTGATGATTAGAGGCAATAAGCTACATATTTAACTTGACATCTCTCAGGCAACACAGACTAGAAGAAAACCATTTCCAGCATATAAGGAGAAGAAATATTAGGCCTGGGGCTACTTTCTATTTGCCTTTTCCAGGAAAGTGCTTGATTGCTCTGCAGTCACACACATACATTTTTTACACTGAACATTTGAAATTGTTACAACAAAATCAACAACAAAATTCTACAAAATCAGAAGAAAAGAAAATGAGAAGACAAAACATGTCCAGATACAGGAGGTTGAAGAGCTGGAACTTGATGAGGAGGAGGAGCTACGCCTGTAGCTGACTCATGATGGCAGGATGACTGATTGAGCTGGAGGTCTGTGCTGGAGATGCCAGTTTTGCTATGCCATTTTAAATACAGCCTTGACACCTGTGAGAATATAACTACTTGCTTAAACTGTGTTTGAAAATATGGGACCGAAACAAGCTACCAGTTTTCGCTTAAACATTTAGTGGAGCGAGTAGCTGATGTTAATTTGAACACACCTGTACTCAGTTACGACATGTTTAAGGCACACCTTAATCAGACTTGCCACTGGAATTTCTGTGCTGAGAGAATGTCCGCTCACTTGGAGAAGGGTAGTGTTTAGAGTGCTCCCGCCACACCAGTAAAACCCCTTGCTAAACAGCATTGCAGGAAAAAAGGAAATAATAGCCAAAGATAATAATTTAACACAATGCTTGATCGTGGCTGACTGAACCAGATCCCAACCACAGAATCTACATGCTTT
The DNA here is from genome assembly GCA_016271365.2 of Neoceratodus forsteri. Lineage (NCBI taxonomy): Eukaryota > Metazoa > Chordata > Ceratodontiformes > Ceratodontidae > Neoceratodus > Neoceratodus forsteri. The sequence goes on along the minus strand of JADMNL010000025.1, from coordinate 228,066,746 downwards.
TTTCAAAATGGCTACAATTTTTTCGGGCAAATCTGTATCCCCACTGCCTGCAACACCAAAAATGCCTCAATTTTCTGGGACATTTGGCTCTATAGCCAATCCTAATTTGGATCCTGAAGAGGCTGGATACACTATGGCTGAAGATGAAGAAACAGCTTCTATAGCAGTGATAGCCATGTTAGAACTTTCAGAAGAAATGGTTCACGGTAAGCTGCTTAAAACAGGTGTGCTGATAGAATGCCTGTTGAAGCAGGTAGTGGGGAACAGGAGAATGTTATGGCTATGTTAGACGAGCAGAATGATTCAGACTGCATTAATATAAGCTCGAATAAATCAGGGGATATGAAAGCATATAAGGACACTGAGGAAGAAGTTGTCAATGGAGGAGTTTAACAAATTTTAATTTGAAATAAAGCAAAAAATTAAAATGGGTTTTACTGCGATGTCTTCTGCGTTAACTGAATTTACATCAGCTTTATCAATGATCCAGAATAAAATTGAATCGTTAAATATATGAACTAATGAGCTGGAGAATCGAGTTTCAAAATTGGAAGATATAGCTACACCTATGGCAGTTAAAATTAAAAAAGTAGAGAAAGAGCTTGCAGAATTAGCAGCTAAAATTGTGTCATTTGAAGACCGTTCTCGTAGAGACAATATAAAAATTGTTGGCTTACCAGAAGGGCTGGAAGACCCAGGTAACCCCCTTTCATTCTTTGAAAAAATCTTAACATTGGCCTTGAACCGACCATACCCAGAGGAGCGGATTATGTTAGATCGTGTCCATGGGGGGGTCCAAGCGAATTGTGGGTCAATTGGAGAATACTACGAAACCTAGACCTATATTTTTGAAACCTTATTATTTCAAAGACCGGGAACTGATACTTCAGCATGCCCGTATTAATAGAGGTCTGCAATCTGAACAACATCGGTTCTCCGTGTTCCCAGATTTATCCCAATCTACGCTATAAGCTCGATGGGCGTTTACTACAGTTAAAGAAATGTTACAGCAAAGGGACATAAAATACTCCATTCTTCTCCCTGCATGAATTCGCTACTTCTTACATGGTAGAACTTGGATCTTTTCGGACCCACAGAAAGCAGAGGAACATTTGAAATTGCAAATGATGAATACAACAGAGAAATAATCTGGCTGATGGAATGAAACTCTTTTCCTCCCTTTTTTTTTCTCTTTCTGCACAGGTGGATACCCCTCATAAGAATAAGATGAAAAGTATTTTTAACTAGCTTGCTTGGGTGTCCAGGCTGACCTCGCTTCGATTGCCAACCAGCTTGTCTATCGAGACTGAGAATGGGGGGGGTTGCACAAAGCTAGTGGGGTTTGTTTTGTTATTTATTTTTTGCTCACCTTACATTTTCATAAAGCTATTTGTTTATTCATGTATGATATGAAAAGGCTTAGAAATGGGATGATGGGCAATTTTGCTTTATTTATTAGTTTCACTATGGGTAGGGTTGGGGGGAAGGAAGTGGGTATATTTTTAGAGGGGAAATGTGGTCAGTAAAATAGATTATTGTTACGGTGATGGTGGAAAAAAGAAAGGTGAATTACATATTAAAAATGCATTGGGGTCATCATATATTAATCATGTGAATAATGGCTAACCTACTTAAAATAGTATCATGGAACATGAAAGGAATTCAAGATCATGTGAAATCAAGAAAAATATTTAATTATGTTGAAAAAATTGGTGGCAAATTGTATTTTAATGCAAGAGATGCATCTGAGTGAAAGTGAATTTCAAGTTTTTGGCTACGAAATGGGGCCCAGGAATTAACGCTCCCTATACAAGTTTATCTCTTGGGACTGCAGTGTTTTTTCCAAAATCCCTGGATATTACAATTTTGAAACATATAGTGACCCAAATGGTAGATATATAATTGGACAGGTTAGTTGGAAGGGTAGCATCTACACTATAGTAAACGTGTAGGGTCCAAATGAAAACTCCCCCCGATTTTTCAAACATTTATTTTTGGAATTAGCTCACTATGCTGCCCCCTATATTATAGCCGGTGATTTTAATACCACTTTAAATCCCTTAGTGGATCGATCATCAATAATCTCAATGCGGACGTCATTGGCAGCAATCAAGATAATTATATGAAAGATTATAGTCTTGTCAATATTTGTCGCGAACTGAATTTAGACACTAAACAATTTTCTTTTTTTTCCATTCCACACCAGATGTATTCAAGAATAGATTATACCTTGATTTCACAATCATAGAATATCAAGTTATAGAAGTTTGTTATAAGAACATTCATTATAATACCTCATCATGATCCTTTAGTGTTAAAAATACAGCATAATAATCAATCCAGAAACTTAAGTTTCAAGATGGATCCAGTCATGTATAAGAACAGGGATTTTTTTAGATTTGGGCAGAGAAATTTAGTTTTTTTTTTCAATCAAAACAGGGCAGTAGAAACTTTGACATCTTGTCTATGGGAAGCATTCAAGGTGTACCGGGGTGGGGGTGGGGATTATAGCGTCATACAGTATAAAATGTATATGGCTCCAGTGACAGAAGTTATCAAATATAGAACTCAAAATCTCAGCACTGGAGATTAGTCATATGACATCAAATGATAAGGATTATATTCCTGAATTAGTGGCACTTAGGGAGCAGTATAACATAATTGCTGCTGAACAAGCAGAAAGACAACATTTTTATAATCGAAGTAATTATTACTTTAAGGCTGAAAAGATAGATAAATTGATGGCCTGGCAATTAAAGGACGCACAGCAGCAAAAGTTGATTACTCAGATAAGGGACTCTGAGAGTAATATACATAATTCCCCTAGTGAAATCAATCAAGCTTTCTGTAATTTTATAAACAATTATATACCTTCTGAAATATCAGAAGCTTTAGATGACAGAAGTTCATTTTTGAGGGACTCAAAATTTCTACTATTTCTTCAGAATTGTGAGTTGCAATTGGATCAAGAGATTACCTGTGAGGAAATCTTAAAAGCAATTCAGGCATTACCATCTGGTAAAGCAGCAGGATCAGATGGTCTCTCTATTGATTTCTATAAGCTTATGAAACATAAAATAATTATTCCCTTAAAAGAAGCATTTGATTATATATTTTTGTCTCAGAAATTAATTCCATCTTTTACCGAAGCTACTATATTGTTATTTCTTAAAAAGGACAAGGATCCCCAGCAGTTAACTTCATATCGTCCCATATCTTTGATGAATGTGGATGCAAAAATGTTATCAAAAATCCTGGCCACCAGACTGGAAAAAATCCTACCCTTACTAATACATAAGGACCAGAATGGGTTTATTAAGGGGTGAACTTTGAATTCCAATATACGATGAATGGTAAATTTACTGGATTGTTGTAAAAACAAAGATTTATCTCTTATGTTAGTTGATGCCGAAAAGGCTTTTGATCAGGTGGAATGGTCATATATAACATTTTTAATACCCAAATATGGATTTGGCCCCAATTTTTGTAAATGGGTGGAGATCTTATATTCCAGTCTGGTGGCCAGGATGAAAACAAATCAGGAATTGTCTTCTCCCATAGTGCTGCAAAGGGGTACCCGTCAGGGTTGCCCAGTATCCCCATTCATTTTCGCACTCATTATTGAGCCACTGGCTATAGCTTTTAGGGCTTCACAATTAATTGAAGGTCCAGTTATTAATAATTATTCACATAAAATCAGTCTTTATGTGGTTGATATGATGTTATATGTAAATAATCTTAATCATAGTTTTCCACATATAGTAAATTTATTAAAACAATTTGGTTCATTCACAGGGTATAGAGTAAATTGATCCAAAACGAAGGTAATGTAAACACTTAATCACTCAGATCCATTCATTTCTCCTTCTGATTATCAGATTCATAAAGTTTCTCAGTTAACTATCTGGGGGTTAAAATAAATAGAGGTTTGAAAAAGATATTTCAGCTGAATCACATTAGTATTATGGAGGATATTAAATCCCTCCTGGCACAGTGGGAAACTTTACCGTGAACGCTTATGGGAAGGGTTAATGTCATTAAAATGACTATACTCCCAAAATGATATTTCTATTCCAGACTTTACCTATAATAATTGATGATAAATTCTTTAAAGGGATGGATAGTTTATTGAGGAAATTTTTATGGAAAGGTCAGAAGCCTCGCCTTAAATTAGATAAATTGTATTTGCATAATGCTGAAGGGGGCCTCGCTTTATCTTATTTTAAGTATTATTATTATTATGCTGCAACCTTGGCTGCTGCCGAGCATGGTTAAGGGTGGATGTTAAGGATCCTTCCAGGAATATGGAAACTAGTTATCCGAGCTATTAAATGTTAAACATATTTTATATGTAGCTTTGAATAAATGTAAAATTAGGAATTTGTTAAGCTGTACGCAAACAATGTTTCATGTGTGGAGCAGGGTTTTCCATAACTCATGTTTTAAAAAATATAGTCGCTCCATGCCCCGATTTATAAGAACAACAATTTCCTGCCGTCTCTGTCTAATCCCATACTTAAACAATGGTATGATAAGGGCTTGTGGGAATTTGGTCAATTCTGTTAGGAAGCTGTTGTACATGAATAAGACATATTAAAGCATAGATATAATGTATTAAATGAGTAGTTCTTTTGCTATTTGCAAATTAGAAGCTATATTTATGAAATGTCTAAACAAGGCTCCCACTTTATGTTAAATCAGATAGAGGACCTTTTATTTAAAGGAACAAAAGTGAAATTAATATCACAAATTTATAAAATTATTCTACCTAAGACATCAGATTTGCCATTGTGACTAAAATCTAAATGGGAGCAGAAATTGCAGAGGACTATCCCAAGGGGGATGTGGAACAACACCATTAATATCAAGAGATGGGGGCTGAGATCAATCCGATTACAGCAGATTATGTTTAATGTTCTGCTCGGCTACATAAAATGAACCTGTCAATATCTCCTGGGTGTCCAAGATGTGATAACAATCTGGGCACTTTAGAACATATGCTCATTACTTGCCCCCAGCTTAACATATGGTGGGATAAGATTCTTGGGTTACTGTCCAAAATATTAAAAGTGAATCTGATTAAAAATCCAGATTGGATGCTTATCAGGATTGGAAATATTTATGGAAATTTTCGGTCCCCACAACAATATTTGCTTAATATAAGTATGGCGCTGGCCTTTAAACAGATTCTGCTTAGGTGGAAGGACCCCAGACCCCCATTGTTTAGTATATGGTTAAATTCTATGAGTATGATACATACTATTGAATGTATTCATTACTGTACAATTAAGCAGATGAACAAATTGAATATCTGGCTTCCTTTTCATGAAATGATATTGGCTTGTAAGTAGATATTATAATATGTACTATCTATTTAATATGATATCGATATATGTTTGTATCATTATCATCGACCCATGACATTTAAACCACACTGTAACTTTTGTATGTCATTTTTTATCTGCAAAAAAAAAAGGCTGGAACTTTTTTTCCCCAATTGTTTAACCAGGTGAGACACACTAAGCTGAAAGCTTGTATACAGGTGCAACCTGGGAGTACAGAGAAGTTAGGGGACTTGCTCAGGGTCACACAGAATGCAAGTGGGGGCTGTGGGACTCAAACCCAGGTCTCCAGATTTGCAGCTCGGAGCATTAAACCACTACGCTATGCTGCCTCCCCTTGATGCTGAACTTCAAGCTTTGCAAGATATGCCTCAGCTAGAGCAGTAAAAACTTGTTTTTATTTTTTGATCTGGACCCATTCTGGATCTGAATGTTTAATAAATTATGAATTTTGCTTAATACTGTAAATTAAAGTGAAAATTACTGATGGGGAAAGATTGCTGATTGTTTAAGATTTAATAGTTGTTTTTTTCACCTTTACATATTTTATTTAAATTTACAAAACATGTTTCTTTCTCTTTCCTTTTTTGTATTTCTGTATGGTGTTGTTATTAACATCTCTATGGGGATGGGGGCTTGATTATTCTCTGAGTCACAATTATGCTTATTTCTGTTGTGCTTAGCTTTATCGAAGCTTGTGGCACTGCCAGACATTTACTTCATATTATTTTATTAATTATTTTTCGACATAATGGATCATCCTGCCATCCAATGAGGACAAACCTGATGCTAGCAGAAGTACACTATATAATGAATGTATGAATAGACTGATGTCTTTGAATTTTGCTACATAATTGTACTATAAATTCTAATAATCTTGAGGTTTGTAAATGGAATCTTTTTATTTAAATGACTTGCAGAGAACTGCATTATTATTTTTTCTTATGTATGTTGCAAAAAAGCAATAAATAAAGATATTAAAAAAAAGAAAAGGAATACTTGTTAACCCAGCACTTTTGCTTTTTAAAATGAATTACTCATAAACGCTGCACTGTTACTTTAAATAATAGTGATATCAAATGCTGCACTAGGGCTACTGAGGGGAGCCAGCCCAGGGAGCCAGAATTGTATGGTCAGGGCTGGGGCATGCTTGCCGAGGGGAGTGCAAGCCAGCCCAGGGAGGGAGATGTCTGGGTTCGGGCACAGCAGCACACTGCCCCCCATGGTGAACCAGGTAGCTAGCATCCACTTCTGAATTCCAGAATGCTAGAGGCATTGCCCGATGTCAGGGGCAGTAGAAGGGCAAAGGGAAGAAGAGAAAATGCACAAAAATATATGCACCTCGAGCCATCCGTAAGACAGTCTTCAGTTCCTTGGCTCTGCACTCTGTGGATCCCTTCTGTTTTCATGGTGGGGGGAGTGGAAGTTGAGGCTGGAGTCTGATCAAGGCCTGAGAGTAGGAATAGGCAATGGTTAGAAGGGCTAAACAGCTGTATGAACCCCCCCCAAGAAATGCTGCACTGTTACTTTAGATGATGGGACCCCAGTTGGAACAGGTGGAAGGATTAGTGTTGCAGTCTTAAATGGTGAGAAGCCACATGCACAATCCATGCATCAGTTCCCTGCCCACTAGCCTGCTCTTCTGCTCTGGGATCAAGAGGAATAAGAGTGTGACTTGTGCTTCCCCTTCCCCTCACTAATCGCCGTACCAGTCTGTCTTGGCACTGGGGGTCTCCACGGGGAACAGAGTCCTGGAACAGTCAATCAGGCTGCAACTTGCTCAGTTGGCTCCAGCTCCTAACCGTCCCTGCCCCTAGCAGGCTGGAGGAAAGAGCAGGCACAAAAGGGCTTTACACAAGCATAAAGGTGTCACACAAGCATAAGGGTGTCACACAAGCATAAGAGTGTCACACAAGCCTAAGGACATCAGTTGTGGAGTCAGCTGTTAGCTGCTGTTAGCCTGCTTATACCCTATAAAGTGCTTTTCATTCCTGGTACTTCTGTACTTTTGCTGCACAGCCCACTGAACATTTTTGCAAGAACACTGTCACAGTAGCCATCGGCATTTCGTTAACAGCTCCATCTAGGTGTGACAGCTAGCATCGTGGGACAAACTGTGGATCAACAGTCATATAATACATCTGCCAAGTACTCCACATGTTATAAAAAGCATCTTTTCTGTCTTGCACCCAAAATGCAACTTTCTCCATTTGGAAAACTGACAATACAATTTGCTGCCATTGCTGAATGGTGGTGGGGGTCGTGGGGAGGATTGTAGCTACTGTCTAGTGACCACCTTCTTAGTGGCCAGAAGCAATATAGCAGTGAGTGACTGATTTCGTAGTCTAGAACCGTTAGGTGAAATGGAGAGCAGGAGCATAGAAGGGGTAATGAGGCAAGTATCTAATGAAAGATGCTGAAAATACTACTCCAGGCTGTGCCAAAATCCCTGGAGCAGTGGATAACTTCCCAAAATGTAGGTATGATCTGGATCTAGGTTTCCAAGTTTCTGCTAGCAGCGACCATATTGTGGTCCCTTGTATTTTGCCTGTGTTTGTGGTGTGTGGAAGTACTGGGACCACATTTCCAGGAGAATTCTGGCCAACAAGGAGACAAGGTCACCTGTAAAGCAGAAAGTGAATACTGTGTCCAGGTTTCAAGAGAAAAGGAAGTCTCCAACTCCTGATTCCACCTGTATAGAGCGTTATCAGAGGTATTTGCCATAATTCTTGAATACCTCAATACAGATTGTCAGTCAGGTGGTGCCATGTCTCACCACTCTGTAAGGCCATAGAAATATGAAGCCGTAGTGGAGCTGGGTCAGATATTTTAGGAGTGTCTCTATGTGAGTGTAAGAGATGAGTTCTAATTAGTAAATATCTATAGTATTCCCTTCCTGTAAGTCCATAGGTCTTTTGAAAGTGCTAGAAAGGGATGATTCCTTGTTCATTCATAAATTAAAACAAATAGTGCAGGCCTAAATGTTGCCACCTGCAGAACGCTAAATCAAGTTGTATGGGGAGAAATTCAGAATCCCTCTCAAGGAGTAACCAGCACAGTAACCAGAGGATTTTCTTATGTGGGCTAACTTTGAGAAAAGATGCCACAGTTGGAGAGTGGTGGCTGTGTAGGTTTTGAACAACCAGAAATTAGTCACAGCTGGGTACTTAGAAAATAGAAATTTAGCAGTGTCAAAAAGATCATTAATATGAAATTCAATTGTATTGCATGTTACAGATAGCCAGCAACAAATAATCTGTAGCTGTGCTGTCATGGTGTAGGTTTTAAGGTGAGTTTTATACTTGGCCATTGGCCTCTCCTTATATATTGATAGATGAGTTTATCCCACTCAGCAAAATATAACAGGGAAGGTACAAAAACGAGAGTTTGCAAAAAATACAGGAGTCTAGCCAAGACCATCGTCCTGACTGAGTTGATATGAGATGAGACAAAAGGCTAATGAGGTATAAACTCCATGTGTTAAAATCAGTGGTGAACCTGTGATTAAGGGGTTCAAAGTTAAACAATTCAGTATTGTTAATGTCTTTCGGAATTTGTATCCCTAAGTATTCTATTACTGTACAATTCCATCTAAATTGAAATTGTCATTTCAGTTGCAAGGTGGGAGTACAGGATACCTGCAGCAGTTCTGTCTTGTGAAGGTTAAGGCGAAAGCCAGAAAATTGGCCAAATTCAGTTACGACTTCTCATGCCTGCGGGATAGAGGTATTAGGGGAAAGCAGAATGGGCAGAACGTTGAGTCAGTGGTTCTGTACATAAAGCAAATAGTAGGAAGGAGAGGGGCCACCTCTGTCGAGTACCTCTTTGTAATTGTATAGGGTCACTGCAGGTGCCATTCTCCCTTATATATGCCTTTAGGGTCTGTATAGAGACAGAGTGAAGACATTCCAGGAACTGAGGGAGGGGGGAGGAGCCAAAAGCAGCAAGGGTCTCCTAGAGAAGAGGCCAGGAGGCCCTATTAAAGGCCTTCTCAGCATCCAAGCAGAAAAGGGCCAGAAGGAGGGAGTGCTGTTTAGCATAATCCAATAAGAGAAAAGTACTTTGTTGCTGGATGACTCTGGCTTGGTCCAGGTGTATTAGCATGGGGAGGAGCTTGTCCAGCCAATGTGCCCAAATAACCATATATAATTTATCATCCATATTTAATATGGAAATAGAATAGGATAGGCTAGGACAGGATAGAGTAGAATAGGATAGAATAGGATAGGATAGGACAGGACAGGAACTTTATATAGCACTTTTCCAGAGCTTAAAGCACTTAACAGTAAAAGTAAATGTGTATTACAATTAATACAGTTCATCATTACAATTAATAAAATAGGTCTGTAGGGTGCTGGATTGCTAGGGTCCTTGCGCAGTTTCAGGATGGCAGAAATTGTTGCTCCACACCAACTTGGGGGAGGAGATGCTTGAGCATCCTAAATGGCTATGAAGGTTCGCAGGAGGAGAGTGCATTGATTGGCAGAGAAAGCTTCATAAAATTCAATGGGGAAGCCATCTGGGCCTGGGTATTTCTTTTTATACTTATGTTTTATTGTTTTCAACATAGAGGATAAAGTATGGGTCTGGGTGTGTAACGAGAATTTACACACACCCGAGGGGTTTGATACTATATAAACCCAGAGGGTGAAACCTCGAGGGGTTTATCCGTAGCATCAAACCACGAGGTGTGTAATCAGTTAACATACCAGATACCATATATTTATTTATATAATTGTTGGGTTTCTCTTTTTCTCCTCAACAATTATATAAAATGAAAGAGGCTGCTGTGCCCCACAGTCCGACTACGGCATGGCGCGCGGTCGGCTTTCACTCTTATTTCGAACATTTTTTTTTTTCAATATTGTGATGGTGGGCAATCCAGTAGCAAATGTGGTACATTTACATTTTTTTAAGAAACATAGAAACATAGACTTTGATGGCAGATAAGGACCGCTTGGCCCATCTAGTCTGCCCATTTCCCTACCTACAGGATAGGCCGCAGATCCTAGTTAACCAACAGCCTATTTCTTCCTACCCCCCACAAGAATTGCCTTATGTCTGTCCCATGCATTCTTGAATTCTCCCACAGTTTTAGACCCCACAACCTCCTCAGGAAGGCTGTTCCACGCATCCACTACCCTCTCTGTGAAATAATACTTCCTCACATTGCCCATGAACCCCCCAACTTTAAATTGTGTCCCCTTGTTCTTGCACGTCTCTTTTTCTGTAAGATGCTACCCTCTTGGACTTTGTTGATTCCACTGAGGTACTTAAAAGTTTCTATCATGTCCCCCCTCTCCTTCTTTCCTCAAGGGTATACATATTAAGCTCCTTTAGTCTCTCCTCATCTGGCTTCTCTTGCAGACCCTGCACCATTTTAGTTGCCCTCCTCTGGACTGCCTCTATCCTGTCTATGTCCTTGCGGAGATGGGGTCTCCAGAACTGGACGCAGTACTCCAGATGGGGTCTCACCAACTGTCTGTACAGAGGGATAACAACTTCCTGTTTTCTGCTGCTGATGCCTCTCTCTATGCATCCCAGTATACCCCCAGTCCTCCCTACTGCCTTCTCACATTGCTTGCTAACCTTAAGGTCATCTGATATGATTACCCCCAGGTCCCTTCCTTTTTGTTGTTACTACCTCCCCATGAGTGTATTCTTCCCTGGGTTGTTGTTTCCCAGGTGCATTATTTTGCACTTCTTTGCATTGAATCCAAGCTGCCATACTTCTGACCATTCCTCCAACCTTGCCAAGTCCCTTCTCATCCTTTCCACGCCTCCTTGTGTATCAACCCTGTTGCAGATCTTTGTGTCATCTGCAAAGAGGCATACTTTTCCTTCCAGTCCCTCTGCAATGTCACTTATAAAGACATTAAAAAGGACTGGACCCATTACTGAACCCTGCAGTACCCCACTAGTAACCCCTCTTTCTTCAGAGTGGACTCCATTTACGATTACCTTCTGTGTCCTGTTGTCCAGCCAATGTTTTACCCAGGCTACACCCTGGGACCCACTCCCTGCTGGTTAATTTTACTATTAATCTTTGTGTGGGACTGTGTCAAATGCCTTGCTAAAGTCTAGGTAGGCCATGTCCACAGCCCCTCCCTGGCCTACTACTTTGGTCACCCAGTCAAAGAAATCTATTAGGTTCGTCTGACATGACCTTCCCGCTGTGAACCCATGCTGCCTTGGGTCCTGTGCCTCACTGGCCTCTAGGTACTCAACTATTCTTTCCTTCAGAAGTGACTCCAGCACTTTCCCTACCACAGAGGTCAAACTGACAGGTCTGTAGTTTCCTGCCTCTGTCTTGGTCCCACTTTTGTGAAGGGGAATCACATCCGCCTTTCTCCAGTCCTCAGGTACCGCACCATCCTCCCACAATTTATTAAAAAGAGTAGTCAGTGGTTTCACTGGTCCTCCCCTTAATTCTTTTAGAATTCTGGGGTGAATTCCATCAGGACCCATTGCTTTGTCCACCTTCAGTTTTAGGAGTTCTTGCAGAACCCTTTCTTCTGTGAAAGGACTGGGATCGACCCCCCTATCAAGAGTGCTTCTGTTAATTGGATTAAGCACTTCCCCCTCCTCTTTTGTGAATACTGAGCAGAAATATTCATTCAGTATCCCTGCTTTTTCACTGTCCCCCTCTGCCCACCCACCATTCATTCTATTCAGCCTCACTATCCCTCCCTTTGTCTTTCTATGCTATCAGTGTATCTATAAAGGTTTTATCCCCTTCTTAACCGAGTTGGCTATCTTTTCCTCAGTTTGGGCCTTTGCTATTCTGACTTCCCTCCTGCTTCCTTCTGCCTTAACTGGGTACAGCTCTCTGTCCTGCTCCTTCTGTGTTTCCTTATACTTCCAGAATGCTATCTTTTTCTTTCTGACTGTCACAGCCACCTCTTTTGAGAACCATAGTGGCTTTTTCTTTCGTTTTGATTTGTTTATTTGCTTCACACAAAGGCTTGTTGCCTCTGTGATGGCAGTTTTGATTATTCCCCATTGTTGCTCCATGCCTCCTTCTAGCCTGTTTGCTAGTGCTTTTCAGAGGCACTCTCCCATCTTGCCAAAGTCAGCCCTCCTGAAGTCCAGTACCCTCATTTTTGTATGACTTGACTCTGTAGCTGAGTTTAACGTGAACCATACTGTTTAATGGTCACTTGTTCCCAGATGGCAACCCACTTCTAGATCTGAGATCCTCTCACTGCCCCCATTTGAGAGTACGAGGTCTAAGATTGCTCCTCATGAGTGGGTTCCAAAACCTAGCTGTCTGAGGCCTGCCACCTGAAGGGCATCAAGAGATGGCCCTGCTCTTGGATGTGGCTGCAAAATGTGCTCCAATTAACATCTGGCATATTCAGATCTCCCATCAACAGTAACTCCCTTTCTCTGCCATTCTAAGAATGCCTTCTATCATATCCTTGTCCATTCCCTCCCCCTGACATGGGGGTCTGTATACAACCCCTGTGCAGATTGTGGTGCCCTTTCCTGTCTCCAAGGTGACCCACAGTGCTGCCTCTCCTCCCTGTTTACTCTTTTGTTCAGTTCCTTTTATCCCTTCCTTTACATAGAGAGCTACTCCTCCCCCTCTTCTCCCCTGCCTGTGTCTGCTGTAGGTTATGTACCCTGGTATATTAACATCCCAGTCATGGTTCTCTGTGTACCATGTTTCTGTGACTGCTATGATATCCAGGCATCCCTCTTCCATCAAGGCCACCAGCTCAGGGAGCTTGTTGCCCAGACTACGGGCACTGGTACTCATTACCCTACATTTCCTGATGGCCTTACTCCTTTTTGCCCCATCCCTGTCCTTCTTGCCTTTGTCCTTTCTCCATTTACCCTGCCCTTCTCCCTATCGACACCTCCTATGTTGGTGTTTACTGCACTTACTACCGTTATTTTTTTGGAGGGCTAGGATTTCCCTGCTCCTTTCCAGTGCCTCCCCTTGGTAGTTTCAATGCTTGCCAGTGAAGCATTTAAACCTATCACCTAGGATCCTGGTTCCCCTCCTGGACAGATGCAGCCCATCATGCCAGTTTAGGCTTGCATCACTCCAGGTGGACCCCCAGTCCCCAATGAAGCCAAATCCCTGAGCTCCACACCAGTTTTTCAACCACTTATTGAATTCCATGGTGCGGAACACCCTAGCCTCTCCTACGCCATAGATGGGCAGCACCTCTGAGAAGGTTACCATGCGTACTACTTGTCTAAGGCCCCTCCCCAATTCCACAAACTCTTCCTGCACTTCTCTAATCCCTTTCTTAGCCAAGTCATTTGTCCCTAGGTGGACAATGACATCCAGCTCGCTCCCCTGTGCAGCTGCTCCGGCAATCCTGAGGATTCGCTCCCTATCCCTGCAAGCCATGGCACCAGGCAGGCACCTTACCTCCCTGTCCCCTTCCTCCCCCAGTTCTATCTTCCTAACAGTGGAGTTCCCCACCAGGAGTTGTTTCCTTCCCCTGTGGGGTCCCCTGCCACCCTCCTGTGGGTCTCCTTTGTGGAGGTTCCCAGCATCCTCCTTGGTCTCCACTGTGGGTGCCTCCATAGAGGAACCACACTTTGCCAGAATGGCATAGGAATTGTGGAGAGGTACAACTGGAGGGATGCACCTCTGTTCCACCACCCTCACCCTCCCTGAGCCCACTGTGGTCCAACCGCTCCTCTTTCTTGGCAACGTCTGAGGCAACGGCAGTGGTACTGGTGGTCCCTGGATGGAAGAGGAGGTCCCACAAATCCTGACCAACTCAGCCTGGAGATGAGCAACCTCCTCCCTCAGCCCAGAGAGGTGCCTGCAGATGGGACAACACCGCATCCTCCAGAACGTCTCCCGGAAGACTGTTGCTCCACAACCGCTGCACTGCACCACTCCCATCATGTCTTATTTCTGGCCCCTTAACTGTTTGCAATCCTTACTCTTTCCTCTGTTTTTTTTCTCTCTCTCTCCTTACTTTCTGCCTGTGTGCCCTTTAAGCTCCTGATTGTCTTGTTCTGAGACAAGAATATCCTATATTTTTCAGTGGACCGCTTACTTGCTCAGAGGCAGACCTCCAGCAGCTAGAGGGGCTGGAGAGCTACTCTTGCCCTTCTAGGATGGTGGGTCTTGTGGTTCTTGTTATCACTCACTTCCTGCTCCCAAACAGGAAGTTCCTGTTGTCAGTCAAATCCTGTGCATATAAAAGTAGAACTAGCTTTGGGTGGGAGGTGGAAGGGAGGAAGGAGGGCAATATAGTCCCAGTAGAGAAGTCCAGTCACACAGCAGTCCTTTCTCCTGGTGTCTTCTGCCAAGCTACTAGCAGACTCTTTCTAAGGCAGTCTTTAAATGTAGCTTCCTTCTAGCTAATCCACTCCCCTACTTATTAGATCTTTCTACAAGTAATTTAAACCTCACAGCTATCAAGTCCTTTCAATCACCTGAGATTTACACCTAGATAACTGTTCAGATAACCATTCAGTTCAGTTAACTCAGACAAATACACACTTTTTTTTTGTTTTGTTTGTTAGTTTTTTTTACCCTAAATTAAAGATCCAAGTACAAGAGTTCTACTTCTTTAGTCCCAGCAGAGAAGTCCAGTCACACAGCAGTCCTTTCTCCTGGTGTCTTCTGCCAAGCTACAAGAATGTTACTTACGAGTGTCCATGGCAGTTTGCAGCCATGCTGGGTTTGTGGTTCGGGAGACAGTGACCAAGAATCGAGGAAGTTCAAGCGGGTGCATGCGCAGAGTTGGGGAAACTGTGTGCATGTCTGCCATTATAAACGCTCCTTTATAATGGCAAATTACACCATGGTTTCCCTATGGGAAAAAGAGGAAGCCGTTAATTATAAAACAATAACATACTGTATTTCGCATGCCAGACATCAATAAACAAAGTAAAAATACATTTTTAACAAAGATTACAGTAGTCTAAGCACTCTTATTTGTGGATGTGTGGGTAGTCCTAAAAATCCAGTAAACCAAATGCTATGTCCAGATAGCTGCACCCTGCAAGCATGCAGTGACCAGTTCAAAAAAAAAAAAGTTCAAGTCCAAATGTGTGGTACTCAACAACTCAATTGATATGGCCCCATTCCAAACATATTGTTTTAAACATAATTCAGAACATTGCAGGGTCAATGCAGGGTCAGAGAAAGTCGAAGAACAAGAGATAAAAACATAAAACTGAGCAATTACATTGAACTAGTGGGCAGGAGAAATCCAATAACTTGAGAAACAGCAACACTTTTGTATATGTGGCTTAGAAGAATATAAATGAACATCTCAATTCAATAAACAGAAAATAGTCTACCACACATTGCAACTTTCAAAACTCTTGTCTGCTTCAAAGTGGAGCTGTCAAAATAGCCAGGTCCATTGCTCACGTCTCATCTTCAGCTGAATCAGCTGGGTCCAACGTTTTAGTGGCCTCAAACTCTGAGGCAATGATCTCTGCTTGTTTGCCAACTTCCTCCAGATTCGTGTATTGAAAAGTATACCCACCATAGTGAATTCATTGGCAGGCTGGCATAAGTAAGGAGTGTACAATGCCAAGGCTCCTCAATTTTGTGCAAACTCCATCATATTTTTTTCTACGTAGTCTGGTAGCATAAGACAGGTCAGGAAAAATATGTAGGGTAACTCCATTATGGTTCAAATTTTAAGCAGCTCTCAGTGCCATCAAAAGCTTCTCCCTCATTACCACACTGTCTGTGACCAATAACTCTGTCCTGGGAATGTCCCTTTGAGCTCCAGCTGCTCGAGATGAAATCTGGTAAGCCTGACAAAAGCACTGAGCACACTCGGTCCCAAGCCCAGGGCCCCCGGTAGCCACTGCTGTAGAAAACTTAGGAAATCATCTCCTTCTATGCCCTTGGAGAACCCCACAAGATGCACATGAGAGGCTCTTTGTACATTTTCAAATGCCTCCAAGTGGTAGCGAAGTTGAGAATTTTCTTGTACTAGCTTGGTTGTTGCAGCAAGTGCTTTCCCCACTTGTGCCTCTGCCGAAGATGGGGTCTTAGTAGCCACCTCTATTTTCACATCCTGCTCTCCCAGTTGACTAAGGATGGTTTCTATTTTAGAGTCACTTGCCTGCATGGATAGCTGGAACAATTTTCACGGGGGCTTACCTCTGGCGACTACACTTCCTGGTCTGGCAGCCTGTTGTTCCTTCAGTGATTGGGTTTTAGCTCCACTGGGACCTCCTTTTTGCGAGTGATCCATGCCAAAAGTTTTATATCAATGATGCAGCTCGATGAGAGGAAGTGATTGCAGGCTGTTTCAACAGGATCCAAACTGAACATTGGCCAATTTTAAAGTTTTCTGAACTGCTGCATGGCACTGAAATGTGACTATATGGCAGGCATGCACCACAGTGCCCCCTGGACCTGGGTATTTCTGAGTTTTGACTAGGAAGAATACCTGTAGCTGTAGCTTGGCAGAAGACACCAGGAGGAAGGAGTGCTGTGTGACTGGACTTTTCTACTGGGACTAAAGAAGTAGAACTATTGTACTTGGACCTTTAATTTAGGGTAAAAAAACAAACTAACAAACAAACAAAAAAATAATTAGTGTGTTTGAGTTAACTGAACTGAATGGTTATCTGAGCAGTTATCTAGGTGTAAATCTCAGGTGATTGAAAGGGCTTGATAGCTGTGCAGTTTAAATTACTTGTAGAAAGATCTAGTAAGTAGGGGGAGTGGCTTAGCTAGAAGGAAGCTAAATTTAAAGACTGTCTTAGAAAGATTCTGTTAGTAGCTTGGCAGAAGACACCAGGAGGAAGGAGTACTGTGTGACTGGACTTCTCTACTGGGACTAAAGAAGTAGAACTCTTGTACTTGGACCTTTAATTTAGGGTAAAAAACAAACTAACAAACCAAAAAAAACACTAATTAGTGTGTTTGTCTGAATTAACTGAACCGAATGGTTATCTGAACAGTTATCTAGGTGTAAATCTCAGGTGATTGAAAGGGCTTGATAAGTGTGCAGTTTAAATTACTTGTAGAAAGATCTAGTAAGTAGGGGGAGTGGCTTAGCTAGAAGGGAGCTAAATTTAAAGACTGCCTTAGAAAAATTCTGCTAGTAGCTTGGCCGAAGACACCAGGAGGAAGGAGTGCTGTGTGACTGGACTTCTCTACTGGGACTATATTGCCCTCCATCCCTCCCACCCAAAGTTAGTTCTACTTTTATAGGCACAGGATTTGACTGACAACAGGAACTTCCTGTTTGGGAGCAGGAAGTGAGTGATAACAGAGCCACCAAAGACCCACCATCCTAGAAGGGCAAGAGTAGCTCTCTGGCCCCCCTCTAGCTGCTGGAGGTCTGCCTCTGAACAAGTAAGGGGTCTACTGAGAAATATAGGATATTCTTGTCTCAGAACAGGACAATCAGGAGCTTAAAGGGCACCGAGGCAGAAAGTAAGTAGAGAGAGAGAAGAGAAGGAAAAAAAAAAAAACAGAGGAAAGAGTAAGGATTCCAAACAACAGTTAAGGGGCCAGAAATAAGACATGATGGGAGTGGTGCAGTGCAGTGGCTATGGAGCAGCAGTCTTCTGGAAGACGTTCTGGAGGATGCGGTGTTGTCCCATCTACAGGCACCTCTCTGGGCTGAGGGAGGAGGTTGCTCAAATCCAGGCTGAGTTGGCCAGGATTTGTGGGACCTCCTCTTCCATCCAGGGACCACCAGTGCCACTGCCATTGCCTCAGAGGTTGCCAAGAAAGAGGAGCAGTTGGACCACAGTGGGCTCAGGGAGGGTGAGGGTGGTGGAACAGAGGCACATCCCTCCAGTTGTACCTCTCCACAATCCCTATGCCATTCTGGCAAAGTGTGGTTCCTCTATGGAGGCACCTGCAGTGAAGACCAAGGAGGATGCTGGGAACTTCCACAAAGGAGACTCTCAGGAAGGTGGCATGGGACCCCACAGGGGAAGGAAACAATTCCTGGTGGGGGACTCCATTGTTAGGAAGATAGAACTGGGGGAGGAAGGGGAGAGGGAGGTAAGGTGCCTGCCTGGTGTCATGGCTTGGAGGGACAGGGAGTGAATCCTCAGGATTGCCGGAGCAGCTGCACAGGGGAGTGAGCTGGATGTCATTGTCCACCTAGGGACAAATTTCTGGCTAAGAAAGGATTACAGCAGTGCAGGAAGAGTTTGTGTAATTGAGGAGGGGCCTTAGACAAGTAGCACGCACGATAACCTTCTCGGAGGTGCTGCCCATCTATCGTGTAGAAGAGGTTAGGGTGTTCTGCACCATGGGATTCAATCAGTGGTTGAAAAACTGATGCAGAGCTCAGGGATTTGGCTTCATTGGGGACTGGGGGTCCACCTGGAGTGATGCAAGCCTATACTGGCATGATGGGCTGCATCTGTCCGGAGGGGAACCAGGATCCTAGGTGATAGGTTAAATGCTTCATTGGCAAGCATTGAAACTATCCAAGGGGGGAGGCACTGGAAAGGAGCAGGGAAATCCTAGCCCCACCCAAATAAAATCACGGTAGTAAGTGCGGTAAACACCAACATAGAGGTGGCGATAGGGAGAAGGGCAGGGGTAAATGGAGAAAGTGACAAAGGCAAGAAGGACTGGTATGGGGCAAAAAGGAGTAAGACCATCAGTAAATGGAGGGTAATGAGTACCAATGCCCGTAGTCTGGGCAACAAGCTCCCTGAGCTGGTGGCCTTGATGGAAGAGGGATGCTTGGATATCATAGCAGTCACAGAAACATGGTACACAGAGAACCATGACTGGGATGTTAACATACCAGGGTACATAACCTACAGGAGAGACAGGCAGGGAGAAGAGGGGAGGAGTAGCTCTCATGTAAAGGAAGAGATAAAAGGAACTGAACAAAAGAGTAAACAGGGAGGAGAGGAGGCACTGTGGGTCACCTTGGAGACTGGAAAGGTCACCACAATCCACACAGGGGTTGTGTACAGACCCCCATGTCAGGGGGAGGGAATGGACAAGGATATGACAGAAGGCATTCTTAGGATGGCAGAGAAAGGGGAGTTACTGTTGATGGGAGACCTGAATATGCCAGATGTTAACTGGAGCACGTTTGCTGCAGCCACATCCAAGAGCAGGGCCATTCTTGATGCCCTACATGTGGCAGGCCTCAGACAGCTATTTTCAGAACCCACTTGTGAGGGAGCAATCTTAGACCTCATACTCTCAAATGGGGCAGTGAGAGGATCTCATATCTAGAGGTGGGTTGCCATCTGGGAACAAGTGACCACCAAACAGTGTGGTTCATGTTAAACTCAGCTACAAGTCGCATCACAAAAAGTGAGGGTACTGGACTTCAGGAGGGCTGACTTTGGCAAGATGAGAGAGTGCCTCAGAAAGCACTAGCAAACAGGCTAGAAGGAAGGGTGGAGCAACAATGGGGAATCATCAAACTGCCATCACAGAGGCAATAAGCCTTTGTGTGAAGCAAATAAACAAATCAAAATGAAAGAAAAAGCCACTATGGTTCTCAAAAGAGGTGGCTGGGAAAGTCAGGGAGAAAAAGATAGCATTCAGGAAGTATAAGGAAACACAGAAGGAGCAGGACAGAGAGCTGTACCAGTTAAGGCAGAAGGAAGCAGGGAGGGAAGTCAGAATAGCAAAGGCCCAAACTGAGGAAAAGATAGCCAACTCGGTTAAGAAGGGGATAAAACCTTTTATAGGTACATCAGAAAGCATAGAAAGACAAAGGGAGGGATAGTGAGGCTGAATAGAATGAATGGTGGGTGGGCAGAGGGGGACAGTGAAAAAGCAGGGATACTGAATGAATATTTCTGCTCAGTATTCACAAAAGAGGAGGGGGAAGTGCCTAATCCAATTAACAGAAGCACTCTTGTTAGGGGGGTTGATCCCAGCCCTTTCACAGAAGAAAGGGTTCTGCAAGAACTCCTAAAACTGAAGGTGGACAAAGCAGTGGGCCTGATGGAATTCACCCCAGAATTCTAAAAGAATTAAGGGTAGGACCAGTGAAACCACTGACTACTCTTTTTAATAAATTGTGGACGGATGGTGTGGTACCCGAGGACTGGAGGAAAGCAGATGTGATTCCCCTTCACAAAAGTGGGACCAAGACAGAGGCAGGAAACTACAGACCTGTCAGTTTGACCTCTGTGGTAGAGAAAGTGATGGAGTCACTTCTGAAGGAAAGAATAGTTGAGTACCTAGAGGCCAGTGGGGCACAGGACCCAAGGCAGCATGGGTTCACAGCGAGAAGGTCATGTCAGACGAACCTAATAGATTTCTTTGACTGGGTGACCAAAGTAGTAGACCAGGGAGGGGCTGTGGACATGGCCTACCTAGACTTTAGCAAGGCATTTGACACAGTCCCACACAAAAGATTAATAGTAAAATTAACCAGCCTGGGAGTGGGTCCCAGGGTGGTAGCCTGGGTAAAACATTGGCTGGACAATAGGACACAGAAGGTAATTGTAAATGGAGTCCACTCTGAAGAAAGAGGGGTTACTAGCGGGTACCGCAGGGTTCAGTAATGGGTCCAGTCCTTTTAATGTCTTTATAAGTGACATTGTAGAGGGACTGGAAGGAAAAGTATGCTCTTTGCAGATGACACAAAGATCTGCAACAGGGTTGATACACAAGGAGGCGGAAAGGATGAGAAGGGACTTGGCAAGGTTGGAGGAATGGTCAGAAGTATGGCAGCTAGGATTCAATGCAAAGAAGTGCAAAATAATGCACCTGGGAAACAAGAACCCAGGTGAAGATTACACAATGGAGGGGAGGTAGTAACAACAACAAAAAAGGAAAGGGACCTGGGGGTAATCATATCAGATGACCTTAAGGTTAGCAAGCAATGTGAGAAGGCAGTAGGGAGGGCCGGGGTATACTGGGATGCATAGGGAGAGGCATCAGCAGCAGAAAACAGGAAGTTGTTATCCCTCTGTACAGACAGTTGGTGAGACCCCATCTGCAGTACTGTGTCCAGTTCTGGAGACCCCATCTCCACAAGGACATAGACAGGATAGAGGCAGTCCAGAGGAGGGCAACTAAAATGGTGCAGGGTCTGGAAGAGAAGCCAGATGAGGAGAGACTAAAGTAGCTTAATATGTATCCCTTGAGGAAAGAAGGGAGAGGGGACATGATAGAAACTTTAAGTACCTCAGTGGAATCAACAAAGTCCAAGAGGGTAGCATCTTTCAGAAAAGAGACGGCAAGAACAAGAGGACACAATTTAAAGATGGGGGGGCGGTTCCGGGCAATGTGAGAAAGTATTTTTTTACAGAGAGGGCAGTGGATGCATGGAACAGCCTTCCTGAGGAGGTTGTGGGGTCTAAAACTGTGGGAGAATTCAAGAATTCATGGGACGGACATAAGGCAATTCTTGTGGAGGGTAGGAAGAAATAGGCTGTTGGTTAACTAGGATCTGCGACCTATCCTGTAGGTAGGGGAAATGGGCAGACTGGGTTGGCCAAGCAGTCCTTATCTGCCGTCAAAGTCTATGTTTCTATGTTTCTGTTGCATTTCCTCTGAGGTGATTTGTTGTAAAGAGTTTGCTGTTGTTCTGCTGTGGAAAAAGGGAGGGAGAGTGTTTCGAGATAGGCTTGTATTCCTCCGGGGCTGCTGGAGTGTCAGCCGTGTAAAGCAGCTTCTAAAAATCTTGCATGACTTGGAGCATTTTGTCACTTTTATGCTTCGTCCTCCCTGTGTGGGGGTAACAGAGTTGCAAGATACAAGCACTTTTCCTGTTTGCTCTAAGGCGGCAAGCCAAAAGGTGTGCTTCCTGGGCTCCTCCCTCATATCACGTATGTTTCAAATAAAGTAGTGCCAAGTCTACTTTTTCCTGCAGTGTGGTTTGTATCTCTATAGTAGATATTTATGCAATTATATGGGATTTACCTTGTGTGTTCAGTTTTTGCAGAGTGGCCAGCATATCTGTGAGCACCTCTAATTTAGCCTTTCTTAATTTTTTCCTCCTCCTGTAAGCGATCATCACTTCTCTGATAATTGCCTTAATTGTATCCCACAGCACAGGCATACTTTTCAACATTTTGTCATTGAAATGAGTGACACAAACTCTAAATGAGGGACAGTGAGGGACACTGACCCTCCTAATTAGGGACACATCCTCAAACATGGACATACAAGCTTAAAACACTGTGAAAACCATTGTGTTTGTTTACTTGAACAAAGTTTATTTTTGATTTTGTATCTTAGAATATTATGTATTTCTACTTTAAAATCTAAATTTGCAGCTCATTCTCTATGTGGGCAGCACTTTTTCCATGAGGGACTGAGCAACTGTGAGAGGTAAAATGAAGGGCTTCCCTCATAATCAGGGACGGTTGAAAGACATGAGCATAGGGACTTGTACACCCCTTATATCACTGTCCCTGACTACCTTCTGGATATTGTCTACTACATGGGATTTAAATTTCTGATCTTGTAGTGGGGAAGTAATACAGCACCTAGTTTTACTGAGTTTACCCAGATTGACCTTATGTAATAGCCAGTTATGTTTGGATAAATTATGGGAGCTTAAGGACATATGTTGTACCACACCAAAATACTCACACCTCATTATAAAGGTATCTAGTTTAGCATAACTGTCATGGCTAAAATATGCCTATTCATGGACGACACCAAGCTCTGAGGGAGAGTGGACACAGCTGAAGGGATACAGGACCTACAGGATGATCTGGAAAAGCTGGGGAGGTGGTCCAGGATCTGGCAGCTTGGCTTCAATGCCATGAAATGCAAAGTTATGAACATTGGTGCCAAGAATCCCTGGATGGAGTACTACCTGAGTGGAGTCCAGGTATCTGCATCAGAGGGGGAGAAGGACCTGGGAGTGATTACAACTAGTGACCTAAAGCACTCCATGCAGTGCAAGATAGCAGCAGCAAGGGCAAACAAGATGCTGGGATGCATAGCTAGGGGGATCAGTAGTAGGAGAGAGGAAGTTATACTTTCCTTGTACAGGTCACTGGTAAGGCCGCATCTGGAGTAGAGAGTTCAGTAATGGTGCCCGCACCTCAAAAAGGATATTAACCTGTTTGAGAATGTCCAGAAGAGGGCTACAAAGATGATAGCAGGTCAGCAGGGTAAGGCATATAAGGAGAGGCTGAGGGCACTGAACATGTATTCCCTGGAGGACGGGGGGGGGGGAGAGATTGAGAGACAGAGAGAGAGAGGGCATGATTGAGACCTTCAAGTACCTGAAAGGGGTAAATAAGGTGGATAAGGAGTGTCTTTTTAAGCTAAGTGGCAACCATAACATGAGGGGACACAGTCTTGAGCTGGGGGGGTTAGAAGGAGGTCAGGAAGCACTTCTTCACAGTGAGGGTGGCGGACACTTGGAATGCGCTGCTGGAAGAGGTGGTCATGTTGAAGACAGTGGGCAGCTTCAAGAGAGGCAGGCCTCTTCTGTCCACTGGCTGCCTTCCTCGCTGTACTGCTCTCAGATCACCAGACCAAAGCTTCACCCTTGACATGGGTGTCTCTGCTGCTGTAAGCAGCCGGGCGGGCCTCTTCTGTCCTCCGGCTGCCTCCCTCGCTGTACTGCCCTCCGATCACCAGACCGTAGATACGTTGCTGAAACTTGACTGGCCAGAACCATCGTCTCTGCCTGCTGACAGGCTGCTGCAGTTCTTTAATTTCTTTGCTACTCCGTCTCCTTCTAGACTTTAAGCTAATGTTACTGGTTGTGGTACTGGTTAAGCTTCTCCAAATTGTTCTGTGAATCCTAACCTATACGTGAACCTAAGCCTGTTTACAGCAATTTTACACTGCAAGGGTAGTTTGAAGTGCAAGTTCTTTTAGGCTGCAGGTTTGTAGATTTTAAAGTATTACAGCTCTCTTTGTTTTAAGGTCCAGTGCTAATCTACCCTGGAGCAGAAACTAACTTTAAAGTGATACAGTTTTTTCTGTTTAGACTAGATTTCATTTGGGTCACAGTTGTAAGCTTTGCCCTGCAAATAATCCAATTTCTGCTTCACTTTCTCTCCTACTGTCTCCTCCTTGCTTGAATTTTTTTACGCCCACCCCCCTCCCTCACCTCCAGCCTTTATTAAATACTCTACCTCCCCACTTGGCACCACCCCATGCAACCTTCTTCCTTCCTTCCTTCTCACTAACATTGCAACTACACTTAAAGATACAGAGGTGCAGCTATTAGGCCTAACACTTGTCCTGTCCTCCCCTTAAAGACATCTTCCTTTTTAGGTCACCGCCAAACTGTGTTGGTGTAGGTTATAAGCTGCCTCCCCTCTTAAAGAGATACTCCTCCCCCTCTACTTGACTGGCACCGCATGCCCGTCCTCCCTGCCTACTGCTTCACCTCTAATCTAATGGCTACACTGACAACTATTCTTGTCCTCAGCTGCTTCCTACTCCTCCCTTATGACCTCATTGTTAAACGTATGGAGAATACAGTCCTGCAAGACATGCCCAAGTACTACGAGCTACATGGTACGGTGTTAGCTCACTATCTGTCCTACTCCAAAGGTGCTGACCTCCACACACTCACTGTATCTCCCCTCCAGCCCAGATCTTCCATCCACACCCACTTGTCATTCCTCCTCTGAGTTAGAGTGGTGATCTATGCCCTACCCCTCTCTTCTTGTTTTGCTACCCCCAGCAATGCAAACCGCAAAAACTTGCACACTAAGCGTCGGAATAAACGCACGTTAAAAACGATTATAAACTGCCTTAGGAAACTATTAGTTCTTCTTCTACCCTGCTCAGGGAGTGTGGAATTAAACCCCAGTCCACCTCTTTTTATAGATGCACCCTCTGACCTCCCTCTGCTAAAAGGTCTCAGCTTTCTACATATGAATATCTGTAGCTTGCCTAAAAAATTCAACATGGTCCAAGCCTGAGTACTACATATGGCTCCATATATCGCTATGTTTTCGGAAACATGGCTCACGAACAACATTCCCAACAAAACTGTTAATATCCACGGTTATAATTTATTCAGGTGCGACAGGCCGACAAGGAGCGGTGGAGTTGCCATCTATACCAAAACCAATTTCTCTGCCTCTGATATTGCTTGCACCTCTATACCAAAGGAATTTGACTGCCTAGCTGTGAAACTGACCTTATCTTCTGGAGTGGCCCTCTTAATATCTGCTTGTTATAGGCCCCTTCTGCAGGGTTTGGCATACTGGGTCACCTTCACTCCCTGTTGGGAAAACAAACTCAGAATGCATAATAATGTGTGACTTTAATCTCAATTGGAATGATGCCTACTCCAACAAAATTAAGGAGTTCTGCGATGAGCGTGGCCTAACTCAGATTACCCCAGAAAATACCCATCCTAACAAGAAATCCCCTGACCGCAGCTCATTACTGGATCTTATGCTGGTTAACAAGCCACACGATATCTTTCACACAGCGGTTTTCCACAGTGACCTGAGTGATCACTGTGCTACTAGGGTTACGACGGGCATCTAGGAGAGGCCAGACGTGGTTGGTGCCTGTCCCCAGGGAGTCCACCAGACCGAGTGGTCAGGTAACCCGAGGGGCTGTACCACCCTCCAATCCTCTGACGGCAGCGCTGTGCAATGCCAGATCAATCAGAAACAAGACGGCAATTATTGCCACCTTGATTTCATCGGTCAATTTGGCTTGCATTACGGAGACCTGGGTGGGTGACGATGCAGGCCCTGTTTTTGAGGCTGCGGTCCCTCCCAGGTATACCATGGTGCACTGCCCCAGAGTGAATCGCAGGGGTGGCGGTGTAGCTATCTGTTTTAGATCCAGCCTGACCTTCACCGTGCACCCGGTGGAAACTCTGGGTTCCTTTGAGTGTGTGGCTATCTGCGGTGGTCTCGGCGCGGGCTGCAGGATTTTCCTCATCTATTGGCCTGCTGGCCCGATGGGGAATTTCCTGCAGGAGTTTGCCGAGTTCACTGCTGATGAAACATTGGGTTCTCCCAGATGTGTTTTACTGGGGGACTTCAATGTTTAGGTGAATGATAGAGATCAAAGATGCAGCAGTGATTTCTTGCAGAGTATGTCCTCTTTAGGATTGACGCAGGTCGTTGCTGCACCCACCCATCAGGATGGTCACATATTGGACCTGTTTTTTTCACTGGGGCTTGAGATCACTGATCTCGGGATTGATCGGGTTTCTTGGTCCGATCATTGCACGGTGAAGTTCACGCTTGGGGATCCCGCCATAAGCCCTTCCCCTGCTGAGATAATTAGCTGTCACCCTTTGCGGGGTCTTACCCCTGATGGTTTTCTGGTGGCAGTTAAATTGCCTAGTGTGGGTGCTGCATGTATCGGAGGTGTTGGTGCCGGGGTTGACACCTATAATAGGGTGCTCTCTGACATCATCAACTCCCTCGCACCTGTCCGTGTATGACCCAGAACTTCATACCTGAGGTCCCCATGGTTTGATGGGGACCTCAGGGAGATGAAGAAGACGGGTCGGAGATTGGAGCACTGCTGGAGGAGGTCCCGCTTGGAGGCAGACAAACTGGTCCTGCGTATGCACTATTGTGCATATCAGGAGGCAATCAACCGTAAGAAGGCAGTGTTCCTGTCCAGGGAGATTGCTGCCGGGAAGAACTTACCAGCTTCACTCTTCCGGACTGTAAATAGACTTCTTCATCCTGTCTGTTTGCAGCCCGGGAGGGTTTTTTCAACGAAGAGTGTGAGGAGTTTGCTCGGTTTTTCTCGGACAGGGTGTCCTTGATCCTCCGGGAGGCTTCTTCAGCTAGCAATACTATAGCTGACAGTGGTCACCAAATGTGTTCTGAGTGCACGCCGCTGAGTTGGGGGGAGTTTAGACCAGTGGAGGTGAGTGAGGTTATCGAGGTGGCAGTCAATTTGAAGCACACCTTTTGTGAACTGGACCCAGTACCAACGTGTTTCTTAATGAGATGCGCTGACTCTGTTGGCCCGGTGTTTGCCATGATTGTACAGTGTTCCTTATTTGAGGGAGTCTTTCTGGATGCCTTGAAGGAGGCTCTGGTGAGACCCCTTTTAAAGAAACCTTCTTTGGACCCGGAGATCATGGCAAATTACCGTCCTATCTCCAATCTCCCATTTTTGGGGAAGGTGGTGGAGAAGGTGGTAGCGCTTCAATTGGAAGAGCACCTCGTGACTCATGAGATGTATGATCCCTTCCAGTCAGCTTTTCAGGTCAGACACAGCACAGAAACTGCACTTGTTTGGGTGCAGAATGATCTCCTCAGGGCTAGAGATCGAGGGGACAGGACAATTCTTGTTCTCCTCGATCTCTCTTCAGCATTTCACACTGTGGACCATTGTGTGTTGCTTGTCCGCCTCAGGGAGTTGTGTGGACTTACTGGTACTGTCATCAACTGGTTTGAGTCCTTTCTTACCAACAGGAGGCAACGGGTTATGATGGGTAATTTCTCATCTACACCCTGTCTCCTTCCCTGTGGAGTCCCTCAGGGTTCGGTACTGGCCCCAATGTTGTTCGCAGTGTACATGCTGCCCCTGTGGGGATCATTAGGAAGTATGGCTTGAGTTTTCATTGCTATGCCGATGATACTCAGCTATATTTGTCCTTTGCCCCAGGAACATCCAACGCAGTGGATGTGCTTAACATCTGTCAGACCGAGATAAATGACTGGATGGCTTCCAGCTGGTTGCGACTGAACCCTAACAAGATGGAGGTATTGGTAGTGGAGTTGAACAGAGTTCGTGATAGGATGGCCTCTGACTCAGCAACTGGACTTGTTCTTGGAGCTGTGTCATTGAAGGCCTCCTCTTGGGTGCGTAATCTTGGAGTGATTCTGGACAGGAACCTGACCATGGAGGCTCAAATATATTCCGTGGTTCATTCCTGTTTTTTCCATTTCAGAAACATTGCCAGGATTAAGCCCCTTGTTCCGCCTCTGGATCTCCCTACTTTGATACATGCCTTAGTCACATCTAGGCTGGACTACTGTAATGCGCTCTGTCTCGGGGTCACAGGGGGACTTCTCTGCAGACTGCAGCTGGTGCAAAACGCAGCTGCCCGGTTATTGACCGGGCAGCAAAAATTCTGTCATATTACACCGTATAGTGGACTGCACTGGCTGCCAGTCAGGTGGAGAATCTCTTTAAGGTGGGTCTTTCACCTTGGCGTCTTACATGGACAGGCCCTGGTTACCTGTCAGTCCTCCTGATACCTACTCCCTCTATCTGCCCTCTCCGATCCTCCAGTGGTGGCCTCATGACTGCTCCAAGAATGAGGCTTAAATCAGCCGGTGATAGAGCCTTTAGTGTTGCGGCTCCCTTTCTATGGAACTCATTACCAGCTTTTGTCAGAGAGGCTCCCACTATAGATGTCTTTAAGGTCCACTTGAAGACATTACTATTCTCACAAGCATTTGATGTTTAGAGTATGATTTATTTTATAGTCTGTGATTTATTACTTTATTTCTGTATGAATGTTTTTGTGTATAATGCTTTTAAATCTTTGTACGGCGCCCAGAGCCTCCGGGATTGGGCATCTCTTAAATAAATTTGCCTTGCCTTGCCTACTACTTGTATTAGAAGCTCCCCTTACCAGTCTCCTACCTCCACTTTTAAACTAAAATGAAGTCTAAAACACTTCTGCCAACCTGCCTTCCTGGCAGACCTAGGGAATATTAACTGGCAGGATTTTTACCTGGCACCCTCTGTCTCAGAAGCCTATAATATCTTCCAAAACTTGGTACTGAAGGTGATTGATAAACATGCACCACTTAGAAAAAGCAAATCTAGGAAAAGGTCACCCGACTGGTTTACACCCACCCTAAAGAAAGCTCTGAGGGACAGGGATGTACTGTGGAAAAGGGCACGGAAAACAACATTGGATTCTGACTGGCTGGCCTTTTGGGTTGCCAGAAATGCCTGCACCAAACTTGTTAGAACTGAAAAATCACGTTATTTCC
Source organism: Neoceratodus forsteri (assembly GCA_016271365.2). Taxonomy (NCBI): domain Eukaryota; kingdom Metazoa; phylum Chordata; order Ceratodontiformes; family Ceratodontidae; genus Neoceratodus; species Neoceratodus forsteri. The sequence goes on along the minus strand of JADMNL010000025.1, from coordinate 228,037,578 downwards.
AGTCTGCTCTCGAAGAAAATAAAAATTGTTCCACTAAATTCTGGAAAGTTCTTAGAGTGGTAGTAGGTCACTCGTCAGCCTCACCTTTGCCTGCCAAGATTGTGATAGATGTTTCCTACACGGACAGGGTGGACATCCCAGAAAAGCTAAATAGCCACTTTGCCACCGCAGGCCTTGCATTTGATGCCTCACCCGCCAGTAAAGTGAGTGTCTGCAGTGATGACAATGACGGCCCTAGCCCTGTCACCACAGCTATCCCGGGGCACTCCTCCTTTAGCTTTCATTCTGTAACCTTTAAACAGGTGGAGGACCTCCTGCTAGCCTTGGACACTAAAAAGTGTGCCGGTGCTGACCTCATAGAACCGTTCTTCTTGAAACTTGGCTGTTATCACCTGGCAGCTCCAATTGTTCATCTTTTTAATAGTTCCTTGGCTAATGGTGAGTTGCCACCACTTTGGAAAATAGCGCACATTACTCCTCTTTTTAAATCTGGTGACCCAACTGAAACGAACTACCGCCCGATTTCCCTTCTCCCAATCCTATCAAAGACCCTGGAAAAAAATTGTTAACTCTCAATTCAGAGAGTTCCTTGACACTGAAAACATCCTAAACCCCGCCCAACCAGGATTTAGGCCCAAACACAGTACTGTATCAGCCCTTGCCAAAGTGTCCAACGAATGGCAAACCACTCTAGATACTAAGCAATACATCTATGCCCTCTTTCTAGATCTTAGCAAGGCCTTCGATACAGTGGATCATCATATTCTACTTAACGTCTTGAGCAGCATCGGGGTAAACAACACTGCCTTAAAGTGGTTTGATTGTTACCTCACCAACCGAATGCAACAAATCAAAGTTCAAGGGGAACTGTCTCAGTTAAAGACCCTGCCGCGTGGTGTGCCACAAGGCTCCATCTTGGGCCCTATTCTCTTTGCTATTTATATAAACCACATAGACTCCTGTATACGCACAAGTAATGTTCATCTATTCGCTGATGATACCGTGCTCTATACTACTAACACCTCCCTAGACGTAGCCCACAAGGAGCTTCAGTTAGACTTTGACTTCCTTCAACGCAACTTAATAAGGCTCAAGCTTCTACTTAATGCCAAAAAGACCAAAGCTATGATTATCTCGCCTTGTGCTGCCCACTACGCAGGACCATCTTCGAGGCCTCCAGATTTATACCTTGCTTGGCAAAGCCTTGGAACTAGTAGAAAAATTCAAGTACCTGGGTGTTTGGCTGGATAACAGGCTCAACTTCTTGGCTCACTTTAATGAACTATCTAAAAAGCTAAGACAACGTCTAGGCATATTTTATCAGATAAGACACCTCCTTACTCTTGAAGCAAGGAAACAACTTGTCCAAACAACTTTTCTACCGCTGCTTGATTATGCTGACTTTCTCTATAGTCACTGTCCTATTCAGGCGCTATGTAAACTTGACATCCTCTACCATCGCGTCCTGAGATTTATCCTAAACATGCCATTATGCACCCACCACTGCCTACGCTGTCAGGTGCTAGACTGGCCCTCCCTCACTCTGAGGAGGCAAAAAAATGCCCTCATGCGGACATACTGGGCCTAACCGATAAACTACCGACCTATATTTCTATGCCGTTTCACCATACTGAGGGAACATATGGTCTAAGGAGTTTGTCTCGTCCCTCTTAAAGTACCCAAAATAAGGACATGACATGGCTCAGTGGCTATCATCTTTTCTCTGTCCACCCTTTGGAATGTCATGCAAAAAACTCTCAGGCTGTCCTCCCTGCCAGGGCTTCACTCTTTCAGGAGGCTGCTCGCTCTCAAACTGAGAGCCCTGTGTGTATGCCGCAAATAACCACCTCCTCCATCTCCTGTGGCTCCCCAAACTCTTGGCACTTACATGTATTCCCCTAGCACTTCTCTTCTTCTTTTCACCTTGGGATTATTCTGCCAACTCCCACCTGTTTGTTTAACTACATCTATTTCCACCTTTCACCGACCCTTTCCTTTGTTTTTCCCCCGCCCATAAACCTTCGGTTGTTGTTCCCTCACTTACCCTACTTGGTATCCCTCATCTTATTGTAATGTTGTGACCTTTGTCTGAATAATCCCACGTCTTGAGGGAATCCTTTATACATATAGTAGTCAATTATCAACCCGGATAGTGTTCACCATATGTACTCCCCAGCCCTGATCTTATTTGTTTCTCTGTAACTGTCTTTTATTTTCTCATTGTGTGTACACTGCTTATCTGGTAATTTTGCTGTAGTTGTATATGTCTTACTTGTCCAGGACCATCTTGCAAATGAGCTTGCTCAAGGATGAGTTTTGCCTGGTTAAATAAAGTTTTATTGATTGATTGATTGAGGCTGGGATAGTCATGAGGGAAGCTAAGGATCATGGGTAGAGAGGATGGAATGGATGGGAGGAGCAGGGAGGGGATTCAGAGTCAGTGGCTCAAGCTGTGGACCCTGCAGTACGAGCAGACTAGATAGACCAAATGACTTTCTTCTGCTGGCTTCTTTGTATGTGTATATATATATATATATATATATATACACATACATACATAGCTAGGGGAATAGTGCATTTACATACCACTGGAAGGGAATAGTCACCTCCAGACATCTACAAAAACCAAGCTGTTGCAACATTTTCTGCATGTATTTTAAGGCTGGGGTCACCCTGTGCTGCTCTGGTTTAGAGGTATTCAGATCAGGTGACAAGGTCAAGTTGAGGTCCCCTCCCAGAATTAAATACCTAAGTCCAACAGTTTAGTAGAAAACGTCTGAAGAAAAACTTTAGAGGAATTTGGAGGAAAATATACGTTCACCAAGGTGACCTCAGCTGAGAACAACATTCCAGTTAGAATGACATAACATCTGATGGATCAATATATTCTTTATTACACCGAAATGGGGTGGTGCGAGGCAGTAGTGTAGCTGAGCCACACAGTTTCCCGTTTTGGTAAGTTGAAGCATAAACAGTATAAGTACCCCCTCTGGCTAATTTAGAGTGCTCTGTAGTGGAGAAAGGGTCTTCTGTAGAAAAATTACATCCAGGAGCTCTTTGCACAGCAAATGGCACATCTTGCTGTGTTTAACTGGCCTGTTCAATCCATTTATATTCCAGAACAGTATGCAAGTGGGATTTATCACCATTGAAAACAATAGGTAAGGGAATCACTAGTGTTCTTGTCACATCTGGGACAGAAGGAGAATGGCATGAATGTGCCACCTCTCCGCCACAGAACAAGCATCTCAGAAGGTAAATATATACTAACTAGACCAGTGCCATTGGCCGTAGGAATGATACAGAAGCACCTCAGTAAGTAATCAAGCATAATAGAACATAGAACTGGGAACTGTGATACCAACGGGGCATCAAAAGGGAAAGAAACCTGCCAACTAGAAAGTGGCATACATATAGGTCAAGCCCTGGGTAACCAGGGGTAAAGTAGGATGCTGTACACTGAGTTGGGGGAAAAGGGGGGGATGGTCACTTGAGTAATCAAATCATAGAGTGAGAGGAGGGGAAGGGGGTTCCAGTATTCTTCAAAGGTTGGGAACCAGGAAATCCCACCGCTATGGAGGCAATGAAAGGCCCCAAGTGAGGGGGAACCACTGCCAACAGTAAGCACTTAAGGCCGCAGACCTAGAAAACCTGGTATTAGTATAGTGGGATCTATGAAGGTGGTGTAGCAATAGTGACCAGAACGCTCACTGTCTTGCTTAAAAGATCAAAAGCTGTAGCAAGCTTGGGGTATAAAGTATTTAAAAGAAAAAAACACAAAAAGGGAGGGGGAGCCCAGTTTCTCATAGTACCACTGCGCTGCTTCTGTCTACCAATTAAATATACTGTATACAAGTGACACACTATAAACAGAACAGTCAGTTTCAAGGTATAGCTCACCATACAGTGGTAAAAGAAACTCAGGTTGGGGCTAAAAGGGGTGGGCCATCAAAAAGTGGAGGGTGATGAGTACCAATGCCCATAGTCTGTGTAACAAGCTCCCTGAACTAGTGGCCTTGATGGAAGAGGGTTGCCTGGATATTGTGGCAGTCACAGAAACATGGTACACAGAGAACCATGACTGGGATGTCAACATACCAGGACATACAATCTACAGGAGGGACAGGGAGGGTAAAAGAGGAGGAGGAGTAGCTCTCTATGTAAAGGAAGGGTTCAAAGCAACAGAACTAAAGAGTAAACAGGGAGCAGATGAGGCACTCTGGGTCACCCTGGAGACAGGAAATGGCACCACAATCTGCATGGGGGTTGTATACAGACCCCCATCTCAGGGGGAGGGAATGGACAAGGAAATCATAGAAGGCTTCCTTAGAATGGCAGAAAAAGGGGAGATATTGTTGATGGGGGACCTGAATATGCCAGATGTTAACTGGAGCACCTTTGCTGCAGGCACATCCAAGAACAGGGTCATTCTTGATGCCCTACAGGGGGCATGCCTCAGACAGCTAGTACTGGAACCCACTCTGGAGGGAGCAATCTTAGACCTGGTACTCTCAAATGGGGATGGAGAAAGAATCTCAGATTTAGAAGTAGGTAGCCATCTGGGAACAAGCAACCACCAAACAGTGTGGTTCACGATAAACACAGCCATATAATCAAGCCATACAAAAGCAAGAGTATTGGACTTTAGGAGGGCTGACATTGGGAAAATGTGAGAGTGCCTCAGAAAAGCACTAGCAAACAGGCAAGAAGGAGGGGTGGAGGAACAATGGGGAGTAATCAAAACAACCATCACAGAGGCAACAAGCCTTTGTGTAAAGCAAATCAACAAAACACAACGAAGGAAAAAACTGCTATGGTTCTCAAAAGAGGTGGCAGTGAAGGTTAAGGAGAAAAGGATAGCATTCAGGAAATATAAGGAAACACAGAAGGAGCAAGACAGAGAACTTTATCAGTTAAAGCAGAAAGAGGCTGGGAAGGCAGTCAGAATAGCAAAGGCCCAAACTGAGGAAAGGATAGCCCACTCTGTTAAGGAGAGGAATAAGACATTTTATAGGTACATTAGGGAGCGAAGAAAGACCAAAGGAGGGATACTGAGGCTTAATAAAGGGGAGGGAATGTGAGTAGAGGGTGACAGTGAAAAAGCAGGGATACTGAATGAATATTTCTGCTCAGTATTCACAAAGGAAGAGGAGGGGGAGGTACCTAAACCAAACAAGAGAAACACTCTGAAGACTGGGGTCGATACCAGTCCATTTACAGAAGAAAGGGTTCTGAAAGAACTAATAAAATTGAAGGTGGACAAAGCAATGGGGCCTGATGGGATTCACCCAAGAATTCTAAAAGAACTAAGGGTAGAACTAGTGACACCGCTGACTACTCTTTGACAAATCATGGGAGGATGGGTGGTACCTGAGGACTAGAGGAGGTGGATGTGATTCCTCTTCACAAAAGTGGGAGCAGGACAGAGGCAGGAAGCTACAGACCAGTTAGTTTGATCTCAGTGGTAGGGAAAATGATGGAATCACTTCTGAAGGAAAGAATTGTTGAGTACCTAGAGGCCAGGGGCACAGGACCCAAGGCAGCATGGATTCACAATGGGAAGGTCGTGTCAGACAAATCTAATAGATTTCTTTGACTGGGTGACCAAAGTAGTAGACCAGGGAAGGGCTGTGGACATGGCCTATCTAGATTTTAGCAAGGCATTTGATACAGTCCCACACAAAAGATTAATACACAAGTTAGCCAACCTTGGAGTGGGTCCCAAGGTGGTAGCCTGGATAAAAAATTAGCTAGACAACAGGATGCAAAAGGTAGTAGTAAATGGAGTCCACAGTGAAGAAAGGAGGGTTACTAGCGGGGTACCGCAGGGTTCAGTACTGAGACCGGTCCTTTTTAATGTCTTTATAAGTGACACTGCAGAAGAACTGGAAGGAAAAGTACGTCTCTTTGCAGACGACACAAAGATCTGCAACAGGGTTGATACACAAGATGGAGTGGAAAGGATGAGAAGGGACTTGGCAATGTTAGAGGAATGGTCAAATGTATGGCAGCTCAGATTCAATGCAAAGAAGTGCAAGGTAATGCACCTGGGAAACAAAAACCCAGGGGAAGAGTACACAATGGGGGTTGAGATACTGACAACAGTAACAATGGAAAGGGACCTGGGGGTAATTATATCAGATGACCTAAAGGTGGGCAAGCAATGTGAGAAGGCAGTAGGGAAGGCTGGGGGATACTGGGATGCATAGGGAGAGGTATCAATAGTAGAAAACAGGAAGTTGTTATCCCTCTGTACAGACAGTTGGTGAGACCCCATCTGGAGTACTGTGTGCAGTTCTGGAGACCCCATCTCCGCAAAGACATAGACAGAGTGGAGGCTGTCCAGAGGAGGGCAACCAAAATAGTGCAGGGTTTGCACCAGAAGACATATGAAGAAAGACTAAAGGAGCTTAATATGTATACCCTTGAGGAAAGAAGGGAGAGAGAGGACATGATAGAAACTTTCAAGTACCTCAAGGGACTCAACAAATCCAAGAGGGTAGCATCTTTCAGAAAAAGAGATGTGCAAGAACAAGGCACAATTTGAAGATAGAGGGGACGGCTCAGAGGTAATGTGAGGAAGTATTTTTTCACAGAGAGGGTTGTGGATGCATGGAACAGCCTCCCTGAGGAGGTCGTGGAGTCAAGAACAGTGGGAGAATTCAAGAATGCATAGGACAGACATAAGGCAGTCCTAGTGGGGGGTAGGAGGGAGGAAGTAAGCTGTTGGTTAACTAGGATCTGCAGCTTATCTGTTAGGTAGGAAAATGGGCAGACTAGGTTGGCCAAGCGGTCCTTATCTGCAGTCAAATTCTATGTTTCTATGTTTCTAGGTAAATACAAGACCACAAGATAGGTGCAGGCCTTTCCACAGCGTGTCAATAAAACAGGTCTTGACTAGGTCCATTGTCAATATTGTCCAGAACACCACGCATAAAACACCTCCAGTTTGCTAGAAGCTATATCATAGTAAGTTCAGTTCCCACCATAGTGGTCCAACTGGATAAAATCAGAAATGTTTGTGGGGGGATCTGGGATCCACAGGGGGTGATTACTGCGACTCGCAGGGAGTGGGGTATAGCAGTTCTAAAATGCGGTTGCATGAAGAAGGTGGTGGTGACCCTCCAATGTGTACTGAGCCCAGGACTATGCCAGCTGCATACATTGTATGGACTGAAAGTGTTTACAAATGATGAGCATAAGAGAGACTCAGTCGCTGCATGAATGATCATGGAACACCCATCGGGGCAAGATCAAATTGCTGTGGATCCATTCAAGACCATGCGGGATCCCCAACTGCCCCCAAACAAGGGGTCCCCAAAGAGTCACACAGCGGTCCCAAGGAATCCTAAACACTGTACCAATTTAGTTGCTCTGTGTCTAAACTGGCCCATCAACAGCAACAGTATTTGAACAGCAGGAATGAGAAGCAGGTGATCAGGCCAGCTCTAGGGAATCTCCTGAATGATGGTGCCATGATCTGCCTGTCACAGTAGCCATGTCTAAATTCCGTTTGCTCTGGAAGCATCTCTGTATGAGGGAAATTGTCATAACAGAAATGGTATGCAGCTTGACAGGCTCGAGGATTGAGATAAATCTCTTGGGAAGCCAATACCACAGCAGTCCTCCTGCATCACAGACCATGAAGTACCTCATGACATAACCCCTTACCTGTATAACTGAGTGAATGTGGTTGATCCAGTGTTAGTAGCTGAAGAAATAGTAGAAATGTCTCAGCTGCGAGAGTTCAAGGTAGGCTCTATAAGCTGCAGTTTGTAGCCATTTATCTGGATTTACATTTGAATCATTTCAGTAAATCCTTTACGGTGCTGAGAGTTGCTGCTGGTTGCTGCATTCTATCCACTCAGGCTTGCTGTGCAGAGTCTGTCTCCTGGGTGGGTAAAGAAGTATCCAAAGGCTTGCTCTGTCTTGCCTGGGGGGAATGAGTGCATTGTGGTATTCATGGAGGAGGTGGTATGGCAATACCCCTCTGTTCAAGATACTGTCTGGCTTCACTAGGGGTATGGTAAAGGATTTCTCCATCGGAGTATAGCACTCTAACTAGGTAAGGAGTCTGAAAATGAATTCCCACCTGCTTTAATCCATGGAGACAAGGCATGTAAACTCTGCATTGTTGTTGAATTGCATGGGCAAAATCATGGTCAAAATATATTTGAGTCTCTTTATATCTTAGTGTTTTCAGACACCAGGCTGTATGGAGGGCTCTTTCTTTAACATGAAATCTCAGTAATTTAAAAAATGATGGAGCGGTGTCTGTCTCCTGGTACCAGCTTCTATGCCCAGGGCACAGTGCACTCTCTCTCTCTAAACTGAAGTCCATGTCCGGTGGTAAATGCAGGGAATCCCAAAGCAGTTGTTTGACAAAAGATGTAATTTGTGTGCTCTCCTCACCCTCAGGAACCCCACAGATATGTACATTTTTGTGCCAGAGATGGCCCTTCAGGTCCTGCTATTTCTGGCTGAGGTGGACCACGCGGTGAGGAAGCGGGAAAAGTAGGTACGCTATGGTGCCTGTTTTGTCCGTGAGAGCAGAAGTGGCTTCTTGTAGGTCTTTATTTTCCTATGTTATTGTTTGCAGCTCTTGTCTAAAACCCACTAAAGCATCATGGTTTCTGTGAGGAAGCCTTCGAGCTCCATCAACAGCCTGTTATTGGCGACTTCCAACAGCAAGGATCAAGGATAGGAATGTGGTGAGGAGGCTGTGCTATCCAAAGTGGATCTCAGTGAGTGTTGCAGGTCTGTTGGCAAGAGCAAGGGAGCTTGGGTGGACGCCTTATTCTTTTTTCCTGAACCTCCCATGTTAGGACCGTGCTAAGTTGCAACAATTGTAACAGGTGCAGTGATTTTGTGAGTGTGAGTATGGTTTTAGGCAGCGAGGTCACCGGAGCCTGATCCCTATGCAGCCATTAGGTTCAGTGCTGTCACTGGAAGTCATTCTGGGGCCTCTTCTGAATCTTTGTTATCAATCATATTATTTATTTAAAATTGATGATCAGGAAAGGCACACTGAGCCAGGGCTCGTTTCCAGGTGCAACCCGGATACAAAGTATACATAGAGTAAACAGTGTTACAAATAAGTAGATTACAACAATATGTACAAGGACATAATTGGTTTCGATACAGTACAGAGTATATGTACAGGCATATAGGCAAGAGTACATTAGGCGAGGCTAACAATTATAACTTGAGACCAACTGAGTTCCCTCAAGCATGGATCAGGGATCAAGGAAGAGTAGGGGTGGGTCAGAGACAGGAGGAAGACAACTCAGGCCAGCAAATCATGTGAAATACAAAGCAGGGGGCTAGGGAGGGAAGGTTTAAGTGGAGATAGGGGGAAGGTGGGAGGAGCACGCTGGTCTTTAGGAGCATTTGGGGTGTTGAGAGGAGGGAGTCTGAGGAGTCATCTAAAGGATGAAAGAGGGGAGGCCAGGCAGAGGTCAGAGTGAAGATTGTTCCAGAGGAGAGGGAGATGGTATGAGAAGGCAGGCTGACCAGTAGCAGTAGTACGGGCGATGTGGAAAGTGAGTGAATCCCTGTGGCGTAGAGAGTAATTTGAGGGTTTGGCTGGGGTAAGGCAGGATGAGAGATAGGGGGGAGGGTGCCAAACCAATATTTTGCCATGAGGGAGGTATTGTGGACAGTTCTCCTGTGGGAGAGCGGGGCCAGGGAGAGTGGTGCATAGAGGAGGCAATGATGAGTGAGTGGGGGGGAGGCAGTGGCAAAGTGGCAAAAGGAGTTGAGAAAGGTGTCTAATTTGGAGAGAGAAGAGGCTTGGACTGTTCCATAGACTATATCGGCATAGTCCAGCAGTGTCAGGATTGTTTTATGTATGAGCTCATGTCAGGTGGGGAGAGGTAAGCTGGCTTTGTGTTGGTAGAGGATCGCGAGTTTGGGCCGGAGTTTGGTGCAGATGACCTTGATGTGAGTGGAGAAATCTAGATGGCTGTCTAGCCAGACTCCAGAGTACTTGAAAGCAGAGACCAGCTCAAGGGGTGAGCCGTCCAGGGTGGTGATTGCAGGAGGGGCAGGGAGGGAGGTAAGTGTCTGTCTGGAGCCAAAAACCATAGTGACTGTTTTTTTGGCATTGAGCTTTAGCTGGTTTTCTGGAACCAGGACTGAACTCTGTAGAAGTCACTTCGGAGATTGGGGAGAACAGTGTCATGGAAAGGGCTGGAGGCATAGATGATGGTGTCATCTGCATAAAGGTGTATATTGGAGGAGAGACAGGTGGAGGGAAGGTCATTTATGAAAACAGAGAAGAGGATGGGGCCAAGAATAGAGCCTTGGGGAACCCCTGATAAGATAGGTAGAGGAGAGGAAAGTGCGTCGCTTATTTGGACTGACTGTTGTCTATTTTGGAGGTATGAGTGGAACCAGGCAATAGCGGGTTTAGCAAGGCCAAAGTAGCTAAGTTTATGGAGAAGCAGAGAGTGGGAGACAGAGTTGAAAGCCTTTGCCAAGTCGATGAAGATAGCACCAGTGATTTTGCTTTGGTCCATGGCATTGAGGATGGAGTTGGTAACACGCAGCAGAGAGGTGATGGTGGAATGTTGTTTCTGAAAGCCCGACTGTACAGGTGTAAGGGAGTTGTTGGAGGAGAGAAAGTCAGAGAGCTTGGACAGTATGAGGGACTCTTGGATTTTAGTAAGGGAGGAGAGGAGAGAGATGGGCCTGTAATTTCCCCGGGGTGGAGGGATCATCGCCTTTATGCAAAGGAAAGGCATTGGCTGATTTTCAGGCTATGGGAATGGTGGCTGTGGATAGAGTGAGATTCAGTATGTATGTCAAGGATGCTATTATTACAGGGGCAGAGATATGGAGCAGTCTAGGGTGCATACCATCAGGGCTGGATTTGGATGGATTAAGGGAGGTGAGTGCATTGTAGACTTCAAGAGATGTGATGGGAGGAAAGAGGGAGCCGGAGGAAGGTGAGGATGATTCAGGGGAGTCAGAGGAAGAGATGGAAGAGGGGGTTGGGGTGGAGCCGGGCAGGGCACAGGAGACGAAGAACGTATTGAAGACCTCGGCTACAGAAGCGGGGTCAGAGACATGGCTGCCATCGATCTTGAGGACTGGGCATGCTTGTTTGGAAGGGGGATCCAGAAGGGAGTTGATCATCTTCCAGAAAGACACGGGAATTTTGGCTCTGATTTAGTTGGGATTTAAAATATGAAGCCTTGGACTGATGGATGGCCTTGGTGCATTTATTTCTGCATTGTTTGTATGATTGGAGATTGCTTGGAGCATGGGAAGCTTTGTACAGCCTCCAGGTTTTGTCCCTGGAATGACACATATTGATGGGGTCAGAGGTGATCTGGGGTGGTGTTAGTGTTTTATCCTAACTTTTCTAAGGGCTGCGTGGAGGTCCCAGATGTGCTTAAAGATGTTGCAGAACTGGGATACGGCAAAGTCGACATCCAACGTAGAAAAAACTGTATCTCTGCCTGCAACCTACAACTTTATACAGATGACACAGACCTTTATACCTTTGATTGGCTTGCATCCAGTCTTAATCAGAGTCTTCAGCAGGATTTTATCAGCATTCAAACCTGGTTCTCAGAGAATGGTCTTGTACTAAAGCAAAAGAAAACAGTTTGTATGTGCTACAGTACTAAACATTGGCTAAACAGTTCAAATCCCTCCTTTAGGTATCCTCTCCTTGGAGAAGATGTGTTTGGACAGTGTCACACAGTTCAAATACCTTGGCATGATCTTGGATCAAAACAAGTCCTTTACCCTCCAGTTTGTCCAAGTGATTTGCAAAGATAAGTGCTCTATACTGAGTGCAGGGCAACCACTCTCTGTCTGTCTGCAAACACATGGTGGAACAAATGATCTTACCCATACTGTACAATGAAGGTCAAGTTTATGTTACTGCCCCAAGCAGTCTCTCTGTAAACTGACCAGCCTTTATACTATGTTATGTAGGTTTGCCCTTAATTCCACTCCTTATATACACCACTGTCAATGTTATGCCTGTCTTGTCTAGTCTACCCTGAACAACCAGAGTGCATGAACACTGCCTTAATTGGTACCACCTTTTGGGCTAGAAAACTCTCACCATACCACGGCAACCTTTCTCTCCATCCCCAAACCCTGCCTACCAGTTGCATTCAGAGACTGTTTAAAGACTGCATATCCCCCATGTAAAACAAGAACTCTGGCCAAGCTGCAAATAGTTTACGCTTGTCCAGACAATGGAATTCATCACCACCGGACATCAGCAGCTCCACCTCCATCCTGACCACCAAGCTAAAATTAAGGAAGCACCTTCTGTCAACATGTGGGTGCCCTACCTGCCCCCAGAGGCATTTTTGTATGCACTGAGGTATGCATCCATGTCTGCAAAATCAAACAAAAGGGGGAGATTTTAATGTGCAGATCGTGGCTGCATTCTTCAGTGTTTTTATGTTTAGGGTGCTTTTTGGCTCTTTGTGTGTGCCGCTGATCATTGATTCCACTGGGGGGGGGGCTGCTCTGTGAGCAGTTTGTCAGATTATTTTTCCTTTGGATTGGTGCTGGTCTTGTATAGCACAAGATTTTCACTGTACACCTAGTGTGTCAAATGCGGTGCCCAGATGCGGGGTCAAATGTCAGTCATGTCCCTCTTCACCCCCATTTTGCATCTGTGGTTTTTTGGTCTACCTGTTACTTTTGATGGCAGAATGGAGGAGGCCTGGTCGTGGGCCCTGGAGCAAACTAAACAAAAAGTTAATTCTCCCAGCCATTCTTCTTGTGGGGTTGATCAATTCTGTTGCCTGGAATGAAGTGTAACTGCTACCCCCTCAGAGTCCCAACAGGGCCAACCTTTCCAAAGGATTATTCCGGGGGATTATAATACTTCGGCTGGAAGGGACCCAGGTTGGCTGGATAGGAGGTAAGTGATTACTTCTGAAAGAGAAACTATGCTAAGAGTTGAATAAAATTAGTAATTCATCAATTTCCGGATCTGTTACAGGAAGACGTCATTTGGGATATATAATTTGCAAATACTTTATGAGGAGGGAAATGAATGCATTTCTTGGAGCCTCTTGAAACATAGTTCACCAATTTCCCAGTTCTTGGTTTGCCTTAATCCTTTCTGCTATTACCTTTACAGAACTATGAGTGTGTTTTGTTCTGCGTCACTATTTTCTGTGCTGAGCTAGACTGGCATCAACGGGAGTGTGTGACACAAGTCACAGGGCCACATCCAGTAGCAGATTAAGTTTATCATTACCACTTGGGGTGAAGACAATAGTTCAAACAGAGAAAAAGAAACTAGATCACTCTGTAATTTGCTACAAGAAATTCTGATCCCTAGTTAGCTGAATGCATGGGACAAAAATTTATTTTTTTGTTTACAGTTCATTTACCCAGGATAACCCGAGATGCACCATTTAGTTTTTAGTGGGGTTAACCTCAGAAGTGGGTCTGGCCACCTGGGCTAACTGGGAGTTGAGCTGGGAGACAGCACTGATCCTTAGAACAATTCAGATGGGGTAGAGGGAGGGTTTTTCAGGAGCAATCCACTTTGAGGGAAGGGCATAAAGGAACTATTTGTGACTAGCAGGTGACCAGTGGTGTGGCAGTGCCCCAACTTCATGGTTTTGGAATTTCAGTCTGAGCTCAGTTTGGATTGAGGCTGCACTTTTTGTTCTAGGGATCTTATCAGGTGTCTCATCTGTCTGGCTGGAGACCTGCCTCTGAAAAGGCTGGCTTTTAGTTTCCAGTTATTGGATACAAGTGACAGCAGTGCTGGCAGATCTCACTTCTGAAATAAGAGTGATACACAGAATGAGCTGCAAGGTGTAAATATCTCTTTATTAACAACATTTTAACAAGCCTTTAGATACATTTTTTTCAAATAATTAACAGCATGAACTTATACCAGAAGAGAATTCCAGTGTCTTGTAGGGGACATGGATTATTGCAACAAACTGCAATGTCCATCTGCTGAAAACCTACATTTTGGTTCCTCACTTTATGCTAAAAGGGTGGTGGGGACCATAACTGTCTCCTTGTATTTGTAGTAGAGGAGGGTAAATGTATACCTTAGTGTGCTGTGTCCTGACTGCCACCACTTGTTTTAACCAGTGCTAGTACTCTGACACTGCACACCTGCTGACCAATCCAGGAGCACTAATTTCCCTACCAGTTTTATAATGGACTGCAGTACCGACTGGAGCACTAACTGGAGGAGAGGCACGCAGCTGGAGTCAAATGGACCATTTTAGCCCTTAGAAGTTAGCTATTTCTGTGGTCCTTGCCACTTCATACATTCTGCCTCTTGGCTGGTCTCACTGAAGTGCTCTGACCATTCTGAATGGTTATTTAGGAAACACTCATGGCTCCAGAGTTTGAGTTGTAATGTCCGGCAACCCCGTGAGGCACTAATGGGTTTGATTTAACAATGAAACTGCCCATGTTTTGGGAGACAGGCTGCAGGTGTTCCCAGAACATGGCAGAAGGCTCTTCATGCTGCTTGGCTGGGGGAGGGGGGTTTGAGAGTGGAATGCAGGACAAAGAAAAAGTAAAATAAACTGGTCATATGGCCTTAGGGGACTCCCTGGTGATGGGCTAAGGGCCAGCTTTGGACCTCTCTGACTCCATTTAGTCTGGTACCAGGATCCCCGAAATACCAATCTTTATTTTTGGAGGGACTGTAAGTTTTACCTGCTCTAGGGCACCACAGTCCTTGAACCAAATCCACTGCACGGCTGACAGGTGTCCTGCCTCTAAGCTGTCAGGGTGCACTGCCGGGTTTTGAAAGATGCACTGAGGCAGTGATATACATGCAGACACTCTTTGTCACTGCATGCTGATTTGTATGTGAGATTACTGCACACAGACAGGAAGGAAGTGTTTGTGTGTGTGTGTGTGTGTGTCTGGGTGATGATACAGTTGCTAGTAAGCAAGGCAAAGCAATCTTTATTTATAAAGCACCCTATCCCAGGGGCTCATGGCACTGTACAAACAACAAATCAAAGGTGCAAAATGAGCAAAACATAATATCAGAAATTTAAAATACAGCCAAACCTAATCATCAGAACACAGACCTGATAAAAGTAATTAACTGGGCAAAGCTTGTTCAAATGAACGTCTTCAGAGAGGCTTTGAAAGCCTTCACTGTGTGGGCCATATGAATGTCCCAGGAAGCAAATTTCATAGCATTGGAGCTGCCACTCCAAAAGCTCTGTCCCCCAAGACTCTCAGACAGGAATGGGGGAAAACAACCAAGTCCACATTGGTGGAATGGTGAGGACAGACTGGGTGGTAAGGGACCATGAGATCTTTCAAGTAGTGTGATCCCAAACCACGTAGGGCCTTGTATGTTAACAAGCATATCTTGAATGTTATGTACCACTAAACAGGCAGTCAGTGCAGTGCACGCAAGACTGGTGTGATGTGGTCACTCCGAGAAGAACCCACTACCAGCCGGGCTGTTGCATTCTGGATCAGCTGTAGGCGTTGCATCAAACTTCCAGATGGCCCTAAGTAAAGAGCGTTACAGTAGTCCAACCTAGAGGTGACAAAAGCATGGGCGATTGTCACCAGACCTGCAAGAGCCAGAAGCAGGTTGATCCTGGCGCTGTTTTGGAGATGATAAAAGCTAGATTGGACCACTGCTGACTCCTGTAGTTTTAGTATCAGCCTGCAGTCCATAATGACCCCAAGATCCTTAACCACATCAACAGCTACAGGAGATTGGTCGACCAATGAAGGGAGAGCCAGACCACCAACCACTGCTGAAATCCAGTGGCCTGGCTCGGTTACCATGACCTCTGTCTTTCTGTGATTGAGACATAGCCAGTTTGAGGCCATCCAGTTGTTTATCTTAGCAAAACATCAACCCAGCACCAAAGTCAGATAATCCATGCCTGGAGAACAGAACATGTGCAGTTGAGTATCAACTGTATAACAGTGAAACACAACACCATACTACCTGACAATCTCCCCTAAGGGCAACATGTGCATGGAGAACAACACGGGGCAAGAATCAAGCTTTTAGGGACCCCATAGGATAACACAAGAGCCCCAGAGATGAAATTACCTAGGGCTACCTGCTGCATCCTCCCAATTTTGTAGGACTCAGATCAGTGTAAAAATGTGCTGGAGAGACCCACGTAGCTCCTTAGGTGATACAATATCACCCCATGGCCAAGTGTTTCAAATGCAGATGGGAGAGCCAAGAGGACCAAGATGGAAGATAGTCCTTTGTCCCTCACTATGAGAAGATCGTGAGTCACCCTGGCAAGGGTAGTCTCAATACCATGATGGGGCCAAAAACCCGACTGGAGAGGTTCATAGATGGCAAAAGTCTCCAGGCAGACTACAAGTTGCTCCACCACATTCTCAATAACCTTGTCCAAAAAGGGAAGGTTAAAGACAGGTCTGTAATTCACCAGAACATTGGGGTCCAAGGAAGGCTTTTTAGGAGGGGTCTAACCACAGCCATTTTCAGGGCAGATGGAAAAACATCCTCCCTCAAGGAACCACTGATGATCTCAGCGAACACTGGACTCAAGGACTTACCACAGCCCAAAAGCAACTAGGTTGGTCCCGGTCCAGTATACAGCTGGTAGGGGGCAAACTAGAGACTACCTAAAGCACTTCATCCTCGGTCACCAGCTGAAACTCATCCCAGGCAGGAAGATCTACATCACCAAAGGAATGACCACTACCGGCTCATGACAGGCCACCTGAAGAGGTACCCGATCTGATAGAGGACACCTTGTCAGAGGAAAAATGTCCAAACTCCACACACTTTTCTGCTGAAAGGACTTTGATCGACTGAAGACAGGGAGTATTTAACAGCCTGTCAATGGTGTGAAAGAGCTGAGCTGGTCAATTTTTCCCTGCAGCAATTGATCTTGACAGGAACTCTGTCTTTTTTAGATTGATTGCTCATTAATACTTGCCATAATGAGTTTTTAGTGCCAATTTGTCCTCCCCAGACTGGGATCTTCTCCAAGAATTCTCCAGCTTCCGTCCTTAGTCTGCAACCAATGCAGTTCATCACCGTACCATGGTGAGCTATGATAGGACATCATGGGACAAACGTGGTATGATGCTGTCTTGTCAATAATTACTATTAGTCTGTCCATTCTGAACTTCTCTCCCTGTCCCCTTTTCTTTACCGACTCCATCCTCTCCTCATGTGGTCCCTACATGCTTATTGTTTCTTTTGCTCATTTACTCAGTGTAAGTTACTGTAACACAAGTTAAACCCTCAATGCTGTATATGTGAATTTTCCCATTTGCCACAAACTTTTAATGCCCATCTACATGTCCATAGTCTGGTCATTAATTAATTCTATGTTATGTATACTTCATACACATATACCTTTGCTTCCTTATCATGTACATTTTGTATATATTGTATATTTCATGCACATTATATTCTGCTTTCATTTTATTTTTTATATGCTACTTATTTTTTATATGCTACTCTTGCCTCTTTATTTATTTTATCTTTGATCATTATGAACCTACCCAGGTCCATCTTGCAAATGAGTTGTACTCAATGATGTTTCGCCTGGTAAAATAAAGATTGATTGATTGATTAATGGAATCTAAGGTAGCCATGAGAACCATATTATAGTGCTCCATGGTCTTCTCAGAACCTTGTACACAAGCAAGCAACATACCTAAGACATCCAGTACCTCCTGAAGCTTGGGAGGCTCCAAGTTATGTTTTGGATAGTACCGGATGGTCTCCGCAGAGGGAGTAAACAAACAAGGGACCCCACAAAGGAACGATACTGCATGACAATCCAACCAGAAGACTGGATCAACCTTGGCTGTACTAATGTCAAGTCCCATTGAGAAGATCAGGTCCAAAGTGTAGCTACGCTGATGAGTTCCAGAGGCAACAGACTGTGTTAGTCCCAGTGATGACATCAACTGGAGGAGTTTCTGTCCAAAATGCAAGGATTCATCATTGACCCAGGCATTTAAATTCCATAGCACCAACATTTTGGGGGTATCCAACACCTGTTCAGCAATGAAGTCCACAAACTTGTGCCAGAAATCACTCCTACAGCCTGGGTGTCAGTATATGAGAATGATTCTGCCACTAACACCCGGAGCACATGTAACTGCCACATATTCAAAGGACCTGAAAATTCCCATAAGAAGTGCAGTGAGTCCTAAGGTGGATTTACAACAAATGGCCACACCGCGCTCTCTGTGATCCCGCCTCGGAAATGCGCCGCAGAAAAAACAGGCAGGACAGATGCATTTAAACAAATCTAGAGTCATTGTCCAACCAGGTCTGTGTGATACAAACATGGTCAGCTGAGGAATCAGTGATAAAACCCTTCTTCACCACTGTGTTATTCCTCAATGACCTTGCGTTACAAAGATAGGCCTGAATGGGAGGAGTAGTGCTGGCCAGGCTTTTTCCTGTTCAGTGACATGGGGCAGGGCCCTCGGGAGGAGAAGCAGGCATGGCGGGCCCCAATCCTGATTCCCAATCCTCCCTGGGCATCTCCTGGGTCTCCCCACCCCAGTCCTGCCCCCTGACCATCATTCCTAGAACCTCCACTGAAGTTTTTGAATCAGAGTATAACTGATTTACCTTGCCGAGTAAAGAGTGTTTAACAATTGTGAATAACTTTTGTGAAGTGATGCTAATGAAAAATGAGCATTGTCCAAGTTGTTAAATAAAGCTTTAACCACAGCTAGTCCACCCATGCAGTGGCAGCATTGCTGATTATGACACCAGAAACTAGCAGCCAGAGAACTGGTTATCCCAGATCAAACTCTCTTCCTCTGGGGAGGGAGAATGACTGACCCCACCATGACACTGCCACCTGGGTGATCACAGGTGGTGATGTAGGTGGAGCATCTTGGGAGGGGGACAAAGACTGGCTCTGTGTCTGCATACCCTGTATGCATGTGCCCTGGAGCTCTTCCTGTTTGTGTCCTTTGGGGGGACGGCAGATGGGTGAATCAGAAAAAATTCAGAATGGTGGATGACTCTCGAACCCCACATAGCCACCCAGGGAGCTACTGGATTCTGTCTCTAGATTGGTTGATGGCCAGCACTGGGGGATGTGGAGATTGGAGCTGAAAAGTTATCCGTGGGAAGGCAGATGGGGGCTTAGGTTGGAGGAGTGTAGCTTAAAGAGTGTCACTATATATTCGGCCTGTGAGGGTAATATTCATGTTCATATACTGGGAATAATTAAATGGCTGGGGGACCATGAGACTTACCCTGGTTACCTGATGGGGGGGTCTTTTAACCATGTCTGTTACCCAATTTCATCTGAACAATGAGTAATGAATAACTATTATTGAAGGAAGAAGGATGAAATCATTAAGAACATTAACTGGAGGCTACAGGAAATTTGGCTAGCTGGAGTTGCTGTGCCCAGAGCTTTGAGTCAAGTGTCCAAAACCCTAAAAGTGTAGTTAGTTACAGCAAGCTGCGGGGATTGTACACTATGAGAGCATTTTTCCATACTTTACTTTTCCTCACATTTTTCTTTATTTTTGCCATACCTAAACCTCTCCCAGGAGGCGGTATTACCACATTTACCGGTAAGCCATCTTGTCTGCACCACTTACTGTCTTTTATCCATAGCTTGCCCTCAGATTGGGGGGGGGGGGCTCTTGGGGCAGCTTTCTTTTTTTTTAAAAAATCTATCTTTATCACCCTGAGCTACCAGCCACCCTGTACCTCTGCTCCGTCATGGACTGTGGGGCTTCCACCCCCACAATGGCCGCAACCCTCTGATACCCCCTGGATTACCCCCTGGAGCGGGGCTGCGGCACCCTGGCCTAGCACCGCAGATGTGGGATTGGTCAGAGGGCTGACCTGGGGGGCTAATTGAAGTCCGCGGTGAGCATCATCTAGAGTGGCTGGCAGCTCCCTCAGTTTCCTGGTTTTCTGGGGGGCAGGTGCATGTAGTGACGTCCTGTGTCCACCCTGCCCCCTGGAGTGCTGGTACGTGCCAGTAGCTGTGGTGCCCCAGCCTCCACCAGGGTTCCATCAAGCACCGGATGGGCTCCCAACCCTTCCCCTGGAGAAGGAGAGCAGTCCATGGGACACTCTATCCTTCTCCCCGGGTCGTCTCCTCCTCCAGCGACCCGAGTCTGTTCCCGAACCCGGGTCGCCGCGTTGGAAGCGGAAATCCCACCACTGTACCGATGGGCCGGCTGGGGCAGCTTTCTCAGATAACTCTTCAGTCTTTGGTCTGATGGGAGGAAGGACTGTTTTCTCTGAGGCACAAGCCAGCTCAGCTACAATGTGAGGGTCAGCTAAATTTAATCTGTTAGGTCAGTCTGTCATCATTTTCCCACCTTTCACCTCTGTAAATGTGAAACAGCCTGTTGCTCACTTTTTAGATGAATGGAAAGGGGTCTAGACCAAGTCCAGCCACCTGCATCCATGATCAAAGGGCATTAACCTCTGGCTGGATGCCAAGATGCTGGTGCATCACAACATCATGTGCCAGCATTCCTTCAGCACTAGGAATACTTTTTGGAAAGCTGCTTTCTCATGGCTCACTCTCCTGTGGGTTATCATGTGACTCGCCTCCCTGGTTGGCGCAGTGAGTGGGTTCACACCCCTGTCTGGTGACTGTACAGGGCACACAGAGCTGAGGGGTTTGGGTTTGTGCTTTCTCCTGTGGTGGTGGTGGGGGGGTCGTCCCAAAACAGATAATAAATAGTGCAGTTCCTCCACCCAGAGAGAATAAGTGGGTCAGATGCTGTGTGCAATACCACCCTCTGGGATACAGTACCTACCCATCTCCCTACACTGGACTGGGCCACCCCCTGGGGACCACAACAGTTAATACTTTCACCAATTAACACTTTTGTTAGAACATACAAACTGAGGGCATACACACACACAGATGAAAGTCATACAATTAACAGTGCTTTTATTTTTGGACACCGGCTTGGCAGCAGGAGAGGAAAAATAGGTTAAGCAGTGTCAAGGCACCATAAACACCTCCCCCATATATCAGTACATCATAACACCCTCTAGAAGATGAAACACCCCACACAGTTGAAGATGCACCTGCCCAAGCAAGGGGCACAGACAGAGGAACTAGTTACACAGGATGTGGTATACGCTTTAACTGGTACCAGTAGTGGAACTATAGATTCAAGTATAACACAAATAACCAAACAGACTCTGGGTACCCAAAAGTTAACCTAGAGTCCCGTTGCAGGCCTGGTAACTACATTGCCTGGGTTCTATCAGTGGTGCACTTTACAGAAGTTAGCAAGCTTGCAATTTAAACCCCCAACACGCCATAGTGTGCTATCACAAGCCAGAAAACTTGTAATTCCAAACTGAAGACTTGAAACCCAGTGACTGTAGTTCATACAGGGAGAAGTACAAAAATCCAGCCAGCAATTCCAGCACTCACGTGACCCTCTTATGCAGCAGTTCAGGAGAAGCAGGGAGTAGCACACAGGAGCAGGATAAACATCAGTCAGGAGCTTTGGATTCTTTTGAATGGGCAACAGCAGCTCAGATCTTCTGGCCCACACCTCTAGGGATGCAGCTCTTATGGACTGACTTTCAACCTCAGGAGCACTATGCAGCGGTTTCCCGGTTCCCATGGAGTCCAGACCCAGGAGCGATGCCACGGTCTGATTCCCTTATGGATCAAGAGTGCACCTGCACTCAGGCTCATGCTTGTGGCTCCCTGTTCCCAGATCTACCCCACTAGACAAGGGCAAGCTGTCCCCTTACCTGGCTCCAGAGTAGTCTGGGCAGGATGCAGGTATACTCTGTTACACTTGGATCAGCTCAGAAAGTTTTATTTATTTATTTATTAAATTTTGATGACCGGGCAGACCCACTGGGCCCTGAAGGTCCCTTTTCAAGGGTGACCCGGAGAGACATTACATGGGGAGGTACAGGCAGTGACAAAGTAACAGTGTACATACAGGTTCAATAAATACAGTTTTTGACATACATGTAGAGCCATAATGGGATTCTATCCATGAAGGTATGGCACGACCCACGAATATTGTTGAGTTGCCGAACTGAAGACTAGTTCTGTTCCACATTTGTGCAAGGGAGGAGATTAGTATAGTTGGTGGTGGCAGATTGTCAGGTGCCCTGACATTGGCAAGTGCTAGCCACAAGTAGGTGCACCTTGAGCCTGGTATGGAAGTTCAAGAGAGAGGGGGCTTCCTGGACCACTGGTGGAAGTTTGTTCCACAGGTAGGGGGCTTTGACAGAGAAAGAGTGGCCGCCCGCGAGGGTCCTGACCCTGGGGGTTTCCAGCAGAGTGTGGCCTGTGGTCCTCAGGGTCAGAGGGTTGTGCTTGGATGCAATGGTAGTGGAGAGGCTTGGAGGAGCTCCCTGGGCTGTGTAGCTTCTACGCTAAGCAGAGGAGGGGATATTGTAGGCGTGCTTCTAAGCAAGGCCACTGTAATTTGGCTAATGTATCACAGTGGTGACTTCTGGAGTGATCCTGTATAGTGAACCACGCTACCTTGTTTTATAGGATCTGCAGCTGGTGGACCTTTGCCATGCCCAGTAATACAGGGGCAGCATAGGTCAGAGTGGGGAACAGGGTGCTGGAAGCAATGAAGAGCCTGGCTTCGGGTACGAGCTGGTTCCTAATCCGATATAGGATGCCAAGTTTCCCATGGATAGTCTTGGTCACTTGTTCCATATGGTTTTTGTAAGTGAGACCTTGATCAAGCATGAGCCCTAGGTTTTTTAAGGAGGACACAACATTGATGCCAGTCCCTGCAAGAGTTTTGAGCTGGAGGGAGTTGGACCTGTCTTGCCCCAGCGGTCTGGGCCTGAACAGCATGGCTTTTGTTTTGCCTGCATTCAAGACCATTCTGTTTGTATTTATCCAGTTTTCCAGTGACGTTAGGTCAGTTTGGAGTGAGGGACCAAGAGTCTCCAGGTTATCTGAGGACCGGTAGATGATTGTATCATCCGTGTATTGTACGACTGAGCTATTCCCACAGTGGAGGTTTAGGTCATTCGTGTATAATGAGAATAGTAGGGGGCCAAGGATCGAGCCCTGTGGTACTCCCACTTTTAAGGGTAGTGGATCTGATAGCACCCCCTTCCAGCTGACTCTCTGAGTGCGGCCAGATAAATAGCTCTCGAACCATTTGAGATCCAGTAGGTCTAGGCCTATCTTTTTCATTTTTGTTAGCAGGAGGTTGCGGTCAACAAGGTCAAAGGCCTTGGGCAGGTCAATGAATACCGCGTTGGTGGGGGTCCCTTTATCCATGGCATTGAGTACATCAGTCGTGAGGTTCATGAGAGCAGTGTCTGTGCCATGGTTAGTTCAAAAACTGTGCTGAGAGGAGGCCAATAGCTGCTGAGTCTCCAGGTAGTCACAGAGCTGGCAGTAAATAAGCCTTTCCTGCAGTTTGGCAAGCAGACAGAGCAGGGAGATAGGCCTGTAGTTGCTCGTTTGCTCCCGGGAGCCTCCCTTGTGAATGGGAATCACGTTCGCCTGTTTCCATTGGCGTGGAATGGTTCCCTCAAGCAGGGATCTATTTATGAGCCAGATCAAGGGTCTGGAGAGGGCTTGGGCTCCATCTTTGAGGAGCCTTGGGTTAATTCCATCAGGTCCTCCTGGGCCTTTGATTTTCAGGGCCCTTAGAAGAGTCTGTACCTCTTTAGCCCTGACCAGCCTCAGGTGAAATAAAGGTCGTTGTATTTTGGGGGGTTCGGTTTTGCCTAGGGCCGGGTGTGTGTGGGGGGTATTTCGGCCTTATAAGTGTCAAGGTTATTGAAGTGAAGGTTGAGGGCTGCTGCAATTTGTGGGACATCACTCACCATCCTACCGTTGACTTCCATAGGGCTGGGTTCAGACTTGGTGTTACCTCTGATCAGCTCGTTGATGTGGGACCAGAATAGTTTAGGGTTGCCTAAGCTGTTTTTTTGAAGGCTGGTGACATACTCCTTTTTAGCCATTTTTATGGCTCTATTACATTGGCTTCTCAGGGTTTTTTAAGCCACAAGGTTGGCCTGGAGAGAGGAATTCTTAAATCTTTTCCAGGCCTTGTCCCGGCTAAGGATCAGAGTTTTTAGAGCGGGTGAGATCCATTTGTGGCAGCTGCCTTTAGCTCTGAGCTTCTTCAGTGGGGCAAAGAGGTTGACTGCCTTTGTCAATGAATTGTGGAAGAATTCCAGTGCCTCATCCAAGGAGAGGAGGAGCCTGATTGAGCTCCAGTCCAGGCTGTTTAGGTAATCACAGTATTGCGCCGCCGAGAAGCTTGAATAGTCTCGGGCGGACAGTATTCTTGGCTGGACCTTGGGCACTCTGTTCCTCCAGAGGCAAAATATTGGGGAGTGGTCGCTCAGGGCATCAGCCATGAGGCCAGCTTTCTGGATGTTGGTGGGGGTTTGTCACCAGCACCCAGTCCAGGATGGAGTGGTTCCCCGTCTTATGGTTCATTCTGGTGGGTTCGGAAATAACCTGTACCAGATTCGCCTCTTGCGTCAGGGACTGGAGGTCTTTGTTGGAGTCATGGGCCCAGTTTAGGTTGAAGTCTCCCAGAATGAGGAGCTCCAAGGAGATGCTTTTGGCTGTGGTTCTAGTGATGGCCTCTAGGGATTGGCGAGCTGTCTTTGGGGGGTTGTAGACACAGCCTACAATGAGATGCTTGGACTGACCAAGGATAACCCGTATGAAAATAGATTCACTATCGGGGCGGAATCCAGTTTCAGGGCTAGGTTTGACACTGTTGGGTGGTCCTTCGTGTAGATTAGCACGCACACCCCTCTTTTATTCTCCCTATCCTTGCGGAAGGAGTTGTATCCTTGGGCCATGATCTCATGGTCGAGGACGTGGGTCTTAAGCCAGGTCTCTGATATAGCCAGGATATCTGGTTTATAGAGGTCAAGCCAGGCTTGCACTTCATGCATTTTAGGTCTGAGGCTACAGACATTCATGTGTGCAGTTTTCAAACCTTTCAAGGATACCCAGTGAGGGTCCTGTGGGGAGGATATTAGGACATTGGCCATAGGGGCCCAGGTGGGGCTGAATATCACCTGCCAGGAGAAGTAGCACCGCCAGCAGGCCTACTAGCTTTGGGCTAGCTGATAGGATAGAGTTCCTTTGCAGTCTCCTACTTGTGAAGTGTAGCCACTCATAGTATACACCCCATCTTACTAGCTCATAGGTTATTATCAGGGTTTGTATGCTAATGTGAGGCTTGGTGTAGTGTAGGTCCCAGGGAGGGGTGACTTTGTCCTGTGGTCCCCTGATGTCAGGGTCTCTGTGGCATAACATCAGGTCCACCCACAGGAGGGACAGTATGTATAGCATTGCCAGGGGTACTCCCCCTATTGGGGAGTAGGGTACAAGGCCTTTTTACCCTCTCCAGCCCTAGACAGGGTGGGTAGGGGGCCATGGTCCGACTCCCAGTAGACATAGTTGGAGGGCAGCGAAGCCCTGTGTGTTTTTGGTAAATTGCCTCTTCCACTTCTGGGACGTAGCACTCCCTTGGTCAGACTAGGGTAGGTGGGGATGTAGTGCTGGGCTTTAGAGGTGCGCCGGGTGTTTCTACTCAGGCAGTCAGAGGTGCATCTAATTTTCCAGTTATTGCTAGGCTAACTCCTGGCTTCAGAAATAATTGCAGTTACTCAGCCTAATCTGGGGTAGAGGGACCCTTCTATCCGTAGTGCAGGTAATCCCCCTTGGTCTGGCCGTTAGTAGACAGTTCACAAAGCGAACAGAACAGAAACAAGTTAATTAGCAATGGCAAGGATTCAACGCATTAGACACGCTAACATAGAGAGCAAAAAGAAACAAGTTAAGTAATAGATGCAAAAGTGGCCCACTGGTTCACACTCTTAGCAATTTCTTCCCTAAAGTGCTCGTCTGGAACTGTCTCTGGATTGGATGAACCCAGGAAAAGGTTTAAAATGTTTTTTCTGTTTCAGCCCTGGAGAGGGCTCACAGGGTTCTTTGGCCTTGCTAGGCCTCTTGCTTCCTCCCACTAGCAGCAGGTCCACACCTCTCCAACCTCTTCAGACTGTCCCCAGCTCCTCAATAGCCCAGTAATTTTTTTCCCTCCATTCAGTGTCCCATTAGATATGCAGGGCTGTCTATCAGTCCTTCTCTCCTGTCTATCCTCTGATTGGCTCAAAAAAAAACACCAGTCCATTTGGGAGGGTCCTTATGACATCATTCCCCACAATCCTCTCTGGGGCTTAGCTGCCAAGATCCGTGACCTCTGATTCACTGGCAGCAAGGTCAGGGGTCAACAAAATGATGGCAGTCTTCACAGTAAATGGTTGCTGCAATTTAAAGTTTATTTTATGGGACAACAATCCTGCTCTGTCTCTCACTGGCCCTGTGGTCCAATAGGCACACCTATGTCCATTATTCAGGTGGTGGCATTACCTGCCCACTATATCTCCACCTAACCCAGCCCCTTGATCGTCTCCACCTCTACCCCCCTTTTTTTCTGCTAATTCACTACCTTTCTTACCCTCAGACTCCTAACATATATGTCCCCAGCCCATCTGCCAGCACCCCTCCTAGAACAGCTGTAGTCTTGTACCCATCCCCTCCATATCTGCCTCTTAAGTTTGTATATGTCCTGACCAATGATATGCCATGCTGTTTGAAAATGTTTTAATATGCTGACTGTTTCAGAATGTTTTAATTCCCCTTCTCATACCATTCTCCTTAACCTTGTTAACCCTACACCTGAAATACTTGCTTTTGCTCTGTATATATTTTTTCTATTTCTGTATAATTATGTCTATTTATTATCTGTACATAAAAGTGTTATTCTTGACCATGTGTAACGCAGGTCCGCCTTGTAAATGAGCCTGCTCAATGGTGTTCGCCTGGATAAATAAAGACTTGATTGATTGATTGACATGGAAAAGGGCTTTGTGCTCTCAATTAGAAGCTCGATATCTGCTCCCCTTTTGTGCAGGCTAATGCTTGTGCGACTGCCCATCTATTTACTTTCTTAAAGGCACAGTGCATTACAGTAACCAAGTCCAGTTTTCTTCTCTCTCTCTCTCTCTCTCCCTCCTAGTGTCTCCATGCCCCCTGATGCCCATTAGTATCCCTGGGGTTAAAGAACACTAGAGGGGGCCTGTGACTGACTGCCATTGCAGCTTTTACAGTCTGAGGCAGGCAGGCACTCCCAGTGTGGGAAACATTCAAGCTGGAATGTCTACTCATATGTTCGAGCAGGCAGCTGCGTGAGCGTGCACACATTGGGGTTGATTCTTAAAGGTTCAGCGCAAGTCGTGCCAAAGGCGACTTGTGCCGATTGACAATGCGCCGGGGACCCTACACCCAATTCTCTATCGGGCGGGGTCCGGCGGCTAATCCCATGGCTTGCAGCAACCTAACAGTGCGCCAAACAGAGGGGGCACCTAGACAGAAAGTTCCGTAGTTCATGCAGTGTAAAGTCCAAGAACGCAAGCGCACCCCCAGCCCTGATCCCTGAGCAATAGTAGACTCGTCCTGGTGGGCTAGTGGCCCCCAACCCTGATCACCTAAAATCATTATGGTAATAGCCCTGGTGGGCTAGTGAACCTCCCCAAGCCCGATCCCCCCATGTTCCCATGTTGCCAAATGAATTAATCATTGGTGGTTCAGTGGATCTCCCAAGCCTGATCCCCCATGACATGAATACCCAACATACCTGGTGGTCTAGTGGACCCCCACATGGCAGTGCCCTACCACCCTGCTCCCCCCAACCCGTACCTAGCTGGCAACTGGCACAGCCTACCGCTCACCACCGTGGCTAGCCGCTGACTGTGCACTGTGTGAGTGCATACTCAGGGTTTTAGATAAGCTGCAAAAATTGATTAGCACTTTCTGCTAATCAATTGTGAAGATGCATAGCATTTGCCTCAATTTGATTAGCAAAATTAAAAATACTAAAAATGTGTTTATACATAGTTATTTTTTTAAATATTTTATCCTGAATAAAAATTCTCATTAAAATTAATTCTGTCTTTGTGTGACCTTTTTCAATAGCCTAACTGGCATTACAGCCTGGAGGTTAGAGTAATGAGCTGTGAATTAGCTTGGTACATCCAGTAGACCTGGGTTTGATTCCCACAACCTCCACTTGCATACTATGTGACTCTGAGCAAGTCACCTAACTTCCCCTAAAAACAGGCATCTAGTGGGCCATACCTGGGTACCAAAGAATTAGACACCCCGCTGACTCCAGCAGACCTGTTGATTCCCACAACCTCCACTTGCATACTGTACTCTGAGCAAGTCACTAACTCCCCTGAAAACTGGCACTTGCATGTGTGGGCCCCATACCTGGGTACCAAAGAATTAAGACACCCCACTCACTAACAGACCTAGGTTTCATTCCTTCCACAACCTCCACTTGCATGTTGTGTGATTCTGACAAAGTCACCCCCCCCCCGTACTCAGGTCACTCCTGAAAACAGGCACTTGTATTCATAAGTGTGCCATACCTGCAGCATGTTACTCTGTTTGTTGGTCTGCTGTCTTCTCTGCTGTGCTGCCGGACAACTGCTGCCATGGTCCCAGCAGCTGCGTTTGGTGCCAAAACCAAGAACAAACAGGCGTTGGGGACAGACTGGATATGCAGCAGTGGGGAAAGGGGGGGCGGTGCAGTCAGAGCAGAGGCACGACTGCTCGAGAAGCCAGAGAGACTGGCTGTTTCCCCCTTGAGTTGCCTGGTGTTTTGGTGTTGCCGCTGCCGAAAGTATACCATAATAGTCTCATCACCGCAGCCCTGAATCTGCTGGCAGTCGCTCCCAGTAGTGCTTTGCGATATCATAAGGCACTACTGGGAGCAACTGCTGGCATTCGGGGCTACGGAGATGAAAATGTTACAGTATGCTGGCAGCTGAGGAGAACGGGGAGGCTCACAGAATGGATTGTATTTTTTAGAGATCCAACATAGAAATGGGTCACATAAGCAGCCATTTTGCATCGCAAAGTGCAATGCGATACCGGCTATTTAAAACCCTGGTTCTGTACATAGTACATACTCAGTGAATGACAGTCATTCTGCATCTCATTGGGTTATCCTGTTTGGAGTAATTTCATATAAAAAAATAAATGAATGAATGACTGAACAAATAAATAGTATTGCGGGGGCCTACTGATGCCCCAGTACTGCCTAGATCAGCTGTGGACTCTTACAGGCCATTTGAGTCCTCTGTACCTATTCTTGTGGTTGCTTTAGCCTCCCTCCCTCCCTTACTTTCACTAGGTCTAGAGCACACTGGCCCTTCCTTGAGGGCAGAGCTTTTATTCTCATGGCTTCCCTGCAAGATGCAGGTATTAAATACAGTCATTTTCTGGGCAGCTATAGGTACTAAAGCAAGCTACTCAAGGATGTATGTAAGCAATAAGACACAACAGGGTTTTAGTTGTCTGTGGTTAATGCACATCCACGTGTGTAATAAAGCACAAGGCACTTGCACAGAATGCCTTTAGCAAATTAACGTGCATTAACCACAGACAACCAACATCCCCTGGAGTGTCCGATTGTGTTTGTAAAATGGGTTTGTAGAAGAAGAATTTGAAGATAAAAAAATACAAAAATTCAGATAAAGATACAAAAAAATGTGATTTTTTTTTTATTTTACTATTTTTGGTCCAGCCTCCTCCTCCATGAAGGGAGCTCAGGCCATGCCCGCACACCATCCACTCATGCCCAGGCTTACCCCCGGGCAGGTCTGTGGGAGGGTGCCCCTTCCCACATTGGTATCTTGCCCTGGCTTACCCCCCTGGATGAGGCCATGGAAGTGGGACCCTCCCAGCGGACACTGGTAGCAGCGGGGACATCAGTAGAGCAGGGCATCAAGCTCAGAGGGCCAGAATTTTTGTAAACTTGTGGCAGTCTGGGGATGGGGACCTGCAATGATGGCCAGCATCCACCTTACCTCCTTGTGTTACGGCGCCAACAGCGGCAGTAGCCCCAGCCCCTGCCAGAGGTCCGCAATGCACCGGACACTCTTCCCCTCCCCCAGAGAAGAAGAGCAGTCCCTGGGATGCGCAATCCTTCTCCTCCTGCCAACCCTTTGACTCCCAGGTCCATCTCTGAACCCGGGATGTCAGCGCCACAAGCAGCCTTTTTGCTGCTGCACCGGCAGGCCAGTGTTAAATGTGATTTTTAATAAGAAACAATTGTCCCTGTTGCTGCATTTCACTACTACATGAGTACATGGTGCTGTTGTGAGTACATGAAAGCCCACCAGATCAACGCCATGAGGTTATAACTGGGTAATAAAATTATCTTTCTCAGGTTCTTGTTGGAATGGCACAAAGGAAGAGATGACAGACAAGTGGTGTCCAGATAAGTAATGTAATTTATTATTGGTAAATAATAATAATACAGGCTTGCAACCAACAGTGTAATCACTGGGAGAGTATCCAGCTTCCTTACCTACTGTATGTAGACGCAGTCTGTAGTCTCAGTGAAGCTATGTGCTGCAAGGGGTCTTATACCCCAATAATTGTCATGGTTACTACTAAAGAAGATACATAAAAAGCATATAATTGAACAGCTGCAGGTGGCATAGGTAACTGTCCTAACTAACATGAGGAGTTGCTTAGCTTTCAGAAGATAACTGATCAATAAGATCTGTCATGAGCATCCAAGGTCACTTGCAGTTACAATTGTGCACACGCACTAAATGTGGCACAGTTGCCTAACTTATGATTATACAATAAAATTTAATGAATAACATCTTCCAGTGGCAGAATACATTATAAGTATATAGTGAAGCATAATATGCATTAGAAAAGTACAGTAGAACTCAGATCCTGACACTTATGCTTATACGATAAGTGCCTCTGTCCTAAGGTTAGTACATGTACCTACATATGTGTTGCTGTCCACAAGATGGGGGTACAATCAGGGGTGCTGGTCCATGGATAACATTCCCCCCCTTGTTACCTTAGAAGGGGCAACAATGCCAGGTAAGTAGTGGGATGGAGCTAAAAAAAAATCATTTACAAGCCCGACGCACAAGCCTTGTAAAGAAATTTGAGTTGTTCTCGTGTTTTGGCTTAGAGTACACCACAAACAGCAGAGGATTAGTATCAGACAAACAATAAAAAATGCTTGGATAATAGCAAAAGCTTTAAAAGTAAGTTCTAACCAAGTATTGGAAAGAGCAGTACTTAAATCACCATCATGAATAAGATAATTAAGAGCATCACCAGCCCTAGAAATAGTATTGTTATAAATTAAATGTGAATCCTTTCTAGCAAAAAGAGATTTCAAAGAAAGTGTCAAAGGGTCAATGTGCACGTTAAATATGGGCAAATACTAAGACAAGGCAAGCAAGTATTGTGGGTCAGTATCAATAACATCTGTTTCAGGTTGAGGAACAGGAGTGATCACAGTGTGACCAATAACTGTTTTCTGCTGTGGAGTAAAACAGAAGTTAGGAGTTGAAATAGCTCAAGATTTATGACCATAAGCAAATGATTTGTGATTTGTCATTACACAATACTGCTCATCGGAATTGTAAGTCACTCTTACAGTTGGAACCCTCCATCGTTGTAGATGTATAGAACAGGAAAAGACTAGTTGGTGAGCTGTGAAGCGATGTACCTCTTCCAGGTAGCTCCAGGATTTAGATGTTTCGGCATCAGGTGCAGAAGATGCAGCTTGTGGAGATTTGGATTTGTCATCCTCTTCAATATCAGTAAGATTGGACGGCAATTCTTCACCCAAAGTAAAGGACCAATCAAGATGTTCTGAGGAGTAGCCACACACTGGTTTCACAATGTCAAAAACGTCACAGTGGCATAAGTAGTAATATCCCTTTTTGATGCAACAGTTCGTGTGGGGCGCCACCCAGACTTGGAGCACAGCATGGTAGACAAGTAATGGGGTAAGTCTGTCCTTTCACGATAGATGTCATCATCAAAGAGTCTGATGGAATTAATGGCAGCCAACTTGTCAAAGACAGAGGTTTCAGGATCAAAGCAGGGTAGTGAGACAGTAAATGTGATGAACATGTTATCATGTATGGAACAAGTCTTAGTAAAGTAACAAGGTGCTTGATTTGGATATCTTGAGACATATCCAATGTTTCTAGCTGTGGACATAGAAATGTTAACAGTGTTTGCTAAACAAATAGTAATGCAACCATTGGATTTGCAATGAGGACATACCATTTACCCATTCTTCTATCATGGATAAGATCTGGAATGCATCCTGTTTCCAAGTCCCTGAAGAGAATGTTAACAGTGGCAATTACATAAGAACCATAAGTGGAGCATAAGTTCACAGGCAATATAGTGCTTGTCTGCCTCCTTCTTATTTTGAAAAATCAGTTCATTAATCTTATTTTTAGTGTCATTGAACCCTTTGGCAATTTTCTGCATGTTGTAGACTGTAAAACGTTCTTCCTGACTTAAACCATCTACACCATGCCCCAGCTTGCTGAAAATTAAAAGTTTGTGCTTTAATAGCAGCTATATCTGCTCGGGTTGTGTCTGCCGGTGTGACAAAAAAGATTGTGACTGGCATTACAGCAACGGGTTCCATGTCAACCGCAAGTTGCAGTCGGCATGGAGCCGCACTGTTTGAGACTATTTTTAACATCGGGGGGCTTTGCCCCCCACACCCCCTAAACTAAAAGATTCTAACTCCAGGCTGGAGTTAGTTCAGGGAAGGGGTGCAAGTCAGGGGAAGTGGTTGCCCCCTTCCAGTGGCACCTCTATCGCGGCAGGGCGCTGTAGTCGATATCGATGCATATCGCCATAGAAATGTTACTGTTAGGGTGGCATACCTATCTGCTCCATTCCAGATAGATGTGCCTGAGCCAAAAAGGCCAGAAATGGTGCCTGCTGCACTGGTAACAACTGCAGTGTCACGCCTAGTGCGTGGTCTAGCTTTAGCATTAGGTGCAGGTCTGAAGACCCCTACATGATCAGTGGTATGGGAGCCACTAACTGGATCATTAGTGTGTGTTTGGTATTCAGCTACAATATCTGTAAGCATCATACTGTAAAATTTAGAAGTACTGGTCATGTGACAGAGCTCGATCTCAGCCATATTCCAATGTGTAAGATTGAAAATAATGGGGATATATAAATTGTACACTATTAATCAGGGCTCCTGGAAGGAAAGTGGCAGTCAAACCACTAAGAGGACCTTCCTCCTGGGGAGGGCAGTCAGTCATTTCTTCTTCGGTGGGTGGGACTACAGAAAGAAAAAGAGCTTCAGTAGCTACATAGTTATGAAGACAGAAGGCTTGTAACTCCTCAGAGGTGAGGCGGTTACACCAAACAGGATCTATGAGAGCAGTAAGGTTATAATGACCAGTATGTCTGGGGGAAATCTGTCGAATAGAGAGCGAGTACCATGCTTGGATATGTCTGTGTTGGGCCATCCATGAAATGTAGCTTCAGATAGGCCAGCTACAGGGAGTGTGTAGCAATTAATGTCAGTTTCCCATTGAATGGAAAGTGTGGACTTGTCTGGAGCTACTACCATAACATCAAGATAGGTGTCTGAGCCTTCCTTAACAGTAATCATTTTGTTGGGCACATTGATATGAACACCCATTGGGGTTGAATGTTCAAGCTTGCTAAGCAAATGTTCTACACGTTGTCTGTGAGTCAATAGGGGTTTATTCTGGGATTCAGTCAGGGGAAGTAGTAGTAGTCCCACCAGAATAAGGAGGTGCAAGATAACCATCTTGCCAGTGTACCTGAAAGAAAACAGAAAAGGTTTGTTAAGTGTGGGGTACTATTCCACTCTAAGCGGGTTAGGAAAAGTAAGTTTAGCCAGTTTTGTACAATGTGAGCTGATTAACATGGAACCACTTGTCGGTGGTCTTCTTTTGCTGTTGAACTTGGACCTGATAGACAGCAGAGCTGAGTTTGTTGACAATGGGATGTGGGCCTTCTCATTTGCTGGCAAATGAATGAGTGGGTTGTCTGTACTGGAGAAGCATAACTTGAACTCCAACTTGCCAGTCGACTTCTTTGACATGCTAATCAAAATGGGCTTTAGCTTGTTGTTGAGCTTTACCCATTTGATTGGCAGCGAACAAGTGTGTCTTCATGATGTCATTAAGAAGCTTTTCAACATACTTGTCCATAGATACTCTATCTGCAATAGGTGTGTTTAGATCAATCAACAGGTGCTCAGGTAATCTCATAGCTCTACCAGTCATAACCTCATAGGGCATGCACTGAGTAGTAGTTTCAGGAGTGCCCCTGATTACCATCAGTAATAGTGGCAAGAGGGAATCCCAATCCTTGGGATTGTCATTGATGGACTTGCATAACATCTGTTTAATGGTTCTCTTCTGTTGGCTCTTGCTACCTGGCCTGAGGATTGAGGATGATAAGGGATGTGGAATTTCTGATCTACTCCAAGTAATTGGAGTGTCTGTTTCATTAACCCCCTGGTCTGAGTCTACCTTTAAGGATAGGCCCCACCTGGAGAACAATTGATCCACCAGGATCTTGGCAATTGTTTTTGCTGTGTTAGTCTTAGTGGGAAATGCTTCTGCCCACCTAGAGAACAAATCAGTTACAACAAATGCATACTTGTTGTTTTTGCTGGAGTTGGTAAGGGGGCTAATGAAATCAATCTGTATCAAATTCCATGGTCCATTTTGCCTTTGGGGCAACAATTTGGCATTTCTTTTCACTGAAATTGGATTGTCCTGCACACACACTATGCAGTTGTCCACACAGTGTTCTACATCTTGGGCCATGCTAGACCACCAGATGACAGTTTTGAGTCTCTGGAGGGTATTTTTCTGCCCCTGATGTCCACCAGTGGGGGTATCATGAACCACATGGATGAATATGGTTTGCAAAAATTGTGATGCAACCCACAGTTTGTCACCTGTATCCTCTTTCTGATACCAGATGAGTTTCTGATCACTGGACAAGTGTATGTTGTCACAGTGTCTCTTGTATGGACTGCCAACAGCTGGTTGTTGTTCAACTCCTTTGTCCAGGAATTTGAACACATCTTTTAGTTTTGGGTCAGATTGTTGTGCAGCAGAAAGATCCAGTGGAGGTTCTGGTACTGGTTTCTGCCTGGTGTTAGCGGCTAAGAAAATAGCTGGCACAGCTACTGGGTGAGTCATTGTTCATGTCTCCTCCTCTCGAGTGCCTGCTATGGCAAACTAGTCTGTGTGAATATTGAATTCATGGTAAAGGTCAGATTTACAGTGAGCCTTTACCTTGTGGATGTACAGTTTGTGAGTAAACTGCTGTGTCAGGGTGTATATACACAAACAGATCCCTGTATTTGACAGGTGTGCCATCAGAGGATGCAGTTATTTTTCTCCCAGAATGGTAGAAACTCAGTAAGGGAAGAACAGACCCAGTTGGAGTCTGCAAATATGATGGCATTCTTGTTACCATGTGGCATGACCTCCAAAGTACAGACCACAGCTGCTATTTCAGCATACTGTGAGGAGGTAGTGCATTTTCTAGAACTACATCTGAAATCGCCATCTTTGTCTAAAATGAGGACCCCAAATCCTGCTACTTGCTCTCCATCTATATAGGAGGCAGAGCCATCTGTAAAGATGTGATACCTGCTGGTATCTTTTAAAACATCTGGTGTAGCCAGTAAGAATGGTCCTGGCTCAGGTAAGTCAGGAGGTTGGAGTCCACAGTAATGGGGGCTTACCTGTGTAGAGTAGGCCATGGGCCAAGAGTGAGGGCATTTTAGCAGGCAGTACTTTGATGTCCCTGTCCTGCAAGAGCAAAGACCAGTGGGTGAGTCTGGTGTTGACTGAACCATCATTTACTTTGTCTGAAAGCAAAATGTTAGTTGCGGTATGACAGGTATGCAAAACAATAAGAGAATATCCAATGATGTACAGAAAATGTTTGACAGCCCAGAAGGTTTCCAAAAGAGTCCTTTCACAGAGACTGTATTTTCTCTCTACTGGGGACAGCATCTGAGATGCATTTTACTTTTGTGCCAGCACTGCAGACATGGCCACATCAGAGTTGTCAGTTTCCAAGTGGAATGGAAGGTTTGGGTTGGAACTGAGCAGTGCTGGGGCTGAGGCCAAGGCCTGCTTGAGCTGTGTTACAGCTTCAGTGTGAGTGGAGCCCCATGTCCATGGGATATCCTTTTTCAGAAGTTCATACAAGGGAGCAGCTTATAAGACAAAGTCAGGGATAAAATTCCTGGAGTAGTGTACCATTTCTAAGAAGCATTTAAGTGTTGCCACACTAGTAGGAAGTGGCAGATCTTGCAAGCCCTGGATCTACTTGACAGCTGGGCTTCTGCCTTGGTCTGTGATACGTAGTCCAAAGAAGATGACCTCCTTTTCACACAGTTGTGCTTTAGAGGGGTTGCACGTGAGGCCTGCTCTCTTGAGGAGAGACAGAAGTTCATCTAGAAGGGCCAAATGATCTTCTTTTGTGGTGGTTGCTAGAAGCTAGTCAACATCATACAGCAGCAGACACTGGGGTGTGGAGAACCTCTGCAGGGCATCCATCATGTGGTGATGGAAGAGGGAAGGGCTGTTGTGGAAGCCCTGGGGAAGACAGGTCCAGGTGTACTGGCATCCATCAAAGGCAAAAGCAAATTTGTATTGGCTTTCCTGTGCTAATGGGAGTGACCAAAACCCATTAGAGATGTCAAGAGCTGTGAACCACTTTTTGTCAGGTGTCAACAGCTTGAGCACATCAGGTGCTGATGCTACTGTTGGGGCACAGCTGGGGATAACCTGATTAAGTTTCCTGTAATCAATTGTGGGTCTCCAAGCTCCATTTGGCTTTTTCACAGGCCAAATAGGTGGATTGACAGTGGAGACACAGGTCCTAATCACTCCTTGCTGTAGCAGTGATTGGATAGTCTCCCTCAGTGATGGCAACACTTCAGCAGGAAACGGATACTGCTTCTGCCTCACAGGGTTAGGTTATGTGATTTTAATGGTAGTGTGCATCCTACCACAGTCATGTTTGTTTGTGGCAAACATGTCAAGGTGTTTTTGCAGCAGAGGTACAAGTTCAGAAAACAGGTCATGACTTTTGAACAAAGTCATGAAGTCATACTTCTTGTGGTTATGGGAGATGGCTGCCACCACTTGCAAGTCTGGAATGGTGACAGCATGACATTGTCCTTTGATCTGAAAGAGTAGCCTATTAACTAGATCCACTACACAGCTGTGTAGTGCTAGAAAGTCATTTCCCAGTATGCTGGGTTGATGGTGTAATACCATGAGGTTGAAAACAAAATTGGTCCTGAGGTGGCCTACCACCACAGGCAGAGGAACAGATTGGTAGGTGTGCAGCCGGTGTATCACCTATACCCTGACCACTGGTCTTCCAGCTGGTAGACCAGTCAGATGAGACTGTGTTCTCATCATGGAAGACTGACATGGCTGCTCCTGTATCTAGGAGCATGGTAAGGTGGTGGCCCCTGACCATGGCCTTTACATAAGGCTGTCCATTTGTGTCAACAAGCAGGTCACTCACAATCTGGACTGGGGCCTGTAATTGTCAATCTGTGCTTTCAGAATCATCATCATCATCCTGTTCCTGAAATCTGAGGCCTGCAGGATCTCTCTGGGCCTCCTGTATGTCTTGCACAGGATACAGATATGCCCGTGATGTCACAGGCGCAACAGCAGCCTGCTCGGTTGGTTCTTTCTTGGTTGTTTCATTGGCCTGGCCAGTAGCTGATGGTATGAAAGGATTCTTTCCTCAGCTGCTCAGTTGTTCGGTAGCAGAAGGCAGGAAAGGATTTCCCTGGCCACACTGGCTGTCCAGCGACCAAGGCGAGTGCTGTTATGGTACACGTAGGCTTAGCCGCTCTCTCGGCATGGATCTCCTTCAGTAGTTTGCAGAGGGTCTTGTTCTCATCCCTTAAGCTCCAATAGCTAGGACCATTATGGTTCTGGCCATCAAACTGGGCATTTGGATTTTTCCAATTGCTCTTGTTTCTATTCCTGTTGTTTTTATAGTTCTGGTTCCCCCCTTGTGCGACTGCTTGTCGTCAGAAGGGGTATTGTTCTTCTGGTTTTTACCTTCCACAGTATAGTGAATAAGCATATTGGAGGTAGGCTGCACTGCAGCTTACTGTGCTGCTGGAGTTTAAATGGTGGCAGCTTTGTTGGTTTTACCGGAAATGAAACTACAGAGGCACACCTGGTAGGCACGCTCCGTTTTGGTCAGGATATCTGCAAAGGTGTCAGTACTCACATAGACATTAAGCTCAACCTTTTCCCGCAGGGCCAGAGTCATGTTCCAGATGTACAGATCCTTGTACTCAATCTGATCTCGGTCTGCAAGTTCACTTGCAAGAGCTTTACCAGCTCCGTAGGCAAGCCATAACCATTGGTGGTAGCCCATGTGGCTTTCCTTCACATTTTGCTTAACCCTGTAGGCCAAGCGGGCTCCAGCAACACCTGGGGAGTTGGCAGCAATGAGGGCCACAATGATATCATTGTAAGTGAGCATGTCACAGTTGCGTACGGTCTCTGGGAGTTTGGCCCAGTGGGTAGGTTCGATCGTCTGTCATAAGACTTGAACCTGGTACTTGGGTTGAAGAGAAAGCTTCTCACAGAGGGAGCACACCTTCTCTAAGTGGCAACTGAGACTGTCAATTGGGCTCATTTGTCCAATACTTTGGGCAATTTGCTGGACAGAGTGAGCAACTTGTAGGGGTTGGAAGTATGAGGAATCATGTTCAATTCAATATGTTCCATGGCGCTGCAAAGGGCAGCTTCTGACGCTGCATCAGCGACTGCCTTTTATGCATGATCCTGATTGACAGTGTCTTCAAACATTCTGTCAATTTGATCCCAGATGGATCTCCGTTGGTCCCCAGTGCAGTGATATTACTAATGGTCTCTTGAATTAGGCCACTGCATCAGCTGTGTCCTCCCTGGAGAGGGGGGCAAGCGGGGGCACACCACGGAATATAGGCCATCCACCTGTGTCATGGGGACCGCCATCTTGATGTTGTATGTGGCTTCTGCCATGTTTGTGTAGATGTGGCAACGTAGAGGGCATGCCGACATGGGCGCCATCTTGTGGATGACTGGAGAAGATGACATCCCTATGGGAGTTGGACTTATATGTGACATGGCATGCCTTGTCATCAAAGACAGAGTCATCATTGCCGGATGACGCAGTCTCAATGGGCGTATACTGAAACCAATTCATAGCCTTAACATGGCCAGCAAGAACCTCTCGTTGATGGCGCAGCTTTACCATCTTTGGTCTACATTTCTTATGACAAACTCTTGCAGTGCCTTGCTCAATACCCTTCTCAACCTCATGCTGAAATACTTTGTACATGGTGCCCAACTCGACGTTTTCCCTAAGCTCTTTGTCTAACTCATGATTCACTCTCTCATTCTCCTCTTTCAACTTAACATTCTCTTCTCTCAAACCTTCATTTGTGTCGCTCAAGATATCATTTAAATATGTCAGCTGTTTCTTATCGCATTTCAACCTTTCACAATCATCTCTCAACATACAAATTTCTCACTCAGAGTCTTGAGCTGCACAATGAAACAGTCTGTTATTGGCAGCGTAAAGTGACTGTGTCTCCTCCGTTAGTTTCTGTATCTTTTTCTGTAACTTCAATGTCTGCAAGCCCATCTCTTTTTTTTAGAGACACATTTTGCATTTCAAGGGAGGCACACTTCGCCGTGAGACTCCCAACAGTGGTATGTAGAGCCACAACCAAGAGACCTTTAAGGTTGTACTTTTTGGTTGGTTGGTTGTTTGGACTCTAGGTAGTGCTCCGAAATGGATTGTCTGCAGACTTCACGTCCAGTGCGAAATCTGTCCAGCCACCATGGAATGTGAGGTAGTTCGAGACATCAAGTCTCAAGTCAGTGCAAAGTTCAGGCATTACAAACAAGGGGTAGACAAACAAACAAAGAAGCAGTCAGAAGACTGGATAAAATCCTTGGCACCATCACCCAACAACTTTCTGGTCCCCTGTGGGCAAACAGTGGTGCCAAGACAGTATGCTGTCACTCGCAAAGGGAGTGTAAGATGGTCTGGTGTGGGTGTGCCACGCCCGAGACCAAGACGAAATGTGTCTGTCACAATAACAATCACTGTAAGCATGAGTAGGTCCAAGTAGGCAAAAAATGCACAACACTACTCGACATTCAAAATTAATTGAATGGAATTTTCACTTTGTACACTCCAACCTGCACACGATCACCAAATGTAACTGGGTAATAAAATTGCCTTTCTCCAGTTCTTGCAGGAACTGCACAAAGGAAGAGATGACAGACAAGTGGTGTCCAGATAATTAATGTAATTTATTACTGGCAAATAATAATAATACAGGCTTACAACCAACAGTGTAATCACTGGGAGAGTATCCAGCTTCCTTGCCTATGCAGGCGCAGTCTCTAGTCTCAGTGAAGCTACGTGCTGCAAAGGGTCTTATACCCTGATAATTACCATGGTTATTACTAAAGAAGATACATAAAAAGTATATAATTGGACAGTTGCAGGTGGGCTGAGTAACCATCCTAATTAACATGAGGAGTTGCTTAGCTTTCAGAAGATAACCGAACAATAAGGTCTGTTATGAGCATCCAAGGTCACATGCAGTTACAGTTGTGCACAGGCACTAAAGATGGCACTGTTATCCAACTTATGATTATACAATAAAATACAATGGATAACATCTCCCAGTGGCAGAATACATTATAAGAATATAGTGAAGCATAATATGCATCAGAAAAGTACAGTAGAACTCAGATCCTGACAGTTATGCTTATAAGTTAAGTGCCTCTGCCCTAAGGTTAGTACATATACCTACATATGTGTTGCTGTCCATGAGATGGGGGTACAATCAGAGGTGCTGATCCATGGATAACAAGGTCTTCATCTAGCCTGTCTTACACCCTAGTCTGGGTAGTGTGAGTACAAATCAGAATAATTCTCTGTAACAACAGTTGCAAATCATTGTGTGTCATCTGATTATTTTGTTCTGGGTTATTGCAAATGGACTGAGCCATCCAGCTCAGGATTACAATTATGTAGGTTGTGCACATGCTAACCGTTTTCCTTCCTAATGGTCCCGACAACAGCTGCAATGCTGGCCACTCTGGGCAACGTTTCAGGGTACCCAGGTTTGTGGGACTGTTCAGTGGGGACTTACAGTGCATGCTGAACAAACCTAGACTAAATCAAAATGCCAATCATTCTACTAAATTCACGCCCTCCCTTGTTTGCTTCCCCTGAATAAACCTGATCAACAGTTTCACATTTAACCTGGCTAGTGTGCATATTATTAGTTAGGTCACAGTGGTAATTTTGCATATTTGT
Source organism: Neoceratodus forsteri (assembly GCA_016271365.2). Classification (NCBI taxonomy): domain Eukaryota; kingdom Metazoa; phylum Chordata; order Ceratodontiformes; family Ceratodontidae; genus Neoceratodus; species Neoceratodus forsteri. The sequence goes on along the minus strand of JADMNL010000025.1, from coordinate 227,996,341 downwards.
ATTGCTGATCTTATTTTCCAGGGGGTCTCCAGGGCAATTGCAGCAGATCCAGCCCTGTGGTAAGTGCAAGGGGTGTGAGCATATTATTACTGTTATCCGGTGAATGTGAATGTTTTATTGTGTTACTGTTTGGGCCACTAGAAGGGTTGGTTGGTGGTTATAGAGTCCCGGAGGGCTATGCCAAAGCAGTTAAGCTACCTTAATATCATTCCTCTGGGTGGAGGCACCCGTTCACAGAACTCAGACCTCTGAACCTGTGCATAGCCATACAGGCAGGGGTAGTAGCACATAGGATAGCATCACCTTGGGGTTACATAGGGATGATGGAAATCTGCACATATTGCCAGGTTGGGGGTGCCCCTTCTCCCTCCTGCCCCACCTTAATTACTCTGGTGACTCGTGGGAAAAAGCCTTTAAATATTTTGTAGAATTCTGATGCCAGCCCATTGGGTTTGAGTGCTTTTCCCATTTTGAGTCTCGCAATTGCTGAACTGACTTCATTTTGTGATATGGGGGCATCCAGTGTCCCCATAGCCATTTGTGTGAGTTTTTTAACCTTACTCTGTTAAAGAAGGCATCTAACTTTTCTTGATAATCATCTACCTTCTCCCTAAGATATAACTTTTTATAGAATTCAATACATTTCTGCGCAATTCTGCTCAGGTCAGACTCATAGTGGTCTGTCCTTGGTCCCTTCCTGATGCGCAGGACTGTTCTATGTATAGTTTTCTTTTGGAGCTGCCAAGCCAGTAGCTTTCTTGCCTGGTTCCCTGCTTTGTAATAGCTCTGTCTCGAAAATTGAAAATCACAGAGCCCCTTCCTGTCATCTAGCAACTTGTTTAGTTTAGTCCTATATTCCTCTAGCCCCTTCCTGATCTCCTAATTGGGAACAGTCTTATATTCTGCCTCCAAATAAAAAAGCTTGCCTTCTAGATCTCTTTTCTCTTTTTGCCTTATTTTTTTCAGATCAGAGGTGTAACCAATTGTTCTGCCTGTTACTACTACTTTAAAACCATCCCACCACATTGCTTCTGAGGTGTCTTGTGTGGGACTGGTAGCCATATACTCCGATAAACATCCTGTCACTGTCTCTTTGCATTCCTCATGATTAAGTAAGGAGACATTGAGTCTCCATCAGGATCTCTTAGGAGTGGGGGCTAGGGATAATTCCATCACCACCATGGAGTGATCAGAGAGTGTTCTAGGAATAATTTGGGATTTTTCCAATGTGTGCAGCCACTCCACGGCTACAAAAAAAGGTCCAACCTGGAATATGCCTGGTGTGGGACTGTTCAACATGTATAAACCTTTGGATTAGCAAAGCCCCATCACATAATCTCTAATCTTTAGGGTTAGCAAATTTCTGTGCATCTAATAGATCTAATTCCTTAGGTCTTCCGTTTCTATAGGGGCCCCATTATATGGAATACACTACCCTTACAATTGCGAGGGTTATATGTACCAACCCACTTAGGATCCATAAAAAAGTGGTTTACTAATTTAATCAAAGCTAAATTATGTTGCTTAAAAAACAGAACATAAGCACACACATTTTCATTTATATAATTAGGAGATTGTAAATCCTGAATTACTGTCTCCATGTTAACATGAAGTGTCTCTGTTATGTTATTTATGTATAAAATTGGATATGCACTACCAAGGCATCTCCTTATGGATAGGCTATATGTTGTTCTGGTCATTTCTGCAGTGATTGTAAATGTCCTGGTCTTGTCGCCTGTATGTTTGATATGAATTGTTTTTATTTGTCTTTCTATGTACTTATGTGTAACATGGAAGGTGCAGTCAAGGGACCTCCTTGAAAATGAGTGTCACTCAATGAAGTTCCATCCCTGTTCATATTTTATGAATAAAATTTTTACTACTACTACTAGACAGTCCCTCCAAACATTTAGTTTGGGTTTTGGTCCTGCACCTGACCAGTCAAGGGCAGGGTTTATGACTGTGTTAAAGTCCCCTCTGGCTATGTACAAGCTCCTGGGGATGGAATTACTATAAGAATAATATTCTTAAGGAAAGCCATCTTTTCCCTATTGTTGTTTGGCATGTATATATTAAATAATGTTCAGGGGACTGATCCATGCCTGCCTTTACATATAAGATATCTTCCTGCTGGGTCTTGCTGATGCTTCTCTACCTCAAAGGGGCATACCGTGTGTATTAATATTGCCACCCTTATCCCATGTGGGTGTTCTTGAAATGAAGCATGATGTACAGTACCTTTCCAACCTGTGATCTGTTTAATTTTTTGCTTTTCTCTTGTATCAGGTGTGTTTCTTGGAGGAATGATACCTCTGACATTTGTCTTTTCAACTCTTTTAAAACCCTTGCTCTCTTAATGGGGTTATTAAAACCCCTAACTTTATGTTGCTATCATTCCTGCAATAATCTTTAATAATGAAAGGTTGTATTTCTTGGACTTTAGGTAGCAGTGTCTTCAAAACAAACAAGAAACTTGTACATAACCACGTTTTGTTCTTAAAAGACAGAACACAGAGCAAAACATCCTAAATGCCTGCTCAGTGTTGTCTGACATGCAGGGTGAGGCTCCGAGCCCGGACACTTTGCATTTATCATGCGATTTTGAGCTACCTCGTCTGCTACCTCCAACTTGGAGCTCCACCCAGATCTAGTTATCTTATCTTCCCTTGTCGGACTATTTCTGTAACTTCCAACAGTACTAGGTAAGGCCACCCTCCACAGTACAAACTAGGGTGGTCTGAGGTCTGCCCCCCTTGGGTTCCATGTCCATAGGACCTGTATGTGATTAATCGACCATGTCACCTCTCAGTAGGCTGGCCCATACACTTCCTTCCTTCCTTCTGGGTGTAAGGAGCCTACTGCCAATCCGTGCCTTTGAGAGTCACTCCCCAACATGTGGGCGATTTACTCAGGCAGCAGAACCGTCCATGTGAGTTGTAACCATTTTACTGCTATGAGGCCTGAGGTATGACTACGCATGGCTGTGGAAGGTAACAGACTAATTCTGGATACCCCATGTGTGATTTCCCTTTTACCCCACCCCGCACATCACTTTATTGTACACTCTGTGCCTGTGAGATGGGGTCATGTGACACATTTCCTTTTCACCTGCTGCTCGGGAAGTCATGCTGCACCTGTCTTTTCTGCCTGCTGCACTGGCATTTTTGGTTTGTCCCTCAGCGCCACTTCATCCAGCCACACACCCCAGCTACCCCCAATCCCCAGGGACATGTCCGGTTTTGGCCCTTGGCTTTTTCCTGTCCCTTAAAAGAAAATGTCTGTGAGTGTGAAGCCATGAGATTGACAAACATGTGAGAGCTTCAAATGTCAAAGTCACTGACTTATTATGTTGGGAATCATACATCCCCTACCCATTTTCCCATTTCCTCTGCTTTCTCATTGCACAGTTCCATGTTTTAAATATTATACCCATGACTTAAGATCTCCCTTCTTGACTCTCTTGAGCCTATTTTGAGTGTTGTACAGGGAGAGGTTGAGAGGCATACCCACAGCACTCCACACTGTTTAGGCTGACCATTCATGCTTGCATGCTTGCCTGAGCAACTGCAACCCATCTGAGCGGCAGAGAGCAAAAGTGGAGGGTGGAGTCTCAGGAACATTCAGAATGCTGTGACTGTTCCCTACTTCTGTGGCCCCCATTCACTCCCCCCCCCCACATGCTTCCCACTCAGTGCCACTCTGGATAAAATCATGGGCCTAACCTGTCCCGCTCATGAACTGATCAGAGTGACCGAGTCCCATCCTTGCGGCAGGCAGCACGAGTGGAGGAGGGGGACCCAGAAACAGTCATCTGGCAGTAACTGCCCTGGAGTTCTACAGTATCCACAAGCTGCGCCCCCCCCCCCACAAGCCACACAGTGATAGAGCTTGATGCCTCAGAAAGTCTCTCCCCAATCCTCTGCGCTCCTCTGTAACCAGGCCTGTGCTTTTAATTTTCAGTGGTGCGGGGGAGTCTGCAGCAACTAGCAGGACAGCATAGGCCCCATGTTCCACAGCCCTCACCAGTTTTCCCTCCCAGGCACCATTTTGTGGCTGGGCCCAAGTACCCCAAGATCCACCCCCCTCTCCCGGCTTCCCACACCAACAGTGCTCATCTTCATATAATGTACTCTTTCAGTTCTCTGTGATTCCGTAGAACCTCTTCTAGCCATGCAGTTGGCCTGAGGAGCCCCAGGGGAGAACGTTGAAAGAAAGTAAGCAGGTCATTGATGGTACCTGAGATGAGCTGGACTTGGGGGATGGTGACTGCTGAGGTGACTATAGTGTGGCAGAGGGGAAGGGAACATTAGATCTGGTGATCAAATTTCTGGGTCAGTCTGTACTGAGAGAGCCTAAGGGGATCAGCCAGGGAAGATTATGTGGGGAAGGGAGTGGGAAGTTGACAGCCCACTACCTGCCTGTCAAAAAAGAGCATCAAAACAGACAGCAAGCTGTCACTGAATTACCAACCACCACTGGCTGTTTCACTGCAAGCAAGACACACATCCTGACCAGTACAAGAATGCGAGAGGTACTTAACAACAGCTTGAATCTCCCTCCTGGACAGACCTTTCCAGCCCAAAGCATAGAGCCTGTGGCCCCCCCTTCCCGGCTGGACTACAAAACTGCTATCTACCTATGACCCTGACAATGGCTTGATGTGGTTCCAGCTCAAATTTTCTTTGTTCAACTCCTCAGGAATAAATCTATAAGAACCACTGACTGCTTACAGCACTGGCAGCGAGCGTGTGGTGGTGGGCACTGGAACAGTTAAATATGAACAGATGACCAGGAAACATATCTAGACAGTATGTAGGTTACTGATCAGACCTGGAAGGGGCTGCACTCCGTGGATGGCGTCTGCTGAGGTGAGTACTGTGCGTGAAGGGAAGGGGAGAAGAGATTCTCTCAGATATTTAGAGGGACAGTACAGAGTTTTCTTTAAATTAAATCTGCTGCCCTCTGCATGCCCTGGCAGCTGCTATCCCTCTGGGACCATTATATCTGGTAATTGAACTTCTGGATCAGTTTGTACAGAGAGGGCCCAATGTGGCCAGCCAGGGAAAATTAGACAGGAAAGGGAGTGGGAGACTGACAGCCCTTGACCTGCCCATCAAAAAAACACAAATAGAGTGCCAAAACATAGTGCAAGCCGTTACTGAATTACTGATCACCATTGGCTGCTGTGCTCAGGGCTGGCCTTAAGCATAGGTGAACTAGGTGGCTACCTATGGTGACCATCAAGAGGGGACACCAAAACACAGTTCCATTCTTTAAATTGAAAAATATACATATATTCTATCTGTGTGATGAAAATTCAAAAACAAATGTACACATCTGGTGTCATGGTGTGATAGATATGCAGTTTTGGGCTCATCCTGTCCATCCCCATGCCTGCCCTAGCTCTTGCTCCATGACTAACAGCCTTCCTTTTTTTTCCACAAAAAAGACAGCCATTCCCTCTGCACCCACCCCCCATGCCCAACACTTCTTTTCCTTTTGATACTGACAGAAAGCAGTCGCAGAGCAGAAGGTGAGACTGAGTGCAGAAGCAGTAGGAGCGGTTGGCAGGCAGCAGAAGTTTTAGTGGCAGTGCGTGGGGTTCTAGGGCATTGATTCAAAGCAAGGGGTGAGTGGACTGCACTCAGACTTGCTCAGGAACTGAACAGTGTTGGCAGAGGGTGAGGGTTCAGGGTGGTTTGCACTGTAGAGCTACTAGAGCACTGAGCTGTGGGCCCTGGAGTGAGTGTGGATGTGGCACAACTCCAACAGGAGAGGGTTAGGGTAGCTGGGTTGATTCAGCTCTCATAGGTGGCACTGACTGCACTGGGACCAGGCTGTCTGGAGCTGGGCATCCTGGAGGTCAAGAGTCGAGACCCGTCGAGAGGAGAGGACTAAGGATACTGGGCAATTCCATAAGAGATTTGAGCCAGAGTGAGCAGGAACAGGATTAAGAGAGTTGGGCCAGATGGAGACTGTCTGAGAGTGAGAAGGAGAGTCAGGTCTCAGGCCAGACCGGAGAAAGAGCAGAAAAAAAGCTGTGTCTGGTGGTGTGTGGACACAGTCTATGAGGCAGCCAGCAGCAGCAAGAAACAAGGTAAGTGATGAACTTTGAAGCTGCAGTGAGCTCAGTTGACCTAAAAAATTGCTGATGTTTTGTTTCGTTATTGTAGGGTTTCCTTTTTCCAGCTCTTGCCCCAGTTCTGGCTTCCCCTGGTTAGGGTCTCAATACAGAAATTTTTACTGGAGTCTGTAGAGGGTGTGGGGAGAGCAGGACTTGGACCTTCCTAGAATTGCAAAGTTATAGTTATTATTAAGTCATACCTATTCTGGGCAGAACTAGAGGCACCAATAAAAAAGTCTTAAGTAAGCAACCCTGCATGGTATGCAGCTGGTCTTTGGTCTGCAGCCTCTAGAGCTCTGAAGGGCTACAACAAGAATGACAGCTGTGTCTACAGTGCATAATTTAATGATTGCAGCAGCTTGTTCCCCCACACGGTACTCACTTTCTTAATTGTTCTCAACAGTCAGTTTATTGGTTGGTTTCCAGCTGTAGAAAACTCTTAACTGTGTGTGTTTTGCCAATTGCCCCAGTGTTTGCAAGGAATGCCAGCTTTGTACAGCTGTTTTTTTTTTTTTCTGTGTTTTTTTTTTGCAGAATTATGAATGACACTTTTTTGGTAGCTGGATGAAGATTTAAAAAACACTTTTTTTGGGGGGGGTGCCATTTGCAAGTTTTCCTAGGGGCACCACATATCCTAAGGCTGGCTTTGACTTCACTGCAAGCAGGACACACCCCAGGACCAGCACAAGCACATGAGAGCAAAATACTTCATGACAGTTCATGCCTCCATCCTGGGTAGACTTTTCCAGCCCAAAGAATAAATTCTGTGCCCCCAAACTGGGTCAACAAAGAAAGGCATCCACCTATGAGTCCAACAATGCCCTGATGTGGATTTAGCTCAAATCTCCCTCGCTCAGCCGTTCAGGCTCTGGCACGAATCCTGCAAGAACCACAGTATTAGAACCACTGAATATACAGTGCCAGGAGTGGGCATGTTGTGGCAGAAACTGTCAAATATGAGCTGGCAATTGGAAAACATCTCTAGACTGGAGTACCTCACACAACCTAGAAATCGGTGGCTAGAATCACCCCCCCCCATGGATATAGCATAGACATCACACACGGTGGACAATAATTTGAGTGCTCTGAGGCAGAGTCACTGCTTGTAAAGGGAAACTGACAAACTACCAGCCATGGAGCTGGGGAACTGGTTGCCACAGCCCACCTACACAGTGGGGTCACCCCTCTTGCACCCAATGACTCCACCAGAATGAAGACCTCCGTTTAAATCTGCACTTCCCGTCTCCTTGTTCATGGGACTCTCCTCCCAAGCACCAACTGTTACCATGCCTGAGCCCTGCACCTCCACCCCCCAACCCTCTTCCCGCACCAAGCTCCTGATACGACCACTGCCTTCTGTCTTCTAGGTCTTTCATTATGTTTTCACTTAAGTAGTGCTTTATACATCCCTTGTGTGTACTTCAATTGTTGAGGTTGTGGCTGTTATGGTGACTGGAAGAAGTAGAGGGGGCTGACATGGAAATGGGGGTGCCAGGCGGGGAGTGCGCCAGCATTGGGGAGTAAAGCTTTCTAGCCAAACTATACTTACTTTGAACCATAGCAGCCACCTCTGCAGTAGTGATCCAACACAAGACCTATGTTTCTACTGTAGTATGTTCATTAATTAGGGGATCTCTCCACATGGTGCCATAGAAACTGCATACCAACCAATGGGAAGCTGGCAAGATAAGCTGAACTTATAGAGGAAAGGTACCAAATCAGTGAAGAGATATCACCAGGTGATGCACTATCATTGCTGGGTGAGAAGTCTCCCTTCCGTGCCCCCTGCAAGCAGTTACAAACTGACATATGTCTCTGCAAGTACAAAGCCCAGAGCTGACCGAGAGCTGTTTGCCTCTAGAATTCACCCCCCCCCGGCCACCTTAGGACATTGACTGGCAGTTCCCCCCCAAAAAGTCAAAGTTCTGCCTAGGCCCTGAAATCACACTCAGTGCCTTAGGAGCCTGCTGGATGTGACTCTTGCCATAGCCACTAGCTGGAGGGAAGGCACCTAGATAGACTGGGAGGAGGGCGGTGGGGAGTCTGCAGTAGTTTTCCCAATGGGAACCACCCATAGGTGAGGCACCCCCAAAGTGGAACATTTCCCCTTTCAGGCTCAGAGCTGGGAAGCTGCTCACCTGGAAGAATCTCCCCCAACTACCTGGGAAACACCACTTAGATAGCAGGATGGGTGTCCCCCCCAAGGGGTTCAGGTACCTAGAACCAGGCATGATACCTGCTGGTATCATTGAGGGCTGACAAGATCGAGAGGCATGTGCAGGTCACACTGCAGCTCTAACTATTCTCTGGTCATTACCCCTCCATGAGGAGAGAGGATCACCCTCCACTGATGTGCCACTGGGGCCACCATACCTGTATTTTCAATGGCTGAAGTGTCAGTTTGGGCTCTTTCCAGATCTATGGTACACCCACATCAAGGAAGGGATGGCGATGGAGGAAAAAAGTGAACAGCCCAGCCCCAGGGAGAAGTACTGACCTGTAACCACAATTGTCTACTACTGTACCGCAACCATCCCTCTCTATTGATTCTCTGTCTAGGATAAACCCTACCCAAATAGGCACACTACAAAGAGAGAGGAAAGGGGTAGACTGGGGGAGGGTAAATAACTCTGTGACTGGAGAAGGTAGAAATTGGACTATGCACATTAGGGATCCCAGCAGTCCAGGGCACACATGTCTAAGATCCCAGGCACTAGCCAGACATCTGGCAACCAGAAACCTATAGACACCCTCCATGAGCCTGATTTAAATGTCACTGATGGCCATGGAGTGTACCATCAAAACCTGCTAACAACAAGCACAAGATTTCAGAGGGATATGGTTTGAGGGATATTTGCCCTGCCTGACGCTTCCCCTGGGGTCCTAAGAAAATGTTCTTTTTGTTCTTGGAACTTTACCATGTTGCATTATTCATATTCTTTGCATGGTATATGTTATTGTTCTTTCAGTTACAGTGCCAGATAGCACCGGTTACACACTTTTCCTTTATTGTCTAGACCAAGGAAAATCCAACCAGTGCAACCAAAAAGGAAACTGAGATAATAATCTGGCAGTTAATCCTTTTACACTGCACAGGGCACTTGCAACCTCAGGTCAACATAATGAAAGGGTGGTTGGTGGGGATACCCTGAGACATATTTATGCATCCTACAAAATTCACCATCCTCCTCTCTTCTTGAAACTCCATGATGGCTAGTAAGCCTATAAAATTTACTTACTGGAATGTGAAAGGCATTAACTCACCCATAAACTGGAGAAAGAGCCTCAATTATCTCCGCAGACCAGACACAGGGATTGCCTACCTCCAGGAGATCCATTTCTTTAAGTCTGAGGCTAACAAACTGGGGGAAGGGAGGTAGCCCAAGTCTACAGTAGTCATTTCAACACCAAGAGTAGGGGAGCAGCTATACTGATACACCAGGAGGTGGACTTTAAGGCTTCCTCCACATCTGTTATAGTGGTGGGCCAGTTATGGGGGTGAGAGATGACAATCTGTTGTGTGTATGGACCAAACCAGACAGATGCCACCTTTTTCTTGGCACTCACACAGAAACTAGCAGAGACAGGAAAAGGCAAAATTCTGTTGGAAGGGGATAAATGAGCACAGTATTGGATGAGTTCCTGGGTAGAAGTAAACCTCCCAGCAGCCTCAGGTCCCATGTATCTGATGCCCTACAGGACCTAGTGAAAGAGACAGAGACCACAGACATCTGGAGACTTATAAATCCTAAGGGAAGAGTCTATACCTTCTTTTCCACTCCACACAACACCTACTCCAAAACAGACGTGTGGTTCCCCCAGTGGAGTGGGTAGAAGATACCACTGATGTCTCTATAGGCACAGCCATTATCTCAGACCACAGTCCAATAAGTTTTATGTGACTTTAAGCAGGGCAAGGAGAGTTAAACATGAGGAAGTGGAAGCTAAATGTAAAAGTTTTACAAGGTGAACCACAAATCCACCAACTGATGGGTGCACAGATACAGGGGGCCACCTCACACACGAACACCACTCCAGACAGCTGTGCACTTCTGTGGAAAATCAATACTCTTTGCTTCTACTTTAAGCTGTCTGGCTTTACAAATAACAATTGTTCCAGAAGTCATACAATCATACAACATCAGCCAGGATTACTGCATATTAAAACACATTTATTTGTGAACGATAACAAAAAGGTGAAATAAGTGGGAACAAGCCAGTCACTAACCACACTCAATTCCCAGTGTTTGGGTGAAAAGACCCTTCCTCAAGGCACCACTGAAGCAATTCCTCAGGGATACAAGCAGAGATGGTTAGCAGAGGCCATAATCACAGCCCACAGGTCATACTAAGACACTGGAGAGAACAAGAGGCATCAGAGATAGGGGAATGGCTAAAGAGTAAGGGGAAATCGTCAGTTATGAGGGTTTACAATTAGTTTCAAGAGGGCAGGAAGAATTCGCTCGAAATGGGGGAAGGTAGTTATCCTTACAGGACTGCAGAATCACAGTTGGACATTTTCTCCCGGGATACCTTAGGGCACCTGGGAATGAGGATGCAGCAAAGTAGCTGAAGCTGACAATGTAAACTGGTCAAGGAAGCCCCCCATGATAAAAAATAATCTTAGGGATGTAGCAGCCCCAGAAACAGCCAGCAGGTGGTACAGTATGTGCCCACTTACCCGACCAGGAATGGTGGGATCCTACAAAATTTTCCTATAATACTGTATCTTTATGTACAGAATATACTGATGATACACATTTAGAGTTGTATTCCCATGGGAGGCTCCCTTCCGGCTAGGACAAGTAATGCTGATGGACAATATTTCTTGAGATATTTTGTCCATGTGTGAACATGTTAAAGATAAAATGAATAAAAACTTTAATTATTACAAAAAAGAAGGCAGGGTTATTCCTACTCATTTTATAATGGGCTTTAATTCACAGAATCACTCACTGAATACTATACTCTTTGTCCTTTTTATGGCTGTGGGCAGAGCCTACGGCCATCTTGCTGTCTGTAGCTGAAAAAATGGAATACTGTGGAACACATTTTTGCAGCTTTCAATGTATCCTTCTACCCCTACAAATCACTATGCCAGTTGAAATAAAATACTCCCTTCTTTTTGTTTAGAATCTTGGCAACAGAACACCAAGCTGCTTATCAGATGGCCATTAGGAAATGGAAACAGCTTGTTAAATATTGGTTGCCTATTAAACTGGAAATTTGTTTACCTCCTTCAAAATGCAACAACTTGCACATTTAAATACTTAGCATTTAAACATTTTCTTGCTGCTAGCTTCAGTTGGGCAGGTACTGACTTTCAAGAAAGATTCATACCTCATAAATGTCACCCTTGCCCAGCATGAATCTAAAAAGAGTTACACTGTTTTTTAACCTCTTAAGACACTATCTGATAAGGACTGTCTCAGACATATGCCAGGTCCTCTGTGAACTATCCAGGCTAAATCACACATACACACGCACACACAGCACAACACACACACACACACACACACACACACTTTACACACCATCTTCATGGCCACAACATTCAAAATAAATACTGTAATGTAATATGTTATAAAACAATAACTAAACTGTTGGTTTATGCTAGTAAACACAGTGAAGTTCTGTTTACAGTAGATTTCCTTTAAATATTTCTTATCCTATATTTTGTATCCTGGATAGCGCAAGGGAGATGCTACATTTCATTGTCATAGGGATCTTCATTTTACACAGTTTTGCACTGTATTTACTCAGGATGTCCCAGGTTAGATGCAATATCTTGTTTTCAGTGGGATCATGATTTGACCATTTTTATAATGTTTTTGTTCAGGGTAGCCTAGTCCAGATGTAAAATATTGTTTTCAGTGTGTTCTGATTGTATGCAATGCAGCATAATATTGTGTAGATGTAGAGCCCCACTGAAAATAAGATGCCACGTCTTCTGTGAACTATCCAGGTTAAATATATAGTAATCAGCAGGCATATTCTAGGAAAACACATTTTAAAAATGTATAAAAGGAAGACCACATTGAAACTTCCTCTCAGCAAATCTGTATTGTGCAAATTCATTAAAAATAATGGGTAAAAGCATCCCAAAACTCTCCACAGCCTTAGTGGCTCTGACCCGAGTTTGTTCACTCAGAATCAAGTGTTGCTGTGTGCTTTGTTACTGCACATTGATATCGGTGTATGTTTAGCAGTGTGTGGACAGTGCTGATGTCAGCATAAAATATTTTGGTGGAACTCTTCTGAGAAAAGCCACAAATGTACTGCTTCAGTACCTTTGTCTACAGATAAAAAGTTTTATGGTATTGTATTGTACTGTATTAAGTTTATATTGTGTTTTGTATTATTTGTTTTTACTTGTTGCCTGTGAAAACGGGCACTTGAGCTCATCAGGCCTAAAAGAATGAAAAATAAATGACATGAAATGAAATCCACTAGCAGCTCTGCCTTCATCAGATCAGAAATCTGATAGGTCAGATCATAGATGCAGGAGTTGCCCGGATGCATCTCACCACAGGTTTTCTAAGCAGTAGCTCCAATGAGCCCATCATAGCCAGTTTCAGCTCACTCAGCAGGGGATAAGTTGCATACTATGAAGCGCCCTGGTTTAGCAGTGAAAATCCTGGAATTCTATGGTTAAGCATGGAGACATTATTAAAGTGCTAGCAGCACCAAAATTAGCAGTCAGAAAATATTCTTTTTTTAAAATAAAATGTTATAATGTTTTAAATAATCAAGATAAAAACATTAATTCCATAACATTTACCTATAGGATTACATTAAGAACAATAAAAACATTTTATAACACATATTTTTTTCTATTGCCTTTAAGAGAAGCAATATAGCACAGTGGTTTAAGGCTCTGAGCTGCAAATCTGGTAACATCCAGAAGACTAGACCTGGGTTTGAATCCCACAGCTTCCACTTGCATACTGTGTGACCCTGAGCAAGTCACTTAACTTCCCTGTGCACTCAGGTTGCTCGTGTAAAAAAAACTTTCGGCTTAGTGTGCTACTCCTGGTTAAACAACTAAATAAAAAAAAAAAAGTAACCAACGTTAAACATACAAATGATAAATTCTAGTATGTGACTTTCTTTGTACCTTTAATATTGAAGAAGATGAAAGTCCAGCTAAAAGGTCTACAAAAGAAAAAGAGGACTGGTTAACAAAAGAACCTGAAGAAACAGAATAGAGGTTTCCAGAATCGACTTCTAGAAAACCATTATAGGAGAGATAAAAAGAACATCGAGAAAGAGATAGACATGAAAGAAAAGTCTGCAGCCAGTTGAACTAGATAATAGCAACCTTGTTACCTGCAATCTTCTCCTATTCACAGCCTGACAAATGTAATACAAGGAGAAATGGGAAATGTTTTGGTTTAAGCTATTACTTTGTATTTCCAAAGTACTTTTTCCCTTTTGCTCATTGGAAGGGGTTCTACCTAATAGTGTTTGGTATACTGTGAAGAGCAGTACTTCATTTCTTTTTTATTTTCTTTTATATAAACTGGTAAGAAGATTGACAAAGATGCCACTTTTTGCAGTGACCAGTACACATAAATAACATATACACATACACAAGTTAACATATATTACATAGTACCGGACCTTACCTGGAGACTGACATGCCTGTTCTGTTCCTCTTCATATCTTATCGGCATTGTGACCTCATTTAAAGTGACATCACAAGTAACCACTCTTGCAGTAAGTGATTGACTCTTCATGGTCAGTTGTGATGTCACAGTCTGTGAGGTCATAGGGCTGATGATGTAAGAGGAGGAATAGAACTGACTATGTCAGCCTCCACATAGCGTACTATCCCACACGTCACATAAAGTACTGGCAGATAGAATATTTTCTGTTTATTAAAAGGGAAAATAAATGCTTTAGATAAAAGAATAATTAGTTCCCTACATTTGAAAGTGAATATTAATTGCAGGCAATACTCTAGCTCTTGAAATTCCATGTTACTCCATGTTACTTATCGCTTTCCATGAATTGCCATGGTTATTGGCCCTGGACATCAGTGTTCTCTATAAACTGGAAATACAGAGTGATGACAGCAGTGGGGCTTAGTGATAAGGGCCAGGGACATATAATTCCTTGGGACTCCTTTTTAGTCGCATAGTGGCTTGAATTTTTAACACACTTTTTTTTTGGATAACTCTTTTTGTGCACTGTCTTACAGGGCACTTTCTCTGGCATCCTCAGACCCGTGAGCTCTACCTCCACCCTAAAGTTCTCTCTCTCTACCCCGCGCCAGCTAGGCAGACCCCCCCCAACTCTGCACCCCCCCCGAGGTGGGGCAGCCCTATCTGCCCAGGGTGCTTTACCTACAATCAAATGTGCCTGACTGGGCGGTAGGCCCTGGCAGAGAGAGAGAGAGAGAAGCCAGGATCTGGAGTGTGGCTCAGTTGGTGAGGTGCAATTGCCTATCCCTGCAGACGGGGATTTTCTCTTAAGGTCTCCCCCCCACTGGCCCAGCAGTGCAGTGCACTCCAGTGCGCTGCGTGCACGCTCCAACGCATGCCCACAGGAGAGCAGCAGCAGCCAATCCCATATTGCCGGATCCCAACTGCTGCTAGACTCCCAGTCTCAACTTGGGTTCGCCAGCCAGTGGGATTGTGTCCCCCTCCCTCCCAGGAAAGGAGAGCTGTCCTCCAGACGCTCGATCCTTTCCTCCCTTGCTGACCCCCGGTGGCCTGGGTCTGCTCCTGAACCCGGGTCACTGGCGTGGCCCGACGTGTGGTGTCTAGCGCCTCAACCCTCAGCGCCACTGGGCCGGCTCATATTTTTAACAATCTGCTATGTAAAATATAAAACATTTTACATGAAAAAGCACTGGGTTTATTTCTGTGGAGGATGTTTCTCTTAGCTGGGGTGTCATAAAATGTCTGAGCATGGGGGTGGGACCATCTAATTGGGCAATGTAGGAATCAGGCTGCTGTCTCCATGGAGACCAAATATATCTTTCCTCCCATAAATGCTGGATCATAAAACACTTACTGGCCCTGTTGATTATTTTTATATTGATATTGATGAAAAGTCATTGATTACATAGGGTCAGTGGCCACATACAATGTATAGGACCTATGGGCAGACTGGATGGGCCTAGCGGTCCTTATCTGCCGACAATTTCTAAGTTTCTATGTTTCTATATCAGCACTGTCCATTCACTGATAAGTACAGAATGATATCAGAAAAAAAGAAAACTGTCCACTGATGACTTTTTTTAAATCCTGTTAATAAGAAAACCATCCCTCATCTTCTCCCCATCCCCGCTCCTCCATCCCAACCCTCCCACTGAGCACTCACCTCCCCACACCCCCCCTCACCCTATACTTACCTCCACAGGGCAGTGGCTGCCATCTTCTCTGGACTGGGACATGTCTGCACTCTTCAGAGCTGAACTGCCAACTGAAGAATTGAGGTAAGTGCCATATAATGGCTGTCAGTCAATGGGGTTTTCAACTTATGTTGCTATCACAGCCATTTTTAGGAATTTTTACACCAAATTTTGTAACATGGGGTTCTTGGGATGCCACGTCATTAACACTGTCACTGTCATTTCGTTATTCAGTCCCAAAAGATGATTTTGCAGTCATTGCGCAGAATCACCTTTCTGGACAGATTAACGAAATGACAAGTTCAGTGTTCATGAGGGGAAGTCCAAAAAGCCCATGTTGAAAATGTGGTACAAAAATTCCAAAAATGACTGCGTTACAAGTGTGCATTGCACAGTTTCTATGCATATTTGTAACTTCGCCAATCTGTAATATTTTCACTCCAGATTTTCAAAACTGAGATTTTTTCAGACCTCCTCATTAACAGTGCAGCTGTCATTTTTCATATCCTGCACATAGAAACAAAGAATTTGATGGCAGATAAGGACCGCTTGGTCCACCCAGTCTTCCCATTTCCCTACCTAATGGATAAGCTGCAGATTCTAGTTAACCAGCAGCCTACTTCTTTCTACCCCCACCCCCTAGAATTGCCTTATGGCTGTCCCATGCATGCTTGAATTCAGTCACTGTTTTTGACTCCACAACCTCCTCCGGAAGGCCGTTCCATGCATCCACAACCCTGTCTGTGAAAAAATACTTCCTTACATTACCTCTGAGCCGCCCTCTATCTTCAAATTGTGCCCCCTTGTTCTTGCACACCTCTTTTTTGAAAGATGCTACCCTCTTGGACTTTGTTGATTCCCTTGAGGTACTTGAACATTTCTATCATGTCCTCCCTCTCCCTCCTTTCCTCGAGGCTATACATATTAAGCTCCTTTAGTCTCTCTTCATATGTCTTCCGGTGCAGACCCTGCACCATGTGTTTTTGCACCTCTGGTGCAGAATGGCACAGATGCTGTATGAAATCAACTTTTGTGACGACTAACAAAATCTCAGTGCCACTATTCATTAGGTGGGGTCCCAAAAAGGTCATGTTCAAAATTTGGTGCAAAAATACTCAAAAACGCCCGCGATACATGTGGTCATTGAAATTTCATGACACACATGTGTAACTTTTACAAATTTTAATATTTTCACTTCAAATATTCAACATTGCCAGTTTTTTACACCACCTCATGAACAATACACCTGTCATTTCTCACATCCTGCCCAAAATGTGTTTACGCAGCAGTGGTGTGGAATGGCGCAGTTGCTGCTCAAAATCACCCTTTGGGATGAGTAACAAAATGAAAGCGTCAGAGTTCATGAGGTGGGGTCCCAAAAAGGCCATGTTGAAAACCCGCAGCAAAAATTCCAAAAAAACTCCCACAAAACTGGGATACTATTATGCCATCTCAAAATGTAAGGAAATTAATTAACAAAAAACTTCATTTAAAACAAAGTTAGGGTTCTACACATTGGGGTGTGCCTTAGGGTCATGGGCCCCAGCCCCCACTGAACCCTACCATCGCAACCCCAACCCCATCCTCCAACACCAACAAGCGTTGGGGTGTGTCTTATGGTTGTTAACCCTAATGCTCACCCCATTCCATCTGTAAGACATGGTACAGTATAGGAGAATGGGGTGAGCACTTGGGTCCATGACCCTAAGGCACACCCCGATGCTTGTTGGTGTGTGGAGGTTGGGGGGTGCAGTTCCAGTGGTAGGATTTTGTGGGGAAGGGGTATAACAGTTGTAAACCCTAACATCCAATTCCCTGACCTGTATCACTTTGGTTGAAGAGCTATGAGTAGAACACTAACTTTGTTTTAAATGAAGTTTTTTGTTAATTAATAGATAGATAGATAGATAGATAGATAGATAGATAGATAGATAGATATAGATATACTGTACCAGAGGAAATCATATTGAAGTAAATGGGCATTTTCTGTGATATATTAGTTATATCTAGATATATTAGGATTTATGTCTGACTTGAAGGAGCAGGGGCCACTGAAACTTCTGTGGGTCTGGGTGGGAAAGGTGCACACCAGTACATTGACCTGCCTAGGTCCTGTCATGTGACCTTGGTCCTGCATGATCTGCACTGACTGCCTGTCAGGTGGAGTATCATCTTCAAGATGGGCTTGCTCACCTATAAGGCCCTATATATTACCTGCCTGATCTCTTTACTCCAGTCATCCTGGTATGTTCCCTCCATTTTTCCACCGAGGGGATCCTGGCAGTTTTGAGGGCCAGGCTGAAAACCTTGGGAGATTGCTCCTTTGAGGTGGCCGACCCAGCCTTCTGGAACTCACTGCCAAAAGCATTGAGGGCGGCCCCATCAGTGGAGGCATTTAAAAGGGGCCTGAAGACCTACCTTTTTAACAAAGCATTTTTAGATAGTTTTTAAACTGATTATGTATAAGTTACTGAATTATTTATTATAACTGTATTTGTTTGTTTTCTGCTGCCTATAGCCCTGCTTTTCACTTGTAATGGTGCCCAGAGCCTCTGGGATTGGGCGCCAAGTACAAATAAAACTTTACTTTACTTACTTTGCATTCAATAGCAAGAGTCAAGGGGTAGCTATTTTATGAACAGAAAGGGTCTCTTTCACTGAACAGTTTGTGATGTCTGATATTGAAGGTAGATGAATATTGGTGAAGGGTCTTCCGCACAGGACAGAGGTTGCATTAGGGTACGTCCATATATGCAATGACTGTAGGTGACCCTACCTTCTTCCATACATTGGCACAACCCCTATTAGAGTTGCAGAATGACTGTACAATTATAGCTGAAGATGTACGTGATAAACTTGATGTTGCTTTTGATCAGTAACCATGCTGTAGACCTCCAAGAGACACTGGAGGAGCTAAGACAGCCCGGGACATGCTCAGGGGTCTTAGTTTACTGGCTACCTGTACAATGTGCCACCCGGATGACCCTAACTATTCTTTATTTTACTTAGTCCATGAACAATATAGTAGGATATACTACATCCTAGAATCTGGAGTGGCTGGCTAACAGCTGGTTCAATCAGGCATAGGTCAAATTGTGGTCTCAGGCCATGTGCTAGTTATATTGTATCCCTTTTGTTTGCCTGAGACATGGAGGGAAAGTCTCCTTATAAATGGCACCTAAATCCAGCCCTACTTCAAGAGCTTGAGTTTAAAACATGGCTTAAAGAGCGTTTCATGCACTGTGAAATTCCACATTTGACTACAGCTGTTATTTGGCATGACTGTAAAGCATATGTAAGGGGAAAGAGAATTACATATGCTCCTGCCCAGAAGTAATTGAGAATGGACCAGTTGGTGGGGGAAAACAGAGAACTTGGAGGAAACTGATTCCCTGTATAAGGCAGACCCTAGGCTGTATAAAGGCATTTTGCATAGTTAGCTCACTAGAATTTGATATCAGTCAGCTGTTGAGCTTTATAGCAAAATGTGTAATTTTCAGGCTTCACCAGAGATACTGTGTTTGGTGAGCAGGCAAAGAAGATTTTGTCCTAAAGGCTCAGGGAGCAGCAATGCCTGGTGCTAGTGCAAAGTACCCAGAACAAAACAGGGAAGGCAGTGCATACATACTGCCCAGCTGGTGAAAACTCATTCCCTCCTGAGGGGTATATATGAGCTGAAGTGTTCAATGCTCAACCTTATTCAAAATGGCCACCACAAACTGAATGAGTTTTAACATAGAGTTCTAAAAATGTTATAAAAAACTCTAACCTGAACCAGGGCAGTAAGATAAGGCATGATGTCTACGTTGTTTGAATACGATGTCTTTCCCAGCGCTTTACGACACATAAATCATTTTAAGCCAGCCAGGATTGCTTAGTTCTAATCATTTCCAGGTACTCTAATAACAACATAGGGGTGTCTCATGTAAATAGTTCTAAAATTCGAAAGTTCTGTGTTCGGTTGGCACAGCCCATTTCCCACACTGGTTTCTCTTATTTTCTACTAAGCAAAACATCTTGAATTTAAATTCGATTAAAAAAATACATTTTCAACATGATTTATAATATGCTTATATGTATAGTTCAAGAGTCTCTTGTGGTTATAAGAGTGCCTTCTCAAGTCCTTTGTGTACCAGAACTGCTGTGCTTTGCTTCGCAGTTCTTTTATTCAAAGAACTCAAGAGTGTACTCCTATATATGTTAATACATCCCACGGAGCCATTCGTTGCTGCATAAGAGTGGTTTCATGTGTGTTCAGCTGGAGTGAGAACAGCAAAGTGAAGCTGAGCTGTTCTGGCTCAAGCTGAAGGCAAGTGAAACCACTCTGATACAGGAATGAGTGGTGCATGGGGACATATTAGTATATTATTGATCTAGCACAATCAATAATATTATTTTTTAAAACTGTTCCCGGAACATGCCTGTTTCCAGAATGTCTGTTCCTCAGACACTCTTCACAGAATAAAACTGTCTCATGCACAGAGGAAAGGAGTGCTCCAATTGGTTGGGAGTGCTCCCTCAATCTATAATATCAAAAGAGATGCAGTAACTGTACATATTAACATATAGCAGAGACTGCCAGGGCAGTTTTTTTTAACTCTGATTGAGTACCTACCTGGCAGATTGAATGGGGTGTTCTCCAAAGCTTTTCAGGCCAGATCTCTCCCTTCGGTATGCCATCTGAATGGTGACAATTGCACAGTGAATGACATTGCAGTGGCAATTTGCTGTTGCCGCTGTAATGTACCTGCAGAACTCCAGCACTGCTTGTGTTGCACCCCAACCCGAATCAACTCCGACCCGGAGCTGATAATCTTAAAGAACGGGAGGGTTGGGGGGGGTGAAGATCCCACCCCACATAGGGGGTTCAGGAGCAAAGTCCCCCCCAAAAAGGCAGATTACTTGATGGATTTATGCCGACTGCAACTTGTGGTCGACATAAATCTGTTGCTGTGATGTCGGTTGACATAATTTTTGTCAAACTGGTGTCATGGATCCCTCTCCCTTCATCTATGCATGCAGCAGTCATTCTGGTTATCAGTAAAAAAAGGGACATTTGCATTTCAGTACAGTGGCTACTGCCAGATTTCTTTGCTTAATGTAGATATCAAAATTCTGACAAACATGCTTGCTACCAGGCTTAATTTGGTACTGCTTAAAGTGATTAGTTTAGACCAAGTGAGCTTTATTTCAGGTTGTCAGGCAAGGGACAACACAAAATGGCTACTAAATGTAATTAATCTGGTATGCTCAAAAGTGCTATGGGGTGTTCATTATATTGTTTCTGGATACGGAAGGTGCTTTTGACATGGTTAACGGGAAGTACTGCTTTGTTATGCTTAGCACTGTAAATCAGGGGTCAGGCCAATATGGTTAAAGTGTGTACACTACATGTCCTCTATTACCACTCTTAGGGTGGCGGTACTCACTATGGAGTGGTTTTTGACACTTTCCTCTTAGAAAGAAGCACAAGACAGTCACTGGACATTTTAGTACTGTCTATGGAACTTCTTCCCTAATACATTAGGGAACAACAGAGCACCCCAGAAATAAAGGTTGCTTCTTTCTAATGACCTTCATACTGGTATGCTAATATTTATACAGATTTTGTTTGAGGAGTTTGAAGCATGCTCTGGTTTTAAACTGAGGTAAATCAGAACATCTCCCCATTACAGAAAACTATGTCCAAAATCTGTTTGCAGAATACCAGCTAACATGGATGCCCCAAGGAATAACATTCAGCTCTAATGATACATCCCCAGCTAGCTAAAATACTGTAGTTAAACTGAATTGGATGTCACAACTTGAGGGGCTGCCAAGAAACATAAGTAGGTGGATACTTTTACAGTTATAGTTGTGGGGCAAATGTAAATGTGACTAAGAGGGTTTCAGTACCTAGCATCTTTTATGTTTTTAAGAATCTAGTAGTAAAAAATTCCATATACAATAGTCATTCTATTCGATTAGATAGCCTGGTTGGGGGTATTACCTGGCGTTTGAGCTCATAACTGGCTGTTGAGCTGACAAGATGCAGGGTGTAACAGCTCCGTTACTCTAGAAAGGAAAAACACTTAAAACTAACAAAAATTCTTAAAATAGTGTTTTACAGCTGGACTTGTCTGCTGGTGTTGTCAGGAGTGCCAACAAAATTTGAACAGGTATAATAGATGAGAAAACCTCACAAATCTTAGCATTGAATCTCAGCCTCAATCAGAAGCTTTGAAAACTAGGGCCCAGGCTTCTAAAGCACAGTCTGCCACAGTGACCATCTCCACCTTGTGAGCTGAACCATTGATGGCCGTGATCCTACATGCAATACAGTCCCTCAACAACAAAAATTGCAGGATTTTAATAGAAGAATAGTCCTACTGGAAAAAAAAACATGATGCTGCACAATGTGATACAGCCAAGGTAGGAGAGATGGCAGAAAAGGCATTGATGGCCAGTACTGGACTGGTAAAGGACCATTTTCAATTTGTTATTATAATGTGCAGCAGCTAATGCTTGGTAGTCTTTGAGCTTTGAAGGGATAGGTGATTGGGTCTTGGGGTGAGGAGGGAGAATAAGTGAATCTGTTTGGGACATTACTGAGCCAGCTGGTAAAAAAAAAATAAAAATGACACAACACTTTTGGCTAAAATTTAACGGGGACTGGGCTGATACGCTCTTTTTCATTGCTTCTGGGCAGATTTTCCCACTGGAGTAGGTGACTGGGATAATGAGGAAACGCACAATTGCAGTGCAAGCTTTAGCAGTTAATGGTCCCGTTAGAGTCAATTTAATAGACGAAAGTTTTATATTTGCTGGGTACTCCCTGCAGTTTTTAGGTGGGGATGAAATAAGTTACAGTTATTATTTTTATGAAGCCATGTCTAATTATAGTGAAGGGGCTGGGAATTATATCTGTTTAATGTTCATCTATTCTGTTTCATTTAGTACTGGTATTTGATGCTCATAAATGTGTGTCAGTGGATTTATGACTCAACGGGACACCAAGCTGATTTTGTTTTTGAAACTCAATATTTTATTAATCCAAAGTTCATACGAATACAAAGATTCTTTCCCCATGTGAAGTCAACATTCCTTCACAGAGAAAAAGTAGTATTTTGTTTCTTGTACATTGCATTTCCCATTTACTTCTATTTAACATAGTATGCTATTCCATTGATTTTCATGCCCACACTTCATGTTAGAGTTGCATTCTTGAACTACCCCTCCTTTTCTTTCTGGGTACAGTCTTACCTGAGAGGTTCCTCCACTGCTCTATTCTCTCCTCCCCTCCTACCCCTTGGAGGCATTTCTACTCTGGAAGGAAAGGATAGGTTTTAACTGCATGCTCTGGACTCCTGCTCTCAGAGTTTATTGTTCCTTACCACTCTCTATTGGGTATCTGTTTTTTCAAGGTTCAGATGGAGGTCGCATCCTGGAAGTGTGGGTATAGAAGAATAAATAGCATGTAAGAAACTAAGCAGTGTCTTCAAGTGGTAACTTTTCTCCTGTACTACTGCATCAGATTCAAATTACTTTATTACCATATGGGTTGGTTCGGTTGCATGTATACCTCAGTGACCTCTTTGTACTTTACTTCCTTCAGAACTTAATATTGCCGACTAATATTCAACATCAACATTTTATGAACAATAAAAACAGTCAAAAACAAAACTTCTTGTGTCTTTGGTATTTTTTGTTAAAGTTCATTGGGATTAGGGGCTTAGTTAGTTTGACCTTGGGGTCTGTGAATGGGGGAGACCCCCAGTGTTTTCTTCCTACTGGGGAACATTGTCCCTCCTTTTGCCCTTTTAGATAATCCGCCCCCCCCCAGCCTCCCCTAAGGAAGCTCTTGGGTATATTGGATCCAATTTCTCCAATTATCTGTGAACCTCTGTACAGTTAGCCTGAGACAGGCTGTTAAGTGCTCCATTTCACAAATTTGGGTTACTCTCTGTCTCCATTCCTCTACCCATGGGGGGCATGAATCCAACTAGTGTGCTGTGATTACTTTAATGGCTGACAGAACCATACTATTGAAGATTGCCTTTTTTTTCCCACAATACCCGGTGCTCAATGCCCAGAAGGTAAAGGTGTCCTGAGTCTGGCATTTCCCTTTCCCAAATCTTGGCTAGCTCCTCCATGATTCCATCCCAGTAATGCTGCAGTTCTGGGCATGACCATAAGATGTGGCAATGTGTCTCCTTCCCCCCACAGTTTCACCAGCAAAGATCTGTCAGTGTGGTTCCAAAATGTTTTGTTGTTGCTGGGACATAAAAGAACCTGTTTAATACCTTCCATCTGTACTCCCTCCAGTTCTGTGATACTGTAACCCTCCATCCAGTCACACTCTCCCTCCATTGCTGGTCTGATATGGTTTCACCCCCTTCTTCTTCTCACCTCTGTCTCACATTTAATAGTGATGTACCTTTGGCCTGTGTGAGCAATTTGTATGCCATTGAGATATATCTGAGTCTACCCCTTAATTCTTCCCATGTAGTCTTGTTCCTTGTTATGTTCTGCTCCCATGCTGCCCCCTGTAGGTAGCTTCTAAGTTGCAGAAATCTGTAAAAGTCTGCTCTACCCAGCTGATATCTGTCCTTTAACCCTTGTTAGGCTATCATGTGGCCTCTTTCTATTAGTTGTTTGTACCTGGTCAGTCTTTTCCTATTCCATTTCCTGAAGTCTGCATCCGCTCTACCTGGGGCAAAATCTGAGTCTCCCGTGATCAGTGCCAGTGGTCCTATCTCATTTGGAGTGTGTGTTTTCCCCCATATCTGCAAAACAGTTTGTAAAGAGTGTCTCACCCATGGATTACTAATTTTCTTCAGCCACTCTTTTGGTATTTTGGCCGTAAGCAGGGCATACAGGGGGACTGGGAGATCTGCAGTCTCCTCCATCAAGTACCACCTGGACTCCACTCTCCATTTACTCCAGGTGACCAGGTGTGGAGTCTGTGCTGCCAGATAATATAATGTCAAGTCCAGCAGTCCAGCCCCCCCCCTGGGTAGTGTCATCACCCCTTTGTTTATTCTTGGTCTCTTCCCCACCCAGACAAATTTTTGTATTGCTTTATTCAATTGTGTCCAGTATCTCTTTGGCACCCTGATCGGTAGTGTCTGGAAAAGGAACAGGTATCTAGGCAACACATTCATTTTTAGGATGTCAGTCCTTCCATACATGGAGAATGGCAGTAAACTCCACCTCTCTAGGTCTGCTAGGCATTCCTTCATGAGCTTGTCATAGTTCATTTTAAATAATTCCGATATCTTGAGGTGACTCTTACACCCAAGGATCTAATTGTATTGTATTTGGCCCAACATAGGAGATCGATGCCCTGTCCTCTGCTGTCAGGCTCCCACTGACATGTAGCACCTCTGTTTTTTCAACATTGACCTTGTACTCTGAAATTGCCCCATAATCATGTAGAATTTGTTGTAGTGCTGTGACCATTGCCCCGGGATCCTGGATGAATACCAAGGCATCTTCTGCGTACAATGAGATTTTATGTTGTTCCCCTGCTACCTCTATACCCTTGATGGCCTGGCAGTCCCTGATCTTAGCTGCTAGGGGCTCAATGCATAAGGCAAAGAGAAGAAGAGACAATGGGCACCCCTACTTCGTTCCTCTCATAAGTGGGAATCAGGCTGAATTGACCCCATTAAGCTTCACCACTGCCTGTGGATCTGCATACAAAGCAACTATATGGGCTTGAAACTTTGGGCCAAAGTTCATTGCCCTCAGAACCCCCTTCAAAAAACCCCACCTCACCCTATCGAATGCTTTTTCAGCATCTAATGAGATAGCTAGTTGTTTTTTTTGGTGAGTTGGCCTGTGTAAATCTTTATAAAATATTCAGGGGCCTTCTGATGTTATCCTATAATAGTATCCCCTGTATGAATCCAGTTTAATCTGGATGGATCAAACTTTGTATGTGGTTTTGCAGTCTTCTGGCCAGGATGGACATGAAAATCTTTATGTCGACTGGGAGCAATGAAATGGGTCTGTACAACCCACATTTTTGTGGGTCCTTCCCTTCCTTAGGTAGTGCCATGATCTGAGCATATCTCCAGGAGTCTGGGGCTGCCTCCCCCTTCAATGTCCTATTGAATGTTGCTTGCAGGACTGGTGCCAACTACACCCCAAATTTCTTGTAAAACTCTGTTGGGAGGCCATCTGTGCCCGGAGCTTTATTGCTCTTAAATTGTTTAATGGATTTTAGGATTTCAGATTAGGTTATATTCTCCTCTAGGCTCTTTCTTTTCTCTTCTCTCAGCTGTTAGCTTTATTGAGTCAAGAAAGGTGGCCAGGGACCCTCCCTCCTCTTTCCACTTATTAGTGTACAGCTGTCTGTAGAAATCCGTAAATTCCTTTGTGATCTCTTGAGGATTTGTGAATATCTCACTCCCTAGTTGTCCCTCTTTAATTTTTTGTACCGCCCTATTTCGGCCCTGTTGTCTTAATTGTCAAGCTAGGAGTTTCCTGACCCTGTTCCTTTTTTCATAGTTCCTCTGGTTAGTATATCTAATACTTCCCTCTATTTTGACATCTAGAATCCTGGTGAGCTTGTCCCTTTGTTCCTGCAATTGTTTTTTAAGTTCTGGGTCAAGGATGATTTTATGTTATGCTTCCATGTTGAATATTTGCTGTTCCAATTGTGCCCTGGCTTGTCCCCTTTCCCTCTTTTTCCTGGAGGCATACTGAATGCATATGCCCTTCAAAGTAGCTTTCAGTCCATCCCACCTGTGTGTTGCCATGGTGTCCCCCTCCTTGTTACTTAGTAGGTGCCCAGAGGTTTCATCCTTGAGTCTTTGGCAGAAATCTGGTCTGTTTATGTGTGAAACATTTAAATGCCAAAATGGATTCTTACTAACCACTTCTGTCTCTAAATCTAGGCCCACCAGAGCGTGATCTGAAGTTGTTATGCTTTGGATGTCACATCCCCCCACCACATGTGCCCATTCTTTCGTTAAAAGAAAATAGTCTATTCCCGAGTACTGATTGTGTAGATTCGAGAAGAAGGTGTAATCTCTGTCTCTTTTGTGTTGCTGTCTCCAGACATCTATAAGACCTGTTTCATCTATTAACCTCCTTAGCTTCTTATTTTCTGCTCCTTGTTCCCTGTGGTTAGCCCCACTTCTATCCACTGAGGGGCAGAAGACAGCGTTGAAATCCTCTCCCACCACAAACAATGGCCCCTGCTCCTCTGGTAGTCTTAAAAGGTGTCTTATGAAAATAGTCAGTCTCTCTGAGCTTACATTGGGAGCACAGATGTTCAACAGCACACATTGTACCCCTCTGTAGGTGCCCTGCACTTTTATAAATTGTCCCTCTACATCCTCAAGTACTTTTTCTACTTCCAAAGGTGTATTTTTCCTTACTAGTATGGCCACCCCCCTCCTATGTGGGTGAGCTTCATAGGATTATGAGTACACCGACCCCACCCAGCTGCATCTCAGTTTTTTGTGCTCAGCTTGGGTAAGGTGTGTCTCCTGCAGGAACACCATGGCAGCCCGCAGTTTGTTCACCTCCTGGAGTATTTTGGCCCTCTTGATTGGTGAGTTCACCCCCTTTACATTGTATGTAACTATTTTTAAAGCACCCATTTTGCTTTGTCTTTCTTTTTCCTAATTTCATAGTCTTCCTCCAACTGTACATTAGTTGTCATTTCTATATTTCAAAAACACAATACATAACAGTTCAACATGTGTAGTAACTGTTTACATCAAACAGTTTTGAACAATTCTCTCCCTCTCTATCAGTCTCACAGCCTTTTTGATTTCTTGTGTGTTTGAGACCATGATCTGTCTTATACTTTCTTTCTCCTTAGACTTCAAGTGTACTCTGTTTCCAGCCCCTATAGTTACCCTCTTGAGTATTTTACTATGAGGCTGTGGCTTGTTGTTATATGCCTCCACTCCTGTGGAAAGAGGCTAGTGCAGGCTATGCTGCCTGTCCTGTTTTAGGCAGCATGTCTATCACTTAATACCTGACCATCACCTATAACCTTTGCTCCTTGGTACTTTCTCCAACTCCCCCCCACTCCCTGACTTGCTCACATGTTGATTGTACCCATCAAGAACTTCCCCCCCCTTTTCTTCTCTTCCTTATGTTAAATCCCTCTGTGGTGCAATGGCACTCTCTACCCTTGATCCTCTGCCCTAAATGTGACTCAGTAAATGACTTCAGTTCCTGTCTCTGCATTTTTTCTCTCTCTCTCTCCTCTCTTAGTGTGTTCTACCCCACCTCCCCCTCTCACCTCCCGTGTCCTCTCCCTCCCCTCTTTCCTCATTTACCCCCCATTAATATTTCTAACCCATGTCTCTCTTTTAATTACTTGCCCATGTATATCTATATATGCTCCCATTTCTCCTCGTCCTCAGAATTTCATTTCCTGGCTCTTTCTCATTCTATCACCCATTAAAACTATATGGTGCCCCCCAATACCTTTACTAAGCTGATTTTATACAGCAGATTTTCAATACTAATCTTTTGAAATTTCTGTGTCCATAGCACAGGACAACAAAGATTTCCTATAAAAAACTTTTGAACTTTCTCCAGTTGCTTTATCTTGGGCACCCAGTGGGGCAACAAAGTGTGGGATGCTGTCATTTTCCCTATTATGCTTGATCCTATTGTATATATGTATCAAGTCTCACCTTCTCTATGGAATTTCTGTATTATGTACTTTACACAATGCAATAAAGAGAACTTAAAAAAAAGGAAGTCTGGTGAAGGGTTTTTATTGTGAAAGCAAACTCCCCAGGCTTAGCATTCACAAGCTGAAGAGCTCAAGGAAAATGGGGAGCTTCAGGGCTTCAGCCTCCCATGGCCTAAACTTTATTATTTGGCTTTAACATATTCCAGATTTTGGCTTAAAAATGCCCCTAATGGGAAACAACTGAAAGGTGACATATTGGGGCTAGGTCCCATCTTAGTACATCTTTTTACCCCTCTTTCACTGGAGGTATCAGCATATCCCAACACCATGAGCAACATCTCAGCCTGGAAAGACTTGACAGGTGCTGCAAAATAGGTGAGCTGACATTCTGAATGTCCCCATTATGGGATAACTCCATTCTTTTTTTTTTACTTTTTATTTATAGGTTTTATGACATTATGTTGTTCATAAACACTCTTGAGTATAGCCATGCATCATACAGATATCAAACATTGGCAATAAGCAGATTAATAAGCCTATACTACAGCTGATACAAGATATGGGGTATAACCAGTATTTAAAATAATTAATCCTTGATGTCGCCACTTAAGACAGAGCTGCCAATGTTATAGTTGAACTGACTCAAAGTCTTTTGTCTAGAGAATAAATTTAAAATCAGGTCGCACTGACCTATATAGTAGATTCAATAATAAAACAGAACTCCAGGCTCTCAGTATAGCTCCTGAAACATCCAAATATTTCCCCAATATTAGCATCATTCCAGATCTTAAAGGAGACACTTGTAAAAATGATTACATTTAGATTAGAAATATCAAAAACTTAAGTACAAGAAATCTGGTCTAAACATATAAATGCATATGGTTCTTGTTTATTGTCCCACTGTCTTGCAGGATGAGGATTTAGTCGAGAGGCAACCAAAAGTATAAGTGGGGCTTCCCATCCAAAACTAAGTATAAGGCGGAAAACCTTAAAGAGGAGAAATAATAGCCTCTCCTGAAGATATTTAACAAACTTGAGTCCCATACCAATGTCCCCCTCCTCTTTATTCCAGTGGGTAATTAAAAGTAGACAAAACTTACTAAGCCAAAAATGTTCAAGTGTCCCCCATCTTGGATTCTGAAGACAAATCTCCCTCTCTTGCAGCTCTCTCCACTTCCAATTTGTCCAGTAATTTAACTGCTTCCTTGGGATCTATATAAATATAAGATTTCCTGCCCACTGATACTTGCAGGCATGCTGGCAACATCATGCTGTTCGGGACCTCTAGTTCTCTCAGCCTACAGTGAACTGTGTCAAAGGCCCTGCGTTTCATGCGAGTGGAGTATGACATGTCAGGAAATAAAAGTATTTTCACCCCATCTATCATTACCCCTCTCTTTGGTTGTGCTGCATTCAAAATGTCCCTCACCGTCATTGAAGTTGTAACCAACATTACTGTTCTCAGAGCCTCAGGAGGGCTGCCCGCCCTTCGCATATTAACTCTGTAGGCACGAGTCACTGTGGTCTGAACATCAAGTTCCAGAGTTTCCTTTATCCATGCAACAATATATGAAAGTAAATCCTCTCCCTCTATCCCTTCCATCAGTCCAATAATACAGACATTAGCTGACCGGGTGATGTTCTCTAAATGTCCAAGTGGGATTTTAGAAGGGCCTGCTCTTTAACGCATGTCGCTGCCATTGCCTGGGCACATTCCGCCAACCGTTCAGAGGCATTTGCCATTTCCACCACTGCATCTAACTTCTGTTCAACTTGTACGTCCTTTCATTGAATGCATCCATTTTTTTATCGATTTGCTGCCCAGCTTTTGTTAGGGTGGTCACTGCTTGCTGAAGAGAGTCCAAAGTCATGGGGCCGGCAGCATTTGCACCCTGCTCCACACTCAAGGAAGTTGCAGGCATAGTCAGTGTTTTACAGGCCCCTCCAGGTGGGGCAAAGAAGTTTGCCTTTTGCTCGCCGGTTTTTTGACCCATGGCATTGAAAAGCGATCAGTACAGCCTTCTCTTTATCTGGAGTCCACTATAGAAGCTATGGTATGCACAAGTAATTATTTTCGCTTAACTTTAAACAGGTGTTGGATGTCTTCAGGGAGCTCACCGAGATTACAACCGTTCAGCTAGACAGCAGGCAATGCCCCCCGATAACCCCATTCTTAGAGTAGAAAGGCATCCAATGAAGGGTGATATCTGGCAAAGATAGGGCATACACCAGGTGCTTGGTATTATAAATCTTCAGAGGTATGGCCTTCTGTGACAGAGTCTTCCCCTCGGAGGTATGTAACATTATTTTTGTCTTTGCCATTATTAGCTATCTGGTTCTGTATGTAAATCAGTGTTAGCTTTTCTTTAATATACAATTATATATACAACATGCTGATATTGCCAAAACTGGAAGATTTTACAAGCCAGGTGGCCTGGATGGAAGAGGCACCGGCAAGTACCCAATAATTTTTCTTTAAGGTTTTGATATAAAAGGCATCAAGTAGTTATTTGTTGATCATATCAGTCCAGGGCATGAAGATTCCAGTGTAGGACAAAGTGAAATGACGAACCATCTGCAATTCAGATATTGAATGTAACAAGCTGATAGTTGATCTAATGAAATGTGCATCTTAATAGTTTAGTGAGCTAAAGATCTATGACCTTCCAGAAACTCCCATGGGAGAAGGGGTTCTCAAAAGGGAGGGCCTGCTTCACTCCAGAAAGACTCTGTGAGGTCATACTACCTGACATCTTGTATCACAAGCGGAGGGGAAAACCCTGTGGAATTATGGCAACTAAAAGTCCTTATCCTGAAATGTTAGGGCACTTGAGAGAGTTAGTCAGGCCTAGAGTAGAGAGAAGGAGAGAGTTATTAGATCTTTGTCTATTCGTACATCCATGGGGGGGCTTGTCTTGACTCTTGGTGGAGAAGTGATTCGTTTGAGAAGTAAAGCTGTGTGCAGATTTTTTCTTTTCAAGAAATCTGATTGGTGAAAGAAATTTGAAGTTAGCTCAGTTTGGTGTTTTTTCTGTTGTTATATTTTGTGTCATTGGATAGCTGTTTATTTTGATTTCCCTAATGTGTTCTGTATTTGTCCCTTTCTTCAAAATGTTAAGGTCAATTAACCATCCATTGAAAAAATTATTTAGCTTTTGAAAATAAGAACAATGATCACTATATACTTAGACACATAATTAGAGGTTTGCCGAGTCCCTGAACAAGACCTAAGTATATTGACTTAACTCTGCAAGTCACGGTAACCAATTACTGGAACCAATTACTATTTGAAATCTGTGCTAAAACTCACTAAATGAAATTCAACATGCTCCTAAAAGATACTTGAACATCCTTCTTATAGTATCAAATGCATATTGTTGTTACTGTTTGAAACTTTATATGTTCTTAGTGTTCCGTGTTGCGTATAATGTACAGGACTACTGTTGAAAATAGGGGTTGTCTCTAGCTGTGTGCATCTGGATAAAAATACAATGTTATCATTAGATTCATGGTCTGTATATCTTATATGTTGTGCACATATTAAATACCTTATATTTAATTCATCTGTGTTGGATTTAAAAAGGGAATGGTAATTTTATGTTACTGGCAACTCTGTGTTCCACCTC
Organism: Neoceratodus forsteri; assembly: GCA_016271365.2. Taxonomy (NCBI): domain Eukaryota; kingdom Metazoa; phylum Chordata; order Ceratodontiformes; family Ceratodontidae; genus Neoceratodus; species Neoceratodus forsteri. The sequence goes on along the minus strand of JADMNL010000025.1, from coordinate 227,964,581 downwards.
CAAGAGCATGTATCAAAGTACAGTTAGGGCACATCTATTACAGGAGCCTGTTGTGCTTGGAGTGAATAGGGTTCCTCTGTCCAAAGGACTTGTACTGAGTGAGTAAGTACCTAAAGGAGGATGAGAAGGGAACAGACCAGTGATAAATTTGCAACAGGCTGGCGGGAGCACTGGTGAAGTGTACTAAGCCAGTAGTCACCCAGGGACTCTGCGACATCTCTCAAATAACCAATTATGCTGATACAGGTGAGGAGTGTGCTCATCAGATTCCATACTGGGGGCCCAAACCTGCCACTGCTGAGCAACGGATGAATTGCTACTGCACATGAGTGTTCCACAGGGGAAAAGCAATTCTCTACAGAGTTTTTCTGTGGGAGAGACCCAGGTGCACATTGAAAGCTGAAGTGCAACTGGAGGAAGACTTAGGGATACATTTCACAGAGGCAGACTGGCATATGTGTTGGCATGCTGCCAACCAGACTTGCAAAGATTAAATAGTGAGGTTTATCCAACACGAGCGCCTCCATCTCTAGCATTACACCCTGGTGGCCCTCAGGAAGAGTTCCCTTGTGACATATGACCTCTCTGGAGATATAATGAACAGACTGCTGATGTAGTCTATTTCTTATGGATTTGTAATAAGATGCAGGGGTGCTGGGCAGGAATTCAGAAGTTTATTCAGAAGACTCCAGACGCAGCGTGCTCTTGAGCCATAGGTGTGTATTCTAGGGTTGGCTTATCCACTGCCCCTTGTGGAGACATAAAGAAACGTGGATGTGGCGGGCACATCTCATAGTTAAAAGTCTTCATCTCATAGTTACAAGACCAGATGAAGGCAGCAGAATCAATCATCTTTAAAGGAGCGGATCACTCGATTGGCAAAAGTGGTTACCAATAAAAGGTTAAGCAGTGACATGTCACAAACTTTGAATAACTTTTATGATGTCTGAGAGACCCTTTTGGCTTTACAATTGTGCAAGGCCCTAAAATTGCTTAAGTCCCCCCAGTGCTGGAAGATTAAAGCAGAAGGCATGCCCCCAGTGTGCACGTGCAAATATAGGTGCAACATTACTGTGTGCACTATTAAAAAGTAATGAGCCCTAGTTTTTGAAGTGTAGAGTACCAGAACGATGTTTCTTTGTGATGTTTATTTTTATTTTAGGGTGCAAGATGCCTTGGCTACCCACCCGACTAAGCAATGTTGGGTAGTGAGAGATGGTAAGTCTCAATTCTCTTTCCTCCTTTTCTTTTTAGACTGCACCACGTACATAATCAGAAATGTCAGTTTTAGTGTTTTAGATGGTTTAGAAGGAAGTTATCCTTAACAGTATAGATGTGTAGCCATGTTTGTGTTCCATGCAATCCTCATTTGCTCACTTGTGCATATATATCTGTACTTGTACCTTTGAATATGCAATAAAAAGTTGAACCATAAAAAACAAGCATTTGTCAATGTTGAATGTTTGCTTGCTGGTATTAGCATTGGAAATGCAGGAGTTAGAGAGATGCAGAATAGGAATGGCAGTGAAGTATTGAACTTCATGCCAACCCCACCTCCACCCTGCAGAGATGGACAGGCATTGGGGTATGCGTTTGGGTCATCGCCCATAACGTTCATGCCATTTCACTTCACCCTATCCTGCAGACACTGACACATGTTGAGGTGTGCCTTGGGGTGTTCGGCTTTACAGTCACCCCATTCCATAAGGACATACGCTGAAATGGGTGCAGTATAGGAGAATGGGGTGAACTCTGGGGCCGAAGAGTCCAAGGCACACCTCGATGCCTGTCACTGGCTGCAGGGTGGTTGGGTGGGGGTGGAATGGCATGAGCATTACAGTCAGCAATCCAAAGACACACCCCTGATGCCTGTCAGTCTGTACAGGGTGGGACGTTATGGTTAGATACCCTAACTCCCCAGGTGTTTGTTGGTATTTGCACTACAAATTTTCAACATGGCCTTTTTGAGACCCACACCTCATGAAAGCATTTGGGAGCCCTTCTCATGAACAGTGGCTATGTGATTTTGTTAATGAGTCCCGAACTTTGAGTTCCCACAGTGACCATGCCATTCTGTGCCAGATGTACGAAAACACAGTTCGTGCAGTATGTGAAGAATGACAGCTATACCACTCATAGGGAGGTGTGAAGAGATGCAATGTTGAAAATCTGTAGTAAAAATATTAAAAATACTCAAACTTCTGGGCTTACATGGAAACTGCACAAGCATGCGTGTAACACAGTCATTTAGTGGAATTTTTTCACCAGAATTTCAACATAGGTATTTTGAGACCTCTGCTCATGAACAGTGTCACTATGATTTTCCTAATCTGTCCTGAACATTGATTTCCCACAGTGACCACGCTATTCTGTGCCAAATGTGTAAATGCATATTTCGGGCAGGATATGAAAAATGACAGCTGTACTGTTCATAAGAAGGTGTGAAAAAATGCCAATGTTGAAAGTCTGGAGTGAAAATGTCACAAATGCACGAAATTACGAGGGTGCGTGGAAACTGTGCATCGCACACTCATAAAACAGTCATTTTATGGACTTTCATCACCAAATTTTCAACATATGCATTTTAGCACCTCTGCTCATGAACAGTGTCACTGTGATTTTCTTAATGTGTCCCAAACACTGATTTCCCACAGCGACTGCGCTATTCTGCGTCAGAAGTGCGAAAACACATTTTGGTCAGGATGTGAAAAATGACAGCTATACTGTTCATAAGAAGGTGTGGAAAAGTGACAATGTTAAAAATCTGGAGTGAAAAATATTACAAATTCACAAAGTTCTGACGTGTATGGAAACTGCTTACGCACACCCATAAAAGTAATTTTTGGATTTTTTCACCAAATTTGCAACATAGGCTTTTGGGAGCCCACCTCATGAAACTGGCACTGTCATTTCGAATCGGTCCCAAAAGGTGATTCGCGCAGTGACCATGAAATCACCTTTTGGGACCGAATAACACCATGACAGAGGCTGAATTCATGAGGAGGGGTCCCAATAACCCCATGTTGAAAATTTGGCGCCAAAATTCCCAAAAATGCTGAGATATGCACCAGAATTGAAAACCCCTATTTATGCCATCATACAGCTTATCAGCATTTCTTCGGTTTGCAGTCAGCTTTGAAGAGTGCAGATGTGTTCCCAGTCCACCGAAGATCGTTGCGCCAGGCTCCAGAGGTAAGTATGGGGTGAGGGATGATGTGGGGAGGTAGGGTACGTAGTGGGTGGATGCGGGTTGGGGGAGGGGACGGAGACCGGCATGGGACCGTTTCCTTTCTTTCATGGAGAAAAAAAAAAAAGATGTCACGGAAAGGTTTTTTTTTTTTCAGGCTTGCTTTCAGCACACTGGGGTGGGCTCCAAGTGTGCCATCTGCCTTTTTAAGGGTGGGGGGGGACTTAAGCCAATAAGGATTGGGCCCTGTCAGCAAAGAACAACTGTTTGGGGGGACATGATGCCATGGGGGATTGGCAACCCCTCGGCACACTACAAATGGGGAGGGCATACAGATAGGGGGATTGGCCACCCCCATCGGCTTTCATGGGGCTGTGAGGCAGCGGCAAGCCACCGCCATGTTTGCAAAAAAATGTTACACTAGGCAAGGTACTGCCCTGCAATGATGGGTCACTCCCTCATTGCAGTGGAATGGCTGATGCTGCAATGATGAGGCGGCCTCTCATTGCAGCGGAGAAATTGTTTCAACTTGGCAGCACTTTTGGAAACTAATGTCATCAGCACAGTGTGCCTGCATTGGTCCACCAGTGCCAAGCCCCCAAATGCAGTGCCACTGTTGGCTGCCACAGTACCACACCTCCACAACCCGCTTCTCTCCTAAGCTGCTGCATAATGTTTCTTACGCATGCACGCAAGTAAACATAAATAGTAATGAGCCCTGCCTATCTTATCCTGTCGCTGCAGATCTTACTTGATCTCTGACTCCCCCCCGTTGCTTCCCAACTAAAATTCCCTTGTGCCTTGTAGATATACAGTACCTATACATACACCCTCAGATGGATGCAATTAACTCATAAGATAGTCTAGCTGTTCATTGGAAAGGAACATTTTACAGACTGGATGCTGTTTGAAAGATGGCCCTGGCCACCAGGTCTGCCTGTTCCACAAGGCATCTGATATTACTCACCTCCTGGTCCTTGGGGAGGTCTCATACATTGGCATTGGTAATACTAATAATAATAAATGTGGTTTTCTATTTTGATGAACTTGCACATGTCTCTTTCTACTGTGTACTATTATGTATTTTTGGAAAAAAATCTGAACAAGCATATATGAGAGTGTCTGCTAACAATCTTTTTATTTTGCATAACCTGGGTCCAGTCCTCTTCAACATATTCATCACTGACATCACTGATGAACTGAAGGGGAAGGTTTGCCTGTTTGTAGATGATACAAAGCTCAGCAATAGGGTGGATACCCTAGAGGGAGCATTAGGTATGAAACCTGACCTGAGGAGACTGGAAGAATGGTCCAGAGATTGGCAGTTAAAATTTAACACCAAGAGCTGTCAAGTAATGCACCTGTGAAAGCGGAACCTAAGAAAACAAGTACATATTAGAAGGGCATCAACTAAAGGGGTCAAAGATGAAATGGGATCTGGGCGTGATCATTACCAATGACATAAAGGTAAGAAAACAATGTGAAAAAGCAGAGCAGAAGGCAACTCTGGCAGCCTTGCAGGAGCAAGCTTCATTGACCTCTCCAAGGCCTTTGACACTGTCTGTCATCCCCTTCTACTCAACTCTCTTCACCAACTTGGCTTCTCTGGCAGTCCCATTTCCTGGTTCACTAGCTACCTCTCTGCTAGATCCCAGTGTGTCAAGATCAGTGGCTCCCTCTTCAGCACACTTCCCATTCACTCTGGCATCCCTCAGGGCTCCATCCTGGGTCCAGTACTTTTTAGTCTCTACCTCAACACCCTTCCCAGCTCATGTACCAGTAAAATGCTTCTCTATGCAGACAATGCAGTCCTCATTGCCTCACATCCCGATCCCACCTCCCTTCAATTATTCCTCCAGCAAGCTTACAACCAAGCAGAAAGGTGGTTCAGTGACCACAGATTGGTCATTAACCTAAAGAAAATCAAATCAATGCTCTTCTCCCACCACCAAAATAAAGCTAAAACTACCCCCCTGTTGATTATCCCAGCACTCTGCACCCGCTAGAACAAGTGACCACATACAAGTACCTAGGCATCACATTCGATACTGCCCTCTCCTTCCACGCCCACATTAATGCCGTGTCAGCCACCATAAACACTCGGATTGGCCTGCTATACTGGCACAGGGACTGCCTGCCTCAGGTTGCCCTCAGGCTGTCCATCACCTCCTCTGTCTTGTCCATCATGGACTATGGCTTGCCCATCTATGCCACAGCTGACAACACTGCCCTCTCCAAAATCCAACTCTCCATCAAAAAAGACTGTAGGCTCCTGACTGGTGCCCCCAACCACACTCACACCTGCCTTCTCTATACTACCACCAATCTGCTCAACTTTGAGGAGCGACTGCTCTACCAGACCTGCCATCTCAGTAAGAAATCACTGCTAGGACTCTCCCCTCGGGGGTCTCCACCTCCCTACAGCAGTCATCATTGTCCCTCACCACCCATAGCTCTGTTAAGGCCACTTTCCAGTTGCCCAGAACCGAGACCTCTCTTGCCCAGAGATCCTTCATATACTGAGCCCCCACCTGGTTCAACTCCCTTCCTAGCTGCATCTCCAACTTGCCAAAAATTGGCTCCTTCAAAACAGCCCTTCAGAACCATATCTTTAATACCCGCTGTTGTAGGTGCAACTAACCCCCTGTTGTAACCTGTGGTACCCATCCGCCTTACCCCCTGGCTCGACAACGTCCACTGGACAGCTTCTCCCTCCCCCTGACCCACTGGTTCCCTACTAGGTCCAAATAGGGATGTAACCCGCTGTCTTCTTTGAGGACCTACTATATCCATTATTGTAACTCACAGTTTTGTAACATTATGTAACCTAAGTAACATACAAACTACTATATTATGTAACCTAAGTGTATCTATGTTAAATGTTCCTTTTACTGCACCTGTAATGTTATCCTCTGTTTTAATCTGCACTGCAATAACTGCCTTGATGTCTGCCCTCCCTGCGACGAGATGCCTTTGTAAATGAGTCTCTGACTCAAAGGTTGTAAACCCAATTTATAATTAACAAAGAACAAAGAATGAATATCCTTGGATGCATAGGAAGGGGTATTATGAGCAGAAATCAGGAAGTTATCATGTTCCTCTAGAGATCCTTGGTGAGGCCACACCTTCAGTACTGTATCGAGTTCTGGAGGCCTCACCTAAAAAAGGACATCGACCATCTGGAGACAGTACAGAGAAAGGCCACAAAGATGGTGCAGGGGCTGCATCATGAGCCATACAAGACAAGACTCAAAGAGTTGAATTTATTCTCTTTGGAACAGAGAAGAAACAGGGGGGGACATGATAGAAACATTTAAGTACTTTAATTGTTTAATTAGTATTTCGAAAAGACCTTTGAGCATGAGCTCTTTTACAAAGGTTCACGTCAGGGTGGATAATAAGACAATACACATATTCAGTGGTTACAGAGGCCTGATCATTAGGCATTAAAGAATCATTACATGACAATTAGATGAATAGGAGAAAAAAAACTGAGCAGTTGTAATTGAATACTAAGCTACTTCTAATCAGTTGCCCTAGGTAGCACACCCCTGGAAACCTCCAAATCCGTTGATAGACTATGGCAGAGTAACTGCATAGGGTTTAATGCTATCCCAGATGGTGAGAGGCTGGGTGACAGTGAAACAAGGGGGAACTGGGTTTGAAACCAACCGCAGAGAGCGAGAAGTGGGGGGAAAGTGAAATGGGGTGGGGGGACTGTGATAGGGGGGAGCAGCTCCAGAGGGCTTTGTCGAGTATGTCAAGGGAATTACTGTAACACAACTCAGAAGGAAAATTTCTTCCAGGAAAACAGGGTGGCACGTACAAGAGGGCACAACTTGTGTCTAGTGGGAGGCAAGTTTAAAAGCAACTCTAGAAAGTACTTTTTTCACCAAGAGAGTGACAGACCCATGGAACAGCCTGCTACCAGAAGTGGTGGCAACAAAGACAGTAAGGGAATTCAAACTCGCTTGGGACAGGCAATGTCGACAACTTAGGAAAAAAATATAACGGGGGGGTAACCACCTTGGGCAGACTAGATGGACCACACTGTCCCCCTCTGCTGATACTTTTCTTATGTTCTTATGTTCTCATAACCTGCGGGGAACCTGTCTCTTTCTCTGTCTCTGTGTGCTGCTGCAACCTGACTGGCTGTTTGCAGTTACACTTTCTCTCACTCCCTCCACATGATGCCCATTCTTTTGATTAGCTGTGGCTGGGTGGGAGAAGGTGTGGAGGGGATAGAGGTCATTGCTGTGGGTGCATGATTTCCCACTTTAGAGGGGAATTTACATAATTTCTGGCCCAGGATCAAACTGAACCACCAAAAGGTCACATTCTGTTCACCATGGTTGGACCTGGCAAAACTGGGCTAGTCAAAATCTTAGATCCAGCCTACTGCCCCCCTCTACTCCTGAGGAAGACCAACTGTAAAATATGAAGCTCATAGTTTAGGCCTTGTGAAAGAGGGAAAATGGGCCTTGTGGCAGATGTGGTACTGACCTTAAGGCAGTACCTGGAATCTTACTTGTAGTTCTGCTGTGAGCAATTAGTTGTCTTTGTAGTTTCCTGTTATGTGCAGGCCAATGCCCCTTAACCTTTTGTCTCTGAGTAGTACAGTATCTTATATTTCCTCAGTCTGAGCAAAGGTGGCATCTTGTTAACATCTCCCTGACTCTGTATCAGTCTGTCCTTCATCGCAAGAATATTACTGTGGTAACAAGGTAAAAGAAAGAATCTGCAGGTGCAGTATACTTCCAACTTGTTGGTAAGCCTTTTCTGGTTTTATTTATTAAAGGAAAAATATAGTTCATCTGGTCTTCTCTAGATGAGAATACACTCAGCCTGTCGGCATCGCCAAGAGCTGCCTTCCCTTCCTGTGGCTCACTGCAACTGCTGGGGATACACAACAAATAAGACAAAAAAGAAAGAAAGAAAAAGCTTAAAAGTCAGTTTTGCTTACTGCAGAAACATAGAAACATAGAAGTTGACGGCAGATAAGGACCATATGGCCCACCCAATCTACCCGTTTCACCTGCTGCTGCTGTTTTCAGTACAAAGCAGCTGGAACTGGACTTGTAATTTGTGAGGTACGTGTAGATCAATGGGCCATATATGCTCATATGGACCCCCTCCTACCACCACATGTCCCTCCAGCAGTGTCAGTAGCAAACCTTTTTCTAGAACAAGAGGATGACGAGTATTTTGCTCCTGAGCAGGCTCATGTGCCCTCATCAGTTTCAGCAGTCAATGTTTCAAAGTACCTGTTGCACCTATAGCTTCTGCCCCAGGCTGGTCATATCAGATGACGTAGAGCATAGCACCACAAAGACTTTATTTGTGAACAAATCAGTCAGGGTGCCACTGAACGGCATTCTGGTTAGGTAGAGCAAGTGTTAACCAAATGGACAAAATAATCCCTAGAACTTGTTGGGGTGTAAACAGCCCACTTCTGCCCTGAAGGTAGGGTATGATAGTTTTGCCTAAGGGGAAGGAGTGTCGTAGATGTAGTACTGACCTTAAGAAAGTACCTGGAAGCCATCTTACATTTAGTTCTGTAGTGAGCAGTTAGTAGTCTTTGTTGTTTCCTGTTATGCTCAGTCCAAAGCCCTTTAACCTTCCTTTTTTTTTTTCCTCAATCTGAGCAAAGGCAGCGGTCTGCTAACATCTCCCTGAGTCTGTGCCAGTCTGTTCTTCATTGTGTAACCCAGCTGTCAGAATAGGGGTTACCAGGATCTGAACAATCTATGTTGTCTTATTGTGTTACACTGGGGCCAGCAGTGCTACTAAATTGGGCAAAAAACTGACCCTACATTTTTTCCACTATATAAGAGTCCAGGCATCTCCAGTTTTCATTGGTGGTAAAATCTGGTAGTTCCACCAACATTTGAGCATTTTATTTATTTATTTTCTCAAGAAAAAGAGATGGCAACCACATTTGGCTTGGAAATAGCATTGTAGACCTGGCAAGGGTTAGGCTTGAGAAAACAGAGAAAACTCATGGTGTGCAGCATACAGTAGGAGATACCTAGAAAGGTAGATTTGACAGGTATGCTAATATTTTTATTAACTGAAGCTGAAACTAGCTTTTTGGAAAATGTTTTTCATTGCACTGCTGCTTTAATGTGATATGATTAAAGTGCACTAATAGGGTTCATCCTAACCCTGCCTGTCAAGGTTTGAAGTGTTAACATCCTGTTTTGCAATGCATTTTTCACTTTGTGACAGTAAGTCTAGGTGCCAGCATTGTACCTGCAATTGTCCATTTGTTGAGAGGGTTCCTGGGCAGTGTTTTCCCACTCATTAGGGACATATAAATAGTGGCTCTGGGCTGCCAAACAGCAGTTCCTGAACTTGCATCCCAGCCCGGGGTGCAACTGTGCATCTGTCCCAGCATTAGCACCTACAGGTGTGATTCTCTGGCTGCAACTGGCCTAGGGGCCCAGTGAACCCAGGAATGGTGGCAGGCTTCCTGGGCCCAGGTGGCACTGGCTTGCTCCGGTGCACATCTCTGGAGGCTTAGGCTCTGATTGGGGCCTAAAGGTCTGAACCCCAGGGGTGAGAAACTGACCCGGTCCATTGGTAAGCCACTGTCACTGCGACAGTGTTAGGCCCTGACTTTGACTCCCATGGAGATGTGAGGATCTGGATAAGCCAATCAAGGAAGCCTGTACCTTTTTGTGTTGAGCATGTGTGTTCGGAAGGGTGCATCCCTTCATTTGCTCTCTGCCAGAGACACCTTTCACTGTTTGTGTGCCATGCAGGGCCAGGTGCAATCCAATCACTCTCATCAGGTAGGGGCACCACCTGTAACTACTTAGACCCCTAAGTTTTCACCCTTAAGTAAATGAGGAGTGTGGCAATGGATGGAACTGGACCTGTAACTTATAGGGTATGTGCAGTGCTGGAGGGAACTGTGATATATTTGTAATTTGCTTCCTTATTTCCTTGTAACCTCCTGGGTCGCACCTGAAAATAGGCATCTGTTTTTGTCTAGTGTACTTACCTGCTTAACAAAAGCTAAATTAATAAATAAATACATAAATACTGTATGCTTAAAGTCATATTCTGCAGCTAATGAGAATCAACACCATGACTGGCTGGGCTGACACATTTATAGTAACTGTGATTATTCCTGAATTATGACTCTGATGCTGATTTGAACTGGACCAAAACCAGGAGCTGCAGCTGTAGACTACTTACTACCTCATGCCGTGTGTGCACCAGCCTGAAAATAAATTGTTGGGATTATGCAAAAGAAGTGTATGCCTAAATTGTCATGCCCTACATCGTGAGTTGGACTGGCTCACTGGGTACCTGGAAATATCCAGGTGAGCCCCTCTCTGCTGGGTTCCTGTCCACCTTCTAAACTCTGAAAATCTTTGAATTTGTCGTGTATCTTCTAAATAAATAAAGTATTTTGGACACTGCAGGTAAATGTAAGAGGCAAACACAGAGCTAGTGAATCAAATGTAAGTGCAATCCTGATATTTGAGTCACCTTGGGCCCTCCCCTATTAATTTTCCAGGTGGGCCCCTGTATCTACTTCCAGATGGGCCACCAGTACCCCAGTCCAACCCTGAAAGTAATTTCCTGCAAGGATATTGTTTAATGCAATTGCAACAGCCAATGCAACAGGAATAAAGTTATTGGTTTTATGGTTTAATGACTTAAAAGGAAACACTGGTTAGCTGTCAAATTGCAGCACCTGCTGCATAAATACACGATTAGGGATTCTATCAATAAAACAAAAATGTTATGTGCCTTTTAGATGATTTATGTGCTAGCAAAAGGAATGCACCCACCCAGTGGCGGAGGAAGAGAAAGATGGGCCCCAGTGCATGTTGTCATTTTGGGCCCCCCACAGCACCCCCTGCCCCCTCCGACAACACCCCCTGCCCCAGCACGCCCCCACCATCGATTTATTTGTAGGCTACTTCAGAGTTCAGGCTGCAGCAGTGGCAACCATGGAGGGAGAGGTGCAGGACATGAGGAGGATAAGGTCAAGAGGTTTGATTCTGCTGCTGTGCATCTGCTGAGTCTTACTGCGGAGGAGAGACACTGTAGATGCTGGACACAAAGAGAAAAAAGTCACAGAGGAGTCACACCGGAGATTGTCAACAGTCCTCATCTTTGTCTGGGGTGCTGTTGATTATTCTCTGTTCCTAACTGTATGTTTTGGTTCTCAGAAATGCCAATAAAAAACAGGCTTATAAGAAATTTTGTAGCCATGCTACCCTTCTGCTTCTCAATAACAATCGCAAAGTAACAGTTTCTACCAACAAACACAAGTCAGTTACCACTACAAATTCAACACATTTTCTTCATTTTTATGTTTGCTTGCATACATGTGCAAGAAACAGTGCCATCATCCGAGTTTTCAGAGGTGTGGCAGCTGTCTTCCAATTCAGTCAGTGTGTTTTCAGGCGTGGCCGCAGTTCTCCAATGAATGCTGCAGCTATCTATGACAGCAGTTGAAAATGCAGTGCCATACAGTTGAAAGGGAGAGCTATGCTTCAGTGAGCAGCGATAAGATGTGCGTGCTCGTACACGCTCCACCTACATACGCATTTGCCTGGGTACCATTCCCCCACGCACACACTGTATAGCCGACGGGGTGCCTAATCCCTCATCGTGGCTGTGCTGCGCCCCACAAAAGAGTTCCAGATGCACTGGGAGCCCACCCAGCATGGCAACAGATCTATGGCTGACAGGGTGCCCAATCCCCATCGGCTCCACGGCCCCCCAAAACAGCTCTCCAGCTGCCACGCTGGGAGCCCACTCCAGCGTGGCAAGCGCCCCAGCTGTCTAAGTTCAAAAAAAACCTGAAAGAAAAACCTTGCTTCGCTGACTGTCCTGACCCAATCTCCCCCACCTGCGCCCACCCCTGCGCACTCTGCCTCCCCACACCCCTCCTCACCCCATACTTACTCTCCTGGCCGGCGCGACGACTCGTGACCAGGAACATGTCTGCACTCTTCAAAGCCGACCATGAGCTGGAGGAAATGCCCGGTAGCTGTATAATGCAATAAATAGTTTTTTCAATTTTAGTACATATCTGGCATTTTGAAATTTTTCACAACATTTTCAACATGGGGTTTTTGGGAGACCACCTCATGAATTCTGTCACTTTCATAGCGTTAATTGGCCCTGAAAGGTGATTTCGTGGTCACTGCGTGGAACCACCTTTCGGGACAGATTTACAAAATGACAATGTCACAGTTCATAAGGTAGGCCCCCAAAAACCATATGTTGAAAATTTGGTGAAACAACTCCCAAAAATGACTGTTTTACGAGCATGCGTTCCGCTATTCCTATGCACGCTCATAAATTCATGAATTTTCAATATGTTCACTCCAGATTTTCAATATTGCCATTTTACCATACCTCCTTATGAGCAGTACAGCTGTCATTTCTCACATCTGACCCAAAATGTGTTTCCACGCATGTAGCGCACAATGGCACAGTTGGTGTGCAAAATCAATGTTCAGAACAGATTAAGAAAATCACAGTGACACTGTTCATGAGCAGAGGTGTTAAAATGGCTATGTTAAAAATTTGGTGAAAAAATTCCCAAAAATGATTGTTTTACGAGCATGCGTTGCACTGTTCCTACGCACGCTTGTAAGTTCACGAATGTTCAATATTTTCACTCCAGATTTTCAACATTGCCATTTTACCACACCTCCTTATGAACAGTACAGCTGTCATTTTCACATCTTGGCCAAAATGTGTTTCCGCCCATGTTGTGTACAATGGCGCAGTCGGTGTGCAAAATCAATGTTCGGGACAAATTAAGAAAATCACAGTGACACTGTTCATGAGCAGAGGTGTTAAAATAGTTATGTTAAAAATCTGGTGAAATACGTCCATAAAATGACTGTGTTAACAGCGACCATTGCACAGTTTCCATGCACCCTCGTAACTTCATGGATTTCTAATATTTTCAGTCCAGATTTTCACCACTGGCTTTTTTCCACACTTCCTTATGAACAGTACAGCTGTCATTTTTCACACCATGGCTGAAATGTGTTTAAGCACTTCCAGCGCAGAAATGCGTGGTCGCTGTGGGAAATCACTGTTCGGGACAGATAAAGAAAATCACAGTGACACTTCATGAATGGAGGTTACAAAATCCCTGTGTTGACAATCTGCTGTAAAAAATCCCCAAACTAATTGCATTACGGGTGTGTGTTGCGCATGTTCTACGCACGCTCGTGACTTCACCAGTTTTTTTAACATTTTCACTGCAGAATTTCAACATTGCCATTTTTTGCACCTCCCCATGAACAGTACAGCTGTCATTTTTCACATCCTGTTCGAAATGTGTTTTCGGATCTGTGGTGCCAAATGGCGTAGTTGTTGTGCAAAATCAGCTTTCAGCTAACAAACTGATATTGCCACTGTTCATAAGGTGGGGTTACAAAAAACCCATGTTGAAAATTTGGAGTGAAAATGCCAACGAACGCCTGAGGCATTAGGGTTTCTGACCATAACGCCCCAGCCTGTAGAGATTGAGAGGCATCAGGGTGTGACTTGGGATTCTCGCCTGTAATGCTCATACCATTCCACACCCTGCAGCCAGTGAGAGACATCGAGGTGTGCCTTAGACCCTTCGGCCCCAAAGTTCACCCCCTCTCTCCTATACAGGACCCATCTCACCATATTTCTTGATGGAATTGGGTGAGCATAAGGGCCAAAGACCCCAAGGCACATCGTGACACTTGTCAGTGTCTGCAGGGTAGAGTGTGGTGAAACGGTGTGGCCGTTATGCCTGATGACCCAAAGGCACACCCCAATGCCTGTCAGCCTCTGCAGGGTGGTGGTGGGGTTGGCTTCAATTCAATACTTCACTGCCATTCCTTTTATGCAGCTCTCTAACTCCTACGCTACTAATGCCAATGCTAGCAAGCAAACATTCAGCATTGACAAATGCTTGTTTTAGTACTTATTATAAATTATACCCCCAGTCCATTACCTTCTTCCCCAAGCCAGCTAAGTCAGAACCAACAACAGTCAAACTAGTCTTAAGTGCGCCAAAACACTGGTCCACCACCCATTATCTGATTAAAAAAACTTTCACAGACACATTTAAGCTGGGTCTCTCACTGACGAAAATCCTTAGAGGTGTAACTTTGTTCACACTTAGGCCATTATTGGCATGGCCACAACAGCACTTCAGAATCATTACTATCCTACCTCAGGAGGCTCAAATAAGAATCAGGCACCGCCACCACTCCAAGGCTGACCGTCACCGACCTCGCAATCCTTAGTTTGACTGACTCATGGATGACTGCTTGAAGGATCGGAATGTGTCGCTACGCAGAAGACTGACCAAGACTAGCTGAATCACGATGGCGACCCGGTAGGCTTTGGCTGGCGTGAAGAGACCTACTCCCAGACAGTGCGTCACTCTCGAGTCAGGCTGTGCATACCTTTCATCACTGGCTGGTCCAGTCCCACTATCTGCCATGGACTGAAGTACAGATGCCTGTCACGCCTCAACTAGTTTCTGTTGAAGACTGCTCCACTGATGAGTGCTCACCTATTAAAGTGACAGTACTGCATACATTAAAAAACAAAAAAATGGACCATTCCAAGTGACCAAGAGGAACTCTGGTAAATCCCTCCCACCCTGCATGCTGGGCCCCTCTAAGTGCATTGGCCCCTGTGTGACTGCACCAGCTGCACTGGCTATTCCTCCACCACTGCACCCACCGCCATGTCTGGTGACTCACCCACAGCCATCTCAAGCTCATCAAGCAGTTTCTGGCACACAGGCTATGCTAATGGTATACAGTGATATGAGCAAGTATCATTGAGTGCTCAATATGAGTGACTCAGTAATACCACTCATAGTTCCAGCATCTGGTGAAAGAGATTGCTATATCCTGTTGAGCGAGTGTAGCAGGGAGCTACACTCGCTACAGCAGGATATGGGATGTTGTTTGGCCAAGCTCTACTGAGCTGGCTATTTAGCATAATGGTGTGAGCAACCACCCCTGAAGCCAGCAGACCCAGGTTCAGGTCTGGTGCTAGGAATCAATATTTTTTTTGTTCCTATCCCCTAAGTCTGTGCCTCCCATGGAGTTGATTATATTTAGTTTGGAGGGTGTGTCGTGCTCGTCCCCTGAAAAGGGGGGTGCAGAGGGCATAGCCCCCTGCATAAAAATACATATTGTGGCTGTTTTTGTAATGGAGTAAGCAACCATCGCTATTTGCGACGGCCGCTATAATGTTAGTCACCCTTTTGATGTCGGGCGGTTTTTATGTTGGTCTTTGTGGCTCGTGAGAAAAAGTACTCACCCTTATCACATAAAACCATGCTAATGAGGGCTACATAGTTATGGCAGAGCTAGTAGTCCTCATTAGCACAACCCACTCTCTGGAAGCCGCTTGGTGAGCAACAGATGGTTGCGGGTGAGTTGGCCAATATGATGTTCGGCATGTTTCTATTACTGTTACATAAAAGGTGTATTCCTTTTATTGTAACATAAAACATTTAAAAGGTATTTAACATTTTTATTTTAATGATAAAATCCCTAATTGGGCATTCTGCAGCAAGTGTTGTACTTTGCTGGCTAACCAGTGTGCCTTTAAAAATCTACTTCAAGTTGACATTTGAGGATAGTGATGTGTGCAGAGTAAAGTGAAAGCAAAATCTAATTTTTTAACCAACAAAGGTGACTCTGTTTACCCTTAAGGTCAAAGGGATGGTGAAGAATGTAACGAAGAAAAGATGGTCACCAACA
The DNA here is from genome assembly GCA_016271365.2 of Neoceratodus forsteri. Taxonomy (NCBI): domain Eukaryota; kingdom Metazoa; phylum Chordata; order Ceratodontiformes; family Ceratodontidae; genus Neoceratodus; species Neoceratodus forsteri. The sequence goes on along the minus strand of JADMNL010000025.1, from coordinate 227,948,642 downwards.
TGAAGCTGGATCAGGAGAAACTGAATCTGGCACCCAGGCAGTGCTGATGGTTTAGGCGGCGGGGTTGCCATGGGTCCACATCCATGCAGCCTGGAGGCTGCAGAATTAAGACGATAGGCATTTCTTCCCAAAGGGGCAATATCAGTGTTGCTGAAGCAGGGACAGTTTGTGAGCAGGGACTTTATTGCTGCACCAAAGTGGGCCATGCCTCCTGGTGTGTGTGTGTTCAAGTGCTAAACCTGAGAATTGTATAGTGCATAGGGGGGCTGTCAGTGAGACTGCGCCATACAATATCCCTAGACACAGAAGTTGCCTTGAAGTTGTTGTTTACAATCACATGAATATTACAGGCCTAAAGCCATGTTTTCCTGTCACAGTTGTCACCCTGTTTTACACTGCCTAATGAATATCTTGCAAGTGCAACTGCAGAACAGAATGCCTGCTGCCAAATGAGATCCTCTCAACAGGAAGATCACTGTGGAGGCCCTGGGTTCAACACTAAGCTATGCTAGTTTCTCCCACACATGGCTCTGTTTAGGTGCTGCTGGACATCCATCCCCAATATTTGGAAGCCCAAGGAAGCTCTTAGCAATGCACCCCCTCAAACTCCTGGCAGGGGGTTAGGTGGAGGTAGGGCACTCATTTGTACAAGCAGGCACGTTTGGGAACAGGCTTAGCCGTAGTGGGAACAGATCTACTCCAGACCAGTTGATATGAAAAAGGGCATTCACCAGCTGGTAAACCTGCTACGCCACACAATTAGAACATCAAGAATCAGTATTATCTTTATTTGTACAGCCCAAGGTTTCGCAAATGGAGAGCCCAGACTCCCAGGGGAAGCACAAGGAAGTCTGAAAAAGTACTATATTTGCATTTTGAGATTTGGATATTTTGTGTGAAGAGATGAGGCAAATTGAAAGAGGATGACAGTAGGTGAATTTGTGTATTTATTTACAAATCAGTGACCTGGAAAGGCAAACTGAGCCAAGGCTCATTTCAGGTGTACCTGGGGAATGGCAGGGAATCAATACAATTCAGAAAGTAACTGCAAACCAGTCAAGGAATACAAACTGAACAATAGTGCAAACAAATAGGAACACCAAACAAATAATGTGGGCTATGCTCAAAAAATGTAATTGCCTACCTGGCATGTATTTGTGGCATTTAGGCAACCCTAAGTTTGAAAGCCATGCACTGGTGTCCCGCAGACCCCAGCAGAATATACTAAAGGGGCATGCACCCCATCTGTGCTTGATTTCCTAGCTGTTCATGCTGCTATGCATGTGGACTGTCTGGGGGTGTGTCCAGGCTGTGTGCCCCCACTCCTCATCATTCACAAAGGTGCAGAGTGCTGGGCGAAGGGGGCACAGGATATGGCGGCAGGCACTCTGCCATATCCATTGTGTGCTCCCCATATAATACACCCATCGGCCCTGCCTGGACCTAACCCCCCATCATGCTGCCCCAGCCTTCTGGTGAGGAAGAGAGTACTGGAGCAGCCATTCAGGCACTCATCTGACAATTTTAAAGTTACAGACGTGTACCATGCCACAATCCTCTGCTCTGTGAGGAGGAGGAGGAGGAGGAAAAGATCCACTACCCGATCAGGACAGGCAACCGATTGGATGCCCACCAATGTCCACTGATTCACCCCCTGACACCATTGCACTGGGTGGGGCGGTCACAGACAGGCACCCTGTGGTGGCCAGCTGTAGTGAATACCATGCCCCATGCACCTGCCCTCAAGTGCGGAGACACATGGGCAGGGTACATCCCTTTTGCCTGTATCTGTCTTGGAATAGTTCATAGCCCCAGTAGAAAGGAAACAACTGACCAATCAATGGGTGGCAGAACAGCCCAAATACATGGGTTAAGCAGAGAGGTACCGTACTAAGAGCAAGAGCAGGAGGTAGCAAAAGGGTCCTAGAGAAGTTGCTTAAGAGCAGAGTAAGAGGGGGAGAGGCAGAGATGAGTAGGAAGGTTATTCCAGATAGTGGGGAAACAGATAGATAATGCAGTCTGACCCATGAAGTTATTGCAACAAGGGATAACAATGGTTTGAGGGTCAAAATAGTGGAACAAGTAGGCTAGCCTAGGGAGAGGGGGTTATGTGGAGGGGGGTTACAATAAGCTGAATAAAATGAGAGCCAACCACTCAAAGGAGTTTCACTTTATTTCTGATGTACTGGTCAAAGTATCTGGGGGAGGCTCAAGATATTTTCCATGGCTTGGGGAGGCACACTGTGACAAAGTCTGAGAACTAATGGTATGGTATCTTTCATATAAAATATATCCCAAAATGTTTTGCATGATTAATAAAATGGAAAAACAATCCAAGATTGTTGGAGTATACAGCTGCAGCAGTACAAGTTTACAGCATGGGGTCATAATGTCGCAAGACATTATGCTGCATGCAAAAAGCGTGCTGCCAATACAGCGCAATTTTTTGCATGCAGCATAAGTCCTTATTGTTTTGTTGGAGCTCCACCCCCACACCTCCCATTATGGGGGGATGTGCCCCCTAATCCCTCCAATAAGGATTCTCAACTCTGGGGCTGGGGTAATATTGAAATCACACAAAGTGTGAAAAATAAAAAAAAATTCTCTTGTGCCTGGGACCAGGAATCAAACCCAGTCCCAAACACAATGTCTGCATTCCTTGTTGTTAGTGGCTCACTCCATCGAGCCACGGCAGCTGCTCGGTAGAACCCCATCCCAGCAGAGGTCTTATCCTCTGCCTGGGACATTGAGAGGGTGCAATACTGTGCACAGCAGCATTTGCGTTATTGCACCTTCTCATTTACATGTACAGCGCTATTTTGGTTTAGCACTTGTGTCATACGCTCTTAAGCATATGACATATTGACCCGGTACGCAAGTTTACATTATGCTGCACAAACTGATCTTCCAGTATTCAGCAATATTTTGTAAAATATGATATTTAGACACAATTCTGCTTATAGCTAATTAAAATTGTCTGTATGTGGTTCCCTCTGAGGACATTTACAATAAAACAAAATCTTTGTATTTCAGGCTTCATCTCTCCTTCCTGCCTTTCCCTATACTGACATCATAATTTGTATGACATCACAGTTGGGATTTGGTTAAATGCAGGCCGCTGGACCAGACCCAAAATGCTGAAAAATGGATTGTCTGGTCCTGCTGCATCAGCCAGACTGGAGCAACTTGTACAGTCCCACTATTTGGGCTGGTCCAGTCTGTCCGTTTTTTACTGTTCTGGTCCATCCATTCCAGCTGGTCCAGATTTAATCTAGGATAAGGGTATAGGTGAAATTCTGACCACTGGACTGGATCTTTTACCATTCTGGTCTTGTCTGAGTCCAGCTATCCAGACTTCAGCCATACCCTCACCCTAGATGAAATCCAGACCAGCAGGATAGGATGGACCAAATGGTAAAAACCAGACCAATTGGAATGGCCAGAACAGCTGGACTGCACAAGTTGCACTGCATCTGGCTTATCTGACTGGACTCAGCTGGTCCAGTTTTTACTGTTTTGGATCTGGTCAGGTGGTTTGGATTTTACCCATACCCTTACAATCTGTAGCTGTGGGAGTTATTGCATGTAACTAGAAGAGGGTTATGACCTTGGTGAAAAGATGAGATGAAATCTGAAACACAGGGATCCTGTGTTAATGCAAATATTCTCAGTAATAGAATGGGGGTGATATAGAAAATATGAGACCTAAAAGTGGAATACTGTTTAAGTATCATGTTTCAAAAAAGTACCCCATAAGAATGGAGAATGGCTTGTAACAGGAGACCCTCCCATTATCCTAGGTCTCATCTTTCTCAATTTTGGGAATTAAAAAGATGCTTCAGAGCAAGCCATGAACACTGAAGAAAACCTAACAGTTCATTTAATGCAGAGAAGAAATTTAAAAAAAACTCTTCACCTCAGTCCCTCTGCTCCTCACAGCGGGGGTGGGGATGAGCAACAAGACTGACGTACAGCAACTGACAGGAAGAAAGATCAAGAAAGAGAGACAGGAAGAGAGGATGTGAAGAGAAAAATGCTACTTCTAAACTCTCCAAAACCAAGGAGAGAAATGAGGAATTCATCCAATTTTTAAGGGCGTTCTCTTTGTTGTGAACAGAGGAATTTGCAGTTGTTTCCTAATAGAAAGTTGGTGACTTTTATTTTGGCTGGGTTTCACTTCTGCGAGACCTTGTGGCTTGTTTATGAAAGTACCTGGTCCCCGCCTGAGGCTGTCAGCAAAGGTCGATCTTACTCCCTGGCACCTTTTGTCTTTTATTAGAAAAAGCTGCTAGATCTCTTGGATTGAGGGTTCAGTCTGAAGAGAACTCCATCCTCAGGTACTCTTTTTGCATATGGAACTAAACGGATGATTTTGTAACTGGAGTTCAAGACCCCCCCATCCCACCAAGTGGAGTAAAGCAGGCTGCTAGGAGGTGGTTTGAAAGGCTTAACAAAATTCGGCACAGAGATAAGGTAAGCTTTAAAGTAATCCTCAGTTAATACAGCTTTGTTTCATTTATTTATTTAGTTTTTGTTGACTGGGAAAAGAGGACTAGGCAATGTTTTGCCTATTTTCAACCTCGTCGGGGGGGGGGGGGACAGGTACAGATGGAAGCCAACTGAAATTGAACCAGATGTGTTGGTGATATTTTTAGTGAATTATTTTTTATTGTTTTATATAATGCTATTAAATGTGTTTGCTTTTTCAGCTATATGAACAATATCTTTCGAAATCTCCCACCCAAACTTGGCAAATAATTAAAAAAAAGTTAATTCTGATATAGGTTTCCTTGAGAAGGTGGATCCCCTCCCCCATTCTGGGCAGCAATGATTGGGGTGTCATGTAGGGCTTGCAGCTAAGACCCCCTCTGATGTCCACTGCAACCTCTATGAACCCTGAACACATGGTTTCTGCATGATTTCTTTATATGTGCTTTAGTGGGTGGGGAGCTTTGCAAACCCCTTCATTCTGCTGAATGTGGGTGTTGCAGTCCCTATGATTCTGGTGAACTGAGACCAATGGACAATGAGATCCCATTCACAGATAAATAAAGACTAAACTTGAAAGAGACACCTCCCACCACCTCACCCTCACAAGTGGGGAAATTTGGGTCGTGCTTAACAATAGAAGCAGCAGTGTGATCTGACAGGTAGAACACAGGTTTCGACACCATGTTCTAATAATAATAATAATCTTTATATTATGCTTTACAGCAATTTCAATGCACTTTACAGGAACTAAATCAGTGAAAATCACACTTTCAGTATAGAAGTGCAATATGCTAAACCGTACAAAATTTTTTTAACTGTGCTTTTAAAAATAGCAATACACCGGTAACTGCACAGGACCGTAAATCAACAGGAAGTTGGTTCTAAAGCTGAGGAGCATACGTTGAATAGGCCCGGTTGCCATAAGTGGCCAATCTGGTCAGAAGAATGGCCAGAAGGTGTGAATCTAAGGAGCGCAGATTATGGCCATGAGCATGATTGTGTAGAAGGGAGCAAACATGAGGGAGAGCCAAGCCATGAATGCATTTGAAGACTATCAAAAGAATGTTAAAATGAATGCATTGTTGGACAGGTAGTCAATGAAGGTCAGCAACATCGGGTGTAATGTGCTCTCATTTCTTAATGCCAGTGGGTAGCTGAGCAGCAGCATTTTGAGCAAGTTGAAGACACTGGATTTTGTTGGAAGGTAGAGCAGCCAGGAGGGAGCTGCAATAGTCTCTCCGGTAAAAAACAAATGAATGAACAAACATGGCAGTGATCTCTTGATTCAAGTAGGAGCAAATTTTAGCAATGTTACAGGGGTTGATAAAAATGCAGTTTTGACAGTGCTGTTGATGTGATTGTCCATTAGCAGAGTCAGGTTAATTCAGACTCCAAGCTTACAGAGATGTAGACTGGGTTTGATCACAGAGGAGCCATGATTTAGAATGGAATGACTCAATAATTTACACAGTGCTCTGATGTCACAGTAACCCGGTTTTGTTGATATTCAAACAGAGGGAATTTGAAGTAAACTAAAACTGAATATTGTTTAGACAATATGTAGAAGGTAAAGTATGTTGTAGAGAAATCAGTGACAGAAGTATACATTTGAGTGGCATCTGTATAGCCGTGGTGTGAATGGCCATGAGCAGTGATGACAGTGGAGCTATGTAGAGGACAGACAAAAGAGGGCCCAGACCACAGCCTTGAGGGACACCAGTGGTGACTGCCTTGATGGAAGTGCAGATGCTATTAAAGCAAACAGAGTGTTGAAAAAAGACGGGTATGAGCTTAACTACTTCAGAAGAGTGCTGCTAAATCCAAAAAAAGGGCTTGCAGGCGATTCCCACCAGAATAATATACTGGGTGACCTTAAGGGAGTTGCTTAGCCTCCTGTGCTCCAGTCCACCCAGCAGTAAAATTACGTAGAAGCAGAACTTCACTGAAAATGAGATGATGTTACATCTCAATTGGTCTGTCTTGGGTAAATAAGCTATAAAGAAACATTGTAAGTTTGTAACTAAAGTGTGCATTATCTGCCAGTTTTTGCAATTGTTTTAAACAGAATTATAGGAATGAGTGACTATGACAATGTTTAACTGTATCAACCTGGATATTTGAATATAAGTACAAGTCAAAGTGTTAGTACATTTTTTGAATTAGTATATATATATTTTTACTGTTTTATATATATATGTGTGTGTGTGTGTGTGTATATATATATATATATATATATATATATATATATATATATATATATATATATATATATATATATATATATAGATACATGATGGGCATGAGTGTGATATGGCAAATATTGTCACTCCTGCAGAGTGAGATATCCAAGCTCACGATGCAGGAGTGACAATATTTGCCATAGCACACGATCTGCCCATCATGTATTTGATATATATAATAGGGCCAAGAGTTTCAGAAGTTTTGTTATGCTGTCTTGTGTTCTGTTCCTGTTTATGTGTTTGCTCATTCTGTGTGTGAGCTTTTTTGGATGGGCTGGCAGTGTTATAAACTCTGAGAGACACATGAGTGTGTTTTGCAATGCTAAATGAGTTAGTTTTAGATAGGAGTGAGAAACATACTTTTGTGAAGCTGTATTGTTTAGCAATCTGGCTGCAGTGAAGTTAAGACATCACAGTAATTGTAATGAGCTGAGAGGCAGAGTGTCAGAACAGCTGATACTGTTTTCAGTGGTAATTAAGTTAGCTGCAGGCAGAGTGCAGAGTGTTCTGTGAAATTGTGCTCTTTAGGATTCTGGCTGCAGTGAAGTTGAGATTGTCACAGTAATTGTAATGGGTGAGAATCAGAGTTTGAGGAACAAGTGAGAGTGTGTTTCATGGTAGTTGAAGTTAGCTGCAGGCAGTAGTTTAGACTGCTCTGTGAAGCTGTGCTGTTTGGAATTCTGGCTGCATCAAGCTGAGAGCATCACAGTAATGAACTGGAAGTTGGGGGGGTAGGTGTGTTTTGTAATGCTCACTGAGTTAGCTGTAGGCAGCAGTGAGACCTCTCAAGTAGTTCTACGTTTGTGTATATGGTAACAGCACAGGTGTTTCTTGCATGCTGAGAGGAAAGCTGCCTAGGGTGATGATATCAGTGACCTTTTGTGACCTGTGGGTGCAAATGGCTGATATCATCACAGTAGAACAGAGGGTAAAAATATCACACTGCAGTGGATGATATGCTGTTTTATCTCACTCATTTACCACTCACCCCTATTGTATATGTATATATATATATATATATATATATATATATATATATATGTATATAGATACTCATTGCAAAAAAACTACATTAATGGAGACATTAGGGCTGAAGAATGCAAAGCAGACAAAGTGAGGAAATGAAAAACATTAGGAATTGGAGTCTTGGAGAATCAGTGGTGTGGTGTTCCTTGGGGCTGTTAACCCTAATGCAATTTTTTCCCTGCCAGCCCAAAGCATCCTGTTTAAAGGAAAAGGTGTAACTCCAAGCCACTGACTCATAGGCATATACTCTTCAGAGTTAGAGAAGTGTGTCTTGCAACAAGTGATCAACAGAATCAGTCATAAATTTCTTCATGCAGAGCCCTGGCCCAGAGTCCACACCTACCACATTTCAGGCAAATCAGTTAAGCAGGGGCAGTGTTATTTTGGTGCAAAAATCAGGGTTCAACATTAAAGTGCTTACGCAACCTTAGTGTACAGATGTGACCGCACCTATCTATTGGTTTATTGTTTATATTACAAGGTTGCAACTGAAAAAGAGAAGTTGATCTCAATCGTATCTTAAATAAAATCAAAAATGAAGTGGGGGGGACTTCCGGTGACGTCAGAGAGCGAATGGCACCCTAGGCTCTCGGCTCCGTCCTCGCAGTCACAAAATTGGACAACATCGCCTATTAGAAGTATGTCTTCTCCAGCTAAAATGACGAGAGCAAAAGCAGGAAAGTTGCAGAGTACACCAGTCCAAAAATTGAAAGAAATGCTGCAAATGGAACAACAGGAAACACTGGAGAATACAGGCTCCCCGGAGGGTCTACAAGCAGGGAACTCCCGTGAAGCAAAATCCAAAGCAGACTTGGCCTCTACAATACTACAAATGGCCCAAACGGTCCAAAAAATTGACTGAGATCTTACGGAGCTCCAATTGGACATTAATAATATGGAACACAGAGCAGACCAGATGGAGCTCTGCTTAACGCAAACAGCCAAACAGACCGACAGACAAGACCGCCTGATACTGTACCTCATGGCGAGAGATAGAGAACTTACCAGGCGATTAGATGACTTGGAGGGTAGAAGTAGGTGACAAAACATAAGGATTTATGGGATCCCAGAAGGTGCAGAGGCGACCCATAAAGACACCATAACCTTTCTGCAGGATATGCTGTGAGAGCTTCTGTCGCTTTCCGGAAGACTTCGATTTGACAATGGATTGGGCTCATAGATCGCTGGGGCCAAAACCCCGTAATCCAGATGCTAGGCCCAGGTTCCTGATTGTACGAATGACTTTCTACCGCTCGAAAGAGGAGCTCCTGTGCCGAGCCTGGCAAAGAGCCCTATGCAACACAAAGGGAATAGAATCACCTTAGATAATGATCATACCACCATGGTACAGGAGGCTAGGAGAACCCTATGGCCTATATTAAAGCAACTTAAAATGAAAGGGGATAAAAGTGCAACTCCTACACCCAGCCAGGCTGAAGATTGAAACCGGAGAAGGTATTAAGGTGTTTGCAGACCTCCTGGCAGCCGCACAGTACCTCTCCGAGATGGGCATTTCAGTGCCGCCATTGGGCAAAGAAAAATTGGAGCGGGATCTGATCGCCTCGGCGTGGTCGGTAGCTCGAAGAGGCACTGTGCAGCCGGGATTGTCCAAGAGACTTCCTGATTTGAACCTAAGAGCGGACATTTCAACCCTCCTACAAAGATACGGTGAACCCTCAGCGGTGAACAGGAAGGCAGTGCACCTGCTAGATAATGATGAAGATTCCAACCAACAAAATATTTTGGAGACATGAAAAATTGGAAACTGGTGCTAGCATTAAGTCTCCCATTGATTGACTTTGAGCCTGATAATCAGTACGATCTCTGAACGCCATGTGCGCAGGGCATCTCGCTGTTTAAAATAGGCAACAGGGAAGAAAAACCTTTTACCTCGCGCTCTCCCTTTCCTCTTTCTCCCTTTTCTCTTTCCTAGTTTTCACTTTTGGCTCTTGTTGGCGGGCTGGGTGTGGGAGGGGGATGGGGGGGCTCTGCTGGGGAGGAGAGTATGAGGTGAGGTGGGGTGGAGGCCTCGAGTGGGTCTGCGAGACGACTGAACTTTAATGGGATGGGCGGGCAGCCATTTCTGAAGTGCACATTAAGTGCCCAAACATGTACGGGCCATCTACCAAATGATGCTTAAGCGGGCGCTGTCACATGATGGGGAAGGGGGTGACTGGGGACCTGCCCGCATGGCTCTTTGGCCGGCTGAGGGGCATTCCTTTCTTACTGAAGAAATTCAATTCAAGAAGTTTTGCAAATGCTGACTGCAAATGTGACAGTTAGTGCGATCCCCGATTAACAGATGTTCAGGACATTGGTCCCGGCGTCTAAAGCAAACATTAGAAAGGGAAGGCTCTCCCCCCTATTCTTTCTTGGCTCTCTTCCCTTGCTCTCCCTCTCTTCTTTTGTTCTACTCTGGCCTCTGCCGCTGGACCTGGTGGGGTGGGGGACGGGGGAGGAGTTGGAGCGTGATGCCTCGAGCTGGTTCATGGAGTGAGTAGACCTCACTAATTAAACTGGGCAGCTCGGGGTCTCTGATCCCATTATAGAAGCTTAAGTTTAGTACCGCAGCATGCAAGAGCTTTTAATCAGATGCTGTTTAGGGGCGGTGCTGCTACATGGAAGGGGAGGGACTAGGGACCCAACTGCCTAGCCCCCTAAGTGGATGGGAAGTCATGTCCCATCTGAATAAAAGGAGTGCTCCCCAAAAGAATAGATAATTACAATAGAGGCTATGGTGTAGACCAGATTAAGATAAGCTCTCGAGACTGAATGCTGGATAAATCGGTTAAACTGTTATTTCACCGATGTTCATAATTCATGAGATCATAGGGCTTGGGGGGAGGGGGCAAATTGAGAGTTCTTGATATAGAGGATTTCCTCTTGGACGTCAGAGGGTGCAGCCCAGATAGGGATTTTTCCTAGGGCTAAAGGTGAGGCTTTATCTTGGATTGAGCCTCCCAACTTCCGTCATATACATGGCGGCCCGTAGGCTGGGATATTCCCAGCTTATCCATGGAAGTTGTTCATTTTTATATGCGTTGGGAGATCCCTTTCGTATTTGCATGGAGGGACTACCCACATCTTCTCTGAGAACCCCAAGAGTTTGGATGGGGGTGCTGAGGTCGAATTGTTCTTACTGTTTGTTTTTTAAGGTTGAACCTGCAAAGTTGCAGTTATGTTTTGCTGTTATGGTTGTTCTAATTGGGTACGTGTTTGAATGCAAGAGGATACTCTCTATACAGGTGCAAGTACAAGCATGTCAGAAGATTTGGGTAAGGGGTTTAACTTTGGTAACTAAAGATGGCTTGACACAACTCAAAGTTTCTATCATATAATATCAACGGGAGCAAAAACCCGATAAAGAGAAAGCAGATTTTGAAATATCTGACACGACAGGGGTGTGATGTGTGCTTCCTACAGGAGACGCACCTCTCCCCTGCTGAGGCCCTGAAGTTGAAATCCAAGAGATACCCGCATGTGTTTCACTCCTCCCTAGCAGCGGGCAGGAAGAGGGGAGTCGCTATTCTTGTGGCTTCCTCCTTCCTGTTGGAGGTGGAAGAGGTGGTAGAAGATTTGGGAGCACGGTTTTTTTTGGTGGTGGGACGGGTCCAAGACATATTAATGACTTTGGTAAATGTCTATGCCCCTCCAGGATCCCCTGTTTCTTTTTATTCTTCACTTATTCAGCTGGTGGCTGAAAAAACGAAGGGACTCCTGATTATGGGGTGGGGACTGGAACCTGGTATTTAATAGAGCCCTAGATACTACTTCTAAAATACCAAACCCAGATTACAGAAAAGCAAAAGCAGTTAAAAAGATATTTGAGCAGGTTGCTATGGTGGATGTCTGGAGGGAGAAGTATCCTGTGGCCAGGGGAGTACACGTGTTACTCGCCATGTTTTAAAATATTTTCCAGGTTAGACACTTTCTTTACCTATTCTAAAGATCTAGTGCAACTCCCCTCAATGTGGGTGGGGAGCTCCCCCTTGTCTGACCATAATCCCCTCTTCCTAGAGGTGGATCTGTCCCTTCAATGTAGGAATACTCAGTGGCGGCTGAATTACTCCCTACTTCGAGATCAAGCCCTGGTGGATGATCTTAAACAACATATTGCCATCACAATACAGGAGAACAATGTGGGAGGGTCATGCCACAAATCTCTGGAACACATTAAAGGCTACGTGCGTGGGAAAATAATTGCCTATGCTTCTGCCCAAAAAGATTGGCAACACAAAGGCTTAAGGAGCTTAATACACAACTTAAAACACTTGAAGACGCCTAGAAGGCCAAGTGGAGCAACCTAGGGACCAAACTCTGAAACAGATTAGGAAAGAACTGATTCGTTTGCAACAAGTAGAGACGGAGAAGTCTCTTTTCTATTTAAAACAGAATATATAAGGAGGAGCAAGAGGCTCCCACCTACTGGCTTTCGCCTAAGGCAACATAAAGCTAAAGCCACAGTTACCAAAATAATATCACCTGTTACAGGCCACCTAGTTAATAGGCAGACACAGATCGAAGAGGCCTTTGTCTCTTACTATACTAACTTATAAGTCCCAGAGGAGACGACAAGGAAGAAAAGTGAAGTTCTTGAGCTCACTCACTATCCCAACTCTGTCACCAGCAGACGGTCAAAGTTTGGTACAGCCGATAACGCAAACTGAAATATTCAGAACCATTAAGTCCCCAAAACAGGCAAATGTCCGGGCGCCAGATGGGTTTAGCGCCGTATTTTATAAGACTTTTGGGAAAGAGGTAGTTCCCCTTTTGTCAGATGTGTTCTCCGGAATCTGGCAGGACGGAAATTCGGCGCCACCCTCGTGGCAATATGCGACTATCTCTTTAATACCAAAAGAAAACAAAGATCACACCAGGTGTGAGTCGTACAGGCCCATTTCCCTACTCAACTCAGATTATAAAATTTTCACAGCTATTATAGCAGCTAGGCTGAACCTTCTTTTGCCAAAACTGGTTGACCTGGACCAGACGGGCTTCGTCCGGGGGCGACAGGCTCCGGACAGTGTTCGAGTGGCCTTAAATGTAATAGATCCTATACATCGTCACCATATACCATCCTGTCTACTGAGTTTGGATGCTGAAAAGGCCTTTGATAAGGTTTCCTGGAGTTTTCTATTCTTAATCTTGGAGACCATGGCTTTTCCTGCAACCCTTTGTTGACAGTCTGAGGGTATTGTATACTGGACCCCAAGCTTATGTAAGGGTAAATGGAGGAGTTTTGTCGCTTTCAACTTGGACGGGCACCTAGACAAGGTTGCCCCCTCTCTCCTCTTTTATTTGCCCTATACATAGAGCCTCTAGCATTGGCAATACGCCAATCAGAGATGATTCGGGGGATCGAAGTGGGGGGGTTAGACAGAAAAATGTCATTGTACGCAGATGATGTCATGCTGACCCTAGCAAGTCCAGAGGAATCGATACCCCAAGTGTGGTCACTGTTGGAGGAGTTCGGCAGACATGCGGGGTACACGCTAAACAAAGCAAAGACAGAGGCTCTTAGTTTTTATTACGTACCTACAAATAAAATAAAGGAAAAGCTCCCAATAGACTGGACAGCAAGTAAGATGAAATACTTAGGCATTTATATAACCAAACACTTATCACAACTCTTTAAGGTGAACTATAGTCACTTATTAAACCAAATAACAAAAGATCTTGAGAAATGGACATTAATAAATTTACCAACTTATGCCAAGATACAGTCAATTTCCATGAATTTTCTCCCTAGGTTCTTACACTTGTTCCAAAGTCTCCCGATCCAAATAAACAGAACGCAATTTCAGCTATGGCATAAGAAGATTTCAGGATTTATCTGGGGTGGGAGAAAAGCAAGAGTCAACTTACGCATCTTGCAGACACAAAGAGGAAAAGGTGGCCGATCGCTCCCTGACCTAGAAGATTATTATTTAGCCGCACAATTAAAGAGGGCCCTACAGTGGTCAGATCCAACTTATACCTCTAACTGGAAGCTGATGGAACAAGAGGAAGAGGATGGTCGCGGGCCTCCGTTGGAGGCAAGGGTCTTGCTCCCACGAGGCTCCACAATAGATCCCCCCCTGTGCTGAGGGTGGTCATTAATATGCTAGCTGCCGTCAGAAGGATCTGGCAGAAGTATGGAATCAGAAGATCCCTTTGGCCGCTGTGCAGAATCCCTTGGACTTCAGACTTTCTGCCAGCTCACTTGGACCATACTTTCAGGGCCTGGGGTAGGCAGGGTCTGGCCAGCTTTGGGCAACTCACGCATGGGGACATGGTCCTGAGTTTTGAAACTCTCCAACATAAATATGAACTCAGACGATCTGACTACTTTAGGTACTTACAAGTCAGAGCTTATATTGAAGCATGTCGGGACAAGGATCCGGATCCAGAGCGTGTTTATCCCTTTCTTGAATGCGTGAGGGGCCTGATGGCTGGTCAGATCCAGAAGGGACACATATCAACTCTATATAAAGCAATGGCGGCTCTGAAAAGAGACCCTCTAGAAAAGATTAAAACTAACTGGCTAAGGGAGGCAAACGCAGAGGGCAGGGAGGTAGATTGGGACAAAGTGTTCCATACAGCCTCTAAAACAACTAGATCCCCACTTTGGCAGGAGTTTAGTTGGAAAATAAAGGTAAGATTTTTTCTTACCCCGGCACTTCTCCATAGGAGAGATTCAGCACGCCCCAAACATGCTGGAGACTTTGTGGAGATGACAAGGCTCATCATCTGCATATTTTTTGGACATGCCCCGGTGTACAGCCCTTCTGGTCTGAGGTAACTAGGATACTGAATGCTCTCTTCATGCTAGAGAGACCCTTAGATTGGGCTGAGGTCATTTTGGGTGTTCCGCCTTGTGGAATTAAAGGTCCTGATTCAATATACCTCTGGGCTATAATACTAGCCGCAGCACATAAAACTATCACCCGGACCTGGCTGAGCCCAGAGCCACCAGCTGTCAGAACTTTTGTCCAAATTGTACAGGACATTTCAGCCCTGGAGGAATTAACCTTTAAAATTAACCTGCAAACACATATTTTTGTACGGAGGTGGGCGAGATGGTTCACCTGGCTAGATAAGAATGAAAATCTGGGCTCTAGGGCGACCACCAGATGAAGTAAGAGGCTTATTTAACAAAAGGGGAAGAGATGAAATGACAGGGCGGCCGGACTGATGGGGGAGAGGTTGGTCACATCCCACAGCCTGTTCTAATGAGATACTGACCACTTAACTAATGATAAACAACCTGGGTATCCTTGGATTTTCGAGAGAAGGGCCATCAGCGATCAGTATTAATGGACGAAAAGTATCCCTGTATGTATCTGTACGACTTTAACTGTATAATGAGTATGTACCCATATACTGTCAATAAAAATGAATTTAAAAAAAAAAATGAAGTGGGGGATTAACTGTGTCAAACACAAAATTGAAACCTGTGTGTTTAAGCTCTGGATAAGACCTCCTTTTTTGAATGGGGTGCCATATTGGTGAACACAGATTACCTATTTAGTAATAATTGAGTGAGCTTCCGGCATGCAACAATGCTGATATCATGCAAATTCTACATTAAACCTAATTTAGATTGTTGTTTATAATTTATTTGGAATTTCTCCAATCAGGATAACCCCACGAGATGTAGCATCTTGTTTTCATGGGGGTCCCAGCACAGACAAAAGCAGGCAGAAGTATAACTTTGTACAATAGAAAAGTAGTTCCATATAATATACAAAGATAAAGTTGAAATACGATGTAAAAGCAAATAAGGTAACACATAATTACAGGATGACATACAGTACTGTAGGTGGAATAACATCAATAAGGAAAATTGGGCAGTGTGGGTGACACAGGACCACAACAGGTACAAGGGGTTTTCAGGTGGTGGGAGAGACTGGTTTTGAATGCTTGTAGGCGGGGGGCATTTCTAAGTTGAAGGAGGGAGTTTATTCCAGGGATCTGGGGCAGAGGTTCTGCAGGTGAGTGATGCAAGTAGTCAGTTCTCAGTTGTGTGTAGTAAGTTAAGGGATACTCAGGTACTCGCACATGTACAGAGTTGTAAAACAGTCATGTCTGCCTGAGGGACTGAGCCAGCTGAGGTTGTCAAAGAGAGTACAGTGATGGGTAAGACCACTAGTTTTTGGTTTTTGCCAGAAAACCTGGAAAAAAATATGGAATTTGGACTGCCTGCGCACTGACAAAAACAAAGAATTTCATGGAATTTGTCATTTTATATCAGCATAGTAAATCTTTGAACTTGCACTTTTCTTGTAATTTGCTTCCTGTACTATTTTCAATTTGCTTCACTTAATGCTCCTTATATTAAACCTTCTTTTTTTCTCATTATTTATATGCACACTAAAAGAATAATAGTTGAATCCTGATAAAATCTGGAAATCAGATTTGCAATCACAGGTGCAATTCCTAGAATTACAAGTCTTGAAAATGGAATTTCATTACTTTAATCACCATAAATCAGTGGCCTTGGTGATGGGTGATCATGTCACATGTGAGTATAAACCTGCATAGCTTGTTATACAGATGATCTAGGGTTAAAAGAGTGGCTTTGTTTGCTGAGCTATATATGATGCCCCCATAGTCAATGGTTGAGAGCAGGAAGTAGGAGATCAGCTGCCTCCTTGTGTGTGCACTGAGACAACACTTGGCCCTGAAAAAAAAAACTGATCTTGGGCCCCACAGTGGCTAGGATGTGATTTATGCACCTACAGTGTGAAAGTGACATCCAGAAGCAAATGATTTGATACCTTTTAAAACTGAGGAAGTAAGCCATTTATTTACTGACCGATAATCGGGAAAGGCACACTGAAGCAAGCCTCCTTTCCAAGTGCAAGCCATGGGGAGAGGGAAAGACAAGTACATTCAACTGTAAAATGCAGTCAGTGTAAACAAAACAGTATACAGACACATGAATTATCAAGGCTAATAAACAACAGTACACAGGCAATGGTACAAGAAAATTAGGAGTCAAGCAAAAAGTTACAATGCAAACGATATATGCAATGAACAGTGTGCAAAGACAAAGTACAGAAGGGTCATGCTGGATGGTCAAAACATATTATCAGCAGATTGACATACAGTCAGGAGGAGGTGGGGAAATTAAGACTAACCCATGCTAGGACAGACTAGTAGACAGTAGGAGTAAATTAAGAAGGGAAGTGAAAGGACAGACTAGCCACAGCCAACACAAAAGCAAGAGAGGACAAAGAGAAGTTTAAGCTGATGTTTGAGAGAAAGATAGGAAGGGGACTGGTGGGGGGGAAGGGTTGTTCCAAATGGAGGGAAGATGGAATCAGAAAGCAAATTGCCCAGCAGCAGATTTGGAGTAAGGGATGAAGAAAGTGCAGGAGTCCCTGGAGGAAAGTGCATAAGAGGCAGAGGGGTTGGGAGAGAAAAGAGAGGAGAGGTAAGGAGGAAGAGAGGAGAACCAGTATTTGGAAATGAATGATGCACAGTGAATGAAGTGGCGGGAGGTGAGAAGAGGTATCGGAAGGTTACAGTATAGGGAGTAGTGATGAGTACAACAGGGAGCACTGGTGACAAAGTGGCAGAAGGCATCGCAAAGGTATCCAGCCTGACAAGAGATGAGGAAGGGAAAGTGGAATAAAACAACTCTGCATAGTCAAACACTGGAAATACAATCTTGGTGGCTATTTCACGTTGGCAACCCTTATTGTGATAAAGAGTGCCGAGTTTGGGGTGGAGCTTTTTATAGATGGCATCAATATGGGTACGGAAGTTGAGGCTTGCATCCAGCAACACACCTAGATACTTACAGTTAGAAATTGCCTCAAGGGGAGTGCCATCCAAGGTAGAAAAGACAAAATGGAAGAGGATCCTAACAAGCTCATGACTTCAGGCAGAGGTCATGGACACCATCTTCTTGGCATTGACCTGATGTTTGTGTGATTGGAATTAGCATAGGAAATTATCAAAGTCCCGCTACAATAATGTTTCTAGATCAGTGACCGAGAATGTGAGGCAAAAAGTACAATGTCATCTGCATACATGTGAATATGCAACGTGATGCAGACAGAGAGGATATCATTATATGCTGAATTGTGCCCCCATATCCTATGTTTTGTATCTAATTTGTTTGAATTTGGTATTCAGGAAAGTCTTATCAATTTGTTGCGCCTTGCCACATTTTGTAGCTATGCAACCCTTTCTATTTGCATCATGTATCCTAAATGTCTGTACTATGCACCTTACATGTAATGACCATTGTTGTACCTCTTTTTTGTAACTAATTCTGGGTTGCTCCTTAAAATGAAACTTTTGTTTCCAGTGGGTCTACCCAGTTACAACAAACAAACAAACAAACAAACAAACAAACAAACAAACAAACAAACACACAAGTCAATAAATAAAAATAAGGAAGATTGAGAAAAGGATGGAAGCCAGTATGGAGCCTTGGGGAACCTCAGACTGTACTGGTGGGGGGAGAACAAGGCACTGTGCCAACTGGAGGTGGCCAGAGTGGTAAGATCCGAACCAGTTGATGGATGGAGAAGAAAGACATGTGGCCCTCATCTTATCCAGAAGGAGAGGTGGGCAACTCTATCAAAGGCCTTAGCAGGGTCAAAGAAAATAGCAGCAGTGATTTGTCCCTGGTTCATGCCTTTGAGGATGTTGTCAGTAATAGGAAAGAGGAAACAGCAGAGTGTTTTTTATGAAAGCCAGACTGAATTGGAGTGAGGCAATTTGTTGAGTAGAGGAAATCTGTAAGTTGGGATATCAATTGAGTATTAAAAAACAAGTATGGGAGCTACCATACCCCCCAGATATTTAAAAACACTGTTCTGCTCAATGGGATTTCCGTCTCATGTCTTGATATCTAGAGGTTCTACTGAATGTCTCAGCACACTCTGGAGCCAAACACTATTGCCTTAGTTTTGGTTGCATTTAGGTTCAGGCAATTGTTGAAGGACCAGGAGAAGATCATATGGAGGGTAGATTAGTGAGCTGCCTTGACCTGGGACATGGACGATGCGCTGTAGTATAGGATGGTATTATCTGCATTCGTGTGAAGATGACACCTCCCCCTCTGCAGTACCTCAACAGATCATTTGTACAAATGAAGAACAGTAGAGGGACGAGTGTCTGGTGCTCCCCAATCCTTCTTTCTCTTTCACTCACCTTTCCATTGTCTACTACAGCCAACATACAGGCCACCTCTTCTAGCTGCCTAAACCCATGTAGCTTGCCTCATGCTGCATGACCCTCTGTGCAGCCAATCTCAGAGTGAATGAGTGAAACTGATCCGGTATGACAGTCAGGGAGGCTGATCCAGGCAGTTGCTCTGTGTGAAAGCAATGTGAGGGATGCGATGACAAAGTCCTACATTGTGGATAGCTGGTAACTGGAGTGCCTTCTAGGTGTGAGGGGCTGGTAATACTGGAAAGTTAGCAACACATTCTGCACTCCCAGTAAAACTATACTGTTACAGTAGTACTTTTTGAAGTCCAAAGATTACATTGCTTAACCCTAATTCAAAATGGCCCCCTCAAGGTGGATGAGGGAATGAGAATTTCCCTTTATCTGACTGGTTAGAGTTGCTGCCTTAGGGACTCAGGGTTCCCTGGTTTAATTCTCAGACCCAGCACATATCAGGTCTGCCTACAGAAGGGACAGACACAACAACAGTCACTTGTTTATTATTATTATTTTATTTTCTTGTTTTTGGCAGCTTCTTTCCCTGTCCCCCACCTTAACAATCAGAATCACCCTGGCAGTACGCTTTCTCAGTCCAAAAAGGTAGACAAGCAACTGCCTCCATAGCCCACACCACTGTCACTCTTTTGCTGGCTGGCAGAGACCCCACTCTCCTTCCTGGAGAGCTACACACTTCACATTCATTCTGTGCCAGGTGTCCAACTGGCCCTGCTGTGGGAATCTTTGGCTCAAACATAAATGCCAGTCTCCCAGCCACTATGTAATTGGGCCCACTCACAGCAGCCACTTTTATCAGCTTGGAGTCAAATGAAGGCTACTTCTACATCATGGATCAAGTACCATACAAACTTGGCCATGAGGGGGAAGTCACATGGTGCTAGATGAGAGCCACCCTGCCAGGAGGCCTTATTCATCACTAGTGACAGTGCTTAGCCTCCTGCCAGCACAGGTCTAGGGAATCAAACCCTGATCCCCCCTTCCCCAATAGCATGTACACATGCAGCCACTAGACCAATAGGCTAGCTGTTTATAGGTCTTAAACTTTGAATTCTGCGGTTAAGTTGTGAACAATGCCCACCTTTAAACAAAAGAGCCCCAAAGGGCCCATGGGTGGGGGATTGGCAGTGTGTCTGTCACCCTCCTGTTTTAAAAGAAAAGATGTTTCTGCAAAAACTGAGTCCCAGGACAACAAGAAATAGTTTTCTATAAGGAGACATTAGAATACAACATGAACATCCCGGATCTTACAGGTAAGACAGTTCTGCAGAACATGGTCCACAGACCTCTAAAGTGTGACACATTGCATGGAATGTTCCACATTTGAGCTTCAACAGTGTTGCTGTTCCACATTGTTCCACATGGTACCCTTGCTATCATGAGTGTAGGTAGGACCAATATAGTGTATGTCATATACGTAATGACATACAAGGTTACTTTTGAGAGGAGTCATTTTTCTCTACCTTCCAACACAGCAAATAGAATAACTGATTGGGAAATAGTTTTTCCATTCAAGAGTTTATTGATGAAATTTTATAAACATAGCTGAGTCCATACATTGCATACAAAACATGGTATACAGCAATAGAGACGAGAGCAACCAGTTGGTGCAGGAACAGTAGATGAGATATTGACAAGGCTGTAATTGCACTGAAGGTTTCTAGTAATATCATTCATAACACATGAGAGCGAAGCTTAAGTGGTGCTATGATGCCACCAGAACTCTGAGTAATATATGGATCCTGTCTCCAGTGTGTAAAGAGCACAGCAAAAAAGAACTTTTAAACTTTCAAGCTTAAAACTACCTTGCTTACACCTACCCCCACTGCTACCTTCTGAATCTAATTTTTTTTACATCAAAAAAAATAGTCATGGGGCAACAAACAGGTTTATGTGTGAAAGTGAGGGGGCCACAGCAAACAGGATTATGCTACATATGAAACAGTAGGGGTGGCAATAAACAGGGTTTATGTACAGATTAGTATGCAATTTGTATTTTTCATGCAGCTCTCATGCTTGCTGCACTGTATCATGTTAATGAGGGTCCAACTGGATTATTATTGTATACTATAATTATGAAATGGGTAGAAAGAATGCTGGCTCCTGATTGGTCAAGAGATACTTTTAACCAGGCTGTTATCCCAGCACAACAGCCCAACTGAAAGTAATTCAACCAAAATACGTTTAAAAAAAATACATCCAATTTACTTAATAGGACCCATTTCATAATTGCAATAAGGAACTCCATGGGGTGTGATAGTGGGCTAATGGCCTTTGTCAGGTGGTGGAAGCACTTGGCTTCGCCTTGTGCTTCAACCCACCCAAGGTGGGTTGTTATCCTACCATATTTCACCCTTTAAACAATAAAGCATGACAGGGGGTGCGTTATGGTGGGATAATGACCTGCCTTGGGTGGGTTGAAGCACAAGATGAAGCTGAGTGCTTCCACCACCTGAGAAGGGCCATTTGCCCACCATAATGCACTCCCTGGAGTGCCTTATTGCCATTATGAAATGGGTCCTTTTTAGTAAAATAAATGTATTTTTTAAACATATTTTTGTTGAGCTACTTTCAGCTGGGCTGTTTTGCTGGGATAATGGCCTGGCTGAAAGTACCTCTTCGCCAATCAGGAGCCAACATTCTTTCTAGCCAATAATTATTCATGAGGCAAACCCTGAATCTGTCAGTGAACTAAATCAGAGCATGAGCATGTACAGATGCACAAATTCAAATCACAATTTAAACTCATGCAAACTAATAGATTAATTGTTCGCCATTTCAACAAAACATTGTGGCATTCACCCCCCCCATTCAGTCTCTGCACAGAGGAGAACAATCTCAGATTTAAAAAACAATGTACCCATTATATTATTAAGCAATAATGATGAGCAGCTGGTCATTTTCTGGCCATTAATTACTGACTGGGGGAGGAAGTATGGTCTGAGGTGCAGTCAAGGGCCGACCCCAACTAGTCGGTCGTTAATCCCAAGCAAATGACTGGCTGTGAGGTCATTATTGTGATTAGAAGTCTAATTGCATTACACATACAGAAAAACATATTTTTAAAAAGAGAGTTTATAAATGCAGGCACCATTCTGATCTGTACCGGGCATTTCTTAAGGATTAATGCCCAGTGCACCAGCCAGTGCTTGCCTCATGAATAATTAAGTAGACTTATAATATAAAATAACAAACCCAAGTGTTAAGAACAGGTGCTTCTTAAAATCATGTGGGAGCTGCGCTTTCATGCTCTCATGACATCACAGAACCCCCTCATTTTTAAGAATCAGCCTGTTTTGTTCACCTGGAGTTACTGTGTCTTATATGCAATTCCCTGCTAGAGATGTGTTATTTTTAGTACACGAATTTGATAAAAAAATTAAAATTTGCCTCCTGATCCAAATTAGCTGAAACCTCCAGAAACAAATTCAGAAGATCCTGAAATGGAAAACTTACATGAAGACCCCCTCCCCCAAAACATTTCTCTAAACCTCTCAGAATTAAAATGTATAGCACTGGCCTTTAACATGCAGTGGAGTGGCCATAATGCATAGGATATTTTCAGTTTAAAGAACAATAAGTTTAAGAATAGCGGCCATCATATCATTAATGTTAAGGACTGTTTCTGTACCGTTTCTTTAAATTGTTCATGGTTTGTGTATCCAAAATGTGCTTTAACAGTAGAAGGAGCATCAGTAAAACATTGCGGAGCTAGGGTAAATGTGGACATAAAATTTGTAGTGCTGTGTGAAATGTCCTTGAAAGACAAACTCATCCACAAAATCAAACATTGCAAAATCACACGCCAAGAAAAAAACTGATAGAAGTACTGTACCAGCAAAAGAAAGCTTAGAAACTGTGATTAAGTAAAAAACAAAACAAAAAACCAAAAACAAACAAAAAAAAGAGTTCTTCAGACTTACCACGGGGTTGTGACAATGCACTTTTTTCAATGACGCTCCCTTTCTGATCTCTTGGGCACTCAAAGGCTCAAAGCAATGCTTTGATGATGACATTTTAGTCCTTAGTCGCTATTTATTTTTGCCCCAGCCATTTATGGAAAAAAAATATATAAAAAAAATAATGAGTTCTTTTTCCCTGGTTTTAAGAGGAGGAAAACTGTGCTGAGGCTAAAATGACAGTATTATTTCCCATGGAATGGTGGTGTGTGTGAGTTTAGAGCAGACACAGTAGTGTCATAAGCTTAATTTAGCTGTGCACTTCAAAATAAAGCATATTTTCTTTTTAATACACACCAGCAGTGAAAGTAACGTAAAGTATGTTTTATGTTTCCATCGAACTTTAAAAAAAAGACAGCATCAAAAACGGCTGGGTAGCACAGCAGCTGCACTTCTGTTTGTAATGCTGGTGTCCCAAGTTCATGAGTGAGTGCAGGTCATCAGGGGTTGGCCGGGGCAAGGAGGATTGAGTGTCCAAGAGACAGCTGTCTTCCGTTAGGGTGGGGGGAGTGGGGGACTGTGCTCGCTGCAGCATAACTGCCACCTGGTGGAGGGCAAGTGACAGGTCAGCTGGAGACATTTAGTCTGGGAAAAGGATGCCATCAGACACCTATTGCAACTGTGCTTATGTGTGTGACTCTCGGCCATTACATGCTGGCAGCTCTAGTGGTGAAAATGGAGACCCCCGTCACAGGAGAAATCTAGTACCCTTAAAGGCCCTGCACTACCTACTGAGGCACCCATCCACAAACTGTTCAGGGTATGTGGTTGAGGAAGTCCTGGAAAAGGCAGGCATCAGGGCTTGGGGGCAGCAGAAGGGGTCTCATAAGGGTAAACAAGGAGTAAATCCAGTATGGAAAAAAAGACAATTAAAGTAAGAGTAATGCCAATGCTGTGTCATGGAATTGTTCAAACCAAATAATACCACATCAAACATTCCATTCCGGCCATTTCTTCCACATTGTGTTTCACATCAGCAGGCTCACAGATTGAGAGGTATGATAGTACAGAACCAGGAAGAACAGGATTGAATGTTTGGCTGTCTAGCTCTGCAAATGAGTGACATCGTCCTGGAAAAACAGATTCCGGGCTGAGTTGGACAAAAACTTCTCTCACTGAGCGATGAGTTAAACTCTCTTTTGACTGATACTTCAAAGGTAGTTTACTGGTCAGTGAGGAAGGAAGGAAAGGAATCTGGATTTTTACAACACCTTTCATGTATACTATCTGCATCAAAAAGTACTTTAGAGGTTATGACCAGCTGACAGCCATCAGCCTTAGGAGGTTGCCGCTGCATTCTGCAAGGGTGCTGACGTTCATGAAGCAGGAGCATCCCCACACACAACACATTGGAAGAGGACTTAATTGACTGTATAGGGACCAGCTTTCAGCTCTTCTTGCACAGCTGATTATTGCTATTTTTGGCACTGAAACTGACTAGTTGCTTGAACAAAAGTACCTGGTCCTGTACCTATGTGCTTTTGCACCTTTCACTGCTGGACTGGGTTTACAGGTCTCATGACCAGGGCAGTCAAATCAGAGTGATCCCAGGAACCTGCTTCACTCAGCAGGACTTCTAGTTGCCTAGTTGGGGCCAGTGTTTGCCTGAAGAGGTTGCCACTATCTCCTGCAGGGGTGGCAGTGGTCGTGAGGCAGGAGCTCCCCCCCATGTTACACATTAAGAGAGGACTTGGGTCATGAGGGTCTGAGATCGCCCCCCCCCAACAACCACCAATACCAGGACAGCTTGTGACTTTTAATTTCTGTACCTCCCACCGCACAGCACAGCGAGCTGCTGGATGGCGCTTAGACTTCCTGTTCTTTTTGGCTAATGTGTCCTCCAATTACAGCTCACTCAGCCATGTCTGTGTTTGTGATAGTAGTTCTCAGCTGTAAGTATAATTACTGTTTTGCACCAGTGACTGCATTGCAATGTCTCATTTCATTAAAGAAGCAGAACTAGTTAGCCAGCAAAAAATGTCATCCTACCTTTTTTTAGCAGTAATGTATTCCTGATAATCTTAGATTCTTCATTCAGGTATTCTAAAATCAATCAGCTATTTTTAAGAATGTGTTTAACTGCAACTTTTGTAATTTTTGTGGACCTACACTAAAGATGGCAGCCCCCAACAACTTTCAAAAATATTCTCCCCAGAGACCACACACTAACTGCATTCACTGTTTTTATACTGCAGGTATGTCAGGGTATTGCCGGCAAATGCATCTGACGGTCAACAGCCCAGCGCCACCTGGATCTGCTAACATCCATGATGGTGGACCTGGCAAAGAACCAATCATTTTCTAAGAACTTCAAAATCCTCTTATCTTGTCACAGGAATTAAATCAAATAAAAAGAAAATCAAATATAGTATATTGCTATTTTTGTTTGTCCTACTTGCCAACCAAATTATTTGTTTTTGTTAACTAGTACTGTTAATCACTATATGTATCCTATTCACCCTTTCCCCTTCCCCTGGGCAACAGACAGAGACAAGCCCTGGATGAGTGTGCCTTACCAAACTACCAACCTGAATAGTAAGAATGGTTTTAGGATTTTAAGTGTCCAGGACTTGGAGATACACTTCACACATACTGATGTAAGTTAAGTGGTAGAAGTCCATTAAATTAGATAAATTACTGGATACAGCTACTTTAAGGTCCACAAAATTCCAGTTGTACTCTAGTTACAAAATGTTAATGTTAAAATTAGTAATCTGCATTGCAATTCTATTACATAGCCTAGGA
This sequence comes from Neoceratodus forsteri, assembly GCA_016271365.2. NCBI lineage: Eukaryota > Metazoa > Chordata > Ceratodontiformes > Ceratodontidae > Neoceratodus > Neoceratodus forsteri. The sequence goes on along the minus strand of JADMNL010000025.1, from coordinate 227,922,997 downwards.
TCTAAGGACCACGCTCACCACCAAAATGGATATGGTGACTTCAGAGATAAAATCTTAGCTTAGTCCTCGCTATTGTAGCCCCATTCTCACTGCAGTTTAAAACAACCAGAAGGAACTCATTTACTAACTTACTGCAAAGTTGTTATGCAGGATCAAAGGTCCAGATAGGAAGTAACTTGCTACAAACTAACAAGCCAAACAATTTATAGAGGGACCTGATATTCATTGGGCTTCTTCTGTTGGCAAGTGAGGACATCAAGCAAAACTCAAGCCCTGTAATGAAACTTTAAAACTGACCCATGATAATGCACAGAGCTTGGCCAACAACACTGACCAATATAAGCCTGGGAAACTATGATGTCATAGAACTGACTGAGACATAGTTCTCAAGAAAAAAACCCAGACACTGAAGTACAACTAGAGGTATGCAGTTACCTTAGATTTGACAGATCAAGGAGGGAGGTAGTGCTGTACTTAAAATATGCTCTAGGATGTTTGGAACTAAGAAGTCAGAAAATGTGGATGGCATAGAAATGGTCCTGGTTTTTCTACCACAGCAAGCTCTATGTGTAGGGGCTGTCTACTTACCGCCAAAAACCAGTGCATACCACTTTGACAAACAGGCACAGTTAATTACTAACCAAGCCCAAGGCAAAGAATTTCTGCTGATGGGTGAATTTGAGGGGGAACAGTCAATACAAAGTACCTCACACTCAAGTTTGGGGCTGGTCTCAATGGGGGGTGATTCACTAACTACCTGTAAATCATGCATAGAGTGCTCACACTGCTCCACACTTGGAGGTGGTTGTGTGCAGGCCAGCATTCACAAATCCCAGCCACCAGACCATGCTCCCACCCCCGGGCATGCAGCCACACGCTGAAGAATGTGGTGGTGTGGGGACGGAGTGTGGGATGCAAGGGGGCATCCAATGAGATGCCAATCCTGGGTCCCATAGTGGATCCCTACTGCACCTGGGCCTGGGCTACTGGGAGGGTACATACCCCATGGGGTGCAAACACCAGACATTTGCCTGAAAGGGCACCCCCAGCCCACTGAAGCAGCACAGTGGGCTGGGGTAACAGTGTGGCACAGGTCCCGATGCTGGCACCGCCGGCTGGTGTCTGGTGGGGGAGCACATAACCACACAGGATGGTTATGGCAGGCTCCCTCTCATACAGATGTCCCATGGCAATGAGGCATGCAAGTGCCTTCAGGGGCCCCCTCCTGCCTCTCCATTTTTGCTGCTCCTTCTCTGGCTGTTGAATCCCCACCGCGTCCCCCCCTTTTCCCGTTGTTATCTCCCCTCCCCATTTCCTGGTACCTCCTTTGCCATTTCATTCTTTCTGTTCTGTGCTCTTGCTGCCTGCCATCGCTCGGTTTAACTTTGCTGGAGTTTGGTCTGCCATCACCTTTTGTTTCTCTGGGCCTCCTCTCTTGCTCTCGGTCTGTTGGTCTGGTTTCTCCTGGATTTCTCCATTCTCCTGGATTCCATTCTTTGCTGCCTCCCTGTGGTCCCATCCAGCACTTGCCCCACAGTTCAGCCCTCTTCCAGCATCCTCAGCCTCTCCATGTGTGTGTGTGCTCTGGTCTGGTGGTGGTTTTCAGCGGCTCGTTGGCCTCCTGCTCCAGTCGCCGGCACTCCTGTTCATCCCCTCCCCTGCTGTTCCTTCCCCTATCCCAGTGCTCCTTGCTGGCTGCTGCATTGTTTTCTTTTGGGGTGCTCATCTACTTGGTACCTGGAGGGGCTCTCTCAGCATATTGTCTTAAAGGGCCAGCATTGTCAGCATCTGCCATTGACATTCACTCATTTGTCTGTTTTTGGTTGTGGATTCATTTCTATACAGTATGCAGGCACAACACTTTCTACCAAATGCTATGACACAGGCCACAACCTTTCTATACCATATCTCTGTGCTTGACAACTACAGGATAGAGACCGTGACCCTGTAACTTTTATACATCTCCACTAGCCGTCTGCTCAGCAGTACCTGCCCTTTTCCTTTCACTGCAAGCTCACTTGCCTGCAGTCAGCCTGTGCCCTAGCTTTCACATGCTCCCCTGGACTGTTCCCCTGCCTGCATCCTCTTCTCCCTGAGGAAGTAAATCAGTCACCCTAGCTGGCACCTGCTTTGTTCAAAATGATAGGCTCAAGAGCTACTCTTCTTTCAATAAATGGATGTTAATTAGTCGTATCCCAGAGTGGACATCGATGAACTAGTTCCTCAGTGTTTTGCCACTCAGATACGGCAACGGCAGACCACATGGGCTCCCACCGTCCCTATCATGCTCTAGTGCTTACTTGGTGAAGGCGAACCACGTGGGGTCTCGCCTTCCCAGTCATGTGGTCGGTGATGGGGACCACGTGGGGTCCTGCCATCTCCACCACCGCACTACTCAATGGAACTCATCGCATTACTCAGATATGGTGATGGTGGACCACATGGGGTCCCGCCATCCCTATCAGGCACTGTCATTTACCATGGCGAAGGTGAACCACATGGGGTCTCACTTTCCCATTCCTGCTCTTCTCGATCGATACAGCGATTGCGGACCATGTGGGGCCTGCTATCCCTATCCTGCACTACTCCATGGGGCAAGGGGTCCTGCCTTTCATTTTCTGCTCAACTTTGCTATGCGAATACGGACCATGGAGGGTCCCGCCTTCCCGCTCACCATCTACTTCAAGGAATTCAACTCTTTTGCTCCTTCAAGCCCCCATACTGCAGATTGATTGATATCAGGTAGTCCTCTTTACTTGAGAACATGCTTCACAGATCTACAGGCAGTGGACTCCTGCATCTGTTCCTTGTTCAACCTATTTCAGTAATGGCGGACCACATGGGGTCCCATCATCCCTATCAAGCTCTAGTGCTTACTTGGTGAAGGCGAACCATGTGGGGTCTCACCTTCTCAGTCATGTGGTATGGCGATGGTGGATCACATGAGGTCCCGCCATTTCTACTACGCACTACTCAATGGACCTCATTGCATTACTCGGATTAGGCGATGGCGGGCCACATGGGGTCCTGCCATCCCTATCATTCATTATTCTATTGGAACAGTGATGGCAGAGTATGAAGGGTCCCACCAGCCCATACGTACATGCCTTCAAAAAGGGCTTACCATAGCTCAAAAGTGTTTCTTAATCACTTCAGGAGTTCATATGCGCAGGTATCGCTTCTTTACCTTGGACTACAATAGACTCTCGCTCACGAGGATACCCTCTTTATCACCTGGATTGCTATATACTATGGAGCTGGTGGACCACATGGGGTCCTGCCATCCCTTTCCTGCATTCCCTTTGAAAGCCTTCCTCGTATTCCTTGTCTTCCAGTCCTACTTTTGTGACCATCGCTTTCCCTTGAACTATGCAATAAGACAGCAATTATGGACTTATTTCGGACTGTGTGTTAACCAGCGATTTCAGGACATGTGGGTGCATCCTGTCATCCTGTCTCAATGCACCCTCATTGGGGACCTCCTTACTCAACTGCATCCATCATCTTACAGTTTTCACCCGACTTTTGCCCCGTCACCTCAGCATCATCATTCTATGGCAATGGTGAACCCACGTTGGGGTCTCACCATCCTCCAGTTACATTGCCCCTCAAACAGGGGGTTGTCCTCTCTACTCAACTGGACTTCTTCTTGCACTGCAGCAGACCCTTATTGGGGTCTGGCCTTCCCAGTAATGACCACCTAGACTTTCAATCGCTCAAACATGATACTTCATATGTCAGGACCTCCATGGGAATAACATTCTCCAGCTATCCTACCTCACAGCCTACTATTATCATTAATTCATTAATTTCTGCTGGTACAATCTACCATCTTTCATTCCCATTTCAATGCCTAACATCTCCGGGTGATGACAGACCATGTAGGGTTCTGCCATCCCATTTATTCATGCCCCACTATGGGCCTTATCTGGTACTGCATGTCATTTAAGTCAGTCACATGCTACTCTAGTCCTTCATATATTACATTATTCCGTACTACTGCAATGGCGGACCATGTGGGGTCCCACCATTCCTACAAAGGCTATCGCATTTCGTCTCAGATTATGTCACAATACAGTCATGATGAATCAGCAAGGTTCCTGCCATCCTAACAAACAGACTAATCATGGAGCACTGTCTATTACTTAATGGCTGTGCTATGGATGTGCATCAGTCGTCTAACTCAGAATTGGTGTAACCAGTGTCATAGCATCTGGACAGCATTCCTAGTTGGACATTTCCATCTGCTTGAACTGCCATCTGCAACATCAACTTCCTGCTCCCTCAACCTCGAACAGGATACTTCAACCAGCAAAACTCAGACTGATCTCTGGACATAACCAAACCTAACATCTCCATTCTCCCCCCTCTCTCCAAAGCACTAGAAAAAATAGCAGCCATTCAGCTCTCTGAGTATCTAGCCAAATACAACCTGCTGTGTCTGGAACAACACAGATTCCGCCCTGGACACAGCACCACTATAGCCCACCTGGAGTTCTCCCAGCACATCCACTCTGCTCTCGACTCTGGTCATGTTGCTGGTGCAGTGTTCATTGACCTCTCCAAGGCCTTTGACACTATCTGTCACCCCCTCCTACTTGACTCCCTCCACCAACTTGGCTTCTCCCCTGGCCCACTGGCTTAGTTCACCAGTTACCTCTCTACCAGATCACAGTGCATGAAGGTAAACAGCACCCTGTTCAATACCCTGCCCGTTCGTTCCGGGGTCCCCCAGGGTTCTATCCTGGGCCCCATTCTGTTCAGCCTATTTCTCAACACCCTCCCCAGCTCCTGCTCGGGCAATATGGTACTCTATGCCAATGATGTGGTTCTCCTTGCCTCCCACCCTGACCCCGCATCTCTACAGGAATCCCGGCAGCACACATTCAACCAAGCTGAAAAGTGGTTCCTTGACCACCAGCTGGTCATTAACCTCAAAAATACAAATCTATGCTTTTTTTGCATCACCAGAATAAGGCCAAAAATTCCCCCCTCTGCATTCTCCCCAGTAATGCTCACCCTCTCGAGCAGGTGTCGTTCTACAAGTACCTGGGCATCACCTTTGACTCGGCTCTTACATTCCACACCCACATCAGTACCCTGTCCTCAACCATAAACTCTCAGATTGGCCTTCTCTATTGCCACAGAGATTGCCTCCCCCAAACCACTCTCCGACTGGCCATCAACTCCTCCGCCCTGTCCCTAGTGGACTACGGCCTACCTATCTATGCTGTGGCTGACAATACCACCCTCACAAGAATCCAGACCTCGATAAACAAGGCCTGCAGGCTCCTGACTGGTGCATCCCTCCACACCCATACTTGCCTGCTGTATTCCACCGCCAACCTGTTCACCTTGGAGGAGCGCCTGTGCTACCGAACCTGCTTACTTGCCAAAAAATCCCTGCTAGGACTCTCCAACCAAGGGGTCACCACATCCCTGTTACTTGCATCCCCATCTGTTGCCACCCATAGCTCAGGTAAGGCCACCTTTCTGGTGCCCCATACCAAGACCTCCCTAGCCCAAAGGTCCTTCCACTACCATGCCCCCACATGGTTCAACTCCCTCCCCCCCACCACCACTAAGTCTACCAAAATTGATCCCTTTAAAGTAGCTCTCCCTAACCACCTCTTTGGCGCCTGAAGCTGTAGTTGCCCTTAATCAACCTAATGTTGGGGTCCCTCCCTGTTTCTGGCCCATAGCCTAGACAATGTCTGTTGGACTGCTCCCCCACCTTTTTTCTTTTCCTCACCCCTGTTCCCCCACCTTCCACATAGGTATTTCCCGGTATGACCAGGGTTGTGACTTCTACTATTGTTCTACTTTATATGATTGCTATTTACTGCATGTAACTTTATTCCGTAAACCACTGTTATATTGTGTTCTTTTGTTATCTGTATTGCACCTGTATGTTACCACTGTTGTATCTCACACTGTAACCATGTCTACCCTCCCTGCGACAAGGTGCCTTTGTAAATGAGTCCCTGACTCAAAGGTTGTAAATCCGACTTTCAAAAAATAAATAAATAAATAAATAAAACTCTAAGCCACATTTAGGATTATTCTCCTCTTAGTATGCCCAGAGGGTGGGCAGGTCAGTAGCCATGGGTCCTTGAAGGTTTCCCGCAAGTGGGTTTTCCTCTCCTGTGTGCTACTGATCACACTGTCCAGAGTTGGAGGGGGTAGTCACTTCGCTATTTCTTTTTGGGCCTTAAGTCTACACCTACCCAGCATCCTACAGAGGGTGGGATGCAGAGAAGCACCAAAGCTTCAGTCATAAACACCAAGCATATACCAGTCAGCTCATAAGTATACACAAGCACTAAGCTATATACCCCACATTGAATTGGAAGGCTATAGCCTGATGTTCAATGGGGGGAATAGCTCCTCCCCACCCCCTATTTAAGATCAGGCCACCTCTCGCTCTACTTTGAGCATTTCAGTGGCACCCTTCATCCTCCCTTGCCTCCTCCTCCTTCTCCAGCACTCCTAGCTCTCCCTCTCCACTGGGCCTTATGTCTACACCTACCCAGCATCCTACAGAGGGTGGGATGCGGAGAAGCACCAAAGCTTCAGTCATAAACACCAAGCATATACCATTCAGCTCAAAAGTACACACAAGCACTGAGCTATGTACCCCACATTGAACCCGACCATGCTGCCTCTCAGCACTGGCAAAACCTCGGAGAATGCCAGCATTCTGGCCACCTCACTGAAGGTCTTCCCTATCTACCTGAATCTGTCTTGTGCTACCCCCACCTCCTCCCCACCTAGGTCGTTAGTACCAAGGTGTACAATAGGAGCCTGATTGAAACAAACTTCCCAGACTTTTGGAAGTGTGCCAGAACTGTAAGTATCTTCAAGACAGATGAAGTAAAATTACTTAACTATCGACCATTAGCTCCTCTGGCTGTGATTTCAAAATAATTTGAAAGACTGGTGTGCAACCAGCTCTATGACTTCTTGGAAAAGTATAGTCTGCCGATTCCTCATCAGCTGGGGTTCAAGGCAGGAAAATCCACAGGCACCACATTCAGAGTTTGTGGACCTAGCTGCTGGTGGTCTAGATGTTGGAGACTCTATGCGCGCAGTGTGCATCGACCTCCCAAAGTCATTGGAACTTGTAGCTCACAAAATCCTAATGGAAAGAATGCCACAAGCAGGAATCCTAGGGGGAAGTACTAAGCTGGTTCAACTCATACCTAACTGATAGGTCTCAGGAGGTAGCCACTCAGGGCATTCTGTCTGGGGTGAGTGCTCTCCACACATGGGTCTCAAGGATCCATTCTAGGCCTTGTACTGTTCCTAATACACATTATCAACCTTCCCAATCACATAGCTTACTCGAACATTTATGTAGACAATGCCATACTAATCTGCAAAGCAAAAAAAACATACGGAAATGGAATCAAAGTTCCAAAAAGACTTCAATTCACTGTAGAAATGAATACAAATACCTATGGACTGTGATTGACAGTTTTCTTTAATGTGATATTTACTTACACGGCAGAGTTTTTAAACATGCACTCAAGAACAGGAGCATTGAGATGCAGTGCTTTTTCATCCCAAAGGATGCCAGGGCAAAATCACACAGCAATTGATTCCCCTAATACTAGAACATGGGAGTTTAATATGTCAACATGCAAGTAATCTCTTGCGGGCCAAGCTAGATGGGGTCCGGTCAATAAACGCGCGGTCGAAAACTACGAGGGCAATAAGCATGCTGCGCAGGCACCACAAAAGCATGTTTTTATGCCAGCTCAGTTTTTGACTGTGTGTTTCTGTTTCTCAGTTTTGACCAGATATGTGCTAGACATGGCCTACAATAAGCTGGCCCACTTCGTCTTGCTTTGTTCTTAGGACACCCACCATTGCAAAATGTTCAGAAGACTAAACTGATATTCATTAAATCTATGGAGGCAAAAAACTATAAGCAATTATGGCTCTCAGATCTGTCAAACAGAAAACTCAAAGCCCAATGAACCAGGACCCAAAAATGGGGACCCACAGATATAGCCTGAGAAAAATCACAAACAGAGGTCTCAGTGTCCCAACAATTCAGAAGACCTGTGGAATGATGACCTCAAAATATTGAGTCACTAAGCTGTGGAACTCGCTCCCCCAGACATCAGGAAAATCTCCAAACTGGGTGCTTTCAAAACTGCTATAAACAAGGAACTGTCTGAAACATGAACTGCTTTTAAACTGAGGCACAATCATTTTCCCTATTAAACATGTAATTGTGTACTCACAAATAAATGTATACTACCCAATATATTTTTCTGCCTTAATGTACTATGTGGATCTTACTTGGGCTTGCAGTACATAAATTCTAACTCTACCTCTTATAGAATTAAAGTAACAATGCCATTGTAACTGGACAACTTTGTAAACTAAGCTTCTAGCCCTAACAGTTAAATCATGTAACAAAAAATAAAGGTCTTTACTACTACTACGTCATTGGGCAAGCACTGGAAGGTTAAGGAAAGCTTAGGGAGGTTAACCAGAAAGAGTGAGAAAGAGAAGGGTAGCTGAGTGAGATTTAGAGGCTATGAAATGCACAGAAACGCTAAGCATGGGGCAGGTTAAGTGACTTCCTGCAGGTCACACAGTGAGGAAGTGGGGATGTTAAGATTCAAACTGGGTCTCTACGTTTACAGCTCTGTGCTCTTACCCATAGGCTACACAGCCACAGGTGAAAGACAGGCTGTTTGGACTGAGTCAAAATATGTAAAAGAGAAACTGCTAGCATTTCCTGGTAAAAAGAGATAACAATCACGTTTCCTTTACAGCATGACAATTCATGACAATTTTTTCAGTGTCAAACTCCCTGGAGGTGCTTCCTGCACTTTATCTAGAGCACATGTATAACCAGCCTCCCTCTTCTCCCAAGCTCAAGGCAGTTTACTAGATAGCATTTGAAGAGTTAAATCTGACCCAGAGAGATGTTCTGTAGTGGGCCTCGGGAGCTAGGGTGTCGGGAGTTTGTGCTCTGAGTTTCCTGATTCAGCTAGAAGCAAGGAAACTCAGACATGAATATTTGTGACTCTGCTCTTCCCCCTTTACGCTTTAAGAGGCAACCAGCGAAAGAGTCAGGAGAACTGTCCTACCCTGTGGGAAGAAACATGGATACCTGAATGGCACTAGGGAGTACTGATTGGCCACCCCTCAAGAGAGGTTGCCGGGATCCTTGAAGATTCACTCCTAGCAGAAGCATACAAGTTAGAGAGCAATATGTAAGTGAACCTTTACTGAGATGATTTAGAGTTGGCTAGAAATAGACATCTAATAGTGAACAGTAACCCCCCCAGGAAATGTATCAGGATAGAGGGCCTGGCAAGAGTTGGGGTCACTAAGACCCCTGGTGGGGGGCAAGACAAAGGAGTCTGCTTTGAATTGGGATACTAGAGCTATCAGTGTGATGTCAGAAGTGAGGTCATGCACATCCAAACCACCTTTTCTAAATTTAGGAGTAGATCATAATGCTGATTTGCTAGTCCATTTTGATGCCAGTTGCTGGTACAGTAGCCTTGTGCCAACACAGCAGCCCCCAAGGTACTGCTTGCTTTACCTTGGGGGGGGGGTGCCACAGCACAACAGGTCCTATGGGTATGACAAAAGCACAGTGGACCCTGAAAGGGAAATATGGAAAATGGTAACAGAAGCAGCAGCAGAGCTCAGTTATAGCAAGTGCCAGAATAATGAAATGTAATGATGTACAGAGTGCGATTAATGGCATTGAACATGCCTGAAAGAAGTGAAGCAGGAATCATAATTGCTGCTGAGAGTAAGGCTCTTTTGTGTGGTATACCATCTCTGCAAGAATCAGCATGCATCCAGCTTGATCTCAGCTCCCAGTGTGGACAGTTATCTGTGGGTGGTCTCACGTTAGTGGTGCCCCGTGTATAATAAAGGAGCTCTTGGTTCCCATCTGCCTTGAACCATGGCAGTGAAAGGTAAAAGAGAGGGTACAGTGTTCATGGCATAAGGTGGGTGCCTTTCTGATTACCCCTAGGCATGCCCAGCCCTGTAGTGATGTTCACTGGGAAAACCAGTTGTGCAGTTCAGATGGGTGATAAATGAATCCAGTGGAGTTGGTCAACTTAAGGGCATAAGGGGGCAAGGCAAGTTTTATTTAAAAGACGCCCAATCCCATAGGCTCTGGGCACCGTACAAAAATAAAAAGCACAATATCAACAGCAATACAATAATACAGCAATATATAATAAATATCAAAAATAATAAATAAATTAGAAATGCAACTAACTAAAAATTAATAAAAGGTCAGGAACAATCTATATGGTGGTCAGTCAAAATATGTCATTCAGGATGGGGCTGGCAACACTAGAGGCTTTGTCACTGGTTGGAGGAGTGGGGCATTAATGTATCCCCCACCCCTCCACCCAACAACACATGTTCTCCTCATTCCTCCACCCAGGGGTGACTGCTGCACTCAAGGCCTAGGATCACATTATGATCACATTATGAACATACCAAATCTACAGTGTATGTTAGAGCCCCCCCCACTCTGAAACACCAATGTACCAACATCCCACATTAAAATACCAGTGTACTGACCTCATACACTGAAACACCAATGTGTAACCTATAGCCACACTGAAACACAAATGTACTGACCTGCCTCACTAAAACTCTAGTGTACTGGCCTCCTACACTACCAGTATACCGACCTCCCTCACTGAAACATCAGCATACTGGCCTTCCACACTGAAACACCAGCGTTCCGACCTCCCTCACTGAAACACCAGTGTATCACCCTCCTACACTGAAACACCAGTGTACTGACCTCCCTCACTGAAACACCAGTGTACCAACCTCCCACACTGAAACACCAGTGTACCAGCCTCCCTCACTGAAACACCAATGTAACTCCCTCCTTCACTGAAACACCAGTGTACCGACCTCCCTCACTGAAACACCTGTGTACTGGCCTCCCACACTGAAACATCAGCATACCTCCCTCCCTCACTGAAACACCAGTGTACTGACCTCCCTCACTGAAACACCAGTGTACTGGCCTCTCACACTACCAGTATACTGACCTCCTTCACTGAAACACCAGTGTATCACCCTCCTACACTGAAACACCAGTGTACCGACCTCTCTCACTGAAACACTAGTATACCAACCTCCCTCACTAAAACACCAGTGTACTGGCCTCCCACACTGAAACACCAGCACACCTCCCTCCCTCACTGATGAGTGTACTGACTTCCTTTACTGAAACACCAGTCTACCAGCCTCCCTCACTGAAACACCAGCGTACCTTTCTCCCGCATTGAACACCAGCATACCTCCATCCCTCCCTCCCTCACTGAAACTCCAGTGTACTGACCTCCCTGACTGAAACCCCAGTGTACCGACCCCATACACTGAAACCCCAGTATACTGACCCTCCACACTAAATTGTCTGTGTACCAATATCCCCCATTGAAACATCAGTGTACTCACTTCATACATGGAAACACTAGTGTTCTGACAACCCACACAAAAGCACCAGAGTGTTAACTTCCATACGCACTGAAACACTAGTGTGTGATCCCCAGACCAAAACAAAAGCATACTGACCCACAGCCACAATGAAATAGTAGTGTAATGACCCCCCCCTCTACACTAAAAACACCACAGTAACAACCTCCATCAACACTAAGACACCAGTGTACCATCCTCCTACACTGAAACTTCAGTGTACCGACCCTCCCCCCACACCGAAACATCGTAGTAACAACCCCCCACTTTAAAACACCAGTGTTCTGACCTTCCACGCTGAAATACAACTGACCTCTCACACTGACATACCTGTGTACTGATGTATCGCACGGAAACACAGTACATGCATCCTGTACTGAAACATCATTGTACCTGTAAGCAGGTGGGTCATGAGCAAGAACTAAGATGACCCACTATGGTTCTGGTGCAGGGTGCAGGGTACATGATGCAGTGTTTTCTTATTTACAGAAATAAATGATATTGAAAGTTTAAAATATTATGTCTGGATACTTTAAAATTCAGTTCACCTGGTTTAGCTTCTTACAAAGTCTATTTTTTCACAAGTCTATAGCCTGTGCTTGGCTAGCAGTACTGTACACATGGCACAGCACACTCCTGCCAGAGCACAGCTCGGTGCTTAATGCTCCTCCTCCTCTCACAATATGGTTCCTCACAGCCCTCTATGACCTTTCATACTGGTCAGCAGTCAGGTACCCATCACTCAATGGCCAACTATTACAAAAACAAAACATTATATACAGTTAAATTAGGACATGTTCCTTAAAAAGAAACTCAGAAGGAAATATTTACACTATTCTAGCCCTGTAGATATTAATTTTTTGTAGTTTTTGTTTGCCAGGTAAGTGCACTAGGCATTAAAGACAGTTGCCTATTTTCAGGCATGACCTGGGAGAGTACAACATATGGATATTACAACAGGGAAAAATTACAACAAGGGAAAAGTAAATTGGTTTGATACAAATTACAGAATACATTACAACAACAAAAGCAGAACACCATCAGCAACTTAGCATACAGGAACAAGTACACATACTGCGTGTAATACACCATACATTATAGTCACGTTAGCACAGTGGAAAAGGAAAAGCATAAAGCATGTAGGGGCAACCCCATTGCTGTGGGGTCTGGAGCAGGTAGGTGCAACCCCCTCTGTCTAGGGCCTAAGGACAGGAGCATACTGCAGTCTGGGACAGGAAAGAGTGATATGCTTTTTTAAAAGAGCTCAAGGAGTCACATTGTCGGGTTGCAGCAGGGATAGAGTTCTAGACAAAGGGGGCAGTATAGGCAAAGGACCATTTACCAAGCTTGGGTTTGATTTTAGGGACTTGTAGGGAGCCAGTGGCATTGGATCTGTCAGGCTGGGGTAACTCATAAAGGTTCCTGGGGGACTGCATGTTTACTGTCTTATAGGCTTGACATCCTAGTGCATATTTACATAGTTCTGAAGGAGGGAGCCACCCCAGCCTGGAACATAGGTCACAATGATGGGTGTACTTGTTTGTGGATAGGGCAAATCTATAGATGTTGTTGTAGGCCACATCCCAACTATTGAGAGTAGTATTGGTCACAGGATAGTAAACTGCCATCCCATATGTCAGTACAGGTAGCAGGATGCCTTGGGTGATGTCAAGGCGGGCAGAAGGTGTCAGAAAATTACTGACTTTGCATGATAGTCCAAGCCTAGTGTTGACAGCCTTGCTTGTGGCAGTGATGTGTTCAAAGAAGTCTAGTGAGGAATGTAGTGTCACCCCAAGTATTTAAATGTATGGAGTACCATGAGGCAGGTTCCATCATGACCTTGACTAGAGAGAGGGTTACTGTTTGCTCTTGACCTTGAGGCGGAGCTGAATTACATGCATTGGGTCTTGGCCATATTCATAAGTAGCTTGTTTGCGTGGAGCCAGGATTGTATAGATTTTAGGTCTGAAGGCAGGAGATGATTTAGTTTGGTATGCTATGAGAGCCAGTGTAAAGAGCAAGGTGATCAGCATAAAGGGCAGGGGTACAGTGATTTAGACATCTGCTAAAGGAGTTAACATAGATGGAAAAGAGAAGGGGCCCTAATATAGAACCTTGGGGGGGCTCCAACTTTGATGGCAGCAGGGCTAGACAGGGTATGGCCAAATTTTACTCTGGAATCTGGCACTCAGATAGCTGTTAAACCAGGCCAGACGGGGGTGAGTCGGTGGGGGTGGAGACACCCAGAGCACTCAATTTAGCTTTTAATACTGTGTGATCCACCAGGTCAAAGGCCTTCATAAGGTCAGTGAAGACCGTACCTGTAAATTCACCCATATCCATAGCAGAGGAGATACTGGAGAAGAGGGCGAGTAGGGTGGTACTGGCACTATGACATTTACAAAACCCGTGCTGAGTGGGAGAAAGGAGTTTACAGGTAGTAAGGTAGTCAGTAAATTGGGAGGCAACCACCTTTTTCAATAGTTTGTTAACAGCTGGGAGTATCAAAATGGGTTTATAGTTTTTGGTATTCATATGGTCACCTTTCTTGTAGATCGGGACAACATGTGACATCTTCCATGTGTCAGGGACCATTTGAGAAATAAGGGAGAGGTTTAGGATTCTAGTGATGTGGAGGGCGAGTTCAGCTGTCACAGTTCTCTGGATTCTAGGTTCTAGCTCATCTGAGCTGGCAGATTTGTTAAGGGAAATTTGAGAGAGGAGTCTTCACAATCTTCTGCTTTAAAGTAGTAAGGGGGTGGCAAATGTCGGCATCAGCGAAGGAGGGGAGGAGGCGGGTGGTGGGTGTAGAGATGCATAAGTGGTCTGAGAGATTAGTAAAGAATGTGTTAAATGCATTTGCAATGGTAGAGGGGTTGTTACAATGTTTTCCATCAAGGATTAGTTCATTGGGTGTATGCATACTGGCCTGGCCAAGGGTTAGTTTTAAGCTAGACTGAAAGAGTCTGCAGTTGTCAGCCGAGGAGGTGAGCAGAGATTTGTAATATCAGCTTTTGTTCTGTCTACTGGCCCTTTTGCATTCATTTCTAAGAGATCTATAGTTGGCCCAATTGCTGTAGTCTGGGAGGATCTGAATAGGGACCAGCTGCTATCTGTCTGCTTTAACTGTGCCAAGAATGAGTGATCCAGCCATTTAGAAACAGTTCCTCGAACTCGCCTTGTGGTCATTAGTGCAAGTTTGTTTTGGATATCTAGAAGGGTATCATAGAAGATATTGAGGGCATAATGTATGTTGTTGGTGGACCACAGCGGAGACCAATCCATAGTACCAAGCTCTTGTTTCAGCTTCTCAGGGTCTAGTTTTGAAGAAGCACAGAAATGGATGAGTCTTGATGGGGGCTTAGGGGGTTTTGCCCTCCAGGTACAATAGGTGGGGGAGTGGTTGTTTATAGAGTCAGGGAGTATCCCCGCATTGGTAAACTTGTCAGGCTGGGCCATCAGCATCCAATCTAAAAGTGTGGCAGATCGGCCATTTTTTCCATATTTTGCTGGTTCAGGGATTAGCTTGTGAAGCTGCAGATGATTAAGTAAAAACCCAGCTTTTTTGAAACAGTCCACACGTCAATCAATATTAAAGTCTCCAACAAGGAGAAATTCATTATTTTGGACAAGAGGGCTGATTTCACTCAGGAGGACCGGGATAGTTTGACGACTTCCAGCAGGGGGAATATATATAAAGAAAATACATAGTTTTTTAGTTTTGCTTAGCGTGAGAGTCGCATAGCAGAATTCAGCAGTTGAGCTGAAGGGGGTGAGGGATTAGAGGCTGTGCCCTGTAGATGAGCCATAAAGTAAATAACTGTTCCACCACCCATTTTAGTGGTGGCATAGTCAGTCTTTATTAAACTATAGCTCAGAAGAGCTCAGAAGCTATCAGGTATTGTGGGTTTCAACTATGTTTCAGTGATACCTAATATGTCAGGTCTGTGATGATTAATCCATATTGTGAGTTTACTATGGTTCTTTGTAAGGTTCTATATGTTTATATATGTCATTTTTAACCTCTTGACACTTGTCCAAGGTGGAATTGCACATGCCCTAGCTGGTGTCATGGCTGACTGAGGGCCTGGATTGGGATCAATGTCAACAGACATCAATAGAGGAGTAGGGTAAGTAAAGGTATTAAGTTCAGCTTGCATGGTAAAACAAGGGAATAGTACCTCTGAGTTAATTTGAAACATAATGCCAGGTCCCTCATCAGAATATTGGGTAAGAGAGAAAGGGAGCGCTGGGCAGATGTAGCCTGATTGGCAATGAGCATGGTGGAGATTGAGAAGTCAACAGGTGCTTGTGGTGAGATATATGGTAGAGGGAGTAGTGGGATGGAATATGAGATTATGGTGAGGCAGGTTAATACCCTAATGAAAGGCAGTCCCAGGGTGAGATAACCCATAGTTGAGAAGATAGGAAGTTGGATAATAGTTAGTAGGGTAGAGTTGGTAGATGCCCCACTTAACAGCAGCTCTCAACCTGTGTTTAATAGGGATACCTTAGTGGGAGTGATTACAAATAGTAGGCCACCAATTAGAGGAGCTACTGTCAGGTGCAGCAGAATGTGTGAATTGACTAGAAACTAGAAGAACAAAAACAATTCTTTTTGGTCCAGCTGCTAAACTGAAAATGGATATAAATCTAGAGATATTTGATCTGTCAGAAGCTCTGCTAAAAGCAGTTAAAACGTATAAATATTTAGGTTACTGGCTGGATCAGTCGGGCACAGGGAATAACCATGTAGACAAACTAATTGGTCAGGTAGGGAAGAGGGTAGGTTGTCTTTATAGAAACCAAAAATGTCTAGACTCTGAAACACTGAAGTATATTACTGAAGTACAAATGTTACCGTTATTTGATTATAGTGACATTTTATATGGTGGTGCTACACAAGACAGACTAAATAGCCTAGATGTATTGTATACTAAATTAGCCAGGTTAATTCTGAGATGCCCAAAAACCACTCAGCATTGCAATTGATATAAATCCTTAGTTAACTAACGGTTTAGCCCTGCGCTAAACCCACGCAAATGTGTTAGCACTGCGCAAACAGTTTGGGGAATATTATACAGTTCTGAACACTGTACTTTCACATGCGCTGCTGCCTGCAGCTGTACTGGGACAACATGGCATAGGCACAGATGGTGGTGGTGCTGCATGCAACTGTCACACTCTAGGTCATGCTACAGTGCACAGCAGACACTACAGCATAGCAAGGGGCCAGTAGTGTGTGGACACAGCAATGCTCTATGGTGTGTAGGGCAATGATGATGACTGCACTATACACAGTGAGAGGCCAACCTTCAGGTGTTTACTGACAGTGGACATTACTGTTAGCTGTTGTGTGACCCACAGATGCTGCACCTCTGGCTTGGGATGCTCACAGTGACATATACAAGTCTGGCTTTGTGTGCTGTAGCAGTTGTACAGCTGTGTAGTATGTGGCCGGGGGGAGGGGGCATATATTATCAGAAAGGCACACTGGTGTTGGGGTATTCTCAATATTGGCCCATGTGCACTGCATGATGTGTCCCAGCCTTGTGGCTACACTTGGTCTGTGGCACAGCCTGGCCACCCATACACTCTCCCCTCAACATCCTCCATGCCCACAATGCTGCATGTGTGTGCTGGCATCTGTTGGTGTCCACAGAAGAGTGGTCCACAGGTGTGTGCTGTATGGCCACACTGCCGTGCTGTCTACTGGCGGCAGGGTCACCACTTACTGCCTGGCATGGCTGGGAATGGTGGCAGATGATGGCATCATTGTGATGCCATCAGTTAGCAGCTTGTTTCCTCTATGTTTGGCTTTGTCTATGTGTCATATTTATTTGTTAGGGTCACGCAAAGCTGCGCAAAAGCCGTGCAAACACCATGCAAAGCTGATTGCCCAGGGTTAAGACAAGCTTTTCCTGGGCGGTAATGTGCACCGTGCTAAGTTCCATGCTAAGTTGTGCAAAACCACTTAGCGTGGCGCTAGTCACTGAATATAGCATTGTGCTTGTATTCATGTCAGTTTGCCCCTTGCATACATTATGATTTTGCCCGGTGCTAATGCAGTTTGCCTGTGCTATTTGGCCTTTTGAATATAGCAGACCTGCATTAATCCCGCGCTAAACCTGCGCAAACGGTTTTTGCCCGGTGCAAAGTTTTGAATATCTGGCCCATAGTGTAGTAAATCAGGAAGTTACTTCATAGCCAATATAACATTCTGGTGCCAGCATGAGAAAGGCAGGTAAGCCAGTCATGCAGAGTAAGAACAGATCAGAGCACTATACATCCATGTAAGATGAGACAACTGAGCAGCTACACGTAAGTTTCAGAGCTGTACCAGATAAGAAATCTCAATTTCTAAGTGTAAGAGGCAAATTTACAGCAACAGTCAATGTAGAGAAATGGGGATGGCTGGACTCTGGTTGCAAGCTATGTCTTATGAAAGCAATTATAGAATATTGATATCAGATAGTACACAGCATAAAATATGGCAGGGAGGCTTTAACTGACAAATACTCAGCTTGGGAATGTGATTACATGTGGTGCAGCAATAAACTATCCGGACATGGCTACAACTATGCTAGTAGTGACATTTACTGTTTATCCAAGCTAATTACTCTAATTACTGATGATACACATTAGAAATTACACACTGCACAGCTGATTCACTACCAACTTTATGGTTATCGGTATGGGTACGAACCATGTAGCAGTGTCTGTATCAGGAGTTACCTTGGTAAGGTCACATGCATGAGAGTTCTTTGGACGAAGCATGCAACAGCATGTATCTAGGAAAATAGGCAATGTATCTTACATTCTACAACAACTCCAGACAGAAAGTTCCTACCCTACAAGCAGGACAGTTCCACTTTATCACCACACAGCTCCTTTCTATAAAAACAAACTCTGGTGAGAACCACAACGACTGCTAATGCAATCACTTGATAAGGACTGTTTCACAGTATCAGTTTCAGTATTGGGAGTCAGCGTGTGTCAAGTTTTGAAATGCTGACATCACCGACCCCACATGTAAATGGAGTAAGTGATGTCAGCATTTCAAAACTTGAAACATGCTGACTGCCGATACTGGAAAACAAAATCTATGAAATGGTCCCTCACTCAAGTACTGGTTGCCACATTGATAAGCTTTGCATAATACAACTGAAATGAAGTGTAAAAAAATCTCACAGAATTCAGCTGATGCTGACAGTTGTTCACCATGCAGAACACTATTTGAACCAACTGCACACAGATCAGATAATAGTCAGCCCTGATACTGCCACTGCTCACAGCCGGAAATTTGTATTTGCTTAAAATTAGTCAGATCCTGCAGTTAGCAGTGCTGAGGGCAAAACAGCATGAAAGATCTTGTTCTATGTGAGTGTCAGATAACTCAAGGTTTTCTGCAAGTTGCCAG
This sequence comes from Neoceratodus forsteri, assembly GCA_016271365.2. NCBI lineage: Eukaryota > Metazoa > Chordata > Ceratodontiformes > Ceratodontidae > Neoceratodus > Neoceratodus forsteri. The sequence continues at coordinate 227,904,087 of JADMNL010000025.1, read as the reverse complement.
TGCCAACAGCTGGAGTGGTCCTGTTATTGTTATTTTTCTGTACGCAGTACAGAATTCAAAATGTTGGGTTGCACTAGTACTCCTTATTTTGTTTACATTTTGGTGAATAAAAGTCTAATTCATTTACATAAACTCACTGTTTACTCTTCAGAATCCTGCTCGTATTCAGGCCATTTCTTGTAATCATGAACTATATGTAGTTCTACATAAAATGTCTGATGAAGACATAGAGTACAATGGTTCTATAGAGGTGTCTCGAGAAATAACACCTTATGTATCTAAGTCTATAGTTAATGATTCTTGCAGAATTCTTCATGTCTTCAACATGCTCATGATTAACTTCTCCATTATTAACTATAGGTTCAGATGCCAAAGGTGTTATTTCTCGAGACACCTCTATAGAGCCATCATATTCTTTTTTTTTTCCATACAGATTTTTTCCCTCCTGGGAGCCTGGCAAGCAGCTCTGGTCCCTCCCTCCATCGGAGGGAACTCGGTCTCCGTTGCCACCTTTACCCCACTGACCGACCCAGCAAATCCCCATGGGTTGCCCCCACCATGACAAGGCCGAGGCGAAGGGTGCCAGCTTACCCCCCACCCCAGAGACCAACATCCAGATTCCAGGCATTGGAATGGGGCACTGGCGGGGCCATCATGGAGCCAGCCAGCTCCATTTTCCATCTTGGTTTTCTCCCTCCACCCTCCCCATCAACGTACATTGACAACGTGCTTCTGACCTATACCCCCCTCCAGCCATCGCTAGAGGGTGATCAGTGAGTGGGATAGCAATCCCCTCCCTTCCCAAGAGAGGAGAGCAGTCCTCTGGATGCTTGATCCTCTCTCTCTCTCCCCCCTGCTGACCCCTGGTGGCCCGGGCTTGTTCCCAAACTTGGGTTGCTGGCGTGGCATGAGGTGTAGCATCCAGCGCCTCAACCACCAGCGCCACCGGGCCGGCCAGAGAGAGCCATTGTATTCTCTGCCTTCATCAAACATTATATGTAGAACTATGTGTAGTTCATGAGTAGAAGAAACAGCCTAAATATGAGTAGGATTCTGCAGAATAAACAGAGAGTCTCTGTAAGTGTATTAGCCTTTCATTCACCAAAATAAAAAGAGGAGTACTAGTACATTCTGTAATGTATGTAGAGACATAACATTAACGTGACCGCTCCAGTTGTCAGCACCAGCAAGTTGCAGGAAACCATTGAGTTAGAACATAGAACACACATAGAACAAGCTCTTTCATGCTATTTCACCCCTAGCACTGCTAACTGCAGGATCTGACTAATTTTAAGCACGTACAAATTGGTGAAAAGCACGATTTGCAGCTCTTTCGTCTTTGTGCTGACTAAACCAAGCCAGTGCAGAGCAAGAAATGTGTGTGTGTGTGTGTGTGTGTGTGTGTATGTGGAGGAGGGGGAGAGTCAAAAGAACATCACTGTGGTCTACTGAATGGAGACAGCAGAGTGCTTCAAGTAGCAGAGGGATTATGCTTTAACTCCAAAATGTTGTGCTTTGTTCAGAGGGTGAAGTGTTTCCATCTCTTCTCCCTTTGTGTGATAGCAAGATGTCATTCAGCACTCCGCCCTGCAGCCATAATAAGAAAACTGAGGCCCACTCCCCTCTAATGGAGCTGCAGTGAAGTATCCATGGCTCCCACCACCTTAAAGCCCAAACTCACAGGAGGAATTCAACTCCTAGCTCAGGTTAGGGAAGATAAACTTCTAATACCTTAGTGCACATAGGAAGTGCTTATGCATGTCATGGCCCAGAACAAACTGGTAAATTAAGCACATTTAAATCTGATGTAACCCCCCCCTACAATTGGAGCCACTGTATAAAAAACTGTCTGTACTGAAACCTGTATATAATTGCTCGTTCCGTCTGTTTTCCTTGTACTTTGGTTCTCCCTCCACCCCCTGTAAACGACGTGGAGCCTTTGCAAAAGAGTCTATAACTCATAGGATTGTAATTCCGATTATACAGTAAAATAAAAAAAAAAAAATTGGGGGTTTCTAACAGCCATCTAGGAGCTGTCTAAGCGTCCCTCTGGTGGTCATCGTTTGGTGCTTAAAGCCATTTAAATGGCTCTGTGAGTGCTTGTAGAGCCTCCGCGCACTGTCTCTTTAAGAGCTGTCTGCTTGCAGACATATTCATACTTATGAGGGGGCTGTGGTGCCCTCCAGCTCCCAGTCCCACTGAGACGCTGATTAATTGTTCTCCGGTTTTGGCCGTCGCGGAAGGGGCAGAGTGAGCATTTTCCAGACAGTGTAATTGTTGCCGCCTTCCTTAGATATGTTTGTGGGAATGTAATTTGTTTAACCTGCCTTTCTTGCAGCTGGACATTGTGTGCTGTGTTCCCCCATTTTGGACCAGGATTGTCTGAAAGGTCCAATAGAGTCGTGAGGGTACCTAAAATGGAGTATCTGGCGACCAACCAGGATCAGGACTTGCAATGGAGCCTGCCGACCAATGGGAATACAGCTGGAGGTTCTGGGAAGTGAAGTTCTGGACCATGGCGCCTTTTTTGCACCAATGAGGGACGAACTTAGTGGCTGGTTTTGGCAGCCTACCAATGGGAGCGTGTGGCACCTGAGCTGAGTGGCTTGCCCCATACTGTGTCAGGGCAGAGGCGTTGTGGCTGTGAGCAAGTAAGAGGAGCTTGGGGGCTCCGGTGCCATTCAAGCGGTCAGCAGCAAGCATAGTATGTAAGGCCAGCGCGGGCATTGTAAACGCCAGTGAAGTCAGATCAAATCCGCTAGCAAGCGGTCACAGAGGCCATGCAGGAGCATGGCTACCTACCAGGCTCACCCTGTAGAAGACTGGAGAATCTGCTTGAATCGCGCTCGGTCTGTCAGGAACAGTGAAGCTGCATTGGTTGGGCCCAGTGTATGGCAGGCAGGTATCGAGAAGGACAGCAGCTGTCTGGTATGGTACCCCTCTGCAGTGCATATAAATGTGTGGAGAAGTGCTCGAAGTACAGGCTCAGTCCTGCAAGTGACGCAAGAGTGTGTTTCTTTCTGGAGTCGTGAGTACTAAATCAGGGTAGCTCCCTGTCAAATGTTCCTAGTAAGGGCAAGACCATCTGGTTACTTTGCTGGCTTCCCTGACTGAGCCGGATGGCTCTATTTAGTCTTTGTAGGAACTAAATGCTCGTTTGTGTCAGGGCCCCAACCAGCTGCATCGAGGAACTAGTCTTTAGAGCTTGGGTACCCATAGACAGTAACTTATAGGTTAGGCCTGTGCACAGAGCCCTAGGTAGATGCTCATATATTGTGTTGGTAAGCCAATCAACTTGATTCCCCCCGGTCCTTGTTATCTCCCCTTAAATAAATCAGATTGCTTGTTTTGTAAAGGTACACTGGCTAGTTTGTGTATTCATGGTGAATTACTGCCATGTGGATATTGTGTAACTGCACCTTACTTTTCAGGGGTCCCTGGAGTGAGCTGAGTGGTTCGAGCCGGGGGGTAAGTGTATATGGTAAGGACACTGTAATTGAACTGTGTGGGCCACTAGTGGGAAGAAAGGGGGGGTTGCAGCAACCCAGAGGGCTGTGACCAAGTCAACCTTGACTGTTCTAACCCTGACCTCTGGGTGGAGGCACCCGCCAATGGATCTAGGCCCCTCACCCTGTTACAGTCAGAGCAGGCAGGGGTAGTAGCCCTTGGGATAGCACCCTCTGGGGGTTACACTGATATATGTAACTTAAAATAGGCAGGGGAATTCTGGTACTTTACTTCAGTCACATTGTTAAATGCATTATTATTCATGTTGTTCCACACAAGGTAGTTTGTGTGCCCAGATTCTGTAGCAATGATTTTCTGTCCACAACTCCCAGCTGAGAAACCTTTCATTTCTGAGCTACAAAAATGAAGCCCATGGCTTCACATTCACTTTCCCTCACCCATCAGCTGTAGTCTGGAAGGGTACTGCCTGTAGCCATTTTCTTTTTATGTTCAGTTAAAGACAATATAGCGCTCCGGCTTTTGAGCTCAACAGGGCTGTACAAGATTTTATAACTGCTCATACATACTATCTTTGTTTTGTAGCGTCAGCATTGCCTGCTGTGTTCTACGTGTGACCCTTTTCTTTTAATTCACGTTTCTGTATGATTCCTTTGTGGAGTTCAGGGACCCCAATTATTCTATTTTTAATAACAATACATGATTTGAGGAGCAAAGCAAAGGCAGCAGAATTTAAGAGAAAACATATAGCTGACTTGCAGTCCACTTCCAGGCACTTTCTGGTTAAAGCCATCATATCTGAAGACATGTCTGCTACATTCTTGGGGGAAGGGGGCACAAAGCAGAAAGGAGAACAGAAAACTAGATATAAGAAAAACACCCTGATAGTGACCAGCTAACAAGTCACATAGCAATACCAAGGAACAGATGGGAGGTACACCACTTACAAAGGGGAAAGAAAAGGTCACTATAGCATTTATTTTACTTCTACAGTTTACTTTATGCCCAAGATATCCCTTGCTTGGAACCATGGGGAGAGATTTGTCGCAGCAGTTCACTTCAAACACTATTACAATTTTACAACTGGGATAGGAATCCTGACCATATCACCCACATTGAAACACCAGTGCAATGACACCCCACACAGAGACGCAAGTGTAATGACCCTAACATTGAAAGATCAGTGTACTTATACCTAGACTAATGTACCAGTGAACTGATTTTCCCAACATTGATAGACCAGTGTTGATGCCCAGACTGAAACTCCAATGCACAAAGCCCCTGAGACTCAAACACCAGTGTATTGGCCTCTCACACAAAGACACCAGTGTGCTCAAATGCCCCACAAGTACAATGACTCCAACACTGGAAAACCCGTATAACAACCCACCACACTGAAATATCGGTGTAATGGTCACACACACACACACACACACACACACACACACACTTACACGCTACTTATCATAACTCTACATCTTCAAGAATATTTTTTCCATAGAGTACTACTCTTTGGTTTTAGAGCTGGAAGTGATACCACTCCATGGGAACCAGAATATTTTGGACTGGCAGTAGTAATGCCCAGCACTGATGCATGGTGGTGTCCGTGCACCTGCAGGATTAATAGTGGTGCCAACCTCAACATCCTCAGTACCTTTTTTAATGAGGAGGAGAGCTAGCCCACCTGTCCCTGTGAGATGGGACAGCAAAAAAACAAACAAGTGCCTTAGTTATTAGAAATAAATATTTATTTGCAATAATCTTAAGTCATCAGTCCAGTGCAACATGGCATATGCTAAGGCCAACAGGATACTGGGCTGCATAGGCAAGGGCATCACCAGTAGGAGGCAGGAGGAGATTCATGGTGAGGCTGCACCTTTAGTACTGTCTGCAGTTTTGGAGCCTGTGTCTCAAGAAGGATTGTGATATCCTAGAAATGGTGTAAAGGAGGGCCAACAAAATGGTATAGGATATGCAGGGAAGGCTGTACGAGGGATGGCTGAACAGACTAAACATGTACTCACTTGAAGCCAGAAGGGAGAGGGAGATTGAGTGAAACTTTGAGCAACCATAAGGGGATGAATAGAATGAGCTATCAAACACTGTTCAGATGCAGCAAGGGGACCTGCACCAGGGGGTATGGGTACAAACTGATGGGAAGCAAATTCAGAAGGGATGTAAGGAAATACTTATTTATTGAGAGGGTGGTGGATATATGGAATGGCTTGTCAAGAGAAATGGAAGAGGCAAAGACAGTGCAGGATTTGAAAGAGGAGTAAGACAGGCATAAAAGGTTGATAAAGAGGAGAAGGTGAAGGGGACACAACTAGAAAATGGGCTTTACTGCTAGTAGGAGGCCCAGTTTAGAGACTATATAGCAGCAGGCTGGAACAGTAATACTGTAGGTAGAATCAGAGCAGACTGTATGGACCCTTGTTTTTTTCTGCCTGTAAAAAGTTTTAATTTCTGTGTTTTCACAGCATTATCTATTTGAGGATGGGAAAGAAGACAAGTGAAAGAGGGTTAAAGTGAGTTTGAGGGCTGGATGGTGGGTGAGTGGTACTATATGGGGAGTGTATTCCTAAAACTCTAAAGTTATGGTAAATAACAAACCTATCTTTCAAGAATCAATCTTTTCCAGAGCCCCACTCTTTGATTGAGTAGCAAGCTGTATAAAATTCCCCACATTAGGGAGGCTCGAGATCTAGGACTCATGAGGAGAGTGGGGCCTGTAATACAGCTAACCTGAAACCTGCATGTTTCCTGGAGTGAATACAGTTACAGGAATTGACATGGTCAGACAGTTCCTGAAATTTCTATGATAGCTCTACAGAAATTCCCTGATTGCCTGCAGTACCGCTACAGGTCCAACAGAGAAATTCTCTTTAGAAATATTGCAGGATATCTGAATATATCTGGCCATGTTAGTTGCTGCAACTGTATGTAGAGCATAGTGTCTGGTGAAGGTATGAACATTACTCCAGGTAGCATCCCTACATACAGTATCTCATAAATAGGGACTAAATGAATGGAGCAAAGCCACAGAAATAGCCATGGCTCAGATGGAATCAGCCTTACAGTTTTGGCCCCCTAATGAGTAGCAGTGCTAGATGCAATTGACAACCAATTCAACTGGCACTGTTTGACAATTGGAAGTCCCTTCTGATTGGGGTTGAAAGAGACAAACAGCTGAGGAGTTTGCCTGTAGTCCTTGGTTCTTGTCAAGATAGACACTGAGGATTCTTCTAAAAATGAGTGAATACAGCAACAGTTCAACTGGGTTTTCAGGCTTGGTATAGAAAGTCTTGGACACTAGTGATTAATTCAGATAGAACCTGGCAGCACTTTTTGCAGAAATTAAGGATCTGTTAGGAGTACCATCCTATCCTTATGAAAAACTTTGTACAGAGGATACATCACTAGGGCCTCTAATTCCAAAACTCTGCATGCAGAAGTAATGGCCACAAGAAACAGTTTTCCAGGTTAAGTATTTCATGTCACAAGCAGCCATTGGTTCAAAGGGCTTATAGGTGAACAAGTCCAAGACCAGACTGGGATCCCAGTTGGTGGCCATCTTTTTTTGAAGGAAGTCTCATATGCAGGATTCCTTTTATGAACCTGTGAAAAAGAAGATGTTGGGCTATAAGAAAAATCCCACTCAACTTGTGATATGCCAAGATGACCAATATGTGGACCTTTATGGGAGAATACTGGAGGCCAGGCTCTGAAAAATCCAGAAGATAATCTAAAATGTGTTCTGGAGGGCAATGAAGGAGATTTGGGGAATATTTGAATCATTGCATGCAAAAGCACTTCCACTTTTCCCCATAGGCTTTTCTGGCGCAGTGTTTGTGAGCTGTCAAAAGGACTTGGAGGACACAGTGTGACACTTGAAACTGCCAACTTCTATCTCTTCAGGATCCATGTCTGGAGATGCAGGGACCATAGATCCTACTATGCTAGTTGGCCCTGGAACTGCATCAGTAGATCTGTCCTCAAGGGTAGGACCCTTGGCTGCCATATTGCCATTTTAATTAACAGCAATGAAAAAATTTGTTGGGGCCAACACAGGGATAGCAGAATCATTTTGCTCCACATGACTTTAGTTGGATAACTCTGAATGAGCAGCAGTGGCAGGAAGTTGTAAAGAAAGTGACATATCCACTGCAACCTGAAAGCATCCTAACAGAAAGCTCTACACTCTCAGTTTTTGGAGAAAAAGCACTGCAGTTTTGCATTGTGGCAGGAAGCAGAAAGGTGCACTTCTATGTTGCCCCAGTCATCCAGCAGTGACCAAACTATGTCCTCCATGAGGATCTATTCATGAGGTTAAGCCTATATTTAACTGAGACTGAGGACATTATCAGCCCCTGGGAGATGGGTGGTCTGGAGAGGCATGCTGCACTTCAAAGGTTGTTCCTAGACTCTCATTGCTTCCCTGCACAGTGGATAGGAGTGTATTCTTTATTGCTTCTGCAGTACAGTACAACACATTTGTTCATCTGGAGATTACCACCTTTTCACAGACTAGGTCTGATAAGTCTTGTAGCCCATACAGTCAGAACAACTTTCCTCTCAAGAACATTTATGTAAAGATGCTGTTCTGAGGCTACCCAAGTCCCTTGAAACTAGAGACCTTGACAGTGTGTGCCCCATCCCACTGAGGAGGCATCTGTTGTCATTGTCACCTGTGGTTTCTATGCCCATCACAAAAGGGAACAAGCAAGAGGCTTTGTCTACAAATTTGATGAGCCGCCCTTGTACACTGAAATACCAATGTGTTGACCTCCCATACTAAAACCCAAGCGTACTGACCTCACAAACTAAAACCCCAGTGTACTGACCTCCAACAATGAAACCCCAGTGTACTGACCTCCAACAATGAAAACCCAGTGTACTGACCTCTCACAATGAAATCCCAGTGTACTGACCTCTCACAATGAAACACCAGTGTACTGACCTCTCACAATGAAACCCCAATTTTCTAACCTTTCACAATGAAACACAATGAAGCAGCAGTGCACTGACTTTCTGTATAAAACACCAGTGTATTAACCTTCCAAAATGGAACATTAGTGTAACCTACCTATTATAATAGGGGTTAATACTTTAATCTTCTCTCTAGCTGTGCCCATGATTTTGGGCACTGTGACATCTGTACCTGTGGACAAAGACAAAGAATGTGGTGAGCCTCAGAAATGTGACCACAAGGCTCTGTGACATTAAACCCCAGGGACGTGGGGCTAAGTGCAGCTGTCATAGCTATCTAACTCAGTAATAAAGTGTTCTGCCTTGGCACCTTATCCACCTGGGTGGGTCTCCCCTTCCCATGTTACCTCCACTGAAAGCGCCAAGTAAAAGCTGTGTCCTATTGGACAAGGTACATCCCATGGCCTGTTTTTTCTCACAGCTGTGAGGAGACACCCTATCTACTGATCCCTGATCTGAGACCGATGATTAGATGTTGCAAATGTAAATGTTTATAATGCTGCCAACTGTGTACTCATGGCTGGCTAGCTTTGACCATGTATAGATGCAGTTTGATACTGATTATGACTGGGCCCTTGTCTGGGTTTCAGTCAGGGGTCTGGCCATACAAACTTTCATCCCTAATATAGTGTGTGCATGCACCTTATAAATAAATATATTGTGTTTTGTAAGCAACATTAAAGTCTCAAGTATTGTGCCCTATGTTCTGTGTCTTACTGAAGAAGGAACAGAGTTAAACTACTGCAAACTAAAAATTAAGTTATAGTTTAAAGTTTAAGATAAATTATCCTTGTCCCAAGTTGTCTTGCCAGGAGTAGACTGAGCTGGTCGATGCAACATATGAATTCTATTTTTTGACCAATCAAGGCTGACTCTGCTTAGGCCCTGGACTCCAAGGCAAGAAGGAGAGACCAAGATCAGTGATCCACCTCAAAGGTGTGAGGGCCACTACCATGTCTTGGTTGGCACTGTACAAAGGATGGCGAGGAAACTGAAGAAGGAGAAGACAGTGAGTGGTTCTTCTGAAAGGGCATAGTGTACATGGCCAGAGAACTTTCACCAGGTTGGCACAGAGACTTATGTAGATGGTGTTCCACTGGCCACATTTAAAGGGTGCAGAGAAAAGCCAGACCTGGGGAAAAATATCACAAGGGGTGGCACCTGGTGAGAATGAACAACCCAAATATCCCTAGATACAGGAGTCTGCCCCTGAGGTTATTGCCCACCCCTCATCTTCCCTGGGCATGGGGATGGAGGCAGTCAGTAAGGGGGATTGTTTACAGTAGTGTACCATTAGCAGATCTATCAAGGGCAGCATTGGCATCAACACTGAAAGCAGCGGCTTGCCCACCTTCCTGGTCAGAGAAAGAGAGCAGCAGGGGTGGCCCCAATTCCTGAGGGGAAGACAGAATGAAAAAGTCAAAATGTTGTGGATGGAAGACTGAACCCATTCTGCCCATCTGCCATGGAATCCCTGGCTGACAACAGATCTAACACACTCACCAGTGCTTTCACCAGCCTGCTGCAAATTTACCACTGGGCTGTCCCCTTTACCTCCTGGCTCATGCCCTTATTCAAACAGTATGAGATGTGGACTTCAGAACCACAGTTTGCTTCAGAAACTCCAGAAAATGCTCCTGTAGTAGAAGAAGTCTCACTTTAACTTTGGTATATGCTCTCGGAGAAGGAATACAGACCAACCAGTAAAATAAATTACCCCTACATTTTAAAATACTGCATAGTTACAGATGGATGACATATACAATATTTAATATCTACAGAATGTACAAGATATACAGAAAACAAATTTGTGCTACTTTGTCCTACTTTGAGCTATTAAATATTTTAGCGATTATTGTATAACTTTGGAATTACATATATGGGGCACTGACAGTTATGAACTTTTGATGTATCAACTACTACTATAAAATTGTGAGCACATTTTGAATAAAGCATTGACTCTTGGAATTCTTTGGTCAAAACTATTGAATTTTTGTGGAACCTTTATTAGATACTTATCCCAGAGTCCTTGCTCAAATTTTAACTAAATACAGAACACACTAGAGAATCAAAATAAACTGGTATTATACAAAAGAAATGCAAACAGAAGAAATGATGAACTGAACACATTTTAACTTCTTATCACTCAAGTCTTAGAGGAGGTCAGTGCACACAGCATCTATCTGCACACAGGAATTGAGACAGGTTCCTCTTGGCTGCAGGACAAGACAGTGATCATATACATCTGTTCTCCTTCTGGAGTCTCCCTACTCTAGATCTGATTCTAACAGAGAACATTTACAGCACTACCTGTATCCTTTGGCCTACATGAATGAAGCTGTTTGTGCACTCAAGGATAAAGGGCTTCTTTTCACAGTTCTACAGGGCACTGCACTCCTGTTAGACAAGAGTTCAGGTGGTATGACCTCACAGAGTTCCTCAAGAATGAAGCAGGCCCTCCCTTGTGTGATTTGGGTTTGTCTGAGCTCTACCCCACCCTGTTGGAGCTGCTGGAAAGTTGCACCCCTCAATACTGTTTGAACAATTAAGCTCTACATTAGTATTTGACCAGCGGTGGCTAGCTGGTAGGTGGCCATTCAATCTCCCAAAGCTGAAGCTAGACTCATTCTCTAATCCAGAATACCTTGATAGCATTCTCATTGGGGCTGAAAGACTAATTACAAAGTAATAACTGAATATTTACAACCATCACTCTCCACAGTCATAGCAGAACTGGCTAGATTAACCCTCTGTATGCAGTACTTTGACAGTCTACTTACATATAGCTGCCTCCTGCCATTGTGTGCGATCTGTAGTTGGGGTAATAGTAATGTGACAACAAGCAGCGCTTGCTAGATAACTGGCAACATTACTACAATGCTGCCTGTAATTGCACTACCATTACCCCCAACAAGGCAGCACTCGCTATGACAGGAGGTGGCTATATGTAAATAGCTCCAATAAACTCATGCTAAGTAATGCAGTGATGGTATGTATATCTGCAGGAATGAATCCGCTTACCTTTATAGTCAATGTTCTGTGCTGCACAAAAAGTATCTTAGTGTTTCCAGTAAAGTAATAAAACACTGCTGTAAAGTCAGATTAATTTATTGAGGCTGAGCACAAACCTGGAGTTGCAGGACAAATAACATCAAAACCTAATCTTTTGCTGCTATCTCAGCTTTTGCTGTTTTAAAATAAAAAAAATCCTGGAAGAGGTAGCTGGGGTAACTGCAAAATTTAACATTTTGCTGTTCTTTGTCCTGGAAATTCATGTTTGTACTCAGCCTCGATAAATGAATTTGGCTTTAATTGTTACAAGACCTGGATTGCACCTTTGATCCTTTATCTTTTCTACAATATTGCTGCTGTAACTTTGGAGGGCAGCACCAGCTTCAGTCACTGTCTGTATTGCACAGGTTAATTAAAAAAATGTTATTCATTAAATCATACGTTATATCATCTTCAAGTTAAGGATCTGATTCTAGTCCCTAGAGCCTGGAAAAATAAACAAAAAAAGATTTTCTGTGTAGGTGCCCCAGCCAGCTAGAACAAGTTACCTAATAATGTTAAATATGCAGGATCTCTCCTGCACTTTAAAAAGGCAGTGTATGACCACCTCAATACTCCCTGCACCCATTCTTAATCATCTTCCTTCTGTCTTTTTCATCATTCCCATAATTAGTTCCTCGCTTGCTGCTGTCTCGGAGGTATTACACTGCTCAACATAATTTAAATTTTAAAGTGGCATGGATAAATTAAGTCATCTAACAGGCAGAAACAAGTTCTATGACTGTAATTATGCACCATAATTACATACAGTATATGCACATTTGAATGTATTTTACTTTAAAGGCCATTTTATGAGTGCAGTAAGATACTTCAGGGACGCAGAATTATGGCCAATAATATTTCTGTGTGTTTAAAGGCACTTAGCTGCACCATGTTGCTAAACACCCCTGAGTATTACAATTACTGGCCCATAGTTATACACTGTCATATCTTATTGCTTACTTAAAGCACTGATGATTATGATTGTAATGTGTTTTATCTATATATATATGTGTATACGTATGGTTGCACCCCTATAGTTAGGGTTTGAGTAGGCACTTCAATGTTAAACTCAGACTTTTGCACTTCAATAACTTTGCAACTGTTGCAAAAATTTGGTATGCACTGTCTTGTTGGTTAGATCTCTTGATGTGGCAAGTTATGTTCTGATCAGATGTATAGTTTCCGAGTTATGGAGAGGTGAAAAAAACATGTTGTTGCTCATTGACTTTGCTGGGAATTTTCTTTGAACTTGCCTACAGCCCAGAAGGTTTGTTTTTTTTTTGTCTGAAATATTCAGGGCAGAAAGGGACTACTCCACAGATGTGCCTTTTGCTAGACTGGTAAAAAAATAATAAGCTGTTTTTAAGTTATTGCACTTTAAAAATGTGAAAAAATTATTTCTGAGCATGCTCAGTAAGCACTAAAATATAGCTGTATGAAAAGAAAAAAGAATCCTGTTTCGTATGGGAGAATTCCTTTTTCATATGGCTGCCATCATGTTTTCAGTTTTGCCTGAAAATTCAAATTTAGAACCCCCCAAAATGATATTCTTGGGAAGAACCAACACATGTAGCTTGCTTATTGGGACCCCTTAGGTACATTCTGCACTGTACTGCTTGAAAAATGCCCTTAAAATGTGTTTCATTTAACATTGAAATTCTTTTTTCATATCGGCGTCATACAAAATAAGATCTTGTTTCATATGACGACTAACAGAAAAATAGAAACAAAAAACAGTCAGCAGATAAGGACTGTTAGGCCCATGTAGTCTGCTTGTAGGCCCTATACATTGAATGTGTTCACTGACCCTATGTGATCAATGGCTTTTCATCACTTCCTTCCCTCTTAAGGTTCCCTTGTGCCTGTCCCTGGCATACTTAAACCCCTCCACTGTGCTTGCCCCCAATACCTCCTGTGGCAGACTATTCCAAGCATTGACTATCCTTTCTGTGTAGAAAAACTTCTTCAAATTACCTCTTAATCTACCCCTATCCAATTTCATATTGTGTCCCCTTGTTCTAGTACTTTTTCTACATTGGGAAAGGTCCCCTACCTGCACCTTGCTTATGCCCTTGAGGTACTTGAAAGTTTCAATCATGTTCCCCCACTCTCTCCTCTCCTTCAGTGAGTACATATTGAGGTCCCTTAGTCTCTCCTCATATGTTTTGTGATGCAAGCTCTGCATCATCATTGTCGCCCTTCTCTTGATAGTCTCCACCTTATTTATGTCCTTGTGCAGGTGTGGCATCCAGAACTGCATGCAGTACTCCAGGTGAGGCCTTACCAATGTTTTATACATTGGCATCACCACCTCCCGCCTCCTGCTAGTGATACTCAGCATGTGCACCCCAGCATGCCACTGGCCCTCCCTGCTACCTTTGTACACTGCTTTGATACCTTAAGGTCATCAGAGATGATAACCCCTAGGTCCCTTTCCTCTTTGGTGGCAGTCAGCTCCACCTCCCCAGCCTGTAGCTCTCTCCAGGATTCCCTCTACCCAGGTGCATTATTTTACACTTCTTTGCATTGAACCTCAGTTGCCACATCTCCAACCATCTTTCAAGTTTCTCTAGGTCCCTCTTCATTTTCTGCACCCCTTCTGGAGTATTCACCCTGTTGCAGATCTTGGTGTCATCTGCAAACAGGCAGACATTTCCTTCCAGCCCCCTCTGCAATGTCACTAATGAAGACATTGAACAGGACTGGTCCTAGTACTGATCCCTGCGGTATCCCCCTCTCCTCAGATTGTACCCAATTTACCACTACCCACTGTCTCCTGTCTGTTAACCAGTTCCTAACCTAGTTCACCATCTTGTCTCCCATGTCCAGACTACCCATCTTGTTAATCAGCCTTCTATGTGGGATAGTGTCAAAGGCTTTGCTGAAATCTAGTTAGGCAATGTCTACCAGGCCTCCCTGATTTACTTCCCTAGGCACCCAATCAAACAAATCTATCAGATTCATTTGGCATGACCTTCCTGCTGTGAATCCATATTGCCTCAGATCCTGAGCACCCCTGGATTCCAGGTGTGCCACTATCCTTTCTTTCAGCAGTGTCTCCATGATCTTTCCTACCACTGAGGCGAGGCTGACTAGCCTGTAGTTCCCCACCTCCTCCCACTTTTGTGCAGTGGGACTACATGTGCCCTCCTCCAGTACTCTGGAACCACACCCATGTTGAGTGACTCTGTGAACAGGGCCACCAGAGATGCTGCTAGTTCCCTTTGCAGCTCCCTTAATATCCTTGGGTGGATGCAATCTGGCCCCATGGCCTTACCCACCTTCAGCTTTGTAAGTTTTTCCAGAACTCTCTCCACTGTGAATGGACTGGTGTCCACTTCTCCCCCCCATTGCATCTGCAACCCAACTGTGGTCCTTGACCCTCCCCCTCCTTAGTGAATATCGAGCAGAAGTATTTGTTCAGTATTTCTGCCTTGTTCAGATCCCCCTCCTTACACTCTTCCTTATTCCTTTTACTCACAGACCATGCTAAATACTTCACTGTCTGTGCCTTTGCTATCCTAACAACCCTCCCTGCTTCCCTTACACATTCAAGGTACACCTCCATGCCCTCCTCCCTTTGGCTCCCCTTATATTTCCTGAAACTCAGCCTTTTAGCCCTGACATTGTCCCCCACCTCTTTAGAGAACCATAGTGGTTTCCTTCTTTTTCCTTTTGCCACTATCTTAATGCATTGGTTTGTTATCTCCACTATGGTTCCTTTCAGTTTCTCCCATTGTTTCTCCACCCCCTCTATTTTCTCTCCCTTCCCCAGGACCACTTGTATACATCTACCCATTTCAGTGAAATCCATCCTCCTGAAACCTAATACTCTTACCCTTGTGTGGCTTAACTGAGTCCATGTCTTCATGCTGAACCTGACCATGTGGTGGTCACTGGACCCCAGCTGCCCTTCCACCTGTATTTCTTTGACTCTGCTCCCATTGGTCCACTCCAGGTCCAGAATTGACTTGTCCCTCGTTGGCTCATGCACCAGCTGCCCGAGTCCAACCCCCTGCAGGGATTCTAGGATAGCTGTGCTTCTGGCTGTAGCAGCCACCTGGGTGGTCCAATCCATGTCTGGCAGATTGAAATCCTCAGTAGCAGGATTTTGCCTTTAGCTGGCTCACAAAACAAGATCTTCTTTCTTATTTGGGATCCCCCAAATGATATTCTAGGGAGGAACCAACACATGTAGCTTTCTTACTGGAACCCTTTACAATAGGTGCATTCTGCACTTTACTGCTCAAAAAATTCCCTTAAAAAGTGTTTTATTTAACATTAAAATTCTTTTTTCGTATTGGTGCCACATGAAACAAAATCTTCTTACGTATGGGAAATCAATGTATTTCAATGGACTTTTCAACTTTGGTGCATAACTTTGCCATTTTTGCATATTTTGACACCAAATTTTCAACATAGCCTTTTGGGGGCCCCACCTAAGAAAAATGACTGTTGCTATGCAACTCCCACCCGATGGTGATTTTGTGGTCGCTTGGCAAAATTAATCTTTCAGGTGGGATTTGCATAATGACAGTTATAGTGCTCATGAGTTGGGGTCATAAGAAGGGTATGTTGAAAATTTGAGGTCAAAATATGTAAAAATGGCAACGTTATGACCATTCATTGCAATTTTGCTATGCATGCTCGTAACTTTGGAAATTTTAATGACTTTGGCCCCAAATTTTCAACATAGACTTGTTGTTACCCACCTCATGTATGTCACAGCCATCATTTTTCAAATTCTAGTTAACATGTATTTTTGCACCTGTGGAATGGAATGGCTTTCTAGTTGCACGGAATTACTTTTTGGTGGGGTTTTGAAAATGTTCTGTACCAGGTACATGAGGTGGGGTAATAAGATGTCTATGCTGGAAAATTGGTCATTGTTGTCCTATTAATTGGAGTGCAGGGCCCTTCCACAGTGACATACATACATGCATCTGTGGAGGAATGGGAGAGCAGGGCCTGAAGAGCACTGCGCACCCACAGGCAAATAAGGCTATGATTACACTATCTCAAAAAGTAAGAGAATTGTTGCAAAAACTATGTTAATGCATGTCAGTTAGGGTTGATATCAAACAGTAAATAGGAGGAAATACAACATGAGTTTCAGCTACACCACCCCTCCCTGCACACACCAACCAGTATCAGGTGTGCCTTAGAAGTCGTCAGCTCCAAGGCTCACCCCATCTCTACCATACTGTGCCCATCTCAGCTTATGTACTTATGGAATGGGATAAGCTGCTAGGGCTGACGACCACAAGGCACACCCATGGCACCAGCTGGTGTGTGCAGGGAGGGGATGGGGTGTTAGGGTTGAAACCCTAATGTTGTATTTCCCTCTTTTTTATGGTTTGATATCAACCCTAGCTGATGCATTAACATATATATATATATACACACACACACACACACACACACACATATCTATATAATGTTACAAGGGTGAGGTAGTGCCTCTACAGTTAGGGTTGAGTAGGGTGTTTAATGTTAAACCCCTAATTTTGCACCTTAATTACTTTGGCACTATTCTTCAGAATAGCCAAAACATTTGCATGCCTGGTCAGGGTGGCAAAGTCTCAACACATGAAAAGTTTCGTGCCAGCATCTTTTCCGGTTTCCAAGATTTGGAACACAGATTTTTGGAAATTTATAGATTTTTTTCCCCATTGGTCAGCATGAGATTAGAGGGAGGCCGATTAAGAGGTAATGTGAGGACCTTTTTTTTCACATAAAGGGTGGTGGATGCATGGAACGGCCTACCTCAGGAAGTGGTGGATATGATTACAGTGCAGGGCTTCAAACAGGCATGGGATAGACATAATCACAATCAATACAGATGAGTATGAATAGATAGGCCATTGACAGAGCAAAGGCCAATCTTATGTTCATAAGGTAGAAAAAGAAATGGGCAGACTGGATGGGCCTTGCGGTCCTTATCTGCTGTCAACTTCTACGTTTCTATGTTTCTATGCTTTCATGCACAGCTTACGCAGTACGGAATGTTTTCACAAAACTTTCAGAGTAGAAGCGGTTTGTACTAAAGTAGTGCCTTTTGAAGATTTTGTGAAAAAATCTTAAACAGTTCCAGAGTGATACGGATTTGTGGATAACCTTCTGATATGAGTAATATTTTTAAAAAGAAGATCATGAGGGCTTGTTTTTCATGATTTACTTGTTGTTAGAAATGATTTACCTGTCATGAGAAAAAAAATACTGATCATGATGACCACAATCATGTTTTGTTATAACTAAAACATTGAAAATACATATAAATTATGTATTTCCAAAAAACTAACACCAGAAACTAGGGACCCATTTAATTAGATTCTGGTATTAGCTTTCTGAAAATATGCCTGGAAATATTGTTTCTAGGCACCCAAAAATCCTGGGGGCCCAGTTTAGCAAGAGGAGTCATTCACCTGCATTCTTCCTGCTGGATGCTAACACCCCCCCAGTCAGGTTTGGTATGGTGGAGTTCCTGATTAGTGGCTAGCACTGACAATGGGTCCTGATGGGCAGAGGCTCAGACTCTTGTGAGATGGAAAATAATTTTATTTATTTATTTATTGCAATTGTTTCACCAGGAAAGGCACACTGAGCAACAAGATGCTCGTCTCCCAGTGTGACCGGGGTACACATGAATATGATAACATGCAGGTTATCAAGTGAACAGTTAACAGAAGCAAATAAAAAGCAGCATAAGGATACACGATTGCATGAATATACAAGCAGCGCACATTGAATGCTTAGGATATTATAGTATCAAATAACAATTTTTGTGACAAGAAGCAGCAGACAAAGTAAATTAGCACAGTAGTAACAGCTGTAAACAACAGAGAACGTATATCACAGTTATACAGTTATACACAGTACATATGGCAGAATCGGCCCAGGACATAAGTGCAAGGTTGGGGTTATGTGCCAGCTTCTGTAGCAAGGCTAAGGCCACTGGTCAGGCATTGGGAAGGGGTTAATGCTTTTAATAATCTACTCTGTTGTTCAATATTATGAATGAAGTGGATTGATTTTTTTTTTTTTTTCAGATCAGAGATTTTTAAAAGCATTATCCCTGCTGCGGGTTCTTTGTGTTTATGTGAGCACTCATAAGAAAAACACATTTCTGAGGAAGACTGATGTTACAAAATTTGATCCTGGTCATTTCTCTCTTTCTCTGTCTGTCTCTTTCATCTATCTATCTATCTATCTATCTATCTATCTATCTATTATCTATCTATCTATCTATCTATCTCTCTCTCTCTGTCTGTCTGTAGGTCTGTCTGCAGGTCTGTCTGCCGGTCTCTCTGTCTATCTAATCTACTCTTCAATTATACCTTTACTAAATTTTTAAAATGTACTGATGCTAATGTATCTGTCTTTTTAATGTCTATTGCTTTCAAACAAGTAGTTCAGAAACCAAATCGATGGCACATGCCACCAGCCCTCGAATGCCTACAAGGTGAAGATGTTCAGACCCTGTTCTCTGGATATTTTTTATTAGACTCTGCCTGGTTTGTACAGAATTTAACAGAAGACTCCAATCTTGCAAAGAAGAGCAGGCAAATATTCCGTCCATGACTGTACTGCCTCTGTCCTCCTGATAATGTTTGTCACAACAGCATTTAGTCTGCTGATGAGATTTATTTTAATTTTTTATTTAGTTTTTTTTTGACTGGGAAAGGAGGACTGGACAATTCTGCCTATTTTCAGCCCTGTCCTGGGGAAGGAAGATACAGATGGATGCCAACTGACACCGAACCAGATTAAGCTGTTGGTGGTATTTTTAGTGAAGGGGGAAATTTGGCCAGGACACCGGGGAAATTCCCCTACTCTTCATCAGTAGGGGGAGCTGCCACTATGGAGGACGGTTTGCTGGAGAATCATTCTGCTGGTGTACCTGTGGGTGAGAAGGTCTCCCAACTCACAGGTCCAGCTCAGGAGACCACGTTTGAGAAGGTTGATATATTGCATCAAGTGTATACGCCTGATATGCAAACTGTTGATTCCCAGAAATTGGAACAAGCTTCACACGGATTATTTGCATTGGATGACAGTTGGCTAAATAACATTTTGTTGCAAAACAAAGAATTACGTGATACCACCATGAAAAGTGCAACTCGGGATACCGCCTTGTTTGACACAACTATTTCTATGCAGTCCGTTGATGTTTCAGAAGAGATCTTGCAAGAAGCTGCTGAGGTAATTATTGAGCAGGGAGCAGCAGCATCTTCTACTGTTCTGAATGGCAAACCTCAGACAGGTGATGTCGGCACTCTGAAAGCATTGCTGCAGCCTGAGTCACCTATGATTACAAACCCCTTGACAGTGCAGGAAGAACCCCTGACAGCAACAATGTCTATGATACTATCCTCGCACTCTACAAACTCAATGAGTACATTGAAATCAGTACCTGATCAAGTATTGTCTGTGCTGGCTCCTATGTTAGGGCTATGAAAAGGTAGAGAGGTTGAAAAAGTTATACAGCCCACTCGCAGGTCCTCCCCGATGTCCTTAGAATGCTCCCTGCTTGCTGTTGGGTGGAAGCGGGGAAATGCCGATGTTTGGATTCCAGACCTGGTACACAGTCCTATCCCGGGAAGTTCTTCCCCACCGCAGCTGACTGTTCCCAAGGCCGCCACCTCATTATCATCTTTCCAGGCCTCAGGCTCTGAGTTTAACCAGGCTAATCAAGGATCAAGTTCACCTTCTGTTTCTTGGGGAAAAAAAGACACGGACTCCTCAGCTTCACAGGAAGAAGCAGTGCAATCAGTTTTGTGGGCGGATTTGGGGGAAGACGTTCAAAGCACTATTCAACAGACTCCAACCTTGCAAGAACAATCAAAATCTACTTGGGAGTCCTTTTGGAGGAAGGACCCTTTTACAGGATCCCCACCCCCACAGAGGCGAAATGCAGTTCATTTGGAATATCTCGGGGGGTTAGAGGTGGCCCCTGACCGATTATATGTATGACATACCTTACTAAAAAAGTCATTTTTTTTTTTTTTTCAACTGAAATTCGTGCCCTGATTCACATCCCAGGGTCAACTTTATATGACATAAGCTTTACTTCTCCACAGGGTTTGGACCGCTTTTGGACTAAATATGATGCTTTTAAATATACCGCATTATGGTTGCCATTTAAAGCGATACCTCTAACGAGACCCTCTATCAAAAATGTTGCAGTTTTATTTTGCAATGAATCTGTCTCGATCCATGGTATTGTTTACTGGTTGCAAAAAGGATGTGATGTCTTGGGTAGTCCCAGACCAATTTTTGATGAGGAATGTATTTGGAATGGGGGATGGGTTATACAGGTACATTTAAGAAATAACAACTTAGGCCCAGTTCATCTCCCTAATAGTTTATTTTTTGGTAATGAGAGGTGTCACTGCTTCTAACCCGGCCAACCAAAAACTTGCTTTAGGTGTGGGACCTATACACACCTGGGCTCTGCATGTCACAGAATGAAATGTAACCTGTGTTTATCATTTGGCTACCATAGCTCTGACTACACGAAGGAGCCCCGTTGCAAACTATGTGATGAAACTGGTCATACTTATTGAACCTGTCCATGGGCTACCCACAATAGAAGTGATCGTACTAATCAAGATTTTATATTACAGGATGCCCAGAAAAAAGAAATGCAAAAAAAGAAAACAATATTCTGGTCAGGCTCCTCCAGAAAATGCACATTCCCCTTCCCCACTAGCAAACCCCCCAATTCCCCCTGGAACTGAGGTTCAAACTATGAACATAGAGGCAGTTTATACCACCCCACTGTACTTCCTAAGTCTTCAGGCCCTGCTTCTCCTTCTTCAGCTGCTGCAACATCTAATGATGGTAACGCAATTGAAGTCCAAATGCCCCCTCCCATTAGTCAAGAGTAGTGCAAAAAAAAGAAGTATGAAACAAACTAGGCCCAGATCAAAGGTTGCAAAGGCAAACATCCTGGGGGAGGAAGAACTTGTTTTGAAAAATAAATTTGATGTCCTTAGACCCTCTGTGTTAGACTCAGAGCAAAGGGGTGACTCAGAGGCATCCTCCCTGGTTCTCTTCTCCTCTGAATCAGAAGGAGAGAGGATCGAGGAAGGAGCTGAAGAGGTGAAGTCCTCCAGGGTTCATACTCGGATACGTAGAAGCTCAAGGTTGAGGAAACCACCTTAATGTATCATATTCTACATCACAAGCCATTACCTGCTTAAGGGTAGCAACTGTCAATGTGAATAGCATTAAAAATGCTAAGCATAGACTAATCACATTGTCAGTACTGAAGGATTTAAACTGTGAAATCTGTTTATTACAGGATACTAGACTAAACACTATTTCATTGGTCCATTCAACTCACCAATTGTGGTGTTGGGGCCCTTCCTTTTTTTGATTTGGTACAGGGGTATGTGAAGAGGTAGGTGTTTTGTTTAAGGGTGATGGGTTTAGGGTGTCACGCCTAGTGGAAATGTTAGTAGGTAGGGCATTATTATTAGATTTTACTTTTAAGGGTATAGGGTGGAGGTTGATTAATATCTATGCCCCTCTTACAAAAAAAGAGTGGATTGACTTATATCGGGAGGTTAGCCCTTATTTACTCACTACTAAAATGGTGATTTGGGGAGGTGATTTTAACTGTGTAGTGGATAGACAGGACAGGGGGGCTACTACAAAGAAAATGTATTGTGACTCCAACTATTTAAATAGTATTATTCAACAGAGTGGGTTGCAAGATTCCTTTCAGAAAATCTATTGTGAAGGAGGTCACACTTATTTTAGGGGTATGCTTTCTACTAGAATAGATTTTACATTCACAAAAAAAACAATCAACATCTTGAAAGCAGACACAATTCCTCTTGAAACCTCGGACCACGCAGTCCTCCTAATAGTTATGGGAGGAGAGTGTGGACCACAATATGGCCAGGGGTACTGGAAGTTAAATACAGCACTCCAGAAGGAGCACACAGCGAGGCTTAAGATTATTGAATTTCTTAAGGCAAAAATGTCAGTGGCATGTCTAGCAAAGAATATTAGCACTAGGTGGGAAGAAACAAAAAGAGGTTTAAAAGTGATGTTTCAGACGCATTCTTCCAAAGTAAGGCTGAGTTAGTATAAGGAATACCTTACAAGTAGACAGCAGCTTAGTAGGCTATATTCAATCATTAATATTCAACATATCAGGTTAACGCCACAGGTTCTCAACTTGAAAAAGGATATGTTGAAATTACAATACTCTAAGGCAACAGCCATGTTAAATGAACACAGGATCTGTTCTCCGGGAAAAACTGGGTTTGGTGATGCATTTAAGACCTGCTCACATAGGGCCTCTGAGAGGTTTATGGAAGCAGTAAGGAGGGTGGATGGTGTTACAGTAACTGATAAGCCAGCTATATTACAAACTGTAACAAAGTATTTGACAGAAACGTATACCAGCCCCCCTATCAATGACTCACAAGTGACTGAATTCCTATCAGCCATTGAGAGTCCTAGCATATCTAGTGTTCTTTTAAGAGATCTTACTAGACCTATTACTAAGGCAGAAATTGGGGAGGTTATTAAACACCTCAAACAATCAACAGCCCCTGGTATAGACAGCCTTCCTTCAGAATTTTATGTGGCTTTTACTGAAATATTGCAACCTATATTAATGGTGGTTTTTAATACTGTCTTGGATAGTATGTAAGTAGATATGCATTTCTGTGTTGTAATATAGATTTTGATACATAAGAAAGGTAATAGAGCTATTCTTGATAATTGGAGATCACTAAGTTTATTGAACACCGATTATAAAATGTTATTGAAAATTTTACATACTCGATTACTTTAATATTGCTTCATCACTCATCATATCTACTCAAACATGTACGATTTTGGGATGTTCTATTTCACATAATCTCTTATTGCTCCGGGAAATTATAGAAAGGGGTTAAAATGGTCAATCACAAGGTTTTGTTATGTCCCTAGGTCAGGAAAAAGCTTTCGACCGTGTACCGCATCATTATAGTTCATTAATTTTAAAACACTATGGTATACCTGCTAGTTCTGTAAACTGGATCTCATTGTTATATAAGAATGCTCGGGCACTACCTTTTGTCAATGGTCATTTTGGTACTACATTGATATATCTAGAGGGGTAAGACAAGGATGTCTGCTTAGCCCTCTACTTTATGTGTTGTGTTTAGACCCATTGCTTCGTTTTATACAATATGATTCCCACATAGTTTGGATTCCAGTACCAGAAGGGGATATGAAAATTAAAGCGACTGCCTATGCAGATGATATATGTATTCTTATAGCAGATTACACTTCTGGTATCCAAGCCTTTGATTGTATCAAAAGATTTTATAGGTTGTCAGGAGCCTGTCTTAATATACAGAAAAGCATTATATACCATTTAAGTAATTTGAGCGTGTCCCCACCATCTTGGAAAGGAATTTGTGTATCCTCTGACCCCTTTCAGTATTTAGGGATTTGGTTTGGAGGGGGGGACAATGGTATGTATAATTGGCAACAAAAAATGGACCTTGTAAAATCTAAGGTAGATGTATGGAAGACATGGAACCAGTCAAAAAAGGAAAAAGTAGCAGTAATTTAAACTTTTTTGCTTCCAATATTTATTTTTCTCAGTACAGTTCATCCTTTACCTCGGGCTCTGGAAACTTCTCTGTTGGGTTTAGGATTCCAGGTCCTGTGGGGAAGTCATCTAAACCCCATTAAAAGGGAAGTAATATATTTACCGGTAGCGAAAGGGGGTTTGAATCTGATCAATCCGGTACTTTTTTTTCTATTGCAACTTTTTTCACATTAATTTAGTTGATTTGTCGAAACCTAGCTTAGCAGTATAGACTATATTTGCTAGCGAGTGGTTATGGCCTCTTTATAACATCTGGGGGAAACAGGGTGAGTTAAAAACCCAAGTGAAGACAGTGTGTTTTTTTTAGACCAGCTCTTGGTAAACTGAAAACCTGGAAAGTCCAGTTAAATATTTTGTCTCTTACCTCCTCCAATGCTCTGTATTCAACAGTCTTCCATACCATCAGTCCACAAACAATTTCCTTTAAGGAGGTTGACCCTAGTTATAATAATAGCATATTGGACTCCTTGAAAGACCCATATTTTCCTCCTCGAATATGGGATATAAGCTGGTTGTGCGCACATGGTCGTTTATATGTGAAAAGTAATGCAAAGCATAAAGAAATGGAGGAAAGAATGTGTCCGAGGATGTCTTGTATAACACCAGAAGAAACAATGTCAAATTTTCGTATCAACTGTCCATATGTTCATGCTGTATGGAATATAATAGCTACCCGATGGAACAATAGATATTGGAAGCATTTATCATATGCAGAAATAGTGGGAGGTTTTAGTTTACGTAACCTGGTTATGCAAAAGGGAATGATACATCTGATTCTTGCTTTCATAAAATTTGTATTATGGCAGACAAGATATAAGTTTGTTCTGCAACAAATAGATCAAGAACCTGAACAAACTGTTGTTATTATTATAGAGACTGAACTCTTTAAACAATGTATGTTTGAGAAACAGCACATGTCTTTGGACGTTTGGGCCCTTTGGTGGACGGAAGTGCCATTTCTTAAGGATAAAATAGGATGAATATGTTGTGATATTTTCTTGTGTTTCCTTGTCACTGTGATCAATGTATAAGAAATTTTTCTTTGGGATGTTAAGTGCAGTTTTTTTCAAATAAATATTTCCCCTGCTCACCAGTAGGGGAGTTGCTAGCCATCTTGCTAGGATGGCCACTCTGAGTGAGACTCCAGAGGGGATGGACGTGTCAGAGGCAGAGGGGCAGACCTCCTCCTCCTCTGCTCTCTTATCACAAGAGGTCGACGAAAATGCAATGGCTTTTTCTGAAATTCTGGTGGATGATGTTGGAAACAAAGTTTTTGTATCAACTGAGGACCTAAGCATGGAAGAAGCTTTTGTAAACCCCAGCAGCATTTCTTTGGAGGTTGGTAAAAGTAATGAGAACCTACCTAAAAACGAAGATAACTTACAAAAAGAAATGCTTCTAAAAATCGCTGCCGAAGAACTGAGACACAAGCAATATAAAGCACAGCTACAAGCTGAGTTGGAAAAACTTCAGACAGAGAGTTGTTCTGTCAAACCATCTGACTCAAATGTCAGCCCCCACACCATTCTTCTGATCATGCAGCAGCATCAAAGAATGCCGTCACTCAGGCAGCTCTCAACTCTGTCAAACCCCAGGTAATTTCTTCTTCTATTTTGCCTGTTACACAGAAAGTGGCTGGCAGTGATAATGCTGATTCAAATATGTACCTGGGGCTGCGGGAGATAGAAAAAAAGGGTTTAAATGGAAGGAGTGTGATAACTCAGGAAGGGTTTGGCTTACAGCAGTCCCATGACACAGTGACTGGTAAACATCTGTTTTCTCCTAAAGGACCTAGTAGTAATCTTGCTACAACTTCTGAAAGGGTTCCTAATTTTCTTATGGAAAGAAATTGCTTGAGTAACCAGGGCTTACAAACAAATCCTGTACAGGACTCTGTGGTTAAGGCCACTAGCAGTACTATAAACTTACCAGGGGAATCTCCCCCTTCTTTCTTAGACCAAACAGTCTATCAAGCAACTGCAGAAGGTCAAGCTGGAGTAACAGTGTTTTCATTACTGCAAAGGGTACAACTAACAAATCTATAGTGAGAGAAGATATTGAGATCAAAAGAACGGCCCTTACCTTACTAAAAAGAAATATTTCACCAGATTTACCTAACTCTAGCAATGAGTCATCTGACAACACTCCCTCCAATACAAGAACCACTACACAGCAACAAACAACCTCCATGGCAATGCAAGCTGCTTTATCTATTCAACCGCAAACTGTAGACCTCTTCTCTCAATGGTCTCCTGAGAAGGCTGTGACTGAAGCTGGATGGAAAAAAATGCCGGATGGAAAATGGCTCCCTGATCCAGACTGGGTTCCCACAACACCTTTACCACAGTCATCACCCGAATGGCACCCAATGATCCAGAATCAGGTACCTGCAGCACTTGTTTCCCCAGGAGCAGATCCCTTGGTAATAAAAACTTCACCTGAACAGGACTTGGTTGAAACAGGGGATATAAACAACTCTATACAAACTATCATAATTAAAACTGATTATGAAAAATCAACTGCTTCTTCAACTTCCCCACCCCCCCAAATGGAGAAAGAGGAAATGGTGCACCCAAATAAACCTCAGGAAGACAAAGACATACAACCAGAAAATTCTGCACCCAAACATAGACCTTTACTGTCTGAACTATTTCAAAAGACTAAAAAAGAGGCAGTTCCCAGGAGAAACACTGTTAGGATTAGGTATAAAGGGGATTTAGAAACTAGACCTGATAGGCAGTATATGGGAAAGACTCACCTTAAAGAATCACTACATTTTTCACCTAAAGAGGTTTTTGTTTTTCTTAACATTTCAGGTGACGACAACTATGATGTGAGTTTTCGATCCCGCTATGCATTAGAATTTTTCTGGCAAAGGTATAACCAGGTGAAATTTTCTCCACGTTGGACTCCCTTTTTAGTAATTTCCTTAACCAAACCTCTGATCAAGTTTGTTACGATCATGTTCAGAAATGAGGGAGTCCGTGAGGATGACATCATTTGTTGGCTAAACCAGAAATGTGAAGTTCTTCGTGCTCCTGAAGCAATTCTGGACACCAAGCTTTTCTGGACAGGAGGCTGAAAATACAAAGTTAAACTGAGACAGTCTGAAGATGGAATTGATCATATTCCAAGTTCTTTTCTATTAGGAAGAGATGGAGTGGTTTGTTTTTACGCACCCCACACGTGCTATAAATGTGGCTCACACAATCACTTATCCAGTGTATGTGATATGCCACACTGTGATAATTGTGGAGAAATTGGTCACATTAGCCACCAATGTGCAAACCTCACAAAATGCGACTTGTGTGAGCAGCCAGGTCATGTTTTTGGAGCATGTCCTTGGATGGCAAAAACTAAGGCTACTACCATTAGTCTTGACCTTTTAATTCAAAAGGCCCAGGATGCAGCTACTAACCCTGAACAAGATGAACCAAAGATCAATTTACAGGATACTTCTCTTCCTCAGGATAATCCCCAGGACCTAACCCCAGAGACACCTGTGCAAATCCCAGAAACTAATAGCAAGACTGGTTTTGAGAATCCTAGTGTTTCCAATGTCTTAGATTTTCCCCCTATGTGCTACCAAGATTCATTGGAGGGGATGCAGGAGACTTTACCCTCCATGCCTCCACCTCCTCCTAAACCTTCTCCTTTGCCACAGAGAAGGTCTACTAGGAATACTAAACCCCCTCCCCCTGACATACCCGGGGTAGAAACTGGAAATTCCTTTGCAGTGCTGGCTGCAAACTGGGATGATTCGGATCTAAGGGATTCTGAGTCACACTCTAATACCCCTAAAAATATGTCAACTAGCACAGATGCTGTAGACTATAAAGGAAAGAAAAAGAAAAGAAAAAAATTATCTTGGCCTTATACAACTAATAGCCAATGGGGAAACATCGCCCAGTCTCAATGAACACATGTAGTTTGCTAAATGATGTTAAAAGACAGGCAGTTTTCCAATACATACATGACAACAAATCTGATATTTGCTTTCTTCAGGAAATGTGGATGTCTTCAGTGGATCAAGTTCGGCTATTTAAAGTCGAATGGTGTTGGGGTCCCTCTTTTTGGTCCTTCAGCCAGGACAGCTCCGATGGTGTAGGCATAGTTTTTAATTCATTTTTCTTTTCATTATTAAAACTAATAGATCTAATTCCTGGTACACTACTGATTCTTGACGGTATATGGGACCATTCCTCTTATAGATTTATCACCACCTATGGGCCCAAAACTAAAGCAGAAAGGGTAGCCCTCCTTGCTACCCTACACCCTTATTTAGTAACTTCCAATATTATTGTTTTATGTGGTGATTTCAATTGTGAAATTCTCAAAATAGGAAGGCGTTTGGAGAACAAGAAGATTTAGTGTGACTCAAATGCCCTAAAAAATTGTATAGAGACAGCTGACCTCATGGATTGTGCTAAGCACCAGATTTTGGGGCCTCCTTACACGTACAGAAGGGGGAAGTTAACCTCCTTTATAGATCACCTTTTTGTTTCAAGAAATATACCCACTCCTTCGTTAGAAACCCATCCTTTGGAATTTTCTGATCATTTAATGTTAAAAATTAATTCTCTAAACTATTCCACCCAGAAAAAGAGGAAAAATAGATGTAGGTTAAACATGTCAGTCTTATCAGACCCGATTATTCAGAAAGGAATCTTCCGCCTTTTATGGGCTAGAACTTCAGTATGTGAACTCTTTGATGATGTGGGAGATTGGTGGGCAGATACCAAGGCAGATATAATATAATGGTTTAAAAACTCTGGCAAAC
Organism: Neoceratodus forsteri; assembly: GCA_016271365.2. Classification (NCBI taxonomy): domain Eukaryota; kingdom Metazoa; phylum Chordata; order Ceratodontiformes; family Ceratodontidae; genus Neoceratodus; species Neoceratodus forsteri. Next base: position 227,875,177 of record JADMNL010000025.1, on the reverse strand, counting down.
AGAAAGAACAAAACACATTTTTGAAATATTTACAGCTACATAATCAGCTGCAGTACCTATTTTCCTTAGCAGCTAGTTCTACATATGACTGTTCGACACAAATAGAGCAATTAAAACAGCAAATGGAGGCATACCAATATAACAGGGCTAAAATCATCTCAGCAGAACTCCAATATGGCACCCAGAAGACACCGATTGGGGATCCTTTTGAAGCCTGTAAAGCCAGAAAAAAGGCAATGGTGTTTCACTGCCTGATAGATGAAGCCGGGAATATAGTAGACTGACGAGGTTTTATTTAAGATTATCTCAAATCATTTAAAGTCCCATAATATGGTACAGCCCCCTCAAATTTCCTCCATAAATGAATATTTACAGGAGGTTCGAACAGTCACCCTCCTAGTGAAATAAAAGAACTAACCCCTCCATTGTAGAAGTAATAACATCTCTTAAGCTAGGGACATTCCCAGGCCCTGATGGTCTGCCCTATGGGTTCTAAAATATTTTTGCTAATGAACTAGCAGCATGTTTAGAAATGGTTTTTGCTTTCTTTTTTATGACCAAAGTAGTTCCAACTTTTTTTTTACTACTGGTTTAATAGTTTTCCTATTTAAAGCAGGAGGCAGTAAGAAAATTGTGAATTGGGGGCCCATTACTATCCTAAATGCAGATTTCAAAATCTTGTCTCAAATCTTAAACAGAAGGCTAAGGAAAATAGCAAACATTCTCATCCGTCCATCCCAATTCTGCTGCCTTCCTGACCATACAATTCAACATGCTCTAATGATCATTAGAGATTTAATAGAGTTTTCTTCTCTCCAATGGAAACAGAGATGTCTTCTTTCATTGGCCCACAGTAAGGCCTTTGATCGTGTCTATCACTCTTTTCTATTTGCTACCCTAGAATAACATGGGATTCCTCCAAAATGTATTAAATGGATAGAACTACTGTACTCTTCAGTTGTGTTAAAACCTGTAATAAAAGAATACATTACTTCTAGTGTACAAATCACTACAGGTGTTAGGCAAGGGTGCCCTTTGAGCCCCCTTCTCTATATTTTCTCTCTAGATCCCCTCCTCAGGAGATTAATACATAACACTCAGTGGCAGGGACTTTCAGGAAGGGGACAAATTTCAGGAAGGGGACAAGAGGAGTTAAAAGTCCAAGCTTATGCTGATGATGTGTACTTATTTTTCTCAGATGATACCCAAATCCCAATATTCTTATATGAGATGCATTTATAGTCAAGTGTGTCAAACTCCAGGCTGAATTTGGATAAATGTAAGTGTCTGTTCATAGGGTCTCCTTACCCCCCCCCCCCCCCCGTCACTTTCCGGCATTCAGATTTCAACTCAACCAATAAAAATATTAGGTATAACATTTGGTCCACAAAATATCCCACTCTATATTTGGGATCTGATTTTGAGTATTGTTGAAAATAAAGTTGCAAGATGGAAGGGGTGAAAACTATCAAAATAAAAAGAATTCAAATCATCAAACAATTTCTTATTTCATACTTTTTATATGTTGCCATGACTTTTCCTCCCCCATACAGTTTGGAAACCAGATTATATAGCTGCTTTTTCCAGATGTTATGGGGAAGCAGGCTCAATCCCATCAAGTGATGCTTTACCTGTTTACTCAAATCTCAAGGTGGACTGGGTATGGTTAGCTCTATAACTTTTTTTCTATATTTTATTAATTTCCCAAACCATCAAAATAGGTCTACAACCCTCTGATTCTTTATTATATAAGTGGGTCCAGAATAATTTATCAGGGTTTTTTTCTATTATGGGGGGATACCCCACCTAAGGTTTCCCCACACCTACAAATCCCAGGGTATTTTAGACCAGTAGCACAAAAACTTCACAAATGAGGTTTGTCCAAAGCTCTAATCATTCAGAAAACCGGTTCCCAACTATATCATATTATTATGTCCAATTTGTACCCTGCAGAACCTGAGTTTAAGACTTGCCCCCCTCTTCTGAGGAACAAAGTGTTAGCACAGCTGAATAACACCAGGATTCCCACTCATATGATGGAAATCCTTTGGCTATCTGCTTAGGGCAGACTAAATATTCAAGGGAACTGCAAGCACAAATCTCAGGTGGAAAGGAACTGCCCTTATGATACATGTCAAGCTTTAGAAGAAACAATGAATCATGTTCTGTTCAATTTCTCCTATGTGAAACGCTTGAGGGAATACCTTGCTAAGAAATGGAATTTAGGATGGTTAACTAGTTTGAACTATGAAATGCTTATTCTAAGGCATTATCCTCACTTATGTAACACAGTTTGTGAAGGAACTTTGGCTATCTCTTTTTGTTGTCTAAAATTTTCTCTGTGGCAGGCTAGATGCCAATGGGTTTTGCAACAGTGGAAAAGGCCTTGTGAAACATTCAGTTTCTTAGTGGAACAAGCTATGTTTTCTGTTTATTCAAAGGACACTTCCCTAAACACATCAGATAAGGTGTTAAATTGGTAGAAAGGGTTTTCATTTTTTATTAAGTTTAATTGGAAGGCTTCGCCTATGGTTCAATGGACAAGCAGCCAGCCACTCCCACTTTCTGAGCTATATAAGCAGCTCCCCTCAGCCTCCTTCTGAAGCACTTTTTCTTTGCTGGTCACAGGCTCTGTCCGTTTGCTCTCTGCAGTTGGCTGGGGCTTGCCCTGCCCCCTCCCGCCTTGCTACGTCTTCTGCTGGACTCTGCGTTTTGTTCCTCTGCTTCTGGTTTGTATATTGCCTCCAGCTGTGTGCTTCCTTTTATTCCTTCCCTGTTTCTTCTGTGTTTGTGTTTTTGTTTTCTTTTTGGGGGATTTGGTTTCTCAGCTCCTACCATTTGCCTGCTCCTACTGTTTGGCTCTTTTGTAGCTCTAGCTACTGCTTTTACTTACTCCCATTGCTATTGTAACCAGTACTTGTGTTTTTATACAACCCAAAGCTGCTTTCCATGCTACAGACCTAATAGCTCCCCATGCTATCAAGCCCAATTGTTTTCACCTGATTTAAGTTCCCTCTGAACCTTGCTATGCAGTTCAATCATGTTTTCCTTGCTCAATCTACCTCCCCTGTGGCCATAGCTGTTTTCACAGCATTGTGCTTCTCTCCTTCCATGCTTATAGAATACAACCACTCATAGCTGATGCTATTCCCTAAGCACCTTAGGCCTGGACCATAAATCTATGTGCTGGTTTGCAGACTACCTCGGAGAACGGAAAAAGCAATTTAAAGCTAAAGGTGATCTTTCTCCATTAAAACCTATGCTGAGGGGCATGCCCCAGGGCTCTATCCTTGGTCCCCTCCTCTTTGCAGTCTACATTAACAACATCAATGACCCCATCAAAAAAGCCAACATCTACTTATTTGTGGATGACACTGTACTGTACTTGAGTCGTCCCATGCCGGAAGCAGCCTGTAAAGACTGCCAAGCTGAATTTAACCTTCTACAATACCAGCTCATAAACAAAAAGTTTTTGCTCAATGCGAAAAAGACAAAAGCCATGCTCTTCTCCCCCTCCTTGCATGCAACAATTTCTGCTGGGGGGAGCTATCCCACAAATTACCACTGTTCTTGGAGAAACACTAGAGTATGTAGCTAAATTCAAATATCTAGGAGTTTGGCTCGATCATAAACTTTCCTTCTCTGACTATCTTGAAGAACTACAGAAGAAACTAAGGCAAAGATTAGGACTATTCTACAGAATTAACCACCTGCTCACAAAGAAGGCCAAGATTCAATTGGTTCAAGCTACCTTCCTATCTTTAATAGATTACACGAACCTGCTGTACAGCCACTGCACTGCCTCTGCACTGGTTAAGTTGGACACCCTCTACCACAGAGCTATCAGGTTCATTACTGGCCTTCCACTTTCCACACACCACTGCTCCCTGTACTCTTCATTAGGCTGGACTTCCCTTCACTATAGAAGGAATAGAAGCGCCGCCCTATGGGCCTTCAGAGTGGTGACCAACAAGCTCCCCCTCATATGTCTCAGATTATATTCCCCGGAGTGTGTTAGGCACCTATGCTCTAAGGAGCTATTCCCTAATTGCCATCCAAGTTCCAAGGGTCAAAACTCATTTCGGCAAAGCTGCTCTAAGTTTCTCTTTACCGACATTGTGGAATGGTTTACAAAGGAACTTGAAGCTGAACTGCTCTGTTAGCCCGAATATCTTCGAGGCGCTCTACAAACGCTGCATGAAAGCACCTTGCAAATGTTTTCCTCACCGCTAGCCCACTAATTCCTCAACTCTCCCTTTCCATCCTGATGCTCGCCATGTTTCTTCCCCAGGCTCTCACTCTTTCCCTATTAACTCTTCCTGCCACACCCACCCTTCCCTGTTCACTCCAGCCTGGCTAAAGTCCCACCCATCCGTAGCAGTGTCCCAATTATCTACCCCCTCCTCCGTCATTATCATAATAAACAAGTACACAACAGCCATCATCACTTTCTGTGGTTTTAGCTCAATTTTTCCCTCAGTCGTCAGTAATATATCCTTCCTCTTCTTTACCTCTCTAACCTGCCACCCCATACACAGCCTCTTTCTCCTATATGTGTAGTTGCCGCCTGCCTCACTCAAAAGATCTCTGCTTATAACCCCTGTATGCCTATGGTTGATTGTACATCTGCTGACTTCTTCAATTGTAAAATAATGCTGTTTATTTATTTATTTTTTTTTAATTTCAACCTTGTACTATACTGTATACACTGTATATACTTTTTCTTCCTTGTATATTATTGCTTTTTATATACCTGCTTCTGTACTGTACTTCGATGTGTTCATGACCATGTCCACCTTGCAAATGAGCCTTGCTCAATGGTGCCCGCCTGGATAAATAAAGTTTTTGATTGATTGACTGATATTCCCTGCTTGTACACTGCTGTTCTACTCTGAGGTCAGCTAAAGCTACTGCTGATGCTGTTAACTAGCTTTAATATTCACATGTGGTTCTCGACCCTTCCATCACTTTCTTGTTTTTCCTATGGCGGAGACTGGGACTGGGATGTGTTTGGGGAGTCGGGGCCCCATGTGGCTAATTATTTCTTTCTAAAACCTACCTTCACCATTGAAAATCCTCAGAGTATTTATTGCCTTAATTTGGCTTTTAAATGCCTGGCTGGCTTGCCCCACTATCGTACTGCTGCCCCCATTTACGTTCATGTCCCATCATTGCTACTATGTTTTGCAGACCTATGTGTCGGTCTGATTATTTCTATTGCTTACTGACCTATGTGCAGGTCTGATAATTGTTATGCTTTCCTGAACAACTAACCTGCCTTACTGAATTATGTCCAGATCAACCCCTGATTATGCCATCATTGCTCACTGCTCCTTGCCATCTGCCCTCTGCAAGGTCTCAGTACTCAATGCTCATTCAGCTCCTCATCAGTCCCTGGGGCAAGCCAGCCATACCATTCTGACACAGGGCTCCCCTGCAGCCAATGGTCTCACTCTGCACCTAGAGTCCACAGCTTGGGCATGTGAAACTAGGGGCGGGGTCCTTCTCACCTGGCCCATAGCTGGGAATATCCTTGCTCAGATGGACCTTCAGTCATCAACCGTACTGATGGCACCCCAAATTGTAGAAGTTAAGGCTCCACTGTGAAGGGGTGGGGTACCTTGCAGGGGGCCCCGTTTAGCTACCCAAGTGGAGGCACCCTTAAAACTATTCTCCCTATAACTGCCTCTGTTTCACCTGGCTTGTGCTTAAGGTGAGTAGGCTGGGTGAGTGCCTCAGTGGTTATTGCTCTCCTCCTCTCAGCTTGGGGGTCATTGGTTGCAGAGCGCAGTGACTCACAACCCTCCACGGCGTTCCTGTTAGAAGGATAGAGTGAGAGCTTTCCTCCAAATTGGAATATTCTCCACTTCTCTTTAATTGGGTTTCCAAATTGTAGCAGCATAGCCATCACTAAATAAAATATCCCAAGCCTGGAGGGAAGGTGACCTAGGCCTTGGATCCCCAGAGATTTCCTCTTCAAAGTTTTTTTTCCTCTCCTCCGTGTCTCAGGTCGTAACTGTTAGCATAGTGTTCCCTAATTCCATAGGCAGGATCTGCTGTTGGATGGCGGGGGATGGTGTCCCTACTGCCGTTCCCTCTCTCCTTAGGAAGTTCCCTCATCCCCTTTTGCAACCCATCAAACTCATGCCATTGCTACCCTGCTATCCCATTACATTATCAAGCTGCCTCATGTTTATCTATTAACATGGCTACAACTTCTGATTGCTTATAAGCTTCACACTACTTCCTTTTTGGGGATTCTTCCTAAGGTACCTTTAGCCAAGGGAAGCATCCCATGGCACCTCTAGGGGTGGAACCCTCTAGAGGGTTCCTTGTCTTTGGTACCCCTACATGGTGGTAATTACTCTGGAATAGAGAGTGTGAATGGCCAAAACCTAAGTAACACAGTTGCACAAGCATAACACTTACTGGTTACATAGGTCACTGAATTGGAAGGCTGTGCCTATGGTTTGATATATACACAGCCAGCCACTCCCACTTCCTGAGCTATATAAGCAGTTCCCCTCAGCCTCCTTCTGAAGCACCTTTTCATTGCCCCACCATCCTCTCCTCCTCCAATGGCAGCGCCTCCCTCCAAGGATTCTTCCTAAGGTATCTTTAGCCAAGAGAAGCGTCCCATGGCACCTCTAGGGGTGGAACCCTCTAGAGGGTTCCTTGTCTTTGGTACCTCTACAGGATGGTAATTCCTCTGGAATAGAGAGTGCAAACATACAAAACCTAAGTAATACAGTTGCACAAACATAACACTTACTGGCTGCATAAGCCATTGAAATAATGTTTAAAACCTGAGAGATTCCTAGAAATGACTGTTATACTGGAAAGCTAACCCGAGATATTTTTTTGATAGTTATGGTTTTCCTTCCCCTTTTACTTCCCTTAGTTATTTTTATTTTCTTTTAAGATTCCCTTTTCATTGTAAACCTTCTTTTTTTTTTACTATTGGACTAATTTTTCTAGAAAATTGTGAGAATTTGGTTTTTGATTGTTTTGTTTATTATTATTATCATATATGTAAATGTTGTACTGATTTGTGATGATGTTATTTTTCAAATAAATATTCCCCTACTCTTTTTGAGAAGTACCATGGGATCTTTATCATCCACCTGAACAGGCAGATGGGACCTCGGTTTAACATCTCATCCAAAAGACGGTACCTCAGGAATGTAACATCCCCCCTCATGCTGCCCTACAGTGTCAGTATTGGGATTTAACCCAAGTACCTGGTGTGGGGATAAAACCCACAGCCTTCTGATCTTCCGGCCTTAGAGGTGAGTGTGCAACCTGCTGAGCTACTGACACTTGTTCCAGTATACACATGGGATCCTTTTCCTTAAGTAAACCCCCCCCCCCAAAAAAAAACCTACTTACTCAACCTTCATGGGGCCTGGGTCTGAATGAAAGGCTACATTCATTAGAATGTTGGGTTTGCAATACGGTAGTGGTTGGCACACTTAAATAGGGGAAACAAGCACTGAAGCATGCCCATGTATACATAAAGAATATATGACTTCTCACAAAATATAAATACAAGCATATGTGTGGTTGTATCTAACTAATAACTTTTTTTCACTGTTTTGTTCCATGGTCTATAAACCTTGTATATTAACATCACATACAACGATTTGACAGATATTTTTCTGCTACTCACATTAGTTTTAAAAACTTTCCTACAGGTGCAACTGCAAAGAGAAGCACATATCCTGTGGAGTTGTATCCTAGCTACTGCTACTAGTAATACGAGCAATGCACAGTGCACAGCAACTTACCCATGGCTGTGTAAGCTCTTCTGGAACTACCTTTCAACTTCTTGTGTCTAACAAGTGGAAAACTGTTGCACACAGTGAATATGCCATCAAAGTTATACATTCACTTTAACCTGAAATAAACATTGCTCCACTAAGGCACAGTCAAAGATTAATTGTCATGTTTCATAGGATGAAGCCTGTCAAGCAGGTTTCAACTTTTATGTATATATTCTGAATATCTGCCTTGTTTTGGCAGCCCAAATTCTTGCACCCAATTACCAAGCTGTAACATATAACTGAAGGCTACTATCATGTCATTAACATTTTGAAAACTTTAACACTGATGATTTGAGAGGGCACATTCCCTATATGCCAGCCAACCCCTTCAATGCTGCCTGATTCACTTCTCTCTGTTATTGGTAATTAGCTTCTAGCTTCCATTGTTGGGTCTAAGTATCCAAGATACTAGAAGAGGGGATCGGTTCTGTGAGCTGCCAGTCTGTCACTCCAGCGTCAAATACGGGCAGAGACTGGGGATCTTATGAGATGAAAAATATTGCTTCTAATAATGTACTGTCTTCAGTTTTTAAAAATGAAGTGGATTCATTTTTTTTACATCAGAGATTTTCAAAGGTGTTATTCCTGCTGTGTGGTATGTGTGTGTGTGTGTGCGCTCATAAGAAAAAACACATTTCTGAGGAACACTAATTTTACAACATACTGTAGCATTTCTGAACCTGGCATCTCTCTTTCTCTCTCTCTCTCTCTCTCTCTCATTCTCACTCTCTGTAGAAGGTAGCTAAAAATTCTATCTGTCTGTCTGTCTATTTCTATCTATCTGTATATCTATCTGTCTGTCTGTCTATCTATCTGTCTGTCAAAAAACCCCGAATTAAAGGACATTTTAAAGGCAATGATTATTAATTGCAGTGCATCTGTAGTTCTCTTTAAAACACATCAGGGATAACTTCAGGGATAGCCATTTGTGCAAGGAAAAAATAGAGTAAAACTGGTTTCCAGTTTCTGTGCCTGGGATTTGTATAAGAAACAGGGGAGGGGGCCTTGTCTGATTAATTGCATTTATGAAACTATATTCTAACATACAGAGGAAGACAGCAACTGAAAACAAGTGCTCAGACAATTGTCACAAGGAAAAGTATGTATTTAACAAAGGTGTAAGAATGTTCACTTCAACGCAACATTCTACTGCCTTTTTATGTTGCTTGCACGCATGTGCAAGAAACATAGTGCCATCATCCGAGTTTTCGGAGGTGTGGCACCCGTCTTCCAATGCAGTCACTGTATTTGCAGGCACGGCCCCAGTTCCCCAATCACTGCTGCAGCTGTCTATGAGAGCAGTTGAAATTGCAGTGGTCGTACAGTTGAAAGGGAGAGCTCCGCTTCGTTGAGCAGGCTCCCCCTCCCCACTATGCGGCCGATGGGGTGCCCAATCCCCATCGGCTCCATGTCCCCACAAAGCATCCAGGTGCCACGCTGGGAGCCCACTCCAGCATGGCAAAATGATGTTATGGTCGATGGGGGTGCCCAATCCCCCGTCAGCTGCACGCCCCCCCAAAGCATCCAGGTGCCACGCTGAGAGACCACCCCAGCGTGGCAAAATGATGTTATGGTTGACGGGGGTGCCCAATCCCCCATTGGCTCCAGCTCCCCCAACAGCCTTCCAGCTGCCATGCTGGGAGCCCACCCCAGCGTGGCAAATGTCCCTCATCGTCTTATTAAAAAACCTGTAATACAAAACTGTCCCTTGGCTTCTCCCTGCCCTCCCACAACCCGCACCCACCACTGCGCAGCCTGCCTCCCATATCCCCCTCACCCCATATTTACTCTTCAGAGCTTGCACAACGATCTTCGGTGGACCGGGAACACGTCTGCACTCTTCAAAGCCGACCGCGAACTGAGGAAATGCCGTAAGCTGTATAATGGGATAGATAGGGTTTTTTCAACTTTGTTGCATATCTCAGGCATTTTGGGGAATTTTGGGCCCAAATTTTCAACATGGGGTTTTTGGGACCCCTCCTCATGAATTCTTGCACTGTCATGGCGTTAATCTGGCCCGAAGGGTGATTTCACGATCACTGCATGAAATCACCTTTTGGGACTGATTAACAAAATGACACTGTCAGTGTTCATAAGGTGGGCTCTCAAAAAGTCTATGTTGAAAATTTGGTGAAAAAATTCCTAAAAATGACTGTTTTAGCGGCGTGCATTACGCAGTTCCTATGCACGCTCATAAGTTCACGAGTTTTCAATATTTTCACTCCAGATTTTCAACATTACTATTTTATCACACCTCCTTTTGAGCAATACAGCTGTCATTTTTCACATCTCACCCAAAATGTGTTTCTGCCAATGTAGCGCACAATGGCGCAGTTGGTGTGCGAAATCAATGTATGGGACACATTAAGAAAATCACAGTGACACTGTTCATGAACAGAGGTCTAAATGGCTATGTTGAAAATTTGGTGAAAAAATTCCTTAAAATGACTGTTTTACGAGCATGCGTTGTGCAGTACCTACACACGCTCGTAGGGTCGCAAATTTTCAATATTTTCACTCCAGATTTTCAACATTACCATTTTACCACACCTCCTTTTGAGCAGTACAGCTGTCATTTTTCACATCTCACCCAAAATGCGTTTCCGCTAATGTAGCGCACAATGGCGCAGTCAGTGTGCGAAATCAATGTATGGGACACATTAAGAAAATCACAGTGACACTGTTCATGAGCAGAGGTCTTAAAATGGCTATGTTGAAAATTTGGTGAAAAATTCTTTCAGATGTTCTGCAATATTACTAATGAAGACACTGAACAGAACTGGCCCCAGGACCGATCCCTGCAGCACCTCAATTAGTCACTTCCCTCCTAGACTGCACACCATTTACCACCACTCTCTGCCTCCTGTCTGTTAGCCAGTTTCTAACCCAGTTTACCACCCTTTCCCCCATGCCCAGCCTACCCAACTAGTTTATCAGCCTCCTATATGGGATGGTGTCAAAGGCTTTGCTGAAATCAAGGTAAGCATTGTCCACTGCCACACCCTGATTCACTTCCTTTGTCACCCAGTCAAACAAATCAACCAGATTTATCTGACATGATGTTCCCACTGTGAATCCATGTTGTCTATGGTCCTGGGCTCCGATGGCATCTAGATGCTCCACTATCCTTTCTTTAAGCAATGTCTCCATGATCTTCCCCACTACTGAGGTGAGGCTGAACAGCCTATTGTTCCCTGCCTCCTCCCTGCTGCCGGACATGTGTAGAGGGACCACATGTGCCCTCCTCCAATTCACTCATGTTGAATGACTTAGTGAACGTGGCTGCCAGAGGTACTGCTATCTCCCTTCACAGTTCTGTTAATATCCTTGGGCGTATGCCATCTGGTTCCATCGCTTTGTCCACCTTCAATTTAGTGAGCTCCTGCAGGACTCTTTTGCCTTTGAATGGACTATTGTCCACCTCTTCACCCCCTTGGCAACTGCTGTACTGCTGCGGCCCTTACCCCTTCCACTCTTCTCTGAATACTGAACGGAAAGACACAGTGGATGTCTTGGGAGGAAGGCATGGAACTATCACTTCCAAATACCTAAACAGCACATACAAGCAAGCAACATTTGGCATTAATAAATGCTTGTTTTCAAATCCTCAAACAAAAACACATCAGTGTGACAGTCTGGTAAACTGGTAAGCTATGAATGATGTAGGTTTAGTAAAGCAGCATATATGAAAAATTTATTTAGATGGTGAGGTTTTATTTTCCAGCTCTGAATTGTATTAACCTCTGGAGTAAAAATAATTACATTTATAAATTATTTTTTGCTGTGTGGCTACAAAGGGGGTGACTTCTCTTAAAATTATAATGATGTAATAAAATGGCATATCTTAATATTTATAAAATAAGGAACCAGTGCCACTGCTCAAAGTACTGAGTTAACTGAAAACTTCAGATAAGCATCCAGAAGTAAATGCCATATTGCACACATTGTTTTAGAATAGGTGATCACGCCTTGCAGGGCACATCAATTTCCCAAATCCTTTACATTCTCCAGGCTGTCTGTTTCGTCATTTTGTCAATGCCTTCTGCAGATGGAAGATTGTTTTATAGCTATAGCTCTGAAGAATCCTACCAACACCCGTGGAACGAGAGCTGTTTGGGACCCTTTATCCCCTCCTTAAATCATGCCTAACTTATCTGTCTGTCTATCTACTTATCTGTCTTATCTAATCACTCTATCTGTCTGTCTGTCCGTCTATCATGCAGGAGTGTGTGTGTGTGTGTGTGTGTGTGTGTGTGTGTAAAATACTGTGCTAGAAAACATACCTGCCGCCTGAAAAAGAAAGTATTGAATATCTAGCTTATGGCTATGCATTGATATTTACATACTGGCATTAGCATTAGGGATTAATATTAAGAACAAACTGAGCCGTGTACCAGAATTCTTCAGAATAATTTAATTGAGGTACGATTTTGTGGAGCAAGTCTCTTATTATTATTACTTAACGAAAATGCATTGCTAATTAACAAAGGTACTGTGGATACACACGGCCGCATTCGATACAACATTTTTCATTTGCGAAAGGAATCACAAGTTGTGACACTGAGCAGCTCCTGAACCGTTGCAATGCATCTGTGCAGTAACTGCTAGGTCTATTAATATAAACAAACACTGTGAGAACATGCTAGCAAAAATGAGAATTGTAAGAGTTGGTAGCTGTGCTTCAGATGTCATATGCACAAAACACTACCTACATCTGTACTGCTCTAACCACTGGTCCACATTGCCCCTTTGATGTAGCTAACAGCAAGAACCAGTTTGGATAAATTCAAAACCTTACAGAACCTAATGTGTAATTTTCTGTAAACTATTGGTTTAGGAGTTGGATATACTTTTCCTGGCAGGCATTTTTCTAGAAAAATTATTGTGGTTCATGAAAAGGCCCAGAAAAGGGTGAAATGAGAAGGGAAGGACCCAGTGAACCAGGTCAGTATTAGGTGATCATGCACACAGTGGTGTTACACAAGGGGTATTAATTAGATACATGTCACCCTGGGCTTCATTACTACAGAGTAGGGGCGCACAGTAGCGGCATTCTGTTGCCCTGTTGTGCTGCCACCCTTTTTTGCTGTGCAGTGGACCCAGCTCAAGTCACATGGGGGAGGAGTCTGCAGTGCAGCAACCCTGCTGCAATGCAAACAACTGTTCACAATTTGAGCAAACTAACATACTAGTTAGCTTAACGACTCTCACAGAGTCACAACAAGGCACATCATAATTATAGCACAATTAGCTAAACTGCTATTGGAAGAAAAATGATAGAAGGTGTAATAAAAGACATCCTAATTACTAAAATTTTACATATGAAATGCAATGATAGCCGGCAGCATGGATTTAGGAATAGACGATTAAGCTCATGTATACTTATTGTTCTTTGAGAAGGTTAGAAGAGAACTTGATGGGGAAATCCCAGGATGTGATTGTTTTTGATGTTAGCAAAGCTTTTGACTGAGTCAGACATGTATCTGTCACTACAAAATTGAACAGTCTATTACTAAATAACCATCTGGTCAACTGGACAGGCTGTAGGTGGAAGACAGACCACACATAGTATGTATAGTTCATACAAAGGGAATTTTGAGGTAGGGGAGGGGAAGGGGGCAGCTCTACTGAAATCTCACAGCTGAGCTGCACTCTTGAACAGACTAGATAGACCATAATGGCTTTTACCTGCTGGCAGTTTTCATATGTTCGTATGTTCATATAAATGGTTTGCTGTCTGATGAGGGAAAGGAAACAAGTGGTGTACCCCAGGTGTCTATCTTGGGTGTAGTACTGTTCTATATATACATCAGTGACATAAACAATGGAATTAGTAGTTGGTTAGAAGAATATGCCACTGATACAAAGCTAAGCAATAGAATCAGCAATAGGGAACAGACAAGACTGCAGGCGGACCTAAATAGAACTGGTGCATGGACAGATTCATTGGCGGATGACGTTCAACATCAACAAATGTGCTGTAAATGCACCTGGGGTCAAAACCCTGAGAGGCTGAATATTTCCTGCAAGGTGCTAGGTGGTTAAAAATAACTAATGAAGAAAGAGTGGTGGGGAATGTCATAACCGGGGATCTTCATTATGGTAGACAATGTGAAGAAGCAGTGGCACGAGCCAGTGAAGTGTTGAACTGTATTGAATAAATCATATGAAATAGAAACACAAATGTTATAGGTCCCTTGTATAGGATGTATGTCAGGCCCTATCCAGACTATGGTACTTAGTTCTGGGCCTCATATACAAGGAAGGCAATAGCAAGGGTCGAGAGAGTCCAGAGGGGAGCAATGAAGTTAATATGGGACCTGAAAGATAAATCATGTTCTGAAAAACTTGAAAGCCTTGACCTATTAACTGTACAGACCAGAAGGATAAGAGTGGCATGTTGCTACTCTACAATATTACTAAGGACTCAGAACTAATGAGAACATGGCATTTGAGTATGGGACCCATCATACTAAGGTAACAACCAGCAGTTGTAGGTGAGGAATTTTAAGATGGAAAAAAGTAAGCACTTTTATACACAGATGATGGTGGTGGGATTATAGAATAGATTACTTGAGCCAGTAATAAATTGTAACACACAATTAAGTTTCAAGATGGCATTAGATGGACTACTCTTTGGGGAGGGGTACATTGGATATTGCCAGTAGGAAGCTGGGAGAGCAGGCCTCATGGGATTCATTGCCTTCTTCTGCACATTATGTCATAGTATGAAGTGTACTATAGCACCAGTTGCCTGGCTTTGTTCCGTGCTATGAATCAGCAGCACTTGGAAGCCTTACCCTCCCCTTATTTCATGGGCCTCCAGCAGGCCAGTAAATCTTCATGTTTATGGCCTGATTACCCCCTCACTGACACACTCCCACCCTCCCCTGGAATTTGGTAACTCCCTGGCATCCAGTGGTACTCCCCTTCTTAGCCCAATGCATGTGAATGTGCTACTGTTTCACAGCTTACCTCCCTCATAAAATATGCTCCCTCCCATAGCTCATCTTTTCCAGGCATGTCTCTGAAGCACCTTTCTCAAGCAAATGCCAAAAAATAAACAAAAAAACCCATCTTCTTTATCCCTGGCTGTTGTACAAAGCTCCTTCAGCCTGCAGACACTAGCTGGGATGCTTCTTTTAAAGCAGACTACAGAGAATGCTATGACTGATGGATGGCCACTGAGGAAAGGGAGTTGACTAAAGGTGGCAACCCATGAGTACCCAGGAAGGACAGAATGCTGGAATGTATTAAGACAACCTGGCAGGCTGTCACATAAGAAATGATAGTTAACTCTTTCGAGATAATCTTATCCACCTGTTATAAATCATGTTGCTTCAAAATTCCCTTGCTTATAACTTTATCGGTTTGTGGGTGTATGCAGTTACCAGCAGTGACCCTGATATCATCAACTGCATGAATGAGGGAGGGCTAGCAGAGGAGGCAAGAGGAGAATTGATCAGCAAACTAGCCATGGGATTCGATGCTGATCTACAGCCGGGTCAAGCGATCAAAAACTCTGAACTAGGCAGCTGCTCTGATTGTGATTTCAGCAGTGGTGATGAAATTAAGTAACTTACAGTCTGACATGGATTCTCTTTTAATTCCTCTATCAGGTTGTCTGTTTCTTGCTTAGTCTGATAATAAAATACAATTTTGTACGTTATTCAGCTTGTATTTTTCTTTTTTTTACCTGTTGCTATGCGCATCACTACATGTCACTACACTATGTAGAGACCTGGCTAGGTACGCCCATGGATGCGGCAAACACTGATCATGCTGAACATGCCACACTTGTGGCAGATTGCACAGAAGGCACTGGTGTCCACTTTTTTTTGTTTTCTGTTTTGTTTTGTTTAAGTGTAGCAGCATGGAATTTCTTAAGCATCAGCTCACCTGCTCAATGACTCAACCCCTGAAATGCTCACACTTGTAGGGTTCTGGGACAAGTGTAGTATTGGGCTTGTAGGCATGTATGGTAAGGGAGCTTAATGGACCTTGATATGACATGATACTGGAGCGGGTACTGGTAAAAGAAGTTACTATACTTGGGATCTAAGTACTGGTACCTGCATTTTCAATGAGCCAACACCCTCAATCCATGACCATGGTCTATATTCTAGGGGGGCTTTTATTGAAACTTTGTTTTTTGTCCTACATCTTTTGATCAAGGGTAGCTTTAGACTAAAGATATATGGTAAATGCACAAAAAGAGTACACATGACTACAATAGGTCTTAATAGCTCTGCTGTTGGCATCTAAAATGATTGTGCCACAGAAGGGTACAACAGCATTCTATGACCTTTTAACTATGGTACAATAGCTTTTTAGTTAGAATGGAAACCCATGCACAGTAGGGGGTAACCTGTGTACTCTAATAGGTTTCCAGTCTCTGTGCTTAGATGTGAACCAATTAAGGCAGCAGTGCTGTGAACAATGTTTTTCCAAAAAAGCTAGTTTCAATTACAATTAATAAAAATATTTGTATACCTGTCAAACCTACTTTCTGGGTACCTCCTATGCTGTGCATCATACATTTTTTTTTATTTACTAGGTCCTAACCCCTTATCAGGTTTACAATGTCAAAAAGTTGTCTGTTGTCATATTGGTCCTTGTACAATAAGATGCACAAAAAGGTGATTTGATACCTTTTATTGGACCAACAGAGATATACAGAAAATCCTTAAGCTTTCAAACCTATATAGTTTTTCAGAAGGAAAATAACAGGCTTCTTAAAAAACTCACTTTCAAGTACCCAGAGCAATGTTAGAAAACAAAATATTTTTACACATGAATGTGACAGATTGGAAAAGTAATTTGATGGGAAACACAACTAGAGATAAGAAAACCTCCTTGAAAATCTAGTAGTGTGTAGGTCAAATGTCAACTGTCACATGTCTTATGTCTAATCTGTCACATTCATGTGTAAAATAATTTTTTTCTAACATTGCTCTGGGTACTTGAAAGTGAGTTTTTTTTTAAGAACCCTGCCATTTTCCTTGTTAAGAAGAACTCTGTAGGTCTGAAAGCTTAAGGATTTTCTATAAATCTCTGTTGGCAAAATAAAATATATCAAATCACCTATTTTGTGCAGGTCTACAATAGTGTTTCTAAGCCAAATTGGGTAGCCGTCTTTGTTCTTGAGAAAAAAAACTAAAATAAAAAACATGAAATACTCAGATTTTGGTGGAATTAGAAAATGTTATCACCAAGTAAAACTGGAAGATGACTGGAATATTTTATAGTGAAAAAAGGTTGGGTCAAATTATTTGCCCCATTTCACTGCACTACTGCTTTAGTAATGCAGTAACTAAATCTATTGGTGTGTTAGTGAATGGGGACATTTTGGCCAGGACTCAGAGGAACATCTTCATCTCTTTCCAAAAAGTGCCATGGGATCTTTAGCATCCACCTTAACGACCCCCAGAACAGGTAGACTGGACATTGGTTAAACATTTCATCTGATTAAGATTAAGTTGAGATTAAAGAGACTGTCCACCATCCCACATTTCCAGTTGTATTTAAAAAAGTAAAGTTAGATGCATGTTCCCTTTAATCAATAAACCACAGGTTCTGAAACGACTCAGATAACCATCAGAATGGCTTGACAGATTCTCAGAATCATTTGTGGTTTTCCCACCTCTATTAGCCAGTGGCTCACAAAACATTTCTGGGAAAGCACACCAGTGTGGTATAGATAAGACATACTCAAGATGTACTTTTAATCAACTTGGGGGCAGAAATCAGAGGGTAGGAGTCGAGAGGTGTAATCAATGGTGTCCCTCAGGAACTGGGGCTGGGGTCACTGTTTAACATTTTCATTAGTTATTTTTTTTCATCACTTTTTAACCTTTGTTTTCACTGTCTGGAACCTCCTTTAGCTGACTCCGGTGCCCGATCCCACATCACTGAGAACCTACCTGCCCTGTAACCCTGGATCCCTGGTCCACCTGTGTCTCACCCGCTTTGTAGCCCCCTTGGCCTACCTGCTGAAGCGGGGATGCTTTCAAGTCCATGGTGCCTCCTCTACATGAATCCAGTCTCCCCTGCAGGTGGAGGTGAAGGTCAGGGAATTGTGGGGCCTTGGTGGGCAGGGTCCGGTAGTAGACATGGTAGCAGAAAGTGGCATCACCTGTCCAACCAGTGGCATTATCCATTTATCTGCTGCCTCAGAAGGGAGCAGATGTGCAATGATGTCATGGAACATCACAAATGCTGCCATGCATAATGTGCCAACATCCACCGTGTCCCTCCAACCCCAGCACTTTTCTAGGACCTCAGGCTCATTGCTCCCCAATTGCCACCAGGAGTCACTCTGTTTCTGGAGTCCTAAACCCTCACACCCTGGAGGAGGCCATATGTCCATCAGATGCTCAATCCTCCTCCCCTGACTAGCCCTTCAGTGCTCTGGGCTCATTCCCAAAACTGGGGCATTGGCATTGCAAGTGGTAATGCTGGCACTGTCCCAGCAGGCCAGGTTAACATTTTCATGATATTTTTTTTTTTACTCCTCACCCGGTCAGCTCTCCTTCCAAGGAGCGCCCCAGCCCTGTTACCCCGATGTCTGCTGGGACTTACCTTTTGCCATCTTCCCCCAGGGCTTGCTTCCCTGCGGCAGGGTTGGTGGGGTCCCCTAGGCCCCACCACAGAATGGATCTGGTTCTGGTGGCGTGACCAATTAGTCGGGTGCAGGGCCTGTGAGCATTCCTTGCATCCTGCCACTGGTGTTTTCCTCTAGTTTTCACCTCTAGAGACATGACATGCAATGACATCATGATGCACACCACACGCTCCCATGGGATGTGCACCGATTTCTGCAGCATCCCCTGATCTTCTTGGCACCGAGCTGCCTTTCCCTCAGCTTCCACCAGGGACCAGGTGAGCTGTGGGCTCTGCCCACCCTCCGCTCTGGAGTAGGAGAGCAGTCCTGCAGATGCTTGATCCTCCTCCCCCTGGCTGACCCTCTGACAGCCCAGATTCACTCACGAACCTGGGCCATTGGTGTCACAAGCGGTAGCGCTACTGCTGTGTCTGTGGGCCAGCATAACATTTTCATTATTGATCTGGTCAGACTCTTAAAACCTCTGATTATGTGTAGACAAATGCAAGGTGCTGCCCCTGGAGAGGAAAACAGTGGAATGAAATACTGGGTGGGGCTCTTCTTGCTGCAGAGCAGGAAGAAAAGTACCTGGTGGGTATGATAGACAAGGAGCTGAAGTATGACAAGCAGAGTGCAGCTGCTATTTTTAGGCTTGGCAGACTGCTGGAGTGCATCAAAAGAGGGGTGACCAGCAGAGCAGGGGAAGTAATCCTGTCACTTTACAAGACTCTGTCCTGGCCCTGGCAGGAGTACTGAACGCTGGAGCAGGGGAAGCAACCCTGCCACTTTACAAGACTCTGGTCTGGCCTCAGCAAGAGTACTGGGTGCAGTTCTGTACTCTTCAATAAACAAAAGGATACTGCATTAAAGCAGTCAAGAGTGTGCAACACAGAGCCACCAAATGATCATGGGTTTGGGGAAGAAGCTTTGAGGGGAGGCTAGAAACTCTTGATATGTTCACCCTGGAGAAAAGAAGGCAGAGTGGAATCATCTCTGTCTTTTGCATACTTGAGGGTATCAGTAAGATTAAACATACAGAGATTTTTGATCTGGTGTCCTCCAGCAAGATGTGTGGATATGCCTTGGCGCTCAGAGGTAGTAAATTTATTAGGGATAACATTAGAAGGCCCTTTTTCTCTCAGTGGGTGGTAAAACTTCAGAGCAACCTACCAGCAGAGACAGTAGTTACAAAGACAGTGTATGCCTTCAAGGTATGCCTGGACAAATTTCTGCCACCCAAGGAAATCAATGGGTGGCCCTGCAACGTAAAGTGGGTAGCACGTCCTTATGAATAATACATGTTTTCACAGAATACGTTTTTCATACCTGCTTAAGAATGGGAAGTTATGATGGACCTAGTGCCTTTTTCTGACCTTAAATTACAATGCTACTATGACAACCATTTATTTAGTTTGAATTTTACCTCACTGGGGCAGTCCTATTAGAGTGCATCACCTAGTTAGCAAATGGGGTACTGGGGGAGAGTGAGGGTAGCAATCGTTGCATCCTTGTCTGTATGACAGCAATGAATGAGAAGTGCTGTTAGCAGTGGTAGGGAACCAAGGAGAGAAGTGGTAGCAGTGGGAGATGTGTGCTGGATTAGTGGTATGGAGGTTCATTGGTGATGCTAGCAGGAAGAACAGTGGTGAGTGTGTTGGATGGGATATTTTTTTTTATTTCTTTTAACCTTCTTACTGCCTGCCAGCATCCATCATCCCTGCCCTCCCCAGCCTCATCACACACCATCTCTGGGACTTATCTGGCTCCAGTGAGTCCCTCAGGGATTTCCCCGTGTGGTAGGGCTGGGGCTGTCCTCACCCCAGGCCCAGTCCAGACTCCAGAGTCCTGCTGAGTCAGTGGTGTGGAGTCTGTGGGAGTGCCAGGGAGTCACCAAGCCAGTAGGGGATTTTCCTCTGGCATTTTCTCCCTAGGAGTGCCTACTTACAATGATGCACCATGTGTGCATGCTGCTGCAGCTGAGGACATCCCTCTCCTACTGCTGAGGGAATCCCCCTGCACTACCGCTTGATCTTTGCCAAGTGACAAACTAAGACGGGGATGCCAGAACTCCCCCTTGAGAGAGGTGAGATGCCCTGAGAACGCTCCATCCTGTCTTCTCTGGCCAACTTCCGAATGACCTGCATCTGCATGCCAACTCATGTTGTCAACGTGGTATGTGGTTACCTCACTGCCATACCACCATACCACTGGATCAGCCTTTATGGGAATGGATTTAAGCAGTACTGTATATAGATAATTACTGTATGAAAACAAAAATGAATGCTAACGGCCTTCATTGCTTTGGAATTATCACTGGACATTGCTCTGACACTGCATGCATAGAAAGCAGATCTTGCACTGGCTTTTATTATCTTGTTAAAGGCTCAGATATATTTAAACAAGGCAAGCTACAATCAAAAAGAGATTAAAACAGAAGTATACCCCCATCTTGTTTAGTGTTAGAAGAACGCAACCCCAGTTCTTGTTTATTCAGAGGGGAATATAAGTTCATGGTCTCCTGTAGTCTGAAAGTCCATGGCAGGCTCTTTCAAATGAGATATTAGGCCTACCTGTAGGTGTCAGCAGTCCAGATATATCCATGACTAAGTGCCTGATCCACAAAAGCCCTGCAACTGCTTCTGCACTGTGGAGGAGTGGATGTGGGGGCTTGTGGTGTACAGAGGTCTCACTCTGCACACGTGTGGACCTCCACACAGTGACAGTGCTGGCTACTGGCCCCTTTCCATACCCATACCCAATCCTGAGCCCCATCCATGGCTATGCAGCTGGCTGGGATAAGGATGGACCTGGGGGTGGGAGTGGACATGAACAATATGAATGAAACTCTGGGTTGCAGAAGATGGGCAGAGGGGGCAGAGGCTATGCAGCTCAAAGGGCTGCCATAGCAGGTGTGTTCCTCACCACATGGCCACAGCTCTGTCCTTGGGACTCAATCAGCCCCCCCAACAGCATCCAGATAACAGCCTCCACATGGTTTGGGGGCCATAGCAGTACCAGCCAGTGACAAAAGAAAAGGTTTGGCAGATCCAACAGGAATACAGCAGTCATTGGAGGACTGCCATATCCCAGTAGCCCCTGCACCATGTGGAGTCAGGAATCTACTGGTGAGATGGCCTGGGCATCCAATTGGATGCCTGGCATCCAGCCCCCCTGCCTCCTACTGCCTCTTGTGAAGCTGCACACTATTGGACAGGGGCTGTGGATATTGTCTGGTGCTGATGGGCATTGGGGTGCAGAGCACCACAGCCGAGATACTCGAATCAAGCATATCCTAGTCTGATGTGTGGATTGGGCCCTAAGTCAGCCCTGCATTAACTCAAGGCAGTAGCCTTTTTATGAAGCTTTGAGTCTGAAAGTGTAACATCACTTTATCACAAGGCTCCTTGAAATGACTGTTGCCTTGATTTAAAATAGGGCTCAGACACGGATATCTCCAGACTGCTGACACCGTCAAGGGAACATAAATTCTGTTGTTTACACTTTTTAATATGATTGTAAAGTTGGGCATATACGATGTCTGTTTAATAACCCCAGTGTATTGTTTTGTGTATTTGTTTTGAAATGTTCCTGTTTTTTCCTTGGTTAGGGTCCCTTTATAATGCAAACCTTTTTATGTCCAGTATTAATTTCATTATTACTTATGAGTTCTGGAACCCTCTGACATCAGTTAAGCATAGGTGCAGTGTGGAAAAGCTTCATTGTAGGTTTCAGCTCAAGGGATGTCATTGGGTCTTGGAACTCATAAGTAATTGGTCCAGAGCTGAAAAATGACAGCGGTCACATTCATGAGGTGCTTTAAAGAAATATCTGTGTTGTAAATTTGGGGTAAAAATATTGAAAATTACCAAAGTTACAAGCCTGTGTTCGCAAAATTCAATGTAGGCTCATAACTTTATTATTTTTTAATATTTTTACATCAGATTTTCAACATAGCCTTCTTTCCAGATGTAAAAAAAAAACATTTTGGCCAGGATCTGAAAACTGACAGCTGTCACATTCATGAGGTGCTGTAAAGATATGGCTATGCTGCAAATTTGGAGCAAAAATATTGAAAATTACCAAAATTACGAATCTGCATTTGCAAAATTCAACAGAGGCTCATAACTTTATTGTTTTTTAAATATTTTTACACAAAATTTTTAACATAGCCTTCTTATGACCCCACCTCTTGAACAAGGGCAGAGAGAATGTTCATCTCCTGCCCAAAAGGTGAATTCACGCAGAAACTGCAAAATCACCTTTTAGAACAGTTCTGCCTAATGATAGTTTGATTGTTCATGAGGTAGGGTCACAGAGAAGGCATGTTGAAAATTTGGGCCAAAAATATGCAGAAATGCCCATGTTATGCCACAAAGTTCAAAATCCCATTGAAATAGATTAAACCATATACCTGTTTCCTCCGTTCGCGGTCTGGCTTTGATGAGTGAAAACGTGTCTGCGGTCCAGAGAGGATTACGGTGTTGAAATCCTGATAGGTAAGTAAGGGCTTGGGGGGTGCAGGGTGGTGGGTGCTGAGTGGGATGATCAGGTGTGGGGGGTTGGTAATGGCGCAAAAGACATAGATGGACGATTTTCTTTTTGCAAGTTAAAAAAAAAAAAAATGGGAGGATTTCTGATCCTGACACTGGGGAACTGGGCACCTCCAGTGACACTGTTGTGTTTCTGGGGGTGCTAAGAGGGAGGTTGGGGGGGGAAGGAAAAAATGGGGAAAAGGTCACCCGGAACACGATCATGACATTGTGGGATTGGGCACCCCCAGTGTCATTGTTATGTTTCTGGGGGGTGGGGGAGTGGGTGCTGAGAGGGAGGGTTTGGTGGAGGAAAATGAATAATAATAAAAAAAAGGAAATTGATGGTCACAGCGGAATACAGCACTGTCTGCCATGATAAAGATGGCCACAGCACTGCGCATGTGCTAGTGGTCATGCATGCACAATACAGTTTGGTGGCCATCTTAGACACAGTGGAGTGTGCCATGTTCCTCTGTGACTGCCCACAAACTAAAAAATGGTGCAGTGAGACTGCCTATGCAGACAGCGAATGGAGATCTTCCCAGACGCTGAGGCAAATGTGCGGCAATTCCAACATGTTGTTTCGTCAGAAGGAGTGTGGCAACTGCTTTTTTACAGCAAGAGGTCTGAAGGGCTATGCCCACTGCAGCCCTAAAAATTGGACTGGAAAAAAGGCAGCAATAACAAGTAACCCTAAATGAGGAAAAAAAAGGCTTATTTCACATGAAACAATATATGGGAGTTATTCAGTAGACTTCAGACATGCCCAAATAAACAATTATATTACAAAACCGGGTTTGTGTTCCCTTTCAGGTAAGCCCAGTACCTCATCTAAATGAGCTTGCCATGGAGTTTCAACCATGAGAGCCCACATTATCTTAAAGCCAATATTTTATGTACTATCTTCCTCGAAATGTGTGGGCACTCCTTTGGCCCAACTGAAATCCACTCCAATCCAAGGTAACTGCTCTTTCTCTCTCTGAGGGCCTCTGCTCATGTGAGTCTTAAGCTCTGCAGGCTTTTCCATCCTGTATCTGGCTAAAGGATGATGGAGGACCTGGTGGGGGCAGCTCTGATGAATGTGTGTGTGTTGGGGGGACACTGCAGTATCATTCACTGCAGTTGCTGGTGTTCTCCAGAACCATTTCCTCCCTATGTAGAGCCCAATCCCCTGCCCCCCCCGAGCCCCCTTCACACAGCTGTCAGGCTGCCTGACTAGCACTTCACCCCTAGAGGCAGCAGGGAGGCAGTGCTTCATCAGAAACTCATAGAAACATAGAAAATGATGACAGATAAGGACCACTGGGGCCCATCCAGTCTGCCCGTAAGCCCTACCTGTGCCGGTGCCCTCTGACCCTACATGATCACTGGCTTTAGCCCTTCCTTCCCAACTCTAGGGTTCCCTTATGCCTATCCCTTGCATACTTGAATCCCCCAACTTTGTTTGCTCCCACCACCTCCTTGGGCAGACTGTTCCATGCTTCCACCACCCTTTCCATGAAAAAAAATTCCTCACATTGCCTCATAATTGTCCCCTCTCCAATCTCATATCGTGCCCCCATGTTCTTATACCCCTCCTATAATGAAAGATGTCACCCACCTGCACCTTGTTTATGCCCTTTTGATACTTGAAAATCTCTAGCATATCCATATGCTCCCTCCTCTCTTACAGTGTATACATATTGAGGTCTTTCAATCTTTCCTCCTGACTTCTGTTGCAACTCCACACCCATCCAACCTGAGGAGATGCTCAACGCTTCTCCTGCCATCCCGTTTTGTCATTTCAGGCTCAGGGCATGAACCCCACATGTCAGCATTACAAGCGGCTCACCATAGCTGCTGTGCTATTGCACCGGCCCCTTGTTTTCATTTTGGATAATGTCATGAAAACCAAGGGAACCAACACAAGTGTCCAGGGTAGTAGAGTAGCTAGAGAATCCCTATCAATTGATACAGCTTTGCATGGCACACTTATTTTATTCCTGCTTGTGACAGGCAGAGTGTGATATACATGATGGAGCTAGAGTCCCTTTTAGTCTTAAATTATTATGTTCCTATGTTGTCAATATTAATTCTGTAGAACACCAGTTGACAATATAATCAGTCACAGGATTTTACTTTAAAAAAAAATGCTGTGCAATGCCAATCATTAAATGGTATAAGTAAATTACATAATGAACTCTCCACTCTGGATAAATTGTAATTTTAATGAATTGTAAACTAATCTGCATCCCTGAAGAAGGCTGGCTGAATCAGGATTTCCCGTCTCCTGCTTACGTTAAAGAGCAGCTGACACCTTCAAGAGAACTTTACCAAAATATAATATTTAGATGCAGTCCAGCTTGTATTTCACGTTAGTTCTGTATTTCTCCTCCCCATTATTTATTACTGAGGTCATTTGCATGAAAACAGGATCTTTGCTCCTGAAGAGTTCATCCATTCCTGCTGCTGTCTCCCTACCTGAGGTCATAATGCACTGCCTGTGACATCACAGTCACTCCCATGGCAACAAACTGTGATGTCACAACAGAGGATTATGTCTTGAGTTAGGGAGTCAGCTGTAGAGGCAGATGAACCCTAAGGGATAAGGATCATGCATTCATGCAAATTTCCTTAGTAACAAATACTGGGGAGCACTCTCTTTAGAATATATATGGAATGGAAGCTGAATTGTACCTAATAATTATGTTTACAAAGTTTTTTTAAGGTGTCAACAGCTCTTTAATTACCTGTTTTTTATGGCAAAATTAGTATCTGCAGCTTTGCTTTAGGATTATAAAGAGCACATCGCTGCCTCATGTATAGGAGCCTAGGAAGTCTTTCCCCAGATCAAGAAGTGAGCTCCAGTAGATAACTGCGGGATTTCAGAGCATGCATGACCTCTTATAAGCCTATCTTCTACTCAAACCCCATCATAAATATCAACTATACTCCCAGACTAGAGATCTCTTGCACATACAAAGGATATACAAATACCTAGGTGAAAAGGCCTTCACCATAGGTGCCCCAACAAGCTGGAATTCACTACCTGAGCAACTAAGGAAGCCAGAAACTTAGGATCTGCAAAAGGGTCATATTTGATCATCTACAAAACAATGAAACTGCTAGACTGTTTTGTTTTCCTTTACCCCCCTACACACACACACACACTCACACTTCATCTGTCTGAAACATTCCTTCATCTGTATATAGGGTTGTTATCTGATTATAATCTTTGTAAATGTATTTTAACCAATGTTAGAAATTCTTGCTCCCCATAACTATATAACTGTGTAGTATTGATTCTGCATTGTATCAGCCCCCCCACCCCGGACCCTCTGGAAAAAAAAGTGTTTCACATAAATGAGGCTATCCTGGCATGCAAACACCTAAATAAATGAAACCAAAAATATTAGTGAAACAGCATATGGTGAAAAGAAGAACGTTCTGTACCCCTCTGTACAACTTTGGTTAGCAATCAGTTTACATCATGAACACAAAACAATTGCTTCATTATTTATCAGAAAACAGATGAACAACAGGGTTCCAAAAGAAGTGACACTTGCTCACGGAAGGATATTGTTACCCAAGAGAGTACAGGGTACTTACAATTCAGACCACAACTTCCTAAAAAAATAAAAGTTGTATTAAACCAATCCAGGGCTCCCAGATCAGTCTGACATTTTTGTTGTAACACTAGGGCATTTTTCATGTGTTTTCCAGTACATATATTATTTTATTTTTGAAAACAATTTTGATATATATTGCATGATTTCTAAAACACAGGAATTCCTGTAGATCTGGGAGCCCCACTTATGTGTCTACATAGCCAGCATATGATACAGACAGAAGTAATGAAACACACATGCACACCAGCACCTCGGCAAGGATGCAATGAAGCACACCAGGGTGTGTAATTATGGGTCAATAATTGAACATTTTCAAATGTGCTGTTAGGTATGAGCCACTTGTGCTGAGTGTTTTTAAATAAGCAAAAGAAAAGTATGATTATTAACTATAATTATACATCCCTGAAGTGCTTAATGTACTTAAAACATGAGTTCTACTTAAAAAGATTTTAAAAAGTTATTTTTTGATTTTAATAGGAAAATATTGTTCTCTGCATGAACAAGCATTTGTCAATGCTGAACATTGGCTGCTTGTTAAACAATTTGTTTTTTGAAATTCTGATCCCAAATTTTGAAGATACTTGTTTTAGGATTCTCCTTATCCATGACATATGTCATTTATAGTATACTGGCCAAAATGTCATTTCGCAACAGAGGTGTGAAACACTCACAAAGCTGAAGGACTTGGGGATGGGAGAAAGGTTAGATAGGTGGGTTGAAAACTGGCTGAGCAGCAGGATACAGAGGGTGGTAGTAGGGGAAGAGTTCTCCAGTACAAGGGAAGTCACCAGCGGGGTTCCACAGGGGTCGGTGTTGGGGCCGGTGTTGTTTAATGTCTTTATTGGGGACATAGGGGAATGCATTCAGGGTAAAATGTGCATGTTCACTGACAACACCAAACTCTGCAGGAGGATGGACACTCAGGAAGGGATAAAGGAGATGAGGGAGGACCTAGCCAAATTGGAGAGATGGGCAGGGATATGGCAGCTCGGGTTCAATGTCAAAAAATGCAAAGTGATGCACATAGGGGCGTAGAACCTGAGAACAGAGTACTACATTGGAAAAGTCCAGGTTACACCATTGGAGGAGGAAAAAGATCTG
Organism: Neoceratodus forsteri; assembly: GCA_016271365.2. Classification (NCBI taxonomy): domain Eukaryota; kingdom Metazoa; phylum Chordata; order Ceratodontiformes; family Ceratodontidae; genus Neoceratodus; species Neoceratodus forsteri. The sequence continues at coordinate 227,847,510 of JADMNL010000025.1, read as the reverse complement.
GGGGTGATCATTTCTAGTGACCTGAAACACTCAACTCAATGCAAAAAGGCTGTAGTTAAGGTGAATGAGATGTTGGGGTATACCATTAGGGGAATTAGCAGTAGGAGGAAGGAGGTCATTCTGCCACTGTATGGGTCATTGGTCAGACCTCACTTGGAGTACAGAATGAGATACTGGCACCCACACCTGAAGAAAGACATAAACATGATGAAAAGGGTACAGAGGAGAGTGACTAAAATGATAAATGGACAGCAGGATAGATCATACGAAGAGATGTTGTAGGACTTGGGGATGTACACCCTGGAAAAGAGGAGGTGGGGGGGAATATGATTGAGTTGTTCAGGTACTTGAGGGGAATTACCAGAGTGGGCTGTGGGAGCCTATTCAATAGGAGGGCCACCACCACCACCAGAGGGCACAGCCTTAAATGGTGAGGGGCAGATTCAAGAGAGATATAAGGAAGCACTTTTTCACAGAAAGAGTGGTGATGGCATGGAATGAGCTGCCACAGGAGGTGGTGGATTCAAAGTCAGTAGGAGCCTTCAAAAGAGCTTGGGATGGGTATAAAAGAATGTCAGGAGGCATTGTAAGGGGAAAAACCAGAATTCTGGGGGGGGGGGAGAGGGGATGAGGGCACAGATGTAGACTGAAAGTCAGAAACAACCCTTATTATTAAGAGCAGACCCGATAGTCTGAGAGGTCTTCTTCTCCTTGCCATTTTCTTATGTTCTAATGTTCTTATCTCATCCAGGATTTTAAAAATGACACGTCACTTTTATGAGGTGGCATGGAAAAATGTCTACGTTGGAAGGCTGGAGTCAAAATATTGAAAATTAGTGAAGTTATGAGTGAAAGCTGAAATAGCATAATGTTCAGTCATAACTTAGGCATTTTACCACATTCGGACACTAACTTATCAGCCTAGCCTTCTTATTACCCCACCTAATGAATGCGGTGGATAAAAATTTTCAAATCTCTGACAAAAGGTCATTCCGTGGCACAGGTACAAAACACATTTTGGCCAGAATTTGTAAAATAACAGCTGTCACATTCATAAGGTGCTGCGAAGAAATGGCTATGTTGAAAATTTGGGGTCAAAATATTGAAAATGACCAAAGTCACAAGGCTGCATTGCTAAATTTCAATATAGGCTCATAACTTTGTTTTTAAATATTTTTGCCCCAAATTTTCAGTATTGCCTTCTTATGACCGCACCTCATAAACAAGTGCAGAGAAAATTTTTAACTCCTGCCCAAAAGGTGATTTTACACAGTGACTGTGAAATCACCTTTTGGGACAAGAAAACACATTTTGGCCAGGATTTGAAAAATGACAGCTGTCACATTCATGAGGTGCAAATTTGGGGTAAAAATATTGAAAATTACCAGAGTTAAGAGCCTACATTTGCAAATTTCAATATAAATTCATAGCTTTTTTTTTTTATCAGACAACATTTTCGCCTTCTTAGCGCCTCCATCAGACCGACTTCAGCTCCATCCCCTGGAGTTACTGAGGCTAACTCTTTATGCCCGGTCCGGGAGCGTGCCTCATGGAGAGTCAGTTGTCATCCTGTTGCCGGCCATGTTTTCTCCACCATTTTCTCCTAAGGGCCCCGGGAGTGGGCATGCATGCGTGTGGAGGCACACATCAGTCTCATGGCCCCAGTAATGGCCCCCTTTCTCCCACTCCATTGGCCTAGTACCTGGCTCCTGTCTTGGCCCGTGCTGTCCCTAGCGTCCACTAAGTTGCAGCCATCAGCCGAGAGGAGCCATCCCACCTCTTCGGAGAGGAGAGCGTGCCTGTTGGCAGCTCCATCCAGCTTCGACCTCCCCCCATTGCCAACCTCCGCCAACCCGGCATGATGAGAGGTTAGGCATCCAGCGCCTTAGCCCTCAGTGCCACCGGCCAACCCCATAACTTTGTTTTTTAGTATTTATACACCAAAGTTTCAACATTGCCTTCTAATGACCCCACCTCATGAACAAGAGTAGAGAAAATGTTCAGCTCCTGCCCAAAAGGTAATTTCGTGCAGCAACTGTGAAATCACCTGTCAGGACAGATTTGCCTAATGCCACTGTAATTGTTCATGAAGTGGGGTCTCAAAAAGGTATGTTGAAAATCTGGGTCAACAATATTCAAAATGGTCAAGTTATGCCACTAAGTTCAAAACCCCATTGAAATACATTGAACAGCATACCTGATTTCCTCAGTTCGAAGTCCGGCTTTGAAGAGTGAAGATGCCTCTGGGGTCAGAGAAGATTACAGCATCAGACCCCCGGTGGGTAAGTAAGGGCTTGGGGGGTTGTTGAGTAGGAGGGTCAGGTGGGCCAAACAATGGTACAACAGGCAATGATGTACGGTTTTCTGTTTTACTGGGTAAAGAAAACCAAAAACAGTGACGAGGTATGGGTTTCCATATTTCAAGTGATGACACTGAGGGAGTGGGCACCTCAGTGTCAGTATTATGTTTATGGGAGTGTGTGGGGTGGAGGGTGCTGAGAGGGACCAGTTATGGGGCACCTGCAACAGATATCGACGGACGGTTTTCTTTATTAAGGCCAAATCTATATAAATAAAATAAAAACAATACAAAGAGGCCAAGTTATGCCACCAAGTTCAAAATTCTATTGAAATACATTGAATCATGTTGTGTAGCATCCAATTAAAAATCCAAGTTGCTTCCTGCCTAGACAATTTCTGTACCGAGTTTGTCTCTCAGAATAGTCACATTTTGGATTCAGAGGAAAACTAGTTTGGAAAAAAAATATAAGGGACTACTACTTTTAAAATGATTGGTCAAAATATCTGCACGCTACTGGAATATGTTAAATCACTGCATGTTAGTTGAGACTTGCCAGCCCAGAATCTATTTAAATGTTTCTAATTTTTCAGTTACATAAAATAATAGGATGCATATACAGGGATTTATTTAACTCCAAAAATTGATTAGCGTGTTTTGCTCATAAAAATACTAAAACATTGTGAAAATGCATAGCACTTGCTTCATTGTGCTTAACAAACATAACACTTCTAGAAAACCTATATAAATACTTTCTGTACAGTTAGCATGGTCCCAAGAAAAAAACTGCTAATCAATTATTTAAAACCCTGATATATTAAAAAGATTTTAGTACCTTATTAGAAGTTTCTAGTTGGCACTGGGAGGCAGTGTGGTATAATGATTAGAGCGCTGGCTTGGGAACCCAGAGAGTGCAGGTTCAAACCCCGCTAGTGCTAATATTATCTTGAGCAAGTCACGTAACCTCCCAGTGTTCCAGTCTGCCCAGCTTTGGAATTGCCGGACCTCAGCAGAAACTGGATGTTGCATCTCAGCTGTGCTATCATGGGTAAATAAGTTATAAAATAGAAATAAAGTTGCTGATTTTAAATGTTCTCACTTATGTATTTCCACTCAGTTTCATGTCTGTTGATGCAGGGCCTGAAGCTACAGCATGTATAAACAATACAGTTAGCTTGCAGTTCAAAACATCAGTGTTCCTAGAAAAAGTCCTGAGGATGATTACTCTTTGACGGGGGAAATATGTCTGTCATTTCCCTGAAATGTTTGTGCGAGGGTGTTCTTCACCTATTTTGTTCCAAGGGGCAGTTACGGGGGAAAATCCATATCAGTCAAGAATAGTATAGGCTTAATAGAGAATAGCAGGAGGGGGCATAACCAAGAAGTAAGTGGGGGTTGTCTGCCTTTTCTTTAATGCAGATGTTGTACTCCGCTTGCTGCTAGCCACAGTTAGCATGACCCCCCCTCCCATTTTTACATCGCTGAACTGATGGGTTTATGGAAAGAGGCTATACTGATGAGCTGTCAGGGCTTTCCAAGGGCATGGTGAACCATCCTGCATCTGGTTACTGTTCTTTGACATTACATGGGGCATCAGAAATTGGCCATCGGCCTTTCACTGTTTATCAGATTCACAAATGGAGCATAAGCAATCCCTCCTCCCCCGGGGCTGCTGCTTTGTTTTTGAATGGAGCTCTGATATATGCAGACCCTTAAAGAGACAGCAGTCTGAAGGCTAAATCAGTGTGGAGGTACCAAACTTGCTGATTGCCAATTTCTACAATGTGAAAACAAAACAAACCCCCTTAAATAAGTGGAGCTTCACTCCTTTCCCCCACAACCCGATCATAGGTAACAGGGTCCCCACTGAAGGAAAGCCTGGGGTGGCCCAAGAAACTGGAGGGGGGCACAAATATTAAAAGGTCATATTCATGGTCCCCATTTCCATTTTGCATCATTTGTTTTAATTAATACCATAATTTTCAGCAATCTTGCAATATAGATTTTAAACCAGTTGATTGGTACAATTCCATTTCACTGGGGCTTTTTTCAGGCTTTTGAATGCATATTAATTTGGAAAACATATGTATTCGAAAAAGCCAAAGGGGATCACATTGTCCTCCAGTGCACCATAAAGGGAGGCATGGGACTGGCCTGTGAACCCCCCCTGCAATGAGAAATTCCAGTCGCATACCTGATTTCCTCAGTTAGTGATCCATCTTTGAAGAGTGAAGACATCTCTGCAGTCCAGACAGGGATTATGACATCGGATGGTGGGTGGGTAAATAAGGCCTTGGGAGGTGCTGAGTGGGAGGGTTGGGGGGACAATGGCACAACAGACAATGATGGATGGTTTTCCATTTTAAAGGGTTAACAAAAAACAAAATGATGAGGGACTGTTTTTGATATTTCAGATGATGACACTGGGGGGATTAGGCACCCTCAGTGTCAGTGTTGTTATGGGGGGTGCTGAGAAGGCGGGTTGGGTGGGGGGGCCAGTTACAGGGTGCCTGCAACAGACATCGATGGATGGTTTTCTTTTCAGCCAAATCTATATACAGTAAATGAAATAAAAAAAAGGAGGGACAGCACTGGGAAATTGGGCACCCCCAGTGCCAGTGTTATGTTTGTTGGGGTTGGGAGGTGCTCAGAGGGAGGGTTGGGTGGAGGAAACAGTTACAGGGGCACCAGCTACAGACATTGATGGATGGTTTTCTGTATTACAGGCAAAGACTGAAATAAAATTAAAAATCTACAAGGTGGTGACACTGGGGGATTGGGCACCTGATGTGCAATGTTACATCAGGGGTGTGTGTGTGTGTGGATGGTGGGTGCTGAGAGGAGGATCAGGTGGGGGGGACAGTTACAGGGGGGTCAGCAACAGACATGGATGGACAGTTTCCCTTTTTACAGACTGACAGTCTGCTGAGGTTGAAAGTCTCTCGGCTGTTTGCCGACTGCTACATGCAAATCGAAGGATCAAAGCCCTCTCTAGTTGGAGTGATGTCACTTCTTTGAAGTGCACGTTTCAGCACACCAAGCAGAGAGTGACGTTAGGACCACAGCCCATGGTCATTGGTGTAGTCTGCTAAGCCTGTGCTTTTGTGAACTGCAATGGGTTTGGCAGTGACACTCCCCCCCCCCGGAATCTACAATCCTACTTACAAAACATTGGGTGCGAAAGCGCAGCCAACGTAAAAAGACAAATGTTATGCTATTCCATCCTTGGCAACATTATTATTCACTAATTCTATAAAAACATTTGATGAAATTACCCTGGACCAGGTCACTGAACACAAATACTTAGGTTTGACCCTTGACAGTTGCCTCAGTTATCACCAACACATTGAAAATGTTATAAAGTCTGTAAACCAACAATTTGGAATACAGACAGGCTTAATTTTAAAACTACTGCAAAAAGCTCATTGCTGTGCTGCGTGTTCATAAATAAGTTCTTAACGCTCTCTTATATGCTAAGCTTTGCAAGTTCCTTTAAGTTCCTTTAGCTAAAATGGATCTGTCACCACTTGATCTATCTAAACTATAAAACAAAAAAGAGAGCAAAAAGATACTGGAAAGAAGGAAAATAGAAGAGGAAGGAGCTGAGTGTCTCCCACTCTGACCAGCAACAGCCGGACAAATGAAAATACAAAAGGTCTGTAGACAAATACCTAGGAGCTTTACACTTGGATAGCCCTGAGAGAGCTGGTTTGTCAGCTGAAACTGAGACCACAAGTCTCGATCCCATCCAGAATGCCACAATGGAAGCATTGACTTCTGAGTCTCCTATGCTTGTGCAGTCCTCCCTGCCAAACTCAACTCCTTTGATGCCATGAACAAATTATATACCACAGGGATTTATTTAACTCCAAAAATGTATTAGCGTTTTGCTCATAAAAGTACTAAAACATTGTGAAAATGCATAGCACTTGCCTCACTGTGTTTAGCAAACATAACACTTCTAGATCACCTATATGAATACTTTCTACACAGTTAGCATTATCCCAAGAAAAAAAAATGCTAATCAATTATGTAAAACCCTGTACCACATTCTTAACAACAGTTTTCAAGCTGGAGGTTAAGTGGAACATGTGGTTGCTATGTGCGAGTTGACCGCACTTAAACTTAAAGAAACAGAAGTAATGTCTAACCAGGTTAAAGATAAAGCATAGACCGATCTCGTTAATGAGCACTGATTATAAAATCCTGGCAAAGGTGCTAGCCAAAAGAATACAAAATATTATCACTACTCTTGTTCAGAACAGGTAGGATTCATAAAAAACAGGTCAGGTGCAGGTGGCATTCGTAGATTATTTAATCTGATTTAGTCAGCCAATAAAAGAAAAACACCCTATGTAATGCTGTCACTGGACATATTAAAGGCCCTTGACTCAGTGAACTGGGCTTATATGTCAAGGATGCTAACTAAATTTGGTTGTTCTAACAAACGGTATTTTATCACCACAAATAGAACTGGCATGTGGCACAAGACAGGGATGTCCTCTCTCCCCATATCTCTTTAGCTTAGATTTTGAGCCTCTCATATGAACAATACAGGACCACTCCGGAGTTAAGGGTATTAAACTTGGAAGGATAGAACATAAATCTTTTGCGTTCACAGATGACCTATTACTATCCCTTAGTAGTCCAACTCATTCCTGTCAGAGCATAAAAGCAATCCTCTTGGCCTTCGAGGGGAATCTACGGTCTCAAAGTCAACTGCGATAGAACCTAGGTGCTGCATAACAACTTAGATGGACACAACATGAATACACTTGAAGGAATATTAGACAGTAAGTGGTATAAACCCAACATTATTTATCTGGGCCTTCACATTTCCACCAATCTAAAAGATATAGTTCCCCTTAACTATGAGCCATTACTGAAAGACATTGAATTGGATTTGATCAGATGGGGGAAACAATTTATCTTTATGGGGGAAAATAAACACGATCAAGATAAATGTTGCACCTAGGCTTTTTTATTTATTCTAAAATTTACCAATACTTATAGGGAAAAAGATGCTGAAAAAACTTGATAGGGTTTTCAGGAATTTTCTATGGCAAGGGAAACCACCTCGATTAGGAGGGTGTGCCAACCGAACAACAAAACTTTTATGGCGAAATCCCCCACAGCGACAATTTTGTCAGGTTTCAAAATTGTCGCTGTGGGGGACCTGAGGGCAAAATTTCACCCTTTCACAATTTGTCACCCCCCCCTTCAAATCTACTCTGACTTGGAGTTGATAATCTTTAGAAGGGGGGGGTGCAGGGGGCAAATCCCCCCACATGGGGGGGTTCAGGGGCACAGCTCCCTGAGAGAAACACTCCGGTGCTGAACATTGGGGATCTCACTATGCCAAATGTCAACAATGGTGTAGTCGAGTCAGCATAGGTAAACCGATTAGGAGTAACTACATTAAGGGCACCATGTGTCACTTTGGGTTTTACCTTTCCTTGGTGGGAGCGCTAACAAATGGCTTTCATTCTTAAGCATGCTGTAAGACTCCTAGTGAATCCCATGGCAAATGATGAACCCCAACCTTTCTAGCTTGCAATGGAAAAAGAAATACTTAGATCAAATTGTCTTTTTTGATCATTTATATATCCCACAACAAGTGAGTATATTAGATAATCCTTGTTTACAGAGGTTGATGCAGGTGATAAAAAAATAAATACCATCATTAATCTCAAGCAGACGGCTGTAGATTTGATGCCCTTATGGAATAACTTCAAGTTGATAGGGATAAAAAAAAAAAAACATACTAAATTCTGATTGGTCTAAACTCAGGGTTATAAGGCTTGCACATGTAATAGATACCCAGATCAGGGTGATGCTCTCTTTTCAGGAATTCAGAGACAAATATGGTATTCATAAATATCACTTTCATTGTTATCTCCAGCTTAGGAAAATGCTTAAGAATTTGAATATACTCAATCAGAATCTCTCTCTGCCAAAATGTGATGAGAGGGAACAACTAATACATTTAACATCTCTTAAAAACGGAACGGGTATTTTATAAAAATTTTTGACTAACAACCTGTCTTCTATAGGCTGGTCTGGTGGTGCTGAGGGTTGAGGCACTGGACACCACATCTTGCACAACACCAGGGACCCAGGTTTGGGAACAAACTCGGACAGTCGGGGTCAGGGGAGGGAAGAGATTGAGCATCGGAGGACTGCTCTCCCTTCCTGGGAGGGATCCAGGGAATATGCCGCTCCTGGGTGGCCACTGATGGTGGTCGGGGGCAGTGCAAGGAACAAGTGGTGTCACACCTGCAGGGGAAGAGTTCTGGCAGATGTTGGCACATAGTGCCATTGGACGTCATTGCATGTTTGGAATTCTGAGGGGTAACCACACAGGAAAAACCCTCTGGTGACCAGTGGAGATGAAGGAGACCCCAGGGACCTTCCCACATCCCACTGTTGGACCTGCCTACATCAGGATCTCCCATGGGCCTACCCAATCTCACGGTAGGTCCCTCTAATTGCAGACAGGCCGCCAAGGGTGGGTGGGCCCTCCCCCGGGGGGGTAATCCAGGGAGCTGGACCTGCCATGGATCGGGAAGGAGACTGATGTGGAAGTTTTCAGACTGGGAGTAGAAGGCAGCATTGAGTGGGTGCTCTGGAAGGATGCCTTGGGCATCCGGAGTGCAAAAATTGAGTATACCAAAAAGGAAAACACAAAACAAAACCAGTCTTCTACATGTCTAACCATCATGGCCAAGAAGAAATGGGAGGAAGAGTTACATTGCAGTATAAATGATGAGGAGTAGGAATCCACCCAGGGTATGGTCATCAGATCTCACAAGGAATTGAAAAGTAGGCTAAACCAATTTAAGTTGCTGCATAGGTACTATCTTTGCCCAGAAAGTTTGAATGATATGGGATATCTGAATAGTGCTAACTGTTGAAGGTGTGACAGTAGAAAAGCTAACCTAATACATATGATGTGTGATTGTCCCAGAATTCAAAACATTTGGAAGTTAATCTTATCCATTTGTAACTTGGTTGTAGACCAAAATGTTCCCCCTTCACCATTGATTTTTCGTTTGTGGATAGTCCCAGAATCATTAAATCTAAACAAAAATCAGGAAGTCTGGATCTCCCAAGCCTCCCTTTCTCTAAAGAGACATACTTCAGAATTGGAAAAATACTCTGATCCCTTCACTTATTGAATGGTACAATCAGATGCTATTTCTATTCAGTAATGAGAGCATATGCTACTCCATGGCTGATAAGTTAGATACTATGCAGGAAATCTGGGCCCCTTTTTGGTCTTTACAGTAGACAACAATATCAACAGAAAGTTGTTTAAATTACAAAAAGGAGATATGACACTGACCATTGATTTAAATATTTATTTTTTTGATGGGGAGAATCTTATAAGAAGTATAATTTCAAGATAAACACAGAAAATACGAATTAAACAATGTTAATATTGTAATGTTACCCTATCCTAAGCTAGTGTATAGACTTTTATGGTTTTATAATATTCTTTAGATGTATTGTTAGGTTTCCTGTTTTTCTGTTATATATTTATACTTCCTATAATATTGGAAAAAAGATAAAGCCATAGTTTTTAAAAAGGTTGACTCTAACGCTGCTCTACTATTGGCCATTTTGAGAAATAACATTCAAAAGGCAAGCAAAATAGAGAATCTGGAAAATACAGTCAGACAGAACAATCGTCATGTGGTCGACCTGCCAAATCTGGAAAGCCCAGACAGAATTACTTGGAATCTGATTAGAGACCTTTTCATTGATGCTTTGGAATTCCCCAGAGATAATTTGCCACCATTGGTCAGGGGATTTGGACTCCCTACAATACCCAAAAGTAAGCAAGTTAATATTTCTCCTCTTGATGCTGAAATTAAACAAACCTCTGTTAAGCCAGCCACTGTCTTAATACAATACACTTTAGGAAGCAACAGAGATTGTGTGAAAATATCTGATTCCCTCAGTTAGCGGTCTGACTTTGAAGAGTGAAGACGTCTCTGTGGTCCAGACAGAGATTATGGCGTCAGACCCCCAGTGGTTAAGTAAGGGCTTGGGAGATGGGTGCTGAGTGGGAGGGTCAGGGGTACAATGACACAACAGACAATGATGGACGGTTTTCTGTTTTACAGGGTTAAAAATAACAAACAAAAAAAATGATGAGGGACCATTTTCAATACTTCAGGTGATGACACTGGGGGATTGAGCACCCCCAATGTAAGTGTTATGTTTATGGGGAGGTGCTGAGAGGGAGGATCGGGGGACCAGTTAAGGGGTGCCTGCAACAGGCATCGACGGATGTTTTTCTTTTTATCAGACAAATCTATATAAATAAAATAAAACAAAAATGAGGGATGGCGCTGGGGGATTGGGCACCCCCGGTGTCAATGTCATGTTTGTTGGGGTGGGGAGTGCTCAGAGGTAGGGTTGGGTGGGAGAAAACAGGTACAGGGGTACCAGCTATAGACATTGATGAATGGTTTTCTGTATTACAGGCAAAGATTGAAATAAAATAAAAAAATCTACTAGGTGGCAACACTGGGGGATTGGGCACCCCCAGCGTCAGTCTTATATTCAGGGGTGTGTGTTGGGTGGTGGATGCTGAGAGGGAGGGTTTAGTGGGGAGGACAGTTACAGCATATGTTGAAACAGTGATGGAAATACCACAAAGACCATTACGGTGACAAAATAGACAGTTCAATGTAATGGTCCGTGGTATTTCTGACACTGCTTACTCCAGTGATTTTGCCCCCTTCCCAAAACAACTGTCTGATATTCCCTCCAAAATCCTGATAAGTGACTTTTTGATGATCCGTGACATCAAGCAAGGAGGATATAGCCTGCACTGCTTCATTGATGCCAGAGGAGTCTATGGTCCCAGGCTGATTATCTAAAAATGTGGGGCGTAAAAAAACATTTTCTTCTGCTGAAGGCACAATGCAGACTGTCGGCATTGTGCCTTTGCTGTAATGCCTATCGACAAATTTCCTGTTGATGCAGCTTGGTGGAACCCAGTTACAGGGGGGCCAGCAACAGACATAGATAGACAGTTTCCTGTTTTATAGTCTGACAGCCTGCTGAGGTTGAAAGCCACTCAGCTATTTGCTGACCAGCTTCATACAACTCAAAGGACCGAAAGAAAAGAAAAGACTGTCTATGAGATAAAAACTTATTATTGTAGTATGTGAAAATTTAATAAAAATTATTATGGTAAAAAAAAAAAAGAACCAAAACTCTCTCTGGCTGGCTTGGTCCCTTGAAGTACACAAAGTTTCAGCCCACCAGGCAGAGAGTGATGTCAGGACCACAGCATGTGGTCATTGGTGTAGACTGCCAAGCACATTCTTTTGTGAACTGCAATAAGCTTGGCAGTGACACCCCACCGAAATCCACTATCCTTGTTACAAAACATTTGGTGCACAAGTGCAGCCAATGTAAAAATGACCAGAAGACTACATTATAGTTCCAGATGAGATGTATTGATATTGCAGCAAAATCTGGTACACCGACTTAACAAGTACAAGAGTGTAATTATGACCAGATAATTACACTCTTGTACTTGTCTTTTAGCCAGTCTTGTTGCTAAAATGTTCCCACCCATGTTATCAGCACATATACACACAGAAATGCCTAAAGACAGAAAGATGCAGGTGTATACAATTACAGACATACAAAAAGTGAACACAGAACACACAAACTCATAATTTTTTAAAAGGAGAACAGAAACACGGCAACGTTCCCATTTCATTGTTATTACCCTCTGTTCTCTTTCTGTACATGTCTCTAATGTATTAGTTTCCCTCTCTCTTGTCTTTCAAAACAGCTGTGAATGTAGCCCCCCCCCACTGCCCCATCATAAATGCTTCAACCAGTGACATCATCAGTTAGAATCAGTCTGTGGCTCCTGTACTAAAACTCCTGCTTACATGGGTTGCTACTTCGATGCAAACTGAGCACATTGAGGAGCGGCTCCTGCAGGAACAAAACTGTTGTTATAATATTTTACTATTATTTGTATCATATTATTATTTTATTATTATTTACGTTATTTTAACTATTATTTAACATGCCTTATAAGGGCTTAATTATAAGGGAGGCATACTAAACTTCTGGTTGAAATTACTGTCTGCATGAATTTCCTAAAAGCAAAAGGAGATACTGCTCAAATGGGACTTTGGCAAAAGAAAAAAAAAGTTTGCTTTTAACTTTTTTAAATACATCCAAGACACTAAAGGGGACGATGTATTAGGCCTAAGTTTCATTTTTAACAGAGCAATGTTAAAATGTACTCTTTAGCTACTAGTCCAGAGAAAGAGGCTATCTGCATTCCTGAAATGCCAAAGGCTAAGTATCCTTGGCAAACAGAAGTATTGCCTGGTACAAGCCATGCTCTGAAGGAAAAATGCAACCTCTTTAGGAGGTGCCTTAAAAACTTTCATGGAGATGAAAAGACTTCTACCTATAACTTAAAAATGCAACATGATGCTAATCTGAAACTTCCAGAGTTTGTAGAAAAGACAATTGTTTATTTTTCTAAGTTTTGTAAGTGCATCTAATGGGGACAATATATATATATATATGTAACCCCTGCAAATGGGGGTTCCCAAAGACTTCAGGAGCTTGCTTGAATGCTCCAAGCCTGAATGGTGTTTGGCATTTAAGCCATTTATCAGTGAGTGTTTTAGAACCTCTGGTACTGTCTCTTTAAGAGCTGTCTGCTTGCAGACATAATTAGTTTGTATGGGGACTGTGTGTTTCTTTGATTGAGTACCACTCAAGCTGCTGCCAATTCACTTCATTTTGCAGTCACTAGGAGTGCAAAGGAACCTATCTGAAAGATGTAACTGTTTGCCAGAAATTATTTAGAGTAGTAATGAAATTACAGTTTGTCTAACCTGCTTTCTTTGCAGTCAGAACTGTGTCTGCTAGTTCCCATTCTAGTTTTGAACTGCTGAACTGGACCAATCAGTGTGGGGTAAGCTAGCTCTAAAATGGTGCCTTGGACGAATCAGAACTTGGATCATAATCTGAGCCAGCCACAAGAGGATTGTATGGGCAGTGACTCTGGGAGATGTAGTTTAGACTTCAGTGCCTTTTGGACCAACAGTAGCAGTCTATTGTGAGTGACAGCCAATCCAAGTCAAGAACTGGGAGGAACTCAAAGGAAGTGCCCGGTTTTGTCGGGTTGGAGTTTCAGTTGAGCTTTGGCAGTGAAGAAGGAAGGAGCCCTGTGCTTTTCAGTGTGCAGTTTTAGTCAAAAATGTGTGTAAGGCCCAGAGTTCCGGTCTGCAGCTTGTGTAACAGCTTGTTAGGACTGAATCCGTCCTGTGAAAAGAATCAAAGGATCTCTGAAGAGTAGAAACCAGGCTCACCCTGTAGAAGACTGGAGGAATTGCTGAAAATTGCACTCGGTCTGTCAGGAACTGAATCTGCTGTGTGTTCTCCCGGTATTGTGCAGTAATTGCGATCGGGATACAGATGCAGCCTGCCTGGTATAGTGCTTTCTTTTATATGGAGGTGTGAAGAGGTTTGTGTACCTCAAGTGAGCCCTGCTGACATTGAAGGACCCTATCTTATTTGGAGGTCGTGAGTACTAATTCAGGGTCGCTCCCTGTTGAATTGCCACATTAAATCCAAATGGAATTACTGTACTGCTGACTGTTTAATTCTCCTTTTCTCTGTGTGAAAGGGCCCCTACCAGCTGCCACGGTTTGGACTAGCCACTAGGGCTTGGGTACCCAGGACAGTAACTGATAGGGATAGGCCTGTGCACAGAGCCATAGGTAGATTATTAGAGTGATAAGCTAATTAACCTGATTTCCCTGTCCTTGTTATATCCCCCTAAATAAATCAGAGCTGCTTGTTTCAGCAAAGTTATACTGCCTGAGGTATTTGTCTATGTTAAAGTACTGTACTGTGATTGTTGCACTGTATCTCATTTCACAGGAGGTCCCAGTGCCGAAACCAGACCTGGGGGTAAGTGTATACTGTGAAGGTAATTCTGATATATTGTGTGGGCCACTAGTGGGAAGAAAGGGGGGTTGCAGTGTCCCAGAGGGCTGTGACCAAGTTAGTTTAACTATTGCAAACCCTGACCTCTGGGTGGAGGCACCCGCCATTGGATCCAGGCCCCTCAACCTGTTAGTGGCAAATCAGGCAGGGGTAGTAGCCCCTGGGATAGCGCCATCTAGGGGTTACATATATATATTTATACAATAGGGGTGAGCATGTAACCTTGACAATAAAAACACGTATTCTCACTGCAGTGGAATAACTCTGTGATGACATAGACACTGTGGGCTGGATATTCAAACTGCGCCATTCAAAGGCGCAAGTCTGCCGCTACGCAAAATAGATGTGCGGGGTGTGTCCGTGGCGTATTCAAAGTGAGTTGCGCTATTGAGCAACTCCTTTGAATATCGCTCCCCAGCCATAGCCACTGTGCATGGCGCAGTAGAACTTGTGCAAGCGCAAGTTGACAGAGTGGAGCAGTCAACTTGCGGTGGCGCAAGTACTATTGCACCATGCACAAAATCACGATATTCAAAAGGTGACATGCAAATGGGGCCATAATACATGCAAGGCACGGGGGGGGCATTTGCATGTCATTATAGCCCCATTTGCATGCCATTAGCATGTAGGTGCGCCGATCCCCGAGGACTTGCACCTGGCGCCTGCCAGGCAGCAGCCGTCGGGGACCAACGCACCGGGCGGCAGGTGGGTGGGATGCTGTCACCCACCGGCCGCCGGGAGCGCGTGGTGGGGGGCTTCGGTGGGTGGGGTGGGGCCACCAGACACCAGGAGATGTTTGGGGGCAATTTACTTTACTGCCCGTGATCGGGCACATGGGATGTGGGGGTTCTGTATTCTTTCTGCCTGCGATCGGACACATGGGATGTGGGGGTTCTGTATACTTTCTGCCCTGATCGGGCATTTAGTCCACTGGACCACCAGGGATAGAATGGGAGGGAGGGGAGCCACATTGATGCCCGTGATCGGGCTGGGGGGGGCACAGGGACTGGGTTGGGGGCCAGCCACAGGTGGCAGCTGCTGTGTTGCGCCCTGCAATGCAGCAGCTCACTATGAGTGGCCCTCAACAAGCCTTTTTTGGCTCAAAGTTGTGCAGGCGCAGGTTGGGGTTGCGCCTGCAACTCTGCACAACCCATTTGAATGTCGGGCTGTGCAGTTTATCTGTATGGTTCCTCCTTCTGTTGAGCATGCATTCATTTGCATTGCGCTGTTGCTCAGCCTGTTTTCAGTTGCGCAACTGCCTCCTGCTGAATATCGCAGAATGGTGCAATGTAGGACTTGAGCATGCGCAACCCTTTTGAATATCCCACCCTGTGGGTTTATTTCCTGATAAACCCACAGTGTCTACATCAGCAGCAAATATACTCACAATGGTGATGTCACCAGAGTCGGACTATCTACACTGCAGCCTGCATGCAACAGCTTCACAGTTTCTCTTTCTCTCTGAATCCTGCAACTAACTCAATTAGCATTGTAAAAGACAATCACCCGTGTCCCATAGTTATTCTGACAATCCTAGCACATTACTGTGCTGCTCTAATCTTCAAACCAGCCTCCTTCATAAACCAGTTTATCTTTCTGGGTGCTGACTGCAACAGTTTCTCTGTCTCAGCGAAGCCTACAACTTACTGAATAAACAGTCTGTTTCTCACACCTAGCTGCAGGTAACACAATTATCATTGCAAATCACATGCACCTGTTCCTCATACTATCTAACACTCCCAACCTATTCAGAAACACTTACACACACATTCAGACCACACACAAACAGTGCTGTCAGTATAGCATAGAGGTTAGAGTAACAAGCAATGAACCAACTTCCTACATCCAGCAGTCCAGACCAGTGTTTAATTTTCACAACTTCCATTTCAATACTGTGTGACTCTGAACAAATCACTTAACTGCCCAGTGCTCCCAGGACCCCCCCCCCCAAAAACAAAACTTACCCAATTACCAAAATAAAGTAAACAGGGAGAGAACACAGAAAAAAATGTTCCTAAAATGTACTAGCCCTACTGTATAAATTGCATACATGATGTCGACTTGTGGAATATGACAAAACATTTGCACTCGTGCAGGTGAACTATGATAATATCACTCGTGCCTTTGGCACTCGTGATATTATCACAGTTCCTCTGCACTCATTCAAATATTTGTCATATTCCAATGTTATCTATATATATATATATATATATATATATATATATATATATATATATATATATCTTTTTAGAACAATATTCTTTAAAATAAACTTTTCAAGTCTAGTCTTAAATGAAAGCTAACGTTGAGACAAGTCCAAAGATATAATTTTTTGGGCATGCAACTGGTTGCTATAAAGAAATAAACCATCTAAAGAATCTTTTGGGAAACATGTTTGACAGCTTTGAGATTTATGTACCATGTGGCCAGCTTAATAGAACAAAGAAACAGCTCTTCGTAAAGGAATCTAAGGTTTTTAAAGACCTCCCTGAAACATTTTATGGAGAAATCTTACATTATTCTTTAGCCTGGAACACTTAAAACAAAAGTATCACTTTGTTTTAAAGGACTTTGCTAAGAAAATGAAGTTATAGTCCTTGTTAAGTTAGTTCAGGAAATACTAGTCCTAGAAACATAAAAGACACGTCAAAAGATTGGTTTCAATGAGAGAAGTTCAAATATTTTTGTTTGGAAATTGTATTATTTTGCATAAAAAAGTTATGAGGAAAAATAATTTTGTGTTTAAAAATGGACTTAAGGAGGGACATAAAATCACACCTCCATAGTCTACAAAAACCAGTCAGAATCTGGTGATGATATCACTCGACCTCAAAACATATATGTGAATTTGGCCAGGCCCATGGTAGATTTGCTTGAACCCTGGATGTAAAAGGACCTACACTAGCCTGACTGAGAATTTTGGTTATTTTTAAGACTCTGGCTAGGCCAAAAGCCTGAAATCATGCCTGCTTGAAGGTCAGAGGCCAGTTCTTGGTTAAGCCTTACTGTGGCCATCAGTGGTGCTGAGGTCAAGTCTGCAAACTGACAAAATTGCAACGAGGTCCAGCTTCAAGAACTACTTGTTACAGAAGGACTTTTTCAAATATTGGACAGAGCAAAGAATATGGTTTGCACTGGACATCCTGGGCCCAGTTCCAGAAGGATTGCAGCAACTGTCCGGAATAGGTGAGTAGCGACAATCGCCGCTACACCAGGGACCCTACACTGCATTCCAATAGCAGCAGGGTCCCAGCACTTGCGACATGCGGGATACGCTATGTGGAGGCTAATGCCACATGCATGACATATATGCCCCGCATGTCACAAATCGTGGCCAGTGACAGGCAGCCCCCTGAAGCCCCCCACCCTAGACTACCATGGCACACACCAGGGGGCATGGGGGCAGGACAGATGACATAGGCATTCAGGGGGAACACCATAGATCAGACTCTCGGGGGACCCCAACAATCGGAGGGTGGGGGCAGAGGTGTACTTGCTGGGACTTGAGGGCAGCATGGCACCATTGCCATGGCACTGCATGATGGCATCTGATGGTGCCAGCCATCAGCTGCCCCTTAGGACAGCTCTGAGCTGCTGTAAGGTAGCTATGCATGTGCAGCTTTTGTAATCATGCCAGTGGGTTATGACAACCGCCCTTCTGGAATTGGGCGATGTTGCTGCTGTAACCCTCACCTGCGCCATGGCATTGCAGGCTGAGGCATAGTGGGTGGTATAACCCATGAATGTTGTATCCCCGCAGCCATCATGGCTCAAGGCACCACTTGGAATACCAGTGGCATAACACTTGGCATAAGTCGCAGGATACGCCAAAGGGTTTGGCATATTTTGGCTTACTCTGGTGTAGCCCATCTTGGAATTGGGCCCCTGACTGAAGTAATGTTTTGAACTTCTGCTCAAGCCAAGATCCTGAGGCCCAAGTGGAAATAAATTGTAGCAGAAAAAGTCAAAAATCCAGTTACTAACCAGGGACTTGCCATTCATGAAGGAAACCTTTTCTGCAAACAACTGTGGTTGGGAAGAAGCTTATCATTGTGCCTTAAACTGTTAGTACCTTACTGTCTGATGTTCCCTCCAAAATCCTGATAAGTGACTTTTTGATGATTCATGACATCAAGCAAGGAGGATCTAGCCTGCACTGCTTCATTGATGCCAGAGGAGTCTACAGTCCCAGGTTTGAGGGGGAGAAAAGACAAAGTACTACAGCCAAGCCACTGAAGGACTTTCATCGTCCAGAAGAAGCTATTCTCGCCAAGATTTTTAAAGTTAAAAGGAAAGGAAAACCAACCTCTACAATTAATCAGAAAGTATGATTTTAATTATTCTAATTAATAGTCTTAATATTTTAATTTGGCTCCTCTGGGGAGGTAATATAGGTAACAGGCTAACTTAACTTTTAACTACAAAATCTTGGGTATATAGTTAAGCTAGAACTGAAACAAAAGAAATACATTTTGCAAGCTATGAAGAATAAAAGCAAGTCTTATACAGAAATACAATCTAAGACACTAATGCAATGAGTTTGCATGTTCTTATACAAGAAGGTTATGCTAGATACAATGCATGCTGAAAGCACAGTATATAGCTAATACCTTTTATGGTGTTGAACCTTGCTTATTTCTTGATTGCATTGTTTATTTGCTGAAATATTTGTTTGTTTTGTTTTCTTTGTGTTTCATTTGATTTTCTGAAACCTTTGTTCTCCGAATCTAGAGGAGATAATTAAAAAAATCACTTGATGAGGAAATGGAGGAGTTAAAAGCTCTTGCTCAAAGTTATTTGCTCCAAGTTGGTCAGTCACCTCTTGACCTTCATTGTCCTGTGCAAAATTCTTCTTCTACTGTACTTAATGCAGGTGGGACTAGTAGTGCTATGTGACTTGTAAATCCTGTCTACTCTATTGCCGACATGGTAAAATAAATTGCTACTGTTAAAAAAGATAATGAGATTGGAATGAGATTTCAAAATGAAATGTCAAATAAAATTGAAAATGCTATCTCTGTGCCTAGCCTCTCTCAAAATGTATTCAGAGCTAGTATCAAAAACAGTGTAAGATGTCATAGTAAAACTGCTATGTTGCCAGAAAAGACAGACAAATTCTGCCTGGACAACTTAATTCCCAAAGCGAAAGCAAAAAGATTTTACTTTGACTTAAACATTGAAAAACGTCTAAATCATGAGGCTTTGTTTGATTCAGGAGCAGAAGTGACCCCGATGTCCAGAAACCTCTGTGATAAGTTGACTGATGCCTTAGGTGACTCAAAGAAGCTAAAAACCCCTCCTAACAACTTATAGATTGTAGATTATGGAGAGGAAGCTCAAAAAATCTTAGGTAAAGTTTGGTTGAAATTAAAATTTGGTAAAATGGTGATTACACTTCCAGTGTATGTTACAAACAGAGCAGGCAATGATTTCTTGATTGGAAATTACCTTCTAAAGAGGTTTAAACATATTCTAGACTACTCTAAAAAAATCTGGTGGTCCTAGGTAAAAAGGCTTATTCTGTTTAGAAAGAGTTGTAGAGTTTTTAAACAATGAAATCCATGCTTGTTTAAGAGAAAAATGTAATATAATGATTAAAGCAGCAGTGCAACATAATCAGGAAATGATTAACACATTTTTTTTTTGGTTGTAAGCATGCAGCCCTAGATGAGGTTTCCATATCGATAAATATTTTTTTCTAGCAAGCTTTAGTTTTTTAGGTATTTAAAGTTTATTTCAATTGTTGTGGCACCACAATAAATATGGTGGCTGCCTAATTTTCAGCTGTGCTCCCCCTTCATGTCACATCATGGCCCAGATATTCAAAAGGGTTGCGCCATGCACAATAGGGTTGCACCTGCACAAGTCCGAAATTGCGCCATTCTGCGATATTCAGCAGGAGGCAGTTGTGCCCCCCCAAGTCATGCTGAGCAACAGCGCAATGCTAATGAAGGCATGCTCAACCGAAGGGAGAGGAACCATGCATAAACTTGCATAAACCGATATTCAGCCAGGCCGTGCAGAGTTGTGCAGGTGCAACCCCCTACCTGCGCCTGCACAACTTTAAGCCAAAAAAAAAGGATTAAGTTGAGGGCCACCCACAGGTGAGCTGCCACATTGCAGGGTGCAACACAGCAGCTGCCACCTGTGGGTGGCCCTCAACTTATTCCCTGTGCCCCCCTGCAGCCCGATCACGGACATAATAGTAACCCCCCCGTAGCCTGATCGTGGGAAGCAGAGTATCTCCCCGCAGCAGCCCGATCACGGGCATGAAGTGAAACACCCTCCGACTGGCCCGATCGTGGGCATGATGTCACACAACCCCCGACTAGCCCGATTGCGGGCAGAACTCACCCCAACCTCCCGACTAGCCTGATCACGGGCAGAATACACTCCCCACCCCCACTAGCCTGATCACGGCATAACGTCAACCTCCCAAAGACCAATATCCCTGGTGATCCCAGCTCCCCACCCACCACCACGGGCCCCACCACCCGCTCCCCGTCAGCGGCGGGCGGCAACACCACCGCCTGCCACCCGCCACCCACCGACTGACAGCTCGGTAGGGCTGCACACCCATTGGTTCAGAGCAAGAGCCAATGGGTGTGCAGCCCATACTGTACAAGGCAGTCCAACACCCCCGACTGGCCCAATTGCGGGCATGATGTCACACAACCCCCGACTAGCCCGATCGCAGGCAGAACACACTCCCCACCCCACTAGCCCGATTGTGGGCACAACATCCACCCCAAAGACCAATATCCCTGGTGGTCCAGTGGACCGAAGCCTGATCACGGGCATAAGGTCAACCCCCCAAAGTCCAATATCCCTGGTGATCTAGTGTCCCCCACCCCACCCACCCATGGAGCCCCACCACCCCAGTCCCCCCCATCAGCTGGTGGGCGGCAGCACCCCACCACCTGCCGCCCCGCCACCCGCCGACTGACAGCTCAGTAGGGCTGCACACCCACTGGTTCAGAGCAAGAGCCAATGGGCATGCAGCCCATACCGTCAAAGGCAGTCCAGATATTGGTCTTTGGGGTGGATGTTGTGCCCATGATCGGGGTAGTAGGGGTGGGGGTGAGTTCTCGCGCGATCAGGCTAGTGCGGGGGTGGAGGAGTGTGTTCTGCCCACGATCGGGCTAGTCGGGGTGGTGGGCTGAGTTCTGTCCACGATCGGGCTAGTCGGGAGGGGGGGTTTATTATGTTATGCCCACAATCAAGCTAGTGGGGGGGGAGATTTACTTTTGCCCGCTATTGGCCTGCAAGGGGCGTCGGTCTCCAATGGCTGCTGCCTGGCAGGGCACCAGGCGCAAGTCGTCGGGGATCGGCACACCTGTATGCTAATGACATGCAAATGGGGCCATAATTAGATGCAAATGGCCCCCATGCGCCTTGCATAAATTATGGCTCCATTTGCATGTCACCTTTTGAATATCACAGATTTGCACATGGTGTAATGGAACTTGTGCCACCGCATCTGAATGCTCCACTCTGACCACTTGTGGTGGCACAAGTTCCACTGTGCCATGCACAGTGGCTGTGGCTGGGAGGTGATATTCAAAGGAGTTGCTTAATAGCTCAATTCCATTGAATATTGCCCCGGCCACACCCCTGCGCAACTTTTTTGAGCAGCGCAAGGGCTTGTGCCACAGAATGGCGCAGTTTGAATATCCAGCCCCATGTGTTTTGGTTACTGCAGTGGGACCCTGTGATGAACATTCCTGATGTCTCTGTGTAGTACTGCCAATCAAATTTGTTGTTCAAGTTATTGGGGAAACTAACAGAAGGTATTACCTAAAGAGAAATGAAGCAAAAGAATTTTAAAGCAGACAGTGTTCCAGTTCAACATGGCCGGCAGCAGAAATGTAAGCAAAAACAAAGGATAACTGAGCAAATTATGGGATGATAGTACAATGCTGGCGGGAAAGAGTACCAGGTACATGCTCAGCAGAGCACAGGGAATAAACTGTTGAAAAAGCAGATTTTTGTTTTTTACATTGCACTGCTGCTTTAAGCTGAATTCTGTAGGCTCTAATGTGTTGATATATCTAGTTTTGGGTCATTCTATAAATTGGCTAAATGGAGAAGTAAAGCTTACGTGGTTTGGTTGTCAACACAAGATGTTGTAAATCTATAATTAAAACAGAGGCCTAACTTTCCTCACAAAGAAAGTAAATCCTGTTTTTCTCAGTGCCATCCTGTTCCTGACAAAAAGCAATAAACTCTAAGTACACTGCCCATCAAGGACTGTGGAAAGGAGGGGCCACTAAAATAAAAAGAGACAAATTTAAGGTGCCAGTGAAAACAGAGAACTTGTATATAACTAGTTCAGTGCTGTGCCTATACTATGCATTTTCCAGTCAGTGCACAGTGTTATACAGAGTGCTAAAAAGAGTGGCTACAAAATATTTCAAACCACAAATAAAGTTTGAAAAGTTAAATAAGCCTGATTTTGATTTTGTTTTTGATTTAAAGAAAAGGTAAAAAAAAAATAGTAAAAAATCTGATGTTGATTTCGTAAAAGTATAATAAGGTAACAAAATAGTAGAAAGCATTTGTAATTTCATTAAAGAATTCCAATGTAACTATAAATGAAAGGTACACTACATATGGACCTCAAATTAAAGTCCACATACTACAAAAAAGGTAACTTCCAATCAAGGAATAATATCCTGGTAAATACTGGTAAAAGTTACAAGGGCCCAGATAAGCAGTACCTTCAGCCATGGGGGGCAGAAGAACTTATGCAATATAACAAAAAGTAGCCTACTAGCCTTACATGTATGCTAATACCAAAGAATACAAAGGTACAAGGTTATGTAAAAGTAAAAATAATGAACAAGAGTCAAGTTAAAATGTTAATTGTAATATTGATCTTTGAAAGTGATGAATAAAGAGAATTTGTTGTACTTGTAAAATGTTTTAAACAATGTAAGCAATTGTTACAAAAGCTAAAAGTGTACGTAGTTGTAATTGTGTTTATTCATGTAGTACTGTACATATTTATATGCGAAAAAGTACATCTCCAATGATGTTATCTAGTGATGCCACATCTTATGATGTCACATACGATGATGTCATGCACTGATGATGTCATAAGTTGCCAGATGGGAACGCAACTTTGTGTTTTCCCTATAATGCTTTAACTATATACCCATATAGTAGGATTATAGTTTTGAACTATAAAATGCATTTTGGGGTGCATTTTTAATTAAAAGGGGGAAATGTAGGAACAAAACTGTTGTTATAATATTTTATTATTATTTTTATCATATTATTATTTACATTATTTTAACTATTATTTAATATGCCTTATAAGGGCCTAATTATAAGGGAGGGATACTAAACTTCTGGTTGAAATTACCGTCTGCATGAATTTCCTAAAAGCAAAAGGAAATACTGCTTGAGCAAGGCTTTGGCAAAAGGAAAAAAGTTTGCTTTCACCTTTTTTAAGTACATCATAGACACTAAAGAGGATGATGCATTAGGCCCAAGTTTAATTTTTAACAGAGCAATATTAAAAGGAACGCTGTAGTTGCTAGTCCAGAGAAAGAGAGAGAGAGAGAAGCCATCTGCATTCCTGAAATGCCAAAGGCTAAGTATCCTTGGCAACCAGAAGTACTGCCTGGTATGAGCCATGCTGTGAAGGAAAAATGCAGCCTCTTTAAGACGTGCCTTATAAACGTTCATGGAGATGAAAAGACTTCTATCTATAACTTAAAAATGCAACATGATGCTAATCTGAAACTTCCAGAGTTTGTAGAAAAGATGACAATTGTTTATCTGTTTAAGTTTTGTAAGTGCATCTAATGGGGATCAAAATATATACATAAAACCTTTTAGAACAATATTCTTTAAAATAAACTTTTCAAGTCTAGTCTCAAATGAAAGCTAACGTTGTGGCAAGTCCAAAGATATCATTTTTGGGTATGCAGCTCGTTGCTATAAAGAAATAAATCATCTAAAGAGTCTTTGGAAAACATGTTTGACAGCTTTGAGATTTATGTACCATGTGGCCAGCTTAATAGAACAAAGAAACAGCTCTTTGCAAAGGAATCCAATGTTTTTAAAGACCTTCCTGAAAAGTTTTATGGAGAAATCTAAAATTATTCTTTAGCATGGAACATTTAGAACAAAAGTATCACATTGTTTCAAAGGACTTTGCTAAGAAAATGAAGTCATAGGACCCGATTCTAGAAGGGTGGTGCAAGTTGCCACTGAAAGCAACTTGTGCCACCTGCAACTGCAACATTGACCCTGAGCCCTATTCTAGAAGGGGCAAGGTCTCTGCAGCAAAGTCCTGTGACTTGCAACATGCTGCTAGGTATGCCACATAGAGGGCTTACCTGGCCAACATGTCGCAACCTGCAGCTGCAGGTCACAAGTGCACCCCCCACCCAGCAAGCCACAACAGCTGTTCTGCAGGGCTGCCCACACCCCTAGCCCCCACAAGCCTCCAGCAATTGCCCTGCAGAGTTGGCCACACCAACTGGCCACCCAAATCCCCAGCAATTGCCCCGCAGGACTGGCCACACCAATTGTCCCCCAAAACCACCAGCAATTGCCCCACAGGGCTGGCCACACCAACTGGCCCCAAACCTCCCTGCAATTGCCCCACTGATCCTTCCCCACCCAAGTCCCCACAGTAGAATGCCCACAGGGCAGTGCTATCATCCCTCCACCCATGCCCTGATCCCAGTCGCCGGCGCAAATGTGGCAAATAACCGATAAGCCCTGGTAGTCTAGTGGCCCCACCCAGTCGTGTCAGCCACCCAGAACTCCCACCTGTCCCCACCCCGGTGACTGGCACAGCCCACCTCTAACCTCCATGGCCAGCCATGACTGAGTACTGTGCAGAACACTCCTGTAAGATGGGCTCAGAAATTAATTTCTGGGCGCATCTTCTGAGAACACTCTGGCGCCGGTCAGTGGCTGGCTGTGGAAGGCGGAAGGTGAGCACAATATGGCTGGGGATGAAATGAGGGTACTCTGTGGGCTGGCGGCTGAGGGGCCACTGGTCTGCCAGGGCTTATCGAGTTATTTGTCAGCATGTGTCGGTGACGTCGAATAGGGGTAACGGGTGGGGGGATGAGAGTGCTAACCCTGTGGGGCATTTTACAATGGGGATTAGGGGTCTGGGGTGTGAATTAGCCATGGGCATGTAACTATAGGCATGGGGGGCAGTTGGTGTGGCAGGCCCTGTGGGGCCATTACTGTATGGGGGCATGTTGCAGGGGGTTTATGGCGCAACTGCCGGCATAATAGCTGTTCAGCTCAAGTGGCCTACATCATGTCGCAGGCCACTTTGTAGAATAGCGCAAGTCGCAACTGCTGGTGTAAGTTGCTACTTGCACCATTCTACTTGGCGCAAGTGCTGTTACGCCAGGCACAATGTTTCTAGAATCAGGGCCATAGTCCTTATTCAGTTAATGCAGGAAATACTAGTCCTAGAAACATAAGAAACACTTCAAAAGACTGGTTTCAATGAGAGAAGTTCAAATATGTTTATTTGGAGAATTGTATTATTTTGCATAAAAAGTTATGAGGAAAAATAATTTTGTGTTTAAAAGTGGACTTTGAGAAGGTGGGAAGTCCTTAAGAAGGGACATAAAGTCATACCTCCATAGTCTACACAAACTAATCAGAATCTGGTGATGATGTCACTCGACCTGAAAACATATTTGGCCAGGCCCACGGTACATTTGCTTGAATCTTGGATGTAAGAGGACCTACACCAGCTTGACTGAGAATTTTGGTTGTTTTTAAGACTCTTGCTAGGCCAAAAGCCTGAAACCACACCTGTTTGGAGGTCGGAGACCAGTTCTTGGTTAAGCCTTACTGTATCCATCAATGGTGCTGAGGTCAAGAGTGCAAACTGACAACATTGCAACAAGGTCCAGCTTCAAGAACTGCTTGTTACACAAGAACCATTTCCAGTATTGAACGGAGCAAAGAATATGGTTTGTACTGGACATCCTGACTGAAGCAATGTTTTGAACTTCTGCTCAAGCCAAGATCCTGAGGCCCAAGCGGAAATAAATTGAAACAGAAAAAGTCAAAAATCCAGTTACTACCCAGGGACTTTGCCATCCATGAAGGAAACCTTTTCTGCAAACAACTGCAGTTGGGAAGAAGCTTATCATCATACCTTGAACTGTTAGTACCTTACTGTCTGATGTTCCCTCCAAAATCTTGATAAGTAACTTTTTGATGATTCATGACCTCAAGCAAGGAGGATCCAGCCTGCACTGCTTCACTGATGCCAGAAGAGTCTATAGTCCCAGGTTCGAGGGGGAGAAAAGACAAAGTACTACAGCCAAGCCAGTGAAGGACTTTCACCATCCAGAAGAAGCCATTCTCGCCAAGATTTTTAAAGTTAAAAGGAAAGGAAGACCAACCTCTACAATTAACCAGAAATGTAAGTCTTATTTTAATTATTTTAATTAATAATCTTAATATTTTAATTTAGCTTATCTGGAGAGGTAATATAGGTAACAGGCTAACTTGACTTTCAACCACAAAACCTTGGGTATATAGCTAAGCTAGAATTGAAACAAAAGAAATACATTTTGCATGCTACGAAGAATAAAAGCAAGTCTTATACAGAAATGCAATCTAAGACACTAATGCAATGAGTTTGCATGTTCTTATACAAGAAGGTTATGCTAGATACAATGCATGCTGAAAGCACAGTATATAGCTAATACCTTTTATGGTGTTGAACCTTGTTTATTTCTTGATTGCATTGTTTATTTGCTGAAATATTCGTTTGTTTTATTAATGTTTCATTTGATTTTCTGAAACCTTTGTTGTCTGCTGTTTTTTTATGTTTACAAGGTATATTTATAATAATTAGAGTTATTCAGAATTTGTGTATAAGTGTTAATAAAGTTTATTTTTCATATTTCTAAATGTGGCAGAAATGTTTTTCACCATTATCTAGAGCTGGGAAGATAGGGATAATATGATATTTGAATTTTATAATTATTTATGTTAATTTTGAAAATATTTTGGGAGTAAGGCTCAAGGTACCTCCAAGAGCTGTATTATAAAAAGTGATATTATAACGTATTGTTACAACACTCCATTTTCATTCATGTAGAAGGAATGCTATTAGCGGTATCAATGTCAGAAGCCACCAACTGGTTCTAACTGATGATGTCACTGGTTGGAGTATTATTATGGCTCAGTGGGGGTGGATACATATAAAGTAGGTTTTAAAGAAAAGGCAGACAAAAAACAAAAAGAGAGACATGTATAGGAAGAGAACAGGAGGTAAGCTAATATGTATTGGGCATGTTGCAGTGTTTCTGTTCCATTTTAAGAGGTACCAGACATGGTTTGGCATCCAAGGGCTAATTTCTAGGCAGAGCCAGCTCCAGGCCATGTGATTGCAGCTATATATGAGGAGGATCTTGGTATCCATTCAGAGAGAGAGAGAGAGAGAGAGAGAGAGAGAGGATTAGGAGTGACAATGGAAGAGTAATCAGAAGAAGTTGCAAGAGAGGAGTGGGTGGGTGAGTGACTCAAGGAAGTCCTACAGGGGCCCTCCTGGGTTGTGGTGCCAGCTCACAAGCAGTGTGGTGCATACAGTATCAGTAATCAGACAATGCAGAGTGCCACTGCCATCTGGTGGTGAAAGTTGAGACTGCCCCATGCAAAGAACAAGAGTCATTCTGATGCCTCAGCTAAAAGGATGTTTCTGTTTGGCTGAATGCTTAGAACTGCTCCCTCTGAGATCACTGATGCCAGGATCTAGCCCAAGGCCTAGTACTGTAATTCAGGTTTCAGAAGATTTCCCCCACAAGCTGATGAGAAGATAGTACAGGTGGGGTCTCAGTCATGATCAGAAGGTACCTTGTCAGGTGCATCCCAGGTTGTTACGAGAGATCCTGATGTCACATTGAAGGAGCACCCATTCATTAACTTTAGCTTGGCTCTAATTCTGGTTGGGTTCCAAGATCCCACACTGGATGGTTATTAGTAAGTGTAGGTATATGTCTCCCTGGAGTGTACTGGTCTATCAAGGTATTACCCAGGCACCAAATCTGTAACTGGCCACTGGGTAATCCATCTGTAGCTGTTGTAATAAATTCACCAGTAGTGACTAGTTGTCTTTTTCCCTGCCTGGGAGCCCAGGTCCCTGTAGTGTCTCTACCTTTACAGGCCCAGTGAAGGAAAGTATGTGACAAGAGCAGAGGATAGGAGAGCTGCCAGTATGTAGGTGTTATTGGGACAGCACATTAAAGTAGGCAGAGAACTTCATAACTGTGAGACCTCTGTTTAGGGTCTGCGGTGGGGGGGGCTGTATGTTGAAACCTAGGAACTGTGGGAATAAGTAAAGTGCCAACAAGTGCCTAGAATTAGTGTTTTTATAGTTACTGTCTAAATATGTGCTGGATGTTGCGGCTGATAGCATTCCTGATCTGTATGGATCTATACATAAATTTGCTGCACTACTTTAACCATGATTTCAAGTTGTGGACAATTAATTTTATTACTATTACTGCAATAACTGTTTCACTGTGCACCATCTAAGGCCTTATACACACTATGCTTTTTAAAACATTTTAAGTGGTTTAAAACATTTTAAAAAGTCAAAACATGGTTTGCGTCCACACCTAACATGGTTTGAAACCGTGTTTGGAAACTGTGCTTAAACCCTGCAAGGGACCTATTCTTAAAACCGGTTTTAAACACGGTTTCAAACTAAAAATGTTTTACCTTGTGGCATGGACGGGTGAGATCCATGTAGTTGAAGGAAAACCATGCTACAATGCAGCTGTGGAACTGTTCTAAAAATGTTACTGGACCTGACGTGCGGAGGCGACTTCACTGGGTTATAGCACAGTGACTACCAGTGCGGACGGCTTACCATGGCGAGTTTAAAACCGCTCTTTAAAGTGGTTCCAAAACATAACTGCAGTGTGTACAGGATATAAGTGGTGTGCCTCTGGTCTGAGTCAGGACTATTCCAGATTTGAACCTACCCTCCGTTTGTCTCCTTGCCAATAAGGGCAACTCCCTTTAGAGACTGGGTAACATGTATGCCAGCAGTGATGGTCCAGGCATGCCTGTTGCTATCATCTAAGGTCACAGCCTTCCCAGCTTAGATCTTTATCTCATCAGATCTCAGAAGCTAGGTGAGGTCAGGGCTGGTCCGTAGTAGGATGGAAGGCCTTTAGTGACCACCAGGTGCTGTAGCAAGTGGTGCTGGTGGCTCTGTAGAGGGAACTCTCCCTATGGTTATAAGCAAGGCCCCTAGAATTCTGCGGCCGCAGAATTTTGCGCAGAACTTGCAATCTACACGCAGAACTTCTGCGGTGCCACAGAATTCACTCTTCTTGGTGATTTTTTATTAATATTTCTGTTTATACACAGAATCTGGTTCCCTTCCCCTCTTTTTATATCCAAAACCCCCCTATATGTTCAGAATGTGATATCATTGCTATAACATCATACATTAGCTAATGAAACGACTGCATTCTGCAACAGAAATGAACAGTCACTTATCTACCACAGCTCCCACTGCCAGAGACGGTGGCACAGCACATCATGCATGGTGATATTTGCTCAACCTGCACTACAGCCTAATACAATTTTCAGTCTTACATTGTTGCACTAGGGCCAACTTAAACAAAACCTTTTCAATAGCACAGACCTGTAAAGTCCATACCTCACTTTGTACAAGCCTATTTGTGCCTTTAAGGTATAGAGGCGCTATCTGAAATGAATAACTGGTAAAATGAATTTAACTGTCTAAATTGTTAAGAAAAATAATTATGCCCAGAAAAGTGAAATATAATAATGTGTAGACCTGTTGAAAGAATAGACCTGTTAAATAAATAATTGCATTGTACGCATTTTTTGCCAGGGTTATTGATTACATGTTGTCACTGGTTGATAGAATCACCTAAAAGTTATTGAGAAATGTTGTGTGCAGAGACAGCTGTTGGGCCAGAAGGTAGCATGCTGTGTTTCCGTGCTGGCAACTCAGGTTCAGAGATTAGCTTTGGGAGCTGGCTGGGCAGCACAAGGATTGGAGGAAATCATCACTGCTCAGAGCCTGGGAAGGTGTGGTGCAGTGTTCTGTCACATGGTGGACACATTGTGATGGGCCGGAGAACTGTATCTCACAACTGGTTCACATGCATGGCATCGCCTGATGGTGTTACACAGTGTGTCAGGGAAAGCAGGTTGACATGAAAAATGAGTTTTGCAATAACTCCTCTATTCCATTTCTAATGGGACCTGTATGAATGAGGATGCAAGTTCATGGAAATAAAAAAAAAATCTATATATAGAACACACACACACACACACACATACATACAGTATTTCTGTCTCGCACCACACACACACACACACATATTTGTATGTATGTTACAGATTGCATATAAATATATAAGTGATACACAGTGGGAACCTCATGAGTGGTGTAGAAAGCATTTACAAATATATAAGTGATAGACAGTGGAAACCTCATTAGTGGGATAGATAGCATGCATATAGAAATACCTTATTTATCACATAAGATTCCCCCAGCATATGTCATTTATGCAACAGGCTAGGACCTTAAGGGAGAGACATTTGTTTTGCTTTTTTAGGCATAACGTTATTTTTATAAGTCTGTTATTTTTTGAACTAGTGTTACTGTGCTTTCCACCATCCTGATTGCTATAACCACTGCCATGAAAGTGAAGTCAGGATGACAAGCTGACACTGTTATGTGGTAGTTTGTTAGTGCTGCAGAACTTCCACAGAAATTACAAACCACCGCCGCAGAAGTTCTGCGGCAAATGGTAGACTTGCCGCAGAACTTGGTCCCACTGTGCCGTAGAAAAGTAGGGGCCCTGGTTATAAGGGACACTTTCTTTACAGAGGTTAACAAGTGTATGGCAGTTTTGCAAGGGATGAGGGGCTGATATTGTACAGCTTCGGTTAGGCACACTTTCTTTTTACAGGTCTGTTGTTTCTTTTTTTACAGTTGCTATAGTTGGAGAGGGAAAGGCTGTTAAGGCTGTAATGTGGGTGGTTTGTAGGTTGTTGTTGCATGGGTTACTCAGGTGGTTATTGTTACACAGGTCATTAGTGTTGTAATAATGTGTATATACTAGGGCCCAGATATTCAAACTATGCCCAAAAAGTGCGCAAAAGCAGGAGCAAGCACAAGTCCACTGCGCCCATGCGCAAGAAGCGCGATATTCAAAAACTGCACAGGTCAAGATGCTCCTGCAGCACACGGCTGAATATCATGCCACCTGCACCATAGCATAACCAGGGATGTGCAGTTGTGCAGTCCAGATGCGCCATAGCGCAACCAGAGATGCTCAGTGAAGCAGTTCAGATGTGCCATAGCGCAACCAGGGATGCTCAGTGGAGCAGTTCATATGTGCCATAGCGCAACCAGGGATGCTCAGTGGAGCAGGGCAGCAGTGCAATAGCACAACCAGGGATGTTCAGGGACAGGATGCAGGGGCCCACCACCCTCACCACAGATGGGCAGAGGAGCACACAGCAGAACAGACATCGCCCCCCACACCCCATGCACTGCACAACCAGTGGAGAGCTGGAATAACTACCAGCCCATGGATACCAGCAACAAACCCACAGCTGGGGCATGGTGCCCCAGCACACCCCCTAGCAAGCTGTGATGAGTGCACAAGGACGGCCAACCACCCCGTGTCACACCATCCCACCAATGCAGAGCACACCCTGCACCATGATCCCCAGACACCCTGCCCAAGAGCAGCGTCCACCAGTGCAGGACACCCCGTGCATGCCACCACCCCCACTGTGACAATGCAACCCTGTGCACCACAGAACCATGCAAGACAGCCCCACCATGAGCACCCATCAGTGGGTGGCAGCACACAGCGATGCAATGACTGCATACACAGTGCCACCATGCACGTCCCCCCCGAGGTACAGCTGAGAGACCGACCATGCGTCAGCACATGAGGTACCCCACACATGACAGGGCATGCCCCAGACCCCACAACCAATGGTACATTACCCTCCACACCCTCCCAAGGACACACACCCTGACCCAGCACTGGCCACAACAGCCAGTGCAGACACCCACATTGGTGCATGGAAGCATGCGCCACACAGGATGCAACATAGTGCATGGAGAAACACCCACCCATACTCAAGGGCACACCAACACAGGGACACAGTTGCGGGGCAACCAAGCCCCCAGCGTGTGGCCACGGAAACCATGTACACACAGCCAGCACCCCTCCATGGCACAGGAGTGCCAGCCACCCTGTGCAGGCACCATGGAGCTGTACGCCACCAGCATGCACCCGGAGCACAAGTGACAGACAGTGGTGCACATCCCCTGTGACATACACAAGCAACAGCATGGAGGTGGGACAACAACAACGGAGGCCACAGTGTCACTTGAGGCAGACATGCACCACACCAGTGACAGGAGGCAACCGGCATTGTGCCGGGTACGGTGGCTGTCCAGCATGGACAGCCACCACTGACATGCCAGTGGACCGAGCTGGTCACAGACATGCAAGGCTGTCAGCTGCACAGGCCATGGATGGTCTGACAGGTGCACCATGGACACACAGCATGCACCGTGGACCACTGCACACAGTCATCCAGTGCACAGGGAACAGCACACACACCACAGACAGTGACTGATAGCTACTCCCACACCATAGTCACTTCCCCACACACACACACACATGACTGCACCACCCCTGATGCCATGCACACCACTGCAGCTGAGCACCTATAGCATGCTGAAAACCAGAGACCACCACAGTAGGCATATCAAAACAAATGTATTGTACAAAAGCAAACAAAACTATATACATATTTACAAAAGGTTGGGGAGGGACACAAACAAGGTGGGGTGGGTAAGGGACAGGGTGAAGAGATGGTAGAGGGAAGGAGGGGTGTGAGGGTGGGTACGAGGGGTAGGGGAAATCAGGGGCAGTAGTAAGCTCAGCAGGAGCCCCACTCCCCGCTTTGGCTGCTCCTCTCGCCATGCTGCCGTCTTACTCCCAGCCTGTCTATCCTTTCAAGGATCTCCAGTGAGGCCCTGGCAACTTGAAGGATCTCCCACAGCACCTCTCTGATAGCCTGCAGCTGCTGTCCACCTAGGACAAGGAAGCAGAGTCAATAGGTGTGAATGCACAGCCCCATGCAGCCCACCCACTGTGCCTGGCATAAGGCCGTGGGACATGCCTCTGTGATGGTGTGTGACCACCCACAGTGATCGTGTCCACAAGACCTGCCCACCCAGGTGCACACAGCCTTGTGGACCACTGCACACACCCACTGGCCAAGTCCTGCACAACACCACCGTGGCTGTTCAGTGACATGGCTATGCGGTGCGAAGGCAGTGGCACAGCCATGTACCCGGTGCATGCATAGACCACCATTGGCGCACTCCCAGACATGCAGTGCCACTGGACAGTGCTGACTGTACCAAGTTGTGTGCATGGCAGTGGTGTCAATGGATGGTGGCCATGCCCCGCTGCCCGCCCTGTTACACAGCATGCAAAAGTAATCATGGATGTAAGGCACTCACCATCATCAGGCTGGTCCCTGCGCTTGTCTGGTCTGGCCGCCCTCTCAGGCTGCTGTTGCTCACAGCGCTGCCTCTCCTCCCTCACACACCGGCACTCCTCTGGGCCTAGGGTGCAAACATGGAGAGAGGAACATCAGTACAATCCGGTAGCAAAGTCCCCCCGCCCCCATGTGTGTGCAATCCCACACAGCCATAGCCATCCTCCCCCACCCTGATACCACCACCATGGCCCACACTGGATGGCCCCCCCATGTGCTGGACACATGCCACCATGATGCCCGTATGGACGTTATCAGTGTATGGATGGGGCACCTACCTGGCTGTGGCACCGTGCCCCTCCTGGCATGTGCCCGCAGGCGGGGAAGCCGTTCCGGGTCCTGGTGCTGCAGGTCATCATAGTGGTACCTGCACTGCTCCGCTGTCCTCTCCATGCCAGTGGTCTCCTCCAGGGCCACCACCACCTCCTCCCACATCGCACTCCTGGCCCTGTCCAAGGGTGCCTCCCCAAATAGGGCAGCAGCATGGGGCTCCACTAACTGAACCAGATTGGCCAGTTCCATTTGGCTCCAGATGGGTGCCCATCTCCGTGCCATCCTGTACTGTTTCAGTGTCAAAATGGTACTCTGTAGCGCACGTTCACCATGTGCGGATGCTGCGCAATTCCCCATCGCACTGTCACTGAACAGCACGATAGAGGTGCACTCATGCAGATGCATGGTGCCTAGGGACAAAGGTTGGCACAGGGTCAGGGGTCTCTCATGCATGGACCGCCACAGCACGATTGGTACTCACCGCGTGTAGCGCAGTAGGGTGCCTGTGTGCCACTTCCTGTAGCGACCTACCGCACTGTGGCCCCAGTGCACCTACGGCGCCCCAGTGTCAGAGCGCCATACATGTGAACAGTGCAGTAGTGCCACTGGCATAATGGTGGCCATGCCCTGCATTGTCTCCCACATACAGCATGTCAGCAGCGCGGCAGGCATCGGCGTTAGCATCCCAGGCATGCACCGTTTGGTGTCCACTGCGCATATTACAGAAATGCACCCTTGCCTGAGCACGTTCAACACAATTGTGCAAAGTGCAACAGAGCGATAGTCAGCTGGCATATGCAAATCAGCTAATCAGCTATTCAATGGCGCAGATACCACATTAGCATCCACTTAAAATTGCGCCTCGCCTCATTTGCATGCGTTGCACTATAAAAATGCGACATTGGGCTGCAGTGGCCATAGTCTGTTATTGAAGTCTATTGTGGTGAGTTGCATGCTGTTTGGGAGTGTGGACTGTGGTGTGTGGGACATGCATGGGACTGCACAGTCACAGGTAACACCTGTCATTCCCACAGGAGCAAGAATGAGCAATCGTGAGGTGGAGGAAGAGGAACAGAGATGTGGGAGGAAGAGGAGGCCTAACTTCACCAAGGCAGAAACAGATGCCCTGTTTGAGGCCTACCTTGACCAGGAGCCGCCGCTCAGCAGACAGCGGGGAACACCACGGGCACATGCTGCTGCATGGGAAGAGGTGGCGCGTGCCATCAACCTGCATGGCAGCCACCAGCGGTCCATGCAGGAGTGCAAAAAGAAGATGGGCACGGACAGGCAGAGGGTTAAGGACAAGGTGGCTGCTATCAGGGCAGCACAGGCTGCGACCGGTGGGGGACACCTGGCCGTGCAGCGCCTGACCCCACAAGAAGAGCGGGTTGCTGGCAGCATGTGGCATTGTGCCATCAAGGGTGTTCCAGGTGGTGGATTCCAGATGGGTGGTAGCCCGTCACTGCATGGTAGATCCTGATCTGTCAATGGGGGGGAGACAGGGTAGGATAGATACATTAATGCTACTGTGTTCCCTTACAGCTCCTGAGCATCTACATGGGTCAGTGATGGTAGGCTTGTCCACTGAGGGCGATACCATGGACATAGAGGAGGGCCCGTCCACCTCCACAGGTGTCCGAGGGTCAGGGCGACAGTGGGCCCGCCTGGCTGTCTGGACTGATGTTGGTGGAGTAGGTGCGGAGGAGGCCCTGCCCATGTCCCAGCGTGCCAGCGTCCATGGATGCCATCATGCTGAGACTCGGACTGGTGCCGGATCCATCACTGATGATGATAGAGCTCATTTCATGGACAGTGATACATGTGGGCTGCAGGATGGCCACACAGCAGGTAACAGCATGGGCATGGCCGTGGGTGGTGCCGCCATGGAGGCCTACATGACATAACAGTCCCAGCCTGTGCTTGTCTGCACCAGTGGGGCAGCACTGGTGTGTGTCCAGGACAGTGAGGCTGTTGCAGCCACTGCGGCGGCACCGTTGAGCCCTGGTGAGCGGCAGCCGGAGGGGCAATGTCAGCAGTCAGCTAATGGCCATGGGGGGTACAGTGTCGGGGGATGGCATCAGTGCACCACCTGTGGACATGCCCAGGCATGGCCCTGGTGCACAGCACCCACCCTCAAGGGGTGCTGTCCATCAGGGCTGCGAACACTGTGAGGGACAGCATGCCAATCAGGCAGATGACCTCTTAGAAGAGCACACCCGCATACTCCAAGATTCAGTTGATCAGCAGTTGTGGCTTGTGACGGCGGTGGAGCAGGGCAGTAGGAACACCGGTCTGCTCCTGGCAGGGATGGACTGGATGTGGGAGGATGTGACCACTGCCATTGACAGGCTGACACAGACAATCACAGCTGCCTTGGCCACAGTGGGCACACAGTTATTTGCCCATGCGTCACAGACACCGCACAGTGCAATGTCCACCCCCATTCCCGGCGTCATGCGACACTCTCCTTGTCGACACTGGGTTCAGCTGTGGGCATCCTGAGCACGCCTGGCGCAGGCATGTTTGGTGTGCTGCAGACCCCTGCGCGAGCACGGTCGCGTTCACACAGTGAAACCCCTGGGGGATCGTCGGTACCACCCCATGAGGCCATTGGTCAGCCTGTCACTGCTGGCGGGTCTCAGCAGGGCTGCCCACGCATCCGTGGTGGCCGTGGCACTGTGGCATGTGACTGACCTGTCTCCCACCAAGGCTACTGTCTGATGCTGCCCTGTGTGCAGTGTGTTGTTCAACGTGCAATGCATGGGTGGGGTACCTGGCTCTGCACACACACACGTTCCATCTGCACACCCTCCCAGCTGCTGTTCACTGTGGCGTGTGCATGATGATGCCTGCGTTGCACTGTCCGCCACTGT
Organism: Neoceratodus forsteri; assembly: GCA_016271365.2. Classification (NCBI taxonomy): domain Eukaryota; kingdom Metazoa; phylum Chordata; order Ceratodontiformes; family Ceratodontidae; genus Neoceratodus; species Neoceratodus forsteri. The sequence goes on along the minus strand of JADMNL010000025.1, from coordinate 227,810,463 downwards.
GCAATGGTGCCCAGCGTCTGACACACACACACAATTATAGGCACTGGGCGTGGTGGTCTGTGGACGTGTGTGTGGCTAGGGGAGGCGGTTGGGGTCGGCGTGCCTCCTACCCTTTGTGCATGTCTTGTGGGTGGGTGTGTGTGTGTGTGTGTGTGTGTGTGTGTGTGTGTGTGTGTGAGTGTGAGTGTGTGTGTGTGTGTGTGTGTGACCACGTGCGTGTTAGGCCTTACCCATCCCTGACGGCGTGTGCTGTTCCATGCTCAGCCAATTCCTTAACGATGCACCCTGGGGTTTGTCCATGCGTGTTTGTGGGTTGTGCCCTTGCCATTGGTGGTTGCACATGGCCCCATGACTTACCTGGGTTGGTTGAAGTGCTCCTCTGTGATGGTGTCCCAGTGCAGCTGTGCCATCTGGATCAGTCGGGGATCCCTTTGACCAAGAGGGGGCTGCCCATCACCATCTTCACCAGCGTCCTCATCGTCCCCATCACTGTCACCCTCTTCGACCTGTATGGCTATCCCACAGTCGTTGGCCATGTTGCGCAGGATGCAACAGGCCAGGAATAGCCCGCAGGCCTTTGAGGGGCTGTACTGTAGGGCACCGCCAGACGTGTCCAAGCAACAGAAACGTGCCTTCAGCATCCCGAACACCCGCTCGATGACATTGCGTGTGGTGACATGTGTCTCATTGTAGCGTTGCTGCAATGGGGTCACGGGCCACCGGTATGGTGTGAGCAACCAGGGACGGAGTGGGTATCCACTGTCACCTGTGTGTAGAGGGTGGACATTAGTTTGGTGATCAGCGTCGCCCCACCATGGGTCATCTAGGCCAGTAACCATGTCACCTCTGACTATGCCCCTCCCAAGCGCCATGTCTTTCTGCGTGATTTTCATACTCACCCACTAGATGGCCAGTGGGGAAGTCCCCACTCTTGAACCTGTGGCACAGTGCAGACTGGTGCCAGATGAAGGCATCATGTGCTCCCCCAGGGTGTGTGGCACAGACATTGATTATGCGCCCCCTTGCATTGCACACCACCTGGCAGTTGATGCTTGCATACCCCTTCCGATTTATGTATGCATCCCCTTTGGGGCCAGGTGGCATGCGGATGGCCACATGGGTGCAGTCTATTGCCCTGATCATGCCAGGCATACGTGCTACCCTGTGGAACTCCTGTATGTTTGCTGTGCACTCCGCCGTTGTGCTGGGGAAATGGATGTACTCTGCAGCATGTGGCAGCAGTGCTCTGAAGAACTGGGTGAGAAGGTGTGACGCGGCTGACTGGGTTATGCCTGTTCTGTCCCCTGTTGGTCTCTGGAAGGTACCCGTGGTGAGCAGGCACATGACAGCTGTCACTTTGGTCTCCACTAACAGAGCATGGCTCTGTTGTGTGGGTGCCTGTATCACATCACTGCACAGTTCACAGAGCCACCTCAGAATCGCCCGGTTCAGGTGGTACCGGCCCACGATCTCAATATCAGTGTACAGCTCAAAGCTGGTGCAGGCTTGGTACTGCCTGTTGGGGGCATATCGCTGATGGGCCCTTCCATGGCTGTGCCCCCCTGTTGCCTGCCTTCTCACCCCCCTCATTACTGCCTCCATCTGGATGGTGGCACTGGCCATGTCCCTGGCTTGTGTTACCCCTGGCAGCTGTTTTACTGTCCCCGCTGTCCTTACTGCTCCCCTGCACGGAACACCTCCCTGTAGTGGCTGTACTGCCCACTGTCTGTGCCCTCAGTGCTGTGTGCACTTCCCAATTTGGTCCCGCGCTGTGGCACAGGCTCCCCACACTTCCCTGTTCCTGGTGGTTCCAGGTGCTCTGTCCTGCTCACAGTTTCTGTGTGCCTGTGTGCCTGCCTGCGAGTTCACCAACATGCGGCTTCCTGTAGCGTTCTTCGCCTCTCTCTTGTTCCTTTTATTTAGATCCATTTCACTATCACGCAACTTCCGCTTGCTCCCTATTGCACATGCATGTTGTTGAATATCGCACTGCGCCATTTATTCATGGTTCCTCCCCCTTCAGTTGCACATGCATTCATTACCATTGCGCTCTTGCGCATTGTGATTTGGGGGCACATCTGCCTCCCACTGAATATTGCACAATGGCGCATTTTCGGACTTGCGCTGGCGCATCCCTGTTGCGCATGGCGCAACTCTTTTGAATATCTGGGCCTGTGTCTATACTTGCAATAGTTAATGAATAGGTTATTCATTGTATTGTAATAAGCTGTGCAGTTTCATAAGCGGTGTTAGTAACTATCAGATATTGGGAAATAGCTGATGGTTTTTATAATGGGTAAAAGTCCCAACCATGTAATATATATATATATATATACATATATATATATACTGTATTTCTGCAATGGGGTGGACACTAATCAGTTTAGATAAGTCATTTATTTCACCGCAAAAATGTATTTATCTAAACAGTTGCCCCCCCCTCGGCCGGCATTACTTTCCTACTTAAAGCTCACACGCACACAGACCTCTTTGCATCACACCACTCCTGCTCCCCACAGAAATAAAAATAAACAAATAAGTTTTCTTTCCTTTATTAGCACCCTAATGAGTTAACAATTTTACAGAGAATGCCATTTCCCAGTAAACATTTTTTCTAATGAAAGTAAAAAGCGCAGTACTGTCTTTTCCCCACTTTCGGCACACAAGTTACTCCACTCACCCTGTCTCCATGGGAATCACCCTCCCTACTTTAGTGAAACCCAAAAATGGCAATCTTTTTTTTTATTGCTTGTTTTATTTATCAGACTACAAAACAGCACTTGTGCATGCTCTCACTCTGGCTGTACTGCTTGACTCCAGCTGCACTGCTCTTTATAAAATGAATCACTTGCTCCCTAGTCCTCAGTGCAGAAACTACTGGAAGAACAAATAAAAAAAAAAACACAATATTTTCAGCCACAAATCTCAGACACCAGCTGACGATTATGCAGAGCTAACACCAAGGCCTTGCACTCTGCTTCCGCTTGCTAAAGGCACCTGCCATCTTGGACAGAAAATTTCTGAAGCCCACTCACTCAGCCAGTCACAAAGGACATCCAAAAATCATGACAATGGCACGTTCTTGACAACACCTAGCAATTTCTACATTGAGCTCACTAATTCACAGCACAACACCAAAAAATCTATTATACATCTTAGATTTCTAAGGAAAAAAAAAGGACCTCCACTACCCTAACCCTTTCCTATTGCATAAATGAAATATGTAATGGGGAACCAGTGCGATACATAATTAATCCCTATTCATGCTGTTTGCCGTCAGACACCTCACTTGTGGCCTATGCCATTCATAAGTCCACCTGAGATCAAACAGCACTTGTATAGATAAATCATGTATCACACTTGTCCCCATTGCATAACCTTATTTATATATGTCTCTGTCTGCCTGTCTCTGTCTGTCTGTCTGTCTGTCTGTCTATCTATCTATCTATATTTATGCTATACAGTACCTGTGAGTATATTTAAGGGCACTTATCTAAGATATTTTTGCTTCCTGGGACCTAGACTGAAAATATCAAAATATTATCACTCTATGCCCAGAACATACCTATTGTAAGTCCTGATTGGCTGTAGCCTGCAACGCGAGCAGCATGTTTCTATTTTTAGAATTCCATTGCTCATTCATGTACTGGCTGCTGACTGGCTGCTGATGTGACACTTTCACTTTGTCCTCCATCACACTGTCATTAAATAGCATCAGTTTAAAACCAAACCAAAACCCTGCCATAAACAATCAATATAATAACTACTCATTTTCAATTCAGTACATCCCCCACAACCCTTACCATTTAATGTCTCCATTTTCCCGACCTGCACCCTTGCTTCTTTCCGATCGGCACTTGCATTGTCTTTCACTCGGTACAAAGTCACTTTCAGCCCCAACCAAGAGAGGATCTCCCTGGCACTGCATTAGGCTGCTTCCAATTGCAGAATGGATGCATGAGCATGGTGATGCACTGATGCATGGAAAGATGCATGTCTGTCAATTCAAAAAACAGCTGGGCCATCCTGCAAGACTGCGCGATCATCCAAAAGTGTCACAACCAAAAACTAAATTAAATTTAATAACAAAAAAAAAACTAAATCAGGGCAGGTATGACATAAATGACATATGCCATTGTCCTAGCAGAAAAATATGTGATATTTCTTCTCTTGTACTGTTTGACCTATGCCATCACTCATTTCTTCGACACGCATGATGTCATGAGGTCAAACTGCACTTGAGAAAAAATATCACAGATATTTATATGCATATATACTATATATATATATATATATATGTGTGTGTGTGTGTGTACATATATACATACAATATATATATATATATATATATATATATATATATAGATAGTTAGGGTTGAGCAGCCACTTCTATGTTAAAGCCAAAGTTTTGCACTGTAATAACTTTGCAACTGTATGACAGAGTGGCCTGAAATTTTGCAGGTGCGGATTGGTACCATAGATCTCTGCATCTGGCAAAGTGTTGTTCCAGTTGGATGTGTGGTTGCGTAGCTGCAGAGAGCCAAAAACATGTAAAACTCCTCTTTTTGGCTAGTTCTTTGCTTGGGGCTACAGCCCAAATGGTTTGGGTTTATGGTCTGAAATTTGTAAGGTAGATGAGGTCTCTGTCACAGATGTGCCTTTTGAAGATTTGGTTAAAAAAATATGAATCTGTTCAAAAATTATTAAAGTTTGAAGTTTCCCATTATAGCCTATGGGAAAAAATATATGTACAGCATGAAAGAACGTTTTACTTTCATAAAAGTATGTTTTATTTTCACAAATGGGCTTTTTACTTTTGCAAATCTGCCATCTTGTTTTCAGTTAGCGGTGGATAAAAAAATGCTATAATTCAAAAAATATTGCCCCTTGGTAAGCACCAAAACTTGTGTTTACCTAATCATGTTCCTGACATTAGTTTTTAAAAACAATGGTCAGAAATATGTTTTTTTCAATTTGGCCATTGGTACTTTGCGAAAGTACATTTGCAAAGGTTTTGCAATTGCAAAAGTTTCACAAATGTTCTTTCGTGAAACTTTTGCAAATTTGCCAAAGTACGATACTTTTGCAAAAGTACATTTGCAAAAGTGTTGCAAATTTGTGAAAGTACAACCCCAAACACTTCAGTTTCTCTGTCACTTCATAGCAAATAAATGGTTAGGGGTTTTGGGCTGAAATTTGCAGGGTGGCAAGCCCTTGCCCCACAGATGTGCCTTCTGCTGGTTTGGCGAAAAAAAAATTACAATGGTTCAATAGTTACGGCACTCCAAAGAAGAGGAATTTCCCATAGGATAACATTGCGGCACCTGTGGCGCCTTTTAGCGTCTGTATCTCGAAAATGATTAGAGATACAGATTTTTCGCTTCCAGTTGTTTTAGGTAGACTAAGCTTGCGTGGAGGCCTCGAAGTCATGATTACAGCTGCAGTGGAATTTTTTTCATAGTTGCTACAGTTACTGAGATATTGCCAAATTAGTGTTACAAGGGTTCCTTTTCAGTACTATAGGGCTGCTGTATGGATCTGTACTTATGTGTAAGTGGGAGCGCAGGGCCCAGAGGGCCCACGCTCCCACATATGCATACCATTGAGCAAAAATGGGCAGCGTGAAGAGAGCATAGGACCCAGACAGCCCATGCACCCTCAAACACTTATCAGTTACATTACACTTTCTCAAAAAGAAAGGAAATTCATTGCAAAAAACTTTGTTAATGCATCAGTTAGGGTTGATAGCACAGTGACAAAAGTTTGGAAATTTGATGTCAAGGTTACCACCCCTACCACCCCACCCCCACCCTCCATACACCAACAGACATCGAGGTGTGCCATGGGGTCATCAGGCCTAACTCTCACCCCATTCTCCTATACTGTAGCATGTCAGCTTGTTTACACATGGAATGGGGTGAGAGTTGGGCTTGATGATCCCATGGCACACCCCGACACCTGTTGGTGTGTGGAGGGTGAGTGGGGTGGGGTGGTAGGGGTGGTAACCCTAACATCCAATTTCCAAACTTTTGTCACTGTGCTATCAACCCTAATTGATGCAGTGACAAAGTTTTTTGCAATGACTATATATATATATATATATAGTTTCTTTCTTTCTTTCTTTCTTTCTTTCTTTCTTTCTTTCTTTCTTTCTTTCTTTCTTTCTTTCTTTCTTTCTCTCTCTATACAGTTGTGTGCGGCATCATGTTGTGTTCTGCTGTTTAATGCATCACTTGTTATTACAGCAATTTTCAGCAGCCAGAGATGAGATGAGTGTTTTGAGCTGCAGAAATGCTAATACTTAGGTGCTGTCTCATTTCTCAAATATTGGTGGCTCTAGCAGAGCTTTCACATTTTCAAATGGGTGAATCACTATTAGAGTCTCCCTGGATCTTGGCAGTCGTCACTTGAAATCACCCTGAAAACCACTTTTCCCTTTTTGCAGCAACATTTTCTTTTTGAAGTATTTAGGGGGCATCTTGGGGAACACGTATGTGGAATTTCAGTTTAATCTAAGCAGAAATGCCAAGGTTATCAATCATTTTGTGTGATATGTACCTGGCAAAGACAGGCTTTGTGAGCAGAAATGTGTCCCTAGATCTTGGCAATGATCACTTAACACCCCCCGAAAGCCATGTTTCCCTTTTTGTAGCAACATGTTTTTCTTCAGACTGGCTCTCTGAGCAGAAGACTGTCCCTGGATCTTAGCAGTACTCACTTACAACCACCCCCATAACCCCCCTTTCTGTTTTTGTAGCAATTTGTTCTTCTGGGTGTATTTAGTAGACACCATGGGGTGCATATATGGAATTACGGCTTAATCTGTACAGAAAAAACAAAGTTAGTCATTTTGTGTAATGTCTGCCAGGCAAAAATCAGTTCTCTGTGCAATAATCTGTCCCTGGATATTGGCAGTCATCATCACTTAAGCCCTCCTCCCCAAAAACACCCTTCTGTTTTTTTTTCCCCCCACTTTATTGGTTTTCCTTATGGTACAATATATTTATCCATTTTTTCCAGTTTAAGACCATAACATACATATTCTATATATATTAAATGACATGTGAAAAACAACACTTTATGAGATACAACTTATTCAGTACAATTACTTATACTGTTACAATTTCAGGTAACATAAGTTTTATTTCCTTCTAACTGAACTCATTCATTAAATCCTGTTCCAAAAAGTTATCTGTAATTTTGTTCCCATTTTCATTGTGTCTAAAAAGATAGCAGGTCATTCATATAAAGTAAAATGTTCTAGGTTAGTAGCTTTCCTTACTGATAGGATCAAGCATTTCATCGTCGTCAGGCCCAGTGTTATTATTTGAGATATGTTTTATTAAAATCTAAATTACTGTTATCACTTAATAGCAAAATTCTTGGTTCCAGTGGAATTGGGCACCCAATACCCCTCTGTAGTTGTTGAACTGTCCTGACCCACCATTCTTGTATTGGTGACGTTCCCATAATGGATGCATTAAAAAGCCTTTAATATGACATACATGCCAATACTGAAAATTGTCTCTGGCTCCGCTATTACACAACCTAGCTGACATATATGTTCTTGCAATAAGCCTATGCTGGATTGATTTATTTTTTTGCATTTATGATGACTTTATTTGCTGATTTAATTATATTTGGCCATGTATGGGGATTGATATTAAATTTACAATCTCTTGACCATTTATTCTGTACATTTATGCTTAGTGTTTCTTCCTTTTTGCTTTGTAGGGTAAATAAGTCTACATACTGTATGATTTAGTAATGACTTTATCTCTGTATCTTTCTAATAATTTGCTTTCTCAATCTCTCATCATTTCCCAATTTAATGTTTCATCATTCTGGTATTTAGTGTTAACAAACTCTGAAAAAATAGTATTTAATTGATTGTATTTCAACCAGTTTAAATGTATGCCAAGTTCTCTTTACTTAGATAGCAAATGTAAATCTTATGGACCTGTTATCTTCTCCCAGGTTGAACAGTGTAAATCTTGAAACTATGACTACATTTTATTTCAAAATCCTTTATATCCCTTCCAATCTCTTGTCTCTTCCAAGGTATTTGAAACATCTTTCTGTTATGCAAATATTTTAATATTCTCATTAAATCTTGGATAGCTTCTAATTTTGCCTTAATAAATCTCATTGGGTAAAACAGAATTTGGTCACGGTAAATGTTAATTCTATTGATAACTAAAACTTCCTGCAAGTAAAGCAGGTACTTATTTTTAATATTCCAATTTACTTGTTATGATGCCCATAACCATGCTAAATCCACCTTTCGTGCTCTATAATAGGCAAGTAGATCAAGACAACATATTCCACTAAAAGTTTGAGGTTTTATAATGAATTCCCAAGTGATCCTGGGAACTCCTCCACAAATTTTTTTAAAGATACTGTTGACTGGTGATAGTTAGGAAGTTCGGAGCCCGGTTGGCACAACCTCCCCCATGCTGTTTGTTCCTAGGATGATAGCTACTCTTACAGATTCTTGGGTTTTGTCTTGTTATATTTATGTTCTTTTTTCTTCTTTACAGGAGCATAATATTGATGTTATTTACTGTCACTTAACAGCTCCAGACATAGGTCACTATAGGTTAAGTTGGCTTAAGATCTCTAGATCCTGTGCCTGCAGGGGATCCCCCACATGTTTCTGGGCAGGGGAAGCCTCAAGCAGATTGCTTGTTTTTGTTAGGAATAACAAATGTGGTCCTTGAAAGGTTTTAAAGTGGTTTCACAGAATGCCAATGGTTTAAACAATCCAATGAAATGGAAAAAGTGCTAATCCAATTTAAGAAGCAAAGGGTCCATCTTCTGTTACTACAAGAAATACACTTCTTAGAACCTGAACACACCAAACTGGCTAAGTATGGCTTTCAGATGGTGACAGTAAGGGTGCAGGAGGGGAGCTGTGATTTTAATCTCTAAACACTGTGTCCTCTAGAACATGATATGTAGATAAGAATGGTTGATAAGCACTAGAAACATATAAGCTGACAGCAGATAAGTGATGCATAGCCCATCCAGTCTGCCCTTTTTTGTTGCATTGCTTATACTGTAGACACATATCACTATGCATAAATGGGCAGATTGGTGGGAGTGTGGGGTCCACCAACACATACCATTTACTATTTATATTACACTTTTTCCAAAAGTAAGGACATTCTTTGCAAAAAAACCTTTTTAATGCATCAGTTAGGGATGTTTCCACAGCAACAAAAGTGTGGAAATTCAATGTTAGGGTTACCACCCAACCCCCACACCCCCATCCTCCACACACCAACAGACATCAGGGTGTGCCATGGGATCATCAGTCCTAACTCTCACCCCATTCTCCTATACTGTAGCATGTCAGCTTGCTTACACATTGAATTTCCACACTTTTGTCGCTGTGGAAACAACCCTAACTGATGTATTAACAAAGTTTTTTGCAAAGAATATACTATATTAGTTTGGTCTGTTTTGCTTTAAGATAAAGTGTGTGTTTTTTTTGGCTTAGCTTGTTTAGAGTATTTGCTTCAGTTAGTGTTTCCATAGTACATTGGGGTTCCTGCTATAGTGTTCCCCTTAGTGTTTTTCCATTGTGTAGAGACATTTCAAGAATGCATAGTTTTGGCACTTTCAAGTTTCCATAAAAGGAGGTGTGGTTTTGACTTGTCTTCCCTTTGTTTTATTTTAGGATAGCAATAAAGAGCAGCTAAGGTGGTTGGAGGGAAATCACTTTAACTTTTTTTTAACAATCTTGGCATGTGGGGGACTTCAGGGAACACGCTGTGGAACATGTTTGCCATATTTCATGTTTACATCACAAGAAATTCCAAAGTTATAACTGCTTTGTCTGATGTTTGTGAAGCAAATGCAGGGGCTCACCGGAGACTTTCAAGCTGCACTCGGCTTCACAAACACCACACAGATGCACCCCTCAAAAAACATTTTATCACTTTTTAATAATGTGGACATTTAGGGGACTTCAGGACATGCCTTGGGGACTCTGTCAAATGCTTTTTGAGCATCTAAACTTAAAATAAAAGTGGGGGGTTTTATTACAGGAGGTTGTAGCTAATAAATATATTCTCTTAATATTGGCTGATGTCTGTCCCTTACAAATAAATGCTACCTGATCTTTATCTACTAGCCTAGGAAGTAAACTCTCCAGTCGAGCTGCTAGGATGCAGGCAAATAATTTATAGTCCATGTTCATAACAGAAATCAGACAATAAGAGTCACAGTGTAAAGGATCCTTATGAGGTTTAGAAATTGCTGAAATATTAGCATGTCTCCAACTAGGGGGTAGAAGTCCCCTTGGCAGAATCTCTTGGAACGTGGACTGCAGTAGGGATAACAACACAGTTTTAAATGTTTTAAAAAATTTGGAGGAACTGCCATCTGCCTGGACCTATTAGTTTTAGTTTTGGCTATTGTGGTATACAATTCTGTTGTCATTGTAGGCTGTTGTGAGCTGGCCTTTTGCTGGTCCATAAGAGTGGGTAATGTAAGGTGGGCAAAAAATGCTTCATAACTGTCCTGAGAAGTCCCATATCATGTACATATAATGTTGCACAGAAGATACAGAATCTGGCCAAGCTGTCATGTTATGGTAGTGTTGTTGTCCATGAGTGGGTGCATAACTTAGTGACAGTAGAAAGTTTTTGTTTTTGCTGAAGTCCATAAGCTAAAATCCATGAGACCTTAGCCCCCATAATATCACTGATGATGGTAGAAGATGGTCTGCTCTTGTAAGTTTAAATGTCCTGCTTTTGTGCTTTCAGATTTGGGGCAGCCAGGAGGACTCTCCCTGATTATGAACATTTTAAAGGATTGTAAGGTGTTCTGCAAATGTATTTGCATCTGCTCTCTGTGACAGGGAACTCCTGCCACTCTTGAGGACCGACCTTTTCTTAAATCTGTTGTGACAGTTTTTCTAATTCTTAGCCTAATCTATCCTTTATAATTTCTAGTCCATAAGGTTGGCCACCTATGGGCGCCCCCTCCCCTTTCTTGACTATGCTATTGTGTCCTCTTTAATTTTTCCTTTTCCCTCTCAGGTCCTCGGTTGTTGTGGTGACCTCTGAGCTGATGTAAAACAAAAGGATGTGTTCCTCATTGTTGGATTTAGTATGCAATAGCACTAAATGCAATAGCACTATGTCATAAAATACCTTGATGTATATGCCTTATATGTATGAAACTTGTAAATGTTGAAAATACCACAGCACTAGGTGTTTTTTTTATAAAGGTTAAAATTACTTAGGTGACTGTATTATAGAATTAAGTTACTGGTGTAGAGATATCAGAAAACCCCCATTGTGTTAAAATGCATGTAAATTATAGATTGTTTGAGAGGCCCTTTAGCACCATGCATTCCTGCTTTAAGCTGAATAAGCCTAAAATGTCATGGTGATTGCATATGTCCCATTGCATTATGGAGGTATATGTGATGTTGAAACTTGGCTTTATTGCCAGTGCCCTTTGGAGTAACCCTTGCTTCAGTGCTTCTGCACTGAGGTTCTTTGTCTTTAGCTTGTTTTTGAGTTTTTCTTTATTGAGCCCCCATCACTCAAACACAAAAGACAAACATAGGGAATAAAATAATTTTCACTAAAGAGATAGATCAGTGGGTCAGTAGGTGCTGACTAAGTGCAGAGGAAGGACATACATAGTCTGTTGCTACAAACTGATGTATTGAAGAAGGGACATGCCATTGCTTAAGGTTATCCACTGTGTTTTAAATAAACATCACACAGAGATCATGAGTTGAGCCTGAAGTTCTCTGTCTGGTCCATCTGTTATCCCACAACCCCTCCACACTCTCTTTGATGTTTTTGTATGGGTTGTGAAACTTATGATTTGCCCCTTAACCCATTATATCCATTAGCACCATACGGCGTCATAACCATCCACTGCTTAACCTGACCCAAAATGGCAGCATCAGATAGAATGAGTTAATACCATTTTAAATGCATCCCATAGTATTGCTTGCAATGTACCTTGTGTTGTGTTATCATGAAGAGTTGCAAGAATTCTAGCTTTTTTCAATTCCTGAAATTCTGGATGCCTTAGGAGTGTGACATTAAACCTCCATTGTCTATGTTCTTTGTCTGGAGTGAGACTCAACCCCATATTTATAGAAGCATGATCTGAGAGCAGAATTAAGGTTGTTGTAGCTTGCTTTACCCAAACAATATATTCTGAGCTAATCAGAAAATAATCTATGCGGGATTAATTTAAGTGGGCCCATGAATAAAATGTGTAGGTTTGAGGAAGAATGTTAAAGTGTTTCCACACTTCAGTGAGACTTATATCTTTGATAATTCTGCAGCCATGTTTTTGTCCCATAATGAATTTTGGAGATCTTGGGTTGGAGCTATCCTTACTAGGGTGAAGGAGTAAACTTTAATCTCCCCCAATAATTAAAGGCTCCTGATAAAATTCTACTGTTTTGTCCAATAAATGTTGATGGCCATTGGCAGCAAAACCTAGGGGGATATAGGTGCTACCCTCCATAATCAATTTACTCTTTATAGCGCAGTGATTATGGGTTGGTAGTCTACAGGGAAACCTTCTGGAGGCTGTGGTGCTGTCCCATCTGTGTGCCCCTCTCTGGGTGGAGGAAACAGGTCTCAAGACTCTAAGCAGGCAGTGCTGGCAGAGAGCCAGCAGAAAGTCATGAGACTCAAAGTTACATTGGCAAGGCATTAGGGCACCATCTGTCCTAGCCAGGAACCACCTAGCCAGACACTGCTACCTAAGCAGTTGCCAGAAGGAAGAAGCAGTTGGACTAAGATGGGCTCAAGGAGGGTGGGGTTGGTAGGATCAGGAAGGCTGGGGTAGTGGGTAGCAGGCCCCCTCCTGGCCCCAAGTCCTGCCCCCCCTTCCTCCTTCAACATGTGTTGGCCTCCGAGATCCAAGGGCACCTTGCCTGCTTCTCCCCTCATAGTGGGGCAGGGCATGACTGCCTAGAACCTAGACTACTCAGACTTGGGGCCTCCCTTCTGGCCCGACTGCTAACACATATCTTCAACTCCTCCCTAACCACTGGTACTATTCCTAACCTCTGAAAAATTGCCAAGGTAACCCCAGTTCTAAAGCAAGGTAACCCCAGAGATCCACTCAACTATCGCCCCATTGCCATCCTGTCAGCCACCTCGAAGATCCTGGAAAAGGTCGTGGCCTCTCAGCTCACCAGGCACATACAAGCACACAACCTCCTCTCCCCCGCTCAACATGGGTTCAGGAAAGGCCACAGCATGGCTACTGCCCTTGCGGTTGTCTCCTCGATGATTAGAACCACCACTGATCAGGGCAACCTCACCGGTGCCATCTTTGTGAACCTCTCCAAAGCCTTCGACAGGGTTGACCACGCTCTCCTTAGCTCCACCCTTCTCTCATTTGGTCTCTCCCCCCCCTACTCACAACTAGTTCCTCAACTACCTCTCTGGTCGGAAGCAGTATACCAACTTTAACCGGACCCCCTTCCACCTCACCGATGTCCTGTGCGGAATTCTCCAGGGTTCGGTTCTCGGCCCTACTCTCTTAACCCTCTTTATCAATGAGCTGCCGTCCATCACCTCCCATGGGCATGCCCCTCTATATGCGGATGATCTGGTTGTTCTGTCAAGTGCCCGAGACATTGTCACTATCAACTCTCAACTTAACTCCAACTTCGAATGGATCCAATCCTGGTTAGTTGAACATAGACTTACTACCAACCTCAAAAAAACCCAAGCTATGTTTTGGGTCCCAGTGCAAATTAAATCTTGCCCTGCCCGCTCAAAATCCTTAGGGCTGATGGCGCCCCCTTGCAGATGGTGGCTGCCGTCAAATACCTGGGCGTCATGCTTGACCCTCGACTCGATCTCACTCTGCACATCCGAAATGTCTGTAAGGCTACAAATAGCAAACTGGGCCTCGCCTATAGAGCCAAAAGCTGCTTAACCCCTGTGGCTCGTGCTGCCCTAGCCAGGGGGGTCCTTCTCCTGTCTCTCTGCTATGGACCAGGGGTGTCGGCAGGCATACGCACTGTACGCAGCAGAGTACAGTAAAAAAAAATCAAGTAGGGGGCAACAAATCAGGCAGGGGCAAAAAAAAAGAGGAAAGCAAGGACATTGTGAGTCACATTGTGTCCGTGTCACACTGAGCCCTTTTGCCTTTGTTGTTGTTTGCTATGGGGCATTGATGACACCAGCCAAATACACAAACAAGAACAACTTACCAGACAGGCAAAAAAACAAAGGAAGGAGGATTACAGGAGGAAACTGATTACTTAAACTCAGAGATGGCAAACTGGGGGGGGGCAATGGTGTGGTGTGGCAGTGCATATTTTGGTTTATGTTTACATAATGGGGGTGCAACAGGGCATCAGTTCTGAGTACAAGTTTAAATTTTCTGGCTACACCCCTGCTATGGACTAGTCGCCTTTGCCCCCATGCCCAAAACTAGCCTCTCGAAGTGGGATACAGCTTACAATAATATCTGCCGCTTTGCGCTTACAGCCCCCCCAACTCACCGCTGCGACCTCTACTCACGTTTACAGTGGCTACCCCCCGAGAAACACCACATCTTTGTAGTTGGGAACCTCATCGACAACATTGTCCGATCCGGTACTCCTGTGTCCCTTGCCCTTCCCCCTGCCCCCGTTACTTCCTCCTACCTCCTTCGGTCGCGAGCTACACCTGACCGCTTGGTTCCAAGAACCCGTACCCAGGCGGGTGACCAGGCTTTCACCGTGTATGCCCCAAAAATCTGGAATTCACTCCCTGCCAGCACTCGGTCCTCCTCCTCCCATCTGAGCTTCAAATCCTCCCTGTGGCGTTACCTTATGGGTCCCTCCGCTTGTTCATGTATCCCGCAACACTCTCGCCCTGACATGATGAGACAGGCCCTGCCTTCTTAGGGTCTACTTATATTACTTTTATTGCTATTTTACCTCTGGTACACCTGGCCTGGAACTGTCACATGTCTCACCTGGGCCTGTCCAAACCCCCGGTGTGGCTATGGTCCCCCCCAACTACCCGACGGCACTTGTATTCCGCTGCATGATTTTCTAATGGGATAAGGGTTTTTTTTTTTCACCTTTATGCACTGAACTGCTCTGGGGTGTATCGTATATTGTATCCCCTGCCGCACCTATCCTTTGGGGTGCCATATGTTCTGTTGTTTTGCACAAGTACGTATCTGTTAGCTCCCTACGATAGCCCTGTTAAGCCGTCATGTATCTTGATGTATATCTTTTTTGACTTACTGTTTGTTCACTCTAACTTTCCCTGTAAATTTTTTTTACTTACTGTTTGTTCACCTAATTGCTCCTTGCCCTGTTTATACTCGTCCTGCATCTCGATGTAAACCTCTCTCATGTTACTATGTAAACTCTCTGTAACCCAGTTTGTAACCCTCCCGGGTCTCACCTGAAAATAGGCACTTGGCTGTCTAGTGTGACCTACCCGGTTAACAAAAGCAAATAAATAAATAAATACGCCTCATCCAGTGCCACTAAGAAATGCCTATGCCATTCTGGCAGAGTGGTGCTGCCATGAAGGGGCACCCAAGGTGGTGGATGGAAAGGATGTGGGGGAACACCCAGATGGAGTCCCCAGGAGATGGACAGGAGACCCCCAGAGAAGAAGGAAGCAACTTCTAGTGGGGGACTCCATAGTCAGGGGGATAGAGTTGGGGGAAGGAAAGGAGATAGAGAGGGAGGTTAAGTGTCCATCGGGCACATCGGCTCAGTGGGATGGAAAGCATATCCAGCAGATCACGAGGGCTATAGGAAGGAAGGGAAAGCTGGATGTCATTGTCCACCTGGGGAAGAATGACCTAGCTCTAAAAGGGACAGAGGCCATGCAGGTGCAGTTTAGAGAGCTGGGGAAGGCTCTTAGGCAGGTAGCATGCACTGTAGCTTTTACGGAAGTGCTGCCTGTCTACAACAGGGGAAAGAGAGGGAGCTCCACAGTAAGGCCTTCAACTTATGGTTGAAGGAATGGTGCATAGAGGAGGGGTGTGGCTACATCATGGACTGGGGCTACACCTGGAGGGATCAGAGCTTGTACTGGGTGGATGGCCCTCACCCATCCAGGAAGGAAACAGCAGTCCTCAGTAGACAGTTTAAGTGTGACTTCGGTGGGCATGTAAACTAGTCAAGGGGGTGGTGGAAGGCAAAGGGGTGGCAGAAACTGTCCCCCCTCAGACTGTGATGGAGGGTACAGAATTTCTAGAGGAAAGGATTCCCCCCAAAATGAAGGACAACCAAGGGTGCAAGGGATCAGCATGGGGGGGGGGAGAGAAGCAGGCAGTATGCAAAGGAGAAGAAGGGGAACAACCAGACAACATGAAAAGGGACAAGAGTAGAACTGACAAAATTTGGACAGCCACGTGTGTCAATGCTAGAAGTCTGGGAAATAAGATACCAGAACTGGAGGCCACCATGGCTGAGGCAGGCTTGGATATTGTGGCCATCACCAAAACATGGTGCACACACAACCATGACTGGGAAATGGTCATACCTGGCTACACAATATTTAGAAGGAACAGGGTAGGAAGGAAAGGTGGAGGAGTGGTGCTATATGATAAGGAAAACATCAAAGTGATGGAGGTACAGGGAGGACAGGAGGTTGAGGTGTTGTGGGTCAACCTTGAGTTTGAAAACAGAGCCACCAGTCACATGGGAGTGGTACACTGGCCTCTGACACAGGGAGAAGACATAGACAAAGAGATGTTGGAAGACATAGGTAAAATGGCTAAGAAGGGGGGGTGCTGGTGGGAGATTTTACTCTGCCAGATGTAGAGTGGAGCCTACCTGCTGCAGCATCAGCTTGGAGCAGAGACATCTTGGACTCTCTGCAGGGGCATTCCTCGGGCAGCTGGTCAGTGAACCCACTCAGGGTGGGGCAATACTAGACCTGGTGCTTATGAATGAGCACAGTGCAGTTCATGTCAGAGTGGGGAGTCATTTGGGGGACCAGTGACCATCACATAGTATAGTTTAATATAAGAATAACAGCAGTACCCAGCCACACAAGGGCAAGCGTCCTAGATTTCAGAAGGGCTGACTTTACAAAGATGAGGCAATACATTCGAGAAGACCTGGCAGAGGAAGATGTCGAAAGAGGGGTGGAGAGAAAATGGCTCAGAATAAAAGAGAGCATAGTAAAGGCTATGAACTTGTACGTTAGGCAAATAAGCAAAAGTAGAAAGAGGAGGAGGAGGAGACCATTATAGTTCTTGAGGGAAGTAGCAGAAAATGTAAAGGCAAAAACAGTGGCATTCAGAAGGTATAAGGAGACCCAGAGAGAGGAGGACAGAGAAGTGTATCTGGGGAAACAGAGGGAGGCGGGCAAGGCAGTAGGGAGCGCAAAAGCACAAGCTAAGGAAAAAATAGGCCAGTCAGTATCAAGGGGGGGACAAGGCATTTTTCAGGTAAATCAGTGAGAAAAGGAAGACCAAGAGAGGGATTGCATGGTTAATAAAGGAGACAGAGAATTATACTGAGCAGGACCACAAACAGGCAAATATGTTAAACAAATATTTTTGCTCAGTATTCACAGCTGAGGGTGATGGGGAGGGACCACAAATAAGCACCAAGGGATTGTGGAGGAGGGAAATTGAAACCAGTCCCTTTTCTGAGGAGATGGTCAGGAAACCACTTGCTAATCTGAGGGTGGACAAAGCCATGGGGCCAGACAGGGTGCATCCAAGAGTGTTAAAGGAACTCAGAGAGATGCTAGTTGCACCCCTGACAGATTTGTTTAACAGTTCACTGGAAACCCGTGTGGTCCCGGAGGACTGGAGATGGGCCAACATGGTCCCACTTCACAAATGTGGAAGCAAGGAGAAGGTGGGAAATTACAGGCCTGTCAGCCTGACATCTGTAGTAGAGAAATTGATGGAAACACTAATAAAGGAAAGAATGGTGGAACACCTTGAATCCAATGGACTGCAGGACCCAAGGCAGCATGGCTTTATGGAGGGGAGGTCATGCCAAACAAATCTGATAGATTTTTTTGACTGGGTAACCAGGGTGTTGGATCGGGGTGGGGGGCTGAAGATGGTTCCATGTCATAAGGGTGAATCGGCATGCCAAATGTCCTTATGGCAACCCCATCATCGAAATTCAAACACGGAGCACAAAAACTTACATTTTTCCTGTATGGGGCTGCTCCTCCGCACCCACCTGCTTAAGGATTCTCAACCCTGGGGGTGCATGTCGGGGGTAAGTCAAATAGAAGAAAAACACACCGTCTCGGGCCGGGCGCAAAAAACCCACCAACTCCTGGTCCCGTATCCTGTATCCCCACCACCCCAAGCAGGCACCTATCCCACCACACCACGATGCCAGCTCACCGGAACCCCGTGGCACCACCCCTCACACACCATCCCACCTCACGCACTTACACATAACCACAGTGCCATACAGCAGCCCTGTAGGGCAAGGAAGCCTTGTAACACAAATTTGCCAATATCGTGGGAACTGTAGCAGCCAGGAAAAAAATTCAAGTATCATAATTGTGACAGCGAGACATCCACACAAGATAAATTGACCAAATCCATATCTTGCATCGTTTCTGAGACACGGGCACTGAAAAGCACTGTGAATGCTAACTCTGAGGGCATAATAGTGGCCTATGGACATGAAAATGAGCAACTGGAATACTAATTTCCAAGTATCTCAGTAACCGTACAAGGTAGAAAAAAAATTCAAAATTCATGGTATAGATGAAGCCGCTTAATAGGGACGGCCCCGTGGACAGGAATTCATCCCTATTAACTGAACATCCCACTTATCAGGAGCACATGTAAATCAATGGGTGATATGAGTTTCACATATATTTCATAAAAAAGGAGCACAAACTCATATAAAGTGCATAAAGTGATTTATTTATTTATTTTTTTTCCTGCTTAGTGAGTTCAAAAATCTGTTTATTACTGCATCATGAATCAGAATTTGGAAAGACAGCAGTCAGCAATGACAAAATGCTTAAGGGACTTTGAAAAAAATTATAAATTTTACACTGTTTCGCTTCGCTGCAAACTTTATGGGTGATGAAATGCTCCAAACTAGCCAGTCTCCCCCACTCGCTGACACTTTCGTAGTGCACATATAAATTTTCCCATAGGCTATAATGGAACATGAAAAAATGGAATAACTTTTGAACGGGGCAATATTTTGTCACCAAATCTTCAAAAGGCACCAGTTCAACCCAGGCCACATGTAGACAAACAGATTTGAAGCCACTGAAATGTATTCTTCAGTCCATTATGGCTTACCAAAAAATGTGCAAAAATAGGTGATTTTTCACATTTTGAGCACCCCCCCAGTTCTACAACTGTACATCCTACTGGAACAAAATTTTTCATATCCAAAGATCTGTGGTAGGTGGTTGTGCATTCCAAATTTCAGGCAAATCAGACAAACAGCTGCAAAGTTATTATAGTGCAAACTTTGAGGTTTAAAATAGAAGTGACCGTGCAACCCTAACTATACTGGCTCTACTGGCTGGTGTAATAAAACATTGTATAGGTGAGTCCCAGATATCTGTGAACTATCACCATCTTGGGACCTCACCCTTCGGCTTGTGGCTTTATGGCATGTTTAACTCCTCAATAATGATATTTCTTCATATATGACACTTACCTATTGGATATTCTCTATCTCTTTGGAGGCCTTTAAGAGGAGCCTGAAGTCACACCTATTTAGGGAGGCATTAGAGCGCAGTAAGGCTCCTAACGCTAACTTCAGTTCAGACCTGTTATTATTTTTTTGGCTATTTAACTTTTTATTGGATTTTATTTAATCTTTTTATTATCAGTGTAATGGTTATTTAGGAAATCTGTATTTGAAATGATTCTATATATGTATTTTCCTGACCTTTGTATAGTGCCTTGAGCCCCAGGGAATGGGCACTCAACAAATAAAATTTTACTTTCTGTCTGTCTCTCTCTCTCTCTCTCTCTGGATATGCAATGAACTGAAGCCAGTTGTTAAAAATCAAAGAAAAACAGTGCAATCTTCAAACCAGCTGCAGATTTAAAAGCTGACAAGGCCATAACTCAAGAGTGGCAGAGCCACAAGTAAGTTATGAAAGTCCTGCCCACTCATAAGTGATGATAAAGTGCCTATTTTGAATATGGCTATTGTATATTCAATATATACAATAGTAGTTTACAAGTTATAGCTTTTAAATCTGCAGTCTGTTTGAAGAGTGTGCTGTTTTTCTTTGATTTTAACTGCTGGCTTCAGTGCTGCGCTGGGCATTGTGATGTCATCAGCATTGTGACAGCTGCTCTCTGATTGATTCAGTATTCCACTGTGATGACAGTAACTCTAAAAAATAACCACTGTGACAACAGTAACAACCATATCTTTTTAGGGCTGCAGTGGGCATAACCCTGCATAACTCTTGCTAATAGTGCATTCATTCTGACTGTACAACATGTTGGAGTTGCAACACAGTTGCCTCTGCATCTGCGAAGCACTCCACTTGTTGTCTTCTTTAGAAGTTGCACTGCACTATTTTTTTTTTACTGGTGGTCACGGCAGAACATGGCACACTCCGCTGTGTCCAATATGGCTGTTAAACTGTATTGTGCATGCGCAACTACTAGTGCATGTGCACTAGAGAGCAACAGCTATCTTGAACATGGTGGAGTGTGCTGAGTTCCGCAGTGACCGCCAATTTAGTTTTTCTTAATTGTGTATTTCTCCTCACCCGACCCTCCCTCTCAGCACCCACCACCCCACCCCCTCCCCAGAACCATAACAATGACACTGGGGGTGCCCAGTCATATGGCAGTCAAACAGGAGGAGGGGAAGGAGTCTCAATTGAGAAGGGCAGAGGGGAGACACTGGGACACATTGTAAAAGCACAGTCTTGAGTGGCCCCAGAAATGAGAACCTGGGTGGGGGGTTTGCAACGGGCACAAGGAAAGAGGAGGGAGGTGTACTAGTGTTGGGGGACTCCATACTCAAGGGGATCAGATGGGGCAGCAAGGGGGAGAGGCACAGTCAGATATGGGTGGAGTCCATACCAGGATTAAAGGCAGACAAGGCAGGACAGGCAATCCTAAGGTGCGTAAGGAGGGGTAGGAGGAAACCACACATTGTGGTACATGTGGGGACAAATGACCTAGTGGGGGAAATGGTTGAGGTAACAAAGGAGAGGACAGAGGAAGTGGGAAGGTTGTGTGAGGAGACTGGGGAGCTTTTGGCATTCTCTGAAGTGCTCTCAGTACCCTGCGCAAACACAGTGAGAAAGGAGAGGAGAGGATTAGGGAGTTGAACACATGGTTGGTAGAATGGTGTCAAACTAAGGGATATGGGGTTGTGGGTGGCTGGGGCAGTACCTGGGATAATAACAATCTGTTTGCAAGGGATAGGCTGCACCTGAGTGGGGAGGGGAAGGAGGTATTTAAGCAAAGACTGGGGAGGTATATTGCGACAAAGGTGGATTTAAACTAGATGGGGGGGTGGCAAGTGGACAGCAGGTAGGCAGGGATCTAATAGAGTGGAGCCTACCCCCAGGCTAGCAGGGAAGGACTCGGGGTGGCTGAAAAGGAGGAGTAAAAGGAAGGAAATGGAGGCTAATGAAGGGAAGGGGGCAGGATGGAGGGTGGTCTCACTGAATGCAAGAAGCTTAGGCAACAAATCTGCGGAGCTACAGGCACTCTTAGCAGTGTGGAGGGTGGATATTGCAGCTGTCACAGAAACGTGGGCAACTGAGCACCGGAACTGGGATCTGGCAATCCCAGGATACAAAGTATAGAGGAAGAACCATAAGGAAGGGAGGGGCAGTGGGGTGGCAGTCCATGTGAGGGACGGGATAAAATGCATAAGGGATGAGGGGGAAGAAAGGAGAACAGAGGCAATCTGGCTGCAGCTCCTAGACTCAAGGGGTAGGAAACTGAGGTTTGGGGTGGTATACAGGCCACCATCCCAGTCTGAGGAGCTTGACAGGTAATTAGCAGGACAAATCAGAAGGGTATGTAGAAGAGGGAAGGTGGTCATTGTGGGGGATTTCAAATTGTCAGTGGTTGATTGGAGCATTCCAGTCACCTCCAGTGCTGGGGAGCAAGTGCTCCTGGACACAATCCAGGAGGGTCTCCTGACACAGTTGGTTAGTGTACCTACTAGGCTAAAGAACACTTTAGATCTGGTGTTGTCGAATGGGGAGGCAGTAAGGGAAATAAAGATGGAGGACCCACTAGCCGACAGCGATCACCAAATGTTGTGGTTTAATATCACGATGTGCGGGGAGTCAGAGAAATCAGTTACTCAGGTAGTAAACTTCAGGGGGGCACACTTTGGGAGGATGCAGGAAGTACTGAAAGGGAAACTAGAGGGCATAAGGCAGGAGATGGATGCAGAGCAGAAATGGGATATTATTAAAAGGGGGATTACAGAGGCAACAGAAGCCTGCACCAAGACACAGAGTAAGAGGAGCAGAGCAAGAAAACCATGCTGGTTGAACAACGAGGTAGTGGAGATGGTGAGAGCAAAACCGGAGGTGCACCAGAGGTATAGAAGGACAAGGAAGGAAGTGGACAGGGTGGAGTATGCAAGATGGTCCAGGGAGGTGACCAGAAAAGTGAGAGAAGCCAAGGCCCAGAGGGAGCTGAGATTAGTGCAGGGAATTAATGGGGGGGGGAGAAAGAATCTTTCAGATACATCAGGGAGAAAAGGAAGTGCAAGGAGACAATAGTGAGGATAAAAAGGGGTGGGGAGTGGACAGAAAAGGGTGAAGAGCAGGCAGAAGCACTGAATGAATACTTTTGTTCAGTGTTCATGGAAGAAAAAGGGGGACAGCTACCACCATGGGTTGTGAGGGTGGGGAGAGGGGGAGAGGAGGCAACAGATGGAAGAATTGAGGCAAGCAGAGTCCTAGAGGGACTGAGGGCACTGAAGGTAGACAAGGCACCAGGGCCGGATGGTATCCACCCCAGGGTGCTGAGGGAGATGGTGGAGGTGTTGGCGGAGCCGCTGGTGGATCTGTACAGCACCTCACTGGAGTTGGGATGTGTGCCACTGCACTGGAGGATGGCACATGTAGTACCATTACACAAGAGTGGACCAAGGGATGAACTGGGTAATTATCACCCTGTAAGTCTCACCTCCATAGTGTGCAAACTCATGGAGACAATACTAAAGGAAAGACTAGTGTCGTACCTGGAGGACAATGGCCTCCAGGATGTGAGGCAGCATGGTTTTGTTTCAGGGAAATCTTGTGAAACCAACCTGATACAATATTATGACTGGGTGACAGGTGAGCTGGATAAGGCTCATGCGGTGGATGTTCTTTACTTGGACTTCAGCAAGGCCTTTGATTCTGTGCCTCATGGACGACTTGAGGGGACGCTAACTGGTGTAGGGGTAGGGGCAAAAATGATGAACTGGATTACAAGCTGGCTGAGTGGGAGGCTGCAACGGGTGGTGGTGAGAGGGGAGCTCTCAACTCCAAGGCCGGTGATGAGTGGGGTGCCACAGGGCTCTGTGTTGGGGCCAGTATTGTTCTGGCTCTTCAGATCAGACATTGCACATGGGGTGGTGAGCAAGATAAGTCTATTCGCTGATGACACCAAAATCGGAACAGTGGTAAATGGAGAGGAGGGATGGAAGCAGCTGCAGGGGGACCTAAGCAAGCTAGAGGAGTGATCAGAGAGGTGGCAGCTGGGGTTCAATGCAAAGAAGTGTAAGGCTATGCACTTTGGGGTGAAGAACCCAAGGAGAGAATACTGGCTGGGAGGGGTTAAGCTAGGGATCACTGAGGAGGAGAAGAACCTAGGGGTAATGATAACAGGGACCATGAACAACACTGCCCAGTGCAGAAGAGCGGCTGCAAAAGCGAACAAAATGCTGGGGTGCATAGCGAGGGTTTTTTCATCCAGGTGAAGAGAGAAGATCTTGCCCCTCTATAGGCCGCTGGTAAGGCTGCACTAAGAGTATTTTGTGCAGTTTTGGAGGCCATACATCAAGCGTGATATCAAGCTACTGGAGGGGGTGCAGAGGAGGGCAATAAAGATGATATGTGGAATGGAAGGGACAGACTATGACAGCAGGCTTAGAGACCTGAATATGTACACCCTGGAGGATAGAAGGGACAGGGGTAACATGATAGAGACATTCAAGTATCTGAGGGGAATCAATAAGGATGGGGCAGATGGGGTCTTTAAGTTAAGGAGGGGGAGGGTCACCAGGTGGCATGTGCTAAGAATGGGGGGAGGGGGGAAGATTTAGGAAGGAAATGAGGAGACACTATTTCACAGAGATGGTGGTAGCAAAATGGAACACCCTACCAGAATGGGTGGTATCATGTAAATCTGTGAACAATTTCAAAAGGGCATGGGACAGGGAACAGGGGAGAGTGAGGGTGGGGGAGGTGAGGGTGGCAGTGGGATGACAAATGGGGGGGTGGGGCAGCTGCAAACTAGGGGTGCTAGCTGCACATTCAAGCAGACTTAGATAGACCAGGTGGTCTGTGTCTGCTGGCACATTCATATGTTCGTATGTTAGTATGTATGTATATAACAATGACACTGGTGGTGACCAGTCCCCCAGTGTCAGGATCGTTTTCTGCCATGATCTTTTTTTTTCTATGTTTTTTTTCCTTCCCTCATCCAACCCTCCCTCTCAGCACCCCAGTCCCCCAGAAACATAACAGTGATACTGGGGCTGCTAAATCCCCCAGTGTCATGATCAGAGATCCTCAGTAGTGATTTTTTTATAACTATAAAAAGTAAACCGTCCATTGATGCCTTTTGCAGCCTTTAGACTCCCCCCCATCCACTCTCCCACCTAGTACCCCCCAAGCCCTTACTTACTGATTGGGAGTCCAATGCCGTAATCTCTCTGGACCACAGACACGTCTTCACTCTTCAAAGCAGGACTACGAACTGAACAAACAGGTATGTGGTTCAATGTATTTCAATAGGGTTTTGAACTTAGTGGCATAACATGGGCATTTTTGCATATTTTTGGCCCAAATATTTTGGGACACCAGCTAATGAACAATTGCGTTGACATTAGGCAAATCTGTCCTGAAAGGTGATTTCGTGGTCCCTGCACCAAATCACTTTTTGGGCAAAAGTTCCAAAATTTACTCTGATCTTGTTCATGAGGTGGGATCATAAGAAGGCTATGTTGAAAATTTGGTGCAAAAATATTAAAAAAACAATAGAATTATGAGCCTACGGTGAATGTTGCGAATGCGGGCTCATAACTTTGGTAATTTTCAGTATTTTTACCCCAAATTTACAACATAGTCATATCTTTACAGCATCTCATGAATGTGATAGCTGTCATTTTTCAAATCCTGGCCAAAATTCTATTTTATATCCTGAAAGCCAATTTCCCAGTCCCTGCACAAAATCACCTTTAGGCCCGGAGTTGAACATTTTCTCTGCCCTTCTTCATGAGGCAGGGTCATAACAAGGCTATGATGAAAATTTGGTATAAAAATACTAAAAAACTAATTTTCTATATTTTTACCCCAAATTCCTCAGCTGCAGCCCTATTGGCTCTGGCCAGAGTTTGCTGATATATTGCTGCTGCTGCCACTAGCTAAGATACCTTTTTTATCTTGTCAAATAGAAAGGACAGGTTCAGTACTTCAGACATACTGCCAGACTCCATCAGTGATCATTTGCCAGTCTTTTGCATTTGGAAAGCCAAAGCCCAGGCATTGCCTTCCAAAAAATAGTGTATAGGGATTTTTCTAAACTAAACCCTGGTGTCCTTCCTGCAGACTTACATCTGATAGACTGATCTCCTTTATATCATACATGCAATGTAGATGAAGCCCTAATATACTTTGTTTCTACACTCCAGGGATTACAGGACCAGCATATTCCCCAAATAAGGCACATTGTTAGAGGAGCAGCCACTAGATGATTATATACAGTGAAGCCCACCAGTATGAAGTTTAGCACTGCAGAATTCTGCAGTAGAGTTACTGCAACAAACAATGTAATTTCAATGGAAGTTAATCTCTTTTGTTATGTAGGAAACTTGTGACACTGTGCTTCATCCTGTTTGCATCTCTTAAATCTAAGGATAAATGCTAAGCTAGAGATAAAGTTTCAAATTTAATCTCTGATTGGTTAGACTAGTGCAGGCAGACACATGATTGTGAAAAAGCTATACAGGTGACTGAAAGTAACTACTTTAAACTTCTTCTCCAGTCCCCTATAGGTAACTCCTGTAGATTTTGGAGTCATGTTAGGGGTTTCATAGGGAAGGGTGCTAGCCACATAATGTCTGATATGCTATTGGCTGGTACAAACTGCAATAATACTGTGACTATTGATATTGCTTTTAATTATCATTTTTCTGATCTTTCCAAGTAGACAAATAAGTCCTGGTGGCACTAACCTGAACTCCCCTGTAGAGCAACTAGTTTCCCCTCCTTTCTATGCCAAGGCTGTCACTCATGGTGAGGCTCTACACCTTATTAGGTCTATATCTTCCTGTAGTAGCACTGGTTATGATGGCCTTGAATCTAGGTTCCTTAGCATTGCTGCTCCACAGTTAGCTGCTCCAGTAACTTGACTATTTAACCTGTCCTGCTCCTCTGGGGTAGTGTCCAGGCTATGGAAGGTTGCCAAAGTGGCGCCAGTCTACAAAAAAGATTATTTAAAGTGTGTGGATAACTACTATTCCTATCTCAATTCTATCTCTGCTTAATAATTTGCTGGAAAAAATTGGGGCCTCTTAGGTAACTGAGCAACTTCAAAAACACAATCTGTAAAGAAGGTGAGATGTGTAGACTTTATGAGAATGGGGTGAGCGTTAGGCTTGAGAAGCCCAAAGCATACCCCATACCTGCTCTCCTGCCTGGTTTGGAATAGTGGGCTGTTAGGGAAACCCAAACACCTCATTTCCCAACTTTTGTCACTTTGACCCTAACTGGAGCATTAATGATTTTTTTTGCAACTTATTTCCTTGCTTTTTGAGATTGTATAATAGTATCCCTATTTTACTGTGGGAACGCAAGGCTGACCCTGCGCTCCCATCCCTCCATAGATGCATATATGTATGTAGCTGTAGAAGCACAGGGCCTGCTTCCATTTATAGGACAACAGTGACCACAGTGTCAACATAGCTGTCTTATTACCCACCTCATGTGCCCATTAGAGAAAATGTTCAAGTCCCCACCAAAACGTAGGTGAAAATGTTCAGATCTGTGCCAAAACCCCATTCCACACCACAGGTGCAAAAACACATTTTGGACAGGATGTGAAAAATGATAGCTGTACTGTTCATGATATGGTGTGAAAAAATGGCTATGTTCAAAATTTGGAGTCAAGCTGGCCTACCGGCACAGCAGTGGTATCACCGCTTGAGGTGCCAGTGGCCTGGGTTTGAGCTTAGGTGGTTGTAGGGTCAGCCAGGGGGGAGATGGATTGAGCAGCTGTTGCATGCTCTCCATCTCTGGGGAGGGGGGGGCAACATCTCCCAGTGTAGGCACTCTTGAGTGTCCACAAGAGCACTTTACCCGGGAGCACCCAGTTGGGGCTGGGAGGTGTGAGGGTGCTGCTGTACATGCCACTGCGCCTGTGCACACCATGCCTCCTGTACAAAAGTAAGACCAGAAAAAATCTGGGCCCTGGCCACTACTCAAGCTGCAACCACAGACCCACTTGAAGACTGGATGTGTGGGGGGGGAGTAGCTGGTAGCCCCCATCTCCTGCCCAGGGGATAAACCAAGGCTCTGTGGGGGTGGTGAGCAGTAGGTGGCAGGGGAAGTGGACCAGTGATATGAGGACAAAAAGCATAAATAAAAAAAAGAAAATGTAGAGTCAAAATATTGAAAATTACCAAAGGTATGCGCATGCCTAGAAAATTTCAACAAACACTCATAACTCTGCCATTTTTCTGAATTTTTCCATCAAGTTTTCAATATGGCCTTTTTGGGATCCCTCCTCATAAACACTGGTAATGAAATTTCATTAATCAGTCCTGAAAGGTGATTTTGCCCAGCCACTGTGAAATCACCTTCCAGCCCGATTAATGAAATGACAGTGTCAGCATTCATGAGGTGGCAACCCAAAATGGCCCTGTTGAAAATTTGGTGAAAGAATTCTAAAATGGCAAAGTTATGAACACAAGTTCAAAATGCCATTGAAATACATTATACAGCACTTACCTTGATTCCTCAGTTCATGGTTTGGCTTTGAAGAGTGCAGATGTGTCTCAGTCCACAGAAGATGATAGTGTATGACCTCCAGAGGTAAGTATAGGGTAAGGAGGTGTGGGGTGGCGGGTGCTCAGTGGGAGGGTCGGGTTGGGGTAGGGAGATGTTGGAGACAATGAGGGACCATTTTCTTTTTTGGGGTAAAAAAAAGACATTGGGGAACTGTTTTTTTTTCCAGGTACACATACATAAATAAATCTATTTTGGGACACTGGGAGCGGGCTCCCCAGTGTCCCATACTGCTTGGGGGAGAGATATTGTACATTACAACAAGGGGATTGCAGCACCCAGTGTTAGTAACCAATCATTAAACAATGAGCTGGGGGGGAATCTGACACTGGGGGTGGGCATCCTGATGTTGAATTATGCTAACTTATTACTCAACTATATCAGGACACTGGGGGTGGGCTCCCTTGCATCCCACAGTGCTGGGAGGGGGAGATCTAGTAAATGCTGACACAGGGATTGGGGCCTCCCGATGTTGGCAGCCAATCATTAAATAACAGGCTGGGGGTGGCATCCAACATTTGAAGATTTTGTTTAGCTCTGGGTGGCAGTTGTCATGGTGATATGCAAATGAGGTTCTGAGTTCCGTGTTCAGAGTTCTAACTCTGAAGCTCATTTGCATATCACCATGGCAACTAGGAACCGAACTTGGAAAACAACATTTGAAGAAATGTGTAGTAAACAGACTTGAGAGCTGTTTTTTTCTTTTTGGGGTTGAAGGGTTTCTGTGGTCCGAGTCCAGGAAATTCCAGGAAGTGAAGGAAACTAGCGCAGGGCAAGTGACTGACTGCCACCAGGGCAGAGAAGAAGCTGGGTCTGAGATGGTGAAAAATATTAAACTGTCCCATTCTGGTCCAAAAGGTTAGACATTTTTGTTTGTGGCTTTTATTTCTAGATTTTTTTTTGCAATGGTGGCATTTCAGCAGACTGTCTGAAATTGTGAGAGCTGAGCAGTCAGTGAGTGAGTGCGAGCGGGGCTGAGGAGAAGCGGGCGTGTGTTCGCCATTATAATCTGCAGGTTATATCATCAAATTATAACCCGCTTCTCCTTTGAGAAAAAACGTTCCCCAGTTATTACATAAATATATAAAAATAAGGGGGAGGGCTATCGGAGGGTGGGGGTGCCACCAGACACCAGAGCAAGGGTGGCTCATAGCACACAGTGTAATTGGCAGCAGGAGTTCAGCTGCACCTGCACATGTCAAGAAATTCCCACTGTTCTCATACAGAGAACATGGGGAAGTGATCGTCTTGCTAAGCTGGGCACCCAGGATTTCAAGTGCCCAGAAAAAGTATTTCTGGCCCTAATTGTGAAAAACAAACACCAGAATCTAGCTAAAAGGGGCTTGTTTAGCTAGGCTGTGGAGTATGATTTTTAAAATGACAACATTTTTATGTATTTTCCATGCTTTTTAGTTAGTAGCAGTGTTGGGTAAGTTACTTTTTATATTACTTTCTCTTACTTTTGGAAACTTGCTCCAGGAAGCTCTGCAGTCGCTGGCAACGATAGGGAAGTACTGAAAAAGTAATACACCTTACAGTTACAATTGCTTATGTCTTTTTATACAAAAGTAATATGTAACTGTAACTGGTTTCATTTATTTGAAAGTAACTAGTAACTAACCTATTACTCTCAAATAAATGTAATCTGTTATAGTTATTTATTATTTTTATATTGTTTTTGTATAAAAAGAAATAAGTAACTGTATCTGTAAGGTGTATTACTTTTTCTAGTACTTCTCTATCCTTGCTAGTGACTGCACAGAGCTTCCTGGATCAAGTTTCCAAAAGTAATAGAAAAAGTAACTTACCCAACACTGGTTAGTAGGAAAAATAAACAAGAAGGCAGCTCACAAAAAAGGACTTTTTCTTCATGAAAAGGGAAAGGATCTCACGAGAAAGAATCTTTTTTCACAGGATCAAATTCTTTGTCAAACGTTTTACCTCTATCTTGAAAAATTTACTTCCCATAGGAAATAATGGGAACTTATAAACTGAATAACTTTGCAACAGGTTAATATTTTTGTACCAAACAAACACTGGCAGTTCTGTTACCCAAGTTCTTTCTACCATAAAAATAATCACACTAAAATTCCACACCATCTGGGTGCAAGGTGATGAGGAAAAAACTGCAAAAAGTGGTGACTTTTAACTTTTTGACACTCTCTGGATCTCAGAATCCACATATCCAACTGGAATGGAGCTTGCCACATCAAGAGATCTATCCCACAGGACAGCGTATACCAAATTTTGTGCAAATCCATTGATTGGTTGCAAAGCTATTAAAGTGCAAAATTTGAGGTTTCACATTAACCAGGATACTAATCCCTGACTTAACCACCGACCCAATTCTGGATCCGAGAAACCAGGTGGGGGAGGACGGCCCTCCCCTTCTTGGCCCCACCATGGGGGGCAATCCATTTGGGACTTTGGGCACGGTGAGTCCAGGGGAGGTGGGTGCTGAGCAGAGGAGGTGAGACAGGGCTGAGAGACTCCCCTTCATCGGCTGCAAGGAGAAAAAGCTTTATGAGAAAAACAAGTTACCTCTATATTGAGCCTTGAGGTGTGCCCTAGACACAGTTAAGGCATCTGATAGTGAATTGTCAATGCATAAAAACTGCTTCCGAATTGGAAAATAAATATTGGACACATAGTGCTGGTGATAGAGCAGTATTTGCAACACATTAAGCAAGCCATTCCTTATTCTAATAAAACTGGACTGAACTGCTCATGAGGCAAGGATACCAATACAGCATATCTTTCATGTAAACACCTGCAACACCTCAGCACACTGTAACATGGCAACATATTCAGATAATGAGCCTTGGAGGTAACATAATTATTAAGTGTAACTGAACTTACAAGCTCAAATGGGCAGACTGGGTGGGCCATAGGCCCTTATCTGCCGACACTGTCTATGTATCTATGTATCTATGTACATATCAGGCAGAGAGCCCACATTCTCTCTCTTAACTGACAGGATGGAGGCAGTCCAGAGGAGGGCAACTAAAATGGTGCAGGGTTTGTACCAGACGCCATAAGAAGAGAGACTAGAAGAGCTTAATATGTATACCCTCGAGGAAAGGAGGAAGAGGGGGAGACATGATAGGAACTTTCAAGTACCTCAAGAAAATCAACAAAGTCCAAGAGAGTAGCATCTTTCAGAAAAAGAGATGTGCAAGAACAAGGAAGCACAATTTGAAAATAGAGGCGGGACGGCTCAGGGGCAATGTAAGGACTTTTTTTTAATGGAGAGGGTGGTGGATGCATGGAACGGCCTTCCTGAGGAGGTTGTGGGGTCAAAAACAGTGGGGAAATTTAAGAATGCATGAGACAGACATACTGTAAGGCAATTCTAGTTGGGGGTAGGAGGAAGTAGGCTGTTGGTTAACTAGGATCTGCAGCTTATCCAATAGGTAGGGAAATGAGCAGACTGGGTGGGCCAAGCGGTCCTTATCTGCTGTCAAAGTCTGCGTTTCTGTGTTACAAGAGGACATATTTTGTTCGTAACTATGGGATACAGATCACTTTTTTTCATATGGTGTTTTTTATGTGGACATATCCAAAACATTCAGACTGAATGAAACACTGAGATTGTAAGGTAATAAGGAGCCTCAGAGAGGAAATATAGTTGTTTGAGCACAAAAGAGGCAAAAACATACATTTCATTCATAGCCTATTGGCTCTATTTGTGAGGGGAGTATTCAGTTCATAACCAGAACAAAGATTTTGTACATAACTGGATCTCACTTTTGTTTATTTTATTTGTTTTGTTGACTGAGAAAGGAGGGCTAAACATACTGCCTATTTTCGGGGGATTGAGGATATAGTATGCAAACCAAATAAACTTCAACCAGGTCAAGCTGGTGGTGGTATTTCAGTGAATGGGGAAAATTCTGCTAGGACAGCAGGGCAGTTCCACTTATCTTCTTCAGAAGTGTCATGGGATCTTTAATGTCCTCCTGAACGACCACAAGACAGGACAGATGAAACCTCGCATTAACATCTCTTCTGGATGGCCCCTTCAACAATCCAGTATCTCCACATGTACTGCACTTTGGTACAAACTTTTTTTTAATTGTATAAGCCCAATCTGGAGTAGGACTGAAGCCTGTGACCTTCTGGCCAAGATACAGATGTGCTACCAACTGAGCCACTCTGACTCTCAGTTCTCAGTTCAGAAGAAAGTGACACTGTTGTATTACATACTGGTCAAGAACAAGAACTTGTGTTGTAGGGTCATTTATGCCATTCATACAGTGTGTGGGTTTAGGTACCAGATACAGGAAGTACTTATGTTCTGTACTGTGGTCTGTTCCTAACATCCCTGTAGCTGAAGACAACTCACAAGCTTTTATGTTGACCCCTGACCCGTATGAATATTTTTGGCCCTGTCATCAGAATGTGGGAGTTGACAGGACATTCCCTACTGGGTTTTAGTCTTTGTCTCCACTGCTGTTTTGAGTAGCACAGAAGATTATGTTCATAACAACTGGATGGGAGCATTGTATAGGCTTCACAAATGCTTTTTTTTTTGTTTGAAGATATTAATATTTTATTGTCTTTTTGATTTTTAAAAGTTCTATTAGACAGTAACAATAATTTTGAAATGAATATTTAACATACATGTTTTGGAAGCCTTTCCCTGTGTTCTGTTGCTTGATGATTGTCTCAGTGGACATGATATGTTATGACCGCAATGCTAAATTTCTGCAGCTGCGATTTGGAAAACAAAATACATACAGGTATGGCAAATATTTTTAAAACATTCTTGCCCAAACCGGAAAAAGACCCAGAAATGCTGAACTCCTATAGGCCCATATCCCTTCTCAATATTGACATTAAAATATTGGCAAAGGTTTTGGTAGCTAGAATAGGCAAGGTGTGGCATACCTTGTATGGGCCCAAACAGGTGGATTTCATGCAGGGTAGGTTGTCAATAGACCATTTGTGAAAGCTGGGTCATGTAATCTCCGCCTTCAGGGATTTGGGCACCCCCACAGTGTTGGTGCCTCTGGATGTGGAGAAAGCTTTTGATAAAGTCTCCTGGACCTTACTGGACTTCACATTGCTGCCTTTTGGTTTTCCAGTGCCAGTGATAGAATGGATCAACGTGCTTTCATTCATACCCAACAGCTGAAATTCTTTGAAACAGGGTTTATTCCAACCATTTATACTACAGAAGGGTACAAGACAGGGCTGTCCCCTCTCTCCTTACTTATTCAATATGTACTTGGAGCCATTAACGAGACTGCTCGTGGCTGATAACAGAATACAGGGCATTCAAGAGGGCAATCACAGATGCAAAATTTCTACCTGTGCTGGTGATTTGTTGTTACATCTGAGAACCTTGACCAATCAATTCCTACAGTTCTATCTTTGCTTAACAAATTTGGCACACTATCAGGTTATAGACTCAATACTGCTAAAATAAATATTATGCCCCTGAATTATTTCACCGCCAAAAAACAAGCACTGAGATGGGGAGGCACATGGAACCTGGAAGCGCTTAAATACCTGGGTATGAGGATCTCCAGGAGCAAGACAGCAATGGTCTCCAAAAACAAAGAACCTTTATTAGTGCAGATTAAACAGGATTTGAATCACTGGACAGCTTTTCCCCTGACCCTCTAGACAAAATTAATGTTGTTAAGATGAACGTGTTGCCCTGTCTTCTTTACCCCCTGGGAATGATAGGTCAGGCAATCCCAAATATGTGGTTCTCTAACCTCAGAACAATACTCTCTGCCTTCCTATGGGGTAACAAAACTCTGCGAAGGGCATACAGCAAATGGACCCCTTACAAATATCGGGGGGGGGGGGCGCTCCAGCTCCCTGACTTCAGTCTGTACTACCTAGCACAACATATGAGACATGAGAGGGAACACACCAATTCATGGATGATCAATATGTCTTGCAGTTGTGTTGTTTGTTGGTGCTGGAAAATCAATAGAGTGCAGTGAATTAAAAAAACCCCGCAAGAAATAGACAACCAGGCAAGGATCAACATCCAATCCCTCCCCTATGTTCCGCATAGAAAGTGCCCTCAAACCTTCAAGCCTACACCCATTGGCTTCTCCCTACTGGCAAGCAAGAAACTCCACACTCCTGGGCACCAAACCTCTTCACAACTTAAATCAGCCTGTGGTGGGTAATCACAATTTCAAAATTGTAAGCAAGATGATCCTACCCAATTTCGGATCTGGGGCTGACATCAGCACCCTGCACCACCTGGTGGAGGGGGATTCTATCATATTGTTTTATTCATTTAAACAATGCAGTGCTACCACCAGAGTCCTCATCTTATTCATTTTGTAACTGCAGCACATGCCAGCAGCAACCCTAGGCCCCAAACCATGGGCCTTCAATAGAATGCAAGTTTGGGATGAGTTAAGCCTTCTAGCCAAGCAGAGGCATTCCATATCTTTAATTTACAAGAAACTCAACCAGTTACTAACCCCAACAGATAATGATGCATGCAGGTACTGGCAAAAGGAATTTCCCAAACTATCAGACTTAGACGCCGCATTAAAAATATGGAAAAATATGTATAAATATTTTTAACTTCGATGGACTAAGACTCAGGCAGTACAAAGTGCTGCATAACTTGTGCTAAACCCCAGTTAACTCCATAAAATGCATCACCATGAGTCTGATAGCTGTTCTGGATGCCACTCAGCAACTGTTATCCTGAGTTACATCTTATGGGACTGTTATGAAGCTGAGCCCTCTGGAAGGCTGTGCAGCAAAAGTTGGACCCTCTGCCCAGGTCGGATACAGCATTTACCCCACAGATCTGTTTGCCAAGGTCAAATGTTAACCAACTGATCGGCCAACAAAGGTACCACACCATACTGATCTCAGCTATAGCAAAAAATTGATTCTTAAACATTGGCTAGACAAGTTCACACTGACCTATCAAGAATGGCACAGTGCCATTCTGGATGGTCTCAGAATCAAACTTGAGTGCCACAGTACTTCCAAACTTGTATATGATCACCACCGTAATAGGGAGCATGCATCCACATATTTTTCAGACCAGGTGGAGCTCCCTACACACCCTTTTGATTGAAGGGTCCTAGGTCTGATTGGCTGAACCACCAGAGGTCAGTCATTCACCACCTATGTGGCATATGGAAAATGTTTACAGGTTGATGTTCATATGAGCCACTGTGTTGTTCTTATTGTATCACGTTAAACAGACCCTCTCCTTCTTGAAGATTGATGGGACGGGGGAACCCATAGTGTTTTTCTTGTTGTTATTTGTTGTCCTTGTTTTGTTATAAAATCAATAAAGTTTACTATTTTCAGCCTTACCTCTGTAGTGGGTAAACCGATGGCATCACTGATCAAAGAGGACCTTGTGAACTACCTGGAGAGCACCAGTTCACAGGATAGTAAACAGCATGGGTTTATGGCAGAGAGGTCTTTTCAAAACAACCTGATAGTTTTCTTTGACTGGGTAACAAAGGTAGTAGATAAGGGCTATGCTGTAGATTTACTCTACTTTGATTTCAGCTAGGCTTCCAACTCAGTGCCACGCTGAAGATTGCTGAAGAAGCTGGAGGGTCTAGGTGTAGCCAGGGACATAGATGGATAAGAAACTAGGGCTGAAGAAGAGATAGCAGAGGATGGTGGTAAATGGTGACAAATTGGAAGAGAAGGAAGTCATGAGAGGAGTGCCATAGGGATCTGTCCTGGGTCCTGTTTCTTTCAAGATGTTCATCAGTGATATTGGAGAGGGCATCCACAGCAAGCTGTGTTTCTTGCAGATGAAATGAAGCTCTGTGGTAGAGTAGATAGTGACAGAGAGATCAGGCAGATGCAGAGGGATCTACAAAGGGTAAAGCAGTGGTCTAAGGGTTGGCATTTAAAATTAAATGCCAAAATATACAAGGCTATGAACCTATGAGGAAAAACAGGACAGAACACTGGATGGAAGGGGTTAACCTGAGCACTAAAGCAGAGGACAGGGACATGGGAGTCATCATTAGTGACTCCCTCAAACAATCAAGTTAGTGAAAGAAGATTTATAGTAATTCTACTAGGATGCTGGGGTGTATTGGAAAGGTACTGACAGCAGGAAAAAGGAATTAGTACTACTACCTCTATATAGGTCACTAGTGAGATCACATCTGGAATAATCTGCTCAATTCTGGAATCCTCACCTAAGGAACATCATAGACAGGCTGGAGACAGTACAATACAGGGTGACCAAGATGATTCAGGGCCAACAGGGCAGATCTTACGAAGTTCATCTCAAGGCACTGAGTATGCACTCGCTGGAGACTAGGCAAAAAAGATGGAATATGATAGAGACCTTCAAGTTCCTGAAGGGAATAAAGAACGTGAATTGTGGGGAACAATTTAGCATGAGTATAGAGCCAAGAACCTAAGGTCATAAATGGAAACTGGTGGGGGAAGGGAGAGGTTTAAGAAGGATGTAAATTCAATTTTATGGAAAAGGTGGTGGAGCCATGGAGCCGTATGTCAGCAGAGGTGGTGGGCACCAAGACCATAAATGGTTTTAAGCATGGCTGGGACGGAGTGAAGGGTTCAGTGGTTGCTCAGGTCGGTAGCAGTAGGGAGGGGAATGGGGGGGTCGGCTGGGAAGGACAAAACCCTGTATGGACAATAGTTACCAGGGCAGATAGGGAGCTCCAGGCAGACTGCATAGACCTGTGATCTTTTTCTGTCATTATTATCTATGTTTCTATATTTTTTTTTTTACTAAAGAAATAATTAAACCTTTGCAAATGAGATTTCCTGAGTGGCAAAAAAAGGAAAAAAAAAAGAAATCAAAAATAAGCTTTTAGAATAAAAATCAAAAGGCTGGATTCATGAAGGGTGACACAGGGCTTGTGTCAAACCCTGCATCAAGCCCATGTGGGGTGGTATAGCTTTGCTGACCACTCTGATGCATACTGTGTCCGATTCAAGAAGATCGGGCATGCTTACAACTGTTCACCTGATTTACGGCAGCTTCCGTCAAATATCTGGTATAAGCCCTGCAAAAAGGGTGCCCAAGATTGCTGCAAGCTAAAGCAGAAAAAGTTGGTCTAACTTGGGCAATCATTGCATGGCATCAAGAATCCCGAGCGCCAGTTGGGGAATGCTGCAAGCCCCATGTGCCAAATCTTCGGCTCACCCAGGGTTTGCAGCATTCTTGGGACTTTTATGAATCAGCCCAAAATGTTTTAGCAGTGAACATTCATGCACAGTAGCCACTATAGACTGAAAGCCCATGAAGAGTTCTTTTAAATGAGATGTTGGGCTCACCTGTAGTTGGCAACAGTCCTAAGATATAGCAGGTTGTATGTCTGTTCAGTATTGATACTACTGCACCATCATTT
Source organism: Neoceratodus forsteri (assembly GCA_016271365.2). Classification (NCBI taxonomy): domain Eukaryota; kingdom Metazoa; phylum Chordata; order Ceratodontiformes; family Ceratodontidae; genus Neoceratodus; species Neoceratodus forsteri. Next base: position 227,772,923 of record JADMNL010000025.1, on the reverse strand, counting down.
TGTGGAACATTGTGATGCCATGAAGGAACAAGCTGCATCTAACTACATGTTAGTTTAAGTCCTGCATCCTCTCCCCTTTGACCTGCCCCCTAGTCCCTACACCATCTTGATTGCCCTGCACTATACTGCATTCACTATGTCCCAGTCTTTTTTTAGGTTTGCACTCCAGTATCTTGCACAGTACTCCAGATGTAGTGTCACCATTGACCTGTACAATGGGAGGATCCCCTCCTGACCTTTGCTGCTTATCACCCTCCTCATGCATTGCAGCATCCTTTTTTTTGCCTCTCCCACAGCTTTGCTACTGTGTGCTGTGGATTTGAGGTTCTCTAATAGGTCAGTGTCAATGGCTCAGCAGATTGCACACTTGCCTCTGAGGCTGGAAGATCAGAAGGCTGTGGTTTTCTATCCCCACACCAGGCCCTTGGGTTAAATCCCAGTACTAACACTGTGGTGCAGCATGAGGTGCCATCTTTTGGATGAGACATCAAACCGAGGTCCTATCTGCCTGTTCTGGTTGTAGTTCAGGTTGATGTTAAAGATCCCATGGTACTTCTTGAAAAGAGCAGGGGAATTTCGCCAGTGTCCTGGCCAAATTTCCCCCATTCACTAAAAATACCACCAACAGCTTAATCTGGTTCAATGTCAGTTTGCACCCATCTGTATCCCCATCCCCTGAGACAAGGCTGAAAATAGGCAGAATTGTCTAGTCCTCCTTTCCCGGTCAACAACAACTAAATTATAATAATATCACGATTCCTAGCTCCTTTTTTTCCATGGTGCTTGCCAGCACTAGCCCTGCCCCATTTCATACTGCACTCTTGGGTTTCTTATTTATCTATTTCATTTTTGATAACCAGGTAGGTGCACTAGATAAGCATTTGCCGATATTCAGGCATGACCCGAGAGGCTACAAAAGATAGCTGAAATGACATACAGCAGCAAGGACAACACTATAACAAAAGGTTTAGAAGAATAAACAACAAGACGCAAAATGCATCCTAGTCACAGCATTATATTGAGCAGGAAAAGGTCGAAACAAGCACAGATGAAGCAACAATGAGTACAATGCCCCAGTGCTCATCACCTTATGTTTTCTGCATTGAAGCACAGCTGCCAGATCTTTGACCAGCTCTTCAGCCTACACAGATCCTTCCTGAGTTCCCTTATTGCTTCCTTTGTGTCTGCCCTCAATGGAAGAGATGATTGCTTTGACATTACAGTCAGCTGTGTCCTAGGGTTGAGTGAACAGTACATTTTCTTGTTAGAGAGGTAATCTGGGGGCTCAAATAGTGCACTATTTGATGGCAGTTAAGTTCAGCCAGGGCAATAGCATCAGAGAGTGAACATTATGTTCTGTATTTGTGGATATTTGGCCCTATCCAAACCAATTTCAGCAGTATATAGAGTATCCATGCAACCCTAACTTGTAAAATATTTTCCTCCGTAAGTAAGGTTGTAAAGCAAAGCAAACTTTATTTTTAAATGCTATTCCAGAACAGATTATAGCATTGTACATATAGATAAAACAGTAAAACATAAATTAAACGAAACCATAATAAAACCAACTAATAAAAAGTAGCAGGAATTTCAAGCATCTGGAAATGCCACATTAAATAAATAAGTCTTTAAGGCAGATTTAAAAGCCTCAGTGGTCAGGCACTCTCTAATTCGATGAGGTAGAGAATTCCATAGGGTCAGGGCTTCGAAAGCAAACAATCTAGCTCCAGAAGTTTTCAAGCAGACCCTGGGAATCTTTAGCAATACCTCACTGGTGGAGCAGAGGGGGTGGAGGGGCGGTAGGGGCAAAATAGATCTTGCAAGTACTGCGGTCCCAGTCCATGTAGGACCTTGTAGGTCAGTAATCCGACCTTGAAGGTGATCCTTCACTGCATCAGCAGGCAATGCAGGCCATGGAGCACGGGTGTGATATGACGAGATCTCGCTAAGCCAGTTAGCAACCTGGCGGCTGCATTCTGCACCAGCTGCAGACGGTGACGGTCCACCCCCGGTAGCCCTAGGTATAGGGCATTGTGGTAGTAGTAAAGTCACACATCCTGCAGTTAGCCATGGGAGGACAATGTTGCAAGCAACTAGAGAACTGGAGTTTTAAACATTTCAAACTCACATACAGTACCAGGCAATTGAATGTCCTGTGGCTGCAGTCTGGCCCTGATGGGGGATTCTATGATGCCTACAGGCAGCTCCAGATATGAAATGCTGAGGCAAGAAGATGACAGGATTAACAAGACACCGTATGAACTATCTAAAACAAAAAGCAATGAGTCTAAATCTTGTTTTGCACACAAATTACAAATTGGGTCAGTCCAACACTTAAGCATGGGGCTTTGATGTATGACAGTTCTCTTCTTGAAACAGTCCACTTTGAAGAATTTTTAGGTGCCTAAATACTTTAGGGGAAGGGATCACAAATTCCCTTCAGCCACCTGCTTCTTTCTCAAGTGCCTTGTTAGTTGAGCTGTAGCTTTGATTTGACCCCAGTGGCCCACTAAAGTATTAAAAATAAATTGTAAACTCTGCTCCCATTCTAATCAATACAGCATGCCCCCGTGCTCCATAAACTCTGACATAATAAAATGTGGGAGTGGGGGGATGGCATGGGGCAGAGATTGCAACATTCAGCACCAAGAAGAAGAAAGAGGGATCAAGCCGCCAATCTGTTCCTCTAAAGTATTAAGTCACATAACATTTCTTCAAAGTGGAATGTTTCAGTCCAGTGCAGGTAAGCTTTCATATAGGGTCTTAATTAAATCTCCAAAAATGGTACTGTTCAAATAAAAATTTAATGTTTACATATCTTGTCAGGGACATACAGAACTTGTACACTGATGGACATCCCTATAGCTTGTATTCTGCAGAAGAACAAATTCAGAATCTGTCCATGACTTCCAAATAGTCCAGAAGAGTGTGTTTGGTGGTGGTGAAAACTGGGGTTTTGTGGGACCACAGCTGCATTAGGCTCCTGCTCCATTACTCACCTAGGCAGGGTTGTGTTTTGCACGAGAGGCATGCCAAAGCCATGGCACATTGGAGCCATATGAGTGGCATTGATGCACCACAGTTGGCCACTGACTTAATATCCAGGCTCCAGATCTACAAAGAAAGACAGACAAGGAGGAAGAAATGTGAAACGGTTTAATTTACCTGAAAAATCAAACACATTTTATTCCTAGACTATTTAGTCATTACAGCACAAACTGTACAAATTCGACAAAAACTTTGCAGGTGGAAAATACAGCACAAACTGTGTGAAAACATGGGGTATACACAATATACACTCACTTTTTATATTGCATGCATTTATATATTGTCCATATTGTACATAATTTCTCAATGAACTATTAGATTTGCTTATAGTATCAATAGTTAAAAAAAAGCAATCAGCTAAGAAGATTTCCTACCCGTATTGTACAAGTTTTGTTATGATAGAGTGACAACTGGATATACGTTTAACTGAGGAAAGATATCAGCAAGACTGGGGAAGTGTAAGGGAGTGTAAACAAAGTGGTTAAATGCTCAGAAAACATAGGCTATGAGGACCAATTGCCAGAACTTGGACTGTTCTCCATGTAAAAGAGAAGACTCCAGGGTGACATGATGATGCTATTTAAATATCTGAAAGGGAGAACACCATCAGATAACATGCAGCTCTTCAATTGCACAAGGATGAGAGGACAAAATAAACTCTCAGTGCCACTGAAGGGAGAAAGATGCAAGGGAAATACCGGGAACATTTTCTTCAGAATGAATGAAGGCAGAGACTGGGCCCTTGAAAACAGTGGAGTGGATGTCACTGTGATAGAGTCAGGGGTGATGGCTGAGATGCTGAACACATGTTTCACTTTGGTGTCCACCAAGGAGCACCATGAAGGAAGGGTATATATTTGGAGGGCCCACAGAATCAGGACTATCCATGATGCAGCCTACAGATATCACACCGACCCTGGTAACTGACTACCTGGTGAAGATTAAGCTAGTTAAGCCCCAAGAGGTAGATGGGAAACACCTAAGGATCATAGCTGAGCTAAGGAAGACTTGGTGTAGTGACTTGCAGTAATTTGGTTTGAGTCTGTCCAGACAGGTGTTGTGCTGGAGGACTAGAAAGTGACCAGCATGGTCCCATCTTCAAGGAGGGGGCAAGCTTGAACTCCAGCAACTAAAGGCTGATTAGTATGATATCTGTGTTGGGCAAGGTCCTGGAAGCCATGATCAAGGACAGAATAATGGTGTACTTGGTTAGTGCCAAGGGTCTTGCCTATCTCAATATAGTTTTGTAAGTGGCAGATTGTGCCAACCCGACCTGATTACATTTTTGATGGGGTGACCAGCCCGCTGGACAGGGGCAGGTCTGTAGTCCATCTGGGCTTCAGCAAGGCCTGAGACATTGCAGCCTGTAACAAGAATCTGCAAAATGTGCATCAGTGGGTGATCACTGGTTCAAACCTCACCAGAGCTAAATTTTCACTGTGTGACCTTGAGAAAATAATTTCTTCACAGTGCTCCAGTTCACCCAGCTGCAGAAATAAGTAGAAGCAGTAACCCACAAGAAATGAGATGTTGCATCTCATCTGGGGTATAAGTAGTAAAAAAAAAATATTGCCTCAACCATGGAAGGATTGATACCTGCTGTGAACAGGGTTTGTTCCACTACCTCACCCTTAATAAGCTGAGAAAGGTCAGATCAAGCCTAGAGGTGGTACATTTCAGCTTGGTAATCACTTGGACGGTACCTTCTGCATTCACCTGACTGAACTCTCTCTAAGATAATGAAGTATCCACATTCCACACCCCTCTACTCTGTTAAGCTGATCTGAGCAGTAAAGGAGACCTGTTCCCAGATACTGGAATCCTTGCCTTGAAGTATGGAATCCTGGGCTGGCAATATAGCCTAGAGGTTAGAGGGACAAGGTGTGAACGAGCTTGATACATCCAGCAGGGCAGACCTGAGTTTGATTCTCACAACCTCCACTTGCATACTGTGTGACTCTGAGCAAGTCACTTAACCGCGCAGTGCTCCCAGGTTGCCCCTGAAAACAGGCAGTTGTGCCTAGTGGGCCTTACCCGGTTACAAAAGACTTAAAAAAAAAAAGGAAAAAGAACAGATTCAGTAGGTCATGCTTCTCCAAAGAAACATTTTCTTCCTCTGTAGACAGACAGGATGTAAAGGTCTTGTCCACAATATAAAAGTGTGTGGCTGGTCTGTCCTTCTCTACTTCTGTGAGGCCCAAGAGAAACTTAGCTCTCTCAGATTGCATTGCTTCCCGATAGCAATCATAATGAATCATCAGGACAAGCTTGTTGGCATCCGCTTCAAATCCCCACTACCTGTGATCTAAGCTATGCCCTCTCACTTTCAGATGTCAAAGCTCATCAGTAAACCAGTGAGTGCTTCAATGTGAAGTCATGCTGAGAAAATGGAATGGTGCTAGGGTGTTGATTGTCTTTGCTAAGGCTGAATCATAGGCCTTGACAGAAGCTGCGCACCTCTGGAGGATGCAGCCTCCAGTCTAGAAGCCCCCAGGATCCAGCAAACCCAGAAACCTATTGTGGCATGTGGCTTAGGTCTCACAATAACCATTTATCCTACTGTATTATAAGTCCCCAGTAACAATTATGACTATCATCCTCTTACTCACCCTTTGAGTAATCATTGGCTGCTGTTGCCATGAACTGTCTTGTACTGTGTAAACAACTTGGGTGAGTCTTTCATCCAGTTGGATGTAGTCCTCCTGTTCATATTTTGGATGGGTGCTGCACCCAGATAAATTTGTCAGGATGCTTGTGGCTTATCTACAAACATCTCAACACATTTAAGACATGTGATGCTTTTTCTGGCAGAAAAAATTATGCATGCATCTAATTTAGATACATGCATCATTTTCTAGATGCAAGTCGGGGTGATCGTGCCCAGGTGTTAGACCACCTTGTGGGACATATAACTATTTTGGTGGATCTCAGGCAGCAGCATCCATAAAACAGATGTGACCATCTGAAAATTCTGTTTTTGTATTTGTGTATCTTTTTTTGAACCAGCACATGTGTATCCTGATATACTGATTGCAAACTAAGCACTTTATGTACCATGTCACACAAACTAGCATTTGTCAGTGCCAAACATGTTTGCTTGCATGCTGTTACAAGCTAGAACAACAGCATACTGAGGTTATGGGCAAGACCTTTCTTACCCTCATAACCATTGCCTTGTGGACTTTGTGTTCCACTGGGCTAAGGGGTACAGAGCTGAAAATATAGTGAACAAAATAAAAAAAAATCTTTATATGTTCACTGTTTCTTCATAACTTTGTTTTTTGACCCCAAATTTTTAACAGTCTTTTTATGACCTCACGTTATCAAGACAAGTGGAATTTTTAAAATCATGCCCAAAAGGGGATTTTGTGGAGTGACTACAGAAGCATTTTTCAAAAGGGATTTAAAAGAAGGACACCTTTCATGTTCATGAAACGGGCTAACACAGAGGCTATGTTGAAAAGTCTGGTCAAAATCTGCAAAAATAAAGTTATGAGTACACGCTGGAAAAATTCAGTGTTTCTTCATAACTTTGTTGTTTTTTGATATTCAACCTCAGATTTTCAATAAAGTGTTTTATAGCCTCACCTTATGTTCAAGTAAGGTGTAAAGTTTTTAAATCCCATCTGAAAGGTGATTTCACAGAGCGACTGTGAAAACATGTTTTGGTAGGGATTTGAAAAATGACACCTGACATGTTCATGAGATGGGCTAACCTAACACAGGGGCTATGTTCAAATTTTGGGGCCAAAATATGTTATATTAATAAAGTTATGCATAAATGTTAAGCAATTAGTATTTCTTCATAACATAATTGTTTTTTAACCCTAAATTTTCAACATAATCTTTTTATGACCCCACCTTATAATTAAAACAGGTGGAATTTTTCAAACTTCATCTGAAAGGTGATTTATTGGTGCAAATGCAAAAACATGTTTTGGAGGGATTCACAAAAGTACACCTCTCTTGTTCCTATGGTGGGGTAAAATAAAGGCTATGTTGAAAATGTAGGGCAAAAAAAATGACAAAGTTATGAGTAAAAGTTTAAAATACATTAAAAAGCCATTAACCATACTCATCTTGTTTTCAGTCAGTTTGCAATCAGCGTTGATAGCAGCAGGATGTTTGGCAGTCTTCAGACGAGTTTAATGGTGGTGGGGATAGGCAACTGAGGGGTGTGTGGTGTGTGGGGGGAGCTCAATCACTCTACTAAAAAATCATTAGACAAATTGGATGCCGTATATCACAAAATAGCTAGATTTGTTTTAAAATGTGAATATAGCACACACCATTGTGTCCTTTATCAAACTCTGACCTGGAACTCCTTACAGTTAATTGCTGAGGGAAATAGTACTGAGTAAAACTATGGACTCATTTAAACTTGGTCTGGATAAATTCTATAGAAACAAGGGAAATCCAATATAAAATAGGCCAGGCAAGCATTGAGGACGCAAGTCTATGTAGCTTGAAAAAAACTATGAAGCCTATGAAAAAGGGGTAGAGCATGGGAGATCTTGTTGTTTAAAATTTTGAAGACTGAAAAACCACTAAGGCTTATAAATTCCTTAGAATGGACAAACCCCAATTTTTGCTTAAGAAACAACAACAAAACCTTGATGATTCCCAGGGTAAGAAATAATGGAAAAATGACTTAAATATAGATCCATGATCACCTGGAATAGCCTGCCAAACCACTTGAGGGTGTTAGATCTGTCCATAGATGCATTTAGATACAAGTTAAAACAGGATTCTGTGCATGTTTGTGCTAGTTATTAGGAAACCCCATTTTTTTATCTTATAAATGTAAATTTGTAAGACTGTTGTATGATCTATTTGATGTGAATTGAGAGCACATAATTCTGCCTTGATATGACATGAGATTGTTTTAATATGTGCATTTTATGTAATGAAACCTACTGGACCACCTCGAAAACAGGGCTATCACGGCCCTAATGGTGAATTTGCTTTGACAAATTAATGCCTCTATAAATAAAGATGTTCTACAGCTACTACTACTACTACAAGGGGTTGGGTTGGGGGTTGGAGGGTATGGGTGGGAGTAGAACATGGCATGGACCATTTTCTTTTTTTCAGGTTTAGAAACAACAGTGAGTATGGTAAAGGATGGATTTCTTTATTGCAGGTAGCAACACAGAGGACTAGGCACCCCAGTGTTGATGTGTTGGTTGGCAACACCGGGAGTGGGCACCCTGGTGTCACATCCTGTTAAGAAGGTTAGAACTTCTCCAGCAGCAGGGCTGGGCACCCCCCTTTGGGGGGTTGAGAGTTCACTGGTGGTGGGGTTGGGTACCCAACTGCCAGACATTCATTGGAAGGGTTTCTGAGTTCTCAGGCAAAGGGGTTGGGCGCCAGACCATCAGATGTTCATTGGGAGGCTGCAGAGTTCTTTGGCAGTGAGGTTGGACACCTGAGTATCAGATGTTTGTTGGAGGGCATTTGCAGAATTCTCCAGCAGGTAGGATTGAGCACCAGATGACTAGACATTTGGGAGAGGGGGGGTGGCAGAGTTCTCCACCAGCATGATTGGGTATCTGACCACCACACGTTGGAGTAAAGCTGGGTTGGATGGGGTGGGGGGATGCTGCTTTGCTGCCTGATGGTGGTGATATAAAAGGATGCATCTTTTCTTATGTGAGAAGTTTCCACCAATCAGCCAGCGAAGTAGTGTCAACAGAGCCTTGTCAGGATTGGGTGTTGATTGACAGACCTTCTACAGGCTCAGCTGCGTTGGCTGCTACAGCACAAACCTCTGCTTCCCTTTCACTGCCAGAGTGGACCAGATATGGTTTGTTTGTACATGTTGCAGGTTATCATTGAGTGTGCTAATTCCAGAGATTATGGGCTGAGTGGGTCTCCAGGTTTGTGTATCTTTGGCAGCATGTGTAGAATATTCCAGTAATTGGTTTGTTGAGAATTAGTTTGGATGACTGTCCTTGAATGTTGCTCAGGAGGGACCTGATGATTTAGGTTCCCATGTGTATTCTGTAGTGTGGGTGCTCTGTGAAATTTCTGTAGTAAGTAGTATCCGACAGTTGTCTATTTGCCTCCTTTATGTAATCCTCTGTATTCATGAGAACTATACCACCACCTTTGTTAGCTGGATTTATTATGGAGCTCGGCCAACCTCTCAAAGTCTGACCAAACAAACGTCAAACCAGGCAGAGTTTGACATAATTTGAATGGTTTGCAGTTCACATGGTCAGCAACAAACAAATAGAAACCTCACAAGCACAGTTCTCCCCAGGTCGCATGGCTATTCAATTGGGCAAAACTCCCCTGCCCCAGCTATCTCCCTCCCCACCTCAGCTATCTCCCTCCCCTGCACATTAAATAAAAAGTTGTTGGCTTATGGCACTGAGCCAGGAACTAACACTGTCTTTTAAATCACCCCCCAATCTCACCCAAGGCCCCAAAACAAGTTTATTTAACACCCCCCTTACAATGACCCTTGATCCTCAACTTGGGATGGGAACAGTCAACCACCAAACCAGGCTAAATTGTTCCAGAGCTGCTGCTGTTTGCTTAGGGTCTGAGAAGTTACTGTTTAACAAAAGCAGACAGTGTAAATATCTAATTTTGGGTTGTGCCCACTAGCAGGGATCTAGGATTTATTTTTGTGCTGTCATATTGAACTCTATGTACTACTAGGCCAGGTATGTGACAGAACAGGTGCATACTGGGCCATGCAGCTGTGCACTGCACACCCACCTCTAAACGAACATGCAGGGTGGGGGATTCACTCCACCCTGACTGCTCCTCCCGTGAAGCATATAGTAGCGTATGGGGAAGGGGGAGCCATGGGGAGGGGCAGAGTCAGCAGGGATGCCAGGCTTCCAGTCAGAAGACTGCTCTAGCTTCATAGTGGAGCCCCTATAATGTGGGGGGTGAGGGACAAGATTATAGGGTGGGTGAAAAAATGGCTAAGTGGGGGGACCCAGAGGGTGGTCCTAAGCGACAAACCCTTAGGGGAAAGGGACATCATGAGTGGGCTTCCCCAGGGAATGGTTCTAGGATCGCTTCTCTTGAACATATTTATTTGTTATATAATGGGGGGGGGGGTCAGCAAAAGATATGCCTCTTTGCAGATGACACAAAGATCTGTGGAAGAGTGGGTACCGAGGAGGGGGATAAAAGCCATAAAGAAAGGAAAAACTAAAGAGGTGGTTGAGGTTTGGAAGCTGAAATTTACTGTGAAAAAAATGCAAGGTAATGCACAAAGGGCCAACAACCTGAGAACAAAGTATGGGATGCCTGGGATGTTAGTGAAAAACACATTGGAAGAATGGGACCTGGGGGTGTTAGTAATGGAGAACATGAAGGTATCGACACAATGCTGTAGGGCTGTGAGTAAGGCAAATCAGGTGCTGGGGTGGACAGGAAGAAGGATCTCTAGCAGAAGAGGATACAGCCCCTGTATACATCCCTGGTTTGCCTTTATTTGGAGTAGTGTGTGCAGTTTTGGAGCTCGCACTGCAGGAAGGACACGGGCAGGTCAGAGGTGGTGCAGAGATGAGCCACCAAAATGTTACAGGGGCGGTCCTATGAGCAGTGGTTGGAGGATCTCAACATGTTCACCCTGGGGGTGCCTGATGGTGAAGTGGAAAGGCTATGTGCTTCTGTGCTGGCAACCCAGTTTGGGAATGAACTCGGGGGCTAGGGTACTGGGATGGCACTGCTGTGTGGCAACACTCCCAGCTAGAGCAGGAATGTATTCTGGTTCCCCCAAGTATCAACCCCTGCAGCGAGCCAAAGGAGCTTGTCTTCCCCACAGGACATTGCTATGCCCATGCACGGCATGCATGCACTTCGCCAGGATGCCAGGGGTGGGGGGAGGAAGAAAACCAGAAAGAAAAGCCATGCCTCCCTGCCACTGTATAAGACAGCCAGCAGTGCTCTCGGGCCCTGAAGCATGCGGTTCCTCACTGACTTGACGGTGGGGGGGGGGAGTGGCAGTCAAGACTGGGGATTGCCTGGTTTTTAAAGAGCTCTTGATACAGTCAAGGTAACTTTGAAAATATGTAACATTCAGGCATAAATGTAGCTTACATTTCATATTCTATTCTGTAATTCTCACCCTTATTTCCTTATTACTAAGGGTATTTGCATGAGTACAGGATCTCTGCCCTTTTAGCTCTGGCCGACTGCCTACACCTGACATCATAGTTCTGTTTATGACATCAAAATGTGTTGCTGTGGAGATAATTGTGATGTCATAAACAGGGGATTGTGATGTCAAGTGTAGAGCAGCAGCCAGTGTAGATATAGTCAAGGAGACAGGGATCTTGTTTTCATGCAACTGTTTTCAGTAATAAAGAAAATGGAGAATTAATTACTGAAAATATATGAAGTAATAAAGAAAATGGGATGGAGCCGAATATAAATCTTACTTTTTTCAAAGGTTTCCTAATGCTGTCAGGGGCTCAACGAAAGGCAAAGATTGTATCAAAGAGCAGGGACATGAGTGAGACATTCAAGTACCTCCACACAACAAACTGTTCATGACTGGTCCTACGCAGCAAGGGTCCCTGCAAATGCATAATATGCTCATTGTTAGCCTTGAGAGTTCCATGCCAGGATGTGTCATGCATGTACCTGTGTGCCGGAAGCACACAATACCCCCAGGCACACCTACACATTTGCATCGAGATCAGCAACCTGGGTTGGTGTGGATGGGGAGGTGGGGCTTGGCTGTACAAGACACCTAGTGGATCCCTTGCCACACTGCCACAGAGAATGCTGGGATCTGGATGTCCATGGCAGTATATGCAGTATACCTTAGACGTTTGAAGAATAGTTTGCAGTAACCAGTCTGGTCAAGGCTATCCAGCCCTCGAAAGAACTGGTGGCAGCGGGGCATAAGCCCTTACAGCTGATGTCTCCTAGCCATAGTGTTTGCATCCCCCCTTACTGCCTTCACTTGTAGGTGGTTTCATGCATGCCATGTTGTGTGGCCACTCTCTTGCCAAGCCCACATCTTATTCATGTGCAGGACTATGTGAGCCAGCTGGGATCTGGGGGCAAGCAGGACCTGCGGTGCATAACTTTGTGCATGCTCCAGAGTTCCCACAGCCCTCTTCCCCAATGATCAGTCATAACGTAAGTCCTGCCTGTGTGCTGTGCATAGCAGCCCATAGGCATAGCCACTAGTGCATAGGGCCGAATGAGTAGTAACACAGGTACCAGAGTAAAGTCCCTTAAACTGGTGCGAAGGTTCAAGAAGGATGAAAGGACATATTTTTTACAGCAAGAGTGGTGATGGACTGGAATACACTTCTGGAGGAGTTCATTGGGGCTGAAACATTGGGAGGGTTCAAACGGAGATGGGACAGGCACATAAAAATTGTGCTTAATGGAATAGCCTGAGGAGAGGGAGTAGTGAGGACTGAAAGCAGTAATTAAACAGACTTGGACAGACTAGATGGGCTGCTAGGCCATTATCTGCTGTCATTTTGTTTTTTTCAAATATACTTGATTCTCCTTATAGGCAACAGGCTGAGACCTCCTTCAGCTTCTTCCAATGCAAGCTTCCCCCTCTGCCCAAAACCCTGCTGAATCCACTCCCAGTCCCCACATCCACCCAAAACACACCCTTGTGCTGCCTCACCAGCTTACGCTCTGGGGATCCGAATGCCATCAGCCTCTTTGGCATTTCTTCCCTGCAGTCGTCTGGTCCATCCAGGGCAGAGGGAAAGATGTGGGTCATCTGAGGAGTGGTGCAGCCAGAGTCCAGTGTCAGGGCGGACCGCTGGAGGAGCATCATCTGTCTGACCTATGCGCTCTTTTCACGTTTTTCTGCTCGCCCCTCACCAGCAGCGTGCAACAGGATTGGCTGCCGGTGAGGCCTGATGCAGCCTACCAAAAAGCGCACTCCAATGGTACCGCACTTCATTCTCATATTCACTGCACCACCACCTGTGGTCATCCAGGTGGTGGTAAAGCAGTGGGATGCAGAACCTTCCCTCCCCAGAGGAGAGCATCCCATGGGACACTTGATTCTCAATCTCCCAGCCCACCCTCCAATGGCCCAGGCTTGTTCCCAAACCTGAGTCGTAAGTGTTGCTGGCAGAAGTGCTACGGTTGCACTGGCAAGCCAGCTCTGCAGTCATTTTGTATGTTTCTATATGTCAGTCCTTGGTTAGGACTGCTGTATCCTTCCCAGGAAGCATGTTTTTATCTGTAATATATACAGTGAACACCAGTCTAAGGGCACACCGTCTTCCATGTTTGGGAGGGGGCTGCATATGGGCTGTCTTCTGGGGCAGCTGGCCCCAGTGGTGCTGTCAACAGTGTGTGAAGAGGAGATTTGGAAGCCATTTGTCTCTGTAACCATCTACCTTGATAGGTATATGAAGCCTGCCATGAAAGACTTCATACATGCTTTGTCCTGCCCCACACCTCACCGTATGGGAGCTACACAGTAGCCATGCTGGTCAGGGGAAAATAGCCATGCATGGATGTGTCATGTCTAGTACATCTGTGGGTGTCTGTAGGAAACATGAGATGCATGCCACTCTGCCCTACACACTGTGAATCGCAGTGTATAGGGCTATTTCTGAGTCACAAAATACTGAAGGGCCCACTGTGCTGTGTGTTGTTGTCAGAAAAGTACTTTTGCAAACAAAGTCATCTGAGGAATTCCTCCATCCCTCCAAAGAATTTGATGTGATGAAATTCCTTTGTATGGCAGAGGATTAAGCCTTGGGATAATATAAATGTCTCAGCTGGTGTGAGTCCTTTATTAAAAGGCAGATCACTGATGGCTGTTGCAGTGCAACCTCTCCCGTGTTATTGATGTTGTGGTTTACTTCGCCTGTAGAAGGCAAAGTGCAGTAGTAGTCACTATTTTGTAGTTCTGTAAGCTTTTTTGGGTGGATAAAGAAGCTTTGTGAGCTTTTTGATAATTTGTTTGGTGATCACAGTTAATCCCTGATGCAACGCTGTATTAAAGGCAAGTGGGTCACTCAAAGACACTTGCGATGCCCAGCCCAAAACAACAGTATCAGTGAAAGGCAAAAAAGGCAACACTTGTATGTCTGTTGATGCCAAAAAGATTGCTCCAGAGACCTGGATATTCTGCAGCAAATGCTACTTTATTGGATCACAAAAAGTGTTCAATCAGTGCAACAAGGTGAAGTCCAGTCCATGCAAACAGGCATACTGTAGGCTGGCTTGGCGATGCCAAGTGATTGGAAATCACTATTGCATGCTGGTGACCTGAGTTCATGCCCCAAACCCTGGACGTCAGGAGCGGGGGCCAGTGGGGAGGGATTCAGAACATCTAGGGTGGGTGGATGTGTCACACTGTACATGGAATGATACCTAGTGCGGTGGCACCCTCGGCAACGTGGATAACCACATGTTGTCAGATGCCCCCCTACCATGACTGTTGTGTGCATGTGCACACTGCTGAGAGTGGTGGGCAGGACGGTTGAAAAAGGTAGGAAAAAACTTTCCTGGTTAGTGGCAGTATATAGGGGTGGGTCCAACTTCTGCCAGTTCCCTAAAGGCACAACATGCACAGCTGTCCCCCTTCCCACACCAGTCGAGGCCAAGCTGAGCTGGATTCACTTCCCAATTTGCCATGGCCAGGATTCAGCAGGGAGAACCCCACTTCTGAGGTAAGCTAAAGAATATATGGGTTGACTGAAGCTCAGTACTGGAGTCCCCTGGTGGGAGACAGTGGATAGACCCCCAGCACCAGAAGTGAGCACAATGGGAGGGTAACTAGATTGCACAAAAAAGGCAAACTGTAGCAGCAAGTGGACTAGATTCCTAACTGCCATCTGGCATACAATCTAAAGATTTGTGCGCTTGAGATTGGGCTTCATCAAAGGTGATTAGGTTATACATGCTCCTGGCTTAAATCTGTCCATGCCTGTTTTATATGCACAATAGAATCTGCTGTGAATTAATGGGTTGAAGTGCAGTGTGCAAACATCACATATGCAGTTTTACAAGAATTCAGTTAATTACTTTCACATATTGCATATGAATAAGATCTAATGAACAGAACTGGCTGTCCTGAATAACACTAAGCATAACATGTTCAAACCATTAATGAATGCTGAAACACTGGCAGGACCAACTGCATAGAACCAGATAAACTTATTGGTCCATCCTGGAATCAAGATCAAAAATCCATGGATTCAATATGCTTTACACTTAGAAGATACAGTGAACAAAGCCAGCCTTTTAGCACAGCAATAGTGCTACCACTTGCTACACTGGCGTCCCAGTTTGGGAATGGACTTAGGTCACTTGGGTCACTCAGGGGCTGGTCAGGGATGGAGGGTCAAGCACCCCAAGCACAGCTTTCCTTTCTCAGGGATGGGGGACACAGTGTCCTGTTCCTAGACTGCCCCTTGGTGGAGGCCAGGTAGCAGCATAGTAGATGCCCACAGAAGGAAAGAGGAACAGCCACCCGATGCTAGCATGCACGTGAGCATGCCGTTGCATGCCAGTACCCTCAGGGGAGAAAAGCAGGAGGTGAAAATCTCTGGTCTGCTGAAGCCAACATCTGTGACCCTGCATGCTCTTGTATGACCAACAGAACAAGCCACCCAACACCACTGTGGTCCTGGGTAAGTGGCGGACAGTAAGTCCCTAAGAAGACAATGACAAGATGGGGGAGGGGCATGCTGCCAGGAAGGGAGGCAAAACAACAAGTTCAAAGTACAGCTGCACTCAAGAGGAGCATGTAAAATCATATACACTGCACAAGGAATAGGCTGCATAAATCTTTGATTGCCACTGGCACACAAATAAAGAGCTAAGCAATAACAGCCAGATTTCATGCAGAAAAACACGTGCCAAAACAGGTGGAGGACACTGCCCCAGTGTTTCACCATAAGGCTAATCAGAGGGCAGACTGGAGTCTGGTGAAAAAAAGCTTGATTGAAAAAAGGACACAATGAACGGTAATACAGTAGTTAAGGAGACCTCATAATATAATACATAGCAACAGAATTTTCATACATGCGTTATAGTGGAAGTTTAACTGAATCCTTCCTGGGGACCAAATAGATCAACTACTGCCTCATCTAATTAAGGGGATAGTTCTGTCATTAAGACCTTGCCATTGGTGTACTCCAAAGGTAAACATTTAATAGGATTCCTTACAATGTAATTTTTGCTCACAATCCCCATCTCTGACATTCTACTTTCTCATGCCAATCACTCTAACTCTGTGTTCCAGTGCATTGGGTGAATCATGTATACGCCTAACTATGGCATGTTCCAAACTGTGGTTTTTGATTAGAGGTAACTGTTAAATTATATGGAATACTATTGGATATTTACCTTTAAAGCACACCAGTGGACAGCCTGTTGGAACAGTACTCAAGGTGCAGTGTAATCAAGGCCTTGTACAGGGGAAGGCTCACCACCATCAATGTTTTCCTTACTCCCTTCTGATGCATGTCAACTTTAAGTCTACTTTTGTTACTGTGGCTGCACGTCTGCCTACAGTGCTGACTCTAAACACCAAAATAATTTGCCATTTGACTATCTGCCCTATTTTGTAGTACTGTAGTTACTGTATGTGTTCAGACATCCAGATGGAAATCAGCTGTGCTGTGCTCTTGTGTTTTGTACCAGATACAAGCGTTAAATCTCACCACACGGTAGACCCCTTTCAAAGCACATTATAGCAGTCTAGATACAAGGAACAAATTGCTGTGCAGTGGGTTCTCAGATCTCTAAGCTCTAGGAAGGGGCGTGACAAAAGGTTGAGAAATATGGCCTCAGTTAGCCCCCCAACCCCCACTTCAAACTGCTGCTACAACTACTACAATCTTCAGGGGCACCCCATCATTACTGCCTGTGCCTCTGCCCCCACCCCCATGGTAAGAAAAACTGACTCCTCCTTCACCCACCCACCTACCTCATGAGCCAGCAGAGAGATGTTCCATAGAATGAAAGACAAGGGTATGTAATGAGAAGGCAGGCCAACCGCAGGTCTATCCAACAGTATGCAGGGTAAGAGAATGAGTGTGAGATGTCACTTGAGGCAGGGTTTCCCTAAGAACGCCCACTGGCAAAGGATGTCCTTTGATACAATGCATGGTAAAATACATTTATAGACTAAATCATGTTATTTAGGTGGGAGTTGGTGCTACTGTGACATCACCAAAATGTTATAGTATTTTGCAAGTTGTAATCTTACCAAACAAGCATTTGTCAATGCCGAACGTTCACTTGCAGGTATTTGCAGTGGTGTTTGGCACGTATGGTGCTTTACCCTAATGCCCTATGCGATTGCTGGTATTTGCACCATAAATTTTCAGCATGACCTTTTTGTTATCCCCATTATGCGCTACATAGGCGGAAACACGTTTTGGGCAGGATGTGAAAAATGACAGCTGTACTGCTCATAAGGAAGTATGGTAAAATGGCAATGTTGAAAATCTGGAGTGGAAATATTGAAAATTCGCAAACCTACGAGCATGCGTGGGAACTGTGCAACGCACGCTCATAAAACAGTCATTGTTAGGAATTTTTTCGCCAAATTTTCAACATTGGCATTTTAAAACCTCTGCTAATGAACAGTGTCACTGTGATTGTTTTACTGTGTCCCATACATTGATTTTGCACACCGACTGCGCCATTGTGCACTACATAGGCAGAAACACGTTTTGGGCAGGATGTGAAAAATGACAGCTGTACTGCCCATAAGGAGGTGTGGTAAAATGGTAATGTTGAAAATCTGGAGTGAAAATATTGAAAATTCACAAACTTATGAGCGTGCGTAGGAACTGCACAACGCACGGTCGTAAAACAGTTATTTTTAGGAATTTATTCACCAAATTTTCAACATAGCCATTTTAAGATCTCTGCTCATGAACAGTGACACTGTGATTTTCTTAATGTGTCCCGTACACTGAGTTCGCTTTAGCGACTGTGCCATTGTGCGCTACATGGGTGGAAACACGTTTTGGGCAAGATGTGAAAAATGACAGCTGCACTGCTCATAAGGAGGTGTGGTAAAATGGCAATGTTGAAAATCTGTAGTGAAATATTGAAAATTCGCAAACTTACGAGCGTGCATAGGAACTGCGCAAAGAACACTCGTAAGACAGTCATTTTTAGGAATTTTGTCACCAAATTTTCAAGACAGCCATTTTAAGACCTCTGCTCATGAACAGTGTCACTGTGATTTTCTTAATGTGTCCCATACATTGATTTCGCACACCGACTGTGCCATTGTGCGCTACATGGGCGGAAACACGTTTTTGGCAGGATGTGAAAAATGAGAGCTGTACTGCTCATGAGGAGGTGTGGTAAAATGCCAATGTTGAAAATCTGGAATGAAAATATTGAAAATTCGCAAACTTACAAGCCTGCGTAGGAACTGCGCAACACATACTCGTAAAACAGTTATTTTTGGGAATTTTTGCACCAAATTTTCAACATGGGGTTTTTGGGACCCCTTCTCATGAATGATGTCACTGTCATGGCGTTATTCGGGCCCGAAGGGTGATTTCGCAGTCCGAATAACGCCATGACAGTGACATCATTCATGAGAAGGGGTCCCAAAAACCCCATGTTGAAAATTTGGTGCAAAAATTCCATAAAATGCCTGAGATATGCAATAAAGTTGAAAATCCCCTATCTAGCTCATTATACAGCTTACCGGCATTTCCTCAGTTCGCGGTCGGCTTTGAAGAATGCAGACATGTTCCCGGTCACAGAAGATCGCGCCAAACTCCGGAGGTAAGTATGGGGTGGGGGTGGGGAGGCTGGGTGCGCAGTGGGTGGGTGCGGCTTGTGGGATGGGGACTGGGAGAAGCGCCTGGGACCGTTTTTGATTGATAGGTTAAAAAGACTCGATGGACGTTTGCCACGCTGGGGTGGGCTCCAGCGTGGCAGAAGCATCGCTGGGGGGGCTGAGGAGCCGACGGGGATTGGGCACCCCGTCAGCAAACAACGTGGGACGTTGCCATGCGGGGTGAGGCTCCAGCGTGGCACCAAAGCTTTGGGGGCGGCGTGAGGCGGGTGGTGACGGGCGGCGTGACGCTGGTGCTTGTATGACAGCGGTGGTTTTCTTTGAAGCGAAGACCACCGCTTGTCATACAGCTCCCGCACCCATTGGTGCAGGACTGCCATGCCTGCTCAACGAAGCAGTGGATTGCAGGAGAGGCACACCTCCAAAGTGTGCTGTTTCAACGCCTGCGCATGCCAAAGCGAACGTAAATGACATTGTGCCTGGCACAGTATATCTAGGACATTTAATGGCATGCCCCAAAATACGGAATTTTTTTTTTGTCTAGTTATCTATTTGTTCAGATTTTCACACACCTGGATTGCTTCATTTAAGTTAGTTGCCTGCTTTTCAAGAGGGTCCTCTGGGACAGTTCCAGCAGCAGTGAAATTACATACAGGTTTTGGGCAGTTTCCGAGACATTCAATAGATATTGCCTCCACTCTCCCCCATCCTCTCAGCCCCAATCCCTCCCCCCACCTCTGCCTCTCTCCCAATAGCGGCTGTTGCGCCCTTACCACCAAACCACAAGCCTGCTCCTTAAACTACATCAAAAAGAAACATTACTCTAAGCTTCTCATAACCTGATTCATTTTTCTCCTCCTGGTTGGTGATATTGAACCGAATCCCGGTCCCATCATCCCTGTTAGTGCTCCATCAGGTGGCCATGGCATCTATCATATGAATGCCAGGTGCTTGCTGCCCAAAATAGACCACCTTAGGGCTTGGGTCTCACTAAACTCCCTGGACATCTTATGCATATCTGAGACTTGGCTATCCTCTAGAATCCCCAGCTCCATAGTGGACCTCCCTGGACCTCCCTTGCTTAGGCAAGACAGAGGGGAAATGAGGAGGTGGTGTTGTGGCATACGTACACAAATCCCTCCCCTCCTCCATTGTATTCCAACAGGTCTCCCCCTCTTCGCATGAGCTACTGCTCCTTAAACTGTCCTATCCAACCACTACACCTGTCTTCATAGGGGTTTGCTACTTTCCCTCAAAGTTCAACCCTCTACCATAGTATCCAGCATAGTGTCTCTCACCGTTCTCACCCAGGCTGGTGAACTATTGCTCCTGGATGACTACTACTTAAATTGGCTCCCCCCAATCCAAATCTATCTACCAAGAAATCAAGGCTCTAAATCTTGTATAGCTAATATTGGCACCAACTAGACTAAACCCCCCACTCTGCCAACCATACCCATATTGACTGGATTTTAATGTCCCATCCCCTAAAATACCCATCTGCTGGCATGCTACCCAATGCTTTCAGCGATCATTGCATGATGTATTGCTGTAGAAAATCTCTTCTCCTCCAATTCCTCCCCAAAGTATCTGTGATTCCACCCACTCAGATTTCTCAACATCCAAGCCCTCTTGTCCGACCTCTCCCAGGCTGACTGGTCTGGGGTCTTCACAGTACCAGATGTGGTCTCCGCTCTTATGCCCTTCACCTCCACCCTTCTCAAAATCCAGGATCAGTATGCCCCTCCCAAAAGACTGCATCTACATCAAACACATCTCCCTTGGGTTACCTCTAACCTAATCACCCTCTTCAAATCTAGAGACCAGGCTTGGCACACTTTTAAAACCACTTCAAACCAAGCTGACCTGCAAAAATACAGAGCATTATAAACTGGCAAGAAAAATCCCTAGGCTGTGATTGGTCAGTCTGGGACTGGACCAGTGATGTTATCCCAGCACATTATCACATGTCTAGTCCCAGCACACAGATGACCACATAAACCGTTACTGGAATCATTCCACTGCAGCCTGCTTCACTCATCATCCCCACTTGCCAGCACAATTCAGTCATTTTTATGCTGAAGCTGTCTTCAGTGTTCACTGCCCTTTACTGCTAAAAGTACAAACCTCCCTCTCACCAAATCAGTCTTTACTCCCCCAGCACAAAAACCTCCAAAAAAGCTGAATTTTTATCTCTGTTTCTTCCCCGAACCCAGTGGCTACAATAACCGTGGAGACTGTAACTGCCGGTCGTGCAGCTCACATGCTTCCGCTCTTCCCGCCCATCCTGAACAGACTGAGCAATCTTCTGCTGTCCCCACCTTCCCGAAACAGAAATTGAACACATGTTTTAAAAGATACAGCTACTGCTTAATTTTTTAAAAACTAAATTAATCTGTCACAAACTCCTTGTGCTACCCACTGATAACGGAATCTGCTGTCCCTTCTCATCCCGATCAGACTGACCGCTCAGCTCCTGCTGTCCTTGCCTTCCCCAACAGACTGAGTACGCATGCTAAAAAGCACACTGCAGTTCTTACTCACCCTCAGTAGCATGTTTTGTGATCTTCTCCTTTATTTTCCTTTTCCTGGTATAAAACAGATGGCTACTGCACTGGCAAACCTACATACAGTTGTAATGCAATGTCAAAAATGAGTGGGGGGGGGGAGCGGCTTTCGGCTTTCACCTTCACAGGGACAAGGAACCAACCGGAGAAACAACAAAGCAATAAACAGGAGAGACAGTGTGTGTGTGTGTGTGTGTATGCACGTGTGTGTGTGTGCGTGGTGGTGGTGTGGGGGGGGGGCTGCAAATACACATATACAGGACAACAAAAAGATGGGGGACGACAAACCAACAAGTTATTTGTACAGGATGTACAACAAGATTGGATGGATAAAGCCACAGAGCCACACAGTTACAGCAGCTCCAGCTACTGACCAAAACAAGAAATATTCAGGAATTGTTTTTTTATTAGTATGCCTATATGACAAAAAAGTGTAGTTTTAATAAACTTTATTTTTTTCCTTTTTATACAAACGAGCCATTTTATAATAGCAATAATGCACTTCAGTGTGTGTATTATGCTGGGATAACCTCAAGCCTTGCTGTTGGATGTACTCGGCCTGCAACCTCGTGCCCAACCCACAAAGCGTGACGTTATCCTAGCACAACACACACCCTATCATGCATTATTGCTTAGTTAAGAAATGCCTGCATGAAGGCAGTGCACTCTAAAAGCTAATTTCTTCAAAAATCAGTTAAACAACAACAGACCCTCACCTGCAGAGTTCTGGAAGACCCTTCACTCCCTCCTAGGTTCCTCCTCCCAACCCGCCTCTGCATTCTCCAGCTCAGCCAACTTAGAACCTACCTCTGCGGCCTCATCTATCAATCTTTTACACCACCTGTGCTCTTCCACCTGGCCTCCCCCTCTCCCCTCTCCTCATCTCCTACCCACCACTCCCCTATCACTCCCACCACCAGTGGGTTCTTCTTAGCCCATATTACTATAACTGAAACTCTCCGGGCCCCAAAAGCTTTAAATTCCTCCAAACAGAGCCCAGATGGCCTTAACCCAAAACAACTCTAGATCTCTGCTCCGGCAATCGCCCCTTCCCACGCACACCTATTCAATCTATCCATCTCACAATGAGCAGTCCCTAGGGCATGGAAATTGGCTAAGGTCATTCCACTCCACAAGGGTGGTGATCCCTTGCTGTCGGGCAACTACAGGCCAATCTTGCTCCTCCTCACTCTCTCCAAAATCCAGGAGGCACTCATCTCCAAAATTGCAGACAGGGTGTCACCACGAACAGCTAATGTGAGGGGCGCAGGTCAAGGGCAGCCGGCCCTAGTATGCAATAAACAGTTCCGAACAGACCAGCACTCCAAACGACAAAAAAGATGAACAGACCACAAAGTAAAGGGGCTGACGAAGGCTTTATGCCAAAGTGCTGGGGTAGGAGGCCTCTACTGTACTTTGTGCTTGAACCTGAATAAAATGAATTGAAGTTTAATTGCAACTTTACTTTATGGCCCGTACATTTTTTGTTGTTGTTTGGAGTGCTGGTCTGATCGGAACTCATCTCCAAAAGACTAAGCTCTTTGCTGTACATCTCTTCCGCTCTAAGTCCCTACCAGTCAGGATTCAGGCACAACCATTCCACTTCCTCCTCTCTTCTCCACCTTACTAACCACATTCGTACTGCCATGGACAAAGGTCACCTCACCTTGGTGATTTTCATAGATCTTGCTAAGGCTTTTGACTCAATCACACACAGTCTCCTACTAAATAAACTAACTTCAATAGGTCTCTCACCCTCTTCTATGGACTGGTTTTGATAATATCTCTCAGAAAGATACCAGTACATACAACTAGGCCACTCCAAATCTACCCCCTCCCTATCCATGCTGGTGTCCCTCAGGGGTCAGTTTAGGGGACAATTGCACCCAGGTCGTGACTGAAAAAGGCACTTGGTGCCAGTGCACTTACCTGGTTACCAAAGTGAAAATAAATAAATAAATTCTTGGTCCCACTCTTTTCTCAATCTTTGTTAATAACCTTCCCTCTTCAAGCTCATCCTCGCACATGCACATGTATACCGGCAACACTGTCATCTATGCTGAGCCCTCCCTCCTCAGTGGTCCAGTCATCCATGGCTTTTGGCACCACCCAAAGGCTGGCCAAACTCCCCTCCCCTCCATCCTTCTTTTCCTTGGATGGTACAAAAATAGATATAGTGCAGTCCTTCAAATACCTGGGAGTCTGGCTAGACCCCAAGTTAGACTTCTCCCAGCACATCAACTCCATCCATTCCAAACTCCGGCCCAAACTAAGTGCCTTGTATAGGATTAAGGATTGTTTCTTACTCCCAACCTGTAAAAAGTTTATCACCGAATTAATTCTTCCCACGACAGACTATGCTGACATAGTCTACAGCTTGCCCCCCCAATCTTCTGTCTCAAAACTAGACCCCCTGTATAACGCCTTTTGTCACGTCCCTTCCAACCTTCCCTTTCAAACCCACCACTGCTCCCTGTACTCTGCCCTATTCCTCTCCTCTCTCGCCAGTCAATGCCTTGTTCATTGTGTTACCTTCATTGGTAAGTTCTGGTTCATGGCTCTCCCCCCATCATTCCAATCTTTTATTCCCCATCTCAATTCCAGGCTACTGCCTCAGAACCGCAGTTCCCGCATCTTCACTCTGCCTCATCCACGCACACAATTGGGCAAGGTCGCTTTCTCCTTTTGGCTCCCTGATCTTTGGAATCACCTCCCCAACTCTATCCACCTCATGCCCACTCTAGCCTCACTCAAAAGCAGTTAAACTCCTCTCCCCCAGTTCAGCTGCTCCCTTCTAACCCTAATTTTTGCTCCCTCCCTGCCCTCTAACCTCCGATTCCCTCCCTCTTCTGCCCTCCTTGTGCTACTTTCCTCCCTCCTCTTCCCTCCATCTCACCCTCCCAGCACATCTTGCCCTATTGTGCTCCTCTCTCCCCTCCTCCTCTCCCCGTTACCACCCCATGCTTTTACTTCCTTGCATCGCTCTGAGACCATACTCTCCACCTTCGCTTAACTGTCTCCTCAATCCTCTCTGTGGGAATTCCTGAGCTGTCCTAGCATTATGTATACTTATATCTAGTATGCCTAGGTGCCCAGATTATACATTCATTGTGCCTATGTATACACACATTTTTGCCTTTGTATATATTGTTTATACTGTATTATACTGCCTTTTTCACTCTACACCTTGTCAGTTTATGCTACTCCAAATATGTACCCTGTTTATATATCCTTTACCTTGGTATACATTGTTCTACTTTGGTCACTCCTGTATTTTGCTGTTTTGCCACTCTGACTATTGTATTACCCCGCTACCCTCTCTCCAGGGTCACACCTAGAAATGAGCCTCTGCTCATTGTGCCTTTCCAGGTTACCAAATTTTAAATAAATAAAGTAAGTTACATTAATATATTAATTCAGATTTACATATTCTCAGTGCACTTTAGGTACTGCTGCAACCCCCCTGCCTCTTGTGACTGAGGTCAACACCACATTTGCTAGCTAGTGTATTTAGGGTGGTCTTGGTTATACTACAGTCATTGAGTATGTTTCTTGTGCTATGCTTTTTGTTATAATTGTCAGTTTTATTGACTGTGATCATATTACCCTGCCTTGTATTGTTGTATTACCATTGTTTTGGATAAACATACTGCCACTGTTTTTCTTGTATTATAGTCTGCCAGGTCTTGCCTGAAAATAGGTACCTTTATTCTTCATACACTTACCAGGTGAATGAAAGCACATACATAAAATTATTTGCATTAGTACAATTATGCCACAGTGATGAGCAGTTCAATTGAAAAAGTACCATTGGTATGGATAAAAGGAGCTAGAGAATAAGGGTTAAGGGTAGAGAAAGGTAGGGGGCAAGTTGGTTATGTAGATACTGTTGGAAAAGAGTGATGCTAGAGGAGGAGTGAGGTTAACATACACAAAGGTTTTGAAATGTCAAACAAGGCTTTTTTTAACTGGGAAAAGTTGCTGGCATGTTTTATATTCTCAGGCAGAGAACTGCAGATGGTCTGTGCAGATATGTTTTGTCTTTACAATTTATTTACCCAGGATAGGCCAGCCTAAATGCAGCATCTCATTTCCAGTGGGGTCCTGCTTCTACCCATTTCTGCAGCTGGGGGACTGAAGCACTAAGAGGTTAAGTGACTTGCTGATGGTTACACAGTGAGTATTTGGCTCTGGTGGTATTTGAACCTATGATCTTTTGGTTCTAAAGTCAGTGCTCTAACTAATAGCTCACACTGCCACAAGGATACAGTAATATGACGTAATAGGGTGTAATACTTTATTATAGCAAAGGCCTTCACCCTGAATGATCTGTGTGCCTTTGGTAAGTACAGGAGGTTTCTGGTCTGGGAGCATAGTTGATAGCTCTGTGGCAGACAGACTAGATATGCCAGGTACATGCATTGCACATATTTGAATATCCAGCAGGCCTATGTTAGTTCCCTTCTCTTGCCTGGTGGGAGAAGCACATGGCTACTGTAGAGGACATATTGATGATTTTTTTTATCCCAGGCACGTGCAAACCTACACATGCTGTTGAATGCCATGGTTATTTTCATAGGTGCCGTGCTACTTGTTGATCTATCCTCTTTGCTCCCATATTCTAGGGCTGGTGATAGTGACTGGTGCAGGAGTAGTTTTGTGGTGTTCATGTTTAGCAATGTTTGCTATGGTAAAGCAAACCAACCTTTTGATGATCGGCCCTGGCTGACCTGAAGATATGTTCAGTAAAAGATAGTTTGGAATCAGGCCATATTCCCAAGTACTTGGAATGGTACATACGTTCTAACAGAGAGTTCCCCAGTGATAGGCATTGTGGTGAATCGGGGGAGTAACTTTCCCACCGACATGCATTTTATTTTGGTGTTGTGGAATATTAGGCCCTTCGTGATCACCTAATTCTGTTTGGTAAAAATGACTAAATTCCAAGTATCTGGCTCAGCCTCCTGTTCCTGTAGGTACACAAAACTATGTTTCAAGGTCTTTTCTGTTCCAGTACTGACTTAGGTCAAACATCAAAAGATGTTGGAAAACAATGACTCACCACAACTAAAAATTCAACAAATATTTTAGTGTGATATAGCCAACATCATGAGGTGCTTGTAAACCCATCATTTTGAGGTGCACACTATCCCCTTCCTCATGATAGATAAGTCAAATCTATTTAAAAGGAAATCAATACTGATATTTACAGTGTAAAAATAAAATAGCACATAGTACCTGCAGTTCCCCACACCTTCCAGTTATTAAATAAAATAGTCCTAGTTTATAAATTTACTGTAAATAAATCAAATTACACATAGTAGCTGCAGTTCCCCATACCCTCCAGTCATTAAATATAATAGCCCTCATTATTAAAGTTACTGTAAATAAAAAATAAAATAGCGCATAGTACCTGCAGTTTGCCACACCTCCAGTCATTGATCTATAAAAGTCCTCATTATTAAAGTTACTGTCATGGGTCGAACAAATCAGGTCACACAGGAATCAACAAATTTGGTACAACATACCTAAATGGTATGATTTTTATTAAACAAACAAAAAAATTAAATCCAAAAAAAAAAATAACAGCTTACAGCAGCGAACTTATGATAATAAACAAACAAAATAAAACTTGAAAACAGCACAGCTTCCCTGCCAAGGGTCTAGCAGTGGAACATAATCTTGTGCAGTATAACAGAGAGCAGGAGGTCCTCACGTGAACTCTCCCTAACAGCATCTAACCTGAGGATCTAGGCTGGCTTCTTTTAAAGAGTGGAGCTCCACCCCTGAGCTCAAAGCCCCACCTAATTATTAAGCTATTTACAGGAACATTTCTTATTTCTTTGTACAATCAATTACATAGAATTTACATAAATGAAAGGCATAACAAATAATCCATTATTATGACATCAACATAAACACCCTAATGCTCTATCAGATATGATTGCACATTTCTTGCAGAGTGGGCTGCATTATAGACAACTCCTCCCCTTTTCTAAAGGTAACCTAGGAGCTGCAGCATATAAAAGAAGGGAGAAAGGTGCTGCTGACTTTCTATAGGAGACAGCACCTTGCAAGGACACCAGCACTGATTGGAGACATGAAACTCCTGGGAGTTGTGTAAGTAGACCACATTTTAGTTATTCTCTATTATCTTGTATTTTAGTTATCTTGCTAACTGTTTAACTTTTCAAGTACAGGATATTCCAATCTGCACCTGTACATATCCTAAAGAAAAACATTTAAACTGGCATTGGTAATTTCTTAGTTTGACTGTCAATCCCAGCTTGCTTTTTTACCTTGTGAAAAAAAACCTTTGCCTACCAAGTCTGTTTACAGACCTTTAGTTAGTTTCATTCTTTAAGTCTGTGCAGCTCATTTAGACCATTTCTGCACATTTAAGGGCAATGCAGGGAAAAAGTGCTTGTATTTAACTGGACCATGACGAAGAAGAGCAGAAATAGGAAGTGGAAGAAAAAGTTTCAATTGTAATACACAGCATCAGATAGCCAGTCTGACTGCAGCATATTCTGTATGTTTTACACAGAAAAGGGGGGAGGGAGGATTAGAAAGAGACAGAAAGACATAACATGAAGGAGTAAAGTGCTGTTGCGCAACAGTCTTTGGAACAGATATAGGAGAGAAGAAGAAAATGTCAGGTTCAGCTAAGCACTATTCACATGGGGGGGGGTTCGACTACCACATTTCCCCCTCTTTAGAACAAACCAATAATTTGGTTTGAAGACCACATTCCCTTTTCCACAACATAAACCGAAGGGAATGGGATGGGACTTCCACCCACCCTCACAGAAGCCCCACCCCAGGGCACCCTATAAACAAAAACAATAAATACAATTAAAATCATTCATTGTCATATGTCATACTTTGCCCTGGGGTTGAAATAGGATACTGTATTCCATTCTAGATTAAATTTCCTTAAGCACCATATCTAGAAAGGAAATCTGCGTTTTTATGTTTGCTGCCTGGTCTATGCTTAATCTCAAAATGATAGGGCTGTAGAGCCAAGTACCAACGGAGAATGCGTGCATTTTTATCCTTCATCTGGTTAAGCCAGCATAAAGGGTTGTGATCCATAATTAAAGTAAAATGAGACCCCCATAGATAGAATTTCAATGTCTCTATAGCCCATTTAATTGCTAAACATTCCTTTTCAATCAATCAATCAAATCTTTATTTATCCAGGTGAACATCATTGAGCACAGCTCATTTGCAAGATGGACCTGGTAAGGTCAAGGTTCAACTTACATAGATATAACAGATATACAACACATACAAAATGGTCTATTATATACAAAATTCAAAAAATCACATTGTCCAACATACATCCTAAGCAAAATGTTCAATACTTCAATATTTAACATAGATAATGGAGACAAGGGGGGGGAGCAGGAGTGGATTGCAAGTTGGCAGGGAATGTAGAAGATGATATTAGTTATAAGGTGGATGGATAAGTGATAAGTGATGCCTGAGAAAGGGCTGGTGCCTGTACTGGGGGTAGAATGACAGGGGTATAGGGCTATGATGTAGTTAAGGAAGTGCTGGGAGCTGGATGAAGGGTGGGGTGTAATACATCTAAGGGGTGGAGGCACTTGATAAGGGTGGATTCATTCCATGGAATGACTGACTGAGGAGGGGAAGGATAAGATTAGCACTAATATTAAAATACACTAGTACTAATGGAAACAGTTACATTTTTCTTGGATAAGCCTTGTATACAGATGTTTGAAGGATGTAACTGTAATGTAGCTACTCAATTTCAGGGTCTTCTGTGTCATATTCCATAAAGTACATAGTATGTAGCTGATAGGAGTTCTCCCGTACCGAGTATTGAAATTGGGCACTTTAAGCATGATGAAGTTGAGGCTTCTTAAGACATATTTACTTGCTGTGACTTGTGTGAAGCAGTCTGAAATATAGTTTGGGAGCTTCTTAGATAATGCCCTATATGTCCATAGTATGGCATTCCTGTTTCTTCTGAAATGGAGTGAAGGCCATCCAACTGCAGCATAGAGCGAGCAGTGATGAGTGCTGAGGGGAAGATCTGTAATGAACCTCAGTGCTCTATGGTAAAGTGTGTCCAGTTTATACAGATAAGAGTTAGGCAGCACGTATAGGAAGTCTGCATAGTCCAATACTGAGAGAAATGGACTGGACCAACTTTTTTAGAACCCCTATTTAGAAAATGCTTTATTCTGTGAAAGAGACCAAGCCTCTGCCAGAGTTTTTTCAGTAGCTCTTCCAGGTGAGTTAGATAGTCGAGTCTATAGTCTAGCCAGACCCCCAGATATTTGAATTTTTTAACAAATTCAAGATTTTCACCCATAACAGTGGAGAGTTGGGGGAGATTGCTTAGAAAGGAGTTGCTGATTTGATTTTGGGGGGAGAAAAACATTGCCTTTGTTTTTTTTGCGTTTAGGAGAAGTTTTTCTTCCAGTAACTGATGTTGAAATATATTGAATTCTGCTTGTAGCTCTTCACATGCTGAGACAGGTGAGGGGTTACTGACGTATAATACGGTGTCATCTTAAAACAGATGTACAGTGGCTTTGGTGAGATTAATGTCGATGTTATTGATATAGATGGCAAATAGGATTGGGCCTAGGATGGATCCTTGGGGAACACCTCTTTGCAGAGGTTTAAGTGGAGATAGGTCTCCTTCAGATTTCACTTGCTGGGTCCTTCCCATGAGGTAGCTATTAAACCATCTAAGGGAAGATGAATCTAGGCCTATGGAGTACAAGGAAGAGAGGAGTAGATCATGGTCGACCGTGTTGAAAGCCTTACTCAGGTCTAGGAATACAGCACATAGTTTGTTTTTTGTCCAGTTCACTTTGCCAATCATTTGTTACTTTGGCCAGGGCTGAGATGGTGCTATGTTTGGCTCTAAATCCTGATTGTGCGGGGTTTAGCAGATTAGCCTCTTGAAGATATACTCTCAATTGAGTACTCACTATTTTTTCAAGCAGCTTGGATAACACCGGTAGGATAGAAATTGGTCTATAGTTATTAAGGTCCATGGGGTCCCCTGCTTTCAGTAGGGGGATGACTTGAGCTGTTTTCCAGATTGAGGGAATAGAGCCTGTTTTTAATGAGAGCTTAAATAGGTGTGTTATTGGAACTGCTAGTGCTTGCATGGCAATTTTTAAAAAATAAGGATCAAGGGAGTCTGCACCTGCACTTTTTTTGATGTCCAGTTGAGAAATTAGGTCTTCGACTTGTTTCAAGGTGGCTGGTTTGAAGGAGAAGGTAGATTCAGTTATCCGAACATCAGGACTCTTAATGCCTAGCTGAGAGCGTAGATGGCTAGCTGGAGAGATGTCGAATGCTAGGCCAGCAGTTGCAAAATGATTATTAAATGATTCCAGTATTTCCAATCTATCAGAGACTGGTCCATTATTATAGTGAATTTTGACTGGGAGTGTAGTGCTAGGATCTTGACCTGTTATGTCCTTTATGGTATTCCAGAATTTGGCAGGATTATGGTAGGAGGAGTTAAGTTCGGACATATAATATGCAGCCTTAGCATCCCGCACTTTCCTGGTACAGCTATTTCTAGCTCTTTTGAACAGAATCCAATCAGTCGGATTCTTGGTTTTACGTGCCTTTTTCCATAATTTATCTCTGTCAAGAAGGGCGGTTTTGAGCTCAGATGTGAACCATCGACAGGATTTGTTTTTTGTGCGTACCATAGAAATTGGGGCATGGATATTAAGTGCATCTGTGATTATGTCATTCAATACTTCATGCGCTTTTTCCACTGTGTTTGCTAGGTAGTATTCTTGCCAGCGTGTTGAGAGATTTAAATCTTGCAGATATGCCTCAACGTTGAATTTTTTCTTAGACCTCCTTGATATAAACTTAGCAGGGGAAGATGGCTTGCGAGCTGATCTTATTCCTGCAATAAGGCAATGGTCACTGATGTCACTGAATAATACTCCGGCATGCGAGAAGAGGTGAGGTTTACTCACTAATATGACATCTAGCAAGGTACTATTGCTCTGGTTTTTTTTATTGACTCTGGTGGGTTCATCAATAAGCTGTGTGCCCATATGTATCGCAGAATGATATTAAGGGTGCAGCTGCCTTAGAAAGCCAGTTTAGGTTTAGGTCTCCTAATATGATAGTTTCTTCTGTTCCCTTAATAATTAGATTGCCCAAATGAGATAGTAGCTTGAGGTCAGCTGAGGGGGGCCTATAGCAGCCAATTAGCTGTAGTGTTGCGGTATGGGAGAGGGCCACTTTGAGGGAGAGGCATTCGTATTCTTTTGCCACAGATGATGAGTAAAGGCAGGTTACAGGTAAGTTGTCCTTCACATATATAGCTACACCCCCGGCCCTTGTTAGGCGGTCAGCTCTGAAGACCTGATAATTGGGTAAGTTTATGTCTCTGTCTGCCGTGGCAGATCTGAGCCAGGTCTCCGACACGACTAGTATATCTGGTGATGTGTGGTTAACCCAGGCTTGAATCATCGTTAGCTTTTTCAGCAGGCTGCATACATTGATATGCAGGAAGCTTAGCCCTTTAATCTTGGCTATATCAGTTGGAGCAGTGATGCGCTCTGTTGGACCTGGATTAAGTTCCACATTTCCGGCACAGAATAGTAGGAATATCAAGAGTTTTATGATTGCTTCAAGAGAGAAATTAAGGATTCTTTTTACTGCCCTCTTTATATTTGTTTTGAACTTTTTTCTTAGTTTATGCCAATCATATATGGAGTCATAAGATCCTGTCAAGGCACTGACTAGAATTCTGGTAGACAGGTGCAAAGGGGAGATATAGACCCAGTATTGAAGCAAAGTCCCATGTGATAATAAGTCCACTTGAGTCCCATCCTGGTGGTTGCCCCATGGATTGTGATACAGCATTGGTAGGTCATAAATGCAAAGCCAGTCCCTTGTGATTGTTGAGGCACTATTGTAATCAAGATAAGATGACACATCTCCCTGACTGCTAGTGAGAGAGAGAGAGAGCTCTTTTCACTGCTTTCCAAAAATAGCAGAGTGAGTAGGATCCAGAGGGGTTCCCCCATGATGGGGAGCTCAGCTGGTATACAGCTGGTACTATGAAGTAAGACTTTTGCGTTGCCCACAATAGTATACTAATATATACGACTTGGTCAGCTACTGCATAATGAAAGGGAAGTTAGCATAAGGAAGGGGATATAAAGGGGGAAGGGTTCCAGGAAGGATTCTAGCTCTCTCGATTTATCAGTTGACGTTGCATGTGACAGTTTTGCTTACGAGTGGGCTAGACAAGGAGATGGAGAGATAGATATGATATAATGGTACCCAGCTTCCTATTACAACACGCGATTGATTGTGGTTAGGTATTGGTCAAGCTTAGGCTCGGCAGATCAGGCAGTATGAGCGAGCAGCAGGGGGGACTGCTGATTTGGTGGCTGAGCGGTGGATGTAGGGCAGATTACAGGTTAGCAAGGCATAGGGGGTGGGAATAATAATTCGGCGGGAAGATGACTATAAAATAATAGTAGGGGCAGGGTGGGTGGGCATAAAATTTCGCGGCTTTTCTGTACCTTCCACGGTCCCTCCGTGCTGTGGTCCCTTGTGCCGGCTGCGGCTGCCGACCGCCCGCTGGCGGAGCCAGGCCCTGGCGCTCGACTAGGGGCTGCAACAGGGGGTCCGCTACTGGGAGAAAACAGAAAAGGCACAGCAGTTAAGGCTTTAGCAGTGGCAAGCGTCTGTACAGGGCAGGGGCTGAAAAATTAACACAACAAAAGGCTGGGGGGGGCTGAGGTGCCATAGCGTCTGGCCCTAATCCACTTTACACAGAAAGGCTGTAATCACAGTTCACAGTTTTAAATTCCCCAAAACCCACAACAAGATGAAGACAGCTCCTTTTTTGCCAGTATTTTACAATATTAGATTGTAGCTTTTCTATTGTAGCATACTTCTGTTCTCTGGGATATAGTTTCCGGCTGATGAATAAGATGGGGTGCTCTTCTCCATTGATATTTTGACACAATACAGCACCTAGACCAGTTTCTGAAGCATCTGTTTGTAATTCAAAAGGTTGATTAAAATCTGGAGATTGTAACACTGGTGCTGAACACAGTATAGCTTTTATTGTCCTAAAATCTAAATCACAAGCAGGTGACCATGGGATTTTATTTGGGACTTGTTTCTTAGTCAAGTCAGTCAATGGGGTTGCAATTGTGGCGAAATCAGGGATAAAGCATCTATAATAACTAGCTAAACCCAAAAAAGATCTCACTTGTTTTTTTGTTTCTGGGACTGCACATTGGGCTACTGCCTCCACCTTCTCTACTTCTGGACGTACTATTCCATTACCCAAAACAAAGCCCAAATATCTTGTCTCATTCATGGCTAGGGTACACTTGGAAGGATTAATAGTTAAACCAGCTTTTTCAATAGTATATAAAACATTAGACAAATGGGTAAGATGTGTTGACTCAGTCTGAACTGAAAATCACCACATCATCCAAATAAGCAGAACAATAGGAAGAGTGATCATTCAACAATTTATCCATATATCTTTGAAGGTGGCAGGCCCCATGTAAGCCAAATGGCATGTAAGCAAACTGGTATAACCCCTTAGGAGTGCTAAAGCTGTTTTTCTTTAGACTGTTTTTCCAAAGGGATCTGCCAATAGCCTTTTGTGAGATCGAGAGTAGAGATGTATTTTGCCTGTCCAATGTGATCTATTATATCATCCACTCTAGGAATTGGATAGTTATCAAACTGAGATACTTGATTGAGTTTACGGAAATAGAGACATAAACGGATACCCCCTTCCTTTTTAGGTACAATTACCATAGGGGATGACCATGGACTTCTAGAAGGTTCAATAATATTTAATTTCTGTAATTTCTCAATTTCCTTTACAACCTCAGACCTACTTCTTTCTGGCAATCGATATGCCTTTTGCCTTATTGGGACAGAATCAGTTTTAATCGTACGTACTACATCAATGGCTTTACCTGGGATAGTTGTGAAAACTTTTGTATAATGTTGTAGTACATTTTTCAATTCTGCATGTTGCTGACTGGTTAAATTTGAGTTAATATGTACATCTCTAATAGTTTCCTCTGATTCAAGCCTTTTATAGACATAATCTAATTCAGTGTCTGAACTACTGGGCATAACATAAAGGTCAGCTTTAACATCAGAAGTAAGTCTCTCATGCCATTTCTTTAAGAGATTTGTATGATAGATGGGTGTACACTGCCTCCCGGTATCTCAACTTGGTAAGTGACAGGACCAGTCTGAAACAATGGAGTAAGGTCCCTGCCATTTCATTAAAAGCTTATTGTCATTGGATGGCAATAATAACAGTACCTTTTCCCTGGATGAAATTGTTTTCCTGAGTTTTACTATCATAATAGCATTTCTGCTTAGTTTGGGCTACCATATTTTGTTCATGTGCCTTTTGTGTGTACTGCACTCTTCGCTTTCTAAGATTAACCAAATAGTCTAGGATATTGGTATATTTCACTGTGTGTCTCTCCTCCCAAGTTTCTTTAACTATGTCAAGAGGTCCCGGGGTTTCTTCCATACAGCAAACTGAATGGTGAAAATCCTGTTGAGGTTTGTGGGACCTCTCGGTATGCAAACAGGAATAGGGGAAGATATTGATCCCACTTTTTACCTTCTTCGTCCACAAATTTCCTAATCATACGTTTTAATGTCTGATTAAATCTTTCTGTAAGACCAGCAGTTTGTGGATGGTAAGGGGTAGTTCTTAATGTAGTAATTCCTAAAGCTTTGTACAATTCAGTGAGTAGTGCAGCATTAAAATTTGAACCACGATCCGTCAGGATCTCTTTAGGAATACCCATACGACTGCAGAATTCTACTACTTTTTCTGCTATTTTTGAGGCTGTAACTGTTCTCAAGGGAAAAGCTTCAGGATATTTGGTTGCATAATCACAAAGGACAAGTATGAATCTATTACCCTTACTGCTTTTTACTAATGGTCCTACCACATCCATAGCTATTCTTTCAAAGGGTTGAGCTACAACTGGTAGGGGCATTAAGGGTACTTTGTCTCTGAGTTATCTGGCTGATTTGCTGACAGGAAGGACAACATCTGCAATACTCAGCAATGTCCTCCTGTAGACCAGGCCAGAAGAATCGTTGCAATAGTCTAGCAGAAATTCGGTCTCGTCCTGCATGTCCAGCACTAGGGATATCGTGTGCTCAAAATAGAAGATCTTTTCTAAATTTCTGTGGTGCCAGCATTTGTTCTATCTGTTCTTGTGTTTTAGGATTTATACATATTCTATATAGAATTCCATTCTGTTGTGCAACATATGGTGAACCCAAAGGTACTTGTTTGTTAAGCTGTGAAAAGAAAGGGTTAAGTGTATTGTCATTTTGCTGTTCAGTTTTAATATCTACAATATGATATTGAGGCATGACACCACCAGTCCCATTTTGTTTTTGTTTCCAGTCTTTCTGTAATAATTTCCTTTCGGCCTTTGTTTTTCGTGGCCCTTTACCCTCTTCAAACAAAGAATCATCAAAAGAAAATATAGGGTCCTGTTGTATTAGTTGTGACTGAGCCCTCGTGGTTACAGCTGATAAGGCAGTGTCACATGAGGTTAAAAGGTCATTAAAGGCTGGAAAGTCTTGACCAATAATCAAAGGCACAGGTAAAGTGGGTACAACTCCTAATATCATATCACATGTCTGTCCATTTATACATACTTGTGTCTGTGCAGTTGGGTACTGATGCACATCACCATGGAAACAAATTACACCAGTGGGTTTAGTACTTAATAACTTGTTATCTAGTAGGTCAGCCCGGATTAAGCTTTGTCAGCTCCCTGAGTCCACTAGCCCTTCTACTTGAGTTCCATTTACCATAGTCTTTATAAAAAAGTTCCCCAAGTTCATAGAAGCTAGGTATACAGACTTTTTCTTTGGGCAGAAATGGGCTATGTGTCCCAGTCCATGGCAATAATGGCATTCTATGGTGGATTCAGTTTTTTTTATGCCATCTCTCGACCTTCCCCTCTAGTCTTAACAATCCCTGTCCCAACTGATGAAACAATAGGTCTTACCGTAGTGGTTGCGGATGTTGTAGTAGGAATGACATTTTCTGTTCTCCTGTACCCTTTTTGTACCAGTTGTCATGCAGATAAGAAATCCTCGGCTAGGGTAATTGCAGCTTCAGCATTATCAGGATGGTGTTCCCTTACCCATAATTGGACATCCGCAGGCATAATCTGTACAAATTGCTCCAACACAAACTGCTCAATGATGGCTGGTACAGTCTTTCCCTCAGGTTGTAGCCATTTGTGACACAAGTCATTCAATCTGGTATAGGTCTCCCGAGGTGGTACATGGGGTAAATGCTTTAAAGATCGAAACCTTTGTCTATATGTTTCTGTGTTAATGTCATATCTTTTTAGTATCTCCTTCTTTACAGAGGCATAATCATTAGCAATCTGGATATCCATACAGATGTATGCCAATTGAGCTTTGCCAGATAGATATGGGGCAAGTCTTACGACCCATTGGGTAGTAGGCCAATTACAAGCCTGTGCTACACATTCAAATGTTGTAAGATATGCCTCTATATCATCAGAGGGAGTCATTTTCGTTAATTTTATGTCTCTGGGATTTGTATGGGCCGCCCCTTGACCAGCCCCAATAAATTGTAAGGCCTGTATTGTGTCAGCCCACCTCTGGTCTTGTCGCTTTCTTTCAACCTCTCTTTCTCTCAAATCTACCTCTCGGTGACGTTCCATCTCCATCTGACGTATAGCTAATCAGCGGAGTAAATCCCTGAGGTCTTCAGGGGGGGTCCAGCTGTTCTTCTTTGGGTCTCTTCAAATCCACCTCTTCCATCTTCTGTATGCCCTGTTTAACTTTAGGACGTGTGGCAGCAGGTAATCCTTCAAGAAGTGGTTCACCAACAGCAGCCACTTGGGTTCTGGTCAAAACCCCTGATAAGGCACCAGCTTCCTCGAGTTTATGTGCCATGTACCTGTTGAAAACCACTTGTGACCTGGATACTATGTGCAGTATCTTTACTGGAGTCCACCTATTCCTTATGGATCTCCAATCAACCCCACTTCTGGTACCAAAATGTCGTGGGTTGAACAAATCAGGTCACACAGGAATCAACAAATTTGGTACAACATACCTAAATGGTATGATTTTTATTAAACAAACAAAAAAATTAAATCCCCAAATAAAAAATAACAGCTTACAGCAGCGAACTTATGATAATAAACAAACAAAATAAAACTTGAAAACAGCACAGCTTCCCTGCCAAGAGTCTAGCAGTGGAACATAATCTTGTGCAGTATAACAGAGAGCAGAAGGTCCTCACGTGAACTCTCCCTAACAGCATCTAACCTGAGGATCTAAGCTGGCTTCTTTTAAAGAGTGGAGCTCCACCCTTAGCTCAAAGCCCCACCTAATTATTAAGCTATTTACAGGAAAATTTCTTATTTTTTGTACAATCAATTACATAGAATTTACATAAATGAAAGGCATAACAAATAATCCATTATTATGACATCAACATAAACACCCTAATGCTCTGTCAGATATGATTGCACATTTCTTGCACAGTGGTCAGATTATAGACAGCTCCTCCCTTTCTAAAGGTAACCTAGGAGCTGCAGCATATAAAAGAAGGGAGAAAGGTGCTGCTGACTTTCTATAGGAGACAGCACCTTGCAAGGACACCAGCACTGATTGGAGACATGAAACTCCTGGGAGTTGTGTAAGTAGACCACATTTTAGTTCTTCTCTATTATCTTGTATTATAGTTAATTTGCTAACTGTTTAACTTTTCAAGTACAGGATATTCCAATCTGCACCTGTACATATCCTAAAGAAAAACATTTAAACTGGCATTGGTAATTTCTTAGTTTGACTGTCAATCCCAGCTTGCTTTTTTACCTTGTGAAAAAAAACCTTTGCCTACCAAGTCTGTTTACAGACCTTTAGTTAGTTTCATTCTTTAAGTCTGTGCAGCTCATTTAGACCATTTCTGCACATTTAAGGGCAATGCAGGGAAAAAGTGCTTATATTTAACTGGACTATGACGAAGAAGAGCAGAAATAGGAAGTGGAAGAAAAAGTTTCAATTGTAATACACAGCATCAGATGGCCAGTCTGACTGCAGCATATTCTGTATGTTTTACACAGAAAAGGGGGGATTAGAAACAGACAGAAAGACATAGCAGGAAGGAATAAAGTGCTGTTGCGCAACAGTCTTTGGAACAGATATAGGAGAGAAGAAGAAAATGTCAGGTTCAGCTAAGCACTATTCACATGGGGGGGTTCGACTACCACAGTTACTGTAAATAAAAAATAAATTAGAACATAGCGCCTGCAGCTCCCATCACCCTTAAATATTTAGTACTTGTTATTAAAGTTACTATAAATAAAAAATAAAATAGCACTTAGTACCTGCAGTTCTCCTCTTCCTTTAGTTATTAAAATATAAAAGCCCTCAATATTAAAGTTGCTGTAAAGGAAAGGGGGAAAAAAAGCACAAAACATTTGTTCAGTCTAAACCTTTGATGCTATTTTCAATTATACTACATGTGAACTCTCTCCTCCAGTCCAATGCCAGGGCTACACACACTGTATTCCTTACCAAATGCACACCAGTCATTTTATTCTCAACACACAATGACTGCTCAGTACTCAGAACAGTCTGCAAAAAGACAGTGGTAACATCATCCTCTTGCTTGCATTTTGATTGGTCTATACTCACAGCAGCAACACATGAAGCACAACAGTCATAATGTGTTAGCTGGGTCTCTATCCTCCGCAGTAATGTGAATGTCCTAGGCCTCATAACGTATTCACTCAACAATCACATTATTGCCTCATATAGTGACCCAGCTAGCACATTATCACTGAAACATTTCAGTTTTTTATGGCTGTGGGCAGACCCTACAATCATTTTGCGTTAGCTAGAAAAACCTGGGATACCGTGGAACACATTTTTTAGTACTTTTCAGTGTATCCTTCCATAACTGCAAATCACTATGACAGTTAAATACTCCTTTCTTTCTGTTTAGAATGTTGACAGAACTCCAAGCTGCTTATCAGATGGCCATTAGGAAAATGAAACAGTGTGTTAAATATTGGTTGCCTATTAAACTGGAGATTTGTTTACTCCCTTCGCAATGCAACAACTTGCACATTTAAACACTTAGCATTTAAACATGTTCTTGCTACTAGCTTCAGTTGGGCAGGTATTCTCTTTCAAGACAGAGTCATACCTCATAAATGTCACCCTTTTTCAGCAAGGAATCTCCAGAAAAGATTTACACTGTTTTTTCTAACCTCTTAAGACACTATCTGATAAGCACTTTCTCAGACATAGTTTATTATATACAGAAAACACACACACACACACACACACACACACACACACACACACACTACACACAATCCTCATGGCCACAACATTCAAAATAGATACTGCAATCTAAGTAAGCAATCATACCTGACAGGGTGAGCGGTATTGGGAAATACCAGACCACCCAGGGGCATAATGAAGCCTGACGCTGCAGGCGGAGGGCCTTATAGACCCTGGAAGGTCCGATATTTCCCATACTGCCCACCCTGAAGGGTATTATTGCACTTAGAAAATGGGCTCTATAATAAAAAAAAGTTGAATAAAAAATTGTTAATAAACAATTAATTTAAATTAAGTTTTGTAATAAAATAGTTCCTCCATCTGCATTATGAGGTGCTTTTTTTTTTTTTTAGGAGGTTTGTCCTATTGGAGACCCTGTAGTTAAAAAAGCTGGTTGTATGCACTTACACCTCTGGCAATCCCTCTCCGCTTTCAGCACTTTCTTTCCAAGGATCCAGTCCGTTTTTGGATAATTTTGCTTTTTCCCCCCCAAGCACACAGTTGTATTTATTTATTGTTTTGTGATTGACACATACTATGGACAGCGAGCAGGACAGAATGTGCTGAATAGTTCTGTAGCTGGCGAGTGGGCCACCGCATTATCGATGAGGACAGTGTCTAAAAAAGCAGGTATTTTGTTTCTTTTGGTGCCATTTTCTATGTCAGAAAGTTAGTGCTGTTTTATATCGTGACTGCCCCTCGCATCAGTGATTAGCACTGAAAAGTCACAAACGGGTACTGGAGTTATTAGAAACCGTGGCTGTAAAACTTACTGCCATTCACTTGAGGACAGCGATTGGGTAAAATGATTGAAGTCCACATTGACTTTCGGCAATGCGGTTCTAGAGCATAGAGCGAGTTGCTGTAGGGAGGCAGTCCACAGTGAATGTTGGCAGCGCAGTTCCCGATTAAACTCATACACACCCACAAAAAAATCAGATGTGCTGGAATGCAGGTTGGCTGTGCTGTGGGAGTGCATTTTGAAAGATCACTCACTCTCAGGTAGGAAGGCTGCACTACTCATTTATCTACAGTCACCAACGGTTACGGTGGTTGTGAGTTGAGCGGTAGTGGAGACATGGTGAACAGCCACAGGGAAAGCAGTTTTTGATTTTGAGGATGGGGTTAAAGTTTTTGCACTTCTGGAGGTGAGTGGGCAGTGACCTCTTCTGAGGGAAAGGGGGGCTCTTTGGTTTGTCATCATGCTTGGCTGCTGATTAGTGAAAGCAAAAAAGCCATTGGCAGTGAAAGTAGCAGACTGCTGGAGGAGCGAGATGAGCACAGTGCTCTGTCTCAAGTATCTAGAAAGTCATGGGGCATGGGGGTAAAAGACGGCATTGTAACTAAAAAATTAAAAAAGTTACCATACATATGCGAAATGAAGGTTTTTATGTGGTTTTCTTTCACAGTTGAGACTGAACTACAGAGTGTTGGGTTAATATTTCTCGCTAAGCGAGAGATAAAAATGGCGGCAATTTGAAATCCAGTTTGGTGGTTTTGGCCAATCATTAAGTAGGGTGCACACAAGGATTGTGTGTGGGTGAAGAAATTGCCAGGCTGGCACTTTTTTATTTCCTGGGCATCTATTGCAAGTTAATGTGCCCTCTGGCGAAATTCCAGCCAATTGGATGCCAGAAATAAAAAGTTTCATTTTACGTTTCTCATTGGCGCGCATGCGCAAGGAACGCTTTTGGGAGAGTAGCACACTTTGGAATTGTGCCTCTCCCGTTAAATCCACTGCTCAGTTGAGCAGGCATGGCAGTCCTGCACCAATGGGTGTTGGAGCTGTGTATGACAGTGGTGGTCTTTGCTACAAAGAAAACCACCGCTGTCATACAGAGCACTGTCACGCCGCCCCCCGCATCACGCCGCCCCCTCAAATCCTTGCTGCCACGCTGGGAGCCCACCCCAGCATGGCAAACCTCCCGCGTTGTTTGCCGATGAGGGTGACCAATCCCCCGTCGGCTCCATGGCCCCCCCAAGCCATCCTTCTGCCATGCTGGGAGCCCACCCCAGCGTGGCAAACATCCCCCGTTGCTTGCTGACAGAGGTGCCCAATCCCCTTTCGGCCCCTCGGCCCCTCCAGCCATCCATGTGCCATGCTGGGAGCCCACCCCAGCATGGCAAATGTCCCATGTCATCAATTAAAAAAAAAACAAACAACCTGTAAAGTAAAAACGGTCCCACGCAGTCTCCCCGCCCCCTCCCACAACCCGCACCCACCCACTGCGCACCCTGCCTCTCCACACCCCTCACCACATACTTACTCCAGAGCTCAGCGCGATGATCTCGTGGACCGGGAACACGCCTGCACTCTTCCAAGCCGACCGCGAACTGAGGAAATGCCGGTAAGCTGTATAATGGGCTAGGTAGGGGGTTTCAACTTTATTGCATATCTAGATTTTTGAATTTTGCACACATTCAACATGGGTTTTGGGACCTTTTCTCATGAATGATATCACTGTTATGGCTGCTATTTAAGTCAAGGGTGATTTCGCAGTCACCGCGCGAAATCACCGCTTGGCCTGACTAACACCATGACAGTGACATCATTCATGAGAAGGATCCTAAAACCCCATGTTGAAAATTTGCAAAATTCCAAATGACTGTTTTACGAGCGCGGCGCTATGCAGTTCCTACTTAGGCTCGTAAGTTTTCGAATTTTCAATATTTTCACTCCAGATTTTCAACATTGCCATTTTACCACACCTCCTTATGAGCAGTACAGCTGTCATTTTTCATATCCTGCCCAAAACGTGTTTCCGCCCACGTAGCGCACAATGGCACAGTCGGTGTGTGAAATCAATGTATGGGATGCATTAAGAAGATCACAGTGACACTGTTCATTAGCAGAGGTCTTAAAATGGCTATGTTGAAAATTTGGTGAAAAAATTCCTAAAAATGACTGTTTTACGAGCGTGCGTTGTGCAGTTCCTACGCACGCTCATACGTTTGCGAATTTTCAATATTTCCACTCCAGATTTTCAACATTGCCATTTTACCACACCTCCTCATGAGCAGTATAGCTGTCATTTTTCACATCCTGCCCAAAACGTGTTTCGCCCATGTAGTGCTACAATGGCGTAGTCGGCAAAGCGAAATCAATGTATGGGACATAGTAAGAAAACCACAGTGACACTGTTCATTAGCAGAGGTTTTAAAATGCAAATGTTGAAAATTTGGTGAAAAATTCTAACAATGACTGTTTTAATAGTACAGTTCCCACGCACGTCAGAGGTTTGCGAATTTCAATATTTCCACTCCAGATTTTCAACATTGCCATTTTACCACACTTCTTTGTGAACAGTACAGCTGTCATTTTTCACATCCTGCCCAAAATGTGTTTCCGCCTATGTAGCGCACAATGGGGGTAACAAAAAGGTCATGCTGAAATTTTATTGTGCAAATAGCAGCAATCGCACAGGGCATTAGGGTTAAGCACCATACGTGCCAAACACCACTGCAAATACCTGCAAGTGAACATTCGGCATTGACAAATGCTTGTCTAATATGTTATAAAACAATAAAGAAACTGTTTGTTTTTGTCCGTCTTGATTATGTGGAACACAATAAAGTTCAGTTTACAGTAGATTTCCTTCAAATATTTCTTATCCTATATTTTGTATCCTGGATAGCACAGGGGAGATGCTACATCCCATTCTCATAGGGATCTTCATTTTACACATTTTTGCACTATATTTACTCAGGATGTCCCAGATTAGATGCAATATCTTGTTTTCAGTGTGGTCATGATTTTACCATTTTTATAATGTATTTATTCAGGGTAGCCTAGTCCAGATGTAAAATATTGTTTTCAGCATGTTCTGATTTTACACAATGCGGCATAATATTGTGTTGATGTAGACGCTGGTGCCAGAAGGGTCTCAAAAGTGATAAGGCCAAGGATGTAAAGGGTAAATTCTCTACTAGTAATAAATTAGCATGATTGCAAAAACTGATGAGGCCACTTGTGAAAGTGGTAGGGCTATGGCCACAGTGGCTCCCCCTGTTCTGGCACCCATGGATGTAGAGCCCCACTGAAAATAAAATGCCACATCTTCTGTGAACTATCCAGGATAAATACAGTATATAGCAATCAGCAGGCATATTCTAGGAAAACAGGAAAACACATTGTAAAAATGTGTAAAAGGCAGACCGCATTGAAACTGCCTCTCAGCAGATCTGCTTTGTGCAAATTCATTAGAAATAATGGGTAAAAGCATGACCACGCTGTAAGTGACATTTTACAGGATTTGCCAGTTGAGATTTGATGCTGTTTTAACCTCTTAAGACAATATCTGATAAGCACTGTCTCGGACATAGTTTATTATATACATCAAACACACACACACACACACACCGTAAACATGGCCACAACATTCAAAATACATACTGCAATCTAATATGTTATAAAACAATAAAGAAACTGTTTGTTTATGTCAGTCTTGGTTATGTGGAACACAGTAAAGTTCAGTTTTCAGTAGATTTCCTTCAAATATTTCTTAGCCTATATTTTGCCTCCTGGATAGGACAGGGGAGATGCTACAATCTCATTCTCATAGGGATCTTCATTTTATACATTTTTGTACTGTATTTACTCAGGATGTCCCAGATTAGATGCAATATCTTGTTTTCAAAGTGGTCATTATTTTACCATTTTTATAATGTATTTATTCAGGGTAGCCTAGTCTAGATGTAAAATATTGTTTTCAGCATGTTCTGATTTTACACAGTGCAGTATAACATTGTGTTGTTGTGGAGCCCCACTGAAAATAAGATGCCACTTCTTCTGTGAACTATCCAGGCTAAATACAGTGTATATAGCAATCAGCAGGCATATTCTAGGGAAAACACGTTGGCCCAGATAGTCAGAACAGTTGC
Organism: Neoceratodus forsteri; assembly: GCA_016271365.2. Classification (NCBI taxonomy): domain Eukaryota; kingdom Metazoa; phylum Chordata; order Ceratodontiformes; family Ceratodontidae; genus Neoceratodus; species Neoceratodus forsteri. The sequence goes on along the minus strand of JADMNL010000025.1, from coordinate 227,728,286 downwards.
GTATGGTGCAGCTGAGTTGTGCCAGCACAAGTGCAGACTTGCATCAAGGAGCCATATTCAGTGGGAGCCAGTGCGCAGCACAAAATCCATTGCGCCAGTGCGCAACCATAGTGAACGCAGGTGCAAGAGCAGGGGGCGCGCCCATGAATATCCAGCACAGTGGCATATTCAACTGTGAAACCATGGTGCAAGTGAAATCAAAGTTGCTCTGAGCAGACTTGTTCCTAGTAAAACAGGGTGCAAGCACACAGACAGCAGTTGCGCCAAGGGTGGGAGTGAGTGGGAGAGATACAGAGAGACAGACAGGCACATGATCAGACACAGAGGAAGAGGGACAGAGAGGTGGCATGGAAGAGGGAGAGAGGGGCACAGAGAGAGAGAGACACACACACACAAAGCCTGTTTACCAGGGTGGCACATAGCCAGCAGCCAACCACCCAGGGGGATGGTGGACAGCAGGAGACATGGAGAGTATGCCCGCCTTGATGGGGGCAATGATGAGGGGTGCGAGGTGGCAGGAGGAACAGCTACATGGCTGACGAAGGGCCTGGTGGCGCCATGCCTGACACAGGTGGTACTGTGCCTGCATCACCTCTGGGAACCAGAGTGACACCAAGATCATGGGCCAGCACCACCTGAACAGGGCTATGCTGAGGCAGCCCTGCAAGCTGCACAGCATGGAGCTGCAGGCAGCCATCTGATGGAGCCACGCCATGGCCGTGGAGATGACGGTGGCTGCTGGCATGTGCCTGCTCACCACGGGCACCAGCCAAGGACCAAGAGGGGATGTCACGGGCAGCACCCAGGTGGTCGTGGCCTGGCACCCCACACAGGTCTCCAAGGCTGTGCAGCCACATGCTGTAGAATACAGCCATCATCTCAGCACACAGAAGAGCATACAGCACAGATACAGGACAGCCACAGGGTGGCAGGCTTGCCTGGCATGAGTGGGGCCTGTGCCTGCACCCACGTAGGCAGCCACATGGCACCTGGCCCTGTTGGACTGGTGCATATCAACAGGAATGGGCACCCAAACATCACCCGCCAGGTGGTGTGCGATGCCATGGGGCACACACCAATGCCTGCACCACACACCTGGCACAGCCCTGCACTATGCCACAGATGTGAACGTGGGGACGACCTCACAGGCTGCCCAGTGGGGGTGTGTGTGTGGCATGGGCAGGGTGTGATGGGCAGCGCAGTCCTGAGGGTGGGGGTGGGCAGGGTGTGCATGGTGGTGTGGGCGCTAGGGACAGGCACGGGGTGCAGCACAGCATAGCACAGGGCTAACCATGGCATACTACACACAGGTGACAGTGCATTCCCGCTGAGGCCCTGGCAGCATCACCCTGGTCCATCCCACCCTGCAGTGCTGTCTGCCCCCAGTGTGCTGCTGTGGCATCCATCACACCTGTCAAGTTTGCATTACCGGTACATGGTCTGTGCTGTTCAGTGGTGCTGCTGTGTTGCAATGCATGCAAATGAGGTTATGTGCAATGGTAATAATATGCTAATGCAACCCACTGCGCCACACATTGGCTGATGAGCTCATTTGCATGCGGCATCTGAATATTAGATATTGCACCGTGCACAATGGTATTTTATTTATTTATTTATTGAAAAGTTTCACCAGGTAAGGTACACTGAACAACAAGTTTCTCATCTCCCGGTGCGACCTTGGGGAGAGGGGAGATGGAGTTACATAGTAATATATTTTACAACAAGGCACATACAGCAGTAGAGTAACAGATTGAGTACATAGTAGACAGTTGCAGATTTTAGCTGCAAACACCTGATTTACATAACATGTATGGCGTTTCAAGTAGCACTGATTACATACAGGGAGATGAGTACCAAAAAGCAGGCAGTAGCCGTATGTGCAACATCAAAAGTGGGACTTATGGAGTACAAACAATAGGTAGGAGTCACATGAAGTTGCTTTAAGTGTAGGAGGGCAGAAACCATGAGAATAGTGAGCGAAATGGTGATATGATGCAAAAACTTTCAAGTGTACTATACATAAGGAGATTTAATGGCTAGATCATGCAGACTGATTGCAGTATAGCAGAGTTAGCTAGTAGGAGCTCCAGAAGGAGCACAAGCATACCTCCAGTAACAAATGCATCAGCAATAAAGCAGAGAACAAACTTTAAGTACGTAGTTAAAATAAGGGATAACATGTAGGTAATGCCTAGTCTAATGGCAGCAGTAAAGTATAAGGCCAGGGGGAGTGTTAGATGCAGGCACAATTAACAGTAAAGAAGTTGTGGAGTGCCATAGTAAGTGAGCTGGCTAAGGAAGAAAGATGGATTTGAGACGGAAGCGAGTTCCACAGTTTTGGGAGACAGTAGGAGAAAGCAGACTGGCCCATAGAGGTGGACCTCAGGGGTACTGCCAGGGTTCTGTGGTCATGGGATCTGAGAAGGCGGGAGGGGGTGGAGGGGAGAGGGAAGAGGTAATATGGGGGGGAGAATACCCAGCCAGTAGGAGGAGACAACTTTTGCACTGTGATGCAGGCACCTGTTAGCTAGAGATGGGAAAGCCAAGGTTCGGTAAAGGTGACAATGATGAGTTAACAGAGGTGCATCCAGGGCAAAGTGGCAGAATGAGTTGAAAAGGGTATCCAGTCTGGCTAAGGAAGTGGCAGGAGCAAAGCAATAGACAACATCGTAGTAGTATTGCGCTGGAGCAAGCAGCGGGGCAATGGCCACGCATGCGTGGTGCTCAGCCCTGCAGTATGCATGCGCACCGTGCTACCATGGTGTCAATCGCGCAGGCCATGCAACCAGCGCAATGTATTAGCACAGTGCAAGCTGTGCAGGGCTGGCAGCACGCACTTTGCACATGATGGCGTGTTCCTTCTTACGTACATGTGCACTGTGGGTGGGCATAGTTCCTTGGGCCATTGCACTGGGCACCTGACTTGACCCTCGCTATAGGTGTCCAGCTGCCAGTGCAGACACTGCCACGCTGGATGCTGCACTGGCCCATGCTGCAGACCTTGCTCATGGTCGTGGGCATACTTGGGGTGGCGGCGGCCCTGCAGGGCATGCTGGTGGTGGAGGGGGGTTAGGGATGGCATGCCAGGGTGGCCAGCCAGGGCCATCGCTAAGGTTGCCCCTGAGTCCCCATTACCCTATTGGGCCTTTCCCTACAGTTCCCCCTCCCACCACACAGTCCCTGTTCCCTGTCCCCCTTCCTTGCTGTCCCCACCCATCCCCAGCCCTGCTGTTTCTGTACATGGTTGTTCCATACATATATAGTCTGGCATACCCGCCTGTGTCTGTGCCTGCATTGCAGGTGGCATGAGGCACCATGCTGCAGTGGCCCAGTGTCTGTCCATGTTGTCTGCATGTGGGGGGTGCATGCCGTGCTTCCATGGTTCCCTGCTGTGTGCTGTGGTTGGTCCCACTGTGGTGGTGTCCATCTCCTAGGTTGGTGGCTGTGCATTGGGGTACCCACAGGGTGGCGGTCAGGGGTGTGTGGCAGATGTGTGCATGGTGGTGGCTCACGGCCATGGTCATTGGTCAGGTACTGTCTGTACACTGTGTTGGGGTCCTCTGCCTGGCATTGTGTGGCCTGTCCCATGTGGCTCACCACGCTGCCTGCCATCCAGGCTGTACAGTGCCAACTGTGTGAGCTCCCTGTGTGCCTGTGTGGTGTGTGTGTGCTTGGCTGCATGGTCCTGGGTGTGGCCTGCTTTGGTCTCAGGGGGTGGGGCACAGCCTGCAGCCTGCCGGGGGGCTCCCTAGGTGGCCTTCCATTGGCCATTGGCACCTCCTGTCACCTGCTATCCATGCCATTGTTGTGTTCCAGGGTCCAATGTCAGGGTGCCTGTGTGTGTGCCCTGCTAATGGAGGCCTCCTGTGGCCTGTCACTGTGCTGCCATGGCTCTTTCCCTGGGTCTGTTCTCTGTGCTCTGCCCCCCTCTGTTGCTCTGCTGCTGTGCTGCCACGGGTGCGCTGGAGCATCTCTGTGTGCGTCATGGCTCACATCTGTTTGCGCCATAACATAACCCTGTTTGTGCCATGGCACAACTCTGCCATTTTCAGCCACGTTGCACTGGCACAGTTCAGCCTGCGCAGCCGCTGAATATGGCTCCAGTAGCTCTGTGGCGCATTGGATTTGCGCTGTGCCAGACTTGCTCTGGGCTTTGGCGCATTTCTGAATATCTGAGCCCTTATAAAAATGTGTAAAAGGAAGACCGCATTGAAACTGCCTCTCAGCAGATCTGCATTGTGCAAATTCTTTAGAAATAATGGGTAAAAGCATGACCTCACTGTAAGTGATATTTTACAGGATATGCCAGTTGAGATTCGATATATTATATATCGAATCCCAACTGGTATATCTTGTAAAAATTCAATATTTAAAGTGGTTTAAATGCTTTACCCAAATGAAATAAATATTTTAAATATCCACTTGGCTAGTCTTTCCTCATAGGTCTTATCTCATATGTCCTGCACCATTGTAGTTGCCCTCCACTGCACCGCCTCCACCTTGTCTATGTTTTTTCTCAGATGGGGCCTCCAGAACTGGATGCAGTATTCCAGGTGTAATGTCATGAGTGTCTTATACAGATATAAGTACATCCCCACCTTCTTGTGCTGTAGCTGTTTCAGCTATGCTGCAACCCATCCTCCAGTAGGTGGCAGGCTGATTTCGGTGAGGCGAGAGCACCGCATATTCTTTTTTCAACGCTCTTGCTGTTCCTAAAAGCTCTTCACAGACATATTGGCTATGACCAGAATTTGTTTAAAGTAGTGTTGTCCGAGGAGGGTTATGTTTAGCCATTTTTCTCCATCAGAGAGTTTTTTTCAACCTCTTTTTCCATTTCTGCAATGTTAATGTATAACAAAATGAGCAACACGGCCTTCTCCTCTTTCGTTTCAAGGCTATGGAACTCTCTACCTACCAAAATAAGCAACTCTCCCACCCTGTCTTTCTTTAAAGTTGCCCTGAAGGCACATCTCCTTCTATCCTTGGCCTGTACCTGTTCCTAAACCTCCACCTCCCCTGAGGTGTCACCATTCCCTCCTCCCAAAATGTCAACTACTACCATCCTCCGTATCCCTGAACTTTCAGTGCACTTTTCACACAACATTGCCAGCCTGCTTAAAACTCATTCAGTTCGAGGCAGCCATTTTGAATAAGGTTAAGCATATATATGGCCGGCCAGCTGGTGCAGCAGTTGTGCAGCTGCTCACGACACTGGCAACCTGGGTTTGGAAATGAAGGCTGGCCGGGGGGGGAGGATTAGCATCCAAGGGACTGCTCTCCTCCTCCTCTGGGAGGGGAGGGTTACAGTGCTGTGTGCATGCCTGGCCCCTAGCAGTGAGCTGGGGGAAGGATCACAAGAGCCTGTCATGGTCTGGGCAGAGGGGTGGGCAGACACCAACGTCTATTTGTGGGCAAGCAGGATGGTGTCTCAGCATCATTGCACACTGTGTCTCTTCAGGGGGAACCTAACTACAAGAAAAAAACATGTCTCAGGACCTCCTGGTTTTGTCACCGGCCCCAAGCATAGCCGTCGCAGAGGTACCTTGGGCATTACCATTCCCAGGGATGGCTTTGCCATGAGGGGGTAAACTCATGCGGTTGAAGTCCTGCGGTTGAATGTGTACCAGTGCTGGAGTGAGCTGTGGGTGAAGCCATTGCTGGGGAGCATAAACAATAAATTAAAAAAAGGTTAAGCATGGAATATTTTGACGCATATATACACTCACTCTGGGAGGGAACGAGTTAAGTCTGCATTAATTTAAGTCTATGCTTATACTTTGATGATACCTTTTGTTTAAATTGTTGAACCACTGCTTTTATGTTTTTCACATTGAATATAAGGAATTTTCATGTTTTGTTTTGTACCCTCCTGGGCTGTACCACTAAATAGGCATTTGGTTATCTTGTGTACTTATTTATTTTATTTATTTCACAATTCGGAAAGTACCTTTGAGTTGAAGACTCATTTACAAAGGTTCCATGTCACATTTAGTAGAACAATACAACAGTGAACACACTACAAAGTAGTACTCAAAAAAACATGTTACAGTGAATACAGTAAATAACCAACAATCTGATCCAGAGTTACTGTACAGAGTAAAAGCTTGGTAAATAGTTCCTGGACAGTAACCGAGTAGGCCGCATGGGGGGGGAGCTGGCCAGAGGCCATTGTCAGGGTAGGTCTGGTAGATCAAGGATAGTCGCATGGGGAGGAGGACTGGAGGTGGTCTCTGAAAGCGACTTTGAAGGGGCCAATTCTAGTTTCGTTAATAAGAGCACTGGGCAGACAGTTCAACAAGGAAGGAGCCCTGTGACTGAAAGTTCTTTGGAATTGGGGGGGTTCGACACCTGGGAACCGATAGGAGCATCTTGCCGGCACTACGGGTGTTTCTATGCCTCGGGGCTGGTTGGATAATAGGGATGAAGCCAGTGGGTGTGCGACCCAGGGCAATCTTTTTTGCCATGAGACATGTGTGGAACCGTATTCTATTGTCAAGGCTCAGCCAGTTTGTGGCAGTGTATAGAGAGCATGTGCCTGTGAAATGATCACAGCCAAGGACTAGATGGCAGGCTTTGTTCAGGGAGAGCCTGAGATGGCCTAGGGCAGAAGTGTTTGCAGCTCCATAGATAAGAATGCCATAGTCAAGGAGGGAGAAGACCGAGGAGGAAACAACAAGCCGAAGGGCTTCAGGAGTAAGACAGTGAGTGAAGCGATACAGAAGACTGAGTCGGATGTTAAGAGCAGTAGACAGGTGATGGATATGCTGGTGGAAGTTGGGGGCTGGGTCTAGGGTTTTGCCCAGATATTTGAAAGTATCCACTTGCTCTAGAGGGGTTAGATTGGCAGTAAGGATATGAGGGCAGAGCGCCTTCCGGGAGTTCAGGGGATGAGAGAAGTACATGACTGGTCTTCATTTAATTTAGTGTAGGACTTACTCTGTTATAGGGGACAGGAAATTAGTGCTAATCAGTATAAGATAATAATGTTCCTGATTACAACAATGAAATTCATATCTCCAAATTATCCATATTTAAGTGTACCTGAATAAACACAGATATGAAAAACTGCTTTCAATGTTTTCTTTTTATGGACAACATGCTGCACAGTTCTTTCCAAGGAACCTGTAGCTTGGAGTTTTTGCTATATCATGGTTTGTGTACAAAATGCTGATTATGATCTGATGACTTATCAGAACCTTACTCAGATTTCTGCGCACAAATCGTGACATAGTTAAAACTCCAGATCACAGGTTCTATGAAGTGAACTGTGACAGAATGTTGCCCATAAAAATAAAACAATGCAAGCTACAGTTTTTCATGTCACTTTTTGTTAAGGTAAAGTTAACTGTGAGAATTTAGGGCAATGGATATCATTTTTGATAATAAGAACTTTATAAACAGTTAGAAATGATTTCCTGTCCTCTTTAATGAAAAACGAAGTAATAAAGAAATTGCTTTTGGCTGAAGTTCTATCGGCCAGTTATGGCATCAAAATCATAAAATAACCATCCTAGTTTTCAGTTTCCTTATTTGCAGCTTTTCCAGACATATTTGTAAAGCTCATTCAGCCCATGGATAAGGTTAAACATAGAACCTTTCAACTCGCATATGCGCTCCTGGGCTAAGAGCTGAGAGTCTTCCCTGTGTTAAAAAAAATCCATTAAATTAATTAAGCATAATGTCCAATTTTTGCAAACCGTTCCTTTAAATGTTTAGTTAGACTGCACTAACCACTTTAGTGGCTCTTCAGTATTTCCTGGCTCCTGAATTTTGAACTTCTCTCGGGATCATTTTCCATGCCATGATGAAGTCCTTAATAAGGGGTTTAGTGCCTGAATTGGGCAGGGGATGAGCAAGCAGTACAGTGGAGTCACACTGAAGTCATCGCACATCTGTGTGCCTGTGGATGTTCATGCATGTCTGGGTCCAGCCTGATCTGCCGTCTGGGTAACCCTGTTGGCAGCTTCATGTTATGCATCAAGTCTATGTATAGTAGACTAGTGCAGGATGACTAAAAGAAATCAGCTACATGTTTTCTAAGTATCACCATTTTTCTATAGTTACCTCTTCCAACAGTGTGGTGTTTCCCTGACCCGCTTACCTCTTTGTTCAGATAATCCTTACAGCTGAAATGAAAGCACATCTTGGGCATGCAAGCATTCCTTGCCCAAGAGTGCCCTTCAGCTAGGCATTATAAGCACCTCTGATTCTGTAAATGACCATGTCATGTTCTCAGCATTTGTTCTCTCTGTGTCATTTATGCTAATGCAGACAATAACAGTTGGTGTCTTTCTTTTGCTGCAAAACGTGGCCATTGATTGCACACATTTGAGCTGTGCCACAGGCAGGAAAGTCCCCTTGCCTGCACTAGCATCATGGCCCTGCAATGCCCCTCCAGCTGTCCTGCTACCTTCATTATTAAGTCCCCTCTGCCTGCTAGCTTATTATCATCTAGCTTTTCCCTTCCTCCTCTGTGGCATGTCAGGCTCGATATGGCTAGGCAAACTATATGGATATGGCTTCTACGGTACTACATTACTGCAAACTTCCATGATTGTCAGAGAAACTCATGAAATATGACTTTAAAGAGCTAGTGGTCTGCCTGGAATTAATAGTAAATTTCAGAAGCTGTCAGCTATCTCTTATAACTTCAGTATTACTTTTTCTTTTCTGTTTGGCCAGTTAGAAGATTTACAACCTGGCAGTAATATGTTTGATGTGTGGAACAGCACTTTACCTGGGGGCTGACGTAGCCAGCTTGATTTCTTCCTGTGCATCATCAGAACTGTAACCCTACTGACTATAAAGATACATAGTTCCAGGATGCCCACGTCCTTGTAAAGGCAAATGACCAGTTGCCTGGAGAAGTCTTTCTGAGGCACTTCCAAGAATCCGAACAACAGAAAGAAAGGCTCAAGCGCTAGCTGTAATACAATTGTGTTGCTTTATTGCTTCCACCAATGCACAAAGTTTCATGGCACAAGGCTACTTCATCAGGGGTGGAGATTTAGCACAATTATGTTGCTTGCTGGAGGCCAGCCCACCAGAGCAGTGATAGTGTTACTGTTTGCAATGCTGATGACTCGGGTTCAGGAATGAGCCTGGATAGTGTTAGAGGATTGGCCAGGATGAAGTAGGCTAAGCATCCTATAGAGTGCTTGCCTCCTTTGGGGGGGGGGCTTGTAGGCACCTGGTGCAACAGTGACTCCCAGCAGAGGCTGGGATAACACAAACTGGGATCTTATATATGGGGGAGACGTGGTGGACATCTGCAGAGCATGGCTGGGAGCACATGCTTGCACACAGATATTGCTCTCTACACCCCCAGAGGGAAACAAAGTCAGAAAACCCCTGTTGCTGAAGCAAGATGAAGGCAGGAGCCTAGCAAGCACCAGCACAGCCTGTTTCAGGATGCCAGACTTCGGATTAGCATTGCGGTCCTCTCCTCTTTGGGTTGGGGGGAAAGCCCCACTGTAGAGGGTAAGCCATAGTCTCCTGGAGTTCTGGTATGTCCTTTGGATGGCATGGGGTGAACCTGAAAGAGGTCAAAGGCTGAGAAGGGGTACATCCCTGCCAATCGCTGGTGCAAAAATAGAACTGATAAAAAAAGAATGTTGCCACAGTTTACTAGCCCTCCCAGGCATTCCATGAATATATGTCATATTCTGCGCACAATGGCACACTTAAAATATAGCAAGAAAAGCTTTCTGGGAGTGGCTGATGTCTTGCTATCAGAAGTGACAGAGGCATCACTAGTAACCAAGAAGAGACACTCTTGCTGCTTGATTGGTACCTTTGACACGTTATGAATCGAGCAGCAGGGTTTGTGATGTAATAGTGAGTGAGGTCACATGCTGATGATGTAGCTGGAAGAACAGAACTAGATACGTCTTCTTACAGATAAACCACTGCTTTTCTCATCATACCCAATATGATATTAACTAGAAAACCAGCTAACGAGTGTATAGAAAAAGAAACTGCTTCAGAAATAAAAAGCAATCAGGGACTACTTTTAACAAATACTAACATGTTCTGCCCGCTGTTTCTTGGTGCTACTAGCTCTTCAAGTTTTTAAGTACATGTGTCATTTTGCAATTTTTTTGGCTTCTTACAATGTGGACATCCTTTAAGCAAATCATTCGAAAGCTGATATACTGTACATTGCTTCCTTTTTACGTTCGCTTGCACGCATGCGCAAGGAACGTTTTGGGAGAGTAGCACACTTTGGAGGTGTGCCTCTCCCTTTCAATCCACTTCTCCGTTGAGCAGGCGTGGTGGTCCTGCACCAATGGGTGCTGGAGCTGTAGATGACAGCGTGGTCTTCACTAAAGAAACCACCGCTGTCATACAGAAGCACCGCGCCACGCTGCCCTCCCGCATCACGCCGCCCCCTGTTTTGCTGCCATGCTGGGAGCCCACCCCAGCATGGCAAATGTCCCGTGTCATCTTCTGACGGGGTGCCAATCCTCGCCGGCTCCACGGCCCCCGTTATCTTTCACACGCTGAGCTTACCCCAGCGTGGCAAATGTCCCGGGTTGTCTGCCGATGGGGGTACCTAACTCGCCGGCCTCGGCCCTGCCATCCTTCTGCCATGCTGGGAGCCCACCCCAGCGTGGCAAACGTCCTATGTAGTCTTTTTTTTCACCTGTAAAGCAAAACGGTCCCACGGCTCTTCTCCCAGTCCCCTCCCACAACCCGCACCCACCCACTGCGCACCCAGCCTCCTCACACCCCCACCCCATACTTACCTCCGGAGCTCAGCGACGATCTTCGGTGGACCGGGAACATGTCTGCACTCTTCAAAGCCGACCGCGAACTGAGGAAATGCTGGTAAGCTGTATAATGGGCTAGATAGGGGGTTTTCAACTTTATTGCATATCTCAGGCATTTTTTGGAATTTTTGCAACAAATTTTCAACATGGGGTTTTTGGGACCCCTTCTCATGAATGATATCACTGTCATGGCATTATTCGGGCCCGAAGGGTGATTTCGCAGTCACTGCACGAATTTACAATATTTTCACTCCAGATTTTCAACATTACCATTTTACCACACCTCCTTATGAGCAGTACAGCTGTCATTTTTCACATCCTGCCCAAAACGTGTTTCCACCCATGTAGCGCACAATGGTGCAGTCAGTGTGCGAAATCAATGTATGGGATGCATTAAGAAAATCACATTGACACTGTTCATTAGCAGAGGTCTTAAAATGGCTATGTTGAAAATTTGGTGAAAAAATTCCTAAAAATGACTGTTTTACGAGCGTGCGTTGCGCAGTTCCTACACACGCTTGCAGGTTTGCGAATTTTCAATATTTCCACTCCAGATTTTCAACATTGCCATTTTAGCACACCTCCTCATGAGCAGTGCAGCTGTCATTTTTCACATCCTGCCCAAAACATGTTTCCGGCCATGTAGCACACAATGGTGCAGTTGGTGTGCGAACTCAATGTATGGGACACATTAAGAAAATCACAGTGACACTGTTCATGAGCAGAGGTCTTAAAATTGCTGTATTGAAAATGTGGTGACAAAATTCCTTAAAATGACTGTTTTGCGAGTGTTCATTGCGCAGCTTCTATGCACGTCAGTAAGTTTGGCGGCTTTTCAGTATTTTCACTCCACATTTTCAACATTGCCATTTTACCACACCTCCTTATGAGCAGTGCAGCTGTCATTTTTCACATCTTGCCCAAAACATGTTTCCGCCCATGTAGCGCACAATGGCACAGTCGGTGTGCGAACTCAGTGTATGGGACACATTAAGAAAATCACAGTGTCACTGTTCATGAGCAGAGATCTTAAAATGGCTATGTTGAAAATTTGGTGAACAAATTCCTAAAAATAACTGTTTTACAAGCGTGCGTTGTGCAGTTCCTATGCACGCTCGTAAGTTCGCGAATTTTCAATATTTTCACTCCAGATTTTCAACATTGCCATTTTACCACACCTCCTTATGAGCAGTACAGCTGTCATTTTTCAATCCTGCCAAAATGTGTTCCCTATGTAGTGCACAATGGCACAGTCGGTGTGAAATCAATGTATGGGACACAGTAAGAAAATCACAGTGACACTGTTCATTAGCAGAGGTTTTAAAATGGCAATGTTGAAAATTTGGTGAAAAAATTCCTAAAATGACTGTTTTACTGAGTGTTTTGCACAGTCTCACGCACTCGTAGAGGTTTGCGAATTTTCAATATTTCCACTCCAGATTTTCAACATTGGCATTTACCATACCTCCTCATGAGCAGTACAGCTGTCATTTTCACATCCTGCCCAAAACTTGTTTCCGCCCATATAGCGCACAATGGCTAGTCGATTATCTGAATGATGTATGGGACACATTAAGAAAATCACAGTGACACTGTTCATGAGCAGAGGTCTTAAAATGGCTGTGTTGAAAATTTGGTGAAAAAATTCCTAAAAATGACTGTTTAAGAGTCTGTTGTGCAGTTCCTACGCACGCTCGTAAGTTTGCGAATTTTCAATATTTTCACTCCAGATTTTCAACATTGCCATTTTACCACACCTCCTTATGAGCAGTACAGCTGTCATTTTTCACATCCTGCCCAAAACGTGTTTCCGCCCATGTAGTGCACAATGGCGCAGTCGGTGTGCGAAATCAATGTATGGGACACAGTAAGAAAATCACAGTGACACTGTTCATTAGCAGAGGTTTTAAAATGGCAATGTTGAAAATTTGGTGAAAAAATTCCTAACAATGACTGTTTTACGAGCGTGCATTGCACAGTTCCCACGCACGCTCGTAGGTTTGCGAATTTTCAATATTTCCACTCCAGATTTTCAACATTGCCATTTTACCACACTTCCTTATGAGCAGTACAGCTGTCATTTTTCACATCCTGCCCAAAACGTGTTTCCGCCTATGTAGCGCTCAATGGGGGTAACAAAAAGGTCATGCTGAAAATTTATTGTGCAAATACCAGCAATCGCACAGGGCATTAGGGTAAAGCACCATACGTGCCAAACACCACTGCAAATACCTGCAAGCGAACGTTTGGCATTGACAAATGCTTGTTAAAGTCTATGACTGTGCCAAAATTGGCAACATTGTGCTATGTGATTTTACAAGGGCTTAAAATCTTGCAGTTTACTTAGCTGCAAAATTTCCTAAACAGTTCTGCAATATCTGGTTGCTTTTAACTCAGCTTTGCAGCTCGGCATACATTCCCATTTGGCATAGTATGGTGCAAGTGCCTCGTTCGGTAAAATGTGAATGCATAGTTTCAAGAATACAGAGAAAAACAAACATTAAACATAGCAGTAACAGCATTGTTATTTTCTCCTTATTTCACCTGGCAGAATTTAAATTTTGCACAGCCTCATTTACACTAACTCATAGATTTTTAGAGGAATTGCTATAGTTCCTGCGCTGCCAAAGGCATGAAAAGTGAAAAAAAGTAATAATTGAAAAGAAAACATGCTACCAGTATGCGACTTTTTTTTACACAGCCTGGGCTCGATTTTTAGAGCCCTGAGAATGCTACAAGCCCCTGGTGCACTGATCGTTTGGTGCACGAGGCTTGTGGCATTCTCCTGGCTGACGATCGGTTTTCAATCCAGAGCGCCAAATGCAGCAAGTTAGACCAGCTTTTCCCTGGTCTAACTTGCGCCATTTGGGAGACCCATTTTATGGGACTTGTGCCAAAGATTTGGCACAAGGTGCTGTAAAGTGTGAAAACTGTCACAGCTGTGCCCGATGTACTAAAATCGGGTGCAGTTGCGTCAGAGGAGTTTAGCTCCACTGCACCAAAGAATTGGGCTGACACAGGTCTCGATGCAAGCCCTACATCACTGTTTGAAAACTGAGCACCCCTGAGTGTGCGATGCATGTATAAACCCCTTGAACATTGCTGTCATAGTTTATATGGGCGTCATACACCTCAAGTGTGTAAATAAAATTTGTTACACACTGGCAACCATACATTATTCCATACATTCTGTGTTTTCAGGCAGGCGATTAAATATCCCCTATGTATATAACATAGGACCTCAGTTTATGGGTGTTTGCTGGTTTTTTCCTGGTAAAATTGATGTATTTCAGGAAAAAAAAAAATTCATCCCGATTTCTGGAATCAGAGAAACCTATTGGTTCATTATATTTCAGAATGTAGGCTACACAAGCGGGAAAAGACCAGAAATTTATGTTTGAAAAATGGATTTTGACTTTTTCAAATAATGTAAACCAGTGTCCCTGCACATAACAAGGGGTATGGGATTGGATTTACATGGATATGCACACACCTAGGCAGGTGGTTCAGTACAAGGTAGACTTGAGTGCCTTCAAGATACTGTTGTGCTAGCTGGTCTGTGGGGGAAGAAGATAGGAGTATCTATTTTAAAATCTTTTGTGATTTTTTGACCTTGTAACTTATTAGACCTGTGACTAAGAGTTTATTTGTGTGAAAATATTGGTTTTATAATGTTTTACACTTATTTTATTAAAATAGTGCACATCAGGATAGTCCTAATGAAATAAAAATCTCATTTTCAGGGGAGTCCTGGGAAAACAGGCAGGACATTTACAACCATTACATTCAATAAGACATTTATTAAAATAACAAAAATTATACTGCCAGAGCGGGTGGAGGGTGGTGGGGCTACAAAACAGTGGGCCCTATTCACAAAAGGTGCAGATGGGATACGCGCCATGTAACCCCGGTGCACAGCCCGCCTGCACCTGGCTGTGCACACTGTACCCCCCTCATGCCATTCACAAACCCACAACACCCCCCTTTATGTGCCTGGCACACCTGCTGAACGCACAGCTCTGCATGGGGTTGGGCCAGGGACAGGCATGGGTGTGTGTGTCTGCACTCCGCACCATTCATGATGGCATGGGTGCCTTGCACAGGAGTGCGATGGCTACACCTTCTGAAGGCAGCCATAAATGTTACATGCCCCCCAGATGCTGGTGCTGGTTGTGGTAGTGAAGTAAACCATAAGTAAACAAAATGTTTTTGCTCACAGAGTACAAATTAGGAACACCCCCATACTTGGGTGTGGGACTCTTAGTACTGATAGTTTCCCTTTAAGTTAGAGTTGCTCTACAGAGAGGGAGGACTTCTGACTGAGAAGTTGGAATTAAAGCTGCTGTCTACCAATCATGGATTGAGGTTTGGGCGGTCAAACCAGAGACCTCTGCACCATGCAAGGTGCAGGAGTGGGAGATCAGGTTAGGGATGAGGCAACTTTAAAAATACTGTGTCACTGGGAGGGGATTGCTTTGAGGTCAGATATGTAGTATATTCTTTGCAAAAACTTAATTATTGCAGCAGTTAGAGTAACTTAACTCCACAAAAGTAGGGACACATATAGTTTGGCCTAGTGGTTTAAACAGAGAACTGTGAAACAGGACGTGACAGGTTTGAATCTCACCACATCCAGTCTCACTGTATGGCCCTGAGCAAGTCACTTAACTTTCCAGTGCTTCTGTCCCTTCCAGCTATAAAATGTGGTAGAAGAAAAAGTCCACCGGAAATTAGATGTGCATCCTAGCTGGATGACACTGGGTAAACAAACTGTAGAAAGTAAAAAAACAGCATGCGGTTCTTCCCTGGAACATAAATAAATTGTAAAAGAATGCTGATAAAAGTGTGTATTTGTCTGACGAACGTACCCTGTTGTGGTCAGAACTATATGACTGCCAGAGTCTTTGCGAGTTAGTCATTTTGTTGCCATGGAAATGGCATTTGTAGGAAATGCCCTACAAGACTTGCTAACATAGAAGGTAGCATCTCTGCAAATTCTGCAGGATTCAAAGGTTAACTGTTTTAAGTAGGGCCCAAAGTGAATGACTGTATCACTGGGTAAGGCTGCAGATCGCAGACTGCTGTTTAGTGCTAATACACCAGAAGCTGCATAAGGAACACGGAAGAGACTTTTTGCATTAAGCGTTTTGATTTACAAAGATGTGAGACGGTGGGCCACTATCTCAGACAAAGGTCCTAGCCTACACTTGTGAATGTCAAACCTTTGCTGTGAGAACAGAAACATAACTGAGAAGCACTCCTCAGTAGCACCTACTGACACATCCATTAGATAATCCCCATATGTTTATCCTGAACTCTTCCACACTCACTCTGCAGACTAGTACTGTAACCCCTTCAAAATTACCGTATTTGATATATTCATAACCCTCTCCCACTCCATTCTCTCTCTCTCTCTGATGACATGCTGTAACCGTTTTCTGTAACTTCATCAGACAATTACCCCTTATGCTCATTTTTTACCATTTTCACACTCCCTTCCCAACAGCAGGCCTGCCATAACCACTACTGTTACCCCAGTAGATAATCTCTCCATTATCTTCAATACTTTAGTCTCTTTCTGTCTATCTCTGTCTTGCTTTCTCTTTCTCTCTCTCTCTCTCTGCAGATATAGGCAGCTGGAGCTGACAGTCACTCATTTAAACAAACTCTGGCCAGAGCCGATAGGACTGCAGCTGAGGAATTTGGGGTAAAAATATTGTAATTTTGTTTTATAATATTTTTACATCAAATTTTCAACATCGCCTTATTATGACCCTGCCTCATGAAGATGGGCAGAGAAAATGTTCAACTCCTGGCTTAAAGGTGATTTTGCACGGGGACTATGAAATCACCTTTTGGGATGTTGAAACACATTTTGGACAGGAGTTGAAAAATGGCAGCTATTACGTTCATGAGGTGCTGTAAAGAAATGGCTATGTTGAAAATTTGGGGTAAAAATATTGAATATTAACAAACATACAAGCCTGCATTTGCAAAATTAAATGTAGGCCCATAACTTTGTTGAGTTTTAATATTTTTTACACCAAATTTCCAACATAGCCTTTTTATGGATCCACCTCATGAACAAGGGCAGAGACAATTTTCAACTCCTGCTCGAAAAGTGATTTTGCGCAGGGACCGTGAAACCACCTTTCGCGATGTAAAAAAAAAACCATTTTGACCAGGAATGAAATGTTCTCCCCCATGCTCTATTTTACCCTTTGAGCCATGACTGGCTTGTTGCTCGTTGCTGATTTTTTGCGCCACCATCCTCGCGTGGACCAGGCTTACTTACAATCTTTTACTGAAACACCTTCACTTGGTGACCTCCCACACAAAGCCAATGCACTCCAGCTCTCCCCATGGGCTCTATCAGACTGGCCCTCCTGACTAATCATGATCATCGTCTCCTTGGTTTGTTTCTCCACTCCCTCACCACACAGCCCCCTTGTTGGCACCCCCCTACCAGCCACCTCCTCTTACTTCTCTGTCTTGCAGAGGATGTGGAAACCAACCCTGGTCCCTCAAAAATGCACATTGGCCACACCAGTGTTGTCTGGACAGGGCACTGTAGTCTCAGGGTTGCACACCTGAATGTGTCCAGCTTCCCAGCTAAGGTCTCTGAACTCGAAGCCTGGGTATGCCTATACAAACCTCATGTCCTGGGTCTATCCAAAACAAGGCTTAAGCCTTACCATGGTGATGCCTCCTACCAACTCCCCGGCTACTCATTGCTATGGCATGACAGGCCCAGCAGAAAGAGGGTGGTGGTGTTGTACCATACGTGCAAGACCATATTAAGGCCACCACCATTGTTTACTCCTCCCCCTCCATGATCAGTGAGTGGCTTGTTGCAGAACTTGTCCAGGGTGCATCAAAAAAATGGTACATAGGCTGCTGCTATAATCCTCCCTCAGGAGGGGGCACAGGGACTATCTAACTTCTTGGATGGCCTTGCCTCTGCCCCCTCCTCCAGGGACACCATCATATTTGGGGATTTTAAACTCCACTAGACCAAATCCTCTGCACCTGAACATGCACGCCTTTTAAAGCTGCATCACCTTGAGCAAGTTATCTCCTCTCCCACCAGATACAACCCCCGCTCATCTAACCACTCCACCATTGACTGGATTGCTACCAACTGTGCGAACATTGTCCTCCAAACAGGCACCATGGCTGACTCTATTTGCGATCACACCTCCACTTATATAGCTTTAACCACTAAATCAACATGTCCCCCTACAAACTATTGTCTTTTAGGAAATTTAAAGCCCTCAACTTGGACTCAGTGCTAAGAGATGCCTGGGCCATAAACTGGTCCTCGCTCTACTTACTCAAAGATGTCTCCATGGCAGTGATGTTTTTTTATGGAAGCCCTCCGCAGCCTCCAGGGTAAATACTTCCCAATCACCACCAGGAGGATTAGAGGTGGCAACACCTGCTGGCTAACACATCAACTTCTGGCCCAAATGAAAATAAGGGATAAAACATGGAGAGCCTTCAAGGCATCCCCCTCCCTTCAATTATGGAATACATACAGGAAACTTCGAAACTCCTGTAAGCAGGTGGTGAAGTCACTTAAATGCAAATATTACACCAATCTGTGAAATGAGCATCTTAGCAACCACCGTAGCTTCTGGGTCTCCATTAATACCCTCCTAAACCCAAAGTCGAACAAACTAATAACCGAGCTTACCTCTCCCTGCGGTCCCACTACCGACCCAAGTGTTATTGCCAATTCCTTCAGCAAAATGTTCATGGACCTTACCTACTACACCAGCAAAATCCCTCCTCAGCCTCCCTCTGTCCAGAAAAAACAGGCATCCCATCCTTATCCATCTAGCCCTGTTTTACACTTGAGAACCATCGACCACAGGGTCATTACCAAACTCCTAAGGGCGCTCCCCACCAGAGGTAGCCCAGGCAGCAACGGCCTGCATCCCCCCCTTTTTGAAAATTTTCTTCCCAGCCCTCGTAAGGCCATTGACCCACATATCTAATCTCACCCTCTCGTCCTCCACCATGCCTGACTCATGGAAACATATGCATGTGGTGCCTATCTACAAATCTGGTGATCCAACTGCCCCGGAAAACTACCATCCCATCTCTCTCCTCCCGCATCTAAGTAAACTATTAGAAAGTCATTCACCACCAACTATCCGAGTACCTAGACAATTACAACCTCCTGACCCCACTACAACACAGTTTCTGCAAACAACGCAGCACCTCCTCTGCCTTGGCCCTTTTGTCCAACCATGTCCTTAGAAACATGGACATGGGCATGGCCACAGGTGCAGTGTTTGTGGACCTATCTAAAGTCTTCAACCTTGTGGACCACCACCTTCTAAACTGTGCCCTGCTGCTAAACCTAGGTTGCTCCACAGATGCTAGCACTTGGTTCAGTAGCTACCTCGCAAACAGATCCCAGTCTTTTATGATGGGCAAGGATATTTCTGCCGCATTACCCGTCCACACCGGTGTACCCCAGGGCTCCATACTGGGGCCTCTGTTATTCTCTCTTTTCATAAATGATCTTCCTGTGGAGAGCATAAACTGTAATACACTCCTCTATGCTGATGACCTCGTCATCTACCATAGTGCCAGGTCCCTCAAAGATATATCCTCCACCCTCACCATTAACTATGGAGCAGCTCAAAATTGGTTCCTCTCAAAAAAAAACTCCTGTTAAATGAGAAAAAAACAAATGCCATGCTCTTTGGGTCCAAGCAGTACCTTACAAAGGCTGCCAAAACAAACACTGCATTACACAGATCAACCCCTGCAGGCCCTCCCCTTGACATTGTATCCTCCTTCAAATACTTAAGAGTGACTGTCGATCCCTCCCTTACCTACAGTTTTCACATTGACAACATTATAAAGAGGGTCCATCAGAAGCTGGGGGCAGCCTACCGTGTAAACCACCTCCTGACCCCCGAGGCTCGCTTTACAATTGCCCAGGGAAATCTCCTGCCATCTCTCGATTATTGTTCTTGTTTTCTCCTCCACATCCACCTCACCTCTCTCTCCCCTCTAAGTATCACATGTAACTCTACCTGTTGCTTTGTCCTTCAGGTCCCTTCTTACATCATCACTGCTCTCTATATCAGTCGTTAGGCTGGCTCTCTCTGTATGGCTGCTATGAATATGCCATGGGCAGTCTAGTCGACACCTCTCTCAGGAACCCACAGAAGTCCCCCCTCTCTCTGTTTCTCACTGTCCGGGCGGTAACTCGCTCTCTCAGGGTCTCTTCCATTCCCCCCGGTAGTACCCCATGTATCTACTGGCATGGGAGCAAAACTTTCTCTATATCTGCCCCCACTCTCTGGAACAGACTACCACCTACCATCAGAATGGCACCCTCCCATCAGGTCTTCAAATTGAAACTAAGAGAGTGGCTCAAGTCCTAGGTCACCTCTACATGCTCCCTAGGTAACACCCTCACCAGGAACCCACCTTAGAGGCAAAACTGTACCTCATGCCTTATTTCCTGTGCACTGGTTACTAGATAACTACTTGGCACTTTTTGCTTTTTCTTTGCGTAAACATTGATTGTTGAACTGTATTTCTACCAGGCACTGTTGCACACCCAGACTACCTATATGAAGTCTTTATTTGCTTTATGTGTAAATTAGAGTTATTTGTGAATCACACATGCTCTGTTGAATCTGTTATCTAACCTGTTCCTTTCTCTCTTGGAGTTGCTGTGTATGGATCACTGTTCCTGACTGCAGATGTACTCACTGTATATTGTACACCCACTGTATTTATTGTAAATTGTGCCTATTGTCTGACTCTATATTGTTTTGCCACTGTATGGCCCAGGTCACAACTGAAAATGGTCCTCTGGATCAGTTTGCCTACCTGGTTACCAAAAACATAAATAAAGAATACAAATTTGAAAAATGACAGCTGCCACATTTATGAGGTGCCAGAAACATGTGGCTATGTTATAAATTTGGGGGAAAAATATTGAAAATTACCAAAGCTACAAGGCTGTGTTTACAAAACTCAACATAGGTTTATAACTATGTTGTTTTTTAATATTTTTACACCAAATTTTCAACATACCCTTCTTATGACCCCACCTCATGAACAGGGGCAGAGAAAATTTTCAATTCCTGCTTGAAAGGTGATTTTGCACTGGGACAGTGAAATCACCTTTTGGGACAGATTTTCCTAATGACAGTGACGTTGTTCATGAGGTGGGGTCCCAAAGAAGGCACATTGAAAATCTGGGTCAAAAATATGCAAAAATGCCCAAGCTATGCCTCTAAGTTCAAAACCCAATTGAAATACTTTGAATGGCATACCTGTTTCTTCAATTCACTGTCAGGCTTTGAAGAGTGAAGACGTGTCTGCATTCAAGAGAGGATTATGGCATTGGACCCCCAATGGGTAAGTAAGGGCTTGAGGGGTGTGGGTGCTCAGTTGGAGGGTTGGGTGGAGGATAGTTTTCTTGTTACAGGTTAAAACATAATAAAAATGATAAAGGGACAGAGATGCTGATCGCAGCACTGAGGGATTGGGCACCCCAGTGTCACTGTTACCTTTCTGAAGGGGGGAGTGGGGTGGTGGGTGTTGAGAGGGAGGGTCAGGTGAGGGTAAAGTAGAGGGAAATTGTAACATGCGGCTACCATTTTATTTTAATGTAGGTTAACGTGTGGCTAACCATGGCACCTATAATCCCATAGGATGCAGGAGTGCAAGGACATTCAGTTAGACATTTGATTCAATTCAGAGACAATGCCATAAGCTCCTGAGCTATGGTTCTACTTTTTTGAACTTTTAATACTATGATTTATTATCCCATAATATTAGCCACTGCTATAGTGGGTGTAAACAGAGGATGCTGACTTATTCTGCATAAAAGTAGATGCTGCATCTGTCTGGTCAATTAATCATCAGATGTTCCTTGTATGGTGAAATTTGTATTTCGTATTTTACCAAAATATGAATAAAATATAAGTCTAATCAAAAACAAAAATGGGGACAGTAAAAAATGGACTGGCGCCTCGTAAGATTTCGGCTTCCTCATGTTGTCAGCTGTTAATCCTGAATGTTTGGATTCTATGGCTGTGGCAGAACCCCCTAGTCCCAGTCCCATTTTAAAAGCTGAGTTGTTAACACTGCTGAGTTGTCTACACATGCAGAAGCTTTAAAATTACAGCATGGTAAGTTAGACTCCCCGAAGGCTATCAGTCATTCCTATATTACCCTCCTAAACGCAATAGCAAAGCCTGATGCTAAATGGGGAAAAAGTTGCAACCAAAAGCAACACTAAAGAAAAACAAAACCCCATTGAAATACATTTAACTGCATACCTGTTTCTTCAGTTCTCAGTCAGGCTTTAAAGAGTGAAGAAGTGTCTGCGGTACAGAGAAGATTACGACGTTGGACCCTGATGGGTAAGTAAGGGCTTGGGGTGCGCAGTGTGAGGGTTGGGTGGGGGGTCATAAACTGTACAAAAGACATTGATGGAAGGTTTTCTTGTTAAAGATTAAAACAGAATTAAAATCAAAAAGCAGGATGGAGATGCTGATCGTGACACTGAGGGATTGGGCACCCCAGTGTCACTGTTACCTTTCTGGAGGGGAGGGTGGTGGGTGCTGAGAGGGAGGGTAGGGAGGGGGTAAAGTATAAAAATATATGGGTAAAAACAGAAAAGCACAACCACACATGAGCGGTAAACAGGACCAAGATGCCACTCATGACACTGGGGGATTGGGCACCCCCAGTGTCACGATTACATTTCTGGGGGGTGGAGTAGGGTAGTGGCTGCTGACAGGGAGGGTCAGGTGGGGGGAAGTATGAAAATCTATGTTTTTTTTTAAAAAAGCACAACCACGCATGCGGGGTATTGGGGGCATTTTGTGATCGGGACACTCAACATGTTATTCATTCGCAAGGAATGCAGGAGGGCTTTTTACTCAAAGAAAGAGGTCTGCAGAGCTCCGCCCACTGCAGCCCTAAATATCAGTCTTGTTCAAAACTAGCAAGTACAGCAAATCTGCTTGTCCCACTGCAAAACTTAGTTGTCCCTATATGGTAAGGTATTCCTGAGTTTGTTCATTGTCATCACTGTAGAATACGGGCTAGTAGTCTGAAACATAAACAAGGCCCTGGAGCTGGGTGAGATGCATCTGAGGGTGCTAGGGGAAATGGCATTGGTGTTAGCCAGACCCCTGGCAGGGCTATTCAATAGCTATATGCAGCAAGGAGTGGTTCCCAGGGACTGGAGTATGGTGGATGTGGTTCCACTGCACAAGGGAGGGGGCAAGGAGCAACAAGGAAACTATAGACCCACCAGCCTTACCTCTGTATTAGGAAAATTAATAGAGACACTAGTCAAGGAAGATTCAGTGGAATACCTGGAGAAAAATGGACTTCAGGATAGCAAGCAGCATGGAGTCAAGACAGAGAGGTCTTGTCAGACCAACTTGATAGTACTCTTTGCCTGGGTAACCAAGGTAGTTGATAAGGGCCATGCTATAGATTTATTCTATTTTACAAGTATGTATGAAGCCCATCTACATGTACTGCATTTTTGATGTATGACACATATATGTGAGTAAATAAATGTTAAGTATAAACTGAATCCGGAGTGATTTTGTTAGAGTAATACTTGGCAGTATATGCAGCCGGGCTTCATGCATGCCTGTACTGTACATCAGTGATATACGCCTGGGCTCTGTACGAGTGCTCCCGGATGGCTTTGGTTGTTCTTTGATTTATTCTACTTTGACTTTGGCAAGGCATTTGACTTGGTGCCACATCAAAGGCTGCTGGAAAAGATCGGGAACCGAAACAGCTAAGGAAAAGTATGGTGGGTAGGGAGTTGGTTGGAGGGGAGGCAGCAGAGAGTTATGGTAAATGGGGTCAGATCAAAGGAAAGAGAGGACACTACAGGAGTTCTGGGCCCATCTACAATCTGTTCATCAGTGACGTGGGAAAGAGAATTTGGAGCAGGTTTTGTCTATTTGTAGATTACAATAAACTCTGTGGTAGGGTTGACAATGTGAAGGGGATAAGGGAGTTGTAGAGAGACCTGCAAAGGCTGGAAAGTTGGTTCAAAGTCTGGCAACTGACATTCAATACCAAAAAGTGCAATTATGCATTTAGGGGACTAAAACCACAGAACAGAGTATTGGATGGGGGGGGGTTAAACTGACTTTCTGATATTAGCATATGGACTTTATAGCCTGTTACATAATGGCTGTGATAATCAGTCTATGCAAAAAAAAAATGTTTTCTCACTCGTTAAAAGAAGGGAAGGGATCACACCTTTTGTTGAATAGACTACCACCTGATTCCCTTCCACTTCCTTGTTTACCCATCCCACCCCCACCCTCAGATGTTCTATGATGTCTGACCAGGGAGGGTGTGGTGACGTGCCCCATTGTAGTCTGTGGTGAGGCATTTTAAAGACATAGTTTTATATGTTTGCTAGCTTGACATGAAAGCCACTGCTCAACTGATAGGGCTCCTGTCAATTGAGCAGTGACTTTCATTAATGTCAAATGTTGCTTAAACATTTAAAACTATGTCTTTAAAATGCCCCACCATAGACTACAATGGGGCACGTCCTTGCGCTCTCCCTGGTTAGATGCCATAAAACGTCTGAGCACGGGGGTGGGAAGGGTAAACAGGGAAGTGGAAGGAAATTGGGTGGCAGTCTGTTCAGCAACAGGTACAATCCCTTCCCTTCCTCCAATGAGTGAACATTTTTTTAATTTTTGCATAGACTGACAATCACAACCATTATGTAATGGGCTATAAAGCCTATATGCTACTTTTAAATTGCTGGAAATTTACTTTAAGTTGACACAACATCAGAGAAAAGGGACCTAGGAGTCATTAGTAATGACTTCCTTAAGCAAACCAGCCTACAGTATGTTACAAGGCCTTCAGCAAGGCTAACAGAATGCTGGGATGCATCAGGAGAGGGTTTGGCAGTTGAAGGCAGGAGAGGGAGGTACTGTTACCATTGTATAGGTCTCTGGTGAGGCCATGCCTGGAGTACTGTGCCAGATTGTGGAGTCCTCATCTAAAGAAGGACAGGCTAGAGAAGGTAGGTATGCCCTCCATTTAGCGAAACTATTACAGTGAACACGTCGATACTGACAACATCAACAGTTCGCTGTAATAGTCCGCTCTGTACCCTGGCACTCTTTCCCCCAGTCCTGCACCCCCCCCCCCGAATCAACTCCGACTCAGAGTTTATAATTCCTAAGTTCAGGGGGAGTGGGGGCCAAGCCCCCCGATAGAAAAGGACCTAGTTATCATGCTGGATTTATGTCAACCACAACTTGCGGTTGACATAAATCTGTCGCTGTGATGTCGGTTGACAACAAATTTGTCGAACTGGCATCGTAGATCCGAGAAGGTACTATGTAGTATGACCAAGATGATTTAGATCCAGGAGGGTAGATCCTATAAAGATTGGCTAAAGGAACTGAGCATGTATTCACTCAACACCAGAAGAGAGAGGTGGGATATGCTAGAGACCTTCAATTTACTGAAAGGAATTAGAAAGGTGGGCTGTGATGAGCAATTTACTAGGAACAGAGAAGAAAGGATGCAGGGTCATGATTTGAGGTTAATGGGCAGAAGGCTTAAAAAGGATGCAAGGAGGTATTATTTTACAGAAAGAGTGGTTGAGCCATGACATGGTCTACTGGCAAAGGTGATGGGTACCAAAACCAGTAATGGCTTCAAACACGGCTGGGACAGAGTCAAAAGCTCTTAGCTACTCAGTAGGGAGTGTGGGGGAGGAAACATGGATAACAAAAGGGGGAATAGTGTAAGCAAAGACTCCACAGAGACAACATATTCTGGGGCATGACAGGGTAATATGGGCAGACTGGATGGACCATCAGTCTTTTTCTGTGGTCATCATCTATGTTTCCATGTTTCTATCTAAATCCAAAAATTCTGAAACATCCAAATCCAAAGTTTCAAAAATACCCAAATCCCCTCCCAAAAACATTTAAATTCAATTATTTAAAGACATCCAAATCCCCTCCGATAAACATCCAGATCCAAACATTCTAAACCACTCAAATCCAATCATCCAAAAGAATCAACATTCAGACTTCAAAAACACCCAACAGCTCCTCCCAAAGTATTCTTATCCCCAACCCCAAAACATTCAAATCCCCTCTGGAAAACATTTAAATCCAAACCTTCTAAAACATTCAAAGCCAGACAGCCAAAAGATCCAGATCCAAACATCGAAAACTTCCAAATCCTGCTTCTCCTCCTCCACATCCAGATCCAAACATTCTAAAACCTCCACATTCAAACACCCCACAACATCAACATTCAGACATCAAAAACATCCAGATACCACTCCCAAAATATTTTAAATCCAAAGCATCTAAAACATCCAAACTACTGACCAAAACAATGATCGCTCATATAATTGTAGGCTTTTTCTCAGCCAGTATTCATATTTACATTTATAGTATATGGGTGCTGCTTATTGTCAATGGATTTCAGCAACTACTGAAATCTTGTTGTTGTACAGTTCAAAGGTCAAAAATGTTGTTGTACTATTGTTCTGACGTCACATCGATAGTACAACTTTTTACCCTTGACCTGCTGCCTGATTGGCTCAGACAACGTTCTCTAGAAAAAAAAAAACAAAAAACATGGCGGTGCGATTAGCGGCGCTTGAGCGGAGCCACCTGACTGAAGTCGAATTGGACACGGAGAGCCACATATGGCTCCCTTTCAAAAACAATTGCTTTCTTTTTTCTCCCCGATTTAAAAAAAAATGATGTGCTGAGGAGTAGGACAGAGCATAAGAGGAACGGCACAAGCAGAAGCACCAGAGGGAAACGGGAGCAGCGCCTACGGCAAGTAACGAAAAAAAAATGTAAAACAAAAAAACCCATATAAAAAACCCCATATACTATAAAAAACAGTGGATAGGTGAACATCCACAACTAAGTCTGCGTCCCCATCTTGGGCAGTTGATGACATCAACAAGACCTCTCGAGCTTCGCTCTCGAGGTCTCTGTGATGTCATCAACTCCCTCGATGGAAACACAGCCTTGTTGTGGATGTTCACCCGTCCACTATTCTATATATTGCGCTTGCATACTAAATGTTTTGTTACAATGAACTGTATTTTTAGAGATGTGTCACTGCAGAGCCAAATGCAGCTGAAACTCCAAGGGGCTGGGCAGTGCAGATCAACGACCAGACACTCTGGTGGTGACACTACTCACTTCTTGCTGGGTAGAAACTTTGCATACTTGAAAAAAGTCAGTTGCTCCTATCAGACATCAGCTGTCTCATTTAATTTACATGACTCTGCACAGCAACCACAAAGACAGCAGTGATGAAAACATAAAAAAAAAGTTTCCCATTACAGGTTTAATTCTAGGCAGCAGCACACTGTCATGAGCTCCGTCAGTTTCACATTCTTTGTGCTACTCTGGCGAGAGTCAAGTTGCCACATATAATCCGTTGAGAGTCAGAACTGGCTGTAGTTAGAACTTAATGTTTTCATGAACTGTAAGTTCGGAATTGTCCCTTTGACAACTAGCAGAGTTCCTGCTCCCAAGTCTTCCCTCAACATATTGAAGTGCATGGTAGCTACTGTGGGGTGCAGCAGCAGTGACACAGACCAACCAGCTCCACAGCAGTCAGGCTGACTTGACCCCCACAAAATGCCAACATGTCCAGCAACATGTGGCATTCATCAGCCATGAGATCTTTATCCGCTCACCCCATATGTCACTCGTTCCACAGCTAGACCTGGACCCCATCCTTCTCAATGGCATCATTGTCCCCGAGAGAGAACAAGGCTAAGGCACCGGACCCGGATCTACATCAACAGTTCTGCATTCCTCAGTAGCCTCAATGAAATCTTTCTTTTCCCACTGCCAGCAACCTTTAAAAAAGACAGCGGCTAGGTTCCATATCAGCAAATCTGCCAGTGGAGTATTGGATGGTTTGATCCCACGGCCTTTGCCCCTTCACACTGTTGCAGCAACTGTTCGGGGCCACAACGTCCCAAATGGGAGGATAGGCGATTTCCTAATGACTACCAGTTGGTAGTTACAACTGTGTTTTGAGGGCCACGTCCCCATGAGGGAAGAGTTAACAGCGGCAGAACTGCAGCTGGACGGGACCCCAGCTCAAGTCCAAAAATGAATATACTTCATCAGTGGATGGGATAGGGTTAGTTATTTCCTATAGATGGAAACAGTAATCTAAAAGACATTGGACTCAGCTGATTAATGACAACCCCCTCTGCCACTTGCAGATGGACTGATTGTGGGCTACCCTGATGGGTCCTGCAGCTGCTGAAATTGGCATGAGCTCAACGGGAGCGGCATCCAACACAGGGACTTCTTACCACATAATGCAGCTTCCCATGGCCACCTGTCACTAATTGCTCAGACCTGCCACCCTCCCATGACTGCTAGAAGAACAAATTAAAAACATCAAATTGAAATCTCAAGATCAGTAATACAAAATATATATACATGCTTCAATATCACAAGCTCAGACAACTTTAACCTGGTTTAAAAATATGTAGTTTATGGAGTCTCCTGATTGCCGTACGCTATCCAAATGTTACAAATGCAGTACTCTGACTGTCATAAGTGCCTCTGTCCTCCAGCAGCAATGATTCACTTGCCAGAGGAGTGCCTGAGCTGAGTGATTTAAATAAATATCTACCATGTTTCTCTCTGTTAATTCCAGCCACTTCAGTTATCTGGATTTCCCTCTTTATTTCTGACAGTCCACTGCTTACAAATTTCCGGTCACCAGGTTTATTCTCTGTATTAGTACCTTCCTGCTTATCACGTCTGGTAATTTCTTCCGCTTGCCATAAGCAGAGAATATCAGGGGGACACCTGGTGAGGGTCAAGGCTGATCTTCTTGATATTGGGGTGAAAAAAGGTATCAAAATCCGTTAAGAATAAACATTTCTCTCAAACTACATTTTCTTTTTCACTTTTATTAGTTTCCTCTGTTCCATTCTTATCATTTGTGCTATAATGTTTTCTACCTGATTTGCTATAAATATATGCCAGAAAATGTTCGGCATTGACAAATGCTTGTTTAATTACTTAGCAGTTCCAGAACCAACTGACATCAGTTGAGCTGATAATTACAATGAAGAGGAACCCAATTACACCCGCTGAGCTGATATCACTGGGTTCTGCTTCACTGTAGTCTTCAGCTCAACTGACATCGCCAAGTTCTGCAACTGCTAAGTAATTGAAAAATTCACATTTGGTGGGAAAAAGGCTACATTAATATGGGGCTCTAAATATGGAAAAACAGGATTATTTCAAGGTGCCTTTAATACACTTAACTGTCTACAATTGAACTATGTAGATCCTCAAGACTGAATACATGTTCTATGTTAAGGATCTTTGTCCATCATTTATTCTTTTCTTCATATATTTGTTCCTCTTTTTCCCCCATCCTCCACTCAACCAATGATGTCACCTTCCAGCAAATAGGGCAGTTGAACAGCTGCCTTAACAGCCAGCACCAATTTGGACAATGTGGGGTAGAAAATATAGTGGGGTACCATAACTAGGGAAAAGGCGAGCAATATGGACTAACGTCTTCTTTGCTCCGAACCTACCTATGAAACCTATGAAATTCAGCACCCTGGTTCACTAGCAAGGGGTGCATGAATTCCAAGCAGCCTGCTTCCACCCTTCTTAGAGCCCAGTGCCTCACCTCAGTGATGCACCGGGCCTCTTGCTTGTAGAATCTAGGGATTGTGCCCACTGAATTGGCTCAACTGTGGAATGTCTGACCATGGTCGAAAATGTTTAGATCACGGTGTAGCAGACCATTGCTGAAAACAGACTGTTGTATGTCAGACTATGGTTGAATATTGTTAAGCTGTCGTATGTCGAATCATGGCTGAACATTGTTAAAGTATGTTGTGTCAGGCCATAGTTCAGCAGAGTTAGACTGTGGTGTGTCAGGACATGGTTGAACATGGTTAAACTGTAGTGTGTTAGTCCATGGTTAAATGTGATGTCTATGGTGTGTAAGACCATGGTTCAATATGTTTAGAGTATGACATATTGTATGTGGCTCTGGCTAAATGTTTACACTGGGGTGTGTCTAGTCATGGATATCCAGATATATTGGTAAATACTGTATTACTGAAATCCAACTGAAATAGATAGGGATTTCATTTGATATATTGAGATATATATATGGATATTCTGCATCATGTCCTTGTCTACCACCATATGTGGGGCTATGACTGAACATGGTTAGACTATGGTATTAAGACCATGGCTGAACATTGTTAGACTGTGATATGTTAGGTCATTATGGGATATGGTTATACAGAGAAATGTCAGGACATAGATGAAAATGGTTAGACTGTGGCATGTCAGGTCATGGTTGAACATGGTTAGACTGTGGTATTTCAGGCCATGGTTGAACAATGTTATTCTGTGATATGTCAGGCCATTGTTAAACATGGTTAAACTTTGGTGTGTCAGAATGCACTTTTATTTATTGATTGAACTGTAACGGGGTCACTGTACAGATGTTACAGGTGTTATGCTTGATTACTACCCATGCCTTGTGCCTGTGGGGGCCAAGCAAGGTTGAAGGGCCTGGGCTCGTTAAACTCCTCATGCAGAGGGTTTGGCTCAGAAAGGGAACAAGGGGAATAGTGCGGTGCTTCCATCCAGACAAGAAAATACTGGGCCTGATAACAAGTAGAATACTGCCCAATGGGATACAGTATCTTTCCACCTACCTACCAGTTGTTGGACGACACCACCCAAAAACCAATCTGTACCAGTACACTTTAAAAAAAACGTGCCAGGGTGGATGATCCGAATGATGATCCCAACGAGCAGGTATGAGGTACAAAGTAAGAGACCTTAAAAAAGGGATGAAAAGCAAACACTTTTGTTGTTCCAACATTTAATAGATTCAACCCATTTGTAACTTCTAATTCTTTGGTAGCAGGTCAGGAGACAGATTTCCCTACCCCCAGCCTACTCTCCACTATAGGGGAAAACTCTAGAACCTCAGAAGCCTCTACTGTGCCAGGTACTGATGCCCTTTCAGGCTTGCAAGACATTAATGATCCAGAAAACATCAGACAGACACCAGACAGGAAAAAAACAGTCTGAATGCTGGCCTCCCATTGATAGACCTACCAGTTGTTGTTGATTCACCACTCTCCTAGGTTATGGAATTTTCCTCTGATCCTACTACCCACACAACAGACAAATATTTGTTATAGGAGACTCATTGATTACTCATTGACAGAGACATCGGTAATTCAGATAAGGCTAACTGGACTTGTTCTATGTTTCGAGGGGCAAAAATAGCAGACATTACATCAAGGTAAGAAAATACTTTATATGAAAAAGGGTCCAATCCACTAGTTGTTACACAAACGGATGCTAACACTGTTATACATGATGACCCATCTAACATTAAAATGGATTTTGTTGCCTCATCGAATAAACTGGTAAATTTAGGGTGTCAAATAGTGTTCTCAGAAATATTACCCATACCTAGAGCTTCAAATGTGTTGAACCATAAAATGAAACTACTCAATGACTGGCTACGAAGGTGGTGCCTCAAGCAAGATTTCACATGTATTACCCACTGGGAGGAATTTTCTGATAAGGAAGCGCTATTCTGTGGTGATGGACTACACCTAAGTAGACGGGGTAGCTCTCTCCTAGGCCAGCAAATACTATCTGCAATAAACACATGTTTAAACTAGATACATTGGGGGAGAGACAAGGCATACCTAACTCTCTTAACTATCCTGAAACTCATAAAACTAAATGTGCAAACTATAAAATAAACTTTCTCTATTTTTAATGCCAGAAGTCTTAATAACAAACTAGATGAGTTAAAAATAAAGGCATCTCAGGAGCATATAGATATAATAGCTATTACTGAAACATGGGGTGATGCTAAAGCTTCTTGAGACCCTACATTTGTCTGGTTATGCACTATATAAGCTTAACAGGAGTACACGCAAAGGAGGAGGGGTTG
Source organism: Neoceratodus forsteri (assembly GCA_016271365.2). Taxonomy (NCBI): domain Eukaryota; kingdom Metazoa; phylum Chordata; order Ceratodontiformes; family Ceratodontidae; genus Neoceratodus; species Neoceratodus forsteri. The sequence goes on along the minus strand of JADMNL010000025.1, from coordinate 227,696,487 downwards.
CTTTATTTGTTAATAACAAATAAAAACAGCAATATATCTAATAAAATAAAACAGACTGATATCTCTACAGAATCCATTTGGATCAAACTTTTCTTAAATAACTCAGAAAATATCATATTAGGTATATGTTACCATCCACCCAATTCCACATCGGAATATTCTGATGCTATTTTGAAAGAAATTGAGTTGGCTAGTGAGCTTGGCAATATCATTTGCATGGGGGACTTCAGTATTGGCGATATCTCTTGGAGAGATCTTACAGCATCATCAAGCTGTGGCAAAAAACTTCTGGCCACATGCCTACAGCGTAGATTAAATCAGTGTGTACTAAATCCAACCAGAGGTGAACAACTTTTAGACCTGGTACTCCACAGTGATCCATTAGAGTTAAAAAATGTTTCCACTCAAAACCCAGTTGGAAACAGTGACTACGACTCTGTTTATTTTTCATTAGTGTCTAATCAAATTTATAGCTATAGTACTACTAAAACATATCTTTATAATGCTGCTGATTCTGACCTATTAAACTCAATACTGGATTCCATAAACTGGGATGACATTTTTTCAACAAAAACAACGGAGGAGGCTTGGGAGTTTCTACATTATACTATTATTTCACTGAGGGAAAAATGCATTCCTTTCAGACTTAAAAACAGCAGTCAAAAATACGGCCCAAAATGGCTTAATAAATCCACACATAGAATCCTAAAAATAAAAAACAAAAAATATTCAAAATATTTAAAATCTTGTACACCAGAAAACTGGACCTCATATGCAAAACTCAAAAATAATGTAAAACAAAGATTAAAGAGGCAAAAGCTGAATGGGAACATAATCTTGGAAAAACAGACAATAAAACTAACAGCAAGCAGTTTTATTCATATATTAACTCACTAAAAAAACCTATATGCCGGATTGGTCCACTGTTAATAAAAAATTGATATATGAACCAAATGAAATGGCCAATATTCTTAATACCAAATTCTACAAAATATATGATTTTCCTAAGTCTATCGATCTGGGGGTAACTCATAGTAAGGATGTACAGATAAACCACTCCGATGCATCTATATATAAAAAACTATTATCACTGAAAGGTAAGACATGTCCTGGCCCTGATGATATTGCAGGACATCTCCTGTATTTGTTTGCAGATGGCCTCACTCATCCACTTAAACTATTATTTGAAGGTTGTCTCAATAACAATTTTGTACCCACTGCTTGGAAATCAACACATGTAATACCTATATACAAGAAGGGGCCTAAGAATAACTGGGAGAGTTACAGACCTATCAGCCTCACATCATCTGTTTGTAAACTGCTTGAAAGCTTAATTAAGGGTAACATTACTCAAGATCTAGATACAGTAAATCCTGAACAACATGGGTTTAAAAAAGGAAGGGGTTGCCTTACTAACATTATGTGTTTCTGAGAAGAGGTCAGTTCCAAGCTAGATAGCCGAGTACCTTGTGACGTCGTATTCATTGACTTTGGTAAAACTTTCGAAGTCATGCCACATAAAGCCCTAGTATACAAACGACACAAAACAAATATAAATAAAAATATCATAAACTAGATTGAAAACTGTCTCAGCAATCGTACACAGAGTTCTAATCGCAAGAAAATTATCTGAAGTAGGTATGGTTAGTAGTAGTGCCCCCAGGCTCTGTACTGGGCCTGTGTTTATTCCAAGTGTTCATATCTTATTTAACTAACAACCGTCTCTCACACACAACTAAATATGCTGATGATGTAAAATTAGGAGGCCCCTGCAGTACCATCAACCAAACCCAAGTTATTCAAAGTGACCTTAATAAAATTTTAAAATGCGTGATACAATGGGGCATGAAAATAAACATTAACAAGTGTATAGTTATGCACCTTGGTTCTTAGAACCCCTTAACAGAATACTCTATCTGTGGTTGCGACCTAAGCACAACCACTGATGAAAAAGATTTGGGAGTATATATCTCTGAAGATTTTGGACAATCAAAACAGGTACATGAAGTCATTAATAAAGCAACTGTGTAATTTGGTCCATAAAAAGAAATATCAGATCAAGGGATAAAAATGTAATGTTGCCACTGTATAGAGCTTATGTAAGACCACATCTAGAATACGCCTCCCAACTGTGGTCTCCATATAAAAAAACTGAAGTATCATTACTGGAAAATGTTCAGAGGAAATATACTAAACATTTATCTGGATTGTATAATGAGCCCTATTAAATAAGATATCAACTACTTAATTTAATGCCCTGGAAACTCGTCATCTCAGAGGAGATCTTATTTTTATGTTTGATCTCACTCAGGACCCATATTTAATTTCTGAATTAGGTTTTGAACTTAAAAACATCCCTCACTATACCGGAGGCCACCCACTACAGTTTAGTAGGAAAAGGTTTAATTTTGTACCTCGAAAAAACTTTTTCACTCAGAGAATCGTAAACCCCTGGAATACACTCCCCATTGAGATAATTGTGAGTAAAATAAAAGCTGAATTTAAACAACGCCTAGACAATCTCATTCTTTCTGGGTTAGATTTTCACTACTATAAATAATAACTTATAGGTGCAAATATGTCCTCCTAGCACCTTTTTCTTCCTTAGTATGATCCTTAGTAATTGCAATTTCATATACTTCTGTACTAATTAGGGTAGCTTGTTATTAATATGCTCTCACACCAAATTTCATTATCTAACTACAGGAGCAAGGAACATTTTATTAAAAAATGCTTGTGTAGCAATTGCAGCATTATAAAACTTAATTTGAGCAGTGGTAGGAAAAATATGTGTAGCGTTTGCTGGCAACCTTGTGTAAAGCAACTTTACAACCAGTTTTGGGTGAATCAGATGTGTAGCAGGTGACTGCTATACATAACCGATTTTGTGTAACAGTTGATGAAAATTGCATAGTTTTTTGCTATGCTAAGCCAGATAAAATATTAGCTGTTAGTCAGCAGTACAGATCCTGTGACGAGAACAGTGGTTAGGAAAATGGGTATAACAATGATTTAGGCAACAGCAACATGATTACTACTTTCAATATTTTAAAGTGCATCTCCCCAAGCTATGCAATCTTAGTTATCCAGGCTTCTATGCCGATGCCGAGATAGTGCAATAGGCCTCCACACACCCTCATGCACATGATTTCCAGCAAGGCCTATGTACTGTAGAGCCTCTCACTACCCTCAGTAGCAGATCCTCCTAGTTTCAAACAACTTTCAACAATTACACTTTTATGACTGCAGTTTAGTACTAGCTACTGGGTAGTCAAGCATATTATACACTGTAACAAGCTGATGCCGCAGTGCCCGGGATTGTGCATTGAGGCACTTACAGATACACAAGCTTGTTTTTCCAACTGACTTTTGGCTAACACTTTCATTACTAGAATAAACTGCAACACAACAGGGAATCCACTCAAAACTGTAATCCAACCAAGGGAAAATTCAGCAGCGGTTTCTGGTTGGTAAGCCATTACTTTCATGTCTAGTACTAATGGAAAGCAGTCTTGGCCAGTTCTGGATAGGGGAAGTCACAGTGGCAGGCAGATGATAGCTGAATACCAGGCTAGGTTCAACTACTCTGTCAAATCTCTCTTTTCTCTCAATCAGCACATGGCAACACGGCAAGTTCAGAAGGGTTGAGACTAATGGGCTACCCACCTCACACCAATAGGCGCTCATTCAATCAGGGACACAAGTAACCTGTAGACAGACTCCTGACCACCTCCTCCCTTGGCACACCAGGCAGGGTAGAATGGCTTGTTCTCAACTCTGATTTCAGCAGTCTACAGTAAATGTAGTCTCAAATGCAGTAGTTAAGTCTTTTCACAGCTTTGTAAGACTCACAGGGCTTCTCTCATCTCGGATGGAACTTCCAGAAACCAGATTCAGCTCACACCAGGATATCTGGCTCTGGGGCCTGGCTAGCCCTCAGCTCTTCTCCTCAACACCCCTCTTCTTTACAACTGCTCAGAAAGGACTGCCCTTGAACTCCTATGCTAGGTGAAGGTTCAGCTTAATTCCCCTCTACTTGCAGTCTCTTACTGGCTGCCCGGCTTGACACACAAGATCTGACCCCTTCAGTGGCTGTAAAAGGGCACCTAGCACTCTACTGCTGTTTCTGCAAAGTGCCCGAGTCTTTACCAGGACTCCTTTGTATTCTGGTTCATCGGTCGCAGGGTCAGGGGTCAACAAGATGGCAACATCCATTTGTGTACGTGCTGTATATACAGCCAGCTACTCAGCCTCAGACATATTTTTATCACTTGCTGCCTACTTTTTAAAATACTTAACCCAGCTGAGATTATAGTGCAGCTTATAATGATGATATCAGCAACCTCTCTGGTTCATCTTTGGGTGCAGGGGCACTCCTTTTGTCAGTGGTATAAAACGAAAGAACAACGAGGCAAACAGCAACTCCTCTTCTCCTGACCTCCAACATCAGTTCCAGCTGGCAGGCACAGCCATCACAGATGGACCCACCTCGAGCATCTGGGAGCTCAAAAGCAAAGCCCCACCATTGAGGGATTACACTCTTCCCTTGATGAAAGATTGATGTCCCCATCAGTCTAGGGTTCAATTGATGCTCAGTCAAGTCCAAGAGTCCATTTATACATACATGTATTCTCCCTAGACACCTATTTCCTAACTAGCAACACATATAGAGACTTCATATGTATATTGCGTCCCCTTCAAAATACTTGACTATAATCAAATAGTTCGCATTTCAGTGTCACAGTCCATTCAGACAAATGCATGCTAACCATCATAATTAAGATAGCCACAGTCCACATTCTCTTATACCATTTCACCCATTAGCATTACTAAACTTGATTTAGGGCAAAGACCTTATTTATTTATTTATGCTTTTAGTGACTAGGTAGATGTGCTGATCCAAAGGACCATTTTCAGGCATGACCCGGGCCATAAACAGTGGCACATTTAGCAAAACAATACAGGAGGAGTAACATGGCAACAATGCAGGCCATTAACAATGAGGTGCAGGGAATTACAGTGCAGAGGGTATTAAAAATGAGAATACAATAAGGTACAAGGTGAAGTTGTAGGCTAGCAACAAATCCATATACATCATCACAGGAACATGGAGAACGATATAGTAAGGTGACAAATTACCAGGTAAACCATATAAAGAGCAACTTCAAAAAGGCATGCCAATAACAAAATCAATTATACAATGGCAAAAAAAAATCCTGGACTTCGATTGGTCAGTCTTAGGCTGGACCTGTGCTGTTATCCCAGTACAACATCACGGGTCTAGTCTCAGCCTCACTGTAAACCTGCAGATGAGCATTTTATGGAGCTTTTGATTGATTGTTTTATGGAGCCTTTGATTGATTGTTTTATGGAGCCTTTGATTGATTGTTTTATGAAGCCTTTGATTGATTGTTTTACAGAGCCTTTGATTGATTGTTTTACGGAGCCCTTGAGTGATTGTTTTATGGAGCCTTTGACTGATTGTTTCAGCTTCTCTTAAAAAACTAAAATATTTTTCCACATAAAAACATCTTTAAAATTATTTTTTTTTATTCTGTATAACAACGAGCCATTGTATAATAGCAATAATGCCCTCCAGGGTGTGTGTCGTTTGGGATAACGTCACACCTCAGTCATTGGACGCACTCGGCCTGCGGCCTTGTGCTCAACCACCTGAGGCGTGACGTTATCCCAGCATGACACATACCCTGTCAGGCATTATTGCTTAAGTAACAACCAGGTGGATATTCAAAATTCAGTGTGACATTCCACAATAAGCAAAGTGCAGTGGAGTAGACTATAGGGAGGGGAGAGAGAGGGCTAGGTGGGGGTGGGAAAGAAGCTGGAGAGAAAGGGGGTGTTGCAAGTGTGGGGAGACCCCACGAAAGGTGGAGGAGGAGGGGGGGGGATCACCTCATCTTACACAAATGGACAGTGGCATTTGGCTTCCAGTAGTAACCAATCTTTAAAGTGACTTTTCAAGGATAAGTGGGAGGAGGACGAGTCGAGCGATAAAGGGAGCTTGTTCCATGGGGGGGGGCAGAGATGGAATAGACTTTGCTGCCCATGGTAGTGGAGGTTCTGGGAACTACCAGAGGTAGGATGGATGATTCATGGAGGCACATAGTAGCCACTTTGCCCATAAGTAGGAATGAATAAGGGGACAGGGGACCATCTCTGAGTGTAGAGTCTATTAGCCAGCCCAAGGCATAGTCGAAGCATCCTTGAAGTGGGAGCCAACCAAGTGATTTGTATAAGTCCCAATGATGGGTAGAAAAAGATGCGAGGAGGACAAAGTGTCAGATGCTGATGTAAACTGATGTCAGCCTGGAGTGCAGGGCTGATAACATGGGGGAATATATGGGGGACCAGTAAACAATAAAGGGTAGAAGGTGGCCTTGTGCAATTGCTATGTGCGCCTCATGGAACAGGAACTGTTTTAGCCAGTAGGCGGCTCCTAATATCTGGTTAACAGTACACGTGGAAATATTAACATGATCACTGAATGTAAGGGAGGGGTCCAGGGTGATGCCCAAGTATTTAAAACTTGAGACATTTTCGGGGGGTGGGGCAACAAGTGTGAGTACAAGTAGAGAGCATTGGTGAGGAGCAGTTTTGAGCCAAATAACATTGATTTTGTCTTTTTTTCATTTACCAGGAGCTTTTTGGAAGTACACCAATTGTAGGAAGCACCATAATAAAGGGTATGGACGGAGGAGAAGTTTGCAAGTGACTTCTCACCATGGTATAGAACAAGGTCATCTGTATAGAGAAGTGCCTCACAGGAGAAACTCTCTGCTGGGAGTGCACTGATAAATATGGAAAACAGTAAAGGGCCAAGGATGGAGCCTTGGGGGACCCTGGTAGAGACAGGCAGGGTAGGGTAGGGAGGGATGCAGCCCCAATGGTAACTGACTGGGACCTGCCCTCAAGATAGCTTCAAAACCATGAGGAATTCTCTGAGAAGCAGCCAAGGCGGTGGAGAGTAGAGTGTAGGAGAGGGTGGTCGACAAGGTCAAATGCCTTAGTCAGATCCATGAGTACAGCACCTTCGGCCTTACCCGAATCAATGTTTCTGAGAACATGGTCAGTGAAATGGGCTAAGGCCAATATGGTGCTGTGGCGCATGTGGAAACCATGCTGCTGGGAGCACAGCAGCAAATATTTTCCAAGGTGCTCAGAAAGCTGTGAGTGCACAATTCTCTCTTGGAGCTGCTCAGGTGGGGGAAGAGGGAGATGGGCCTGTAGTTTTCTATAGAAAGGGGATCGCCTGTTTTAAAGATAAGAACAACATTAGCATGCTTCCAAGGAATCATACGTGGTGGACACGGAGAGGGCAAGGTTGACAAGGAAGGTGAGGGGTTTAATGATTGCAGGAGAGATGAGCTTAAGGAAGGAGGGGAACAACCCATCACTGCCAGAGCAACCCCTGGTAGGGAGGGACTTTAGGAGCTTGGGGGTAGTTTCTGGGCCTATAGCTCTAAAGTAGAAGGAGGACAGGGAGGGGGTGTGGCCAGAAGGGAGGCAGTCGGCTTGACTACTAGGGCTAGATTGTGACGGGGGGGGAGTCTACTGAGGTGGACCGAGAGGTCGGTACATTTTTTGTGAAAGCTCTGTACAATCTCAGCGGGGTCAGTCAGGGAGCCTGATGGGGAGGTGAGTTTAGTTACTTGTCTGTGTGTCTTTGTATTAAGTAAGGACCCTATTGAGGCCCACAAATGTCACAGATCGCTGAGGTTGTTCATTAGGTAGGTTGAGGTAGAAGTTGTGCTTTAGTGTCTTTAAATCTATGCTCAAAGTAAGCAATAATACCCGACAGGGTGGGCATTATTGGGAAATACCGGACCGCCCAGGAGCGTAATGAGGCCCGACGCCGCAGGCAGAGGGCCTTATAGCCCCTGGAAGGTCCGGTATTTCCCAATAATGCCCACCCTGGAGGGTATTATTGCGCTTAGAAAATGGCATTGTTAGTAAATTTTAATCAAGTGGTAAAAGAAGAGAGGAAGTGATAATAAAAAATGAACAGAATTAGCAGAAACAAAAGTATAGAAAGAGTAGTCCATGTTTCTTTAAGGCTGTTCCAGCTCCTGTTGCTCCCCCCCCCCCAGACAGCAGACACAGATGCACCAGAACAAAATTTCTGTGTACTTAAAATCCCCTAGCATTCTCTGGGCATCGTTTTTAAAATATCTGCCCTTTCTGCAAGAGTTTTTTTGGTTTGCGGCTAGAAACTGCGTCTGGTAAGCGTGCGATCCCAGAAGAAGGTGGCTACAAGTGTGTCTGGCACGAGTGACATCCCCAAGGTAAATTATTTCTAATCCGGAGTTAACTGTGTGGGCATTGTGCTAAACTGTGCAGGCATTGTGCTGTGAGGGAGTTTCCACGTCTGTGAAGGCACACTAGAAGTGTAAGAATTGTGCTTCTCACTGAGAAGCTGCTCAGAGTAACGGCTTTCTGTTTTGTATTGAGCGTGGTATTATGAGATTGCGGTCAGGGGAGTGTGGCTGTACGAGAAAAAGTCTTTTGACCCTCTTCCTTATGTACAATAACTACAGTGTGTGCTTTTTTTAATTTTGTTAAGGTTTTTAGTTAACGGAATCGAATACTGAAGGGGGGGGGAGACCAGTAGCTCTTGCTAAGCGAGAGAAAAACATGGCGGGGATATCAAACTGAATTAAGTGATTTCAGCCAATGATAAATCAGGTTGGGCACCCCTGTACAAGGTTATGTGGTGAGGTGGCATATGGGCTGGTACTTATTTTTAGCTGGGCATCTATTAAGAAATAAATGCCCAGCTTGGATGCAGTGTCAGCCAATCAGGACTGAGAATTCTTTCTTGCCATTTTCTAAACATATTTATTTACTTTAGCCTTCCTGGATTAATTGAATTGATTTTAAAAAGTTATTATATTCTGTTTTTATATTCTATTTATGTTTGTACAGCGCCTTGGTTTTGAAGGCACTATTAAAATAAAGACTGATTGATAGTGTTTTGGCTGTTTGCTTGCAGGTGTTGCGTAGGTCCTGTAAACATTCCAGAGTGGGGGGGAGGAGATGCTTTTTAAGTCTTCCACTGTCTGTTCCTCTCTCTCATTAGGGCCAGTAGATTCTTGGATATCCAATGGGTGTAGACCTTTGCACCCTACAAGTGGTGAGTTGGAAGTGGAGGTCTTGTATCCGAAGGAGGGATTTGGTGAAAATCCTAACAGCTGATGTCACATTGTTAATAAGGTAATGGGCAGACTAGTTTAACGCTCTTATGTCATCGAGAAGCCTGGTTGGGTCTGGGCAGTTAAAAATCTGAAAGAGAGTATTTGGGAGGAGGGCATTTAATTTTGGTGGTCAGAATGCTGTATGTAGGGGGAGTGGTCACTTATAGAATCCAACAGGATACCTGCCTGAAGGACCATGTCCACATGATTTGCGGGCACCAAGTCGAGTAGGGAGGGGTTTAGTCTACGGATATTATGTCTGGTGGGGGCGGAGATGATTTACTTGAGATTGTGGATTAACATAGTCGGGCTCCTGGGTGCCTAGCCAGTTAAGGTTGAAATCTCCAACTAATATAATGTCCCTGGTTGGAGTTTATTAGCCCTAGACTGTCCAGTAGGTTAGATAAGCCTGGGATACCTCTGGAATGGGGGGCTTTTGTAGCAGCACCCCAGGTAATTTTTTTAGTGAAGCCCAGGGTTATCTCAACAAGGAGCCATTCACTGGGAGAGAGATGATCAGAGCAGCTAACAATGATGGCTGATATATCTTCCTTCACATACAGTGCAACACCACCACCCTTCTTTTTTCCAGGTCTGTCGAGGCAAATGAGGGTGTAGCCTGGAAGATGGTTGGGGTGTTAGAGTTATGTGGTTTCAGCCAGGCATCACTGAGTCCTAGTACATTGGGCTTATAAAGAGACATCCAGGCCTCTAGGTTGGGGAACTTTGATCTGAGGCTACAAATGTTTAGAGGTGCCACTTTCAAACCTGTTTTGCTTGTACAGGTGACACGGGTGTGGTGAATGGGTGTGTTTAAAGGGCCAGGGTTACATTCAATGCCCCTAGCAAAGAGTAGAAGAGCGAGAAGAGGGCGATATGGAGGGTGCCTGGATGGGGATGAGAAAGTGAGGGAATACAGGAAAAGTTCAAACAGGCGACATTCAATGTTAGAGAGAATAGCAAGGAGAGCTCGTCCCAAGGGAGCCAATTCATATCTAACTGTAGGAGGGGCGGCACAGTAGGCCTGCAGGGGAGATGAGTAGAGGACAATTGCTGCTGATTGATAGCTAGTACAGAGGCACAAAAATCTGATGCAAGCAGCGGGCCAGTCATTGAGGTGGTCAGTAGGGGGAGCAGGAGCAGCTTCATCTTAATGTGTCGTAACAGCTTCTGACCAGTACTTGTTAAGACAGTGTTAGCCAAGTGGTGAGGGTTATAGACTGCAGTAGTGAGGAAGAAAAGGCAGTGTAGGTTCAAAACTCAAGTCCCCACTATCAGTGACACATTAGGTATTTTTAATACAGCCAATGGCAGGGCATGGTAATTCCCCTGTGTGGTGTCACCAGAAGCTTGTGTAAACTTAATACAGCAAGGATTAGTATATAATTCACTGCAAAGGAGCCACTGTAGCTGGTTTTCCTTTTTTAGTGTGCTAGGATTGCCTATAACATTATTGCATTGCTGGCAAAAACATCAATGTTCACATTTTTCTTTTCACTGCATTTCACTTCTCAGCTAAGCTGTTTGGTTTTGTGTTTTTAAGAGTCCCTGCTCTCTGGCTATGCTCACTCTGAATAAATTAAACATTCTGGTGTGTTACTACACTGTTTACTATCAAAAATGTGCGTTAGCACCCCTCTAATAATTCACAGTAGGAATTCAGCATATAAACCCCAAAAGTAACCTTGAGGGAAGTGATTTTCCAAACTGGCTAGTTGTGGCCATATGTAATGATTTGAGCTATAATAGACCTGCTGACGCCTCTGGCAAAACTTTGGAAAACAAAATATTTAGACACAATTCAGTCTGTATTTTATGTACCTTCTCTAGATTTCTCCTTGCCCCGTCCATAACTGAGGAAATTTGTATGGAAACTGGATATTCATGCCATTAGTCCCCTACAGCTCATTCTCAACTTAAAGTCATAATCCTCTGTTGTGACATTATAGTCTGTTGCCATGGAAATAGCTGTGATGTCGCAAGCAGAGTATTATGACATCTGGTATTGAATAAGCAGTAGGAGCTGATGAACTCTCAAGGAACAAATATGCCATTTGCATGTGTATCTCATTAGTTATGAATAAGGGGGGAGAGGAAATACAGAGCAAATGTGAAATATAAGCTGAACTATGCTCAAATATTATGTTTCTTAAAGTTCTTCCGTAGGCATCAGCTGCTCTTTAATTATAAAATTAGTAATGAAAGCTGTTCCCCCCTTTTTTTTAATTCCCCCTTCTCCCCTTGTGGCATGGAGGAGTGGTGTTCAATTGTGTCAGTAGTGGCGCCATGGCAAGCTCCAGTGCGTGATGTGATGGATGCCTGTCACCCCTCCACTGCTCCATGCACTTTTCTCCCAGCCTCTATGAGGGGACAGTGCTGCTCTGAGCACACGCACCACTCCTTTCCTGGAAGAGGACAGTAGTCCCCGGAATGCTCGAGCCTCCTCCCCAACTGACATGCCAAAGACTTCAGCTCGGCCTCATTCTGAAACTTGGGGCACTGGTGCCACACGTGGTACCCCTATCTCTGTGCCAGTGGGCTGGCTAATAAAAGATGTTTTAAAAACTTCTGAACTTAATAAAAATGTATTGAAAATAAACCTAATTATGTCACAGATGTATTAATTATAAAAAAACTGCATGATAAGATTTTTTGCTGTCTAAAGATCATCTTCTGGATAATCTTGCAGGAAACAGGAAATGGCAAGCATGTTGTTGTGGTACGGTGGGCTGAGCGGGGGAGTTCAATTTTAAGCATAATGTGGCTGTAGGTACAGATATCTAGCATTCTATCCAACTACACACTGAGGTATTTGAAGCAGGAGAAAAACTGCAAGTGGGGCACCATCTTGAAGAGCGGGTTTCATGGCAGCCTGGCAAGCCTCTGCTTAGTGCCAAATGTCAAAAATATAGAGGCTTATGTATGGTCATCCTTACACAACAAGCCTGTGTCTGAATCAAGAAGTTGCTGTGGTAACCAGTGACCTCATGCACACAGCTTGAGAGGTCCCCAGGCTGCCATGATAGCTTTGAGACTCAGACTCTGGCTTGTCTGTATATGGATGACCATACATAATCTTTTGTTGTTAATGGTCTCCAAATACACAGAAAACCTGAGTCTTCAAAATGGCAGTTTAAATAACTTAGAATAATCTTAATTCACTGTCTAGAGAAGATGTCTGTTCACTAATACTTGTTTGCTATGGGGAAAAATGAATATTTTTGAACATTCTACACTGTCACTGAAATTGGCAGTACTTTTCTAACTCACAGTGACTGTCAGAAGTCCTTGCTTGCCAAGCCTGAGTGGCAGCATGATGTAAATAATGAAAAATCGAGGCTGTTATGATTGCCAATGCTATCCTGCATGTGTCATTGTCAGTGATCGGAGCATGGATTTAAAGGGAATCCGTACATTTCCTTATGAAATTATTGTAAAGGTTACTATGAAGATCCAGTATGTGAATTGTTGGGTTATATTAAGAAAATGTTTTCAATAAGACAGAAACATGCTTTTTTAAATAGGGATGTGGAGGTATCCATTTTGTGAACAGGAAGGGTGTTGTGATGATGTCACTGCCTCACCAGTGTTAACGGTGTGCAGTGCAGCAGGAGAGAACAGTTTGACTGTGTTGTCAGGGATTCTGTTATATTCTGAGAAACACCCAGCATTTTATGTTTGGCAGAGTGCAAGAAAAGAATCCATTGCTTCTCTTCATAATAGAACAGGATCCCTGTCTGTAGGAGCAGATTGTTTTAACCTGCTTAATTGCATCCACAAAATGGATGCTTCCACATCACACTTTTAAATGTAATTTTCTGTCTTACTGAAAACATTTTCTAAGTACAACCTAGCAATTTACATACTGGATACAGCGGGAAGGTCATGTCAGATGAATCTAATTGATTTCTTTGACTGGGTGACCAAAGTAGTAGACCAGGGAGGGGCTGTGGACATGGCCTACCTAGACTTTAGCAAGGCATTTGACACAGTCCAACACAAAAGATTAGTAGTCAAATTAACCAGCCTGGGAGTTGGTCTCAGGGTGGTAGCCTGGGTAAAACATTGGCTGAACAACAGAACACAGAAGGCAATTGTAAGTGGAGTCCATTCTAAAGAAAGAAGGGTTACTAGTGGGGTACCGCAGGGTTTAGTACTGGGTCCAGTCCTTTTTAGTGTCTTCATAAGTGACATTGCAGAGGGACTGGAAGGAAAAGCATGCCTCTTTGCAGATGACACAAAGATCTGCAACAGGGTTGATACACAAGGAGGCATGGAAAGGATTAGAAGGGACTTGGCAAGGTTGGAGGAATGGTCGGAAGTATGGCAGCTAGGATTCAATGCAAAGAAGTGCAAAATAATGCACCTGGGAAACAAAAACCAGGGGAAGATTACACAATGGGGGGGGAGGTAGTAACAACAACAACAAAAGGAAGGGGACCTGGAGGTAATCATATCAGATGACCTTAAGGTTAGCAAGCAATGTGAGAAGGCAGTAGGGAGGGCTGGGGGTATACTGGGATGCATAGTGAGAGACATCACCAGCAGAAAACAGGAAGTTGTTATCCCTTTATACAGACAGTTGGTGAGACCCCATCTGGAGTACTGCATCCAGTTCTGGAGACCCCATCTCTGCAAGGACATAGACAGGATAGAGGCAGTCCAGAGGAGGACAACTAAAATGGTGCAGGGTCTGCAAAAGAAGCCATACGAGGAGAGACTAAAGGAGCTTAATATGTATACCCTTGAGGAAAGGAGAGAGAGGGGACATGATAGAAACTTTTAAGTACCTCAGTGGAATCAACAAAGTCCAAGAGGGTAGCATCTTTCAGAAAAAGAGACGTGCAAGAACAAGGGGACATAATTTAAAGATAGAGGGTGGGCGGTTCAAGGGCAATGTGAGGAAGTATTTTTTCACAGAGAGGGTAGTGGATGCATGGAACAGCCTTCCTGAGGAGGTAGTGGGGTCTAAAACTGTGGGAGAATTCAAGAATGCATGGGACAGACATAAGGCAATTCTTGTGGTGGTTAGGAAGAAATAGGCTGTTGGTTAACTAGGTTCTGCAGCTTATTCTGTAGGTAAAGAAATGGGCAGACTAGGTAGGCCAAGTGGTCCTTATCTGCCGTCAAAGTCTATGTTTCTATGTTTCTATGATCTTCATAGTAACCTTCACAATAATTTCATAAGAAACTGTACTGATTCCCTTTAAAATGGCAGCCACACTCAGATGTTCCAACTAATGTACTTATTTAGTTTTTGTTAACCAGGTAGGTGGGTGCACTAGACAGTTAAATACCTATTTTCAGGCATGACCCAGGAAGTTAAAAGGGGTTATAGTCAATGAAAAACAGGCACAGTACAAAACAAGGCATTTACATGGATAAGCTGAGTATGTAAAATATTACACAGCATTTACATGAATGAGCAAAATATTTAAAAGATTGCAAGACACTGGAGATGTTGGATAAACACTTGACCTGGAAACCTGACAAAAATGACTTGACTATCAAGACATTACAAGGCAAACCATTATAGCATACGAACAAACAAAAGTTAAAAATTTAAAGTAGTATTTGACAAAAAACAAGCAGATGAAAAATTAGTAATTTGGACACAGGGACATATCGAAGACTTAAGGAGATGGTTATGGTATCCTGTTTTGAAGGAGGTAACAGTCTGGCACAAACATAGATCAGCCAGTATGGAGTTCTGTAGCCTCGAGGCAATGACAGAGAATGAAATATCCCCCAGAGATGTCCTTGTTCTGGGTATGGTCAGTAAATCAAGAATAGTGGATCTAAGTGGATAGCAACAATGGGGGTCTGGAGAAGACTTGCAAGTGAGTGGGGGGACTGGTTGTGCAAAACATTAAAGATACGCCTCCTAGTGTCAGGTCACACAGGGCAGCAGGAAGAAGCCATCCCAGTTTAGACTATAAGTGCAGTGATGGGTATGGCAGTTTAGAGAGGTGGTGAAGCGATGATGTTATTATATGTAACTTCCCACTTTTGCAAATTAGTTTTGACTGATGCATGGATTACAGACACCCTGTAGGTGAGCTTAGGAAGTAGGACGCCCGGGTTATGACTAAGCAGGTAGAAAAGGTATGATCATGTTTCATCTTATACAGTAGCCCCAATTTGTTGTGCTGCAGTAGAATGTCCTCAGTGCAGCACAACATCCTGATGCCACAATTGTAGTATAACAGCGTTGTTCTCGGTATGAATTGCCATGCAGAACAGCATTCCATCATACACTATACAGTCTTTTTGCTCTATGAAAGAGCTTGTTTGAGAGAAACAATTATTATTTTACATTTTTAAAAATCATACTGTAGTGATGATTCCAACTCTGGGACAGCTACTCTGGAAGCAAAACAGTACAGTGTTATCTGCAAATATATGGATGTGGAAGGAGATACAGACTGAGAGAAGGTCATGTAAAAAACTAAGGAAAGTGTAAGGCTCAGAACAGAGCCCTGTAGAACTGCAGATCTGATTGGGGGGGGGGGGTGATGCATTGCTGAACCTGGACTGACTTCTGTCTGTCCAATAGGTTTCTAGCCGAAGCATCAGTTACCTCAGCCCCTGGGACCTTGTGGAGAAGGATAGGATGGAACACTGTATTAAAGGTCTTGGCCAGCTCCTTGAAGATCCCACCAGTAAGCAGGCCCTGGTCCATTATGAAACCAGACTAGTATGGATAGAAGAAGAAGTCCAGGAATGAGACCAAAAGAAAAAAATGTTTCCTAGAGTTTGGCCAGGGCAGTGAGGAGAGACCTGTGCCAGATGTTCTCAAGGTAAGAGAAATCAGCCCATGCAGAGAAATAAGACTTTGGCCCACTTCCAGGCCTAGGGAACAGATTCCAGCTGAAAACAGAGGTTAAGAAGAGTGACAAGTGGCATGCCCACTGTAGGGGCAGATAGGTGAAAGAGTTCGGAGTGTAGCACATTTAGGCTATTGCCCTTGGAGGGGATTAGAGACAGCAAGGCTAAAAGGACAGAAAAGGTGAACCGTAGGAGAAAGAGAAGAGAATAAAGTAGATGTAGGTGGGGGCGAAAGTAGATAGGAGGAGAAGGGAGTGAGGGAAAAGGAAAGCACAAGTGGTGAAGACACCATTAAAAGCAGGACAACATCAGAGGGATTAGACACACACATAGAGACACACACACGCATGCACATGCACGCACATGCACAGACACACACACACACACACACACAATATATAGAAGAGACACACACTTGCTCACCCTAGTAAGATCTTAGCACTTTCTGCAACATGAAATTCCTGTAAATGTAAGCACTGAATTGTCATACCCTGAAAAAAAACTGGCTCCTTTGCAGGCAGTGCCCAGCTACTGTAAACATACATACAGTTGTTTCAAATGCTGCCTGAGAACAAACTGCTACTGTAACCCCCACCCCTATCATTTTGCAAATGACAGGTGGTATGCTGTTTGAATCTGCCAGCAGTACCAGGGTGGGGACTGGGTTCGGGGAGGAATAGATCACTCGGCACAAAGGCTAGGTTTGGCTACTCTGCACAGGGGCACCCAAGTAACTCCGAACACAGGAAGTAATAACTGTAATGTCCAATACCAGAAATGGGATTCTAAAGCGTGGCTTTTATTCACATCCAAACAGAATAAACAAAGCATAGATGGACCCCCACAGGGCTACATTCCTGGTAATGCAGATTGAAAGAATCAAGAACACTTCTTCAACACTTCAGCCCTCAAGCTCTGAACCCACTGTGCACACAGCCCGGACTTGCACGCTGCTTTGGGTACACAGCCCAAACTTGTACACTGATCTGTGATTCCCAGGCTCGGCTCCCTTGCCGGCCATTCGGACACCTTCCATATGTCATGGAAACATTTTCTGGTGGCTCCCTAAGCCACCTAAGAGCACCTCAGCTCTATCAGGGAATTTTCCTTTTAATCCCACATCTGGGTACTTTCCTCAGGCACTGGCCAAGTACCTGAGAGAAAGTAAAGGTGCCACAGAGCAAATCCATAGAGGTGAATTTGGTTACTACTGATGGGGGTCTCCCACCTCTCACTTCCACAATTCATACCCAGCCATTTTTCTGGACAGTAAACACCTCCTACTGTAAAGCTTGGCAATGTAGATTAAGGCTAAATGTATGTCACATTTCCTCTACTTGTCTTGCTTTCCCTTTGTGCTGGACTTGAACATACTTTTACTTGGCATAGCCCATTGCTCTAGGCCCCCCACTGATTAAGCAGTCCAATCCCCACTTTACTTCACTCTTTGGTGCTGGACTTAAGCCTACTTGAGTTAACCGGTAATGTCTATTATACTAGACTTCCTACAGATTAAGTAGTCCAATCCCCACGTTCCAACAGTTCAGGTGAAAAACACTGGCCCTCTGTCAGAGCTCACTCACCCTTTGGTTGCAGGTGCCCCACAGGCGATTCCTCCACAGGAATTTCTCTCTCAGAGATTCTGGTGCCGCAGCAAAACTTGAAATAGGCAGCTTCTTCCCTTAACCGGAACCAGGAGGGTTGCCCCTGGAAGACAGGCAAACCTTCCCCCCCCACCCCCTCAGGGAGGGGGCACTTGGACCAGTGACAGCGGTCTCCACCACTTCAGCAATACGTTTCTGTGTCCCTCTTACGGTGGAAACACACACCTTCTTAACAGTAGCTCTAAAACAGAGCTTAAAGCCTGAGACCCTGCACACACAGACTGCTGTGCTGCTCCTCTCTCAAGACTGCACACAGACTCTGTTCAAAATCCCCAACATTCTGTCCTAACTTCCAACTGCAGCACTCCAGTGTGGCTCATGCAGCTGCGAGAGTTCTATGGTGATGTCATCCCTCAGCTGAGACTGAGAACAGAGTGAGACAGTGTGAAATCCATTTAACTGGAGTTTCACAAGCTGCCTTCCCTGTCTACCACTAGGTCTTACTGGGATTCTAATAACCTCGGATAACAGGGGGGCTACACTAGCAACTAAGAAATACTGCAGGGGGTTCAAATCAGACCTGTCCATGGTGTCCCTACAGGGCCAAAAGAGCAGCTTTCCACTCAGTAACTCGAGGTAGAAGTCAAGGTACTGTTGAGGTATATACTGCTAAAAGTTAAGTTTGTAAGGCACAGGTGAAGTATATGCTTACTGTTAAGTCTTTCAGGTGCGGTGGAGGCATACAGTGTCAAATGTTACTTTTTTACAGTGTAGTTTATGTGCATACTGCTAAACACAAAGTTTGTAAAGTGCAGATAAGCTGAATATTAGTAAAAGAACAATCTGTTTAAGTTGCAGTTGAAGTGCACGGTATTTGTAAGGTGTGTGCAAGGTGCAATTGAGGCGTAAATGGTGTGCACACCTCAAACAAGGTGTTCACTTCAGTTCAGTCAGGGGAGGGGTCTCCATCAGCAGAGCTCAGTACACGTGTGTGACCCCCAACCAGAATATTTTTACACTGTATACAGTGGAGGATGTCTCTTTTCTTTCTCTTCAACTGTGTTGGACTGTTCCCATAGGGATACAGACCTCCATCCACCCTGGATCAGGATCATACCTGCAAGCCAACGCCATGCTCCTTTTGCTTTAGATACATTTAGAAGGATCCATAATGGGGTACTCAATGGCAATTCACAGTTAATTTCCCAGTTTATCACATTTCCCTTATCACATCCCAGTCTTAGTTACACTAGGGTGGACCCAGTCTGACACCCACTACCACATTTTCTGGGAGTCTCACAGTACAGGAACCCCAAGTAGCAAAAATAGAAATATCTGCAAATCCCACCAGGGGACCACTGTAGGTCTAGGACACAGGCACCCTGCACTCTTCCCTGTTGGCCTCCACAAGGAAGGTGGTCCTGCTCTCTCCCTGTATCTCATTTCCCTGGAAGTCTCTCTGCAGCAACCATCATAGCACAGGGTACATGGTTCTAAAGTATAGAACTCACGTAAACAGCCAAAACACTAAATCATGATGCACCTAGTGGAGTGACTCACTTCTGAGCCCCAGAGGGCTATTGCTTATAGCCTCTATCACTTCAGCAACCACTCTGTTAAATTTACTCTCTGATTCTGGGAAAATGTAGGCTCTGGCATCAAAATCTGCCCTCTGAGCTGCTTTCTGTTGAACTGAGCACATGCCTCCACCGCTTTTTAGGGCTGCAGTGGGCAGAGACCTGCAGACCTCCTGCAATCAGAAAACGGAAACTTTTCTGACTGAAAAACAGTGTGGAGTTACCTCAGAGTCACCTCCATGTCTGTGATACACTCTGTTGTCTCTCTCTCCATTAGTAGTAGCACTGCACTACTTTTCTTCAGTCGGCAGTCATGGCGGTCATGGTGGAACACAGCTGCGCGTGCATAATTAGAGCACCTAATGAACATGACAGCTGTCATTTTTCAAATCCTGGCCAGAATGTTTTTTTTATATCCTGAAAGGTGATTTCACGGTCCCTGCACAAAATCATCTTTTGAACAGGAGTTGAACATTTTCTCTAGCCTTGTTCATGAGGTGAGGTCATAAGAAGGCTATGTTCTAAATTTGATGTAAAAATATAAAAAAAATAAGGCATGAGGCTATGCTGAATTTTTCAAATGCAGGCTTGTAAGTTTGGTACTATTCAATATTTTTACCCAAAATTTTCAACATAGCCATTTCTTTACAGCAGCTCATAAATGTGACAGTTATTTAAGCAATAAGCCACGAGGGGGTGTGGGTTATCGGGGGATTTACCACGGCTGGAGTGGTTTGCCCATGAGGCGCAGTCGAGTGGGATATCCTCACCAGCCATGGTAAATCCCCAATAACCTACATCCTCAGAGGGCTTATTGCGATTATACCAAGATTCATTCTTTTACAATAGTAAAATACAACTTTTAAAGAGGTTGCTTTGTGATTTTATTTTTATTCTATTTATTCCTGGGCTGCAGATGATTTGGATATGGATGAGCTTCTTTATTTTCTCATCAGCCAGTGATTATCATAGGATTTACACCGGTGGTTAACTGCCAGCCTCACCATTTCATTGGTTGTTCACTTATGTCCATGGTATCATTTTCAGCTCCTGCCCAAAGTGTGTTTTTGCGTGTCCTGAAAGTTGATTTCCCAGTCGCTGCATGAAATCACCTTTAGGCAAGGAGCTGAACATTCTCTCTGTCTTTCTTCATAAGACAGGGTCATAACAAGACTATGTTGACAGTCTGATGTAAAAGTATTACAAAACAACACATTTAGAGCCTATGTTACATTTTGTGAATGCATGCTCGTAACTTTGGTAATTTTCAATGTTTTTACCTCAAATTTCTCGACTGCAGCCCTATTGACTCTGGTGAGAGTTTGTAACAGTATACTGCAGCTGGAGCCTCTCAGTCCTTGCAGCAGGGGAAATTCAGTAAACACTTTTTAACCCTATCAGTACAATTTGAAGACAAAATCAGGATATAACTCCTCTTTATCCCTTGATTGCAATGGAGGTTACATTACCTCTTGGGGACCAGGAATAATTGATAAAATAAGCAGGATGCATACCTTGCTGCTGGTTCAGGCAGTGCTTCAGGTGAAAGGGACAGTTTCACTGTGGAACCTGGCAGTTGTGCTTTAACAGGGTTCCAAGTGGAAGGTTTAAAGCTCAAGTTTTTTTAGGGCACCCTTCAGTAGTTAACAATTTGAAGAAAAGCTGCTTTTTAAAATAAATACATTAAAAATGAGGTAATGTTGCTGGCCTAATGGCTCAATGGTAGCACTGCTGCCTGCCACACTGCTGACCTGAGTTAAGAAGACGACTTGGGTCACATAGGGGTCAGCTGGGGGGAGAGGATCGAATATCTGAAGAACTTCTTTTCTTTCTTGGGGAGTGGGGGACTTGTCACTCCACTCTGGTACTGCCACCGTGTGGAGGCATGGTGGTCTGACAGTGGGAGCAGCACAAGCTGGGGACAGCCAACAGTGGGGCATGTGGCACATGCGTATCTCAATAGCACACATGTTTGTGTCACTTGCGTACCCCTGATTGAGGGGAGAGAAACAAAGAACAAGAAGTTAGCAGATGACACCCAGCTTGTCCTCTGGCCATCCTGCTTCCTGGGCTCCTGCTGATCTGGATGTGTGTGCTCCGGAGGGAGGACAGCCCTCCTGGCCCCACCATCTGGGGAATCCATGGGGGATCATGCGGCAGGTGAGTTCTGGGGAAAGCAGTTTTCAGTCGGGGTGAGCTGGGGCTGAGTGGAGACTGACCAGTTCCAGAGGGCAGAAAACCCATTCTTGAAAAAATAAAATAAAAAAAAATAATAATAAGGTGATGCCAAACTGCTCTACATCAGATTTGGGTGGGGTTGGGTGGAATAAGACTCAACCAAGAAAAACTAATTACATTAAAGCTAGCCACTAAACATTTAGTACCCATCTACAATATGGGTGAACACAGTTAACCTGTGGTATTTTGGGCCATGGTTAAACATAGTTGAATTGTGGTGTGACAGGCCATGGCTGAACGTGATTAAATTGGGCAATGCCTGACCAAGCTTGAAAATTGTTAGTGTGTGGTATGTCAGGCCATGGTTGCACATGGCTAGAGTGTGGTACATCTGACTGTAGTTGAACATTTATTTTGTAACAGTTATTGAATTGGAATGTAGCCTGATTTCTTTTAGTTTTTTTTTTTTGTGTCTCTAAATTCTACAATATCTGGTGTGTGAGCACATCCTGCTTTGAGTGGGTTTTGGTGGTCTACTGTTGTCTACTAAAGACTCTTGATTGCTGAGCTATTTATGTCCAAAATCATACTGTATCTGGGTAGTTCAGAGACAGAGGCACTGAGTCTACAAGAGCAAAATTAAACAAAAGACTGCCTGCTGTGATGGGAGTTCATGTTCACAAAAGCAGACAGTTGAACTAATCGACTAACTAAATGGTCATTTATCCAATTTAGAATGCTAATAACTGTGTTAGTGAACTGGCTGAGGAGCTCTGAGGGAAGCTGTTTAAATGGCAGACAGACAAACAGTTGCCCTGAGCAACAACATGTCCAACTGGAATTATGGGAAAAGAAATTCCTCCAGTCTCAGATAACCAAAAGTGTGTGACATGGAATGAAGTGGGCTGAGACAAAGCCTACTGCATTCTGAGAGCTTGGGGCACATGTTTTGTAACTAGAGAGTCTCTTTTCTTTCTCCCAGCACTGAGAGACAACAGTGGGACTGAATATGCACCACAGAAGAGTGAAGGACCAATTCTATTAAGAGCAGTTTTCTATATGCAGAGATTTTTAAGACCTTAGCGTATGACTTAGAATTTAATTCAGTTTAGTTCACATTTTCTTGGTCTGTGCTTTTGATTTATACTGGTATACTTTGCATTTCCTAGTGTGCATGTGTGTCTATTAACCTTTAGTTTACTGTACATTGTATAAATCTTTTGTAAATATGAACTATTTTATAATTATATATGTGTGACTACAGTGTGTTTAGAAGTACAGGCAATCTATTTTCTGGGAAATGCCATGACCTGCTTCAAAAGAGCACCAACAAGTTAAAAGTGAACCTAAATCTGATACAGAGTAGGGATAAGGTGTAAGTGGAGTGACTATGGGGATTTCTAAGTCCAGGAGGCTTTGCATTGGGTGAGCAAGAGCCTGGCTGTCTTTGATGTGATCAGGAGCCTATTTATGGGATCTGGAGGGAGCATCCCCAAATGAGCTGTGAGCGGGTTGGTGGCAGCATGATTGAATGAGCACACTGGCTCACAATGACCAGCTAATTAGTCCTGTAGGATGTGGTGATATAATTATCTAAATATTTTCACCAGGAAGGTACACTGAGCCAATGACTCAGTTACAGGTGCATCCTGGTTGGAGAAGGGGATGACAGTAAGGGAGATGATATCTAATCAATGGTTGCACATTCCATATGAGTCATAATCATGAACATGGTATGCTCTGGTATATCTCTCTGTAGTTGAACATATCTAAACTGTGGTATTGTATGTTTGCCAATGGCTGAGTATAGAAACAGAGAAAGGCAGAAGAAGACTTGGTATCTATCCAGTCTGCCCTGGACCCTGTCTGTAGCTACTCTGAGATGAGTATTAATAGTAGTATTTTATTTCTTAGGCATCCAATCCTGCATGCTCTGGATGACCTACAAAACATGTGCAAAATGCAAATACAGCAGCACTATCAATAATAAATACAGCAATATAAAATATTCCGCTGGTATAGTGCTTAGATATAAGTGGGGAAAGCTGCTAAAAATAAATGTTTCACACCCTGTGAAAATACCCCAACCAAGGGGGCCTCTCTAAACTTGCAGGGCAGCTGGTTCCAAAGGACTAGAGCCACAGCCATGAATGCCCAGTCCCCAGACAGCTTAAGGTGCAATCTGTGAACTCTCAGGAGGCCTACATCAGAGGAAGTGAGGGGGCGGCAGGAACATATGGACAAAGGAGCTCTTTTAGGAAGCCTGGGCCCAGATTGTGAATGGCTTTGTATGTTAACAAACCTATTTTGAAGGAGACATACCCCTCACTGGCAGCCAGTGCAATGTCTGCAAGACAGGGGACATATGCTTAGAGTGAGACACCCAGCAATCAGTCGAGCCGCGACATTCTTCTCCAGCTGCAAGTGGTACATCAAGCCTGCAGATAACCTGAGATACACAGCATTACAATAGTCCAGTCTGGATGTCAAGAAAGCAGGCCTCAGTGTCTTCAGGTCCTGAGAACTAACATAGAGCTTGAACTAGGTGACATGTCTGAGATGGAAAAATCCACCAAGGATCACTGCCGACACTCAATGTTTTAGTTACAGTTTTTGGTCTACGATGATGCCCAGATTCTCCATTCTGTCTATGGCAGTAAGCTTGGTAGGGCCAAGATGTAATCCAGATAAAGCCTCTCCCCAGTTCAGCCACACTTTGGATACTTGATTGCACCAGTAACACTTTAGTCTTGTTTGGATTCAACCTAAACCAACTAGAAATCCTTAAATCACTGATCACAGTAAGGCAGTCATTAACTACATAGACTGCATTTCTCTCTCCAGGGCAAATGACAGGTACAGCTGAGTATCATCAGCATAGTAATGAAACCGCAGACTGTACCTATGAATCACCTCACCAAGCGGCAGCATCTACATCACAAATAACATGGTCATGTATGTGCACGCACTGTCAACACATATGGTGGCCAACTGAGGATGTGAGAGGAAGACTGTGCCAATCACTGTATTGGGCTCATTGCATGGCCCTGCCAGCTCAGGTATGGGAGGGTGGGGTTGGTTGGGTGGCATGCTAGGTGTGGGTGGAGCAGGTGGGGGTCCACGGCCACGCCACTGTTCATTGGTTCCACTTCTCTCTGTCGGTTGGCATCCTGCACTTATGGTACAGAGCTGGTGCAATGATGATCCCTGGCAGTGGGATCCCCATGTGTACATGCTTACCACACTATAGGGTGCCTCACCAGAATACCTGCTGGGATCACACCAGCAACCCCTGGTACTGACAGCAGTAGCTGTCATTCTTTAGCTAACGATGCTTCCCGTGGTCTGGTTGGCAACTGGTGGTCAGGGGGGCCACTGGACATTAGCGATCACGTGGCTATCGGGGCCCATGATGTAACCATGGACTGCTCACATTGGAATCAACACAGGTATCATTAGCATAGTAATGAAACCCTATCATTTGCCATTGTCTGAGGCACTGTGTCACAGTCTTGCAGTGAGTCTCTCATTTCCTCTGCCTCTATATTTTTAGTGTCTTCTAAAAGACTAGCTGCCCTGTGCCTCTTCAATGGTGTTGTTGTCCATGGTTTTGACATTTGCTGCTGAAAACCATCATTCCCCTTTTCAGGTCTTGAACCATTGCCTGCAGATGGAGTTGCCCTGCCTTAAGATGTTCCATCATCTCTCTCACCTCTTGGCATTCTTGCTCCCATTCTTTTATGCTCTTCTTCATAAAATGCTCAAATTTGTCTCTCTCTACCACTCTGTTTCATGTTCTAGGTGTATCTGTTTTCACATCAGCCCTTGTTTCTTGGTGCTCTGTAGTTGCCCTTTCCCCCTTTCCCCTCGTGTGCCCTCTACACGCTGCCCTGCTGACTCCTGATCCTCTGGGCTGGCCTTTTGCTCAGGCGATTCCTTGTCCTCTGAATGGGCCAGCTGCTCTGGTGCTTCTGTGTCCTCCAGATGGGCCAGCTGCTGTGGTGCTTCCATATCCTCTGGACAGGCCTGCTGCTCAGGTGCTGCCCACTCATGTGCTACTGCCACCTCCTCTGACTCTGATGTGAGGTTTTCTTCACATTCCTTGTAAAAGGACAGTTTGTTGTCCCTAGCAATGATATCACATGATTATGAAACAAGAAATGCAGTTAGAATCTAAATACTTAAAACAGAATATTTCCTGCCTGCCTACCAACTACTGTGCACTTATCACAGACTGACTGATGTGCAGGGTGCCCATCTGGAAAATTGGACTGGGCATACCTCTGCAACTGTATCTGATTTTCGGGGATGTCCCTCAAAAAATGTGTCTCTCTGTGATGGAACAGTGGTAGCTGAAAGCACAAAATAATGCCAGACATGATAGTAACAGACTTGTTCTTGTTCAGAAAAAAAGCATTATACACTGTCTCCTATTTCACCAGCTTCCTGAGTGGATATCACCAGTGTTTAAGATACGTCTCTGGTTTTGGTCTTTTGTTCCCGATTTGCGAGGCAGGGGGTAGAAGGGTATGGGACCAGGGACACTCCTGGGAAAAGAATAATAATTTTAAAAACTGCGATCAACATTTGTCTAGTGTTAAGGACAGTTTCTATCAATTTAATTATATAGAATAAAGTATGGGTCGGGGTGTGTAACAAGAAGTTTACACACACCCGAGGGGTTAGATGCTACATATACCCGAGAGCGAAGCTCGAGGGGTTTATAAAAGATCTAATTCCTCGAGGTGTGTGTAAACTTCGAGTTTACACACCCAACCCATTTTTTATTTTATATAATTGCTGGATTTCCCTTTTTTGCCACAGCAAATATATAAAATAAAAAGCTGTTGCTCTG
Organism: Neoceratodus forsteri; assembly: GCA_016271365.2. Classification (NCBI taxonomy): domain Eukaryota; kingdom Metazoa; phylum Chordata; order Ceratodontiformes; family Ceratodontidae; genus Neoceratodus; species Neoceratodus forsteri. The sequence goes on along the minus strand of JADMNL010000025.1, from coordinate 227,670,233 downwards.
TGACCGTGGTCCGGTTTCAGTGCGCGGTCCATGGTTGCCGTCAGGACTGACACATCTCTTTTACTTTTTGGTTTAGTAGGGCAGGCATATGTTTGTTTGAGTATAAATTTTATGTTGTAAAAAACACTTACCGCCGAGTCCCAGTGGCGGTTCGCGATTCGGCGAAAAGGAAAGCGGAAAGCAGACAGCGCGGAATGGCAGGAAGACAGGAGGATTCCATAAGAGAGTAGGAAACCATATAAGATGTTTGCCGTTATAAACGCTCTCCTTATAACAGCAAATTACGCCACGGTTTCCCTATGGAAAAAAGGGAAAGCCAGTTATTATAACATTATAATTAACGGTCTCCGTTTTTTGCCATAGACAAAACCGAGTGTTAAATACCGTAACACCTGAGTAGGTGTTACGGCATTCATGCGCTCCCTTTCTATACCAATGCACTCGAGACAAGCAATAAATAGCTGGAGTTTAATTGTCTGTTTCATAGTTAGTACTGACGAGAAAAACATTTTATTATCTGCATTACTCCATCCCAAACACACTCTTGTGCTTCTAGGCTCACTGGTAAACTGAGGTAATGCAGAGAGAGTTAGTGTTTTTGCGTCCAGTACTTTAGAAACAAGGAGAGAAGCTTCAGCGCTCTTTATTAAAAGCGAACCCTTCAATTATATAAAATAAATAGTGGGAGGTAGAATCAAACTCGATTCATCACACTTCGTTGTTGGATGGCACTCATAAACCCCTCGGGCTTTGCCCTCGGGGTTTATGTGCCATTCAACAACTCGGGTGTGTGTTAAATTCTCGTAACACACTTCTCCCCATACTTTATCCTATATATAATGCACATCAGTGGGGCTATATGAAAATCATTGCAGTTGAGAGCTATTTGAATACCTATTATTCAAAACAATATTGTCTGACCGTGTATTTCTTGGGTTCCTTTCTGAAAATTCTTCATTTTACTGGTGGTGTGGCATTTTCCTTTCCCCCTCTCCTTCTGCTGACAGGTGTGCTGCTCTTCTGTTTCATTACAACTTTTCTTCTCCTGGCAGCTCTGCTTATATTTGGTGTCCCATAAAAGTTTGCAGTTTCAAATCCAGTAGTAATCTTATACAGTACAGTGCTACAGAGTGTTGTCTCTCAGTCAGATGTACATTTTTCAAGCTCGACAATATCCCCATTATATACTGTTTCTCGAATTGAAGACAGCCATCAGTTTGGAGCTGACTGGTTAACATTGTTTCTGATGTCATAGTTATGTCATGCCTCCCAGATCCTCAACATCTGATTTGTCTGCTCCTTAATCCCCAGCTTGCGATTCATCATAATTCCTGGCCATGCCTACTGTACCTATCCCTCTACTGCATAAATACCATGCGTTTTTGTGGCATTCATCCATATATTTTGGAGAACAGCTGCAGAGACTGAAAAAACACCACCTTTATACTACTACTATGACCAAGAAGCTGGATGTGAGACATAGCAATGCTGTCCATGAAATGCGCAAAAATGGGACTCTGGTGCTGGATATACAGAATTATCTTGCAGCGGATGGCATCATGATTTCTCTCTCTGCCCTCTACAAACACATTCAACCATGCAAAGAACATCCATACAAGAAGACAGTGTGCACTAGGTGGGCATCTTTGAGAAAGCCACAGTATGCTACAAGGTAGTGAAATGTTCTGGGATTGCCTCTGTGGCCATGAACAAGTCACAGTACAGTACAGGGCAGTGAAATGTTCTGGGGCTGCCTCTGTGGCCATGAACAAGTCACAGTACAGTACAGGGCAGTGAAATGCTCTGGGGCTGCCTCTGTAGCTCTGAACAAGCCACATTATGCTAAAAGCAGTGAAATGTTCTTGGGCTGCTTCTGTGATCTTGAGTAAGCCACAGTACACTACAAGACAGTGAAATGTTCTGTGGCTGCCTCTGTGACCTTGAGCAAGCCACGGTATGCTACAAGGCAGTGAAATGTTCCAGGGCTGCCTCAGTGGCCTTCAGCAAGCCTACATATCAATTAATGTCAAGCTTTCATGATTTAATTCATAGTAAACTTTTGGAACATGAATGGGGGTACCCAGTATCTCAATCATCAGTAAACTGAATGCAATGCCAAAACCTATGGAGTTATGGCAGAACATGGTGGGCACAGTGCTGTGGTCACTGCATGTACATATGTAATGATTTTTTCTGGGCAGTGTATGCCAGAAAAGTAATTTAAAGCCTGCCTATTTCTGTAGGCGTTTCATCTTTTGCTAATGCACTGACCATCAGTGTAAAAATCTATGTGTTGTACCATATGAACTGCAAGTAATGTACTGTACAGTACCTCAGAAGAGCAAGATACTGATGCCCCCCCAACAGTATATGCCCTCTCATTCATGAAGCCAACAAACATAAGTGGCTGAAACAGGCTACGGTGTGGATGGAAGAAAACGAACAATTTCTGGACGTTCTTTCTACTGATGAGACTACCATAGCAATGCAGTCTTTTTGTCCCATGGCTTTTCGGAAAAAAAGGTTTTCTGAAACCACAGCCCAAACACCCCCTGACAATGCATGTCTGGGACACCATCTCGGGCTGCAGGCCAGGGCCAATACTACTATTCAGTGGCACCATGAAGGGCACGTTTTTCAGAGAGGAGATAGTGTCCAGTACACTGGTGCTTTTTATTGAGCAAGGTTTCAGACTGAGTAATCTGCAGTTATAGTTTCTCTGTATTCATGGTGGGGATAAACAGCACAGTGTTTTAAGTGTTCACATATATATATATGTGTTCTTTCTCTTGTATAGATAATGACCCAAAGCATGCAACACCTGGAGTGTGCATAAAGGAACAGGGAGTGAATTGGGTCAGGACGCTACCCAAATTGCCACACTTGAACCCAATAGAGAAGTTGTGGCATCAAACAAAGCACTACATTCAAAGGCATGTTAAGCCAAGGAACTCTTTTCAGCTAATATGGGGCATAAGACATTTTTGGAGAAGCGTGCTGACAATTAAAGACTATAATAAATGTATTCATCACTTGGAAAAAGTGAGGCCAGCCATTGTTCATGCCAACGGTTGTGCCACTGCAATGTAAAATAATGATAATAAAATAGAATTTCATTTTTCCAGTAGTAAGCATTTTGCCTTTTTTGTATCCCACATCTTTGCTGTGTCAGTATGTAACACACCTGCTCTAGCCAAACACCTGGCCTGGCAATATTCTGAGGTATGATCTCAGGTTTTCAAATTGCAACTGTGGGGGATGGGTGTCAAAGTGTCTGAGGAATTACTGAATAGGTAGTGCTGTGTCATGATATGTTCCATAACCTAGCAAGGCAGCATCCAGAGGTATGACTCAGGTTTGCTAATCCTGACTGTGGGGGTGGGGAAAATAAAGGTTTTAGAAGTCATTCTGAAGAGGGGCTGCAAACTGAAAGAAAAAGTCAAGCCAGAAATATGTCCAAGTCCCCAGAATCATGAGCATCAAAGAACAGACAGTAAATCAGTGCACTATCAATTATTGTATTATAAAATATAAAAAAGTAACTACAAGCACATCAAAATGTAATAAAAAAATAAAATAGCTACTGTTCTACTTCTTAGAAGTAAACACACATTCTTTAAAGTAAATTACAAAGGTCTTTTTTTTTTTACTTTATCTCTTTTTGTCTCCTTCCCTACTCTCGGAGCCCACTCATTCCTTCCTCTCATCCTCCATTCCACCTCCAGTGGGATCTGCCCCTAGAGTGCCTCCTTCTCCTTTCCTGCACAGTGGGGTCTGTCCCTCTTTTTGGTGGTCCGGATGGTACCCGAGAGGCTATCATCTAGGGCTGCCGAGAGGATTTTTCCATTTTTCTCGCCTGATTTCCCCTGCCCTCTGAGACGTCGTGTGCTAGGACGTACGTCCTGAGTGGTGGCGTGCTGATGCATGCCAAGCCCTCATGCGCCACCTACGTCTCCCCTCCCCGGCTCCGGCGAACGAAGCCACCTCCATCCCCTCATTGTCGGTGCTTCCACTGGCTGTGAGGGAGATGTAGAATGTGAAAGCGTTCTTGGTTCCCACCCCTGAGGGAGGACAGCATCCATTGGGATGCTCAATCCTCCCTCCCCCTGCCGACCCCCGGCCACCCGAGTCCGTTCCCGAACCCGGGTTGCCGACGTAGTGCAAGGTGTGGCGTCCAGCGCCTCAACCCTCAGCGCCACCGGGCCGAGCACAAAGGTCTTTTTTAAGTATGTGGGCTTCATGGCTATTAAAGTAGGGCAGCCATAGCTCATTTCTGTAAAAAGTTTGATTTTTAATCAAGTCATTTTTGGGAAGGAAGAAATCATTAATAGAATAGAAGCCATGGCCAGATGATCCCTTCCACTTCCTGGTCTGCCTGCTCTGCCCCCATGCTCAGCTGTTTTGTGATGTCCAACTAGGAAGAGCATGGGGGTACACCTGATTTAATTCTATGGAACTCATTTTCAAAACATTTTTACAGAAGTTTCAGCAACCTTTGATAAAAATGAAATCCACAACTCAACTAACAGGGTCCTTATGCTTAACTAAATCTAAGGTGCTAGAAATGCATTCCTAAAGTCATTTAAAGATAAGGGGAACAGTTTGATCTTCAATTCTGATGGTGTTAGGGACATGAACCAGTGCTATAAAAAGCAGGGGGAATGTCCCCAAAAACTGAAAATTCAGATAGAATACCTGAAAATAGGGAGACTTGGAAGGTATGTCATTCTTTAATAAATATTTTTCAATTTCGGAAAAGCAATGAAATAGTAACTCAGACTGCATTGTGGTGTAAAGTTCTAACACCTAGCTGAGCAGCATCCCAAGGTGTGATTTTAGGTTTGCTAATTCTGTCTGCGGGGGTGGGGACTCATTGAAAAATGAAGTTCCTACAGTTTGCTAATTTCTACTATGAAAGCTCTGGCAGCAGTTTAAATTAATTTAAACTCTGAAATTCTATGCATTTATAACCTAAATTTCTAATTAAATGGGGTATGTGGGGCAGTGTACAGCAGCTAAAAGTATTATGTGAACACAGAGCAATGTGCTTCACATACACAAGGTTAAACTTAATCTCTGAATCCAGCCCCAGGTTTGATGTGACTCTGACTGTGATGTAGAAGCAGTGTCCCACATTTGCACACTATGCAATAATGCACCACCATGCCTAGTGATATACTGTAGTACCTGTTGTTGCTGATGTTGATGGTGAGTCTAGTTCCACCTACTGTATTTTGAGATGAGGGATGCTGGGACAGGTGCGTATATTTGAACGGTTACTGCAGTAGAGGTAAAGGCTTTGAATTGCTCCTCTATTGTGATTATCTGTTGGATGCTTGTATTTAACTCTGGTGAAACAATTTCCCCGAAATGTCACCCCCCACAATATGAATTCCACAGAACATCAGACCTTTGACATTCAGCATGCTGTCCTGGCTCGATCCAATACTTTGCATCGGAATGGCTACGCAAGTGTGTGGTGTGCCTACACTGAGTGTGGGGAAGCTTTGGGTATACCCACTAAAGTTGTGGAGGGTGTCCCTCTTAGACTCCCCAGAAGGGGGGGTTCAGCTGGCAGGGACTGAGCCTGCAGAGGTAAGTACAGTACACACTGCAACCACCTCATGGCTGTCATCTGTGTTCTTCTCATTTCAGTGCTGTCATGGGCTGCTTAAAAGGATAGTGTTGGTGGAGAGGGGCTACACACCCACCACACCCAAGGGATCCAGAAAAGATCCCCAGGAGGAGGAGGAGGAGGAGGAAGACTAGGACCCTTTTGTCCGACTGTATTTGTTTCCATCCATTGACAGGACACTTTTATTTTGTTTTATGTAAATATAAATAAATATTTATATACTGTACTACAATTGTCTCATTTTTATTCTGGCGGGTGATGACATGCCACCTGCTGGGTCTTTCACAAACTGAGAATGTCACATAGTGTTTCCAGGAGCTCCCTCTCCACTGAGAATGTGGCAGAGTGTTTACAAGGGCACCCTCTCCTAAACTGGGAACTTAAAAGGTTGAGAGGTATAGTATGCACCTCTCCTCAGTTGAAGGTGTATCCCCAGGCCTGCTGAATCATTAGTATTCAGATGGGAATGGCACAGAAGTGTGTGCAAAGGACACCACATCATCCCCAAGGTATTCTAAAGTGTTACAAAGTGTGTATTAGAGTGTTTATTGCCCTAGACCACCTAGCAGTTGCTGTGCCTCTGAACTGCTGTCCCCAGAGGTATACCGTTGTTGCAGCAATGGGAACACAGTGAAGACCAACACAGTGACCATATCAACAGGTCACTGTGATGGTCTGATGGTTTCCCGATGCTGCTGCCACTGGGAAGTATGCCCCCTCCCCCGAACCAATTCTACCTTGGAGTTGGTTAGTTAAAGTGTGGGGGGTGACAGCACAATGCCAATTGGCGGCATTGTGCCATCACTGTGCTGACGGTCACCACAATTCATGTCACTGCGGCATAGTGGAACTGCCCCCAGACCATGCTGGAGGGTCATGCATGTGCAGTATAAACACGGAATAGCGACATCTGCAGGCCACCACAGGAAGTTCTGTGTCTAAAAAATTCTGAAAGCGGAACAAAATGAAAAAAACAACACCGCGAATCCAATACCCTAAGTCACAGTGCTAAATCTTTGAAAATAATGATAGCTACCACTGTAAAACTGTTTAGACCATGGTATGTCAGACCATGGTTTAACACAGTTAGATTAAAGTATGCCAGTCTTGTCTACGCATGCTTGAATGTGGTTAGACTGTGGTAGTGTATGTTTGACTATGCTTCAAAATGGTTGGGCAATGGTATGTCAAACAATGATGCAACAAGGTTAGATTGGGGAATGCCTGTCTTGTCTGAGCATTGGTTGCAAGGCAGTGGTATACCAGAATGTGGCTAAGCATGTTTAGACTGGTATTGCATGTGTGCCAAGGTTGAATATGGTTAGACTACAGTGTGTCAGGCCATGGTTTAATACAGCTAGCTTGGGGTACAGTATGTCTGTCTTTTGTGAACATGGTTCAACATGGTTAGACTGTGATATGTCTTGCTTTGGGCAAACCTGTTTAGACTGCAGGATTGTGTGTTTGACTATGGTTGAATATGATTAGACTATGGTATGTTATACCATGGTTTAATATCATTAGATTGGGGTACATCTCTCCGGTCTGAGCATGGTTGAACATGTTCATAGGATACTATTTCCGACTATAGTTGACCATGTGTAGGCTGTGGCATGTCTGACTGTGATTTTGCATTTTACCAACCATGATAAACAACCACTGTTGAGCTGTGATCGACCATTTTCAATCCAGACTGGGCACACTGTGTATGTATGTATGTATGTATGTACAGTATAGTGCCATGATCCATTACAAATTTGGGAAGGTCTGGACAGAGCATTCAGAAATAGTTGTGTTTTAAGCACCTATTGACTTCAAGAAACCAGGTGAAACAAAGGGGTAAAGTACCTCACAGAGCATTTTGTATACACTGACATCTAGTTTCTTATTATAACATGTGCATTCAGCAAACACCTCCCATGCAGCTAAAGTGATGTTATCAGGTTTTGTTGCATGAGTCATGGAAACATAAGAGAAACAGATAAGGTCACTAATATGATATACTGGCTAGGCTGCGTAACTGATTCTAAAAGATTCAAAGCCTTTTAAAGATCCATTTATCTGTTGCTAGGTGCCTGACTTCAGCCTCTTATCAGACGATTGTCCCCGTGCCACAGATGTTTTCAAAAAAGCACTAAGATAGCACTAAAACTGGGCAATGTACAGTGTGGGCTGGCACTGCGCGGGAAAAGCCATTAAAAGAGAACTGCACTGAATCCTCAGTTTGTTTTTCCCAGTATAAGCTGTTGTTTAAATACTGGTTCAAATTCTGTTATTGTTTTTGCTGTACAGGATTTTCAGTTATCCCAGTGGGTGTTTATGATTTCCACACTGCTGTTTAGGACTATTTTAGAACTCTATGATGTAGTTTATGCCCCTTGTTCTGCTCGTCTACTTAGAAACATACATAGAAACATAGACTTTGACAGCAGATAAGGACTGCTTGGCCCATCTAGTCTGCCCATTTCCCTACCTACAGGATAGGCTGCAGATCCTAGTTAATCAACAGCCTATTTCTTCCTACCCCCCACAAGAATTGCCTTATGTCTGACCCATGCATTCTTGAATTCTCCCACAGTTTTAGACCCCACAACCTCCTCAGGAAGGCTGTTCCATGCATCCACTACCCTCTCTGTGAAATAATACTTCCTCACATTGCCCCTGAACCGCCCCCACTCTATCTTTAAATTGTGTCCCCTTGTTCTTGCACATCTCTTTTTCTGAAAGATGCTACCCTCTTGGACTTTGTTGATTCCACTGAAGTACTTAAAAGTTTCTATCATGTCCCCCCTCTCCCTTCTTTCCTCAAAGGTATACATATTAAGCTCCTTTAGTCTCTCCTCATATGGCTTCTCTTGCAGACCCTGCACCATTTTAGTTGACCTCCTCTGGACTGCCTCTATCCTGTCTATGTCCTTACATAGATACATAGATACATAGACAGTGTCAGCAGATAAGGGCCTATGGCCCACCCAGTCTGCCCATTTGAGGAGATGGAGTCTCCAGAACTGGACACAGTACTCCAGATGGGGTCTCACCAACTGTCTGTACAGAGGGATAACAACTTCTTGTTTTCTGCTGCTGATGCCTCTCCCTATGCATCCCAGTATACCCCAGCCCTCCCAGCCCTCCCTACTGCCTTCTCACATTGCTTGCTAACCTTAAGGTCATCTGATATGATTACCCCCAGGTCTCTTTCCTTTTTGTTGTTGTTACTACCTCCCCCATTGTGTATTCTTCCCTGAGTTCTTGTTTCCCAGGTGCATTATTTTGCACTTCTTTGCATTGAATCCTAGCTGCCATACTTCTGACCATTCCTCCAACCTTGCCAAGTCCCTTCTCATCCTTTCCATGCCTCCTTGTGTTCCATGCCTCCTGTTGCAGATTTTTGTGTTATCTGCAAAGAGGTATACTTTTCCTTCCAGTCCCTCTGCAATGTCACTTATGAAGACATTAAAAAGGACTGGACCCAATACTGAACCCTGCGGTACCCCACTAGTAACCCCTCTTTCTTCAGAGTGGACTCCATTTACAATTACCTTCTGTGTCCTGTTGTCCAGCCAATGTTTTACCCAGGCTACCACCCTGGGACCCACTCCCAGGCTGGTTAATTTGACTATTAATCTTTTGTGTGGGGACTGCATCAAATGCCTTGCTAAAGTCTAGGTAGGCCATGTCCACAGCCGATCCCTGGTCTACTACTTTGGTCACCCAGTCAAAGAAATCTATTAGATTCATCTGACATGACCTTCCCGCTGTGAACCCATGCTGCCTTGGGTCCTGTGCCCCACTGGCCTCTAGGTACTCAACTATTCTTTCCTTCAGAAGTGACTCCATCACTTTCCCTACCACAGAGGTCAAACTGACAGGTCTGTAGTTTCCTGCCTCTGTCTTGGTCCCACTTTTGTGAAGGGGAATCACATCCGCCTTCCTCCAGTCCTCGGGTACCATGCCATCCTCCCATGATTTATTAAAAAGAGTAGTCAGTGGTTTCACTAGTTCCCCCCTTAATTCTTTTAGAATTCTGGGGTGAATTCCATCAGGCCCCATTGCTTTGTCCACCTTCAGTTTTAGGAGTTCTTGCAGAACCCTTTCTTCTGTGAAAGGACTGAGATCGACCCCCCTATCAAGAGTGCTTCTGTTAATTGCATTAGGCACTTCCCCCTCCTCTTTGTGAATACTGAGCAGAAATATTGTTCAGTATCCTGCTTTTTCACTGTCCCCTCTGCCCACCCACTGCTCATTCTATTCAGCCTCACTATCCCTCCCTTTGTCTTTTCTACGCCGCTGATATACCTATAAAGGTTTTATCCCCTTCTTAACCGAGTTGGCCATCTTTTCTTCAGTTTGGGCCTTTGCTATTCTGACTTCCTCCTGCTTCCTTCTGCCTTAACTGGTACAGCCTCTGTCCTGCTCCTTCTGTGTTTCCTTATACTTCCGGAATGCTATCTTTTTCTTCCTGACTTTCACAGCCACCTCTTTTGAGAACCATAGTGGCTTTTTCTTTCATTTGATTTATTTATTTGCTTCACACAAAGGCTTGTTGCCTCTGTGATGGCAGTTTTGATGATTCCCCATTGTTGCTCCACACCTCCTTCTAGCCTGTTTGCTAGTGCTTTTCTGAGGCACTCTCCCATCTTGCCAAAGTCAGCCCTCCTGAAGTCCAGTACCTCACTTTTGCATGGCTTGACTCTGTAGCTGAGTTTAACGTGAACCACACTGTTTGATGGTCACTTGTTCCCAGATGGCAACCCACTTCTAGATCTGAGATCCTCTCACTGCCCCCATTTGAGAGTATGAGATCTAAGATTGCTCCCTCACGAGTGGGTCTGAAACTAGCTGTCTGAGTTCTGCCACCTTTAGGGCATCAACAATGGCCCTGCTCTTGGATGTGGCTGCAGCAAATGTGCTCCAGTTAACATCTGGCATATTCAGATCTCCCATCAGCAGTATCTCCCCTTTCTCTGCCATTCTAAGAATGCCTTCTATCATATCCTTCTCCATTCCCTCCCCCTGACATGGGGGTCTGTACACAACCCCTGTGCGGATTGTGGTTCCCTTTCCAGTCTCCAGGGTGACCCACAGTGTCTCCTCTCCTCCATGTTTACTCTTTTGCTCAGTTGCTTTTATCCCTTCCTTTACATAGCGAGCTACTCCTCCCCCTCTTCTCCCCTGCCTGTCTCTCCTGTAGGTTATGTACCCTGGTATGTTAACATCCCAGTCATGGTTCTCTGTGTACCATGTTTCTGTGACTGCTACAATATCCAGGCATCCCTCTTACATCAAGGCCACCAACTCAGGGAGCTTGTTGCCCAGACTATGGGCATTGGTACTCATTACCCTCCATTTCCTGATGGCTTTACTCCTTTTTGCCCCATCCCTGTCCTTCTTGCCTTTGTCACTTTCTCCATTTACCCCTGCCCTTCTCCCTATCGACACCTCTATGTTGGTGTTTACCACACTTACTACTGTGATTTTTTGGGGGGGCTAGGATTTCCCAGCTCCTTTCCAGGGTGTCTCCCCCCTTGGCTAGTTTAAATGCTTGCCAATGAAGCATTTAAACCTATCACCTAGGATCCTGGTTCTCCTCCTGGACAGATGCAGCCCATCATGCCAGTATAGGCTTGCATCACTCCAGATGGACCCCCAGTCCCCAATGAAGCTAAATCCCTGAGCTCCACACCAGTTTTTCAACCACTGATTGAATCCCATGATGCGGAACAACCTAGCCTCTCCTACGCCATAGATGGGCAGCACCTCTGAGAAGGTTACCGTGTGTGCTACTTGTCTAAGGCCCCTCCCCAATTCCACAAACTCTTTCTGCACTTCTCTAATCCCTTTCTTAGCCAGGTCATTTGTCCCTAGGTGGACAATGACATCCAGCTCCCTCCCCTGTGCAGCTGCTCCGGAAATCCTGAGGATTCGCTCCCTGTCCCTCCAAGCCATGGCGCCAGGCAGACACCTTACCTCCCTCTCCCCTTCCTCCCCAAGTTCTACCTTCCTAACAATGGAGTCCCCCACCAGGAGTTGTTTCCTTCCCTGCAGGTCCTCTGCCACCCTCCTGTGGGTCTTCTTTGTGGAGGTTCCCAGCATCCTCCTTGGTCTCCACTGCAGGTGCCTCCATGGGGAACCACACTTTGCCAGAATGGCATAGGAATTGTGAGAGGTATAACTGGAGGGATGCTCTGTTCCACCACCCCTCACCCTCCCTGAGCCCACTGTGGTCCAACCGGCCTCCTCTTTCTTCAACCTCTGAGGCAAAGGCAGTGGCACTGGTGGTCCCTGGATGGAAGAGGAGGTCCCACAAATACTGGCCAACTCAGCCTGGAGATGAGCAACCTCCTCCCTCAGTCCAGAGAGGTGCCTGCAGATGGGACAACACTGCATCCTCCAGAACGTCTCCCGGAAGACTGCTGCTCCACAGCCACTGCACTGCACCACTCCCATCATGTCTTATTTCTGGCCCCTTAACTGTTTGCAATCCTTACTTTTTCCTCTGTTTTTTTTTTTCTTTTCTCTCTCTACTTACTTGCTGCCTGTGTGCCCTTTAAGCTCCTGATTGTCCTGTTCTGAGACAAGAATATCTTATATTTCTCAGTATACCCCTTACTTGCTCAGAGGCAGACCTCCAGCAGCTAGAGGGGGCCGGAGAGCTACTCTTGCCCTTCTAGGATGGTGGGTCTTTGGTGGCTCTGTAATCACTCACTTCCTGCTCCCAAGCAGGAAGTTCCTGTTGTCAGTCAAATCCTGTGCCTATAAAAGTAGAACTAGCTTTGGGTGGGAGGTGGAGGAGGAAGGAAGAGCAATATAGTCCCAGCAGAGAAGTCCAGTCACACAGCAGTCCTTTCTCCTGGTGTCTTCTGCCACGCTACAGGTAGAATCTTTCTAAGGCAGTCTTTAAATGTAGCTTCCTTCTAGCTAAGTCACTCCCCCTACTTACTAGATCTTTCTACAAGTAATTTAAACCTCACAGCTATGATGTCCTTTCAATCACCTGAGATTTACACCTAGATAACTGTTCAGATAACCATTCAGTTCAGTTAACTCAGACAAACACACTATTTTTTTTGTTTTGTTTGTTAGTTTGGTTTTTTTTACCCTAAATTAAAGGTCCAAGTACAAGAGTTCTTCTTTAGTCCCAGTAGAGAAGTCCAGTCACACAGCAGTCCTTTCTCCTGGTGTCTTCTGCCAAGCTGCATCAGTGTCCTACTACAGAACTCTCTGGTTGAGAGGAATATAAACTATATCATTCAGTTCTAAAATGGTCCTTACCACCAGAGCGTAAATCAGAAATATCCACTGTGGTTACTAGCTACTAGAAGGCCTGTCTAGATGGGACAATAACAGAATTTGAACCAGTGCTTAAAAACAACTGCCACTGGGAAAAATGATGCATACTGCATGTTCAGCCCAGTTCTTCTGTAAGTCACCAAAGCATCCCAACACACTGAGCGGTAACACCTTTTTTCAGTCATTTAGTTCTTTGCCTGGACTGCCAGATGACCCCCATTTAACCAGCCCCTCCAGCACTGTCACCTGCCATCCCCAGGTACTTACCTCAACCTCCAGGTTCTCCTGTGGCTTCCCCCCAATCATTATGGGGCCCCTCTGGGAGTGTGCTTTCCTCGGTGGGACCAGGCTTCAGTTTGGAGGCTGGATGCCTGGCTGACAGCATGGGGCCTGCGAGAGGCCAATCACCATCTTTCTGCTACAGTGGTTTTCCACCCTTGTCTCCCCAGGGGACTGTCAGAGTGTAATGCACATCATGTGCATGTGAATGTGCAGTTGTGGGAATGCACGCGTCAGCATCTGCAGCAGTCCCCCACCCATTAGACAGCCTCTGTATGTGCTGCAGCCCATCCACTGTTGAGTGGCAGTCAAACAGCGGAGGATGGAATGCCCCCCTTCCCACTGGAGGAGAGCTGTCCAGTGGGATGCTCATCACACCTTTCCCCAGATGGCCTCCTGCAACCTGTGCCTGTTCCCAAGCTCAGGTCACGGGATTAGTGAGCAGACGACTTGCCACTGTGTTACATGGCCAGTCTCAATAGAATATTTCTTATTGAGAAAAGGACTGTTGGAAACATAGACAAAATAATGGCAGAAAATGACCAAAGATCCATCTAGTCTGCCTGGAGTCCCCTGTCTGCCCGGTGACCTATTGTCCATACAGGGTCTTATCCCTCCTGGAGCCAGGGCATAGGGTTAATTCCTGACTTGATACAAAAAGCCATGGTTTCTTTGACTTCCTCAGTGACATCTGCAAGAGACTCATCAGAATGGATAATTCCTCATCAGATGGATGATACTTCCGACAGGGCACCCCCCCCCCACACACACACACCACCATACAGCACTGTAATGTCAGCTTTATTTATGTAAAATTTATTGTTTTTTTATGCTCCTGCTTAATGTCCTAGCTTGTGATCCTGCCATCATCCATACAGTTCTGCCAACCCCTTTTATTTGCTGTTATTCCCCCAGAGCTTATCCACAGTGGTGGGGTCATCACGGAAGTGCTTCACTTCCCTTGCTGGAGCAGAAATGTGGTGTGAAACACTGGCAGCAGGGAGCATGATACCTGAGTGCATTCGTGCCATCATAACTGCAGCCCACCCATTTTCCACCTCTCGATTTGCCCCCTGACCTTGGTTTCCTCTCACTACTCCTAACACCACCTAGAGCTATTTACTGGCCTCATACAATGTAATGCTGCCCCCCAAGGGAACAAGCTCCCTGGCCGTCTAGTGTGGTGTCATTGCAGAGGCAGGTCATGGCATCATTCCTTCCAAGGCTGAGGTACGCTGCCAGAGACTGTGTTCTCCCCAGCCAGCCATCAGCCTCCAGCTTTGCGCTGCCATAAAGCAACCTAAAATAAAGTTAGTTTATTTGATGTCTCAGCAGCAGAAGTAGATAGAATAAAATAACACCAAAATGTAATGAATAAGCTGGTTCACACCCCCTAATGAATGCTGGGACAATGATGTCAGCGCACCCACAAGATGTGTGAACCAGCAAGTTTTTCAGTTTGGTGTTTATGTTAGGTAGCATGTTTTTATGCACTTTACTTAACTTCTGTTGATCAGCATTCAGAGGTCTAGTCCAATAAGAAATGAAAATTCAAACTGAAACTTGGTTTGCCACGCAGTTTGAATCACTGTGTTTCTGACCATGCACTCCTAATGAGCACAGCTGAGTTCACAGATGAGCGTGCACTGAACAGAGTTGCTCTTAACATCCTCTAAATGCTGCTCTTAATATATGTTAAGAGTAATTTTTAGAAACCACAGGAAAATAATGCAAGCAATGTGTTATAATAATTTATAATACCCCTTCAAAAAAATAAAAAATAAATAAAAATAAGTGCAAACAAGAGAAGGCAATACATACCAGTTCAAACAATGGCCCTAAGTTGGTGAGTGAACTCAGTGGACCAATAGTCTTGTTCTTTATTTACTATTTTTTATGCACGTATCATAAATCAAAGTTAGAAGCTGCAAATATCAACTTTTATTGATCATTTGTCTGACTTTGTTTATCCTGTATCAGACTTGAACCCTCATCCTTTTTTGCCCAAATCTGAGAGCGCTACTACTGAGCAGCACTGACACATATGGTAAACAGAATTCTGACTGGCTGAGAAAAATTGCTAATCCCACAACCAAAACCTGAACTACTATCCAAACCAGATCGCAGCAGTGTAAGAACGTTGGACTGGTCAGGGTGGAAACCATTTCTGAGTATTTGAGGCACATCTTATGAGATAGTAAAGACTAATTAGCTACTTAAATGCTAAAATCTACAGCAAGGTATTTAGAACAATTACACTTAACTTTAATGTTTCCTTATTTTCTTTTACGTTACCCCTTTAAATTACTACCTGTTTGCTTAGCATACTTGTTCATACCTGCTAATGAATCAGGGGGTGAACATAAATAGACCTAGCGTCCCTTCCAACCTAGATAGTATGTTTCTTTAGTTGTCGCTCTACTAGCTTAATAGCTCAGGTAACAGAGTACTTATTTCCTTATGAAGGAGATAGGAAACGATTTAGAGTGTTTTTTTTTACTGTTAAATAAATTAGAAATAGCCACCAATAGTGTGTGTCTTTTTGTATTATTGTTGTTTACTGTGCATTTCTATATGTTGTTCCTATAGCTGAAAGCACCATTGGCTTCACTTTTTTTTTTCAGTATCGGGAGTATTGAGTGGCATGTTTTCAAATACTGACATCACAGGCTCCCTGATTCAGCATAAAGATAACCTCCACACTGAACTGGAACAGTTTCAGACAGCAAATCATTTCCTGTCTCCTTTAAAGGGCAGGAACCTCAATGCAATAGCACTGAAGCAAAATTTTCTCTGAAAGTGCATTGACTGTAAAGTCAGTTGTTAGAGAAACACCAAATAACTCATATCCCCATAACGCCCCAGTCCAGGAGAACACAAGCTAGTGGCAGAGTTTTCTCCTTCCCAGTGAATCCCCTCAGTGATAAACTGATTTGGTATAAACTGGTCAGGCCCACCCAAATTCCCTTTTTATCAGGTTAAGAGACATCCCCGTGTCCCTTAACCCATAGGTTTGCACCCCATGTACAATAACTGGATGCATGTGCTCCCTTATGTTTAAAGGCATACTTTCAGGGATACACAAACAACCCAACTCTGTTCGAGCACAGCTTTGGCCACTCTCTGCCTTTTTAGGACACTGTCTAGCAAGATGCCCTGGCTGTTTATAAATCCAACAGTCATCATTCTTTTTTGGTAACCTGGGACTTCCTCCTTTCTGCAGAGGTTGTGAGGGTTTTAGCTGCCCTGCCCTGCCACACCTGCTCCACTTCCTTTCAGGGCAGGCCTGCTCCTGGCATAGCGAGCTGAGAGCTCAGCAGCCTGCTGCGCTGTTTTTGGATCTCAGTCCTCTAGTCAGGTTTTCAACTCTGCTGGGAAAACCCAAAAGAACGGCTCTAAAAGTACAACCTCGGGGGGGGGTGTGGTCTATGGTCTCACCAGGCAGAAGATGGCAACATAGTCCAGAATCTCTGCAGGAATGACTGCACTCTAACCTCATCCAGCCTTCACGTGACCTTTCTTTGGTACCAACTCATGTGATCATCCTGTAATCTTACTGCCTGAAACAGTTTGTAAGTCATTTTTGATCCATCATCTACTTATATTCAATTATTCTACACTGTACCGCAGCATACTAGACCTCATCCTTCAGCATTATGGCAGATCTCCAAGTACAGCAAAGCTCACTTGCTAGAGTATAAGTAATGTTTTCTAAACTGATGGCTGAGGTTAATGATCTAAAAACCTCCACCCAACAGAATGTGACTACTCTTGAAACTTTTAGCCAGAAAATTGCATTTAATGGGAAAGCAATGGCCTGTAACACCACTACTATTCATGACCTCCAGGCTACTGTCCACAATCAAGATCGAACTATTAAATCCCTACAAGTCAAAATTGCCGATATTGAAAATCATAATCATCAGAACAATTTACGATTTTTTAGGTTCCCTGAAGGAGTAGAATTAGGAGACACTACTGCGCTTTTATTACATGTGCTGCCTGCAATGCTTAAACTGCCTCCTGACCTAACGTTAATCATTGAGTGGTCTCACCGCACTCTGGGTCCCAGGCCAACATCAGACCAGCGACCAAGGCTTACAATTGCTCTCTTCTTGAACTATTCCCACACAGAACCGAGAAACAAGCCAGAGAAATGGAGGAACTTCAGTGGCAAGAGTTTAATATTTCCATCTACAGAGACTTTTCAAAAGATTTAACCATCAGAAGGAAGGCCTACAATCCACTTAAACAACTCCTCCACCAAAGAAGCATTAAATTTGCTCTACGTTACCCCGCAACACTACGCCTTTTCTCAGGCTCTTCCTTCATTGATTTTGAAACCCCTGACGCCTTAGCCAACTATCTGGAGGTCTCTCTCTCTCTGCAATCTTACCCTGGGAGGTTCAGCAGCAATTGGCAACCCGAACACAGCTTTGGTATCCACACGGAGGATGGACGATGAGGTACAGGAATGTGGGGAAAGTGTTGCAGAACTCACAGCCCCAAGCAGCAATACTGCAACTGATTTGACCCCAAGGCAATCAACACGGCTGCAAGAGAAGCTTCTGTCGGGGCACTATTCTTCAAGATTTTCAAGCTGTTCTAGCAAGGTTTCACCCCAAACACCCCAAGCTGCAGACTCTCACATTCAAATCAACCCCTCTATTTCCTTGAGTAATAAGTTTGCTCTCTTGGAGGATGACATGCACTCCTCGCAGGAGGATCTTTCCCAGCAAATTTCAGACAAACATCCCTCTAATTTGAGCCCTGTGCCTCAGGGATGTATTTCTGCCGATACTTCATGGGCAGAAGTTTGTTGCAAGTTCCCCACTCGAATCTTTAGAGCCACCCAAAAAGAAATGTAGGGCAAAGACCAAAAGCAAGAACATCAATAGTCACAATCCTGCTAATAAATCTAAGGTGTCATGAGCTTATATGGTCAATAATATGATCACAGTTGTTAAAGGGGAGTGCCAGTACACTTTTTCTGCCTAGCTGCCCGCTCTACAGTCTATGTTACCTGGTTGCTTTCGCTCCCAGCGGGTGCAGAAAGCAAAGGCTGTACGTTGCGGCGTGATCAATTTTCTTTTTGTTGCAGTGTTTAAACGAGCAGCTTAAAGGCCTTCAAGGGAACTTTGGTATAACAGCAATGCTTTTCTAACCCATTCAGGGACACTGGTTTTCCCGGGATTGAGAAAGGGTATATTCCATTTTGCACATTGTAAAAAATGGTATTGTCACCGGTGTCTGCTAAGCCAAAATCCGGTTTTACCCGGTATTTGGTTCTGTGTACTTTATTTAACAATTTTTAACTCTGCTAATATGCATTTTAGCAATTTTGACCTCCACTATTGCACATCCTTCTATCCTTGTACCAATTTAAAGTTATTTTAGGTGTAAGATGTGATGGCAGCAGCAGCACTACAGCCCCCATCCCTAAGGTGTGATGGAAGTAGCACTACGGCCCCCATCCCTCTGGTGTGATGGCAGCAGCAACAGCACTATGACCTCTCTCAGGTGCGACAGAAGCAGCAGCACTGCTGCCCCCATCCCTTAGATGTGATGGCAGCAGTACTACATTCCCCATCCACCAGTGGTGATGGCAGAAGCACTACAGCCCCCAACCCTTCAGTGTGATGGCAGTAGCAACAATGCAGTCTACATCCCTCAGGGGTGATGGCAGTAGTGACAGCACTATGATCTCCTTTCTTCAACACCCACACCCCACATGCACAAGTTACAAATGACTTGGTCTCTTTGCTTATTAGAACTCAGATGTGAATTAATCTGAACC
The DNA here is from genome assembly GCA_016271365.2 of Neoceratodus forsteri. Classification (NCBI taxonomy): domain Eukaryota; kingdom Metazoa; phylum Chordata; order Ceratodontiformes; family Ceratodontidae; genus Neoceratodus; species Neoceratodus forsteri. Next base: position 227,651,232 of record JADMNL010000025.1, on the reverse strand, counting down.
ATCATCGCGAAGGTGGACTACCTTTGTTTTTTCCTATCTATAATTTAACTGCCTGAATTGGATTTCTGCCTGTGACAGCACTGACCAGGATTAGGGAACATGCTTGGGTGTTGGAGGGCCAGCTGGTGGGTGAAGGCTTGAGTGTCCAACTACCACTCACCTTCTCCTGGGAGGGAGGATGGGTTCACAGCTCAGCATTTGCTGGACCCTGGTGGAGGCCAGAGGCATGACAACACATCGGCCCTCACTGCGAGAGGGTACGTGACAGACGTCAGCTTGTGCCTCGACATCATGTAGCCTGTCACGCTCCCAAGAAAATGGGAAAACACCCACTGGCCAACCGAAGGATACACAGGAAGCTTTTTGGGGCAGTTCTCCTCCCCTGGTAGCCTCCCACAGGGGTAGGGGCCCACTCAATGAAGGATTACTTTGGGTTACCTGGTAGCACAGCAGTAAGGGTCAGTGAATGGTGGTCGGGACTCAGCAGAGATGGTAGCGAGCCTTGGCAGGCCTGAAGGAGTGGATAACCAGGGGGTAGGAGGAGCAAACAAAAACTGACTGAATTTGCTTCTTTGAAATAAAGCGTCTTCACCTAAAAAAGCCACAAGTGATTAGTGGAGGACCTTCAAATGGATTCATGCATCTCCCAGACATGTGGATGCCTTTTTTTTACTTGGTGTCCATGAAAAGGGTGTCTCCCAGTTTTCATGTCTGAGCTCAAATGTGAATTGAGCACTACTCTGCCCACCAGCATCATACAGCCCCTGTGGTCTTACCTTTTGTATATCATTGAATGTGCTTTCAAAATCCACTGGCCAAATGTAAGTACATTTAAATACTTAATGTTTGCTTTTTGTTGAAGCAGTCTATGAGACTGAAACAGCAGGTGGGAGAAAAGGTGCAAATGATCCAATTCACCTAAATGGGATGCTGACTGTGCAGTCTTTTTATAAGTAGTAAGACAGTTTTTTCCTTGTGAACATACTTTCATTCAAACTAGTTTTCATTCAAACAACTGAGGATTTTGGATGGCCCTGCTGATTATAAACTTGAATAAGCTAGTTGGTAACAGTGATCCTGCATGTAGCAATCTACAACTTAGATGCTTATATGCAAAGAATACAATAAAAACCTGACTAAAATCTAAAAACAAGCTTATACAACACAGAAAATGTATCTGAAAATTTATCTTTACCTATACAAAATCATTGCAGCCCAAGTAAAACTCAGGTAAATTACATGGTACCCTGACTACTATTCTACGATGTAGTAAACATATATTGGTATTTTTTTTGTATTCTTTGTAAACCAGGTAAGGCCCACTAGGCAGAACTGCCTGTTTTCAGGAGTGACCTATAAGCACTGGGGGGCAGCACTTGCTTGGAGTCACACAGTATGCAAGTGGAGGTTGTGGGAACCAAACCCAAGTCTGCCGGATGTACCCAGTTCAGTCTAACCATTAGGCTATACTGCCAGTCCTAATAACACCCATATACAATGTTTTAATATATGCTTTTAATAATAGTGCACAGTACGGTCCTACAGTACAAATTATGAACATGAAACACTTTACAACATTTTACTAAAACTGAACTATTCGCCACTCCATCTGCTTATTTTATCTTACACCAAAGTCAGTGAATAGTTGACAGAGCACTGTAAATAGCTTTTGATCAGGCTTCATTATTCTACATCCAGAAACGGATAACATTTGGATTTATTTAATATTGTTTTTCTGTGGCTCATTAAATAGAATCTAGCACTGTATGAGGCAGATGTTTTTACATTTTGGAAGAGGTAACACATCTTATTCGTTTAGGATTCATGTTAGAAACAGAAGTCTTTCTTCATATTTAAAACATATTCCAGTGTCAGTGTATTCATTTAATAGTTTCTGCTGACTAATATATGCTGTAGAAAACAGTAAATGATTTATTATGAAGCACTCAGGATCTATAGTAGAACTCCCACAATTTCCCAGCAAGTTTTACAAAAAATCTCTGCAATTTCAGGTTACTTTTCCTGCAATTTTCCAGTGGCCTGTCCATGTGTGCTGATACTTGTATTTTTTTTGTATCATCCAGTGCAATATAAATAATAAAAGACTCTTAGGCACATACTACATGAAAACTGTGGTTTCAGGAAGGAAAGAAGTCCTCAGGTGATGAAGATGTTGGTGGGAAGCATGTGTGGTTAAACTGGATGGCTAATTACAATGAAGCAGTGCGGGTGATTTCCTTACTGTCTCTATAAGCAGCAAAGCAGAAAGAATGCGAAGCACAGCAGCATTCATTTTAAGATGCTGAAATCTGGGTCGGCCTGCTGGTGCTGCGGTAGAACTACTGTTTGCAATGCCAGTGACCCAGGGTCAGAAGTGAACTTGGGTTGCTGGAGGTCTGACCAGCGGAATAGGACCGAGCACCTGGAGGACTGCTCTCCTTCTCCAGGGAGGGTGGGCTGCAGGTTCTGCTGCTTTACCACCACCTGCATGACCACGGGTGGTGATGCAGTGGTGCTGCAGAGTAATCTGGAGGGGAGGACGCTAGCCAGGATCTGGAGCAGTGGCATGCCTCTATGTGACCTACCTCCTTGGATCTCCTCTAGTGCTGGTAGTGCCGGTGCCCTCCGGGACAGAGACAAGAAAATCAGGAACAACCACCCCACATCAGCCACTGGCAGAAGGGACCCAGGTGCCCCAGACTTCATAACCAGGCTCCATGAGGGAGTCACTGGGCTTCCCGACACACACTAAGGGAATGTGGAGGGGTGACCTGGGGTCCCCTCCCTTTTCACCTGGGTGGGGTACAACCCAGGCAGGATAGGGGAAGGCCCACAGGAGCTCCTGAGCATTACCTGGGTGAAGCTAGGGGATTCACAGCCTAGGGATCTCTGCAAAGCGGAGACTGCTGCTGTGAGAAGGGGACATAGAAAGAGAAAATAAATTTTTTTTTGAAAGATGCTGAAATCTTAGAGATTCTGTACAGTGACATGCAATTTCTGTGAGGCACCGGTACAAGAATTCAAAATCCTCAAACCAAGCAGGATTCCGTGATTGTTACCGGTGTTACTGGTAAAAATGGAAAACCAGGGTCCCTGCCCATTATTTTAGTGTTAGATCTTATACATTACCTCACTAAACAGGCTCTCTGTATCTAGTCTTTTACTCTCCAGTTTAGCAGTGCATCAGGTTTATAGTCTTTTCGCTGCTCAGATGCATATCTTCAGTCGGTATGCATCCTGATTATTGCCTTTTCTTTTTTCATTTGTGAATTATTATATATTACAAGGCAACTTACCCCTTCCCTCTCCTGATGACAGGTTCTTAAGTATTATTGGCAACTACATTTAATCTATCTCCTTCCTTATGCTCCATTATTCTTACTACCTCCTGTTTACAATATGGAACTATCATTAGCACTCAAAGAGGTGGGCTATGTTTGGTGTACTGTTGCAAAGGATTGTCAATCTACATCTTCCTTATGCTCCTTATTTTACTTGAAGCCTACAGATATTATAGAAATCCACTGCTGTGTGGTCCCTCCTGTTTTGGGGCTCACTGAGCCTAGTCTTCTACACCTAGTCACCCCATATAACACCTATTTGGGCGATTTTCAAGTAATCTGAGCTCATCTTTACTATGACTATCTCTTCTGTCTACAGTTATCACCGAAGCCTATACCTCTCCACATAATCCTGATTTGCATTTGGCTCAGGGCGTAAGGGCTAAAATTGACCTCCCCTTTCTTCTTTCCCCCTCAATATTGTATTTATTATGTACTTATTCCATTGCACTGCAAAGTATACTCAGAGTCACTCTAATGTGGTAATGATCTACTTTTCCTTTTATATTTGTTCATTTGCATTCCACCTGGCTCCCTGAATTCCTTGCTCTATGTCTTGGCTGTACTGGCATCTCGTATATGGTTCTTTAATTTACTGTTATTTCAAGTTGGTATATCTTGTACTATTACTACTAATGTTTATAAATAAGTTCTGGTGTTTAGCTTTATCCTTATACCTTGTCCTGTTAGCTTAGAATTAAGCTGAGGTTACTACATTTCATTGCCTTTCTTGGTATTATTCCCTTTCAGTTTAGCTTATCAGAAATACTTACTTTATTATATTACTGGGATCAGACTTAGGTTTGGGCCAATATTTATAACCAGTCCTCCCTAGTCTCCTCCCTACATCGACGCCCCATAGTGTGGTGAAAGATTCTCTTAGCCAGTTGGCTGACTCATATCTCCTCACACCCATGAAATGTTTTCTTTGTTATTTAGCGTACTAGTATTGTTGTTGTTGTTAATGACTTTTCTTCTTTCTCATCTCTGTTCTAACTTTAATAAGATATCTGTGCTACTCATGTATCATACATCTCACTTTTTTGGCTTGAATGCTCCTCCCACTCTCTGCATATACATAAGCTCTCTATATTGTATTCTAACCATCCTCTGCCTCATTTATTTGTCCCTTCACACTCCAGCGATTTTTCTCTTTCTTTAACACTAACAATATGAGTGACATACTTTTATATACATGGAATGTGAAGAGACTTAATTCTCCTTGTAAGCAGAAGCAAATTCTTCCACATTTCAGAAAACAAAACACAAATTGCTTTCCTTCAAGAAACAAAATTATTAGCAGAGGATGTTCATAGATTTAAAAAAGATCGGGTCTGTCAGATCTACGAATCATCCTATACCTCAAAAAAAAAAGAGGAGTTGCTATTCTTATTCATAAGAGTCTCAAATGGTCCCTTGCAAACTCCATTTCTGTTACTGATGGCAGATGGGTGATGGTCAAACTGAATACCAACTCTGGTCCTCTTCTGCTTGTTAATGTCTATGCACCCAACTCCGATTCCCCAGAGTTTTTTCATAATTTAGCTCAACAGATTCTATCCTTTAACACTGATAATACACCAGTTATTCTTGGAGGGGATCTTAACTTAGCTTTAGAAGCCAGCATTGACAGAAGTAGCCCCACTACAGAGGCTCACCCTAGAAGTATTAAAGCCCTCTCATTACTAATGCAAGATGTTGGATTAGCTGATGTAAGGAGCCTCCTTCACCCCCGTGATCGAGAATTTACTTTTTACTCTTCTCTACATAACACATACAGTAGAATTGACTACTGGTTAACCTCTCCTGTTATAATGGAAAAAACTACTGATTCATCCATCTCTCCCATCATAATCTCGGACCATTCCCCTGTCAAATTGCAACTTTTGTGGTGCCTATTAGCACCTAAATCTTCTTACTGGTGGCTGGGCCCTCTCCTTCTCAAGGATCCCAATTTCTTATCCATGATCAAAGCACAAATTCAAGACTTCCTCTTTCACAATACCCCAACCGAATCTTCTATGTCTTCTGTATGGGAAGCTCTTAAAGCTATGATTCGAGGGAAAATTATCAGTTATACTGCACATAGGAAAAGAGTAAGGGAACAACAGCTGGCTGACTTGGAAAAATCTTTTAAGGCTAAAGAGAATTTATACTTTTCTTCTAATAAGCACTGTCCTGATTCTCAATTTCATCTTGAAATTCTTCAACTTAGAGTTAAAATTAATGAATTAATTTCTCGTAAAACCGAGCTGGCCTTGTTTAAACTTAAATATAAGTTTTGGGAACACAGCGATAAAAATGGGAAACTCCTCTCTTACCAGCTCAAAGCACAACAAATGGAATGACACATCCTAAGCCTAAAAGATGAACAGGGTATGATTCACTCAGACAACCCCTCTATAAATCGTATCATGAAAACCTTTATCAAAAACTATACTCTAACACAAATCCTCCATCTACCTTACAAATTCAACAGTTCCTTAAATCATTACATCTTCCTCTCTTATTACTCTTGAAACAAATTCTTTAGATGAACCCGTCTCGCTTCAGGAAATCCAGAAAGCTTTGTCTTCCTTGAAATCTGGCAAATCCCCTTGGGGTGACAGATTCCCAGTCGATTTCTACAAAATGTTTTCCGACACCTTATGTCCCCTTCTTCTTAATGTTTATCAAGATGCTTCCAGTACTGGCAGGCTTCCCCCATCTTGCACCAAAGCAATCATAACCCTAATCCCTAAGAAAGAAAAAGACCCTACTCACCCCACAAGTTACAGGCCCATTTCTGTATTAAACACAGATGGGAAGATATTTGCTAAACTACTAACTTCTCAACTTGAATCCTTGATTCCCAAGCTAACTCATTGTTCGCTAGCTGGTTTTATTAAACATAGATCTGGTTCTGATCACCTACGTTCCTTATTTAATTTAATTCACAAAGCTAAATCCCTCAATACACCAGCTGCAGCCATAGCTATTGATTTCAAGAAGGCCTTTGATTCCTTAAATTGAGACTACCTTCATCAAGTTTTATCTTATTTCGGTCTTTCTCATACCTTTTGCTCCTGGATCAAGCTATTATATCACTTCCCTGTTGCTAAAGTACTTACTAATTCCACCCTTTCCTCTTACTTTCATCTAGCAAGGGGAACTAGACAAGGTTGTCCCCTGTCACCTTCCCTGTTTATTTTAGCCATGGAACCCCTGACTGCTTGTTTATGTCAATCTTCTGGCATTATGGGCATACCTGTGAGCAATTCAAGATATGTTTCTCTCTCCTACACGGATGACCTTTTAATCTTACTCAAAAACCTGAATAAGGCTGGGCCCTGTTGGTTGATTTGCTTAACAATTTTACAAAACTTCTGGCCTTGCTTTGAATTATGGCAAATCACAAACTATACCCCATAACGACCACTGTAAAGCCTTTATGAACATACCTCTTGGATTCCGCTGGTCACCACAGGGTATAACATATCTAGGAATCAAAATTACTGGTAACTTGGGGAAGATATGGGACATTAACTTTAACCCCTTATTTGATAACATCAAGACAATTCTGGACAGATGGAAGCTTCTTAATCTCTCTTTCATGGGGAAAATTGCAGCCATTAAGATGTCCATTTCTCCCAAGATTCTTTACCTCTTTGCCAATATTCCTTTAGTCTTACCATCCTCCTTTTTTGCTAAAATTGATAAATTAATAGATAACTTTATCTGGGAAGGGAAACCACCGAGATTTAACTGCAACAAACTTCGATCACATTGGAAAAAACGGTGGGTTCAGATGCCAATGGTTCAAAGGCTTCCTCTGGGCTTTCTGAATGGCCCAAACCATTAAATGGTTTCAGAAACCCTCCCCTCACTCACCACTGTGGGTTGCAATGGAATCTGCATTGTGCCCTGGAGGAGTTCCCACTTCCTTCATTTTTAATCCCATTTCCTCTAAACTAAAATCTCACCCGACTATGTCATCCTCTGTTCTTTATTGTAAACTAACCCACAAATTCCTGAAATCCAATCCAACACCCTGGTTTTATGCCCCCTTATGAGGCAATTCACTGTTCACTCTAGAAGATCACCCAATTTTCTGTCATACATGGAGGAATAAAGGCAATTTCTTTCTCGGAGATATCTTGGACCAGAATTCACTCACTCTTAGATCATTCTCAGACTTGCAGGTCACATGGAAATTTCCTAAACAGGACTTCTGGAAGTTTTTACAAATCCAGGCAGCTTATAACTCTCTCTCTCTAGTTTAGTGTATAGGCATACTCTTCTAAACCCATACATCTCACACTGGACTAATTTATCAGTAAAATTAAATAGCTCCATTTACAAAGACATTATTGATAATCTAACTGATCAGTCTATACAGGCCAAAAATAAATGGAGTACTCTTCTTAACTACAATATTTCAGATGCACAATGGAGTAATTGTTGGCATATTGCACATAATACCTTTAAAGATGCCCGTAGTTCTTTAATACAAACTAAAATCCTACATCTTTGGTATTGAACCCCTTTTGTGCATCAACGAATGGGCCTATTAAATAATAATAATTGCTGGCGCTGCAATTTGGCCAACGGGAATCTACTTCATATCTTGTGGTCTTGTGCTCCCATTAATAAGCTCTGGCATAAAGTCTGTTTACTTGCCTCCAGAGTAACAGGACAAAAACTACCTTTTGACCCCAAGCTATTCCTTCTAGGCATCCTTATCCCCAATAGCTCTCTCCTCTCACATGCACATTTTAGATGGCTAAACTTACTTTCTCTTATGGTCAAACGTCTGATTCTTATGAAATGGAAATCAACTCTGGTGCCTTCTCTTTCAGGTATTCTTCAAAGCCTCTCTCGGTATGCCTCTCTAGACTGATTATCTCATGTTACTCATAACCGACTCACTGTAAATGACAGATGTTGGCAGGATTACTTCAAGTACATCTAACATAGTTCTTCTAGGCCCTAATTCTTAGGGATATTTAGCCCTCCTTCTTATTTTGCTCTCAGATTAGGTTTTCTCGAAACTTTTGTGCACAGATTTCTCCTCTTTTTTCCCTTCTCCCCTCCTTCCCTTCTTCCTTGCTTTTTTCTCTCTTCTTTCTTTCTTTCCTTGCACACTTTTCTCTTATCTTCACCTCGCCATTACTGAACATTGTTCATATTACCACATTTATCACTTTTTGCAATTTACTGAATGCCTTGCCATAGCCTGCCCTAGCATGTATTTCGTACATGGTTGCTATTTCTGATCCTATAATACACTATTGATTGTAACCCTTCTGCTCTCCACTTACATCCTGTCTAGGTTTGTGTTTTATTATCAATACATATATATAAGGCTTCTCCAATATGTTTACACTAAATACTGTGTTTTAAGTGATATTTTATACCCTACATGGAGGACAGTCTTCTATTGTATTAGATGTGTGCTTTCTTATAACTCGAATTTCAATAAAAAATAAAGTGGAAAAAAAAGTATAACCTCCTCAATTTTCCCCATATAGTTTGCTTCCATCCCCTCCCATCAACGTTTTAAAAACTGACGCTGCTTTGTAGCGAGTTCCTCAAAGCTCATGTCAGGGCTTTTTCAGAGTTTACAGAACTTAACCCTGTAGACCTCTGGAGTCAGTTCATACTTTTTAAGTAAAGTAGTTTAAAGTTTCTCATAGTCTTGGCTGTCCTCATTATCCATTTGGCCTAGCACCTCATGCCCTTTACCGGTAAGTAGCGGGGATAGCTGGAAGCTCCAGGACTCCCTGGGTACCTTGGCCTGGATACAGACCTTTTCAAACAAATTGAAAAATGCACCCATATCCTCCCCCTCTTTAAATTCAGCTATTAATTTGGAATTTAATTTATACCTCAGTCCTGGAGTTTCAGGTCCACCCCTGCCACTTACCTCCTCTAGTGCTGGTTGTTGGAGTCTTAGTTTTTCCAGTTCAAACTCTCTCTGGCACTGCCTTTCTTTTTTCTCTGCCTCTCTCTGGTGCTGTTTTTCTTTTAATTCCATCTCGAACTTCCTCTGCTTGAATTCCAGCTCCAGTTTCCTCAACTCCAGCTGCAGCCTGATCCCTTCTAGCTCTAACTTTGTGGCGGCCTTCCCCTGGTGCTGTGGCTCTGAGTTTCCTCTGGTCTCACTACCCTTCTCCCTGGGACTGGACACTGCAACATCCTCTGGCACCCCCACACCCAAAGTCTGGTCCCTTTCAATCACTTGCTGTGACTCAAGGATCGAGACAACTGCTTGCTCATTGGTTGCCACGAGAGCCTACACAAGGTTCTTTTTGGTTCGACACTCGTATTGGACCCCTTTTTCCTGACACAACTGCCTTAGGTAGTCTGCAGTGTATTAACTGTAGTTGGAAGCCATCTTCTTCCCTAACTACTACTACACTTGCTTACAACCAAAAAAAAAAGAAAACAGACAGAGAACTTTATACTGTAACCAAATTATATTTTCCAAATCTCTGCCTTGATTGTGTATGGATTGTTTTCAGTTTATCAATTTGATACACTGGCCTTGAATCCAACTATTATGCCTGTGCCATCAATATCTCTCGAATTCCAACATTATGCTACCAGCTCTCTCGGATTCCACCACTGTGTAACAGATCGGTCACAAACCCACTCCTGAGGGTCAAGTCCACTGAGCTCACAGTGCCCACCACTAACTGCAATCCATGACAGGGAGGGGGAGAACAGGGGATTTCCTCCCTGTGTCCTTCTAGAATGCAAGCTGAGGTCATGACTGAACACCCACTATGAGACCTCAGGGCTCCCTCTTTACTCTGGATAAGGGTACTATACCAGTCTCAAGTCTTGTAGCCAAATGAGAACCCTTTCTTGGTTGTTACACAAGGGGTAAGATCCAGACATTACAATCTCTTCAGGGTAGCCGTGTAATCCTGATTTTGTCTTCTCCCATGGGCATGCAATGACCTGGTTCAAATCCCTACAGGCTCTTCTTTGAGGCTTTTGTATTTTCCCTATCTTTACCCGGATTTCCCTGTATAGACCCTTGTTTGATTGGTAGCTTATGGTGACACCTCTTAGCAATAACAGTTTAGTCACAGATTATTATTAAACATCTCACAACCACACACAATATGAAAAATCTCACTCAGGCTGGTTTCTTAAAAACAGATATTTTTACTAAAATAATTAATAATCATACAATTACAACTAAAATGTTTAGAAACTTTTGGCCACAGAATAACACAAATAAAAGTGGGAGAAAATACATGGAAAATGCACTATAACTGTTATCTAAGTTCTACCTTAAGTTCATAGCAAATTGTAGTCCAGAGGAACAAGTGAAGTCTGAAAAATCCTTTCCTCCTTTTCAGCCACTGGCTGCTGGCAGTTCTGTTCTGTGTCTTGTCAGGAGAGCGTCCAAAGTGCATTGCAATGAGCTTCTGTTTAACGGGAGTATTTATAGTCCCTCTGCCAATCTGAAAAAATATTTTCTGGTTTATAGCTGGTGGCCTCCTCTTTCAGACAGTAGGTGTCTCTCTTCCTCTTTCCAGATTTTAAGAAACTATTATTTATTTCCTTATTTGGGTTCTCATATCACCACTTCCTGGCACTACTAAAAAAATGTAATCAGAATATGGTAACTTTGCTGGCACCTCCTGTCTGAAACCATTTCTCCTTTTGATCTTAAAGGTTTACAACAGGGGTGATAGCTTCTCTCATCCTGAGACTTTATTACACCAATTAGCTAACCAGGGACTTCCAACCCCTTTGAAAATGTAATTTTCAGCTTCCTGGCCAGTAGCTGTTTTCCTGGGTCACATAGGAATGTCACATATTTTGCAAGACCTTTTCTCTCTTTCTGTGACCTTTCAGTAACACTGGTCATTTTCTTGTGGCATTTAACATGCACAAAATCACATCAAAAAAATATGACAAGAGATATATCTGCAAATAATGACTACAAGTTGGCTAGCTTGCCACAATACCCACACCCTTTGTGATTTCTGGAAGCCAGTTGGGTTACAGAATTTTTGTAACCCAGTTTCTAATAACAGTCAAAGCAGTGCAGAGTTATTGTAATAGCTAGTAAGTTCTAGTGCTGATTCATGGAATATTTAGTATATTGCAATGGACCTGCATGGATGTACCCATTCTGGCATCCACTCCCTCCACAACAGCTGTGGCTCCTAGACTTAAGATTTTGGCACCCTTTCCTGGACCTGTGGGCTGTTGAGATTGCTGAATGACAGTTCTGTGCACTAAAGGCAATGAACCCTAAACTGTGGCTACAAGAAAGGGACTGCTACAGGATGTTAGATCAAGAATGGATGTTGTGTAAAGACCTGCTGTCCTGAGGTGAGTGGAAGTTGCCCCATCCCAGGTCTTTAGTTTAGAGAAAGTACTGCAATTAGAGTAATTGATCCTGGGAAGGAGAAGGACAGTGGTATCCAAGTGCTAGCCTGCATGAGTGTCAGGAGAGAGTGCGGAATGAAAAAGGTGAGCCTAGAACTGCTGGTGCTGGACTGCAGTGGCACACACAGAGCTGCCTGTAATAGACAAAAAAAAATAATTTCAATGAACATGGACAATCAGAACCAAGCAATCTCTCTTCTGCTTATCCAAGGTCTGAAATCCTGTTCCACACCTGTCCTGAAGGGGGTTGAGCAGACACATCTTGAATTACTAAAGTCCTAAACCACAAAGCAGTTCTGATGATCCGGCTACATTGAAATACTTTTTTGTCCATTATAGGCAGCCAAGTAACAATGAAATTCACGCAGTGTCAGTGGCTCAGTAGGTAGCACACTCACCTCTGAGGCTGAGAGATCAGAGGGCTGTGGGTTCAGTTCCCACATCTGGCACTTGGGTTAATATCACAGTACTGACACTGTAGTGCAGCATGAGAGGGATGCTGCACTTCTGAGGTGCCGTCTTTCAGATGAGAAGTTAAACCGAGGTCCCATCTGCCTGGATTGGTGGTAGTTCAGGTGGAAGTTAAAGATCCCATGGCACTTATCGAAAAGAGTAGGGGAATTTCCCCGGTGTCCTGGCCAAATTGCCCTCATTCACTAAAAATACCACCAACAGCTTAATCTGGTTCAAGGTCAGTTGGTATTCATCCGTATCCCGCTCCCCCGGGTTGTGCACTTACCCGGTCAACAAAAACTAAATAAATAAAAAAAATAAAAATAAGTTTAACAAACATATATGGAATACTGGAAGAATTGAAGATACTGCAAATAGCTATTTTTACAGCACTGAAGAAATACAGTATGTGTATTACAGTTAACAGTGAAGGATGTGTGCACAGTGTTTAAAATATTTTATTTTTCATAGAATTTAGACTGTCTCCAGAGGAAGCCTAACATTTAGGTGAAACACTGGGACCTGTAAAATAATGAAAACTGCAATCCAGAAAAGGCCTAGTGTGCTTTTTAAGGCTGAGAGAGAGTGTGGCTATCTAGCCATACTTTGGAATTCCTGGTATCACAACATTATTTTGTCACCACCTCCGCAGACCTGGCAGTGGCTACAACCTCCCCCATCAGAGGAGTATGTCCTAGGGCACATCATGGGTCCTGCTGGGTCCCAGTATTTTCCTCTGTTTTTCTCTCCATGCCTGCACCTATGCAATGGGTGCAGTAGCTGTCTGCACCTCCATGGAGGCAGCCAAGCACCCTGGGCATGGACCAAACCCCTTTTGTTGTGCTGACCCACACAGCACAAACTCACTCACCGAGGAAGGAAAGCAGTCCTCCGGATGTTCAATCCTTACCTTCCCCGGCCAACCTCAAATGACCCGAGTCCATTCCCAAACCTTGGTAGCCAGTGTGGTGTGAGGTGTGGCATCCAGTACCTCACCCCTCAGCACCACTGGGCTGGCTGGAATCCCTGGTATGATTCCCAGCAAGGGCTGGAGGTGCATCTGCATAAGTACTGCTGGGTGAGTTGACATAATAAGAGTCCTGCAGCATGAACTCCATCAACTGGGCTGTCGGTGCAGTGGTAGAGCTACTGCTCACAACGCCAGTGACCTGAATTCAGGAATGAGTCACCGATGTCACCGAAGAAGCCAGCCAAGTGGTAAGATCAAGTGTCTCAGAGGAGGTTTTACTTCTCAGGGAAAGAGGGCTCCATCTACCACTGCATGACCACCCACTGGGTGACCACAGGTGACTGTGCAGGAAGGAGGGAGGAGACAAGTGAAGGGAGCTGCAGTTGGCGAGAGACAGAATGTCATCATGCCTCTGCATGCAGATGTCTGTCATAAACCCTGCTCTGGTGTCTTTGGCGATTGGTGGGACACAGAAGGAAAAGCCTGCAAACTGAATAGGGTCACTACATTGCAGCACTCTCAGGCCCCAATGTGCCAATTGCCCACCTACCTTCCAGAACTGAATTGTTCAGGTGGGGGGGCCTGACCAGCTCCCCATCGCCCCACCTTGGGGGGAGTCTGAGGTAACAGGAGGTAGGGTAATGACAGAGAAGACACGGATGAGGCTGACAGGTCACTGACAGCAACTGTAGCTGGAGGACGGCTGCAGCAGAGGCGAAAATTAGAACATAAAAAAAGCATGAGCCCCACCAATACTGTGATAAGATGTGCACTGCAGTATAGCAACTGTGGGTAGACCCTATAGCACTAGCACTTAGGAAAGAACTTTGCACACAGGAAGGCCCCCTACCCTGGGGAGTAAGCAAGATTTGGGGGTATAGAAGGTCCAAACATGAATGATGGGTGAGGGCAAGATTCTTCTGCTGCTCTGATGCGGATGCTCAAATGTTTTAAATGCAAATGAAGGCCCAGGCCTTTAGGCAAGCAACCTGATTACATAAATATAAAAATGCTCAAAGAGCAGTGGAGTACCTTTGAACTTGTTTTGAAGGCTATGTTTCAGATTAGAAACCTGACTGTGGTTTAACATTTCAAATATCCCCTGAATGGAAGGGCTTGCTTGCTTGCTTGCTGCTGCTGCTGCTGCTGCTGCTGCTGCTGTATGTGTGTGTGTGTGTGTGTGTGTGTGTGTGTGTGTGTGTGTGTGGTCTATTGTCTACAAAGCTTTATTGGTCGCCATTGCTGCAACTGCTGTTCTCCGTGACAAGTGCACTGCTGTATGATTAACTGTGTGGTTTGTCTGGCTAAGGGTTCTGTGATGCAGATTTAGCACACTAAGGAGATTCTCTGTCAGCAAGCATTTTTAACAGAATTAGGCTACGGTTTGGTGCTAGCAATGTTCCTAAACCATAAGAATGGGCTCTGATGTAGCCCCCTGCCAGTAGGGTGCTACTAATGCTGCTACTCCTCCCTGTACCAACAGTGCCACCAAGGGATTAATGTGCGGCCTGAGTCTCCATTGCCTGTGTGTCTGGATGCCCAGTGAATAAAAGGTACATGGCGTACAGTACATTTTAGAGTGAGTTAGGAAGAGTCAGGAGATTGGAAAGGAGGAGAAGTATCCTTCAGAGCTGGACTCTGCCCAAAGCTCTGGTGGTGGCTGGCTGGGAGTAGGACCTGCCAGGCTCAGGTGGTGGCAAAAGAGGTCTTGAGTCTGGGCATTGCACAGGTCTTGTTCAGATCCAGTCACTGGGTGGCCACCCTGCACCATGAGGATGATGCCAGAGGGACAATAGGGACCTGTAGGATGTCCTTCCTCAGTACTAATCTCGCTTCAGATTTCCACTGTATTCTTGACTGGCTTTTCAAGAATAAACTCATACTCAACTCTAGTAAAACTCATTCTATGTTTGGATCTGCTCCTAGAATAAGGAACTGCTCAGGGAAGCTTTCTGTCTCAAACCTTGATGGCACCATCCTTACCTGTGTAAACTCCTTCAAATATCTGGGCGTTACCCTGGACCCCACTCTTGACTTTGGCCTACACATCACCAATACCTGTAAAGCTGTTAACGCAAAAATTGTTGTGACTTACAGAACTAGTTATGCCCTAACACCCACTACTATGGTCGCTATTGCCCAGGGCTTACTTCTCTCTGCTCT
Organism: Neoceratodus forsteri; assembly: GCA_016271365.2. Lineage (NCBI taxonomy): Eukaryota > Metazoa > Chordata > Ceratodontiformes > Ceratodontidae > Neoceratodus > Neoceratodus forsteri. The sequence continues at coordinate 227,635,911 of JADMNL010000025.1, read as the reverse complement.
TACCTATGGCCCTGTCTCTTATGATGGGGCAACAAAAGCTAGTCTCCAAGATGGAACACAACAGTATATGCTGCTTTGTCCTGGCCTCCCACGGCTTGACCCATCATGACCACCTTTACGAAAATCTTCACTGGCTCTCCCCTGCAACAAATCGTCTCTACTCACTTGGTACAGTAATTGATAACACATCTCATTCAGGTATGCCTCCTACACTAGCTCAGTTGCTGGTTACACCTAGCCCCCATTACTCCCTCTGCTCTGGTGATCAGCCTGTTTTCCAAATCCCTACATGCAAAATGGTAATGGGAACACAGGTCTCTTACCTTGCCCCCCAATATTGGAATTCATTACCAGTTTCTATCCACTGCTCCCCTACTCACTCTAGCTTTAAGCACCAGCTAAAGAGACACCTCCAGGTGACCCACACCTGCACCTGTTTTTGGCCCCCTTGAATGCTCCAGTTGAACTTTCTCACCTTGCTGGGCCTACTCTCAGCATGTCCCATGCTGTACTTCTACTTGATGTACTTGAGACTTCTCCCTAATTCCCTCCTCCTAACTCCCTTGTAATTCCTCTACCTTCTCTCCTCATACTATGTTAATGAGAATATTGATCAAATTATGTCAGACGATATTCATTGTAATGCACTTACTGACATGTGATGTTTTCCTGCTGTGTCTGGCTGTTTTGGTATCTTCAAAAGTCTTCAGAATATACTGATAAGCTACTGTTAACTGTTTAATTCTTACTTGCTGTTTCATTCTTACGGTTGTATGTTTAACTGATTGTTCACTTACTGTGGTACCAGTGACACTATTTGCCTAAATCTCTCTGTCTCTTTATTAAAGCGGGACTATGGTCCCAAATTACCGGCATCACTAAATTCAGAATATGGCTCAACATAGCCCCAATCACCCTCATGCCAAAATTGAGATCCCTAAGCTTTTTTGTTTAAAAGTTACAAATCATTTTACAACCCTAAATTCTCTGCCTGTTCAAAAAAGCCAGTTTCAATGAAGAGGTGTTAGTGATGTCATCTCCTGAACTCACAGTCTAACCTTCCCTGTCAGCAAGCTTACAGGATCTGCTTCTCCAAAGTTTAAAACCTATGTGCAAATGGTTTTCTCCAGTAAAACAGGTAGCACCATTCCATAAACATTGCTTTAACACCTGTGTGTGTTTCAGGGTTTGTAACGGAGTTGACAAATTCATATGTTTGTTTTTGGTGCTTTTTTTATTATGGTCCTTTTCTCCTGGGTTGCTGGATGTTAAGTCACAGCACACTAATGTGACATTTGCAGACTGCTTATCTCTGATTTGGTAAAAGGCTATGACCACTCACACCTATCATTCAATTTAGGTGATTTCTCAGGACGGCACTTTAAACAAGCATTTGTCAATGCCGAATGTTTGCTTACTGGCATTGGCAGTGGTAGTGTAGAAGTTACAGAGCTGCGTAATAGGAATGGCAGTGAAGTATTGAACTGAAGCCAACCCCACCACCACTCTGCAGAGAGTGACAGGCATCGGGGTGTGCATTTGGGTCGTCAGGCATAACAGCCGCCATTCACCACCCACTCTGCAGAACCTGACAAGTGTGATGTGTTCCTTGGGGTCTTTGGCCCTTGTCGCACCCCATTTCATTAGGAAATACGGTGAGATGGTGCAATATAGGAGAATGGGGTGAAGTTTGGGTCAAGAGTCCAAGGCATACCTCAATGCCTCTCAGTGACTGCAGGGTGTGGAATGGTATGAGCATCACAGGCAAGAATCCCAAGTCACACCCTGATTCCTGTCATTCTCTATAGGGTTGGGCGATTTAGTTGAAAAGCCTAATACCTCAGGCATTCATTGGTATTTTAACTCAAATTTTCAACATGTTTGTTTTGTGACCCCACCTCATGAACAGGGGAATATCAGTTTGTAGTCGAGCTGCTTATGCACAGTGACTACGGTTTAGCACCACAGGTGCAAAAATATTCGAACAGGCTGTAAAAATGACAGCTGTACTCTTTCATGGGAGGTGTAAAATGGCTATGTTGCAAATGTGTAGTAAAAATATTTAAAAAATGGTGAAGTCACGAGCTTATATAGAAACTGTGCAACGACACCTCGTTATATATAAGTAGGTTGGGATATTTTATAGCAGATTGTCAACTCAGGCATTTTGGTGCCTCCGATTATGAACAGTGTCACTGTGATTTTCTTTATCTGTGCCGAACAATGATTTCCCACAGCGACCACGATCTCTGCACTGAAAGTGTGAAAACACACTTCAGCCATGTTTGAAAAATGGCAGCTGTACTGCTCATAAGGAAGTGTTGAAAAATGCCACTAGTGAAAATCTGGACTGAAAATATTACTAAGTCATGAACTAACGAGGATGCGTGGAAACTGCACAATGCTCACTCGTAACACAGTCATTTTATGGACTTTTGTCACCAAATTTTCAACATAGCCATTTTAAGACCTCTGCTCATGAACAGTGTAACTGTGATTTTCTTAATCTGTCCTAAACATTGCTTTTGCACACCAACAGCACCATTGTGCGCTACATGTGCGATAACACATTTTGGGTGACATATGAAAAATTGCAGCTGGACTGTTCATAAGGAAGTTTAATAAAATGGACATGTTGAAAATCTAGAGTGAAAATATTAAATTTGCAAACTTCTGACATACATAAGGAACTGTGCAGCGTACGCTCGTAAAAGTAATTTTAGACACTTTTCACCAAGTTTTCAACATAGCCATTTAAGACCTCTGCTCATGAAACAGTGTCACCGTGGTTTTGTTAATGTGTCCCATACATTGAGTTTACACCGACCGCGCCCACTGTGCGCCATGGGCGGAAACACGCTTTGGGCAGGATGTGAAAATGACAGCTGTACTACTCATAAGAAGGTGTGGAAAAATGGCAATGTTGAAAATCTGGAGTGGAAATATTGAAAAGTCGCAAACCATGGCGTAGTGAACTGCATAGCATGCGCCCATAAAAACAGTCATTTTAGGAATTTTTCACCAAATTTTCAACATAGCCATTTCAAGACCTCTGCTCATGAACAGTGTCACTGTGATTTTCTTAATTTGTCCCGTACATTGATTTGCACTAACTTGCCCATTCTAGCTACAAGGGTGGAAACACATTTTGGGTGAGATGTGAAAAATGACAGCTGTACTGCTCATAAGACAGTGTGGTGAAATGGCAATGTTGAAAATCTGGAGTGAAATGTTGCAATTCGCGAACTACAGCCTGCATAGGAACTGCATAGCGCAGCTCGTTAAACAGTCATTTTTGGAATTTTGGCACCAAATTTTCAACATGGGGGTTTGGGCCCCTTCTCATGAATGATGTCACTGTCATGGTGGTATTCAGTCCGAAGGGTGATTTCGCAGTCACTGCGCGAAATCGCCCGCCGAACCCCAGATAACGCCGCGGTTTCGTCGACATCGATCGGTCCCAAACCCATGTTAATTGGTCATCAAAACTCTGAGATATGCAATAAAGTTGAACCCCTCCTATCTAGCCCATTATACAGCTTACGGCATTTCCTCAGTTGCGGTCGGCTTTGAAGAGTGCAGGCGTGTTCCTGGTCCACGAAGATGGTCGCACGAAGTCGGAGGTAAGTATGGGGTGGGGGTGTGGGGAGGCTGGGTGCGCGGTGGGTGGGTGCGGGTTGTGGGAGGAGGTCGGAGGCGTGCGCAGGACCGTTTTGTTTACAGGTTAAAACAAAAAAAGCGTCGTGGGACCGCTTGCCATGCTGGGGTGGGCTCCCAGCGTGGCACCAGGACTGGTGGCGTTCAGCCCGGCGAGGATTAGGCACCCCGTCGGCAAAAAAATTAAAAAAGCTGGACCGTTTGCCACGCTGGGTGGGCTCCCAGCGTGGCACAGGGCTTTGGGGAGGCGGGCGCATTCAGCCGGCGGAGTTGGGCACCCGGCCGGGTAACATGACGGATTGCCACGCTGGGGTGGGCTCCAGCGTGGCATCAACTATTGGAGAGGATGGGAGGAGACAGACGCAGTTCAGCCAGCGGGATTGGGCACCCGTCCGCCTCGCTCGCTGCGGCGCGGCCGCGCCTGCAACTGGGGAGCTGCGGCGTGAGCAGCTTCTTATCGCTGCTCACTCAAGCGTAGCTCCCCCTTTCAACTGTATGCCACTGCATTTTGGAGCGTGTCATAGACAGCTCCAAAATGCATTGGAATACAGGGGCCGCGCCTGCCAGCACAGTGCCTGAATTGGAGGAGGAGGTGACACACCTCTGAAATCTCCGATGAAGGCACTATGTTTCTTGCACATGCGTGCAAGCAAACATAATAAATGATTCCATCACCCTGTAAATGGGGGTGGGAGAGGTAGTGCTGTTTTGAAACCTTACTAGGTATTTCTATGCAGTAGTCAGCGCCAGAGCTTAATCACTCAATCAATATTTTATTCATCATCAAAGTATGAATGAATGGGATACTCAGTTGAGCAGAGCTCAGTTTCTGTTTTCTCATTGACAGGCTGCTACCTGAGCTATATTCAGGCTCATCTGTGTTGTACTCCACATTGCAATGATTGTTTTACCAGGGCTAACACTTCCACCCGTAGTAGGAATTAACACATATAATGCCCCTATTAAAACTTATTGTAAAGCAGATGCTGACAACAGCAATGAAGTTACCAGCATTACAACACTAGTAGCAATACAACTTCCTAATAGGCACTGCAGAGTAACACTACACATGGTATCAGCAGCCTGGAGGCATGCTGACTCAGCATCCTGCAACTCTGGAGAAAAGAACCACACCAAAAAGGCATTAAAATACAAATGTGTCAACTTTGTTACAAAATCTGAAACACATAGACTCTATAGCACTGTTTTTAGAATGGCACTGCCTATTTTGCTTGTAAAAGCCATTGCATAATGTTCTTTTAACTTTAGAGAAACAGGTCCTGTAAGCTTGCTGACAGGGAGGTCTATCCTTGGAGTTCAGGAGATGACATCATCAGCACTTCTTCAATGAAACTGACTTTTTTGACCAGGTAGTGAAATTAGGGTTATAAAATAGCCCATAACTTTAAAATGAAGTAACACAGAAATCTAATGTTTGGTATGAGATTTATTGGGGATATTTTTATTCTAATTCTGCAATGAAGTACTTTTGGCCAAAGCACTTCTTTATTGTATCGCTGATCTCGTTCTTTATTACATATCATGTTCTTTGTTATTGCTCTCTTGTCTCTGCAATTATATTATGTATGATGCCTTGTACTCTTGTCATGACTGTAAAAATGATGTCTTGTACTCTCCCAGATTGTGCCTGAAAATAGGCATTTCCAATGTCTAGTGCACTTACCCAGTTACCAAAAACAAATAAATAAATAAATAGACAGTGGATGTCATTTTGAAAAAAAATTCAGCTAGTGTCCTCTCCTTAACCATAGATGGGGTGCTCTGGTGTGTAAATAGAATGTTAATCAGCCGATGAGCCTTTTCACACGTGGATCTTTGCCTTGGAGTCCCGAATGGGACCATATCCCTCTTGAATATCAATGCATGCTTGCCCTGCTGTTGCTTTTTTAACTCTGCTTTATTCAAGTTCATTGCATATTACAACTGTTTGGCATCATTACATTTTGGACAATTTTGCATTAGACCTACAGTTTATCGTTGTCTCTTACATGTTTCTATATATATCTCTGAGTGGAGCTGTTGCATTGTGTCCAGCTGATTAAATTGGAAACAGTGGTATCATGTCCCTGTTATCTGAGACCTTGCATTTTTTTTAATGCTTATAATGAGAAAATGTCAAAATACAAGATCTTGTAACAATGACATACAATTAAATAACAAAACATTGCCTTAAAGATTTTCTGCTTTTAACAAACCATGACCAATGATCTAATCAGAGAATGATACAAACTGCATTGTACTTATAAATAGTACTGCAAAACAGAGAACAAACATGGATGATTATAATAGTATTGTGATCTAAAATCTAAAAAGGTAACACCTTAGAACTTCATAAATATCAACACAAGTAGTGCTTTATCCTGGGGTTATATTTAGAAAGGGAACCTATTTCCTGGTATCTGGCTAGGGTATCATTAGCAAGGTGGGTTAGCCTCTCATATTCCGCCAGTTTGGGCATCACACAGAGCCAGTCTGAATGTTTGGGAGAGGAATCTGACCTCCTTTTGAGTAGAATCTGCCTTTTGGCTTCCAAGGCTGCCAGGGTAAGCCATCTCGCCCTCCCTTTAGAAGGAGACTGGATAGGGAGGGGACCTCCCATGATCCAGAAGGTTGGATCCTCAGAAACTGGGTGCCCCACAACCTTAGTGCAAAAGTTATGAATTTGGCCGTGACTGAATTGCAAGGCGGGGCAGGTTCACAGAATATGTGTAATGCTACCTACACCATTGCGACAGCGCCAGCATTCATTTGTAGTGAGGAAGCCCATTCTCTTAAGGACAACTGGAGTGCGGTACCATCCATGCAGGATTTTCTTCTGAATGAGTTCAGACCGCAAGTCTCTGAAGTTGGAGCAGTCTCCTTTAAGCATTTCAGATCATCTCTCCATAGAGATGACAGTTTTCAGTTCCAACTCCCAGGCAGATTTTTGCATGTGGAGTGTTAGGCACCAGGATTCCAGACAAGAGTCATAGATGCAACCCCTAAGGTGAGAACTATTTGCCGTCCAGGAGTCAAAGAGATTTCTTAAGGTACCATCATTATGCAGGACTGGAGAGGGGTCTGCCCCAGCCAACACATGGCAAAGTTGGACATTGCACCAGAATTTGGTTTGAGGAGCATTCAGAGAGTTGTTGATAAGTGTCCAGGTGCCTTGAGAGTGGGTCCAGTAGGTGTGTTACTAGCCATATGCCCTTTTGCTTGTATGAGTTCTAGGACAACATCTTACCCTCTACCGTCAACCTGGGGTTGAGGTTCCTGTTTAGCAAGTGATCTCATGTCATTACTGTATTGTTTCAAGAGAGTGAGCCAGGATAATCTGACGAAGTGTGGATTGGGGAGACAATATAGGGTCTCCCACTTCAAGAAGGGTATCCCTCCTGAACCTAAGGTGCCCCCCCCCCAGGGCCTGACTTGAGGGGCAACCACTCCGAAGCCTAACTAGACTGTGGGCTAACCAGTGGAGGTTCTGTTGAATGCCAGAAGCCTGGTGGTATGAGACCTTGTGTTCTGAGTTCATAGATCTGCCTAGAGTTTACAGTTCTAACTCATATGTTGTATTCACTGACTTCATGCATCTGAGTTTACAATAACCAACATTTCATTAACTAGTTAACTTTCATCCATCTTTAATCTGAAGTTCATTTATAAATAAAGAATATTCAGAAATAAACCCTGTGGTTATGTGTTGAGTTTTAGCTTCCCTTTCTCACTGTGTCATCTTTTTATTGTCAAGAAAACAAACATATTGCTTCAGAATGTACCTGTATCCCGCTTACATGCTTGTACTGGGTGAAGTTAGTTCTACATTATTTGCCCTTCCTCCCCGTCTAGGTTATCTCCAGCAGCTTGCCAGAGGGACCATCATCTCTATCTGTCCACATGTTTTTCTTCTGTCAAGTTTAATTTTGCTGGCATTAGCTCTAGGTCATGTGTTTGAGTGATTCACTCCCTCCACTCCTCTAAGGTTGGAGGAGCCTCCTATAGTCAATGGACTGTTTTACATATTTTTATGCTCCCACAGGCCCTAGCCTTGCCACTACTTCAGGCCCACATAGCTCACTGTGCCCGCCGTCTCCTCCGCTGCCTCTCCTCTGTTGGTCATGGTCCTGTGTCCCGCGCCGGTGGTCTGGCACTAACCCTACTGGAAAGGACCACTCCTGGGAAGAAGGAGAATTTGGTGATCACACCATTTGAGCAGGCCCACCACGAGAGATGGAGGAGAGGTGCATTCTAGGGACCAGCATGGGGGAGGAAGAGTGGCCATCATCCAGCCTGGCTGGGGCCATTTTCCATATTCCTGTTGGGAGCATGACGTGCCATGCAAAGTCAAGGCCAGAGCCAATGTCCTTCATGCTCCCTCCCATAGTGGAGCCCGACATATTGCTGTGCCTCTGGCCTCCGCCAGAGGTCAGCAAATGCCGAGGCTGTTACCCCCTCCCTCCCTGGAGAAGGTGATCAGTCATGGGACACTTGAGCCTTCCCCCCCTCCTGGCCGGCCATCCAACTCCCGGGTCCATTCCCGAACCTAGGTCGTCGGCATCACAGATGGAAATCCATGTTATACATTTTAAAGGGAAACTGTTGTTTGCAGGGTCTCCCGCCCCTGCAAACTTTACCCTCCGGTTAAGCTTTTTTTGGAAAAAGCACATTTTTTCGTGCAGTGCAAAGTAATGTATTTTCATTTCTAAAAGTCCGCTACCCGTTATAATAAACTGGCTCGATTCATATTATCAGCAGATCATAGATCTCATCACTGCAATATATTGATCGAGGTAAACTGGATTACGATTAGAAATAAGATAAAAACATTCTCAGTAAACCAACTGAGAAATACTATAGTGACGGGTTAACCTGCTTATTTATTTAGTAGAATACAAAGGTTAAATAATACTCATAACCTTAGAGCGAAGGGATCTATGAGGAATTTATACATTAGGGCACCATAAATAAAATATGGAGAGATGTCATTCTTATATTCATCAATAAAATCCTGGAATAAACTAACTTTACTAACTAGAAATCTATATGACAATAGAAATCAGTTCAATACATCTCCGAGGCAAGAACTAACCACTAGATGCTGCTGTTGTGACTGACTCCTCAATTTACCTATGTTTACATGGCATGTTCTACAGTTATTTTTGTCCTATGATCATGTGATCTTGATGTTTTTATTGTCTTTGTGTGTATGTCATGAAATTGAAACTTTTAATTAAGTCGATATTCAGAAGCACCTTGTAAATGGGACTTGTCCCAATGGTGTATGTCATCCTTTCCTGACAAAAATAAAGATTTTACTACTACTACTTACATGGGAACTGTCATCTACAGAATTTCTTAATATCTGAAAGCCCATAAAAAGCTACTTTGAGTGAGCTATTGTGCGCATCTGTAAGTGTTAGCAGTCCAGAGTTATTCATATGAAAACAGCCATTAATTAAGGGCTGGGGGCAGTCCTGTGTTTTAGGCTTGTGACAGGCAATGATGTCATCACAGATTTGGCTCTGCTTTGACTGCAGATAATCCAATAGGTTAAGTAGGAAATTGGCTATTTTATCAAGGGTGTCATTAGGTGTTATTAGAACACTTTATACATTTATAATATAGAGGATAATGTATGCTCAACTATCGGTAACAAGCATGTGTAGCCATTGAGAGGTTGCCTTGGCGACCGTGTAAACCTTGAAAGCGAGGTTCAAGAGGTTTTGGTCAACATGGCTACCTCGAGATGGCAACACACACTTTGTTGCTGATAGTGGACCATATATTGTCTTTTATAGTGTATGGTCCACATAAACAGCAGTTTCCTTACTTTTCAGGGTTTTTTTTAATCTCCGCCGCTCTCTTCTGGGTCAAGCTCTCAACACCATGGTTGGTTCAGGAAGAGATTTGCACCTCTTTACCAGTCTTGTGAACACATTCCATGTTGATATCCATCGATGTGATGTACTCATAATGGTACAACAACATTTGTGACATCATATCAGTAGTACAACAACACTATGAAATGATCGAATTTAGGTATTAATAACATTCTACCATACACTATAATTGTTTTGTACGTGCAATAAAACTAGTGAGCTATCGCCTTTACATTTCAAAGTGTTAGTGAAAATAATCCAATAGAATTCTGGTATTGTTATGTTAGAAAATACCATGACTATTCAGTCCAGAATATTTCAGTAAGTATCTGTCATACTTTTAACTTTATCAAAAGAAATAAGATACTCTTTTTATAACATATTTCAAGTCATGCATGTTTTAACACTGTTGTCTGTCTATGTGTTTCTGCAATTGATAAACAAAATAATTGTCACCTATCTTTTTCTTTTCAAGTCAGCTCTGGAAACCAAATCAAGTCAAATCAAATATCAAATCTGAGTTCCCCTTTAACCCATATGAACATACGAAAATGCCAGCAGAAACAGGCCTCATGATTTATCGGGTCTGCTCAGGTGTGCAGCTAGAGCCCTAAATTGCCACTGCCCCTCCCTCCCCCACTCCATTGTCCCTTTCTCTTCCCCATCCCACCCCCTCTTGGAGCTGTCTACCATTTTGCAGGCCACTACCTAATCCAGCAAAGTGTTCCACTTGTCCACCACCCTTTCCGTGAAGAAATATCTCCTCATTTCTCTCCTGAACCTACCTCCCCTCCAATCTCAGTAAGTGACCTCTCATATCCCTTCCCTTCTACTCTGGAAAATCCCGTCTCTTTTCTTCTTATTTGTTCCCATCGGGTACTTAAAGGTCTCAATCATATCTCCCTTGTCCCTTCTCTCCTCCAGAGAGTACATATTCAACTCACTCAGCTTTTCCCCATATGTCTTACCCTCTATTCCCTGGATCATTTTTGTAACTCTACACCGTACCCCCTCCAACAATTGGATGTCCTTCTTCAGGAACAGGTGTCAGTACTGCATGCAGTATTTCAGGTGGGGCCTGACCAGCAACCTATACAGGGGCAGGATAACCTCCTTCCTTCTGGAGGAGATCCCTCTAACTATACACCACAACATTTTGTTGGCTTTTGTTGCCGCCCTTCTGCGTTGAGCAGAGTTGTTCATGCTCCCTGTTATGCTCACCCCTAGGTCCTTCTCTTCCATGGAACAGCCCAACTGCACTCCATTTAAGTAATAATCCCTCCCCTGGTTCCAGGCTCTGAAGTGCAGAACCTTGCACTTCTTGGTGTTGAACCCCAGCTGCCATTTATCCGCCCACACCTGTAGTTTATTCAGGTCCTCCTGCAACCCCATCCCCCCCATGCCATCTACCACTGCTCCCATCTTGGTATTGTCTGTGAACAGACTGATTTTACTCCGGATCCTGTTCGAGATATCCGCAATGAAAATCCCAAACAGTACTGGTCCCAGCACTGATCCTTGTGGTACCCCGCTAATCACTGCTCTTGGTGTCAAGAGTTCTCCCCCCTACCACCATCCTTTGCTGCTTTTTCCTCAGCCAGTTTTTGATACAGGTCACCATTTTTGGTCCTGCCCCCACATTCTCCAGCTTCCCCCCTAATCTCCCATGTGGCATTGAATCAAAGACCTTACTGAAGTCCATGTACAGTTCCCTTGTCACCCAGTCATAGAACTCCACCAGGTTTGTCTGGCATGACCTGCCCGAGACAAACCCATGTTGCGGGATACCATTTGCCTCCAGAAAGCTCACAAGCCTCTCCTGTAGGGTGGTCTCCATGAGTTTGCTCACGATCGAGGTGAGACTCACTGGCCTGTAGTTCCCTGATTCATTCTTTGGCCCAGTCTTATGGATGGGCACCATGAGGGCCATTCTCCAGTCCTGTGGTACACATCCTGTGTTCCGGGAGGTATTGAATTGGTCTGCCAGTGGCCCAGCCAGGACCTCTGCCAGCTCCCTCAGCACTCTAGGGTGGATGCCATCTGGTCCAGGTGCTTTGTCAACCCTTAGTGCCTTCAGCCCCTCCAGCACCCTGCCCTCTGTAATCCCTACATCTGTCATCCTCTCCCCCTCCTTACCCACCCCCCACTTGCCTGCAGCAATTGCCTCCCTCCTGCATGCACAGAGCATCTGTTAGTTATCTCATTCTTGTATTCTGCTGACACTGGTGTCAAGGCCAATGTGAATAAGGGTTGTCCCCTGGACCCCACATTCTTACTGTCATACCATCCTGAGCTCATTCTCTGCTTCACCCAGGTGCAAACTGCTGTCATCTGTGCTGCTGGGTAATACGCTTTTAGGTCTGGCAGGACTAGTCCATCTTTCTCCCTTGCCAGTGTGAGAGTCTGCTGAACTACCCTTGGTTACTTTCCCCAGAGAATCTTTTGTATTCCTTTGATTAGTGTATTCCAGAATGCATTCAGTATTTGCATGAGTAGTGACTGAAACAAAAACAGAAACCTTGGAAGGAGGTTTATTTTCACAGAGTCTATTCTCCCCACTAGGGATAGTGGCAGAAGAGACCACCATGCTATATCTGTCTGTACTGCCTCCCATATTTTCTGATAAATGAGATTGAAGAGTTTTGTCAGGTTTACATTTGGTTCTGCAGATATCTGATCCTGTTCTGTGGTGCCCACTTAAACAGGGAAGGTCTGTCTAAAGGGTTGCAGACAAGATCCACTGATTCTTAGGGCTTTGGATTTTAAGATGTTTACTTTCTATCCTGATATTCTGCTGAACTCCTCTAGCAGGTTAACTTGTCATAGAACTGACTCTGTTGATTGACTAAGAAAATAGATGGAGTCGTCCACGTATAGCAAGATGCTTTGTTTGATACCTGCTGCCATTATGCCTCTTGTATTAATGTCCTGTCTTACTCTGGCTGCCAATGACTCCAGTCACATGGCAAACAGCAGTGGAGATGGGGGACATCCCCAATGGGTACCTCTTATAAGTGGAAAAAAACCTGCGTTAATGCCATTAACCATTACTAAAGCCTGTGGGCTTGTGTATAACACTGTTAGTGTCGTTATAAGTTTGGGGCCAGATTTCATTATCTTCATGGTTTTTGTAAGAAACTACCAATTAACCCCATAAAATGTCCTTTTGGCATCTATGAAGATAGCTATCTGAAATATCCCCTACCTCCCCTGCATTGAAATAATATTCAGTACCCTCCATATGGTATCCTGCAGGTATCTCCCATTGATAAAACATATTTGAATTGCCGGCCTGTAAATACCAGTGGATTAGTTCCACTTGCGGCATGGCGACCTGGGTTCGGGAAAGGACCCGGGGAACTGGAGAGCCAGCCAGGGAAGAAGGATTGAGCACCTCTGGGCTGCTATCCTTCTTTGGGGGAGGGCTGGGGAGAATGTCTGGTGCATGAGGACTCCTAGAGGAGGCTGGGAGGAATCACTAGCGCAGGCATCCGAAAGAAGTAGAGGGGCGGGACAGACGCAGGTCGTCATTGCACGTTTCCACCCCTCTGGGATAAAACAAGAAAAAATACAGCTCGCGCCTGCCTCTATGAAGTCTGCCCCTGCCCTAATCAGCTTTCGGGGCCGGCTCCACAATTCTAGTCCCATGAATTGCGGCACTGGTATCCCTAGGTGTTGCGACCCCACCCCCAAGGGATAAGCCGGGGGTGTCTGGAGTCAAGACCTAATGAAAGTGGGGGTATAAGGGGTCCATGACCAGGCAGATCCTTGGCGGACGTGAGCATCAAAAATACTTTCTGCACCCTTTCTGCTAGTATGCATATAAATATCTCTAGGTCTGTACTGAGCAGGTAAACTAGCCTGTGAGACCCACATTCTGTCACATCATTCCCTGGCTTTGGTAATACTGAGATTTGTGCAAATGTGTTTGTTTGTAATACTTTTATTCTCGAGATCAAGAAAAGGATAACCCAATTGAGCATGGCTCATTTGCAATGGGGTCCATCACTCATACAACATACACAATAATTTCAAAACATTTCACAATATCATTCAAACAATTTTTCAGCATTTGACATAATTTATAATACAGATTGTTACATCACAGCTTTAACAACTGCAGATACAAATTTCCCGTTTAGCAGCAGCAACTTTCAGGCTGTATAAACTCATTTATAGTTCAAGTTTATGTCAAGCTCCAGGGGACCTTTTCTTTAGATTTTAAGGTTTGTGGCAGACCATTCCAAATTCTAGGCCCAAGGCTAACAATAGTAGAGTTCCCTCTTACCGTTTTCATCACAGGTATTTTGAATTCCAGATTTTGAGCTGTCCTTAAGTCATTTCGCAATGTAAGAATTTGAAATGTTACTTAAATGAAGTGGAGTTTTTGCAACAGTTTCTGATACATAAAATGTAAGATGTACAAATGTCTACATTCTGACAGACTCATCCATCCCAACGATCGATACAGTAAACAATGGTGTGTCGACTGCGGGACATCCAGGATGAGTGGGCAAACCTGTTTAAGGCTACATCCAGCCTGTCCAGTTCCAACCTGGATGCCTCCCCATAGACCACGTCCCCATAATCTATAAGTGGTATTATCATGGTATTAACAATGTGTTTTCTAGCTTCAATGGTAATACATCTCCTAACCCTGTAAAGGGCCCCCAACCTAACACTCAGTTTCTTAATTAGGCCCTGTATATGCACATCCCATCTAAACTGGGAGTCCAGCCATACTTCAAGATATTTATAAGAGTTTACCTGTTTTAAGATCTCCATGAGTCAGGAACCTCCCCTTCCTCCATTAGCTCTGTACACACTTTACTTAGTAAAGGACTCAGCAGTGCTTTGAAAGCTTTGAAGAACTCAAGAGGGCAGTCCACCCCATCCTGGAGACTTACCATTGTTAAGTTTTAAATTCTGTTCCCTATAGCAGCTTCACTTCTGTTAGCGTCTACGTCTGCGACCTCCTGTTCTGTCAGTTTTGGGAGGGTGACTTAAAACTGACAAGTTTGTTCTTGAAATGCATCTGTCTGATCTTGTTTGTATAGTTGTGTGTAATACACTATGGGATCTTTTAGCCTTAACACTGGTCTGGTCCCCTGTTGTGTTCTTAGCTGCTGTGCTAACAGCCTCCCTGCCCTGTTCCCTTGCCCATAGGATTTAATTTGCACTCTCCTGCAGTTACCCTCCATTTGTGTATTTGAGATTTTTGTAAGTTCTCTCTTTCTTTGCTCCAGCTCTGCCCTAGTCTGCTCATTTAATGTTATTTTGTGCTCAAGTTCTATAATCCTTAATTTAGTGTTCCAGTCCCTTCTGTCTCGCAACCTTTTCTGCTTCTGCTGCAAGGAGTGCACAATTATTACCCCTTTTTACCACTGCTTTTAGGGCATTCTGTCACACTGCATTCATGGTGATTCTTCCAGGTTTTCTAACAGGTAGTTCCTTATCATTTGTTACACCCCCTCTTTGAATTCTGCTGTATTTAGGTGTCCCACATTCATTCACATAGGTGTCCCACATTCATTCACCCACATACATAAAACAAACAGTAGAAACACTCTGGATACAGAAGTTGATACCAGCCCATTTACAGAAGAAAGGGTTCTGAAAGAACTCTTAAAACTGAAGGTGGACAAAGCAATGGGGCCTGATGGGATTCATCCCAGAATTCTAAAAGAACTAAGGGTAGAACTAGTGACACCACTGACTACCCTTTTTAACAAATCATGGGAGGATGGGGTGGTACCCGAGGACTGGAGGAGGGCAGATGTGATTCCCTTCACAAAAGTGGGATCAAGGCAGAAGCAGGAAACTACAGACCTGTTAGTTTAACCTCAGTGATAGGGAAAATGATGGAATCACTTCTGAAGGAAAGAACTGTCGAGTATCTAGAGGCCAGAGGGCACAGGACCCTAGGCAGCATGGATTCACATCGGAAGGTCATGCCAGACAAATTTGATAGATTTCTTTGACTGGGTGACCAAAATAGTAGATCAGGGAGGGGCTGTGGACATGGCCTACCTAGACTTTAGCAAGGCATTTGACACAGTCCTGCACAAAGATTAATATACAAGTTAGCCAGCCTGGGAGTGGGTCCCAAGATGACAGTCTGGGTAAAGAATTGGCTGGAGAATAGGACACAGAGGTAATAGTAAATGGAGTCACTCAGAAGAAAGGAGGTTACTAGTGGGGTGCACTTGAGGTTCAGTACTAGGACCAGTCCTCTTCAATGTCTTTATAGCGACATTGCAGAGGACTGGAAGAAAAATATGTCTCTTTGCAGATGACACAAGATCTGCAACACAGTTGATGCACAGGGTGGGGTGGAAAGGATGAGAAGGGACTTGGCAAGGTTAGAGGAATGGTCAAATGTATGGCAGCTTAGATTCAATGCTAAGAAGTGCCAGGTAATGCACCTGGAAACAAAACCAGGGAAGAGTACACAATGGGGTGAGATACTAACAACAACAAAATGGAAAGGGACCTGGGGTAGTCATATCAGATGACCTAAAGGTGGGCAAGCAATGTGAGAGGGCAGCAAGTAGGGCTGGGGGATACTGGGATGCACAGGAGAGGCATCACCAGTAGAAAACAGGAAGTTATTATCCCTCTGTACAGACAGCTGGTGAGACCCCATCTGGAGTACTGTGTGTGAGTTCTGGAGACCCAATCTCATAAAGACATAGACAGGATGGAAGCTGTCCAGAGAGAGGCAACTAAAATGGGGCCGGTCTGCACGGAAGACATATGAAGAGAGACAAAAAGAGCTTAATATGTATAGCCTCGAGGAAAGGAGGAGAGGGGGACATGATAGAAACGTTCAAGTACCCTTAAGGGAATCAACAAAGTCCAAGAGAGGGTAGCATCTTTCAAAAAGAGGTGTGCAAGAACAAAGGCATAATTTGAAGATGGAAGGCTCAGAGGTAATTTAAGAAGTATTTTTTCACAAGAGGGTTGTGGATGCATGGAACGGCCTCGGAGGAGATTGTGGAGTCAAAATCAGTGGTGGAATTCAAGCATGCATGGGACAGTCATAAGGCCATTCTAGGGGGTTGGGGTAGGAAGAAGTAGGCTGCTGGTTAACTAGGATCTGCAGCTTACCCAATAGGTAGGGAAATCGGCAGACTGGGTGGGCCAAGCGGTCCTTATCTGCCATCAAATTCTATGTTTCTATATTTCTATTCTTCCATTTGCATTCCTCAGGGTTGGGGCAAGCTCCATTTGCAGGCTGACGGGGAATGATCCAATATGGTTCTAGAGTTTATAGTACAGGGTTGCACCATTCTGCGGAGACTAGGAACATGTTGAGTCATATGTAGCAGTTATATCTACCTGAATGGTGTGAGTAGTCTCTCTGTACCATTTAGGAAATCTCCAAATTTCTGTGAGTCATAATTCCTCTGCTAGTCTAATGATTACCTGATCTGGTCTCCATTCTCTGCTTTCTTCCTACATTGTCCATCCTGGATGAAATTATGATGTTAAAATCCCCCCCTATTGTATAAAGCATACCTAGGTCTGTGACCGTTTTTTGCAGGAGTTCTATTATAAATGTTCTATTTTCCCTCTCGTTGTTTGGTGCACATGTCTTGCCCATGGTCTCCTCCACATCAATAACAAGCTTACTAAGCCTAGACTTGTGGTGATGGTTTCTGAGGAGCTTGATTAGGAGGGCGTGATGTTGTGTGTCCTCCCCTTGGTCGAAGCTGACTACTGTGAAATTAGGTGGGGGCACCTCTGTAGATTACTGCCCTGTGTGGGTCCGTGTGATCTGTGAGCTCCCTGGTTTCTTTCTGAGCAAGTTCAAGTGCTAATGTTATTTTGCATGTGGACTTGAAAGTCAAGTCTAGTTTTGTAAGAAGCCATTTTGCTTAGTGAGCTCCATAAAGATTACAGACAAACTGGTCCCATAGGATGTCATTGCGGCATTGTCCGTATTCAGGTGAGTTTGCAAAATTTTTCAGGGCAATGATGAAGTCCACTATTAACTCTTCCTCTCTTTGGAGACGGTGGTGGAATTGATTGTGCTCTGCTCTCACAGTGAGGTTGGGCTGGTAATGCTACGAGTGTGTCATTAAGTTTGTCATAGATGTGCACACTAAACAGATCTGGTGCCACTTGTCTCTTAACCACAGTGAACACTGGGCTGGTAGGATGGACAGGAAGAGGTCCCATCATTCAGGTGTCCCCAAATGCCATTTTGCTGGGTGATGCAGTACGTTGCAGTTACTGGATGATGGCAGTCTTGCTTTACCTGCTTGTGTGCTGGGATCTGTTTTACCTTTTTCCCCCAAACTAGTTTATAGCTTTCTTGTTTACTTTGGTCTATAGGGGATGGGCAGTACAGATGTGTGAAGCTGAGAAAACTTCACTTTAGCAGAACTTTGCGAAGTTCAAAGTGCCGACTTTGCAATGTTTTGTGCCAGGCAAAGTGGCACTTTTTCCCGCAAAGTGACCAAACTTTGATTGCGAAATTGCAACTTCACAGGAAAAAGTGCAACTTCACCGTAAAAAATGTTGTACAGTCAGTGAAGTCAAAGTTGATGATGACAGTAGGAACTTCACGAAGCTTTGCAAAGTCAAAGTTTTACAACTTCGCCAATGAAGTTTAACTTCCCTGCAACTCTAATGGGCAACAGTTTGCAAGCCCCATTTTTTGTTCCCAATGCAAGATGCTACGTGTTGAAAAGTACAGCTCTTTTGTGCTGTGAACTTCTTTCTTTTTTTCCTTTTGTGGATCCCCTTCCCCAGCAATTTCAGTAAGCCACATGGAGGATAGTCAGCTGTAGAAAATTCAGGCAGGCTGGCAGTGTCCCTTTGTAGGGAAAGCCCAGTGAACTTAGCAAGATTTCTACCTTTTTTCTTTATTAAAAAAAATGGAAAGAGCTTACCAGCTGGCTGTACAGATGCTGCACCCACAGATTATTTATTTTACCTTGTCACCACTGTAGTATTCTTATTATGAAGAACATAATGACACAGAATCAGGGACTGTGGGTAAGCTGCCATCTTTAGTCAGACTGAAAACAAAGACGCTGTACAGGGACCTAAATGTTAAAGGGCTGCAGTCAGAGCGTGACAGATAACCACAAGGACTATAAATTTCTCACTACTAGACTACAAGAAAGATGGCTGCTGGGTACTTTCATAAGATTAGTACCGCATCTACTACAACAGCAGAAGAAGGAGAAAGGCTTAAACTGCACTGAGATATTGGGAGGTTAAATAGATCTAGGGATCCCAGTAATCAGGGCCTGAAAGTGCTGGAAATAGAGCTTAAGCACAGGGAAGTTACATGGCTGGTTCAAACGTTCTTTCTGCAGATTTCAAATAATTGGGCCCTATGCACAATGCCAATGCACCGTGTATGCCGGGTGTGTTGGCATCATTACACGTGAATGCCACAGAGCGTTGGCCATGTGGCATTCACACTAAGTGCACAGCAGTTATGTACCCAATCTCCCAGCCATGTGGACAGCAATGCACTGGGCGGGCGGGGGCATGCCAGCTATTACATGGCATGTAATTGCAGGAAGTGCCCCAGCCTGCGGTAATGGCGGACCTGGGATTCTGACCGCCGTGTTGCTCCAACCCACGAGGCCATTGGTGAAGGCTTGGGCTGCTGAAGGGGTAAGTGCCTGACCATCGTGGCACCATGTCCTGGTAGTGGAACCCCCCCCAACATGGCAGCTCCAACCCCATGGTGCCAGCCCCCCAGCACATGTCCACTGCGACCCTGTAGTGGTGGCAACACCCCCCACACACACATGGTGGCACCATCCTCATTGCACATAATGCCCCCCACCAACACATGTCTGCCACAGCCCTGTGCAGCTCAAGACCCCAACTGGAACCTCCCATCCCATCTGCAGTGACTCCCTCCGTGGCACACATGGGTGCCCTGGGTCACACTGGGCAGATCCCAACCCCAGAACCCCGCCCATCATTGGTGGCAGGTAAGCCCCACCCCGTGGCACCAACACCCCCACCCCGTACCTGCTAGCCAGTGCCAGGCTCTGGATGGCCAGTGGCACAACCCTCCCTCACATCTCCTCGGCTGCTGGCCATCCAAGTGCTGCTGGGAACGCACCCCTCTATATAGGCAGCATGCTCCCAGCAGCACTTGGACAGCTGGTGGCCGAGGAGGTGTGAAAAGGGTTGTGCCGGTGGCTGTCCAGCACCCAGCTGCTTAGCAAGTATGTGGGAGTTGGTGCTGTGGGGGTGGGCTTACATTGCCACCAATGACAGGCGGGGACTTTGGGGTAGGGGTTGGGGGGTGTTTGGGTTGCTCCGTGCCTGGCTGGGCAATTGCGATGGGGCACTTGTTGGGGGGGCAGGAGACCCACTACAGGGTGTCTGTTTGTGTGCCATGAGGGCATCTTGTACCTTAGGCTGAGCCAGGGGCACAGTGGACATCAGGGCATGGCTGCGAGGGTCCAGGTGCACGCGGGTGCTATTCATGCACCCAGACCTGCACCATCAAGTGCAGGAGATCAACTCCAGGAACCAGGCTGGGCATCCCATTGGATGCCTGCCTGGGTCTGCAACTCCACCCCTGGCTGCCCTGTGGAGTCCTTCATGCCAGGGGGTGGAGCCACGGACAGGTGGCCACCAATCGTGAATACCAGCATGTGTGCACCTGTCTGCAAGTGCCAACCTATGTGGGTGGGATACACTCCTGTGGCATGTATTTCCCACCCATTTGTGCATAGGGGCCAACATCCTGGAAAAGAGAAAGGAAACACCTAAGTGACAATGGTGAGCCTTTTATAGATATCAAGCAAACGGGTTCAGATTCTAGAGCGATTGACAGATTTTTAATAAGAGTAATTTGTAAAGAAAAATGTAAAGAAGTTCAGTTACACTACTTTGAGTGTGATTTAGTTGTGGAAAATGAACTCAGTACTTAACAGTTGGGAACTGTTTAAGTAAGCCCTCTCTCATGCTCACCTCTTTCCTGATTCATGGATATTCTCCTGACATGAATCCACTAGCAGCCACCTCTCATAAGCAGGTCAGCTCCCAGGGGAAGGGAGGTTAGACTGAAATGATGGCAACACAAACAACCAAACAAACAAACAAAAACGTCCTTTTACAACTGCAGATACCTGGGCTGTCAGTAGGATACTATTCATATCAGAATGCCAATTAATGCTGCTAGAACACCAGAAAACACCAACATAAGAATCAGTGTCTTACAGAACAAACCCTAGTGAGTAGCAACCAGTTCAACAAAGTAGAAGTTCAGTTCACTTTAAAGGGACACCCGCTGACAACAATGGAACTCCAGTTATTGTACCTCCAGTGGGAAACCAGCTAACACCATCAAAGTCTAGGTCTCTCCAGTGGGACACCTGTATCACAGGTATCACAGGTTATTACGAGCAAAGTAGGCAGAGATGTCCATTGAGCTCACCATGAGTTTAAAAGTACCCTTTAATACAGTATTATTGTTGGTACAGTAGGTGTCAACCTTTCCCACCAGAAGAACCCTGATTTCCATCCAGTGGTCCCCAGACGGCAGGCCAGGTTAGATATGGGAGCATGTCAGAGGCAGCACTCTCAAACTCTGTGCTGGGGAGGGTAGGATGCTCTCTTGTTAGCATCTCCTATGACACTTGCCGGTTTGGCCTTGGACATGTGGGTAAATCTGCAGCACTATGCATTAGGCACACCAACAGGATAAGCGTGGCTGGGCATTTTACATCACAAGGGAGGACAGAGAAAGAGAGAGAGACAGAGAGAGAGAGAATGAGAAAAAATGGGTGGGAATCAGAAAGATGATGTGATTGCTTGTCACAGTGCCTACATCGGCCATTCTGGCCTGAACCCTGCCCCCTGGAAAGTTTACCCCTTTGGTCCAAAGAGTTTACCACTTTGTTCTGCTAGCTCTCAGGGAAAGTGTTCACCCATCCCTTTAAAATGTTGAGAGTGGGAATAAATCCCTAAGCAGCATTCACTTATGTGGAGCTTGCTCTGCTGTGACACTGATGAATGGGGAGTTCAAATGTAGGATAAGGTTAGAGACCAATGGAGGGTGGGGGGAATAAGTCCATACAGGTTTATGTGGGTGAGCAGATGCATGGATGGAAACAGTACCCGAGTTGGAATCAGACTTGTAGACCACCAAAGGAGATCCTGGTCCCTGCTTTAGGGGACAGCATCTAACACCAGTGTCAGTGCCTTAGTAAGTTGCATACTTGTCTCTGGGCTGGAAGATCAAAAGGTTGTGGGTTCTAGTCCCACACCAGGAACTTTGGTTAGTATTGAAATACACTATAGCAATAGCACTCAAAAGATCAATCTAGCACTTAGTCACATAGGAACTGAGTCACCTCACTACTAATGTGCAGATCCAGCCACACCACTGGCATAGCAGTAGCGCTACCGCTTGTGGTGCGGATGACCTGAGTTCAGAAGTGAACTCATGGCACTGGAGGATCAGCAGGGGTGGATGATCAAGCATCTGAGGGACTACTCTCCTCCTCTGGGGATGGGGGGTATGCAGAGCCCAGCCTATGGCTGGCCGCTTGGAGGAAGGCAGTCTGGAACAGCCAGAAGTGGAGGGAGGTGCAGTGGCCTTTGACACCCGTCACATGGAAGAGCATGACATGCATCATGATGGTATGGCATGTCCACATGTTCCAGGGGAGAAATAAGAAAACTTCCGACCAGCAGTATAACACCAGTCACCTGCAGGCCCCGCAGCCAACCATCCAGGCCAAGCCAAGTGAACCTGATCCAGTTCAATGGCGGAAGCTGGTGAACCCCGCCGACCCACCAAGGGAGGCAACCCCTGGGGGTTCACCCATGCAGCAATGACAATGAAGTTGCCGGCGTAAAGTACAGCACCGACACTTTGCCAACACCAACCACCGTGCTCCTACTATCTGCTGTCCGGCAGTAGGAACAACCTCAATTGCAGGGGGCTACGCTACCTGCATCCCCCACTTATTTATATAACAATCTCCAGGTCACACCCCGGTGGCAAGAAGGGCAAACTCCAGATCGGCAACATTGCCCAACACCAAAAAATCTAAGTTCTGCAAGAAGCGTGTGACATTATTTCACCTGCAACATCACAGTACCAAGACCCCTGGGGACAGATGTGGGCAGGTAAGTACAGGAGGACACCAGTGTGTAAAGGGCCAGGGTTACCTGGGGAATGCGGCTGGTCAGACAAAGAGGAAAAACAGAATAACTAAAAATAAAAGTGCAGATCCCCTGTTCCCTCTGCTAATACCAATGGAAACCCAATTATCTGCAGTGGGGGCACTGATTCACATGCATACAACTTTTGTTCAGTACAGTACAGATTGCATTTAAGTATTTAAAGGAAAGCTGTCCTTTTGAAGAAACCCCCACCCTGAAAGCATTACCCCCAATTAGGCTTTTATTTATAATAAAAAAAAAAAATGTGCCTTGGAAACTTGCTTTATTTTATTTTTGAAAGTCCATGATCTACAAACATGATGGACACTACACAGCTCCATTTGCTCTGAAAGTGCAGTGCCACACTGCTCACCCTCAATACAAGTGTTGGAGGTGAGTAGTGTGATGCCGCACTTGAGAGCAAATGGAATTGCACAGTGTCCGCCATGTTTGGCAGATCGCGGACTTTTCAAAAATAAAATAAAGCAAGTTTCCATGGACACATTTTTTTTTTATTATAGCCAAAAAGCCTAATCGGGGGGTAATGCTTTGGGGGTTGGGGGTTTCTACAAAAGGACTGCTTTCCTTTAATGTCTTCTGGAAGTAGCCAGAGATTAGGTAGGGTCTACAGTGACAGTATAGGCAGGAAAACATGGGCAGACTGGAAGGGCCAAGCAGTGCTTATCAGCTGACAAATTCTGTGTTTCTATGTAAGTTTGCAATGCATTCAATTCATTCCCAGCTCAAAACGACCATTTGTTTTATACTGCCTTTTCAGAATCGTCAGTTTCATTTTGAATGGACTGCTTATGCACAGCCCCACACAGTGCCTGCAAAACAGAATCTATAATTCAGTGACACCGCTTGTTTAAAACTCCCTGCTGTTCCTGCTCTCAGTGCATTTGTAGTTCAAATCACAGCTAATTTCCAGTCAAATTCAAAATTATTTGAATGCAGACTGTGCTGTATTCTGGGGCTCACTGTGCACAAGTTGCCTTTGTGTATGTAATATAGGTTATTCTTGAGGCCGTATCCTGCGTGTGCACGGCTGTATGCATCCAGTTTTAAATGTAAACTGCTGCAGTTCTCAGTGGGTCAGGCTAAACTCACTGATTTGTTGTTGTTAGTCATATGGTTCAGGGATTGGATCCCTGTACAACTGAGTAGTGTGTTGTCTGACTCCCTGCTTCCACAGCTCACTGCACACGAGTCACCTGTGTGTGTGTGTAATGGTTTATTCGTGAGGCTGTGCCCTGCCTGTGCACAGCTGTGTGCATCCAGTTTTTGAATTAAACTGCTGCAGTTCCCAGCTGGTCAGGCTTGACTCAGTGATTGTTGTTGTTAGTCGTATGGTTCCAGAACTGGATCCCTGTACAACTGAGGAGGGTGTTGGCTGACTACCCCCTTCCACAGCTAACTACACACAAGTTGCCTGTGTGTGCCTAATATAGATCATTCATGAGGCTGCATCCTGCGTGTGCATGGCTGCATTCATGTGTTTTTTTTTTTAATTCAACTGCTGCAGTTCTCAATGGGTCAGGCTTGACTCACTGACTTCTGTGTGTGTCATCTGCTGGTTTCTTGCTTGGATCCATATGCAACTGAAGAGGTTGCCCTCTTCTTCCCCCTTCTTAGTAGCAGTGTTTTTTTTTCTACTTCTTTTTGTGGTACATTAAAATTGCTAGGTTGGCGTGTGTGTTATTGTTGTTTCACAAGCACCTAAGTAAAGCATCCCACGCACAGGCACTACTTAATAGTACTTTGGGTTTTACACAGAAACCACTAGTGACCTGATCCATAATGTCTCAACAACCTTACAAACATGCTTGGTCCAACCCCAGCAAAGCATCTGCACCACTGGTCTCAAGCAGTGGAGTACAGGGTGATAGACGGGTGTAAAATCCCACAAAAGTGCAGCACGTCCCAGAGGGCAACTGCTGATGCAGTCCCAGGACCACAAAAAACAAAACAATCTTTGCACAACAAAAGAAGCACTTGAGGGGGAGCATAACATTGCCAATATATTTATTTATGCTAAGGCTGGAGATCGCTGACAAAGCCCTAGTGCTTTGACTGTACACTGGTCTTTGTCTAGGGGCATGTCCACAACATACAAACACACTATAAAGATACAACTTTTAAAGAGACACCCACCACAAATAAGTGAAAGTAAAATACATGAGACTGAGATGCCCTTCTAACATTACAATCCAAAAGTAATCTGCCCAAGCATGAAACAGTACATGAAGATTACAAAATCACAAAAGATCAGTTCACATATTATTGAAACATAATCCAATGCCAGAGAAGCTCTCAAGCTATCATGCCTCACTTGTACCACTCCCCCCCCCCAGGATGCATCTGGAAATGAGCTGCCAGCTCAGTATACCTTTCCTAGTGAAACTTTTAAATAAATAAATAAAAGAAGGGGGGGATAGATGACATAAACGACAATAGACTGGTGTCTTTCTGCATTCGGCGGGCGCAAATATTTTTCTCCCGAAGCAAACCTGCTGGTTCTGGCAGTAGTGTGAGTGGGGATCATACTACTACTAGTACCAACAGTACTACTACTGCTAGTGTCACTACCTCTTCCATCTACACATTCACTGTCACATCCTTCTATGCCAGCAGTAGGAGGGAGTTAGAGCATACATGCTCTGTGCAGGAAGCAGCAGCCACCACCACCAGTGTTCCCACAGCTACCACCATGACTGCTACATCCCCAGTCAGTGTGTTTCTGACAACCTGCACCAGTGCCATTCCTGCAGTAGCCATGCTTTCTACTGTCACTAGCACTGCAGCCACTGTGACCACTGTTCCTATGCCCATGGTCACATCACCTTCTGTGACTGTGGCCATGTAAATTGTAACCATAACCACTCCAGTGTGTGGAACCAATGCAGTACTTCATATCATTTTTGTGGTGCTATGTTTGTGGTATGGTGGATCGAGGGTGCTGTATGTGGCTCGTGTTGCATTAGTGACAGATCAGTGTTGAAGTGTTGTTCAGTAGTATATGGTAAGCCAGGTTCAAAGTGGCATTAATGGTGTAGTTTCAGTGCTTTTTAAGCTATCCTTTAAAAAAAAAACTTTCCTGGCCGAATACTGAATATTTGGGATCCAAATACCGAATATTCAGCAAAAGGTATTCATGCAACCCTACTGACAGACATTTTTGGTTTAGCTTCTGTCTGCTAATTGATGGGCTGGGCTTAATTGGGATTGACCCTGTCTCACTGGTCAGGGTATATCAGCATTCTGCAGCGAGTGGTTTGAAATCCAGCCTATAGATGCAGGTTAGAGAAACCACAGCTAGCAAGGGCAGCACGCTATTTTGCATAGTGAGAAAAACAACAGAAAGAAAGAAAGAAAGAGAGAAAGTCAGACAACAGCCAGATGTTGCTGACATCATGATCACCAGAAGGGGCCCCTCAGCCCAGTTTCTCTTTTGGCAGCCAACAAGTATTAAAAGTGATAGACTTTATTTATCAAGCGCCCAATCCCGGGGCTCTGAGTACTGTACAATCGCTACAGTCAGAAAACAATATCTTGAATAAACAACATTTACATGACATGCCACACCAAAATAAATAAAACTTATAAACAATACATTCACAACGGAGTCTGTGATAAAATGCTGGTTGATGCGTTAGATTAAAGGCTTATATATCAGTCAGTGCCAAAAGCCTCTCGAAAGAGGAAGGACATAAAAATAAATCAAAAGTAGACTGTAAGTTGCTTTCATTTCAGCCTGTCAGACTCATGACAATGGTATATGTCAAACGTCTGTATTTGATATAGTGCTGCTGCGTCGTGTTTAACCAAACGTGGTAGTGTGTGCCTTGACATAGAGGTCAGTACAGAGAAAGAATTTAGACTATAAAAATCACACTTATTTTGATTGTTTGCAGGCAGTGTGCTCTAGTGTTTATAGCTACAGTTTAAGAACCAAGCTATCACATGTTCAAATCCTACTACATTTAAATACTCCCTTCGTGACATTGAGCAAGTCACTTGACCTCCCAGTGGTCCAGTTTACCTAGTTGTAAGGATGGGTAGAAAGAGGACCCCACAGAAAAAGAAATGTTGCATTTTAGCTGGGCTAGCCTGTGTAAATTAATTATAAACAAAGAGATACAAAGAGCAGGTGATAATTCTAATCAAACTTATCCTGATGCCAAATAAAATAAGTTTCTCCCTTTCCTCCTTCTTACCTTTCTTTTTTTCTGTCTCTCCTCCTCCTTCTCTTTGTCTTTCTCTCTCCATGTGTGAAGTGGAGCTCTTTATTTGTTTTATTTAGTTTTTGTTTACCGGGTGGGTGCACTAGCCATGGAGATGAGTGTTTTCAGGCATGACACAGGAGGGTACAGTAGAAAACAGTAAACAATACAATAAGATGTCAGCAATGTTGATACAAAGGAATAACATACAGGAACAAAACAATTTGTTACAATGACACTGGTAAGACAAAATTGTCCAGCAGAGAAAAGATGTTCAGATGTGGGTACAAGAGTTTAGTTGAGAAACAAGTGGCTATCAGGTAGGCTAAGGTAGATTAGAACAATACCAAACTACAAAACATTTAGTATATTTAATGGAATCAGTCAATAAGTGCTGTGGGTTGAGAAAAGTCTTTAGGTGGCAAGGGGTGATGATGGGGTAAGTAAGGAGATGGGGCTAAGGGGGTGTGAAGCAGGGGCATTTGTTGGAGGAGATGAGGTAGTTGTGTAACTCTTTCTTAAAGGTGTTGTGCGAGGCAGCCTGGCGGATAGTTAAGGGGAGAGAGTTCCAGAATTGGGGGGGCTTGACAGGCACTGGCACATTTGGAGGTACTGTGTCTAGGGACATAAACAAGGGATTTAGCCACAGAACGTAAACTGTAGCAGGATGTATGACAGAGAAGAAGATCAGCAAGGGACTTGGGAGTTTGTGATCTTATAACACTGTCAATGATAGAGCCAAGTGAATAAAGCCTAGATGCATTAGGCGGTAGCCATCTCAGGTCTGAGTAGAGGAGGCAGTGGTGTTTCAGTCAGTTGCAGGAGGGTGCATGGTGACAAATATTGTTATAGGTGACATCCCACCTGTGAAGACTTGACTTAAACGCGGCAACATATGTAACAACACCATAGGTAAGTGAGGGTAGAAGTATTCCACAAGCAATAGCAAGCCTAGCAGAGGGGGTTAATACATAGCTAGTACAGTAGGCGATGCCCAGTTTGGAGTTTACAGACTTGCAGGTCTTCTGTATATGGAGATCAAAATTTAATGATGGGTCCAAGGTGACACTCAGATATTTAAAAAGAGGTCACTACTCCAACTGAAGAGCTGTCCAAGGCAGAGACTTTAAAGTTGTTTAGGGAGTGTTTTAGTTTGAGGTTGGTCCCAAACAGCATGGCTTGGATCTTGGACTCATTCAAGACAAGTTTGTAGCTTGCCATCCCCTTTTGGGTTAGTTGGAAATCAGAGGAGAGTCATCGATTTATGCCCTCAATGCGTTTTACACTAGTGTATAGGACAATGTTGTCCGCGTATAAAAGGGAGGAGGTCTTAGAGAGGATTGAGGTGATATCGTTTATGAATATTGAAAAAAGAAGTGGTCCTAGGATGGACCCTTGGGGCACCCTGTTATTTATCATAGTTTTGTCAGAGAGGGTAGAGTTGTACGTTATGACTTGGATCCTGTTCATAGAAACATAGACTATGATGGCAGATAAGGACCACTTGGCCCACCTAGTCTGCCCATTTCCCTACCTAATGGATAAGCTGCACATCCTAGTTAACCAACAGCCTATTTCTTCCTACCCCCCACAAGAATTGCCTTATGTCTGTCCCATGCATTCTTGAATCCTTCCACAGTTTTAGACCCCACAACCTCCTCAGGAAGGCTGTTCCATGTGTCCACCACCCTCGCTGTGAAAAAAATACTTCCTCACATTGCCCCTGAGCCATCCCCCCTCTATTTTCAAATTGTGTCCTCTTGTTCTTGCACATCTCTTTTTCTGAAAGATGCTACCCTCTCAGACTTTGTTGATTCCACTGAGGTACTTAAAAGTTTCTATCATGTCCCCCTCTCCATCCTTTCCTCAAGGGTATACATATTAAGCTCCTTTAGTCTCTCCTCATATGGCTTCTCTTGCAGACCCTGCACCATTTTAGTTGCCCTCCTCTGGACTGCCTCCATCCTGTCTATCTCCTTGTGGAGATGGGGTCTCCAGAACTGGACACAGTACTCCAGAAAGAGTCTCACCAACTGTCTGTACAGAAGGATAACAACTTTCTGTTTTCTGCTGGTAATGCCTTTCCCTATACATCCCCCCAGTATCCCCCCAGCCCTCCCAACTGCATTCTCACATTGCTTGCCAAACTTAAGGTAATCTGCTGTGATTACCCCCAGGTCCCTTTCCATTTTTGTTGTTGTTACTACCTCCTCCCCCATTGTGTACTCTTCCCCTGGGTGTTTGTTTCCGAGGTGCATTATTTTGCACTTCTATGCACTGAATCCAAGCTGCCATACTTCTGACCATTCCTTCAACCTTGCCAAGTCCCTTCTCATCCTTTTCATGCCTCCTTGTGAATCAACCCTGTTGCAGATCTTTGTGTCATCTGCAAAGAGGCATACTTTTCCTTCCAGTCCCTCTGCAATGTCACTTATAAAGACATTAAAAAGGACTGGACCCAGTACTGAACCCTGCGGTACCCCAGTAGTAACCCCCCTTTCTTCAGGGTGGACTCTGTTTACAATTACCTTCTGTGTCCTGTTGTCCACTTAATGTTTTACCTAGGCTACCACCCTGGGACCCACTCCCAGGCTGGTTAATTTGTTTACTAATCTTTTGTGCGGGACTGTGTCAAATGCCTTGCTAAAGTCTAGGTAGGCCATGTCCACAGCCCCTTCCTGGTCTACTACTTTGGTCACCCAGTCAAAGAAATCGATTAGATTCATTTGACATGACCTTCCCACTGTGAACCCATGCTGCCTTGGGTTCTGTGCTCCACTGGCCTCTAGGTACTCAACTATTCTTTCCTTCAGAAGTGACTCCATCACTTTCCCTACCACAGAGGTCAAACTGACAGGTCCATAGTTTCCTGCCTCTATCTTGCTCCCACGTTTGTGAAGGGGAATCACATCCACCTTCCTCCAGTCCTCAGGTACCACACCATCCTCCTATGATTTGTTAAAAAGGGTAGTCAGTGGTGTCACTAGTTCTCCCCTTAATTCTTTTAGAATTCTGGGGTGAATCCCATCAGGCCCCATTGCTTTGTCCACCTTCAGTTTTAGGAGTTCTTTCAGAACCCTTTCTTCTGTGAAAGGACTGGGATCGATCCCCCCTATCCAGAGTGCTTCTGTTAATTGGATTAGGTACCTCCCCCTCCTCCTCTTTTGTGAATACTGAACAGAAGTATTCGTTCTGTATCCTGCTTTTTCGCTGTCCCTCTCTGCCAACCCACCGTCCATTCTATTCAGCCTCACTATCCCTCCTTTGTCTTTATACGCTCTCTGATGTACCTATAAAAGGTTTTTTCCCCTTCTTTACCGAGTTGGCTATCTTTTCCTCAGTTTGGGCCTTTGCTATTCTGACTTCCCTCCCTGCTTCCTTCTGCCTTAACTGGTACAGTTCTCTGTCCTGCTCTTTCTGTGTTCCTTATACTTCCTAAATGCTATCTTTCTCCCTAACCTTCCCGCCACCTCTTTTGAGAACCATAGTGGCTTTTTCTTTTATTTTGATTTGTTTATTTGCTTCACACAAAGGTTCGTTACCTCTGTGATGGCAGTTTTGATGTTTCCCCATTGTTGCTCCACCCCTCCTTCTTGCCTGTTTGCTAGTGCTTTTCTAAGGCGCTCTCCCATCTTGCCAAAGTCAGCCCTCCTGAAGTCCAGTACCCTCACTTTTGTATGGCTTGACTCTGTAGCTGAGTTTATTGTGAACTTCACTGTTTGGTGGTCACTTGTTCCCAGATGGCTACTCACTTCTAGATCTGAGATCCTCTCACTGTCCCCATTTGAGAGTGTGAGGTCTAAGATTGCTCCCTCATGAGTGGATTCCAAAACTAGCTTTCTGAGGCATGTCCCCTGTAGGGCATCGAGAATGGTCCTGCTCTTGGATGTGGCTGCAGCAAAGGTGTTCCAGTTAACATCTGGCATATTCAGGTCTCCCATCAACAGTGTCTCCCCTTTCTCTGCTTTCCTAAGGATGCCTTATATCATATCCTTGTCCGTTCCCTCCCCCTGAGATGGGGGTCTGTATACAACCCTTGTACAGATTGTGGTGCCATTTCCAGTCTCTAAGGTGACCCACAGTGCCTCCTCTCCTCTCCCTGTTTACTCTTTTGTTCCATTGTTTTTATCCCTTCCCTTACATAGAGAGCTACTCTCCCCCCTTCTCCCTTCCCTGTCTGTCCTGTAGGTTGTGTACCCTGGTATGTTAACATCCCAGTCGTGGTTCTCTGTGTACCATGTTTCTGTGACTGCCATGATATCCAGGTGTCCCTCTTCCATCAAGGCCACCAGTTCAGGGAGCTTGTTGCCCAGACTACAGGCATTGGTACTTATTACCCTCAATTTCTTGATGGCCTTAACCCTTTTTGCCTCATCCCTGTCCTTATTGCCTTTGTCATTTTCTCCATTTACCCCTGCCCTTCTCCCTAGCAACATCTCTATCTTGGTGTTTACCTCACTTACTACCCTGATTTTTTTTTGGGGGGGCTAGGATTTCACTGCTCCTTTCCAGTGCTTCCCCCCCCTTGGCTAGTTTAAATGCTTGCCAATGAAGCATTTAAACCTATCACCTAGGATCCTGGTTCTCCTTCTGGACAGATGCAGACCATCGTGCCAGTATAGGCCCGCATCACTCCAAGTGGACCCCCAGTCCCCAATGAAGCCAAATCCCTGAACTCTGCACCAGTTTTTCAACCACTGATTGAATCCCATGGTGTGGAGCACCCTAGCCTCATTCATGCCATAGACAGGCAGCACCTCCGAGAAGGTTACCATGCATGCTACTTGTCTAAGGCCCCTCCCCAACTCCACAAACTCTTCCTGCACTACTCTGATCCCTTTCTTAGCCAGATCATTTGTCCATAGGTGGACAATGACATCCAGCTCCCTCCCCTGTGCAGTTGCTCCAGCGATCCTGAGGATTCACTCCCTGTCCCTCCAAGCCATGGTACCAGGCAGACACCTTATCTTCCTCTCCCCTTTCTCCCCCAGTTCTACCCTCCTAACAATGGAGTCCCCCACCAGGAGTTGTTTCCTTCCCCTGTGGGGTCCTACGCCACCCTCCTGTGGGTCTCCTTTGTGGAAGTTCCCAGCATCCTCCTTGGTCTTCACTGTGGGTGCCTCCATAGAGGAACCACACTTTGCCAGTTCAACAGGTAGCTGCCAAACCAGCAGACAACGTTAGGTGCAAAGCCTAATGACCATAGGGTGGTTAGGAGAATGGAGTGGTCTACTAAGTCAAACGCTTTAGTCATGTCAATGAAGATAGCCCCAGTGAGAAGGCCTGAGTCCATGGCCGATAGGGTATCCGTTGTAAATTTGAGGAGAGCTGTGGTGGTGCTGTGGCCCTTTCGGAATCCATGTTGTGCAGTGGTTAGAAAGTAATTTTTCTGAAGAAATGCAGTAGTTTGAGTAGCTACCCCTTTCACAAGGATTTTACTGAGGACTGATAGGATAGCTATGGGTCTGTAGTTTGAGGGGTCTTTAGGGTTGCTTTTTTTAAATACAGGGGTTATCCTAGCTATCTTCCAGATATTAGGAACATGACTCTGGCACAGAGAGAGAGAGAGAGAGAGAGAGAGAAGATCCTAGCTAGGGGGGCAGCAATGAAGGGAGCAGCTAGTTTTAGAAGCCTAGGTTCAAGATTATCAGAGCCCATGGCCGTGCTCTCTGAAGTTGTACTGAGTAGCTTTAGGACTTCATATCATGTAATAGACTTAAAGTGAAAGCAGGGGCTGTGACATCTGGAGGAGTTTTCGAATTCTGCAAGGCAGGGAAAGAGGAAGTGAACTTGGTTAAGTCAGAAAATTGTGCATTAAAAAGTTGCCTATAGTCTGAGGATTGTTACAGTGGATGCTATAGACAGCACAGTCTGGAAGGAGGAGTGCAGAACTGTGAACCAGGAGACCCCAGGTTTGAATCCCACCAGAACCACCTACTCCTTACACCAAAAGCCTGTTACAAAGCCTCACCTTACTATCGCACCTCTCAGCATACCTCTCAACTGTCCCTGATTTTTAGTGAAGTGCCTGATTTTGTCTCAAAATTTTACTCTGTCCCTCCGAAAAATTGTGTTTCTGTGACCAAACAGTGGGGCTTGTAAGCACAAACTAACGTCAAACATTAAAGTTACAGACTTGTTCTTCCTTAGAAAATGCATTTTACACTAAGCCCCTTATTCTACCAGCTTCCTGAGTGGATAGCATCAATTTTGAAGATGTGTCCCTGATTTTGGTCCTTTGTCCCTGATTTGTTAAGCCTTGTCGCTGATTTATGAGGCAGGAGGTTGAGAGGTATGCCTCTCAGCTGTAAAAGCTATGAAACTGAAAGCAGGTCCCTTACTGAAAACAAGATGTTGCTGCTCAGCTAGGCTATTCAGGGGGAATTTATTTCAAATAAAAATAATATACTCATTTTAGAAAAGTTAATAAATGAGATATTAACAAGTGTTGTTTTCCTGTTCTGTAGAAACATGGAGAAAGGATAAGAGGTGGAGCCAACCAAAGAAGGTCACTTTGCATCTGGAAGCTGAAATGAACCAAGGAGGAAATG
Organism: Neoceratodus forsteri; assembly: GCA_016271365.2. Classification (NCBI taxonomy): domain Eukaryota; kingdom Metazoa; phylum Chordata; order Ceratodontiformes; family Ceratodontidae; genus Neoceratodus; species Neoceratodus forsteri. The sequence goes on along the minus strand of JADMNL010000025.1, from coordinate 227,602,437 downwards.
AGCTGATGCAATGGGATATGCATGGATGATGGTACCAAACATGGGAAGACGTCTTTGGGAATCATTAATACTGTAGATACTCCAAAATGGAAGGTATGTGTCATTTCTTGGAATACAGGAACATTCTGTGCTTTAGATGCACTGAGACTAAGACCATTGTCTCATCAAAGTCCAGCTCCTGTTATCTTATACGTTAACATGGCCTGAACAAGATGTTGCTTATGGTGCAAGAGACCCAAAGTTTGAGGTTTAGGCTATGGGACTGTGAAACAAAGTTGAGCAGTTCTGGCTGCCCAATCCTTACAAGAGGAGTCTCTTGTACTATGAGAGATTCCCTGCCAATGACCTATTAACTTATAAATCACTTGAGTTAGGTAGAGTGATAGAATGAGTTTAAGTATCATCTTTTTATTTCACAAGTTAAATTAAGTCATCCTGCCCCGTTTGTAAAGTGGAATCTTCCACTCCTGACATTCCTGCACAAGAAACCACTGTACACAAGATAAGAGGTGCAGTGGCTCTGTGTGCTGATTGACTGAACTTCCATAAGTGAGTTACAAAGCACCCTGGGGTCCAGTTCTCAGCTGCAAGGTCTGGAGGTGCAGAATGGTGCAACCAACCACCCTGTTGTACTTCAATGTTTTACAGCCATACACAGAAGTTGTTCTTAGTCACATGGGTGTGGAGTCAACCTGCTACTAAAGTGCAAGACAAATTATAGGCTTCGATGCACATGTGACTTCAAGGAAGCCCAGCCCCTGCCTGACTCCTCCTCATCCCTTCCTGGTCAGTTATTCATGTGCATCTGACCAGGCTAAATGCACAGGACACAGCTCCTGCACAATCATAGCATAATCATCAAAAAGGTAAGCTCAATTCAGCAAATAATAACCCTAAACTACTATCAGGCTTTCACCAACACTTGGCTATCTATTTTAACAACCTGAGCAGGCTCTATTCTGACTCAGGACCGCGATTGCTTGTCTGAACAGTTTGTAGCATGATAATTATCTATCTCCCCCTAAAATAGCCAGAGAAAGGGACTACAACAAGCAAGAGGGGAAAAAGAAAAAAAAAGACCAGTCACCTTGGATCCCTACTGCAGCGATCCTCTGCCAGCACTCACGCTGCTGGTACTGACCAGGGCACTCCCCTCCTAGAAGAGCACCCAAGGTCTCCTGGCATTGCAGGCAGCACTGTGTGGTCCCTCCTAGCTACTACTTGGATCGCCGCCTGCCACAGCTGAAGAAGATGAAAGCAGTACCTGCATTCTGGTAGCACCACGTTTTCCCCTCAGGCGAGCTGACAGAAGAATTCCTCCGGAGCTTCTCAGTATCCATGCTGGCACCCCGAAGCATCTTCTCCACTACTTCATGGGCATATTTCCATCCTAAAGATGTGCATGCGCGTCAGGCGGATCAGCAACCACACAGGTGCGCACCGTGCCAGGTTGCGACTAGCAACCAACTCTGGGTGTTCAGAGAACTCAGTTCTCAGGACAATACACAAATCAGCAGCACAGAAGGGAGAAGGAACCCTTTTGGAGCAGGAACAACAGGGCAGGAATGAACACCCGACCATAGAGAGGCACAACTAGTCGGGAGTGAAACACTGCTCTACGGTGGCCATTTTCATAGTGCATTCACGCTATTATGGTGGGCATCTTTAGTCCCCAGAGTACAAGCCACAGCAAAGCAGAGGCAGAGTATAGCAAACAAAGAGATATGGGGGGAAGGGGCTTCAACCCGATTGAAAGCCTAAGAAATGTTCACCTTATATCTCCCCAGATAATATGATCAGAATGAAGACCTGCAAGATACCTTTACTTCCACCCAACCAGAGCCAGCTCTGCCCAGACTGCATGGATGAGGAGCTTTCAGAGCAGTCCGACATGTCCAATCTGGACCAGGGCCCCTCATCGCAGGGAACGGCACCCACCAGCACGTTATCCAGGGAAGGATCACAACCAGAAACCACAGCCCTGCTCCTGCAAAATCAGCAGACGATGAATACACTCATCCAGCAAAAACATGACTTCATGTCAGCTATTCTGCAAAAGCTGACAGAATTCACACAGCCTCAGCCACGTGGGGGAGCATCAACACAGGTCCCCAGGACGCATGATACCACATGCCAACCGGACAACGATGATCCAGGGGAGGGATCAGACTCAGATAGCAGGGGGCCAGAGCCCCAGGAGCCAATGGAACGAGACCCACAAACCCTTACGGCAAAGTTTTGCACCCCATACCATGTCCCAAACATGGTAAAGGCCATAAAGGAGACAGTGGGTTTTGCAGCCCCCCCAAGTGGAACCGCCATCTAAGCTGATTGTATCCCTTGACCCGGCCCCAAAGGCCTCAAATGTTTTCCCAATATTCCTATCAGTTCAGGAGGTGGTACAGAAGGAGTGGGAAGTGCCAGAACCCACTAGGATCCCGGAGCGCAGGTCATGGGACAAAATGTACCCCTTTTCAGCAGATGACCTTAAACCCTGGTGCACCGCACCACAGGTTGACCCTCAGGTCACGTCTCTCAGCAAAAAGATGGTCCTACCAGCAGAGGGTGCCACAGCCCTTAAAGAACCAACTGACAAGTGACTCGAAGACCTCCTTGAGAAGAACTACGAACTGGCGGGGCTAGGGCTCAGGATGGCCACAACGGCGACTTACATGACCAGGGCCCAGGTCGCATGGCTGCAGGACATACAAAAGACACTCACACCCAATTCTCCAGAAGCATCACTGATGGAGCAAGCTATACCGGCCACGAAGTATTCAGCAGACATGGCAGTGGACTCACTGAGAATCAATGCAAGGTCCACAGCCATTATCAACAAGGCCCGCTGCCTCATCTGGATGAAAATATGGGACACGGACCTGGAGTCAAAGGCAATGCTGCTAAAGATCCCCTTTAAGAGAACTTCCCTATTCAGAAAGGGATGGAGTGGTTCCTTAAGGGAAAAAAGGAGAGCAGGGAAATGGCAAGGTACACGACATCGTCTGACACTTACCTGCCCAACTGCTCCAGGTCCAGAACAAACCACAATTTTCATGACAAGAGGCCCACCTACAACATGAATAACTACCAAAATCAATGCAACCAAGGCAACAGGAACCAACAGTACAAACCATGCAACAGGTTCCAATACAACAAGAATCAGCCCAACAACGCCTTCAAGTCCAAACCAAACAAATCCTGACTACAGCATGACAACAGGGGAGTCGCGATACCCTCCAGTCGGGGCCTGTCTCAAGATGTTTGCCCACGCATGGGAAAGACAACATCAGACTGGTGGGTAAGAGAGGTGGTGTCACAAGGCTACGCCATAGAGCTAGTGCAGACACCACAAAGGGACAGATTGCTCATCTCCCCAGTCTCCAGAAAGAGGGCATCCCCGATGCAAATCAGGGCAGCCCTGAGCAAACTAATCGAAACAAGGGCAATCGAACAGGTGCTGAAGCATGAACAGGGCAAGGGGATCTATTCCGTATTCTTTATGGTGCCCAAGAAAACGGGAGACCTTCGCCCAGTACTAGACTTAAAATTCTTAAATCGCTTCATCCGGTACAAATGGTTCAAAATGGAGACCTTACAGTCCACCATCAGGGCACTCAGACCAGGAGATTACTTAGCGTCCATAGATCTCAAAGATGCATACCTGCAAATCCCGATCAGGCCAACACACTACAAATACCTCAGGTTTTACATTTTGGGAGAACACTTCCACTACACAACGCTCCCATTCAGGCTAGCATCAGCACCGAGAGTCTTTACCAAGACAGCAGTGGTGCTGGCAGACAAAATGAGAGAGCAGGGTATTCAAGTGATACCCTACCTCAATGACTGGCTCATCCGGGCATGGTCACTCCGTCAGGCTCAACAGGATACAGCCACAGTACTCAAGTGCTTAGAGGCACACAGCTGGGTGATCAACAAGGGAGAAGAGCACACTCCTCCAGAGCCAGAGAACAGAGCAACTAGGCACAGTCATTGATACCGCAGATGGCCGAGTACACCCATCCACTGAGAGGATTCAGGCCCTGAGGCATCTCATCATCACCAGGCTGCTGACTCAGGAAACAACCTCACTTCTCGAGGTATCCAGGCTGCTGGTCATGATGGCATCATGCATAGACCTCATTCCTTGGGCAAGGTGGAACATGAGAAGCCTACTACTAGGCTACATCAGCCAGAGCCACAGGGCAAACCTGAACCTGGCTGTCAGGTTCATCATGAGCCCACAGGTATGGCACTCACTGACATGGTGGTTGAATACAGACAACTTGACGAGGGGTGCAAACCTCGACCCCCCAAACTGAAGCAATCATAGAGGTGGACGCCAGCCTATTAGGATGGGGCACCACCTTAGACAACAACTCGGCGCAGGGCAGATGGCCAACTGCGGAAGCCAGACTCCTAATCAATGTCCTGGAGATGCATGCAGAGTACAATGCATTAATGGCATTCCAGGATGTAGTACGGGCACAGGAACATCCTCATACGCTCTGACAACACAGCCATGGTGGCCTACCTCGCCAAGCAAGGGGGTACCAGAAGTGTGGTGATGCAGAGAGAGGCATCCAGAGTCCTCAACTGGGCTCAACCAAATCTCACCACCCTAACGACAGTTTACCTGGCAGGCAAACTAAACCAGACAGCGGACTGGCTAAGTCGCCAACTCATCCATCCCAGCAAGTGGCAGCTGAACTGCCAGATATTCCACGAGATCAACTCCAGATGGGGCCCCATGGAACTAGACCTCATGGCAACTGCAGAAAATTCACAGGTCCAGAGATTCTACTTCAGATTCAAGGACACCAGGTCAGCAGGAGTGGATGCCCTTTCCCAAGGAATGGAGGTTCACAGAAGCTTATGTGTTCCTATCGATCTCTCTCATACCACAACTCCTTCACAAGGTGAGACAATCACGAGCTCGGGTGATCCTACTGGTGCCATACTGGCCAAGGAGAGCCTGGTTTGTTATGGCAGTAGCCATGGCACTGGAGCGGCCCTGGACACTCCCCTTCAGGAGAGACATAATCCACCAGGGCCCAGTGCTCCACCCAGACCCCTGCAGCCTACAGCTCATGGCCTGGCTCCTGAAAGGGAGAGACTGCAGAGGGCAGGCTACACTGAGAAGGTGGTGGATACTCTGACCATGTCCAGACAGTCATCAACCACATCCACTTATCAGAGACAATGAAGCATATTCGCCAATTGGTGTACGAGAAGGCAAATCCCCCCTGAAGAGTCCCCCATAGCGGCCATACTACTCTTCCTCCAGGAGGGCATGGATAAGAGCCTATCCCCTTCATCCCTCCAGGTGCAGGTGGCAGCAATTGGAGCTGCCAGGGAATAAATATAGAACATGACTCTAGGGGCACACCTGATGGGGTCTATGTGATAATGGCAAGCGCCCTGAGCGATCTCCGTTGTGCACAGTCAGGTGCAGCTTTTCAGCACTCTGACACTTCAATGCACAGGACAACGGTGCCAGGAGATATTTTTGATGCTTTCTGTCAGGGGGCAGCTCCCCCACATCCCCCCTCACAGGGGGCTTTGCCCCCCGCACCTCCTACTTAAGGATTCTCAACTCCAGGGGGGTGCATGTCGGGGGTGTGTGTGAAAGCATTAAAAAAAATAAAGGTTCAGGCCGGGCGCAATAAAATCGCACCAGCGCCTGGACCCGAACCCGGTACCTCAGCCACCCCAGCCAGTAGCTAAACCCCAACACCACGACACAGCTCAGCCATGAACCGCAGAACCACCCCCTACATCCTCTCTGCCCCCTCCTAGCCCACACTCGGTGTGCTCACTCCCACCCTCCCATGTGCGTACGCATAGTGACATCCTGTTGCCCAGTTCGCCCACCCCCTCATCCTGTCACCCTACCCTCCCATCACCATGAGGGATTGTGCTAGGAAGGTGTCGCCATTACGGATGGTGCCCTTCCTCATGCGCCCACCTCACGGGTTACCCCCTGATGTAATCAGATTCCTAAAAGCAGCCAACAACGTAAAACCCAAATCCAAGGATGCAGCAGCTGCCTGGGACCTACTGTTGGTACTGTAGGCACTAACTTTTCATCCATTTGAACCAATAGGGAAGGTGAGCCTCAAATGGCTAACACTAAAGACGGCATTGTTACTGGCATTAGGCTCTGCCAGGCAGACGTGCGAGCTACAGGCTCTAGCCTGTCATGCGCCTTTTCAGATATTTCACCAGGACAGAATCTTCATGCGAACGGTGCCCTCACTTACAACAAAGGTCAATTCAAAATTTCACATCACAGACCATAGACCTCCCCAATGAGTTACCGGATGAAGACACGTCATAACAACCAGAACTACGAGCATTAGAAAGGAAGAGACTCATTTCCACTTATTTAACCAGAACGAAGGACTTCAGAAAGACAGACCAACTGTTTGTCCTGTTCATTGGCAAGAAAAAGGGCGATCCCACCTCATAGTCTACTGTCGCATCCTGGATAAAGGAAGCCATCACCATGGCCTACCAGGCAAAAAACGTAGAACCACCTGGTGGTATAAGACCTCACTCCACCAGGGCAGTTTCCTCCTCCTCCTGGCAGAACACAATTTGGCAATGACAGAAGAAGTATGTGCAGCCACAACTTGGGCTTCAACACACACATTTATAAGACACTATAGACTGAACTTGCTATCTGCTGCTAAGGCAAACTTCAGCACTGCCATGCTGAAAGCAGCAGTAAATCAAACAGCCCCTCTCAAACTGTCTTCCTCACCCTAACTGGGATTGGGTACTGCTTTTTAGTGACCCATTATGTAAGGTCTGGAGTGCCTCAGAGATTTCTCCCCACAATGGTAGTTTACTCACCTGGTAAAGGTGATTGTGGGAGAACATCTCTGAGGCACTCCACATCCCACCCTGACTGGAAGCAGTTTGAGACAGGGCGGAAACCTAACCTAACAATGGGCAGCAACTGTTGAAAAGTTCTACCCGGCGATGATGTACCTCTGGTCACTCCTAGAATGCACATAATAGGTATTAAACACAGCATTAGCATGACATGGTATCTGCTCAATGCTTTTCCTCTTAGCCAAGATAGCCTAACATAATTTCCTCCTAGGTAAGCAGGTGCAGCTATGGAAGATGTCTAACCGACCAGGAAAGGATGGAGGAGGGGTCAGGCAGGGGCTGGACTTATCTGAAGTCACATGTGCATCAAAGCCTATCAGGTGGCTTGGAGACCCATTGTGTAAGGTCTGGAGTGCCTCAGAGATGTTCTCTCACAATCACCTTTACAAGGTGAGTAAACTATCATTATCTTATATGTTAATATGGCCTGAACAAGATGTTGCTTATGGTGTAAAAGATCCCAAGTTTGAAGTTTAGGCTATGGGATTGTGAAACAAAGTTGAGCAGTTCTGGCTGCCCAATCCTTACAAGAGGAGTCTCTTGTGCTATGAGAGATTCTCTGCCAAGGACCTATTAACTTATAAATCACTCGAGTTAAGTAGAATGATATAATGAGTTAAAGTATTATCTTTTTACTTCACAAGTTAAATTATGTCGTCCTGCCCCGTTTGTAAAGTGGAATCTTCCACTCCAGACATTCCTGCACAAGAGACTACTGTACACAAGATAAGAGGTGCAGTGGCTCTGTGTGCCAGGTGACTGAACTTCCTTAAGTGAGTTACAAAGTACCCTGGGGTCCAGTTCTCAGCTGCAAAGTCTGGAGGTGCAGAATGGTGCAACCAACCACCCTGTTGAACCTCCATGCTTTAGGACCATACACAGAAGTTGTTCTTAGTCACATGAGGGTGGAGTCAACTGGTTACTAAAGTGCAAGGCAAATTAGTCTGCTAAATGTTAGTGAGCACAAAAAGGGTTTGTGCCAGCTCACATATGAGCTACCCCCACAGAGGTCTGAAAATGGCATAGCACCAGTCGTACAGTGCTAAGCCATGCTCAGAGCTTGTGGGCAGCAGTACTTCCACTGGCAGTGCCCCCCCTGCCCATACCTTAAGGCCTGCAGGATTTAAATATTCTAGCACTGAACTCTGATTCCTGGTGGTCTAGTAGCCCCCCTCCCACTCCTAAGACCTTCATAACTCCATGGCATACAGAGCCCCCATCCATGTTCCACTCATTGAGCTGAACAAAGTTCTCATCAGAACCTCTATCCAATGCCAGCTCCTCCATGCCCAGCTGCAACTTAAGAACAAGCCATTACCTGCCTGTAACTGTTCTGTAGTCAGGGGGTGTCGCTAATGTTTGCACCTGAGCTTGCAGACATTGTCATGGTTTGTACATAGCCCTATGGGCCATTTGCATTGTGAGCCCCCACCCTCTTTCCACATGGCTTCAATGTGTTCTCTGAGCATGCAAGGAAGGACTGTGCTACCCCATTTTGCATGGCAAAATAGAGTTGCAAAGTCATGACTGTTGCAAGTGCAATGCAGTTACAGTGTAGTTACACTATAACTACAGTGTAGTTAACTGACACTTACAGTGTAACCGAGCTGAGATACGAGCTGTAAAAGCACTGACGGTAGGAACAGCAATGAGTTTTCGATGAATTCTCAGTGAATTATACATTCCATGTGCAAGCATTTTGACTGCATTAGCAATGCATCCACAATGACACTGAATATTTTAAAAAGCCAAGTTTAAACAAATTGTCTCTTCTGGTTATAAGTTGGCAATGCATTTTAAAGATACTTAGATGCAGTCTGTACTGTATCTCGAGACTAACCTTGACCTCTTTCTTTAGACAAATACAGTGACCAACAGAAGTAAAACAAAAAATTCCTACTATCACATTTTCAAACACACAGGTGTAAATGAGTTGCAATTTTCAAACACACAGGGGCAGCAACTAGCTGTAACAGTTTGCCTATTTTCAGGCACTGTGGCATTGGAGGGATGCTGTCTATACTTTCATAAGATTCTTCAAGGGCTGGTAAGTCACCAGAGAGACTCACTACTTCAGATTTCTCCTCGAGTAATTTAAATAGTTCTACTAGACACAAGGAATCTGCTACTTCAGACATAATACTCTGCACCTCACTTTCAGGGGGCATTGGCTCCAGGGAAGAAGCTGGAGGGTTAGGCAGTCCTGAAGGTCCAGCTCCATCCACATGATTATACATAGGGTTACCTCGAAACAATTGACTCAGTTCACAGGAGGGGTAATAACAATTGTCACACTCACTATCATCAGAGGTGGACTGACAGTCACTATCATTCTGAGCCTGCCGGGGGGGGAAGGCCTTGGGTCTGGAACAACTGAGGCAGGTTGACTCTGTCTCTTTTTAGCAGCAGCACGAGTCACCGGCCTAGGAGGGGCAATGTCTGATGGTTCAGCATCAATGATCACTTGGCCAATGGGCAGTAGGTGGTTCCTGTGCATGGTCTTGACAGCTTTAGAAACATTCTCAGGGCACACTTTGTACACAGGTAAATCATCCAACTTGCTGACTATCACATGTGGAAGATGGTGCCACCTGTCGGCGATTTTATGCTTGCCATGCAATACCAAGTTACATAATAGCACTTGATCCCCAGGCAACAACTCCTGAGCCTTTACCCGTTGATGATTTCTCTCTTTGTTAGCAAGGTTTCATTTGGCAGCCATTGTTTGAGCCAGTTGATATGCATGGTTCAATTGAGCTTTCAGTTTCTGCACATATTGTAAATAGTTCTCAGCTCTGACCCCATCTGGGGAGACTCCAAAGCAGACATCTACGGGCAACCGGCTTCCCTCCCAAACATGAGGAGATAGGGAGAGAACCCAGTAGCATCACTTTTGGTGCAGTTGTAAGTGTGTATCAAGGTGTTACTCTTCTGGCTCCATTTAGGCTTATCTTTAGGATGAAGAGTGCCCAACATGTCCAGGAGAGTTCTGTTAAAGCGTTCAGGCTGGGGGTCCCCTTGGGGGTGGTAAGGAGCGGTTCTAGACTTTTGCACCCCCCACAGGGAGAGTATCTCCTTAATCAATCTGCTTTCAAAGTCCCTTCCTTGATCAGAATGGATATGTTGGGGTGCACCATAATGGACAAAGAACTTTTCTACTAGCATCTTGGCCACCATAGAGGCCTTCTGATCCTTGGTCGGGAAAGCTTGTGCCTATCGGGTAACATGATCAGTTACTACCAGTACATTGCCAATGTTCTTCTGATCAGGCTCCAGACACAGAAAGTCTATACAAACCAGTTCCATGGGGGCACTGGTTGAAATGTTAACAAGAGAAGCGGCTTTCTGGGGCAAAACTTTTCTCTGAAGGCACCTACTGCAGGTTTTGACATGGTGCTCAACATCAGCCACCATTTTGTGCCAGTAGAATTGAGACCTCACCAAATTTAGAGTCCAGTCAATACTGAGGTGTCCCATGTGATTGTGTAAGGACCTCAGTACTAGCTGCTTGAAAGCCGTGGGTAGCACCAACTGCTGTTTGTCCAACTGACCTCAACGATCTACTGTCCCTCGATAGAGTAACTGGTCTCACAACTTTAGTCATGGGGCCTTCCTTAAATAGTAATGCAGTTCATAAGTCAGTAGAACGTAGTTTAGACACATCTTTTTCCCCGCATGAAGGGCATAAAGTGCAGGCTGAATCATGGGGTCTTGGGATTGAGCCCACTGAATGCTGTCACTATCAAACTGAGGTAGGGCACAGATGTCCAATGCAGAAAAATGACAATAGGCTGCAGGTATGCAAGTATCAGGTGGCCCCAAACAGTCCACCAGACAATCCACTGTATCTGCAGATGGCTGCTCGCCTTTGTCAAATTTTTGGCACAATGCTTTAATAGAGTGTTCTGGCAGCCTCACCCAGTTGTCTTGGGGTCTTGGCCACTGTGAAAGAGAGTCAGCATCGATATGGTTCCGTCCAGGACAGTATTCAACTGCATAATCGTAAGTCGACAGAGCAGAAAGCCACCGGTGCCCAGTGGCGTCCAGCTTTGCTGAGGTCTGTACATACATTTAGAGGTTGTTCTCAGTCTTTACTAATATTTTGGCCCTATAGAGGTACTCATGAAATTGGTCGACTATGGCCCACTTTAGAGCGAGAAACTCCAACTTGTAAACAGGATAATTCTGCTCAGATGGTGTTAAGCTTTGACTGGCAAAGGCCATAGGTCTCAGGCCATCTTCATAATCTTGATACAACACAGCCCCAAGTCCCTTTAGGCTGGCATCCATATGCAGGACATATGGCTTGGTAGGGTCAGCATAGGCAAGTGCTGGGGCATGAGTAAGCTGATAGATGATCTCAAAGAATGCCGCCTCACACTCAGGGGTCCAACGGGCTCCAAATGGTTCACCTGTTTGGAAATACACCTTTTCTTCTTCCTTGAGGGATCCCTTCTTGTACCTGTGGTTGTTAGGAGGATAACCTTGAGTGAGATTAAGAAGTGGCCAGATTACCTTTGAATAGTCTTTAATGAACCACCAATAATAGCCACAGAACCCCAAGAAACACTGCAGTTCTTTTAAGTTAGTTGACTGGGGTCAGGTGGTCAGGGACTCTACTTTATTGGGGTCTGTCTGTATCCCCTCAGCTGACACTATATGTCCCACATATTTTACAGATGTTTGGAAAAAATGACACTTGTCTATAGATAGTTTGAAGCCAAATTCTTCCACACGTTCAAGAACTTTGAATAACCTGGTCTCATGTTCTTCTATGGTGCGTCCGAAGACGATGACATCATCCAAGTATACTAGACATTCTAACAGATTCATGTCTCCTACTGCATGTTCCATCAACTTCTGGAAAGTAGTGTGGGCATCTGAAATCCCCTGAGGCATCCTCAGAAATTCGTAGAACCCCAAGGGACAAATGGAGGCTGTTTTCTCACGGTCTGCCGGGGCCATCAGGATTTGATAATAACCGCTTCATAGGTCAAGTACTGAAAACCACTGACTCCCATTCAAGCAGTCCAGGGTGTCCTGTATGTGGGGCATGGTGTATTGATCTGGTACAGTCCGTCGGTTTAGGGACTGATATCTACACACATCCTCATGGACCCATTCTTCTTGCGCATGTCTACGATGGGAGATGCGTAGGGGCTTCTTGACTCTTGAATAATGCCAGCAGCTAGCATCTCCTGTAGGTGCCTCTGAACATCATATATATCAGCTGGGGCAAGGCAGCAGGACCGCTCCCTAAAAGGTCTGTTGTCATGAAGCCTGATAGTATGCTCAGCACCATAGACGCACCCCACATCCCATTTCTTTAGGGAAAACACTTGGTCCTTCTGGGCAAGTTTCCTACTGACTTGAGTCTTCCATTCAGCAGACAATGGGGAATCACCAAAGTTGAATTGGTCTGGGGTCACCTCCTCCTTTTCGCTGGAATATTTGTTGCTGGGTAGTACTGCAGAGTCTGCACAGTGTACCGTAGCTAACGTACACCCCCTATTCACTTGAATCTCTCAATCAGACACATTCCGGATTTGGACCGTCGCTCGTCATGCATAGGCATGGGCACAGGCAGGTAAGATACTTGGTTTAATCAATAACCACTCTGGCAACTTCCCTTCACTGGGTGCATCCAGCATCAATATTTTATTTTTCACGGCCTTTCAAAGGTGAACTTCTCCATGAATGGTGTACTGAGCATTGGGTGGTAGTACCAGAGAATTGGGATCTTTCTTCCACACTACCCCCACCAGCTCATCTCTGCCTGCATCTGTAGTCTGTTTTTGCAGGTCATAGGCTCTCTTTATCAAGGCTGGAATTCTCAGAGCCCTCCCAGTCTGTTGCCCTTGTTTCTCTTGACACAAGTGCTCTAGTCTTCCAAACATGTGGGTATTGGTTCCAATGAGCAAGGGAACCCCATCATACAATCCTGTAGGAGGGCACACCAGAGCTAGCATCTCGACTTGTTCATCCACTCTGGCCACCACAGTAGGGAAAGACAGCCAGACTCTAATATATCCCAAGTATGGGTAGGACTTCTTGCTTAACCCCACACATGCAGACCCTCCAGGAGCTGTAGGGGCCCCGGTGGTGGCACTCTCTTGGCACTGATGGTACACATCCGCGTCATAAAAATTATGAAAAAGGAGTGTTTTTAAAAGTAAAAACACGGATGCTTGCCTATGTGTATTTTTTAATAGGGTAGTGTTTTTTTATGTTTCCCTGCATTGTGGCTCCTCAATTTCTTATCTTGGGGCATAGGCTGGGCCTGAAAAAGTGCTCCCCCCCATGCTGTGAAGGGTACAATGCCATCAGAATGCCGTCCCCCCTCCACGTCTATTGGTGGCTTTTTTTTTCAAATGGAAAGTGCTCCTGCGTGCCAAAAGAGCAGGCGAATCTGCAGCGAGGAGCCTGAGCACAGCAATTTAAATAAGTTGGAGCCCAGAGCTGGAGGAGGACAGCAGGATGCTGGAGGCCCACGCCCAGACAGATCAGTGCTAGGGATTAGTGCAATGACAAGGGAGCTGGTGAGGGAGTTGAGTCCCAGGAGCCAGTAGATTTAAATTTTCAGTGCAGCCTGGAGCGCAGTCGGTGGGGTGGTCGCAGATCAGCAGCAGTATGCAACGCACCGGGGCAATGCAGGGGGTGCCCTGAGGGGGATGCCCATGCCCCTCATTAGGCAGTAAACAGAGTGGCCAGTCCCATGGGGTGCAGGTGATTGTCCGTGTGAGGGTCAATGAACAGAGGATGAGGAGAGCGGAGAGGAGAGCCTGCCCAGAGAGCCTGGAGGAGGAAGAGTGGAGGAAGAGGACCAGTACAACAGGTACAACTCCGGAGTTCTCTGATCAGTTCACCACAACAGTACTCATTGGTCCGGGTCATTGCTGCAGGAACTCCTGCCTTGGTATTTTAGCTCCCCGGCTTGTACAGTATTGAAAAAAAAAGTGCAGACTCCACCCCACCCCACCCCACCCCATACTACCTTCCACAGCTCTCCATGCACTTAGAGCTTGTTTCTCAGCTTTTGACTGGGATTTTGAGCAGAAGTAAGGGCACTGGAATTGGTAAGGGGAAAATACCCTGGCATGAGTTCATGCAGTCAGTCTGGGCAGTCAGTAAATTTTTTAATTAAGCTCCGGGCCGAGGGACAACTCTGAGTCTGCTGAATTTTAAAAGGCAGGTTAAAATGTAAGGGGGGAGAGGAATAATGTGCTGGGGCTTGGAATTGCACATTCATGGAACAACCAGAGTGGCTCTTCAAATGCTGTGGTACTATAATGGAGACCTGAATGGCAATGGAGATTATAGTTGTTACTAGAACTAAGCAGGTAGTGCATGGCCAGGGTTCCCTTTTTTAATTGTACAGAACATCACATCCGGGGTAGGCTTGTCGTGTCTCTAGCTCCAGGCCCTAATGCAGCTGCAACCTACAAGATAAAGGTACAACAAGAGACAGAAAGCCGAGGCTGGCAGAATCGCCCTGCCTCCGCCCCCAACCAGGCTGCATGACAACTGTGCCTGCTCCGGGACCTGCTCCTCCTCCTCCTCCTCCTCCCCCCAGGTATTCCTAGTAGTGGAGCAGTGTAAAAAGGCAGTACAACTGAACAAATATTGGCTTGCTATTAAGTTCACCATACACTAAAGTGGCCCTAGTAGAATGAACAGAGCACTCTGCAGCACCCTAAAGATCTAGCTAACTGTCTGTCTGTTGCTTTAATTCCATTATGATTTACAGTACTGCACACAGTGCAGATACAGTGCAAGGTGGTGTTAATCATAGCTGGGCACAAGTAAACTGAATTGATAAGCTTTTGAAATGTTGTTGTAATGTTAAATGTGAATCCTCAAAGGTGAGACTGCTCTTTATCGTCAAGCAGTCATGACAGAGAGAGTTGTCCCTTGAGCTCTGCCCCCCACCCCCACAATGTACATGTGTAGCCCCATTAATGTCTGTAGAGTACTGCAGTACTTGCTGTGCTTACTGTAAATTAATAGGTTTTTCCTATTTGTTATAGCTCCTTATTGCCACCGTTTTTTCTGCCCGATATTCATCAATATAATAATTATCTGAGTCCAAGAACCCAGTGACATCAGTGAAGTGTAGAGTAAAATGTTCGCTGCAGGTTTTTACTTCACTGATGTGATGATTTCCTTTCAGAACCGAGCAACATCCACTTTCTTTTTTCCAATGCACTGTTGGTCTCACCCAAAAAAATTACTTAGTTTGCTGGCTTTTATTTTTTTTTTCTAGTTGAACTTGCCACCTCTTACCCCATAGTGTAAACCTGACTCCTGGTAGATTTGCCTTCTGGGATGCCGAGCCAGGATGCCTGTAACCCCCTTATAAATGGGGGGTTCCCAGAAGTCTTCCAGGAGCTTGTTGGGTGCTCCAAGTCTGGATGGTGTCCGGCGTTTAAGCTGTTTAAATGGCACTGCAGTGAGTGCTGTTAGAGCCTCTTTGTACTGTCTCTTTAAGAGCTGCCTGCTTGCAGGTTTCAGTGGCTGTGTGTGGGGGAATGTGTTTCCCTGCTCAAATCTCACCAGAGCTGCGGTGGATTCGCTTCAATGTTACAGTCGCTGTAAGCGTAAGGGGAGCCCTCCTGGTAGATGTAACTGCCTGGTGGTTATTGCTTAGAGTAGTAGTGAAATTATAGTTTGTGTAACCTGTTTTCATTGCAGCTGGACTTTGTGTGTTTGGCCCCTCCATTTTGGACCTGGACTGTGTGTAGGGGTCCAATAGGAACCTGGGGGTATCTAAAATGGAGTAAATAGTAGCCAATTAGAATTAGGACTCTAAAGGGAGTCGGCTGACTAATGAGACCCAACCATGTAGTCCTGGGAAGTGAAGCCTGGATTCTGGTGCCTTGTTTTCACCAATAGGGGCAGTAGCAAGTGACTGGCATCTGCCGCCCACCTATGGGATCAGGTGGTGCCCGAGTTGTAAGACCTGCCCTCGCTGCCCAGAGACAGAGACGCTGTGGCTGTGAGAGAGGGAGGAAGGAGCTCTGGGCTCCTGCGCTGTCGAGTGTTCATGCGGGAAGCACGTGTGGGAGGCCAGAAGTCGGCGGTTTCAAACGCCCGCCAGTGTCAGACTAAATCCGCTAGGCAGCAGTCAGAGGAGGCTGTGAAAAAGCGTGGCTACCTACCAGGCTCACCCTATAGAGGACTGGAGAATCTGCTTCAATCGCGCTCGGTCTGTCAGGATAAGTGAAGCTGCGTCGGTTTGGCCCGGTGTATGCAGTGCAAGCGATCGGGAGGTACACAGCAGCTACCTGGCATGGTACCCCTCTGCCTTTCATATAAATGTGCAGAGAAGTGCTCGAGTCCCAGGTTCAATCCTGCGAGTGGTGTGAGAGCGCTGTTGTCTGCTGAAGTTGTGAGTACTAAATCAGGGTCGCTCCCTGTCAAATGTTCCTAGTGAGGGCAAGGTCTTCTGGTTCCTTTACTGGCTGCAATAACTGAGCCGGCTGGCGCTGTCTAATCTTCTTAGGAATCAAATGCTCATTTCTATGTCAGGGCCCCAACCAGCTGCATCGAGGGACTAGCCTTTATTGCCTGGGTACCCAGAGACAGTGACTAATAGGTTAGGCCTGTGCACAGTGCCCTAGACAGCTATTTGCATATATACATATTAGAGTGGTAAGCTAATTAACCTGATTCTCCCCAGTCCTTGTTATTCCCCCTGAAATAAATCAGATGGAGTGTTTTTGGAAAGGTCTACTGGCTAACTTGTGTGTTTATGGTGAATTACTGTACAGTGATTGTTGTGTAACCACATCTTACTTTTCAGGGGGTCCTCGGAACAAGCTGATTGGTTCAAGCCTGGGGGTCAGTGGATACAGTGAAAATACTGGGACTGATTTGTGTGGGCCACTAGTGGGAAGAAAGGGGGGGTTGCAGCAACCCAGAGGGCTGCGACCAAGTCAAACCAGACTGTCTTAACCCTGACCTCTGGGTGGAGGCACCCGCCATCGGATCCAGGCCCCTCAACCTGTTAGTGGCAAATCAGGCAGGGTTAGTAGCCCTTGGGATAGCGCCCCCTGGGGGTTACACTTAGTTTTAAACTAGGAGTTTAAACCTCAGTTTAAACAAATATGACAGATGTGTGAGAACTGGGAATATGACCAGGTCGGGGAACCTAGTCATCCACACCAATGCTCCCTGGGCGGGTCCCAGGCCTTTGCTCTCAGTGTTGCTGTTGTAGTTGGAGGCAGAACAGGGAGCCAGACCAAGGAGGCAGTGCTTCAGGGGCTATTGTATGAATGAACATATTGCTTAGGAAACGTAAATTCAATAAGTCTTGCCAACCGGGCAGGCCAGTAAGATTCTCTTTGAAGATGAGAGGGCCCCAAACCAGGGCCCCAGATCTTCTTCTGTGATGGAGGCACACTAACGACATCTGTGTGTGTGTGTGTGTTCTGATTATTTTTAAATTACCAGAAAGCACTGTAAACATATTTAAGAAAGCAAGCATGCAAAATATGTACACAAGCTTTGACATACAGTTGATTACTGTTTAACATTATGTGTACATATGATGCAAACCCATAATCACGTTCCTCACTTAAAGCAAAAAGGGGGTGTGGAGGCCATAACTGACTCCTTGTTTTTGTATTAAAGGGGTCCATTTTTGGCCAAGGAAAGGGGTCATTTTAAAAATGTGTAGACGAGCATGGGTACAACTTTTTTCAGAGAGTGCCACCACCAGGGTAGGGGCACATCAGGCCGGTGTTTTCGGTACCAATCTTGAAATACTGTGGTCACATGTGATCTGCTGTTGAGCACGGCCCTTGCAGATACACCATTCACTGTTACAGTGGTCTCCATTGATGGGCCTACCACCTCAGATCAATCAGGTGAAGGGGACTTAGTCATCTGTTTGATAGCAGTCTTAGAAGAGTAAGTCTTTCTCACAGGCCCAGTCTAAGGCCTTATATTTCTTCACCGAACTAAAGCCAGTAGCCTTGTAGTGACCTTTCTCAGATTCTTGGGCAAGCTACAGTTGGGCCGTGTATGCCCGTCTTCCCCATAGTGGTAACAAAAGATGGGTTCTTTAGAGTCTCTAGGGGAAGGGGAACCACTCCCCAGTTTAGGCATGGTAGGCAAGTCCCGGGATCCATCTCTGATCTGGGGTTTGCTTTCCTGGCTTTCTGAGCATCTCCAGGAGTCAGCTACTTGAGTGGCTCTAATGAGGTCTCCTACCAGGGCTCTCAGCTCTCGTACTACTCTCCATCTGGGTTTCAGAGGAAATGACATGCACCCCACCCCTCCAGGTGGGATCTTACTCTTTTGTTTGAGAGGCAATTGACAAGAATTTACATCTTTTGCTGCCTTGACGGCTTGTTGGCTGGTTCTTATCTCTTTCAGTTCTTTAATCAGTTCTCTCATCTGTTGTAGTTCAGACTCATCACTTCGATCAGGGGTCTGACTGGTATGGGCAACCCCAGCATAGGGCTCCCAACCCTCTTCATCATTTTTTGCTTCACGAATCTCTTTCATAAGGTAGCAATATTCAGGAGGATCTGCCCTCCTATCTTGCAACTTCAATTTCAATATCATCACACTAGAGTACCTGGTGGACTTCAAAACATGCTCTAATCGGGCTCGATTCAGTTCACTGGCAGGCACTACCCCTTTTCTATGGGCCCTCTGCAGAGCCCGCTCAATTCTGGTAACAAACATGGATAGCTTCTCATTCTTCCATTGTTTAACAGAATTAAATTTTCACATCAGGTCATCCCCTGACTCAGTGCTACCAAAG
Organism: Neoceratodus forsteri; assembly: GCA_016271365.2. NCBI lineage: Eukaryota > Metazoa > Chordata > Ceratodontiformes > Ceratodontidae > Neoceratodus > Neoceratodus forsteri. Next base: position 227,583,764 of record JADMNL010000025.1, on the reverse strand, counting down.
ACCCCCTCCAGGGCAGAGAGGTACTCGGCAGCAGTGACCTCTGGGCTGGTAGAACGGAGAAAGCGGATGGCCTCCAGTGCAGGGCCCCTCAAGCTGTCCATGAGCCTCTTTTTTTTCTCTCCCTCAGACCACTGCCACTCCTGGACCAAGGGAGTGGCATACTCCATCCTTGTTTCCAGGTCATCCTCCCCATGGGCACTGGGACCATGCCCGAGAAGAGTCTTAGTCTGCAGTAAGAGTCCAGGTGTACTGAGGGTATCACAATAGGGGAGGTCACCACAGGGGACGCTTTAAGGGTGGCAGAAGATGCTATGGGGGTCTGCAAGGGAGTGGTGTCTTCAGAAAGATCTAACATCTTCACTAACTCTTTGGCAGATCACCCCTCAGTGGCTAGCAGTCTAAGCAATTTGTCTTTAAACCCCTCTATATTTGGAGATCCCCAGGACCAGCTGGGTCACTATGCAAATGAATGACCTGCCACCATTTCTGGGACCCTTCGTGCAAAATAACAGGGTGCACTCTCTCAGGATCTATGGGGAGGCTACAGGTGAGGAGGGCCACAATGGTTTAGTTAAACAGATCCAAGTCCCTCCCTTTCACCTCAACCTTCCCCAAACACTTAACTTATTCAACAGTCTCTATAATAGTTGCATTAGTGGTCCCTAACGGGATGTCCATTAACAAAATGGCCTGTTGAGGGTCTACCTCCTCAGCCTCACTCCACCCCATCATATGGTGCACTAACAGCTTATGGGGCAATCTTTTTTTTTTCAAACTCTGTTTTGCACCACCTACCTTTATCCCCACTAAACTCTCTCCAACAACCTCCGATCTCCACCGTCTCTACCTCCTTGTGTGACTCAGCTACTCCTTCAGCTCCTCTCTGGCACCGGGCATCCGTTGGGTCTGCCTTCCGGGGAAGGGTCTCCCCCGCCCAAGGTGCTCTTACTGAAAGTACTGAGACACCAGGACAGAGAGGGGAGAGGAGAGCAGAGGGGGGGCCGAGCCCAACTACAGGAGTGTGGACCATGGGGGGAGGCGCCATTGCTTATCAGTGGGAGGAGGGGGGTTTTACATACTTGGATTCCCTTTGGAGCCCAGCTTGTCATATCAATGTGCTGCTGTGGCTCCACCCCCAGGCTTATGCCATGCTGCTGCTTTCGGCTACCCCCAGCTACTGCCAGAGGTCACTCCTCGAGTGAGCGTTGTGCCCTAGCCCTCCCTGGGAAGAGAGAGCAGTCCTCTGGAAGCTCAATCTCTTCCCTCCCCTGCTGACCTCCAATGACCCGGGCTCATTCCCAAACCCGGGTCACCAGTGTGGCACTAGGTGTGGTGTCCAGCGCCTCAACCCTCAGCGCCACCGGGCCGGCCCATGGGGAGCAATCTTAAACTGAGGTGTAGCAGGCGCCTCCATTTTGTTGCAAATTTTAAGCGTGGGGTTGTAGTACCCACTTCTGACCACTAGAAGGCACAAATCCCAGCAGTGCCTCCAAGATGTAACCCCTAGGTGGTGCTATCCCAAGGGACACTACCGCTGCCTGCGTGACCAAGTGCAGGTTGAGGTGCCTGGGTAATGAAAACTGGTGCCTCCACCCAGAGGACAGGGTTAGTGGTAGCGTAGCTGACCTGGGTACAGCCCTCCGGGATACTGTTACCCCCCTCTTTTCCCTCTAGTGGCTTAACTGGTTCACAGAATACACAATTGCAATTAGCACCTGACAGCAAGTTTAACCCCACACTTGTTGCACTTACCACCAGGGCTGGTTCAACTGGCTTGGCCCTGGAGACTCCCTGTAAAATAAGATTTAGCAAAACAACCAACAGTATTTCAATGCTGGTCGTACAAAGGGACACCACAGCTAGTTCAAAATGCAAAAAGATTTTGATTTGATTTATTTAAGGGGCAGTAACAAGGAAGGGAGCAAAATCCAGTGGTTGATTCAAGATCTGAATGTCAGGTTATAAAGCATGCACTCAAAGGTCCCTGTAACACAGTCACACACACTCTGGGTATCCAGTTGGAACTATGGCTAGCCTGAAGTGTTACCTGGGGTAGGCTGGCATTGCAGTTGTTTGGGGCCCTGTGATGGAAAGAAAACATGCATGCACTTTAACCCACCATTTGTAATCTAGAGCCGGATGGCTCAGTCCAAAATGATTAGCAACAACAATGAAATCAGTTGACACACTTTGATTTCAGCTTTGTTGCAGGGAGCTACCCTGGTGTTTACTCATGCTACCCAGTACAGGATGCAGGATGGATAAAATGGAGACTTCTGGATGAAGAGCTGGATGGCCAGGAGAAGCAGGGCCCACACAAAGCACCATGGTGCCGATTTTGTTCGTAGGTGTCGAGCAGGGAGCCAAATCCCCAGGCGGGTCTCTCATCGGTTGTTTCTCTGTGGCATGAGCTGCTGTCTGGGCCGAGGTGACAAGGCCCAGACCGGGTGAACAGTTTTGGAAACGGTCCGGTAAGTGCTGGATACAGCTTCCAGCAAGCGTGACACATTCAAGCAGTGGGGAACCAAATCGCGACCTACTATCAGCATTCAGCACACTTATAGCAAAAGCAAGGTAAATACCACAGTTCGGATGACAGTCCGGTTGCAATTCACAGTGTCTGTGAGTAAACCGTACACTCTGCGGCAGTCTCAAGTCCTGACAGGTCGATTGCACCGAGGCAAATCTTCGGTCCATTTCAGGGAAATTCAATTCGTCACAAATCAGGTTCTGATCACAAAAGCTGCAATTTCAGAAAAAGTCCATTCTCAGGCTCACGGTCACTTCACTTATGAAGATGGTAGCAGGCAGGCCAAACACAGCCTTCCCGCTGATTTCCCCTGTGCACCATGCAGGAGCAGCTGCTCGAATCACTCAAGCTGTTCACTCTTTCATCTCTAACTTCAGACTGACTCCTTGCTGCAGACAGCTTGGGACTTTCCCAAAGATCCAAAAGATTCAATTTGTTGATTCATCTGTCTGTCACAGCTAGAGCTCTCCCTCCAGATCCATTTAGGCACCAAAGGGCAAAAACTACAATTCCTACAGAAGTTCACTCCCACAAGGCCCCTGGGGGAAGACTCCATTTTAGGGTCACCAAAGGTACTGATTAGTCCAAACTAGCAGTCCCCAACCAAAATGGTGGTGATTAACAGAAATGTCCATGCTGCAAAGGAAGGCAGGTTAGACAAACTATGATATCTTTACTACCAAAGCAGATAATCAGTAAACAGTCACAGTTCTAAATAACGCTCCCTCTGCACAATTAGCTATGGCAGAATGGAGCAATAATACAGCAGCCTGGGCGGGACTCGAGCCTGAAACTACTCGGCCCCTACCCAGATTAATTATACTCTAAGAAATAGGCAGCTCTTAAAGAGACAGGCACGGAGGCTAACAGGGCACTCGCATGCAGACACTCTTAAATGACTGGGACACAGAACGCCAGCCTGGCAGTGGTGATTTAGGCAAACCCAAGGAAGACTTTTGGGAACCCTCATTTGTAGGGGGGTTGCACTAACCATTCAGCCAACCTTAAGGATCCCTTAATACCTCTTATGTGGATATTTCTTCTTACAGAACCTGGTGTTTTGTTGTCATAACATTTGTGCATGTACACTAGGCAGTGTAATCTCCTTTGCCCCTCTAACCTTTGCCAACCCAATCTGCCAAGGAGTCTGTACCTGTGTGCTCTGCATGGGGCATCCAGAATGAAGCGGGCAAATTTACCAAACATGGTATCAAGCTTTGCCAATTCCAGACTGGATGCTCCTGAGAACAACAGGTCTCCGTGGTCAACGATTGGTAGGACCATATATTCTACAATTTGTTTTCTGGTCTGTGTGCCATTGAGTGTTTAATTTTGTAAGGGGCTCCTAGGCATTTCCCCAGGTTCTTTGTCTGATTATCTATGTGAACATTCCATCTGATTTTCTCATCTAGCCAAACACACAGGTAGCAGCAACTCTGAACCTACTGAAAGGTGGCTTGGTCTGCTGTTTTGATTTGTAAATTGCATGTGGCTGTGCCCTGGCCTTTAGTTCTGTTAAAATACATTACTTGTTTTTTTTTTTGCATTCAGTGCTAGTTTTGAGTGCAAAAAAGTGTCAGAGTTCATCAAATGCTGCTTGTAGCCCGGGTTCAATTTCTGAGTGGTTTGTGCCTGCCATGTAAAGTATCATATCATCAGTGTAAAGATGGAAATTGACATGGGGGTTGGTTATAGTGAGGGTGAACATGTATATGTTAAATAAGATTGGCCCTAAAATGGAGCCTTGGGGAACCCCTGACATTATAGTAGCAAAGGATGATCTGAATTCACTTAGTGACACCATTGGTTTACAGCCTTTTAGGTATGAGACAAACCAGTTGACTGCATCACCTATCACTCCCACGCTCTTTAATCTGGACAGGAGGATGTCATGGTCCAAGGTATCAAATGCTTTAGATAAATCGACAAAAATGGGTCCCATAGCCCTTCTCCCGTCCAGTGCCTCCTGGAAGTCCCCAGTGACCTTTATTAGGGCTGAGGTAGTACTGTGGAGCAGTCTGAAACCAGACTGGCATTCGCTCAGTGAGTTCTTGGATTCTAGGAAGTGCTTCAGTTGTGCGCATACCAACCTCTCAAAACTTTTTTGAGACCACGGACAACAGGGAAATGAGGCGGTATTTTTTTTGTCTTGCTTTTTTGGTCCAGCTTTGTATACAGAGACAACCAAGGCAACCTTCCATTTTAATGGGTAGGCTCCAGTAGCCATAGACATATTAAATAGCTTTGCCTGGGGAGTTGCTGTTATCAGGGCTTTGTATTTCAGAAGTGTTGCAGGGATACCATCCAACCCTCCTGATTGTTTTTGTGTTTATTTTTAATAATGCCTCATAGACTTGTGCTTGTGTGACTTTGCTAAATTTAAAGTATTTTTGGGTGGGGGTATAGCCTGATGTTTTTGCTTATACAAGTGCTTGTTATTTTGTTTTAAGGCTTCTGTACCCATGTTAATGAAGTATTCATTAAATTTATTTGCTATGTACTCATTAAGTGAGACCTCTTCTCCATTTATTTCGTAGACATTAGGAGCATCTGCCTTTTGATCTCCCTGGAGCTTCTATATTATTTTCCAAAATTCCCTAGGGTCACTGCTCTTACATTGTCTGCCAGGGCTGTTTTGAAAAATTCCTGCTTTTGTATCCTCACTCCTTTAGTGCATTCATTTTGTAATTGTTTGTACTTGTTCCAGGCCTGGGCATTGTTTGTTTTGCTTTTTTCCAGGTGCTGTCTCTTTGTTTCTTTAGTCTGTGTAGATGGTAGTTGTGCCAGCGGGAGCTTCTGTACTTTAACCTTCTAGCTCGAAGGGAGGTAAATTTGTTGCAGTTGTCCATGAATCCGGAGTAAATTAAGTCCCATACCTTGTCCACTGTTGGGATTAGTTCGACCCTTTCCCAGTCTTTCGATTCCGGGTCAACCATGAAATTTACATAGTCAAAGTTTTTGTAAGATCTGTAATGGACTGATTTGCTAGGGCTGCTGTATTTAGCTGTTTTCCTGATACAAAAAATGATTTTGTGATTGGAGAAGTCCAGCAATACACCAAATGTGGCAAAACCATCTGGGTTATTTGTTAATATTATCAAGTATAGCTAAGGCCAGCTGCTCATTATCATTTAGCCTTGTAAACTCAGTTATTAGCTGTTTCATTCCCAGGTTACATTTTAGCTCCATTAGGTCATGATTAGTATTGATTTTAATCCAGTCTATGTTTAGGTCTCCTAGTATCAACAGCTCACGGCTTCTCAGGTAATGGCTTAAAAATCCTGCAGTGTATTAAATATTTCTGTGTTTACCTTTGGGGGGCGGGGGGGGAACGATACATACCAATCAGTATGTGTATTTCAATACAAAATGCAGACCACTGTCCATGATGATGGGGAGCAGCAGCCTCTATCTTTTGAACAAAAAGTGAAAAATAGGAGAGCTTCTGTGGTGGTCAATGCCATGGTGAAATCCTACGGCCATTTAAAATGAAGGTTATAGAACATTGAAAGATAGTGCTGAAGATCTGATATTTAAACTATTTCCTCACGTAACCACCCAGTCCCCTGGGGTTACTAGAATCCTAACAGAGTTAGTGTTAAGCAGGTAGCAGGCAGCTGGTAGGGAGCTCATTAGGGGCTTCTTACACAATTATGTCATTGTTTATCTGAGAGAAGAATGATTATGTCATTTGGAACTCTCGCAGCAGCATAACCCTTTTGTGTGTACAGCTGCTCTGGGGAGCCTTAGAATGTTCAGTTAGTGGTCAGTTGTTGCTGAGTGTGGAGGTGAGAGTGGCAGGAGGTCTGCCAGTGGGCTCAGGATTTCTCACCCTAGTGTGGATTACAATTTTCAGCTTCCAGTGAAGTGACAGAGACCTTTCATCAGCAGGATTTCCTGATTTCAACTCCAAGTAAAGTGGAAGGAACTACTTTTCTCAGTGGGTCCAAGGGGTAATCCCCTGAAGATCCTTGTTTGTTTTCAGCTGCCTTTGGAAAGGACTTGTGAGAAACTATTTCTGACATGCTACCCAGGAAAAGGTGTCCTTTAGTTGTTCCCTGCTCAGTGGAAGGAGCAACTGGTCAGTAAGTACTGTTTCAGGAGACAAGTTCTCCAACATTAGGGGATTCGTGTCTGGGGTGTGTGTGTGTGCCCTTAGAGAAGGCTAGATCACATCCATCAGTGCCCCTTAGTTCACCCAAGTGAGTGAAAGAAATGCCTAGCTCACCTAAGTGTGTGAAAGGGATTCAGTGCTTCACCCCAGTGTGTGAAGGAAGTGTTTAATGTTTACCCATGTGTGTGAAGAAAAAGTTGGATGTTCACCCTAGAGAGTGAAATGGTTAGGAATGTGTGGCTAGATCCACATATGTGCACTCATGGAAAGAAAAAGTGTTCTGGTGTGTGGCTAGATCCACGTACGTACATCATTTGGGAAAGGGAAGATGTTTTTTGTTTCTCAAACTGTACTGCATGCAAGGAGAGTTTGAGACTCTTGTACCTGTTTTTGCCTTGACCAACCCATGGAGGTCCACTACATGCTTTGAGTTGCCATTTGTTAAATAAAGCCATACTGCACAATCCCAGTTCCTGTTCTGGACATTCTGATTCTTGTTTCTGGTGTGGAATTATTTTATTTTTATTTATTTATTTATTGAAAAGTTTCACCAGGAAAGGTACATTGAGCAATATAAAATTGCTGATCTCACAGAGCATCCTGGGGAAAGGGGCACATGGGAGTACAGTAATCAAAAGCACATATTCATGCAGTATTATAGAAAAGTAGATTTACAATACTCAACAACACATTTCCAAAGGTGATACAAAACAGAGAAGCAGCAGAGTAAAAAAACAATACATCAGTTAGTAGCATTGGCTAAACATTGGGATTTCATGTGAGAGAAGCAAATTAACAGCACTGCAGACTTAATACATACAATGCAGACAAGGAAGTGCAATAAAGTACATTGGTTTCTCCTCATGTTAAGTGCTAGGCTGGGAAAGGGGATGGGGACGCCAGAGGGGAAATTAGGAGGAGTGAGGAGCCAGAGGGGAAATTAGGAGCAGCTGCAGGATGGAGAGAGGAAGTTGAGGAGCTTTCAAAGCCAATGTAGGATGTGGGCTCAGGAGCACAACATTACCAAATGGATTAACTGATACAGATATAGACATAGTTAGCCTGGGGGGGTGCAGAAGTTGCTCACAGCCGGGAAGGAGACAAGGGTGACATTAATAAGAGAGGAGGGAATATAAGGATCAGGGGATCAGGAACAGTTGCAGGAGGGGGTGACAACATCATGAAGAAGAGATCTGAGGTGCTGTTAGTAATGTTGTTCTCCTTGAAATTGAGTTCCTTCTACGGAATTAAATAATTTCCTTTAGACATGATGTGAAGTATCCACCCTGTCCATCCATTATTAAATAAAGGCATAATGTTTCTAATACTATGCATCCATCTTGTAAACAATAGCCCACAACAGGGTATGGGATTATGGGGATTCAATCCACACCCCAGGTGCATTGTGAGGCATAAGGCCACAGGCTGAGTACCATCACAGTACCCAGGGCATTGATTAAATCCCATTCTGGGACCCCTCCTCCTCAGCCTATTCTTAAACTCACTACCAGACAGCTGCCCAGAACAAATAATTCTCTACGCCGACAATGCTGTGATCCTCACCTCGGACCCTGATCCAATCAATTACATCATAAACTTCAGCAGGCCTTCTCCTCCATCGAATCCTGGTTTCTAAATCATAAACTGCTTCTCAATCAGAAAAAAAAACAAGTGTATGGTCTTCTGCAGCCCCCACAACAAAAACAAACAACTCCACCTCTCCATTGCAACCAAACAAGGAGCCATCCTAGAGCAAACACAATCGTTCAAGTACCTCGGCATCACCCTTGATCCCCACTTCTCATACGCTGTCCATATCAGCAATGTTGCAAAGTCTGCCAATGCGAGGTTAGGCATATTATTCCGGCACAGGAAACACCCAACCCCAGAAGCACTTGCAGTGGCCGTCCAAAGTTCCATCGTCAGCATCATAGACTATGGTCTTATCATATATGGGTCAGCAACTACCTCTGCTCTCAAATGTATCGCAACTTCCCTGAATAAGGCCTGTCGTCTCATCACTGGCTCACATCGCCGTACCCACACATGTGACCTTTATTCCCAATATGGATGGCTTCAACTGGACAAACACTTAAAATACCAAACCTGCATCACGGCCAAGAAAATTATAATGGGTCTGGCACCACCCGGTGTCTGTGCCCTCCTTAAGCCTAGACATAGGAACGTCACTACAAGGAGATCCAATTCCCATCTACTTCATATCCCACGATGTTGCATGACCCAAGGACAAAGATCATTCGCCTATCGGGCATCCAACTGGCTCAACTCTCTTGGCAGCGACATAGCGACTGCTCCAACACTCGGCCTCTTCAAGTCCAAGCTGCGCCTCTCACTGCTTGTATCCTGCGATTGCCCATCTTAACAATTCCACCGTTCCAGCTGCAAATGCCCCAGCACCCAGCACTTACAATCAGTCTTTGCACCCTTAGCACCTTACCTGTCATATTCCCTCGACAAGGCCCCCTGGCTGCACTGTCTCCACCCACGCCACCTCCCCCGTATCTCCACCCTGCCCCGCCCCCAACCACCTCCCGTGACTCCACCTTACCCCTGCACCTCCTTCCCCTCGATCTCCTACCCTCACTTCCCCACCCCAACCCCCTTCCCTTGTCTTGCCTCATAGCTCAAGTCTTTGTACTGGTTATTACATGTCTGTAAGTCAATGACTATATGTTTGTAACTAAAAATGATGACTGTTGCACACGTTGACGTGGAACCTTTGTAAAGGAGCCTCGGCTCAAAAGTATTGTAATCCTAGATTGAAATAAAAAATAAAATAAAAATTAAAAATAAATAATCCCATACCCTAGAGTGGGTTACTGTGCCTATAAAATGGGTTTTCATTTTCAGTTACAAAATACAGACAAATTCTGTTTTTCAGGTTGAAGTATAATCTTTATTATGTATCTTTCCACCACATAAAGTAGTTCCTATTTGCAAGCTGTGCAAACATTTCACAGAGAGGTGGACATTCTTTAACCAGTTCACAGGAACGTAGCTGTAAATATTTAAGATGCAAGTAATTTAGCTAAGTAGAAGTGACATGTAACAAAATACAAGTATAGCTCTGCACTCGTGCTCTTTTACACCATTTACAGCGAATAACATCTAGCTTTCTCTGTTTCACTACTGAGTAAACTCTGAGCCGCTTGCAGGACTTTTTATTTTCCAAACTCTGCACTGTTATATCATGTGCTCTATAAAACTACTAACATCAAACAAAATATTGCTGACTGCACAGAGAAGTTCTTGGCTCCAATGCCTCTTGGTTGCAAGGGCCTTGCCTTCAACCATTTCGCCCATGGTGCAGCTCCCCACTGCTTCCTGCTGTACCTGGTGACAGAGGAAAGAGGCAAACTGTACTGTTATTCTCAGGCTGCAGTGTTATTTACAACATAGCATGGACTATAATTATACTGTATACTGCACAGTTGACAAGTGACTATATACGAGGAGCATGGGCACTCCCGTTTGACTCCCCTCAACCCAGCCCACACATGGGGAACAAGTTACAGCTGTCAGATCAGTTTTGCAGGACTGTGGTGAGCTGCTTATGCTCTCTCTCTCTCTCTCTCTCTCTCTCTCTCTGTCCCTCTCCCTCTCCTGCTCTCTCTCTTCACAGAATTTCCTAACAGCAGATCATCAGAAAATTAGTGGGGGAATCTAGTTGTGTGTACTGCACAGTTGACAGGTGACTGTAGATGGACAGCATGGGAAACACCTCCAAAAGAAACTCAAGCCCACATGTAATTCTGCAGTTATTCATTCTGTTTTGATCTCCCAACCCAGTTCACACACGGGGAACAACTTACAGCTGTCCGATCACTTTTGAAGGACCACAGTGAGATGCTCACGTGCTCTCTCTCTCTCCCTCTCCATAGAATTTCCTAACAGCAGATCATCAAGGAGGGAGCAGGGGAATCTAGGTTGCCTGACAGCTGAGGTACATTTGGCTCTATAGTTCCGACCCACTGTTACTACTTTCATCCTTATAAAATGGGTTTGGTGACACTGAAAACACGGTTGCTTAGCAGCTCTATGCCCGCTACATTAACCTGACAGCCTACTGTGGAAAACAATGGTTGCTTTACTCTTCTGACATTCCCTCTGTGTGGAGGGATATGGGTTAGGTATCTCTTCAGGGAGAGGTGGAACTGGATCGGTTGCCAAACTGTTGATTAAATAGGAGATTTAATCAATGGTCAGGTAATACTGTTAGACCAGTCATATTTTCAATTTCTCCAAATTGATTTTATAATAAAGGAATAATGCACAACAGGGTGTGTGTCGTGCAGGGATAACGCCAAGCCTGGGGTGGTTGGGCACGAGGCTGCAGGCCGAGTGCATCCAACGTCCCAGGCATGGCATTACCCCAGCACGACACACACCCTGGAGTGCATTATTTCTATTATACAATGGCTTGTTGTTATATACAGAATAAAAAAAAATAATTTTAAAGATGTTTTTGTTAGTGTGGAAAAATATTTTGTTTCTTAAGAGAAGATGAAAACATAGTTGTGGCAAACAATCATCAGGAGGTTCACAGTGCTGAGAGTAGACCCGTGGTGTTATACTGGAATAATGCCATGGGTCCAGCTCCAGACTGACCAATCACAGTCCAAGATTCTTTCTTGCTATTATATAATTCATCTTATACACTTGGATCTTAATATCTTCCAACTGATGAAGTGTTAGTGGAGTAGCTTGCCCCCAAAAAATTATGTTGATGCATCAGTCAGGGCTGAAGAATAAAACTGCAAAAGAAAGGAATTGCATTGTTAGGGTTGAAAGTCCCCTAAGCCTTGGTGAATCTATGGCCTGGTGCATCTTTGCATGATCTCGTGACACAGCATTGGTGCTGCCCTAACTTTGGCACCCAGTCTTTAAACATTGCTATGTTAGTATTTTTTGTGTGCCTGGACAGACAGTGCTGAAGGTAGGGCAATGCTAACACTGTATTCATGAGTCTTCAAACCCTGCAGAATGCCAGGCCACAGACTCACCACCACTCAGTGAACTTTTAACCCTAACATTGCACATCCTTACTTTTGTGACTGAAATCTTCTATACTAAATTATTTTTAAAGTAGTTTTTTCAAGGAATTCCTATACAAATGAAAAATAAGTTGCTTTTGCCAACCCTCCTGCACTGTTGGGGCTGCAGTATGCCACTATGCCAAGACTGAATAAAGGGAATGAGCATATACCGAAGCATTACTAGATATGATTTATTCTCCTCTTCTCCTCTTCTTCCCATCTAGGTAATTGGATACACCGCTACCGGAAGCAGCTAGTGAGGTCCATCTCTGCCCCATTTCTGGAGAACATTGTCAATTATATGAAGCGTCTGGACCTGATCAGCCCTGAAGAGGAGAGCCGTGTGCAAGAAGTGAGCACTCTGTCAGACCAGGTGAAAGCAGTGATTGATGTCCTGGCCGGGAAGGGATATGCAGCCTCTGAATCTCTGCAGACCTTCATTGAAACCACAAACTCACAGCTTTACCTCCACATCACTGTTTACGGTACGTTTCCCTTCTCAGTTTTTGGCGAGGGTGTTACTTTGATTTGCAAAACAGGAAGGCTGAAATCCCATGGGGCACAAGTTCCTGCCCTTATTAAAAAAAAATGTTATGTAGATATCTATATGTATATATGCAATCTATGGACCAAATGACGTGTGGTTCCCTAACCCATTCAGCCGCAGCTGATATAATTCCTTGCTTCATGACACCATGTGATAACCCTCTCCTGGGGTCAATGGGGCTGGGCATAGGGACACCCTTTATGTCAGGGGTAAGGTTGCACCTGCTAGTCGGAGGAGCCCCTGCAACACTGAAAACCCAAATCATACACTGCACCTTTCTTTTAATCCCAGGTGAACTCTATTATTCCGTCCCTTTGTGTCAGAACAGTACAAAGTCACACGGCAAAGTTTAGTTGTTGTCGTGTTTACTAACCCATATGTGCAGTTACACACATGGCAAAACAGTTCTTGAACGGCTCTCCTTGTCAGCACCATGAGACAGGTTCAGGCCTGACCCTGGATGTGAATAAAAACTCTCTAGAGTCCCTTTGTTTAGGTTGTACCCTCTACACATCCTCAGGAGCCCCATAACTCCTTATTCTTTGCAGTTCACCAGTGAGTGAGGTTATACCTTAGGGCAGAGCCTTACCTACTCTGTTCCGAGTTTATCAGATCTCCCATCTTGCTATTAGCTTTGGGATCACACATCTTCTGCATACTACATTACACCACAGCATCACTCAGCTGGTGTGCAAGAGGCAGCACCACTGTAGGGAGTTTCACTCAGGCACTCCTGGCTGATGGCCGCCCCAGCTCTGGATGCCTCACATCAACCAGTCTCTTGCTCGCACTGGATGGTGTGCTGGGCACAGATGCCACAGTATGTACTTCAGCCTGCCCTCTGGCAGTGGCTGACAATCCCCCTACCCCATGCCAGGGGCAGCACCTCTGATGTCCATCCAAACTTGGGATTCTCCATACAAATAGCAGGCTCCATTGGTGACATGGGTTTGGGAGCAGAGCCAGGAATCAGAGGGCCGGCCGGGGGGAGGATGTCTGATCATCCATTGGACCGCTCAGCTGCTCCAGGAAGAAGGGGACCTACTGACTCGGGGGTGGCCTGATCTCTGGCAGTGGCTGGAGGTATAGCAGTCCTGATGCCCGCAACAGTAGAGGAGAGCGTAAAGGATGCCGGCACAAGCCTTGGTGTTGTGACACATCATGCGCTGGGAGGGTGCACATGAAAATGCCTCTCCCAGCGTGACACCGATGCGAGGGCCTGATAGGGGTCCTCACCTACCGCCGGCTGCAGTACCGACAGGCTCCCCGATGAAGATTTGATTCTTCTGGGGAAGGGGTTTGGGGTGCCCCCCCACCATGTCCCCACCTGGAGGATAAGCCAAGGCTCTATGGGGGTTGGGGAGTCCCAAAGGGAAGATGCAGTGCCAGGTGAGGTAGTTGAGTGACAGAGGTAGATTGGGGCAGGGGTAAAAATAAAAAAATTTAAAAAACACAAATAGCAGGCTCATCTAACTGTATCAGCACCTCAGTCTCTCCTCTCAGGTTTCTCATCCATGTCAGCACAGCTGGCAGCATCTGTTGGGAACAGAAACAAAATTAGGGGTGCTCAAATATCCATTTTTAAATTAGGATACCTCAGATTGCATTCCTACTCTTAGGAGTTAGGATTTTAGGATGAACTTGCCAAAAATCCTAAATCCTAACTTATTAGGATTCCTATCAAACTCAGATTCTGAACTCCGGTATCCAAATCAGGAATTAGAGATTTCCATATTCTAAACTGCTTAACCACTACCACAGGAAATCACCATCCCCCACCTCCCCCCACCCAGCCAGTGTCCCTGACCTCTGAATGCATTAGGTAACCCCCCCCCAATCCAACCCATCCTCTAACCTCCTTCCTCCCACCACAAGCCCCCAGTGAAGTTTCCTTGTTTAATTCTGATATCTGTAAATAAATCCTGTCCTCGGAGGACATGTGCTCTCTGTCTGTTCATATGGCAACCAATGGAGGAGGTGAGAAGAGGGCTGTGCTGGTCACTGTGTGGGCTCCCAGGGCATGAGTCAGGTATGGGAGTGGAGTTGGCAGGGTGGTGGTTGGTGCTGCGGGGAGGGGGTGCTAAATGCCAGGGATTATGGGTATGACAGGAAGGAACAGCGATGGGAAAGTGGGTTGTACCACTGGACACCAGGGAATATTTGGGGTGGTTGTTTGCCATGCACTGTAGTGTACTGACAGTCATCCCAGAACCAGGACAGGATCTTGTATTTGTTATAGCACTGGGGATCAGTGATGGGGGGGTTCACTGTCCACCAGGGGTCTGTTTAATGTAATGGGTGTGGGGATAAGGAACTGGGTGGGGAACCACTGGACACCAGGGAGTATGCTTGACATATTGGGTTCACGGATCGGGGACTGGGGGGGGCACTGTACACCACAGAGTATGCTTGACATAACAGGTCTAGGTGACCAATGGACTCCAGGGAGTATGTGTGACATAAGGAGTCTAGGGATCAGGGACAGGGAGACCACTGCACACCAGGAACTTCTCTTCCCTGCATGGGACAGCAATCAGAAGGAGGGGGGGGAACCACTAGCCACCAGGGATACTATTCTATTTTGCTGGGCCACAGTTCAGAGGGAGGTGGGACCACTGGGCACCAGGGACTCACCTGTATTATACAGGACTGGGCAATTGGGGGGCAGATCCATGCAATCCTGCTGCCACTACCCATGCAGATGAGTCCATAATAGGCATACAAATCACCCCTTATCTCCTTGCATGCCCAATGGACTCATTTGCATGGGTCTCTTTGAATACTACACCTAGTGTTCTAGCCTTATCGGGTCTGGTGCCACTACTCGCTGCACAGCAGGGATCCATGTTGGGGCAGCACTACGTGACTTAGGGCTGTGCTGACATGCCACTATATTCAGTCAGATAGTGCCAGAGTGCCATCCAAATTAATGCAGCATTCTTGGACTCCTGGGCAAGGGCAAAGCACAGCGTAAAACTTTGCGCTCCACATTGCCCATTTTTGAATCTCAGGCCTTAGATTTTTAAAAATCCAGTTATATAACATTCCCGTAAAAATTAACTGCACATGTGTGAAAATGGCATTTTATTTTCTTAATTTTAAATCTGTACATTTTTCAGTAAAGCCACCAATCAAAGAATCATCCTTTGGCCAAACTCTAACAAACCTGAAAGTTTCAGGTTTCAACGAGCAGCTTTTTTTGTGCTACAGGATGAGTGAGCAAGAAAAAAAGGTCTTAAAGCATGTTTTTATGTATTTTTAACCTCCTAAAGACATTTCATTTTAATTTTGTTTTACCAGGAAATGCTCCATTGAGCAAAGCTAATTTGCAAGCGGGTCCTGGTTAGGACAGTACAGTGCAGAAAATAAATCTCAGCAATGGCAAGTATACAGAGTGAGGAGTAGTATAAATTACAACAATGTATAATCTAATAGGTCTTAATAAGAGATACAGAGCAAAATCAAAATATACAAGGCATACAACGATGAAAGAGCAAGGCTGTTACAAACCCCTGAAACTAGTATTGCTAAATTTACAGTCCTGGCACAGACTACATACAGTATATGCCAAATTTCTGGTTAGATAAACAGATATAAAATCACCTGCCATGCCTATATGTACTCAAAACACACAGCGCTACATTTTGGTAGCCAAAATGTTTAATACTGAGTCATTTTATTAGTGAAATAACACACTAGAGGGGGCTGTGTTCCTTGGGAGTTATAGACACTCCTCTTGTGTGGATTGAGGAGCGCTCAGTCTGAAATGTTATGCCTCCGCTCACGCTGGAGGAGTGCCTCTATCTTCCAATAAACACCCACCCTGTGTGGTAGTATTGCCCACATTTACATAATATACCTACTTCTGTGCTTATTTGGAGGGGTTTGTCCCCTATAATACCCTGAAAGGTGAGAGTAAGATTGCTTGCACTATTGGTCACAGGGACCCTTGCTGGGAGAGCTTAGGACAAGAAAACCTGTGAGCTCTCCCAATCAGTGCTCCTAAACCATTGCCTACAGTGACTCCTACTGGGAGAGAATGGGACTGGAATAGCTGTGAGTTCCCCCACAGCCTGTATATCTACACCATTGCCTATAGTGACTCCTGCTGGAAGAGACTTGGACCAGAGTAGCCGCAAGATCCTCTACATTCAATACTCTTCCACCATTGCTTACAGTGCCTCCTGCTGGGAGAGGCTTAGAATGGGTAGCTGCTGACTCCTCCACAGCCAGTGCTCCAACGTCATTATCTACAGTGACTCCCATGAGACAGGTTGGGACTGGAGTAACTGTGAACTCCCTCAGCCATAGTCAGTACCCTTACAGTATGGCCAAACATGACTCCTCATTGGAGAGGCAGGGACCAGAATAGCTTAGAAACCTACATTCCACACCTGTTGTGCCTTCTCTTGGGTCATCTGAAAAGAGTTCCTATTGAAATAGTACTAAATCTAAGAATTTGGGGGTTTTCTTTGATATTTATGTACATTAAGGTAATGAACAGGTGCAAGCATGACTCAGTTGATAGAACAGCTGTCTCTGGGTGAGAAGGGCATGGGTTCAAGTCCCACATTGGGATTGGGCTCACACCATAAATGCTGGCACTTGAGTGCAGTATGGGGGATATTGTACTGTCAGGGCGTACTGTCCTTCAGATGAGACATTAAACCGAGGTACTGTCTGCCTTTGCTGGTGGTTGATGAGGTGAACGTTAAGGATCCACACCACTTCTTGAGATGAGTTTAAGAATTTTCCTGGTGCCCTGGTCCAGTTTCCACCATTCACTGAAATACCATCAACAGCTTAATATGGTTAAATTTCAGTTTGTTTGCATCTGCTCCCACTGGACGATGCTGAATATACAGTAGACAGTATTGTCTAGCACTCCTTTCCTGGTTTTAACAGCCAACTAGGAATGGATTTCTAAGACACTAGGTAAGTGGGTTGTGAGCCTACAACCCCAAAATTCTTTACTGAAAGTGTCTGCCATATTCTTAATAAAGATATTTGCAGTCACAGAAACATAGAATCTGACAACAGAAGGAGACATAGGGTCCATCAAGTCTGCTCATACTATACTATCTTACCCCACTGATCTGTTGTATTGGTGGGTGGTCTTATTCTTTCCCTGCTTAATCCTATGTTGTCCATCAATGGACTACGAGTCACAAAAATTAAACAAGTCTGTGGCCATATGCAGGAAACAGATCCCTTACTGGGTATGCAAACTGCACCACACCATGGCCAGCAAAATGGCAGATGTAACAGTTTTCAACTTCAGAAAGTACATTTTATAAAACTGTAAATGCTGACAGGGTGGGATGGGGAGGTGGGCCATTGTCCACAAGAAAGGGAACTGGGATTGAAGATAAAAACAACTAGAGCCAGACTAAATGCATTTAACGCTAGTAGTGAGTGAAAGCCATCATCATCTAATGTGTATTTAATTTCCTATGGGAAGTGAGCTGATGTGGCTTTCAGTCCAGTTCCTCAAAGACCAGTCTCAACATTACAAAACCACAATTACCTTTCATACTAATTGTCACCCCTACTGGCAGTCTCAAATGAGAGGTCAAGGACCAGATGAGCATAACATCATGGTGTTATCCATTAGAAGTGGTCCTTGCTAGACAGGGTTGAGGCACATTGGCTGGGCAGTGTCCATGGCAGTGGAGGGGCTTGCAATGTCAGTGTGTGTAGTGGCAGGGGTGGGCTTGCAATGTCAGTGTGTGTAATGGCAGGGGTGGGCTTGCATTGTCAGTGTGTGTAGTGGCAGGGTGGGCTTGCATTGTCAGTGTGTTCAGTGGCAGGGGTGGGTCTGCACTGCTGTTGTCATCTCTTGTAGATAATTAGAGGACTTAGCTCTCCAGTGTTGGGAATCTGACATTTCCCATGAGCACTAAAACAAAATCCACCAAAATAATTTTGAAAACCTTTGTACTGGAAAATCTTAGGTTAGACATGGACAACTTATGTCTGTTTATTGACCACAACTAAAATAATTTTGTGGCAAAAGGGGAGCTGAAAATAAGCCCTGCTCTCCCACAGTGTGGCCAGAGAAAACAAATTCTGGTCAGATCCACCACGGCTGCATAATGACGTTAGTGAAGTTGTGTGGAATCGTTAAGGAGGTATGGAGAAACAACACAATTATTTGTAAATAGAAATATTTGTTTTAGTTTCTGTTCTAAGGAAGGCATACACATTATTAGGAAAATATGTGGAGGTATACATTTAAATGGAAGAAATAGGAAGCTTACAAAAGAACCCCAGAGCAAATGCCACTGATGTATGTGTTATCCCAGATGATATTGGCCAGACAGCCAAATTTTAAGTAAAACACAATTGCACATATCCCAATAATGCAAAGCATCAAGGGAAACATATGCAAATCCCCATGATGGTACAGAAGGTGGCAGTACATGAAAAAGTAATGGCTGGCATATGTTCAGCCTTGGAATTTTTACACAGTTTGTTTGTTTTTGTTTTTAAGAGAAACAGGGTTTTTATCCTTGAGGTGATGTAAGTTATATTTAAGCAATGTGTTGATGTCAGGAAGTCAGGTGTAATGATGGACTGTTAAAGAAAATGTGATATTAACTTTCAGAGGGGGTCGCTTTTGATAAGGGCAAGGTAGTTATGCTTGTGATAATGGCAATATTAGGAAAGTATGAGGTCTACGAAGAAGTGGAGTACAAATATGCACAGTTTCATAAGTATGTGCTCAGAGTGCAGGCAAATGTGATATGCAGGTTTGTTTTAAAAATAGATAAAAATGGTGATACATGCATATAATAGAAAGATAGATAATTACATAGACATATACTGTAGATAGAGAGAGAGAGAGAGAGAGAGAGAGAGAGAGACACACAGACAGACAGGCAGAATAGGAATGGCAGTGAAGTATTGAAGTGACGTCAACCCCATCCCCACCCCGCAAACATGGACAGGTATTGGGGGAGTGCCTCCTTTGGGTCATTGCCCATAATGCTCGCGCCATTTTACCTCACCCTACCCTGCCGACAAAGACAAGAGTCGAGGTGTGCCTTGGGGTTTTCAAACTTTACACTCACCCCATTCCATAAGGAAATACACTGAAATGGGTACAGTATAAGAGAATGGAGTGAACTTTGGGGCTGAAGAGTCAAAGGCACACCTTGATACCTGTCACTGGTTGCAGGGTGGGGATGGAGGTGGAATGGCATGAGCATTACTGTTGACAATCCCAAGTCACACCCCTGATGCATGTCAGTCCCTACAGTGCAGAGTGTTATGGTCAGAAACCCTAATGCCCTGGGCGTTTCCTTGGTATTTTCACTCCAAGTTTTCAGCATTGGCTTTTTGTAACCCCACCGCATGAACAGTGACACTATCAGTTCATTAGCCAAAAGGAGATTTTGCACAGTGACTGTGCCATCTGGCACCACAGGTGCAAAAACACATTTTGAACAGGATGTAAAAAATGACAGCTGTACCTTTCTTGCTTCAGTAACTGTTCAGTACATCTGTTGCATGACCTGCTTATTGACATTTTATAACTGCTATGCAATGTACTGCTGCTATGGCTGTATGGCTGAGAGGGACCTGTGGGTGGTGGTGGATGTCAAGATGAACAACTTGGAGACTTGTAGGAGGACAGCGGCCAAGGCCAACATGATGCTGGGATGCATTGCTAGGGGGATCATTCCAGAAGGAGAGAAGTGATACTCCCTCTGTATAACTGGTTGGTGAGGCTGCACCTCGAGTACTGTGTGCAGTTTTGGAAGCCACACTTAAAGAGGAACATTGAACTCCTGGAGTGGGTCCAGAGGAAGGCAACCAAAATGATCTGGGGCTTGAGGGAAAGGACCCATGGGGAGGCTCAAAGAACTAAATATGTACACATTGGAAGAGAGAAAGGACAGCGGGGACATGATAGAGGTCTTCAAGTGCATGAAGGGGGTAAATGGGGAGGCACAGTCATGGTGCTCCAAAGGAAGGAGGGGGACAACTAGAGGGCATGGGTGGAAGCTGGAGGGGGGGAGACTCAGGGGAGAAAGGAGGAGGTTCTACTTCATTGAGAGAGTGGTAGAACCATGGAATGTGCTGACCAGGGGGCTGGTGGAGGCAGAGACTGTGGAGGAGTTCAAGAGGGGGTGGGACAGGTACAGGGGATGGGTTGTGGAAGCAAAGTCCAATGAAATGGGAATACCCTGGACTGGGAAGGGAGAAGTCCGAGAGGGTGGGGGGGCAGCAAGGTCAGCTCCCAGGGTGGAGACTGACCAAATGAGCAGACACGAATGCCCGTTAGACCTATTCTGCTGGCATTTTTGTATGTTAGCATGTTGGTATGCTTACTACACCAACATCATAAACCATAAAACAGATGACTGCCATAACTAGGGAGGCAGTATAGCACAGTGGTTTAAGGCTCTTAACTGCAAATCTGGAGATCTGGGTTTGAATCCCACAGCCCCCACTTGCATACTAGGTGACCCTGAGCAAGTCACTTAACTTCCATGTGCTCCCAGGTTACCCCTGTAAGCAAGCTTTCAGCTTAGTGTGCCACTCTTGGTTAAACAATTGAAAGAAAAAAAAAAACACAATATATTATTTGTCTTGCTTTATTTTGCTACTACCAGCTTTGACTAATACATCAATCCTTATTTATAGCTTATGTGTCTGTAACCTAGCAAAACTACACTTAAAATCTCACACATAAATAAATAAAATATCAGAACAGCATTTATTTTAGTAGTATCTTCTTTCTTTTCAGGTGCCCATGACACTATGTATATATAATATATTTTAACTTCAAAGCACTAAATCTATTCAAATGCAAAAAAAAACAACCACAAGACTTTATTCTCTTCACACAATAGTGTTAAACTTTAGATCCCAGAATGGCCAAGAAACAATTTAGACTTCACTCTTGCATGCCACTGTCATGCCCACTTCTCATGCAAACAACAATCAGTTACAAAAACCCTTTCATTTCTATGCTATGCACTCTTACATCAGAGAGACATAAATCTTACAGAACTGCTGAAAAAAATTTTTTACCATGATTGTATTTCTGAATTAAAACCTGTTGTTTACAGTACCTATGTAAATAACAATGTACTGGCTATAAATGATGCTACAGACAGGACATTAACAAAATTTCTGTTTTACATGGAAAACATCCATATAATGAACTTGTCAGGGAGCACAAATGGCAACACTTACAGTTTAGCAGATACCTGGGAGCTAGCTAACTGGGGGTTCTGTAAGAAAACAACTGCTAAATAGCTCTAATTCATTATTTGTGTTTTCAGTGTGTGTCAGGTCTAGCTAGCAGTAGTAAGTGTTTTCATTTTAAAATGTCATTTCATCAAACTACACATACTACAGACACAGTAAAATGTAAGTATTTTTAAGAAATTAGAAATGTGACCTGGTTTGGGGTAATTCTTGTGGATTGGTGACCTCAGACAGTAAGGACTAGTGGTATCAGTAAGGAAGCCCTTCCTTGCTGCTTAATATCACTGAATTTATAAGTTACCTGTGGGCAATTATTTTTAAGGGTATAGAAACCAAGCTTGTAATCAATGTCTGAGACTGTAATGATTTATTGTCCATTTTTTATCATGTGATTAACAAAAAGCATAGTTATTCTTTGGATTATTAGCCTCATGATGGCTGTATGTGTAAGCAAGAATTTAACTGGGACAACTTTGAATCAAACACAGTGCAAAAATGAATGGTGACACTATGCCCTTTTTTCTTGAGTACCAACCCTTCTTTATTAATATAGCTATACAGTTACTTGGTCAGTTCCAAACTTCTGTTTTGTGTAAAATATCTGTCTTATTATATTTAACCATTCATATAAATCTGTGAGGCCATTGACATATAAACAATTGTTTCACTGTATGATAAAGAAATTATTGTTGAAAAAAATGAGCCTATGGCCAAATTGAAAATTTTAATCATGCTTAGTCTTCTGTTGTCAGGGGATATTCATCTAAATCCTGGGCCAGACCATAATACAATCTATTAATCAGCTATTTTGAATAGTAAAGGAATTAGTTTTGTTCATTTCAATGCTAGGAGCGTTTTTTTCCAAAATTTGATGTTATTAAAGAATGGGCCGTGGAATTTGATGTATTAATAATTTCTGAATCATGGCTGAATAGGAAAGTATTGGACACTGGCATCTCACTTCCTGGTTACCAGATATGGAGGAATGATCGTACTAAAAGGGGGGGAGGGTTCTGGTTTATGCATCTCTTGCCCATGATATAAATTGTATTGATTGTGACATCAAGACCCAGGGTATGGAAAGATTAGTATTAGAAAAAAAAATCCCACACCAGAAGCCCATTTTGTTAATGGGTTGTTACCTCCCCCCCAAAAGTAATGATCACATTTTTTTGAATATTTGTGAACTATTACTTCCATATAGGGATAGTAACAAACTTATGCTATTAGATGATTTAAATACAAACTGGGTATCCCTTTCTAGTACAAGTAAATTGTTGGTTCTATCATTCAACTTGGGAGTTTCTCAACTAATTAATTCTCCAACTAGAATCAATCCAAAGAATCCAAATTGTTGTCCATTTTTGACTTAATATTTACTTCTGCTCCAGATAAACATCCCTTACATGGTGTGCTGCTGGACACTTTTAGCAATCATCAGGTCACCTTTTGTATATGACACAAAATTGATAAACCTAGCGTAGTGCAAGTTAAATCTTATCTCACCCTGAATTCCTTCTACTATACTGCCATTATGGCAGACTTAGAAATAAGAAACTGGGACAGATTAGCACTCATCCCTAATACTGACGATGCCTGGCACTATTTTTGAAGTGAATTCCTGGCAGTGTGTGATGCTCATGCCCCAACTCGTTTCAAGAAAATTAAACAACACAATTCCCTTTGGCACACTACAGACTTCAGAAAATTTCGTAAGATCAGTGTTAAGACTTGGAAACTCATGAAACAACATCCCAATGTAAGATCATTATGGGATACATATTGTCAGGCTAGAAATACTTATATTAAAAATATAAAACAAGCAAAAGCAGATTATTTTCTGTCAAATTTTAAGTTGAATAAGAATAAATATCCAAGAGACTTTTGGAAAATGGTTAAAAAACTGCAGGGTAATAGGCCAACTGAGCTGCCTAGCTCCTTTTCTGTGAATGGAATCCCACAAGTTACTTTGAATAGAGTAGCTGATACGTTCAATGAAATGTATGTTAATATGGAAACATCTCTAACCAACGGCTTGCCATCCTCCATGTTGACAGAAAGTAAACAAATTGTTGATGGTTTGCCATTTTCTTTGTTGCTAGGAGGTAATCAAACATGCCCCTGCCCCTCTAGCTTTTCCTTTGCACCTATTTCTGTAAATCAAGTTTTAAACAAGCTATTGAAAATAGATATAAGAAAAGCCAAAGGGGAGGACGTTATTCCATCCTACTTTTTAAAGTTGGCTGCCCCAGTCATTGCTCCTTATCTTGCAGATATCTGTAATCTCTCTCTGCAAACTGGGGATTCCCCCAAGCCTGGAAACAAGCAAATGTAGTTCCCATTTGCCAGAAAAAACAGTATGAGTGACTATAGGCCAATATCACTACTCTCAGTTGTTTCAAAATTTTTTTTTTAATTACTAGTTCATCAACTAAATTAGTATTTAGAGGATCATAACATGTAAAACATTTATCAATCAGGCTTCAGAGCTTTTCATAGTACTTCTACTACATTAGTAAAAGTTGTGTCGGACATACATGTGGCTGTGTACAGGGGTCTCATGGTTGGGGCCATATTTATAGATTTGTCAAAAGCTTTTGACACTCTGAAACATGATGTCTTGATTAATAAACTACAATCTGTTGGCCTCAGCCATGGGACCCTGAGATGGTTCCATGGCTACCTGTCTGAAAGACAGCAAAGGGTAACTCTGAATAACACTTTCAGATCTGGATATCTAACTATCAAAACAGGGGTTCCTCAGGGATCGGTTATGGGGCTTCTACTGTTTAATCGGTATACAAATGATGTTGGACACCTATTAGGTGGTGTCCGGCATCATTTGTATGCAGATGATATTATTCTTTATGTTGAGGGTTGCTCTATGGTTCAAATACAGGATTAACTTCAGAGTGCTTTTGACAGGCTGCAGGGCTATTTTTGTGATTGTGGTTTAATATTAAATGCCACAAAATCTCAGTTAATGTTATTTTGCAATAAGTCAGAAGCTATTCAGCAGCCTCTGAAAATAATAACTTTGGATAATTGTACTCTTGAATTAGTTAATTCCTATAAATATCTGGGGGTCTGGATAGATTCTCAGTGTAAATGGAATATTCACATAGAGCCCCTAATTGGCATACTAAATAGAAAGTTGGGTTGCCTGTACAAATATATAAAGCATATTCCACAAGAAACAAGATTAAAAATAATTAACTCAATAGTTATTCTTCTGTTTGACTATGGAGACATTTTATTCAGGGAGGCATCTGGGATATTGCTCCATAGATTGGATGCGATTTACAATAGATTTGCCCGGTACATCTTGGATGCTCCATAGAACATTCATCATTGTTTCCTTTATGGAGCTCTAAACTGGACAAGTTTATCTGTACATAGAAATATCCATGCAATTCATTTGGCTTTTAGGTGCGATCTTAATAAAATACCTATACATTTATCAGATATAGTGAAAATTAGGAATGTTAAAAGTGGTTTGTGTTCGGCCAGTTTGATTGAATATGAAGTACCAGTTATGAAAACGGTGAAAGCAGATTCAAATTTTGTTCATATTGCTCCCAAATTATGGAATAATGTACCACCTCATTTATGTTGACAGAAAATGGTTCCACAATGGAACACTATAAAAACTTGGCTAATGAACATCGTTGTTTTACCTAAGGCTTGTTGTGATCAAACTGCGTAAATCTGCTCAAACTATGTTCTGGTGTCAATTATGCACTGATTGTAAATATGTACATTTTGTATACTATATGTGTAACATGTTTGTCTTTTTATGCCCATGGGACCCCATTGTACATGAGTCTAGGCTCAACTGAGTTATCCTTTTCTGAATATCAGAATACAAATGTTACTACTTACTACTACTATTACATGCTGGGTCATTGAGAAAAACTACAAAGTGCATTATTATTGCTGAAAGTTATTCTTTTCAGGTGCACAGGGTGTATTTGAGAAGACCAGACCCTGTTGGTAAGTGTGGTTACCGTGAGAATATTAGCAGACCACTAATTGTACCATTGAATGCCAAGTGAAGTGTTATGTCAATCCATGTGTGTAACCATTGGCCGGGGCTGTGGGTAGGTACAACTCCTCGGAGGGTTGTGCTATCTTAACATCAAACCCACTTAAAAGTCACTCTGGGTGGAGGCACTGTGTAAATAGTTTTATTGTTGGTATTGAGCCCCTGTTATCAACCGAATCCAAACCCAGGCCTCTCAACCTGCATTCTGGGAAGCAGGCAGGGGTAGTGGCCTAGTGGGAGGTGAAGCCTGGGTTACAATAAATTGGCTAATTTGTGTGCCACTATCTGATTGGTAGGAAAATCATCTTACCTGCGGCGTTATCACAAAAGACTGCAGGCATCACTGAAGTCATAATGAGTTTTCATGTGGCCGCCAGTTGTAACTGTTTTTGAATCACAGCAAGTTTTATGATACTTCTTTGATGTGAAATGGTGGGCAAAATAATTTTACACTTAGGAGTGGAGTGCTTCAGTGAGAAATTGCTGCTTATGCTGATTACTGTACAGTACTTTTTGTTTTAGAATTTATTTCCCCAGGAATTACCCAGCTGAGATGCAATATCTCCTTTCCAGTGAGGTTCTTGTTTTTACTCATTTTTATAATGTGTTTAATAAGGATAGTGCAGCTGAGATGCAACATTGCATTTCTAGTGCACCTGAGATGCAACATTGCATTTCTAGAGGTAGCTGAGATGCAACATTGAGATGCAATATTGCATTTCTAGTGCAGCTGAGATGCGACATTGCATTTCTAGTGTAGCTGAGATGCAACATTGCTTTTCTAGTGCAGTCGAGATGCAACCTTGCATTTCTTTTTTTATCACAACATTATTTGTCACCACCTTCGTGGACCTGTCAGGAGCTATGACACCCCAAGGGTATGTCCTCCTGTGCACAGGGGCCATCATGGGTCTCTGAGGTCCCAGTATTTTTCCTCTGTTTTTCTCCCCCTCGCCCGTGCCCATGCAATGGGCACAGCAGCTGTCTCTACCTCTGCGGAGGCAGCCAAGCACCATGAGCATGGGCCGAACCTCTCTTTGTTGTGCTGACACACACAGCATGAATCCCCCTTCCTGAGGAAGGACAGCAGTCCTCTGGATGCTCAATCCTTACCTCCCCTGGCTGACCGCCAAATGACTCGAGTCCATTCCGGAACCTGGGTTGCAGGCGTGGCATGAGCTGTGGCATCCACGCCTCAACCCTCAGCGCCACCGGGCTGGCTAACATTGCATTCCTAGTGTAGCTGAGATGCAATATTACATTTCTACTGCAGTTGAGATTGCATTTCTAGTGTAGTTGATATGCAACATTGACTTTCTAGTGCAGCTGAAATGCAACATTGCATTTCTAGTGTAGCTGAGTTGCAACATTATATTTCTAGTGTAGCTGAGATATAACATTGCATTTCTACTGCAGTTCAGATGCAGCATTGCATTTCCTGGTTCCTAACAGTGCTCTAACCATTAGTCAGCACTGCTTTGGGGGGAGAGACCAGGAAAGGCAAGCAAGTGTTGAAACTTTTTTTTCACAATGTACCTCTCCAGGATAGCCCAGCTGAGGTGCAAGATCTCAATTTCAGTGGGGGCTTGCTTTTTACCCAGCTGTATGGCTGTGAGCACTCAAACACAGGGTGAGAAAGATCAATATTGGGGCTTTTAATTCTAAACTCTAAAGGTGCATTCTGTCTATGGAATTTGCCTTTGATATAAGACCGTTTCCAGTTTTCCACATTTCCATTAATGTATATCATGGTATTTATGCCTTTTAGTAGTTTTATTTATTTATTTAGTTTTTGTTGACCGGGAAGGAAGACTAGACAATTTTTTGCCTATTTTCAGCCTCGTCCCAGGGGAGGGGGATACAGATGGATGCCAATTGAAATTGAAACAGATTTTAAGCTGTTGGTGGTATTTTCTTTAGTGAATGGGGGAAATTTGTCAGGACACCAGAGAAATTCCCCTACTTTCCAGTAGGGGGAACTGCTGGCCAAGGAGATGGAGGAACCAGATACTGTCCAGCAGACAGAGGGAATGGCTGGGATGCACCCTGCAATGGCAGGTGGCCAGCAAATTGTTCTGGGGCTGAGTCCCCCAAACAGCCTACTGAAGGGCAACCTATGGAAATTGAAATGCAACCGGAGGATTTGGCGATCGTTCAAGCCGAACAACAGCTGGCAACAGAAACCAATGATAGAAAGAAAGAACTTTTGGCTCAGTTGGCACAAATAGAAAAAGAGTATCAAAAAAATATATAGCACTTGGAGGAGCAAAAAAAGGGAAAAAAAACATGGGACACTCACCTGATGGCAATTCTGCCACCAAGATCTTTATCTTTGGAACAAACAACACCACACGTAAGGAGGAGGACAGCACAGTTAGTCCAGACATGAAAACCAGGTTGGAACCTGATTGGTCTCCTGAAATTGCTCTGCAAGGCTCCGGATGGCTCCAGACTGTAGATGGGTCTTGGATTCCAGATCCGAATATTCTACTTCCGGGTTCAGCACCCGATGATGCAGTTGACTACGGGATGGCTACCACTGCACCAGAAAAGCCCCAAGAGATAGAATCACACAAAACAAATGGGGCAGGGATAACAGATTCTCCCAGGTCACTCCCACAGACACATAGTATCCCAGAAACAGCACCAGGGTTGGCTCCACTATGTGAATCACAGAAATACCTGCATCACTGGGAGAACAAACTTCAAACGCAAACCGCATTAAAACAAATTGACTGCTGACAACCACTTTGGCAGCAGCAGCAGGAGGGGTGACAGGCTTAGTTACAGAGAGACAAATCCAAAGAGTATGCTGCACTCCAACTGGGGATTGGTGCAGGAACCAGAGGCAGCAAACCCCAACACTATACAAAGTCCAAAAAGATTCAACCACTCCAGACAGAATAAAGTGCAAATGCAGTTCATTGCAGGACCAGAACAAAACCCTCACTTCGGCGGTTAGGCCTTCAAAGTGCTGTGATTAAGGAAGCACCCTACTACCTTTAAATACATACAACTTGATGACATCATCACAATGTGACAAAAACCATGTGCAATCACAATAAATAAATTCTTATATCAAAAGCTCATACTACAAAAAGTACATTGTAAAAACATCTTTATAACCATACATTCTAATGAATTATTATTAAATCACCATATTACTGTTTATATTAATAATATTGCATCATAACTGTCATATAATTTATTTAGAATAATAATACTTATGCTAATACAATCCCTTAGTCAGAAGAATAGAGAGGGAAAGCCCAGGCAGGCAGGATGAAGGGGAAGTGGGCATGGGGGGAGGGGGGTTTGAAAAGGGAAAGAGGAAGAGAAGGGAATTAAAGTCAAAGGATGAAAAGGGGAACGAGGAAAGGGGGAAAAGAAGGGAAGGAAAAAGGGGGTAAACAGAAAAGAGGAAAAGAAAAGGCCAAAGGGTGTCCAAATGGACATAAATCAACTCAATAAATAAAGTAAATACAGTGCAGCATCAGAAAAATATAGTATAGAAAATGGAAATTTCTTTCACACAAATCTGGATCTGAACCTGTCTAGGAATAGGGTTAGAGCTGTATATAGAGGCTGTTCTCATATGATCACCCCACATTAATTTTTCATTCAGTTTCAAGGGGATCTATATAATTTTAAAGAGCTTCTCATATGACAGCAACATTTTTTTTAAATGTTTTTGTTAGACAAAAGTAAGAAAAATATGATGAATTTTTAAAATACACCACAACCAAGCAACATATACAGAGAAGAATTACTACATATCAAATACACACCACATGATTGATTTTGTTCACATTAATGCTGCATAACGTAAAGTCAGGAATTATGTTCTCAAAAAGGGCTTAAGGTCCCAGTGGTCATTCAGGCCATCTGGCTTACCACTCTTTAGTCTATAAATCCATTCACTTTCTTTCTTGAGTAATTCATTTACTCTATCACCCCCATAGTGCATACAGTAGGAGCTTGCCAATCAATGCCCATGAATTTTAAACCTGCAAGGTTACCTCCATGGTGTTGCCAAAAATGCAACCCCACGGCAGTGTCAATTTTATGATTTAAAATGATCCTAGCATGCTCCTGCATCCTTAACTTCAGGGCTCTGGTTGTTCTTCCTATATATAAAGTGTTACAAGAACACCAAAGTGCATAAACAACAAAAGAAGCATCACAGTTAATGAATTCTCTAATGTCAAATGTTTTCTGACTATTTGGATGTGCAAATTCATTTTCTGTTACACAATGTTTGCAAGAAATACATCTCTGACATTTAAACATTCCCATTGGTTTTGTATCTAACCATGTGCCCTTATTTACTGATGGAATAATTCTACTGCGTGTGAGTTTGTCTTTAAAGATCATGTGCAACGGTTTTTGCATATTTTGTATAAAAGCTTGAAAAGCTGACATTCAAGTCCCTGTGTCATGATTAGTGCTTCCTGAAAATTTCATGCTTTTTGATTTTGTGGTTTTCTTTAAATCAGCATTTGTTAACTTGCTCTACAGTGGCTGAAAACAGTGGAGTTATTTTTGTCCTCTCAGTCAAACTTAGAGTGTGATGACATCATTTTGAAGTAGCTTACTGTTTCAGATTCCAAATCAGAGCAGCACTCTGTAGAGTTAATGGTTTGCTGAGCTTCCAAGTTTCTTACAAACCCAGTCTCTGGTTTGTGTTTAGATAGATCAACTTAAAACATATCATTATCGTCTGATAAAAAGCTGATCATTTTAATTTCAATGCTGAATTAAGTAGGGAAATCTTTCTCTGTGAGAAATCAGCTTGTCTGTATCAAAGCTTTCAGTTCTTTCTAATCAAAATCTGATTTTTTCTAACTATATAGCACAGGGCTGTTTAATGAATATAAAATAAATCTAAATGTTGTTCATTCGCAGAAACAGTTTGTCTTTGATGTAGCCTTCATAAATATGTTCATGTAAGAACATTTTTTTCATGTCAGATTGACAAACAGTACATGTGCTTGAAATACTGTAGCAGAGTATGACAGGCACCTGTCTGAACTCACAAATTTCAGTTCTTTGGTGGTTTCTGTGTGAAAATATATCATGTGTGTCTACAACTAGAAACACTATGTGGCATCCCAATGCACCGTGTCTCTGCCCCACAGTTGAGGAAGCTGCAGTCTACTGCCACATGTCCCTGCCCCACAAGCCCCCTGCCTTCTGCTCGACATGCAACACTGCTGCATCCTGCTGCCCACTGTCTTCTCCCACACAGTCAGGGATTGTGCACCCTGCTGCCTCCATCCCCTGCCTAAAGAATCAGGGCTACTGCACCCTGCAACCCCCTGCCCAAACAGTTGGGGATGATGCACCCTGCTGCCCTCTCTCCCTCACCCTCACAGTTAGGGAAGCTGCACCTGTTGACCCCTGTTCCTGTCTCCACAGTCAGGGCTGCTGTGCCGTGCTAAGCCCTAGTGTGCCAGGTCCCCTGCCTCCGCAGCTGGGGCTGCTGTACCATGCTGCCCTAGCCACCAGAGGTGGGGCTTTTGCTACACCCTGCTACCCACTTCCATTGCACCAAATGGGCAGGGATGCTGCACCATCTGTACCCCATCTCAAAGTCAGGGCTGCTGTACCCTGATGCCCCCTGTGTTCTGCACCACGGTCGAGACTTCTGCATCATACTGTCCTCTATCCCTTGTCACCAGAGACAGGGCTGCTGCACCCTGCTCCTTTCTACACAGTTGGAGTTGCCATGGCCTGCTGTGCTTTAGTTCCCCATGCCACTGTAGTTTGGGCTGCTGCACCATACTGTCACTTGCCACAAGATGCAGGGCATTTGCTGCACCCTGTTGCATGCCTCCACAGTTGAGACAGTTGCACCACCCTGCTGTCCCCTTCCACCAGTCAGATCCTTTGCTATACCCTGCTGCCCACATTCCTTGTCCCAGACAGGCATGGCTACTGCACCCTGTCCCACAGTTTGGGCTGCTGTATCCTGATGTCACCCCTATTTCCTGCCCAAACATTCAGGGCTGCTACACCCTGCTGCTCTCTGTCCGCACGCTCACAGTCAGGGCCATGGCACCCTGTTGCCCCCTGTCCCTGTCTCCACAGTCAGTGTTCCTGTGCTGTGCTACAGCCTAGAATCTCATGCCGCCTGCATCCACATTTGGGGCTGCTGAGCCCTGCTACACATTTCCATTGCCCCAAAAGGGCTGGGCAGCTGCACAATGTATTCCGCGTACCGCTGTCAGGGGTTGCTGTATCCTGATGTCCACCTGTGTCCTGCCCCACAGTCAAGGCTTCTGCACCATGCTGTCCTTTGTCTCTTGTCACCGTTGTGTCCTGCTGCACCACACAGGCCCTTGCCTCCACAGGAAGGGGACAGGGTGCAACAAATGCCCTTACTCTTGTGCTGCACCCTTCCCAAACAGTTGGAGTTGCTGCACCCTGCTACCCTCTCTCTCTCTCATCCTCACAGTCAGGGAAATTTCACATGTTGTTCCCTGTCCTTGTCTCAGCAGAGTGTAGTAAAGGATCTGACTCTGGTGGCAGAGGGACAGCAGGGTGCAACTGCTTCAACTGTGGAGGCATGCAACAGGGTGCAACAAATGCCCTGAATCTTGTGGCAAGTGGCAGCATGGTGCAGCAGCCCTAATTGCAGAGGTATGGGTCTCTAGGGCACAGCAGGCCACAGCAACCACAACTGTGTAGAAAGGAGCAGGGTGCAGCAGCCCTGTCTGTGGTCCTAGGTGATAGAAAACAGCATGGTGCAGAAGTCTCGACTGTGGGGCAGGACACATGGGGCATCAGGGTACAGCAGCCCTGACTGTGAGATGGGGTACACTTGGTGCAGCAGCCCTGCCCATGGAGGCAGGAAACATGGCACTTTAGGGCCTAGCACGGCACAGCAACCTTGACTGTGGAGACAGGAACAGGGGGCAACAGGTGCAGCTTCCCTAACTGTGAGGGTGGGGGAGATAGGGCAGCAGGGTTCAACAACCCCAATTGTTGGGCAGGGATCAGCAGTGTGCAGTAGTCCTGATTCTTTAGGCAAAGGATGGAGGCAGCAGGGGTGCACAATCCATGACTTTGTGGGAGAAGACAGTGGGCAGCAGGGTGCAGCAGCCTTGAATAAGGAACAGAAGGCAGGGGGCTTGTGGGATAGGGGACTGGTGGCAGTAGACTGCAGCTGCCTCAACTGTGGGGCAGAGACACAGTGCATCAGAATGCCACACAGTGGCTCTAGCTGTACACGTACATGATGTATTTTCACACAGAAACCACCAAAGAGTTAAAATGTGTGAGTTCTGACAGTACATGTGCTTGAAATACTGTAGCAGAGTGTGACAAAGCACCTGTTTGTCAATCTGACATGAAAATAAAATGTTCTTACATGATTGTATTTATGAAGCCTACATCAAAGACAAACTGTTTCTGTGAATGAACAAAATTTAGATTTATTTTATATTTGTTAAACAGCCCTGTGTTATATAGTTAGAAAAGAATTGAGGTTTGATTAGAAAGAACAGAGCTGTGATACAGACAATCTTGATTTCTCACAGAAAAAAGATTTCCACTACTTCAATTTAGCATTGAAACTGAAATGATCGGCTTAGTAAAGGAAAAGAATTATATATTTTAAGCTGATCTATCTAAACACAAACCAGAGACTGGGTTTGTAAGGAACCTGGAGAGCTCAGCAAACTATAAACTCTACAGAGTGCTGCTCTGATTGGGAATCTGAAACAGCAAGCTACTCCAAAGTGATGTCATCGCTTTCCAAGTTTGACTGAGAGGACAGAAATAACTCTACTGTTTTCAGCCACTGTAGAGCAAGTTAACAAATGCTGATTTAAAGAAAACCACAAAACCAAACAGCATGCAATTTTCAGTAAACACTAATCATGACACAGGGACTTGAATTTCAGCTTTTAAAGCTGTTATTAAAAATATGCAAAAACCGTTTCACATGATCTTTAAGACTTGAACCCCTAGAGAAAGTAATCCTCGGGCTGTGTCCCACAACATCCCTTAAACTGCTATCTGTATGTAACAAATGCCAATTACAGTAAATAACATTGCCCAATTGGCCTGCCCAGTTATAATACTCAGTCACAAAAGTTATTGGTCCATTTCCTATAGTGTTCTTTTCCTTTTTTGAATTCAATAACTCATCCCTTCTTCTTCCTGAGGCCCTTATCTTAGCTTTTTGAATTGTTACAGTATCATAGCCTCTTTGTTCAAATCTTTTACTGAGCTCTTCAGATTGCTTCAAGAAGTCTGCCTCATCTGAACAATTCCTTCTTAGTCTCAAACATTGACCAAAGGGGATTGATTCCTTTAACCTTACAGGATGGGCACTGTCTACTCTGAGCAATGAATTTGTGGCTGTGTCCTTCCTGTAGCACTTAGTTCGAATCCCTACATTGTGAGTTGTGGGCCTCTTCAGGGTCAGATCCAGAAACTCTATACTCTCTCTATTAGCCCTATGGGTAAAAGACAGATTTAGTTCATTAGTATTCAGCCACAAGATAAAGGAATCAATTTCCTCTGTCACCCTGCCACACACACAGAATATCGTCAATAAAGCATGTCCAGAACTTCATCCTGAGCAGAAAGGGATTCAAAACTTCATTAAAGACCACTGTCTCTTCCCATCTGCCCAGGAACAAGTTTGTATATGATGGGGCCATAGAAGCCCCCATAGCTGTACCACATTTCTGAGGATATCATTCTCCAGCAAATTCAAAGTAATTACACATCAGAATGAATTCCCAAGCCTTTAAAATAAATTCCATAGCAGCATCAGCTTGTATTGTCTCTTTTTCCAGACAATGCCTGCAGGCTTTAATTCCATCCACATGCCTGATGCTCGTGTATAGGGAATTTGCATCTATGCTTACCCATATATAATTGTCTCCCCAATCAAAGTTCTTAATCTTATTAAGAACATGTGCTGTATCCCTAGCATATGAGTCCAATTTTCTTACACAGTTTTGTAGAAAACTATCCATAAATCTCCCTAATTTCTCTGTAAGGGACCCCACCCCCGATATGATGGGACATCCCAGTGGGTTTTCTACATTTTTATGTATTTTAGGCAAAATAATACAACCCAGGGGTTACCGGGTGATCATTCCAAAGATATTTATATTCTTGTTTGCTGATGTCACCACTCTCTACACCTTGCTGGAGTAAATAGTGTAAATTCACCTTGAATTTGATGGTAGGGTTTGAGGTGAGTTTTATATAGTCATATAGTCACTCTGCACATTCAGTAGGTCCAATACTATTCTAACATAATGGTCCTTATCCATAATGACTACATTCCTACCCTTATCTGCAGCCTTGATAACAATCTCATCACATTTCGTAACTCCCCTTCAAAGATTCTCTTTCAGTAGTATTACGGTTGTTCATTTTTGGCTGTCCCGCCCCCTCTAGAATGTCATTCACTTGTTTTAAAATTACTTTCTCGAAAGTGGCAATGGCAGGGTTAAACACTTTTGGCATAAACTCTGAACATGGTTTAAATATTTTGAGCCTTTCTTGTTTTGACATGCATCTTTCAACAGTCTCACCTGAACCTCCCCAATTCATTTCATCTTCATAAGTATCCAGGGCATTAATCAAATAATCTAAGTCCTCAATTAGGTCCACCAGATCAACTGCACACATGGTCTGTTTATCGGGGAATTGTATCAAGTCTTCCTGCCATAGGGTACTCGCTGAGTCTTCAAAACAACCTACATTCACATCAGATGGTGCACTGTTCTGGCGTGCGTCCTGTTTCATTTCAAAGAACGTACGCAATTTGATTATATGTAGTAATTTAAATATGTCCACCTGCACCTGAAATTTGTTTAAGTTGTTTAATTGTGGAGTGGGTACAAAGGAGTGGCTATGCTTAAGTAAATCATATTCAGCCGATGTTAGTTCCTTTTTTGAAATATTGATTATTTGTAGCTCCTGCCTCTCTCCCTGCGCCTGTTCCCTCTCATCTGTCTCTGTGTAATCTCTGGTTTGACCCTTCCTCCTCCTCTCCTCGTTTTCCTCCTCCTCTATCCACCTCCTCTCCATTTCTGTCCCGCGAGTATTCCCTCCTAATAAAGGACCCTCTGTTCTTCTGGCTAAGGGATTGTATTAGCATAAGTATTATTATTCTAAATGAATTATATGAAAGTTATGATGCAATATTATTAATATAAACAGTAATATGGTGATTTAATAATAATTCATTAGAATGTATGGTTATAAGGATGTTTTTACAATGTACTTTTTGCAGTATGAGCTTTTGATATAAGAATTTATTTATTGTGATTGCACATGGTTTTTGTCACATTGTGATGATGTCATCAAGTTGTATGTATTTAAAGGTAGTAGGGTGCTTCCTTTATCACACCCCTTTGAAGGCCTAACTGTTGAAGCACTGGGTTTTGTTCTGGTCCTGCAATAAACTGCATTTGTACTTTATTCTGTCTGGAGTGCTTGAACCTTTTTGGACTTAGTTACGGAGAGCACTACTTCCTTGAAGGAACTTACTGGCCCACAGGCCACACCAAGAACCCAAGGACAATCCCACACAAAAGATGCAACAGGTGGCTAGGATAATACTCCTCAAGACACTGTGGAGCACTGTGGGACTCAACATACTGAGGATACAGGTATATCTTACTCTCTAGTGGGTAGCACTTCTGAGTGTTTTTGTGAAGCTCTAACAGAGGTGGCGCCATGCAATACTAACCCTCCGGATCAGTCTAGTACTAATGAAGGGCCTCAGGACCCAATAGAGAACACTAACACACAACCTACTTATGCCAGTCTCCTCAAAAAAACACTTGAACCAGCAAAAAGAAGACATGCAGTCAGACTGCACTATATGGGAGGTTTAGAATTCCCTCCAGACGGAACTTATGTGTGTAAACAACTCCTTAAATTGGAGATGGGCTTTACGCCCTCTGAGGTGTATGCTTTAATTCATGTGCCAGGCGAAGCCACTTTTGACATCAGTTTTAGATCATCTGCATTGCTAGATAAATGTTGGTTATTGTACAAAAGTACACCTCTCTGGTCCCCCTTTTTGGCAATACCTCTCACAAAACCTGCCCTCAAATTGGTTACCATTTTATTTTGGAATGAAGGGGTCAATATTTCAGATATCCTCTATTGGTTAGGAAATAAATGTGATGTGCAAGGGCTACCTGAAGCCACAGTAGATGACGAAGGCTTTTGGATGGGGGAGTGGAGGTTTCGAGTAAAATTACATCAAGATGATTCTGAGATTAAACACCTTCCTAACTGTTTTTATTTAGGAAGGTACAAAGGGGTTCTCTTTTACCAGGGCCAGCCCAGACAATGCTATAAATGTGATTCACATAGGCATGTAAGTAACAATTGTGATGTTGTTCGATGTTGGCACTGTGGGAGTACCGGACACACTACCAGCAGCTGTACC
Source organism: Neoceratodus forsteri (assembly GCA_016271365.2). Classification (NCBI taxonomy): domain Eukaryota; kingdom Metazoa; phylum Chordata; order Ceratodontiformes; family Ceratodontidae; genus Neoceratodus; species Neoceratodus forsteri. The sequence continues at coordinate 227,546,815 of JADMNL010000025.1, read as the reverse complement.
CACCCACCCATTTGCCATTTATGTGACAAAGAAGGTCATTCATTTAAAATCTGTCCCTGGGCCTCACATAACAATGGCAATTCAGACTTTGCAGAACAAGATTTTTATATTAACAAAGCAACCAGACAGGCATAAGAAGATAGGGGAACCCCCTCCACCCCGAAGGAACAGAGACCACAAATGCATAGACAGGCTGACAAATGGGCAAGTCCCGAACCCCCCACACAACCAACAGAAGTGCCAGCAGAACCTGTAAATATAACCATGGAAACTGAGTCACCCACACCTGAGATGCCACCCTCCCCCAACAAGCAGGGACATCTTTTCAAATTGTTTTAAGTGAAACAAGCAAGGAGACACAGTCACAAGAGACAGGGATCCCTTTAACAAACAAATATATGGCCCGACGGTGGGGGGAAAGTGAAAAGGAAGATTAGTCAGATGGCACTTCTGAGCACTCTTCATGCAAGGGAGGGGTCTCAGACTATGAGGATCCACAGACCCAGGAAGAGGGCAAAAAGCAGAAAAACAAACATTTGGGAATTAGATTTAGTTTACAGAAAAAGAAACCCCCGACTAACTAAACTTATAAATGAAAGAGGAGTTACAGCTAGCCTCTTTAAATACTAATAGTCTAAAATTAGAAAAAAAAAAATGAAAGTCAACTTTTGATCTCTTTTCAAGAAATTGATCTAATATAGTATTTTTTCAGGACACTTGCCTCTTTACCACTAGGGAACTTCAAACGGCAAGTGCAGACTGGATACTGGGCCCCTCCCACTGGTCTGTGGGGGAAGATACCCACAGCAGGGTGGGAATTTGTTTCAGTAACCCCCTGATTAAAGTCACTAGAGTAATAGACATTTTTCCAGGAAGAGCTATGCTCATAGATACTGCTTTTGACAAACAGGATTTTAGACTCAAATATATATGTACCACAGGAGAAAGCCAGTAGAGTACAACTTTTTAGTATAATACAACCTTATTTATTCACAGTTAATGCGGTACCTTTTGGGGGAGATTTTAATTGTAGTAGACTTAAGCAGGACAAGGGCTTAAAAACAAAAATTTTTTCGATGCAGGATTTTTGAATAGGTTGCTTAACCAAGCTAAACTAAAAAATGTATTCCATGAACAATACTTGAGCCCTCAATATACTTATTTTAGAGGTTCCCTGAAAACTAGGATAGATTGTTGGTTTTTATCTCCATATCTCCCCATAGCACAAGCAAGTACACATCCCGTAGCAACCTCAGACCATACACTCTTGGAGGTTAAACTATCCTTCTCTTCTGAAGTAACACCCGGTAAAGGCTACTGGAGATCAAATACAGCTTTATTGGATACTCCAGAAATTAAACAGGGTTTTATGGATATAATAATAGCTAGAAAATCTGTATTTTTCCTGTACAAAAATCCTTTAGAATGGTGGGAACAGAGTAAAAAAGACTTCACAACTTACTTTAAGACAACAGGACAATTGTTAGGGACTTTCCAGACACAGCAATATGAGGTTTTGAAAAAATAACTATATAAATTAATATCCTTGCAAATGGAAATCAGTCAGGATTACACAGCTCAAATTAGGAGTAATAAAACAAGAAATGGCAGACTATCAGTACGATAGAAATAAATAATTGGAATCTGAACAAAAATACACCACCCAGGGTACCCAGCTGCAGTCAAATCTATTTGAGACTTGCATGACACATTAAAAAAAAAATAGTGTCATTTCTAAAGGGACTCAACAAATCAGAGGCAACTCTAGAATTATGTCTGAAGTAGAAAATTTCATTGACAGTCTGTACTGACAGTCATATAAAACCCCAGGACATACACTCAGGTGATTACATGATCGTACCTTACTACAGGTTATGGATCAGGACATCCCATTATTAATATCTGCAATATCAGAAAAAGAACTGGAACAGACTGTGGCGTAACTGAAAGCTGGCACAGAACCAGGTCCAGACGGACTTCCCAATGGGTTTTATAAAGAATTAATATAACATTTTACCTGAAGTGACTCAAATGTATAACTTTTTGTTACACAAGGAAGAATTACCTGACTCTATGAGTAATGGATTATTAATATTGTTACACAAAACAGGACCTAAAGACAATTTGGACAATTGGAGACCTATCTCATTATTCAATTTAGGTTTTAAAATCGTAACAAAATTAATAAGCAGCAGACTGAACAGCAGACTTTCCTCACTAATACACCACACACAAATGTGCTCCATACCTGGCAGGAACATGTCAGACTTATTGATTTTGATAAGAGAGGTATTCTCGAAATGTGACAGTGAAGAAATCACAGGATTTTTGGTGAATATAGACCAATCCAAGGCATTTGATAGGATGGCCCATGACTACCTGTGGTCGTGTTCGGCACAATACAGGTTCCTATGGCAGTTTATTCAGTGGTTACAATTATTTTATGACAACGCCACCATATCACCTTATATAAATAGACATATAGGACACTCATGCAAATTGTACATAGGGGTTAGACAAGGGTGCCCATTGAGCCCACTATTGTATATTCTATCATTAGACCCTTTGATTAGAAAACTTAATTTAGACCCAGACATAACAAGGATTATCTGTCTCAAGCCAGGATACTGAGATAAATACATTGGCCTATGCAGATGATCTGTGTATTATATTAGCAGACCATCTCTCAGCCATCCCGGTAGAAAGGTTATTGAATGAGTTTTCGAGCATCTCAGGATCCAAAATTAATTTGCATAAGAGCAAATGCATACCCATAGGTAGGAATACAGCCACGGATATGCATATTATTAATATTCCAATCATCCAAGAGGGAGGGAAAATTCTAGGAATTTGTTTTGGCTACCCAAATGCAGCTCACTATAATTGGAAATACATATTGAATATTGCCCTGGATAGGATACAAAAATGGAACCAGTGGAGGATCAGCAAAAAAAAAAAAAGGACATATATCTTGCATACCTTCTTATTACCAATGTTTCTCTATCTCATCCTGTACCCTCCCCCAAAGCTCTAGAAACCGGAATTCTAAGTTGCTTCTTCCAAAATGTATGGGGCAGCCATCTGAACCCCTATAAAAAGAGGCATGATTTACATGGACATAGTGGATGGGGGTCTTAAGTTAATCAACCCAATAGCTTTTTACCACGGTATCTTTTTGTATGCCAATATAAAGCCTATAATAACAAGACAATCAGTAATTTGGGACTCATGGGTATCTGATCAGATAGACAATTTATTACAGCTTTAGGCTAGAAACAAGGTAATTTCTAAACAGACAAAACTTATTACATATCTTATGTATTTTAGTGACCACGTTAGTAAACTAAAAGCATGGAAGGTCTCCTAGGATACCATAAGATTACACACTAGGAAGCAGTTTTACTTGGTTATACAAAGAAAACATTATTTTCAGCAACCAACATTTTTGACGAGACCACCCTCAGAGATTTCATACACTAATGCCCTCCTAACAGAAAACAGAATACCACCCCAAGTGTGGGACACCTTGTGGTTATGTGTTCATGGAAGACTTTCAGTGAAGGCAATCATGAAACATACAGAAATGTTAGAAAGAATGTGACCTAGAAAAACTTGCATGGCACATCTAGAAACCATGGGGCACTTATTTTTTGATTGTCCATTTATCAAACCTTTTTGGGATTTGATGTCCCTAAACTGGTAAGGATTTCCAAGAGAAATTCTTTCACCTGAAGCTTTATTTTTAGGCATATTTCCTAAATTAGAGCAAACTTATGATGAAAGCACTCTCAGCATATTGATAACAGGTCTTAAATATTGGATCTGGCAAGCATGCTGCAAATTGGTGTTACAACAAATAGTATGGTCACAAGAACAAATTTGGCAAGCCTTCCAGACAAATATTCAAGATATCTGTAGAAAGGAATGTAAGTCCAGTCATACATATAAACAAAAATGGTATGGATTAGACTGAATTTATTAGTCAGTCATTTCACTTTGTTTCATAAATTAATTTTTTAAATAGGAGGGAGATAATGTGAATGTTATCATATGGATCCATATGTAGGTTAGCACATAATGTTTGTATTTTCATTTTCCTTTTTAATTTTTACCTTTTCAACAGGAAGAACTGTTGTGTTTATTTTTTCTTTTATATTACATTGGACTTAACTTTGACAAATGTACTCACATACGTACATAGTTATTTCAGTGACTTTGTTGTCAATTTCTTTTGTATGTTCACTAATTTTAAAATAAAAACACCCTTACTCTTTTCGAGAAGTGCCATGGGATCTTTCACATCCACCTGAACTACCGCCAGAACAGGCAGACGGGACCTCGGTTTAACGTCTCATCCAAAAGTAATGTCTTCCATTGTATTCGCTGTATGTTTAATATTTAGGTATCATCTTCCTCCAGTTTATGCGGAACTTCTGTGATTTTTCAGCCTTTTTTCTTATAGCACCCCATATATTTTTTCCTTTTGTTTGTTTTTCTTTTTCTTCATTTTTTCAGTTTGCATAGTGAGATGTTTCTTTATGTATATTTACAATACATTGCAATTTAGATATTTGTCCTATTCCCTCATCCGTGCTTATTCTGCTCTTCTGCCACCTTGTAGAATCTTTTAATTTTTAATAGATCATACAGTCACACTTGTACTTTGTATAGTGATGATTTTTAAGAGTGTTCTATTAGGGGCTAACCCTGTCTGCACCAACATTAGGCACTTGATAAGTATAGCACTGTTCCCTTCTTGGCGAACATGTAGAGCTCCAAGATTAATTAAGCCTTCTTAGAATTTATAGCCCTTCTTTCTGCCATTGACTGGGTTACCCTATATAAGATTTAGTATTATTTATTTGATAACCGGGTAAGTACACTGATCCCAGGGACCACTTTCAGGCATGACCTGGGCCATTTAGATGGTTCATAGTACATACGTTTACAGTTACAACAGGAAAATAGCATAGATAGTGAATGCATATATACAAAGGTTTGTCATAACAGTGGCATAACAAAACATACATAGTAAGAGTAGTAACAATTTAGTACATTTAGTTCCATTCCACCTTGAGTGGATGATACAGTTTATATTAAGGATCCAGAAATTAGACAGTCAAACCAATTGATCATAACAATGGAGTTATTATATGTGGGTTCCACCCCCCGAAGAAGGAGTACATGGAATGGGGTAGATTTTAGCACGGTGTGCATGCACTGTACTGACACATTTTATACTTTGCACTAAATCCATTTTACTGTTTTTTTGCATTGACTCTTGAGTGCAGGTTCCTTGTTTGTCGTTGAGTAAGATCAGTGTGTGTGGCTCAGTGGGTAGCACAGTCGCTTCTGGGGCTAGAAAATCAGAAGGTCATGGGTTTGAGCCACACATCAGGTACTTGGGGTAATACCCACAACTGATACTGTAGTGCAGTGCAAGGAGGGTGCTGCACTGGTGAAGTGCCATCCTCTGGATGAGACATCAAACCAAGGACCCTTCTGTCCATCTCTGGTCACTGTCCAGGTGTAATTAAAAGATCTGATGGCACTTATCGAAGAAGAGTAGTGGAATTTCTTCAGTGTCGTGACCAACACTCCCCCCATCTGTAAAACAGGTCCATGTAACCCACCCCAAGCTACCACAGCTTAGTGTGCCTTTTCTGGTCAAAAATTACAAATAAATACAAATAAAAATAAGATTCTTGCTCAGAGACAAGATTACTATGTTACTATGTCACATATTACTATGTGACTATGTTACTCTGGTGAGATTTGAACCTGGGCCTTCTATTTACCAAGCCTGTGGTATAACCATGACTCAATGCTACCTGCTCTGCATTGATTGACATTATTTATTTATTTGTAATTTGTGACAAGGAAAGGCACACTGAGCTGTGATCACTTGTTTCTAGGTGTGTCCAGGGAGGGGGTAATATATGGACTTTTTTATTGACAGGGGAAATGTTGGCCATGACACCAGGGAAACTCTCCTACTTTTGTTTCATAAGTGCCATGGGATTTTTAACTTCCACTTGGACAGTGACCAGCGATGAGCAGAAGGGATCTCAGTTTAACATCATATCCCAAAGGACAGCACCTCAGCAATGCAACACCCACTTATACTGCACTACAGTGTCAGTTATGGGTATTAATCCAAGTACCTGTTGTGGGGCTAGAACCCACAGCCTTCTGTTCTTTCAGCCCAGGAGGTGAGTGTGCTACTTACTGAGCCACAGACACTCATGGATGCCACTGCACTTGGCTTCACCTACTGCCTGCACCCCTAGGCGTGACCACAGATCATCATAATACTTCTCATGTCTTGTTCTTAAAGAGCTACTATACTGCCTGAAATTAATTTTAACTTTAAAAGCAGTCAGTTTTTATAGCGAATATCTGAAGCATTTGTTTCTGTTCTCTTTTTCTAATTAGAAGATTTTCTACTGGTCAGTACCTGGTGTGATGTGCTGAAATCTATACCTGGAGGCTGACATAGCTATTTCTGCTCTTCTTCCTCACAACGTATCAGCCCTGTGACCTCATTGACTGTGACATCACAACTGACCAAGAAAAGCCAATCATTTGCGCCAGATTGGTCATTTGTGATGGCACAATAAGTGAGATCACAAAACGATGAGTTAGGAGGAGGAATAGAACAAGATATCAGTCCCCAGGCAAAGTACTGCTGTTCACACCACACCTAATACTATCAGGTAGAAAGCCTTCCAATGAAAAAATAGAAAAAGAAAACTACATTAGAAATAAAAAAGCAGTCACTGTCTACTTTAAAAAAATAATATAATATTCTGCTTGCTATCGTTGGTGTTATTAGTTATTTAAGTTTTCCAGGGCCTTTAATTCATTGCATCTGTTTTATTTATTATTTAGATCCTATGGTGCAGAAGCACTTTGAGGTTCTTCAGACCAGGTATGGAAATGGGATGGAGCTGGGCCCCATAATGGAGAAGCCTTCCCTATAGAGACTCACCAACCTTCTGCTGATTGAAGGACTAACAGATATCCAACAAAAAGAGCATGACATCATGCAGATCGAGGCCACCAAGGGAGTAAGGAACATTTCCAAGAAGATCCCTTTGGAGAGGCTCTTTCTTCCTCTTTCTAAAGTCAGCATCCCCCCCAGGATTTCAGTAACAGTGGGCGTGGCTGGGATCGGCAAAAGCACTTTGGTAAAGCTGTTTGTCTACAAATGGGCAAAGGGAGAAATCTATAAAGATGTCACATTTGCACTTCCTTTCAGCTTCCGTGAACTCAATACCTATGAAAAGCTGTCAGCTGAGAAACTGATACGGTCATCATTTCCTCATATCAGCGAGCCCAGTTTTATCCTCAATGGGACAGCCAAAACCATATTAATCTTGGACGGCCTAGATGAATTCAAGGCACCTTTAGATTTCTCAAATACAGTAGTTTGCACTGATCCCAAAAAGGACATTCAAGTGGACAACTTAGTCACAAATATCATCCGGGGCAACCTGTTTCCAGAAGCTTCTGTTTGGATAACCTCACGGCCCACAGCAGCAAGCCAGATACCAGGAGGCTTGGTTGACCGAATGACTGAAATCAGAGGTTTTGGAGAAGTGGAGATCAAGGACTTTCTAGATCAGATGTTGGAAGAGAGAGACATCTCCAGTCAAGTCTTATCTCTAATCAAAGTTAACAAATCCTGCTACATAATGTGCACTGTTCCTTTTTTCTGTTTTATCACCGGATCTTCCTTTGCATATCTCCTTAGAACTAGTGCCAAATCTCAAGAGAGTGTGGTGGTTCCTAAGACCCTGTCTGAAATGTACTCCTACTTCTTAAAGATCACTGTCAATGGTGACTGGCAAGAGAAAGAGAAAGAGACGCCCAGGATAGATCAAATTGTGAACAACAGCAAAAAGACTGTTGCCAACCTCAGCAGACTTGCATTTTATGGCCTGATCAAAAGGAAATACGTCTTCTATGAGCAGGACATAAAGGCTTATGGCATTGACCTTCCATCACTACAAGGTAGCTTGTGCAATAAGATCTTACTTAAGGAAGAGTCTCACATATGCACTGCTTACTATTTCAACCACCTAACACTTCAAGAGTACTTGGCTGCCACTTATTATTACACAGCGGCCAAGCGGGCCATCTTTGACCTTTTTACTGAGAGTGGCATGTCCTGGCCAAAACTGGGATTCCACAACCACTTTAAGAGTGCCATCCAGAGATCTTTGCAGTCAGAAGATGGCCAGCTGGACATCTTTGTGCGCTTCCTTTCTGGATTTCTTTCTCCACAAGTCAACAAACTACTCTCTGCCTGGCTGTTGGTGAAGGACGAACAGAGCAGCTTTAGAGGCCAGGCAATTAACTTTCTCCAGAGCTGCCTGAACACAGACTTTGTGATCTCCTCCAGGACTGTGAATATTATGCACTGCCTCAATGAGATCCAGCACACAGAAATAGCCAAGACAGTAGAAGATGCCCTGAAGAATGAGACTCTGGCTGGAAAACTGACTCCTGTCAACTGTTCTGCCCTGGCCTACCTTCTTCAGGTATCGGAGGCCTGTATGGAAGAGACCAACCTCTCTAACTGCCTCAATTATAGTGTCTTCAAAAGCTTGCTATCTCAGCTGCTTTACAGCCACAACCTCAGGTAGGTCAGGACAAACCAAAACAGCTGTGTTGTCATACTGAAGATTCTGTTCTGCACACTTTTCTGTTTTTCAGATTGGAGTCATTGGAGATTTTGATACCTTTTATTCAGCTGACATAGACATTGCACCTAGTGTAGATGTTACAAATCACAAGTTTTTCAGAGCCACACAGGTTTCTTCATCAGGTGTAAAACATATAATAGAAGGTCATGTGTGGCCCCAAAAGCTGATGTGGTTTATTATCTTGTAAAGACAGTGAAAGCTCACCTGAATGAAACCCAATTCTGCAACATTTTGCAGCACTCTGCAGCATGCTGCAGCAGAGTTACTGTGGAAAACAATGTAATTTCAATGGCAAGTAGTCCCTTTTGTCATGCAGGAAACTGTGATGTTCACTTCATCCTGGCAGTGTCACATTTTCCTGCATGACAAAAGGGATTAATTCCCATTGAAATTACATTGTTTGCTGCAGTAACTCTGCTGCAGCATACTGCAGAATGCTATAGAAGCAAGTTTCATCCTGATGAGCTTCACTGTATCTGCTTCAGTCTCCCCAGGACCCCCATGAAAACAAAACACTGCATCTCATGGGACTTTCCTGGTTTAGAAAAATTTAAAGTAACTCTGGGTACAGTATGTACATTATCTATATAAGCCTGGACTCTGTGGTAGGAGTCAAAGAGCAGCGCTGCTTAGGCAGAAATGAAACCTTCCAGTCAATTGGCTGCGTTGCAGCCTTTCTACTTGCAGGTTCCCATGTCAGCATTACAACTGTTGGTAGCATTTCAGCAGCATAGTGCACTGTTTCTTACAGCAGTTCAGGTCCTGAACTTCACTGGATATCGGCATGTCCAACTCGAGGGAGGAGGACACATAGCATACTCATCACTGACTGGCATTTTATTATCTAGGATGACGTTTTCTTCAGAGCTGTGGAACCATAGAAGGGTTTGCCTTCCTTATACACAAACACAATGTCTTAAGGTGACCCTCTTCTTATTTATGTTTATTGGCATACTTGTGTGTGTCCTTTCCTGAATAAGAAGGGCATCTCATGCTGTTTGGACAAGAGGCCCATGAAGCAAAGCTGAGCAGTTCTACCTGCCCAAACAGCAAGAGATAACCTTACTGAGTAAGAGTCACATGCAAGTATACCTATAAACATATTATAAATCACTAGACTTAAGTATAAGAAACAAAGCTGAAACCAGAGTTTTTACAGTTAAAACTTGGATTTTTATTGAACAAACTACTATTATAAAGGTGAGTTTGGTACATTCCACCTGGTGAGGTATGGTGCTGAAAGTAGGATTTTAGACAGTTTTGTGAAAGCTTGAAACTTTTTTTTTTATTTTAATTGCAGTTTCAATGAACCTCAGTAATGTGGCTGAGTCCATCTGACACTTTTAGATTTCCGTCTTTTTTAAGTGATTTTCTGTAAGTGCTAGAATATGATCATCATGATAGCTATAGTGAGAGACACTGTCTGTGAATGGGGAACCGAGATGGTACAGTATGTGAAAGGTGTGAAACAGCTTATGGCATGCTGCCAGTTTACTCTGCATGAGAGCGCATCTGTAACAATCATAAGAGATACAGTAAGTCATCTCTCACCTCTCACTGGCTATTCTTTCCTAGTGATTTGTAATAAAATGATAAGGCATTAAAACAGTACAGGAGTGGTGCAGGCTACACTGAGAAATGTGACCAGTACTTTGTAATTCTGTTTCAGATTACCTCTTATCTCCTGCATTACCCTTCCCCCCATTTTGAAACTGGTTTTGTAACTTGTTTACATTTAAAAATAATAAAAAGAGCACTACTTTTATTATGGCTGTCCCCACATTTTAATCATTATTCTCAGATGTTACTGGATACTCATTATCCCATAAAGTCAGGGAGCAGTGTCTGTTGCATGCCAGTAAATTCTAGTCACAAGACAAATGACGTTAAACAATGGAGGCTGGATTTTCAGCCCTCCTGGGACTAAGTCCCACTAATCAGCTGGTGGTGCAAACTGAAATCTCTTCACCTGCAGATGTCTGAATTTTCAGTCTGCACGCTGCAGGAGATAGATGGTACGTCTGGTTCCAGTAGGTGTACCATTTTGGGGCAGCTGCAGTGAAAAAAAAAAACATACACAAGCTGCCTTAAATCGGGGAGCCAGTTGCAAACTGGCTCCGCTTTGAAAATACAATGCATGCACGAAAACTGCAGCTCCATAAGTGAAGCCCTACTTGTGGCAGCACTTCTCCGCAGCTGTGCCAATTTCAGACGGGATCAAAATCCAGCCCTAGGTTACGAAAACAGCTGAGAATATGAATGGAAACCTGGGGAAGCCAAAGTAAAAGAAGTGCTCCAGTTGTTATTTACAATGTGAAAAAAGTGCTGAAGTAGACATAAAATGGGGAAAAATGGGTATCTTACAAGACAGGAGATAATAAGCAATCCAGGGTAGAAAACAAATCTATATATTATGTCAATATTTTCATCATTATCATGCTCTGCTGCTTTAAATAACTGTAAGTGTCATTTAAATCCTTTTGCCAGCCATCACAAAGCAAATGCAAAAAACATTTCATATTTAAAACTTATTTCAGGCATATGAATCGTTCTTTCATATAGGGATACTGACTCCTTGATGCTTTTTCAGAGATAGTGGGCTGGATTTACAAAGTGAATTGGGACTAAGTCCCGCTCCTCAACTCCAGTTGCAGACTGAAATCTCTGCAGCCATGGAGATTAGTATTCACAGTCCCTCACAGCTGTGAAGATGTTACACCGGGTCCCACTGGCCATAGTACATTGAGCCTGGTGATGAAAGGGCAGAAGTAGGATGGCTAGGGATTAGTACAATGAGCAACTGTGGGTGTGAGGGGTTTGTAGTAAAACGGCAAAAGGAGTTGTAGAGGTTGTCCAGTCTGGCAAAGGAAGTGGAAGGGGCAGTGCCATACAGCACATCTGCCTAGTTGAAGACAGGGAGCACCATTTTGGTAACAAGCAGCCCACAGACATGCAGAGGTAAGCAGTATTTTTATAGCAGTACAGGGCACTGAACTTGGGACGGAGTTTTGCATGGGTGGCGCTGATGTGGGTTGGGAAGTCAAGGTTACTGTCAAGCCACACTCCAAGGTACTTGAAAGACTGAACTTCCTCAAGAGAGTATCATCCACAGTGGTGAAGATGTGTGGGGGGGGGCAGTGAATTTGGCCAATTTCTGCTTGGTACCAAAGATCATAGACACTGCTCTTCTAGTGTTGACTCTGAGCTGGTTGAATTGGAACCATTGTGCAGACATTGTTGAAGTCCCACTGGAGCAGGTTTTCCAGAGCTGTAGTGGGGGTACCAGAGGTGAAGAAGACTGTGTCATCTGCATACATGTGTATATGTGAGTTGGCACAGGTAGACGGGAGGTCATTCAGGAAGATGGAAAAATCATGGAACTCAGGATAGAGCCCTATGAGACCCCAGCCTGGATAGGAAGGGGAGGTGACCAGGCACCTTCAACCTGTACCGATTGTTGACAGCCCTTTAGGTAGCAATGGAACCAAACAATAGCACACTAAGAGGCCAGCTGAATTTAGCTTGTCCAGAAAAAGTGTATGTGACACCATATCAAAAGCTTTGGCAAGATCAGTGAAAATATCAGCAGTAATGTGACCCTATCCATCCCGGAGAAGGTAGAATCAGTGACACGCATCAGGGTGGAGATGGTGGAATGGTGTTTCTGGAAACTAGACTAGAATGGTGAGAGGAAGTTGGAAGATGAGAGGAAATTAAGGAGTCTAGAGTGGGCCAGTTTCTCTTGCAGCTTAGAGAGGGTTGGGAGGAGGGGGAGGGGCGGAAATTGCCAAGGGAGGAGGAGTTACCACCTTTGAGAAATGGAATAATTTTGGCCAAATTCCCAGATTGAGGAACAGCACTGAGAGAGAAGGAAAGACTGAGTAGGTGAGTGAGAGGAGTTGCAGTGGTAGGAGCTAAGAGGTAGAGAAGCTTAGGATCTAGACCGTCGGGGCTGGACTTTGATGGATTGAATGAGAAAAGGGCAAGCCAGGTTTCATCGATGATGACAGGGGGAAGTGGAAACCTGGTGAGTTTTGGGGGAGGTGAACAGGAGGGGAAGTGGAGGAGCCAGGAGGGGGAGCAGAAGGGAGGGTGCAAGTTCTGAAGAACTCGTTGAAGTGAGCTGTACCAGAGGTAGGGTCAAACACATGTGAACCACTTACCATGACAATTGGGGGAGCAAATTGGGTGGGGAGGTCCAAAAGGGAGCGGATAACCTTCCAGAATTTAGCTAGGGAGTTGAGTTTATTCTGGAGGTTAGCCTTGAAGAAGTGTGATTTCATGACCCCGACAGCCTTCATGAAGAGATGAAGTCAGTAAAGGAATACGATAATTTGTAGCGGGCCTATGCAAGGTCTCTGGACTTAGACAGATCACTGATTTTGGCAGTAATCCAGGGCTTATGGGAACTTTTTACTCTGGATTTCCTGAGGCAGCATGCTTGTCAAAGAAACATAGAATCTGTCAGCAGACAAGGACCATATGGCCCACCTAGTCTGCCCATTTCCCTACTCACTGCTGCAGCCCCAGATCCTATTTGATCTGCGACTCTCCTGCTCTGCACATTTCCAGGGTACCCTTATGTTTATCCCATGCACTCTTGAACCCTCATATTGTTTTCAAACCCACCACTTCTGCTGGAAGGCTGTTCCACGGCTCCACCACCCTCTCAGTGAAAAGGTACTTCCTAACATTACCCCTGAGCCTTCCACCCTTCAGCCTCATATCATGCCCCCTTGTTCTTGTGCAGAGTTTTCTCTGAAATATGTTTTCCACCTGTACCCTGTTTATTCCCCTAAGGTACTTGAAAGTCTTTATCATATCTCCCCTTCTCCTTTCTTTCATCCAGTGAATAGATATTAAGGTTCTTAAGCCTTTCCTCGTAGGGCTTCTGGTGCAGTCCATGTACCATCTTCATTGCTCTTCTCTGGACTGCCTCTATTTTGTCAATGCCCTTCTGGAGATATGGTCTCCAGAACTGGACACAGTACTCCAGCTGAGTCCTCACCAGTGATCTGTACAGTGGCATCACCACTTCTTTCCTCCTGCTTGTTATGCCCCTCCCTATGCACCCCAACATTCTGTTTGCTCTCCCCACCGCATTTTCACACTGTTTGGTCACCTTCAGGTCATCAGATATGATAACCCCCCATGTCTCTCTCCTGACTTATGGTGGGCAGCATTTTCCCACTCATACTGTACTCCTCCCTTGGACTCCTGTGACCCAGGTGAATGATCTTCCACTTTTTAGCATAGAAACTCAACTGCCAGACACCCAACCACTCCTCTAATAGGTCTATGTCCTTTCTCATTTTTTCCACCCCCTCTGTTGTGTCCACTCTGTTGCAGATCTTCATGTCATCTGCGAAGAGGCATACCTTTCCCTCTAGACACTCTGCAATGTTGCTAATGAAAACATAGAATAGGACTGGCCCCAGCACCAACCCCTGTGGCACCCCACTGGTCACCTCCCTCTCCTCAGATATCATGCCATTCACCACCACCCTCTGAGTCCTGTCCCTTAGCCAGTTCCCAACCCACTTTACTACCGTAGTACCCACTCCCAGGCTCTCCAATTTATTTAGCAATCTCCTGTGCAGGATGGTGCTGAAGGCCTTGCTGAAATCCAGGTAGGATACATCCACCACCCCTCTCTGATCTACCACCTTGGTTACCTAGTCAAAGAAATCTATAAGATTCATCTGATAGGACCTTCCTGCTGAGAATCCATGCTGCCTTGGATCCTGTGCCCCGCTATCCTCCAGAAACTTAACAATCCTCTCCTTAAGTAAGAACTCCATTAGTTTCCCCACTACTGAGGTCAGGCTTATAGGCCTATAATTGCTTGCCTCTTCTCTACCTTCCACTCTTGTGGAGAGGGATCACATCTGCCCTCCTCCAGTCCTCAGGTACTTTTCCTGTCTCTAGTGAATCATTGAAAAGGGCAGCCAGTGGCTCTGCCAACACTTCCCTGAATTTCTTTAGTACTCTGGGGTGGATCCCATCTGGCCCCATTGACTTATCTGCTTTTATTTTCTAGAGTTCTTCTAGGACTCTTTCCATCGTAAATGGGCTAGTGTCTACCTCCCTCCCCTGAATACCTCTGTAACCGGTTGGTTACCCCAGGGGTTGGGTTGGTGATATTTTTGTGTTATTAGCACTGTGCGGTGCCTCCATATGTAACCCCCTACCTGGGACCTGGGCTCGGGGAGAAAACTGTTGCTCAGTATTTTGGCTAGGTTTGACTTCTAGTCAGGGGCACCCAAGTAACTCCAGACACAGGAAGCAATAACTGAAATGTCCAATACCAGAAGTTGGGATTCTAAAGTGTGGCTTTTATTCACATCCAACAGAATAACAAAGCATAGATGGACCCCCACAGGGCTACACTCCTGGTAATACAGATTTATGGAGATCAGAACACATCCTCTTTACACTGAAACCCTCAGGTCTCAAAACACTTTGGGTACTCTGCCCTAACTCAACTCTTTTTCAGTTTCCCTGGCTCAGCTCCATTGCCAGCCCTTTGGACACTTTCCATATAGCATGGAACATTTACGGGTGGCTCCCTAAGCCACCTATGAGCACTTCTGGCTCCATCAGGGAATCGTCCTCATCAATCCCACGTCTGGGTACTTTCCTCAGGCACTGGCCAAGTACCTGAGAGAAAGCAACAGGTGTCCCAAAGCAAACCCATAGAGGTGAATTTGGTTACTACTGATGGGAGGGTCTCCCACCTCTCGCTCGCATAATTCATATCCGGCCATTTCTCTGGACTGTAACACCTCATCCTTAAAAACACTTTGCTGTGTAGATTCTCTTTAAATGTATGTCACATCCAATCTATTGTTTTTTTCATCCCAATTGTGCTGAATTTGAACATACTTAAAAAGTGGCTGTGTCCATTACTCTAGACCCCCCACAAAGTTAAGCAGTCCAATCCCCACATCTTTCAAACTGTACTTGGCTGTCTTTTCCTGACCCCACAGTAACAGTCACTTTAGTTTCATCTTGTCTCAGGTGAAAACACATTGGCCCTTTAGCAAAGCGAACTCACCCCTTGGTTGCAGATGCCTCACAGGCATTGTCTCTTCCAAAGAAATCTCGTCCAGAACTTCTGGTGCCTCAGCACGAACTTAAACTCAGGCAGCTTCTTGTTTCCTAGCCAGACCAGGGGTTTGCCCCTTGAAACAGACTGATTCCTTCTCCCATCCCCACAGGGATGGGGCCCTGAACCACTGAAAGTGATCTCTACCACTTCACTTGGCTCTTCTTGTGTTCCTCTCCAGGTGAGAACACACACCTCTACAAAGAAATTATAGCTCTTTGACAGAGCATAGAACTCTGAGGGCCTGCTTACAGCAGAGCACCTCCTTCCTCTACTACAGACTGCAACAGACTCCCTTCACATTCCCCAATGTTCTACTCTAACCTCCAACTGCAACATTCCAATGTGGCTTATGCAGCTGTGACAGTTCTAAATGATGTCATAGCTCCAGCTCAGCAGAGACTGAAAACAGAGCAAGACATAGTGAAATCCATTTAACTGGAGTTTTACTAGCTGCCTGTCCTTGCCTGCCACTTGGTCTTACTAGGGTTCTAGTAACCATGGGTAACAGGGGGGTTACACCTCTCTTACTGAATCTCGGTCCCTCACCCTCCCTTTCCCTGGTGAATACTGAGCAAAAGTACTTGTTCAGTATCTCAGCCTTTTCTAGGCCATCCTCCACCCGTTCTCCTCCTTCCTTCTTCAGCCTAATGATCTCATTTCTGGTATTTTTCCTCTCACTAATGTATCTGAGGAAGGTCTTGTCACCTTTCTTAATAGCCTGGACTATACCCTCCTCTGTCTGTGCTTTAGCCCTTCTAATTATTGTCTTATTTGTCCTTTGCTGAAGAGAATTTTGAATGGAATAGTTTGAGGGCCACGTTAATGTCCAAGGCAGAGAGGATGACTGACCAGTCAGTTACAGCAAGATTTGGACCAGATGTATTTTGGCAAGGAAGAGGGACATCAGATTTTCCTGATGCAAAATGTCATACAGTGGTCACTAAATGAATCTGGCAAAATACCTGCTGCAGCAATGCCTTGGGGTTGGGAGGTCAGAACCCAGTCCAAAAGGGTATGATTGGCAGAGTGGAGATTGAGCCGGGTGGGTTCTGAAATAACCTGGGTCAAATTAAGTGACTCAGTCCTGTGGATGGTAGTTTTGGAGGACAGGAAGAGTCAATTGATGTTGAAATCCCAGAAGAGGATGAGTTCACCTGAGGATGAATGAGAGGTGATGGAGGAAAGAGAGTCAACCAGGGATGAATGTGAAATCTTAGGAGAGACATAGACAACCCCAATGAATATAGGGACAGAGGAGTGGAATGATAGCTTGACTAGGAGAAATTTGTGGGTGGAAACTATGGCCTCCCTGAAGGCCATAGTACATGAGAGGCTCTCACAAATATAGATGACAACCCCATCTCCACATTTTCCCCTATCCTTCTTGAAAAGATGGTAGTCAGGAAGGGGCAGCCTAGAATCAGGATTTATGAAGAAGAGCCAAGACTCAGAAACAGAAGACATCAGGACAATGTAGTTGAAGCCAGACAGAGAAGAGGTTGAGTTTAGAAAGAAGGCTTCTGGAATTCAGATGGAAAATACTGAACTCCTTGGTAGTAGTGGAGGGAGGGAGGGAATGTTGGTGGGTGGAAGGTGAAGGACCAGGTTTGAGCTCCATGTCACCAGACAGGAGGAGCAATGGGAGAATGAGGAGAAGGATGGATGGGGCTTCCTACCCTTGGAGCGGGTTGGAGAGTAAAGAGAAGAAGGGTGGTTAGAGAAGTGGAGGGTTCAGTGGAGAAACTCCAGGTTTAGGGATGGTAGGAGACTAGGATTGATAGGAAGGGAGGTAAAGAAAAGTGTAAGGAGAGAGTTAGGTGGGTGGAGGGGGGAGGTTAGGAAACTTGGATGGGGGAGTGGGGTGGAGGGGGTAGTAGGAGGAGGGGGAAGTAGAGCAGGCAGAGGAGTACAAGGAACATTGTGGCCAGTAACAGGGAGGCAAGGGCAAGATGTCAAATAGTAACGTCAGCAGATGCAGTGCACAAATAGCAGGCAAATAGCAACTAGGCAGAATATTAAATTGGTTGAGCTAGGCAAGTGATCATCAGCAACTGCTAACATGTGGTAACAGACCTGGGGCTGGGTTTTCAGCTGTTCAGGGACTAATTCCCACTCCACAGCCAGTGCCGCATGACACAATCTCTGCACCTGCAGAAATTCCTATTTTCAGCCTGTGCTCTGCACGGAAGGCAGGCGCAGCAACAGGAGACATTATACCTGGTCCCACTAGGCATAACATTTCGACGCAGCTACACCAAAAAGACAGCTGCAAGCTGCCGTCACTTGGGGAGGTCATTGTAAACTGGCTTCCTCTTTGAGAATCTGGCACATGTGGGAAAAATTGTGGTTCCACAAGTAAAGCCTCACTTGTGACAGTTTTTCTCCACATCTGCACCAGTTTCTGAGGTTTTGAAAATCTAGCCCATGAGGTGCAGTTACAAATAGGAAAACAACAAGCAGGTGACGAGGGCTACAATACAGATATATCCAAGGAGTACTGACTAGTTAACTATGGGCAGGTAGGCGGGGAGACATTTCTTAGCACAATTTACATTACAGTGCATTACCCTAAAATTGATACATTAAAAGAACAAACTACATAAATTGGATGCACCCAGATACAATTTTTCTAGGGGTCAGTAAAAAGCATTGAAACCAATTAGGTTAAATTGTAGAAAATGAGACAACAATTCAGAGTGACAACAACGCAAGTAATAAGCGAACTGTGATTAAAATAGCAATCACAATATGGAGGGCACAGAACTTGGGCGTAGGATGGTGCCTTACTAGGTAGCTAGATAAGGTGGCAGCAAACAACATGAATGTGGTCAAGGAGTTGCTGATAATGAGCAAACCCTGAAACTAGGCAGGTTAAATTGCAGCACATTAGACAACAGCAAAGCAGACTAAGCACAATGTAAGCAGTTAGAAAACTGAAATTAAAAATAGCTGTTGCAATATGGAGAGAACTGAACCTGGGCACAGGAAAACCTTACTAGGGTGTGGCTCAGGGTGCAGTATAATAGGCAACAGAGAAGTTATAGTCAACCTATGTGGAGGATCGGAGGGTATAGACCAAGTCCATCCAGTACCTGGGAGTGCAGGAGGTATAAGAGTAAGAAGTCAGTCGAACAGCATGGCTGGCCAATGGCCAACCTCAGGTTAACTCCAGAAAGAGTCCTGAGATGCCCTTATTCCTACGGCCCTTAGAAATCCGGCCCACTATGCATAGGCTCATTTGTAGGGAGAACTAGTAAGAAAAAGAGAAATGACTCCACCCACTGAGCGCTGGTGGCAAGCTAGGTAGCAGTGTCATTTCGCCAGAATCATAGGGATTGCAAAAGCCCATTTCAGTAGAATCATAGGGTTTGTGAAGCTCCTCCATCCACCAAATCGTATCTAAGTAAATTCTAGAAAAGCCTTATTTTATGGGTTGCAGTGGACATCATAAGGATTGCAAAGAAATCATTGCAGTCTCAACTGCAACCCCTGGCTACCACTAAATAATGCCCCTGGAGCTATGGTTTCCAAACACAAAGAGCTGGGTCTGGTCCTTGCAGCAGCTAAACAGTGATCCGCAGATAGATTAGGGAAAAGCTGGGAAAATCCCTGCCTCTCAGATGTTAGATGCTATGCTTGCTAAGTCCTGAAGCAGAGAGGGATCTCTGGCACAAACTGATGGATGTGACTGCTGCAGCTCTCCTGTCACATCTAGATGGCTTCTCCTCTTTAGAACTCTGGAGAGCAGACCAGCTGACCCACCCTTTCCAAGGGACCAGTAGGTAACCCTTTCAGGCCTGGTAGATCTAGTTAAGAAGACAGAGCTCTTTATATGGGCTACAAAAGGAAACTGGTGGGGTGAGGTGGGGGATTCAAGAGGAATGTGAGAAGATTTTACTTCACAGAGAAAATGGTTGCGATGTGGAACATCTTTTCAGCTGTGGTTCCAGGAGCAAAAACTATACATGAGTTCAAGCTTGGCTGGGACAGAGTAACATGTCTAATAGTTATGCAGTGGGGTAGAAGTATGATGGGCAACAAGGAGGGGCAAGGGCAAAAATTCTGTCTAGACAATAGGTCACAGTGTGTGGTAGGGTAACAAAATAGAGCAGACCAATGGAGTTTTTGTGCCAGCAATGTCTATGTTTCTACGTTTCCACACCTTGCACAGAACATCGATGTAGAATCGTTGATTAGGTCTAGTATTGCACACACAGATTAAGATACTGTACTACGGAATCATTGCACATCAAATGATTGCACTCTGTAAAAAGCACTGGTGAGGCCCCTTAGGGTGAGCATGTTGCAAAATGGGAGCTTTCTAATTCAAGAATTGCACATTCTGATAATAACAATGCAAACACATTATACCATATTTCAACTGTTGCACTTAACAAAAAGCAATGGAGTGAGTTTTTTTTGTCGAGGCCCCTCTGAGTACTGTGTTTATATCATGGATCCAGAAAGCCTCTTTTTGTAACAGGTTTTTAAATTTACCCACTCTTCTCATAAATCGTTTTTTGAGTTTGATGGCCACAAACTGGAGACTTGCTGTTGTGCCATATTGGGCTGTGTCATCGCGTCGTATCGCTGTTTTAAATGCATCTTTAGTTTTTATGGTGGTTTTGTGGTTCTGTGCTCTGTGATGCAACATTTTAGGGCTTGCTCTCTCTATCTGACCTAGCTCAACCTCAGCTGGTAGATCTAAAGTTCACTGGGTCAGCAGGCAGCTATGTAGTTATAGGAAAGGGAGGTAAATGTCTTCTGCGTGCTAATGTAAATTGTATTTGGCCAGTCCTTTTCTCTGTCCCCATTACAGGGACTACCACCCCCTTGAGTTACCAGAAGAGCTTAGTCTTGTAGCAAAGAAAGCCCAAACATCCCAGGCTGAAGGTGGGAAAAGCACAAACAAAAATGTACAATTCTTTTTTATGTTTGCTTGTGCGCATGCGTAAGAAACATTATGTGGCAGCTTAGGAAAGAAGCAGGTTGTGGAGGTGTGGCACTGTGGCAGCCAATGCTGGCACTGCATTGTTAGGCTCAGCAGTGCTCGGTCAATGCAGGGCCAGTGTCCTGATGACACTGGTTCTGCAGAGTGCCACCAAATTGTAATGATTTCGCTGCTGCAATCAGGGACCGCCTTGTCATTGCAGTGTCATCCATTCCACTACAATGAGGGAGCGACCAATCATTGAAGAGCAGTACCTTGCCTGGTGTAACATTATCAGGACCCTGGCGGCTGTTTTCTGCCACCTCAGAGGCACATAGAAAGTCAACGGGGGTGCCCAATCCCCCTGTCGGCATGCCCTCGACCTAGTTCATTTGCCGATGGGGGAGCCCACTCCCAGTTGGCATAATGCCCCCCCATTTCAGTTGTGTGCTGAGGGGGTGCCCAGTCCCCCTCGGCATCATGCACCCCCCCACATTTCTGTGCCAATGGGGGTCCCAATCCCTGTTGGCTTCAGTCCCCCCTTCCCAATTCCAGTTGCCAATGGGGAAGCCCACTCCCCGTCAGCATAATGTCCCCACCCCCAATTTTTGCTGTGTGCTGAGGGGGTGCTCAATCCTCCTCAGCATCATGCAAGCCCCCCAACCATTTCTGTGCCAATGGGGGGCCCAATCCCTGTCAGCTTCGGTCCCCCTCCCCACAAATGCAGGTGGTACACTGGAAGCCCACACCAGTGTACCATGCAACACCTGTGAAAAAAAAAAAAACCGACCCATGTTGTCCATTTGAGTTTTTTCCTGTAAAACAAGAAAACGGTCCCTTGAAGTGTTCCAGTGCCCCTTCCCCAACCCGCGCCACCCTCTGCATACTCTACCTCCCCAACCCCACCACATACTTACCTCCAGAGCCCAGCACGATGATCTTTGGTGGACTGGGAACATGTCTGCACTCTTCAAAGCCGACCGCAAACTGAAGAAATGCCGGTAAGCTGTATAATGGTATAAATAGGGTTTTTCGACTTTGGTGCACATCTCTGGCATTTTTGGGAATTTTGGCACCAGGGTTTTGGAAGAACTCTTGAAACTGAGGGTGGACAAAGCAATGGGGCCTGATGGGATTCACCCAAGAATTCTAAAAGAACTAAGGGTAGAACTAGTAACACCACTGACTACTCGCTTTGACAAATCGTGGGAGGATGGGGTGGTCCCTGAGGACTGGAGGAGGGCAAATGTGATTCCACTTCACAAAAGTGGGAGCAGGGCAGAGGCAGAAAACTAAAACTACAGACCAGTTAGTTTAACTTCTGTGGTAGGGAAAATGATGGAATCACTTCTGAAGGAAAGAATTTTTGAGTACCTAGAGGCCAGTGTGGTACAGGACCCAAGATAGCATGGTTTCGCAGCAGTAAGGTCATGTCAGACAAACCTAATAGATTTCTTTGACTGGGTGACCAAAGTAGTAGACCAGGGAGGGGCTGTGGATATGGCCTACCTAGATTTTAGCAAGGCATTTGACACAGTTTCACACAAAAGATTAATATACAAGTTAGCTAGCCTTGGAGTGGGTCCCAAGGTGGTAGCCTGGATAAAAAACTGTCTGGACAACAGGATGCAAAGGGTAATAGTAAATGGAGTCCACAGTGAAGAAAGGAGGGTAACTAGCTGGGTACCGAGGGTTCAGTACTAGGACCGTCCTCTTTAATGTCTTTATAAGTGACATTGGAGAGCACCTGGAAGGAAAGGTATGCTTCTTTGCCGATGACACAAAGATCTGCAACAGGATTGATACACAAGGTGGGGTGGAAAGGATGAAAAGGGACTTGGCAAGGTTGGAGGAATGGTCAAATATGTGGCAGCTCAGATTCAATGCAAAGAAGTGTAAGGTAATGCATCTGGGAAACAAAAACCCAGGGGAAGAGTACACAATGGTGGGTAAGTTAATAACAACAACAAAAATCGAAAGAGACCTAGGAGTAATTATATCAGATGACCTAAAGGTGGGCAAGCAATGTGAGAAGGCAGTAAGGAGGGCTGGGGGGATACTGGGATGCACAGGGAGAGGCATCAACAGTAGAAAACAGGAAGTTGTTATCCCTCTGTACAGACAGTTAGTGAGACCCCATCTGGAGTACTGCGTTACAACTCTGGAGACCCCATCTCCAGAAAAGACATAGACAGGTGGAGGCTGTTCAGAGGAGGGAACTAAAATGGTGCAGGGTCTGCACCAGAAGACATCTGAGGAGAGACTAAAGCAGCTTAATATGTATACCTTTGAGGAAAGGAGGGAGAGGGGGGACATGATAGAAACTTTCAAGTATCTCAAGGGAATCAACAAAGTCCAAGAGGGTAGCATCTTTCAGAAGAAGAGATGTGCAAGAACAAGGGGGCACAATTTGAAGATAGAGGGGGGATGGCTCAGAGGTAATGTTAGAAGGTATTTTTTCACAGAGAGGGTTGTGGATGCATGGAACAGCCTTCCTGAGGAGGTTGTGGAGTTAGGAACAGCGGAAGAATTCAAGAATGCATGGGACAGGCATAAGGCAATTCTAGTGGGGGGTAGGAGGAAGTAAGCTGTTGATTAACTAGAATCTGCAGCTGATACATCAGGTAGGGAAATGGGCAGACTAGGTGGGCCAAGCTGTCCTTATCTGCTGTCAAATTCTATGTTTCTATGTTAAATTTTCAACATGGGGTTATTGGGACCCCCCTCATGATTTCAGTCACTGTCACGGTGTTATTCAGTCCTGAAAGGTGATTTTGCGGTCACTGCGGAATCACCTTCGGGACCAATTAATGAAATGACAGTGCAACTGTTCATGAGGTGGGATATCAAAAACCAACGTTATGGTAGTGAAAAAAATCAAAAATGATTTGTTTCTTGACGTGCATTGTGCAGTTTTCACGCACGCCTACTAACTCTGCAAATTTGTAATATTTTCACTCCAGATTTTCAACATTGGCATTTTACCATACCTTCTTATGAACAGTACAGCTGTCATTTTATACATCCTTGCTGAAGTGTGTTTTCGCACTTCCAACGCAAAATAGTGCGGTCGCTGTGGGAAATCAGTGTTTGGGACAGATTAAGAAAATTACAGTGATACTGTTCATGAGCAGAGGTCCAAAAATGCCTATGTTAAAAATTTGGTGATGAAAGTCCATGAAATGACTGTGTTACAAGCGTGCGTTGCACAGTTTCCATGCACCCTTGTAACTTCACAAATTTGTAATACTTTCACACCAGATTTTCAACACTGGCATTTTTCACCTCCTTATGAACAATACAGCTGTCATTTTTTCACATCCTAAGCCAAAATGTGTTTGCGCACTTCCGGTGTGAAGATGCAGTCGCTGTGGGAATCAGTGTTTGGGACGGATTAAGCAGGCAGAAGTGAGAGAGGGAGGAGTGAGCTCAACGGAGCTCTGTTGGGACTGCTGTGTTCTTTTTGTGCAGAAGGCGGCCAATGCAGCAGGAGCCCAGTACAAAAGGTAGCCTGCAGAGCAGGAGAAACAGAACTAGTGTGAGTGAGAGGGGAGTGGCCGAGCTCAACAGAGCTCTGTCAGGACTGCTGCAGATTTCTTTGTGGGCAGAAAAATGCACCAACACAGGCAAGAGCCCAGTACAAAAGGGCAGCCTGCAGCACTGGGAGAAACAGAATGAGCGAGTGAGAAGGAGGAGTGAGCGAGCTTAATGGATCTCTGTTGGGACTGCTGCAGATTTCTTTGTGGGCAAAAAAAAGGCACCAAGGCAGGCAGGCCCAGTACAAAGAGCAGCCTGCAGTGCTGGGAGAAACGAGAATGGCGAGTGGGGGGGGGTAGGGAGGATCTTCAACGAGCTCTGTCGGGGCTGCTGCAGATTTCTTTGTGGGCAGAAAAATGCACCAACGCAGGCAGGAGCCCAGTACAACAGGGCAGCCTGCAGTGCTGGGAGAAAGAGAACGAGCAAGTGAGAGTGAGGGAGTGAGTGAGCTCAACGGAGCTCTGTCGGGACTTTAGAGTTGCCCATCCTCCCGCCCAGAGTCCTGTGTGGTCCTATATTACAGCAGGGACTCTGGGCTGGAGACAAAGAAATGACTGGATACTTTTAGGATTGCTGTAATAATACAGATTTAGTTGTTCTGTTTATTTCTCTAACTGAGCTAAGTACTGAGCTATACTGTTAGGACTGAGGTAATATATATTTATTTGTTCTGTTTATTTCTCTAACTGAGCTGAGTAATACTTAGAATGCAATAGGATTTCTAACTGGGCTAAGTGAAACTATATGAGGGCTGAGAACAAAAAGTATGGTAGCTGAGGGGTGAAAAACGGACAAGGAGGCTGCAGGATTGCTACAGTAATACAGTATCTAATGGATGAGATTTGAGACTGAATTCTTGATCAACAAAGGGGGCAGTAGGGGGACTGAGTGTGGGGAACAGGAATTTGAGTAAATAGGGGCCTAACAGTTGTTGTAGGGTACACAAACTGGAAGTAAGAGCCTGTAACATAAGATGGGGGCCTAAATGGGGCAGGTGCCACATGTCAATAGGGCAGGCATGGAAGGGTGGTGGGGTGTACAGAGTGTGTGTCCGCCATGATCTTGGACTGGGCTTGGAGGATGGGGGGGGTGTATGGTCTGTATACAACTGGCTAGTTTGAGGAAGGAACTGTGGAGGCTAGGGAGGAGTCTAAGTGGCAGGGCAGAGGAGTATGGCAGGCATCCTGGCTGGGGAGGGATTAGGGGATGGCAAGGGGGGATGGGGAAGAACAACTAGGGAATGAAACTGACCCCAGTATCAGTGGCACTAGCGAAAAGAGAGGAGAAGGAGGGGTGCCGAGGTGGGGGGACTCCTGATGGGAAGGAAGGACCACAGGCAGTACCAGGAGAGAGGCAGATGGCCGTGGGAGGGACCAGGGTGGGACGGGGGGCATGGAGGGAACAAGTGGGAGGGGGGAACCGATGGGGAAAAGATGTAGGAGGTATCGACTAGGAATAGATTTGAGCCTCTGCTATGGAAGAGGGAGGAGGAGCAGGAACATACTGGGGGGAAGGAAAAGTAGGGCATGAAAGGGATGGCAACAGGTAGGGGAAGAGATAGTGAGGATGAAAGGGTAGAAGGGGGGCTAGTAAGGAAGGAAGGAGGGTGGTGACTGGAGGAGAGAAGGCTATGGGAAGGGGAAGGATGGGACGGGCATCAGTATTGGGGTCGAAGGGAATGGGGGCTCTAAATCAACAACAACGGGGATAGGAGGGGGTAGGAAATCAGCAGGGGAGGTCAACATGGGAAGCCAGTAGGAAGTAGTCAGGCTGGGAAGGGGATTAAGGGGGATGGGAGGAATAAGGCAGAGAAAAGGGGTGAGGTGGAAGTAGAGGGTGCAGATACAGAAGTCACAGAGGGTGCAGCTGGCAGGGGTAAGGGGCAGGGAAGAACAAATACTGGGGTGGTGGAAGGGGCATTAGAAGGGAAAGGGGGTAAGGGACGAGGGTACTCATCCTGGGGGATTCTATACTGAAAGGGGTGAGATGGGGCGGAAGAGGGGAAAGGCACAGCCGTAGTTGGGTTGAAGCTATCCCTGGGTTAACTGCAGGAGGGGCAGGAGAGGCACTGCTCAAGTGTGTAGTGAGGGGGAGGAAGAAACCTCATTTAGTGTTGCATGTGAGTAGAAATGACTTGGCGGGGGAGACTGTGGAAGTAGTGAGGGGGAGTTTCAAGGAGTTGGGCAGGCAATGTGAGGGGGTGGGAGTCGGTGGCATTCTCGGAGGTACTCCCAGTACCATGTGCAAGCACGGGGAGGAAGGGTAGGATTGAAGAGTTCAATGAGTGGCTGAGGGATTGGTGCCACACCAAAAATTATGGGTTAGTGACGAACTGGGGTAGGGTCCGGGGGAATAGTGACTGTACGCAGGGGACAGGCTACACTTAAGTAGGGAGGGGAGTGGAGTATTAAAGGCGGGATTAGAGGCGTATGTCTCTACTAAGGTGGATTTAAACTAGTGGCGAAAAGACTGAGGTTGGTAGAAAGGTCCGGACAGGGGAGCCTAATGAGCTCACACCCCTAGATATAGGTAAAGGCGGAGGCATAGTAACCCCGGGAGGGGGCGGGCAGAGTGGTCTGAGTGTAATACAGAAGGCACCACCACCTGGTAAGAATAAGGAGGACAAAAGGTGTGAACTACTGGGAGGAGGGACACAGGCCAAGGAGAAGAATGAGGAGAAGGAGGGGTACAGGTGGAAGGTGGTCTCTCAACGTAAGAAGTCTGGGGAACAAAACTGCAGAGCTTCAGGTGCTCCTTTCAGAGAGGAAGGTGGACATTACTGCAGTGACAGAGACTTGGGCCACAGAGTACCATGACTGCAACTTGGCAATGCTGGGATACAGGATATACAGGAGGGACTGGGGGCTTGGGGGGGGGGTTGCACTCTATGTGAGGGAAGGGATCAAATGCATAAGGGATGAGGGATGAGGGAGAAGAGGAGAGGACAGAGGTGCATTGGGTGCAGCTCCTGGACTCCAAGGGCAGAAAGCTGAGGCTGGGAATGGTGTGCAGACCACCAGCCCAATCTAGGTAACTGGATGAGGAGTTCACAGAGCAGATAAGGAGGGTGTATAGAAGGGGGAGTGTGGTGATAGTGGGGGATTTTAACCTACCAGTGGTTGACTGGTGCACCCCGGCCACTCACAGTACCAGGGAGCAGGTGCTCCTTGATGCATTCCAGGACAGCCTTCTGGCACAATTTGTAAGTGGGCCTACAAGGCTTGGTAGCACTCTGGACCTAGTACTGGCAAATGGGGAGGCGGTGAGGGAGGGAGGTAAGAGTGGATGACCCACTAGCAGGTAGCAACCACCAAACAGTGTGCCTCATTCTCGTGCTGGTCAGGGAGACAGGAGACATGAGTACTAAGGTGGTGGACTTTAGTAGGGTGGACTTTGGGAGGATGGGAGCAATACTGCAAGGGAGACTCCAGGGAGACTCCAGGATATAAGGACGGGGATGGATGCAGAACAAACATGGGGAGTCATAAAGAGAGGCCACAGTAGCCTGCACCAGGGCCAAGAGTAAGAAGAGCAGAGCCAAGAAACCATGCTGCCTGAACAGGGAAGTTCTGCAAGGGGTGAGGGCAAAGAGGGCTGCATACTGGCAGTACAGGAGAACAGGGAAGGGAGAGGATAAGGAGACTTATTGGAGTTGGGTCAAGGAAGGTGGCCAAGAGGGTGAAAAAAGCTAAGGTCTCCAGTGAATTAAGGTTAGCACTGGGCATAAAGGGAGGGGAAAATAACTTTAAGTATGTCAGGGAAAAGAGGAAGTGCAAGGAACATATTGTGAGGATAAAGCGGGGAAGGGATTGGGTAGAAAAGGGGGAGGAGCATGCAGAAATTCTAAATGAGTACTTCTGCTCTGTTTTCACTAAGAAGAGGGATGGTCCACTACCAGCATGGGCTGGGGTGGGTGGGGAAAAGGAGGGTGGAGGTGACGGACAAAGTGATAACAGGAGTAGGGTGCTAGAGGGGCTGAGTGCAGTAAGGGTGAAGCAAGACACCAGGTCCCGATGGCATCCCCCAGGTGCTGAGGAGATGGCGGATCTGGCTGAGCCACTGGCAGATCTGTTTGACACCTCCTGGAAGAATGATGTGCCCCAGGACTGGAGGGTGGCCCATGGTGCCCATACACAAGAGTGGGCCTAGGGAGGAGCCAGAAAATTATTGACTGGTCAGTCTCACGTCCATAGTGGGTAAGCTTATGGGGGTGATACTGAAGGAGAGGCTGATGGCATTCCTAGAGAGTAATGGCCTCCAAGATGGGCGGCAACATGGGTTCATCTCAGGGAGGGCTTGTCAAATCAACCTAATAGAGTATTATGACTGGGTGACAAGGGAGTTGGACATGGGGCCATGCAGTACATGTCCTGTACTTGGACTTCAGTAAGGCCTTTAATACCGTGTCTCATGGGAGACTGGGGGGGAAGCTGATGGCAGTGGGGTGGGAAAAAAGCTGACTAAATGGATAGAGAACTGGTTACAGGGGAGGGTATAGGGGGTGGTGGTGGTGGGGAGCTCTCAGCATCCACAGCAGTGACAAGTGGGGTGCCACGGGGTCAGTGCTGGGCCCGGTGCTATTTGGGCTCTTTATCTCCGATATAGCATATGGAGTGGGGAGCAGGGTTAATCTGTTCACAGATTATACCAAATTGGGGGAGGTGGTGGATGAAGAGGACACATGGAAAAAACTGCAGGGGGACCTAACCAAACTAGAGACATGGTCAGTGGAGTAGCAGCTAGGATTCAACGCTAAGAAGTGTAAGGTGATGCACTTCGGGGCTAAGAACCAGAAGAGGGACAATTGGTTGAGGGGAGAGGTTGGGGATCACAGAGGAGGAGATGGACCTAGGGGTGTTGGTAACTGGGAGCATAAACTACTCGTCCCAGTGCAGGAGAGCAACAGTGAAGGCAAACAGGATGCTGCGGTGCATTGTAAGGGGGTTCTCATCCAGGCACAGGGATGTGATCCTACCTCTCTACAGATCATTGGCAGATCGCACCTGGAGTACTGTCTGCAATACTGGAGGCCATACCTAAGGAAAAATATAAAGTTACTGAAGGGGGTACAAAGGAGGGAAACAAAAATGTTAAAGGGGATGGAAAGAGAGGCATATGAAGTTAGGCTGAAGGAACTGAACATGTACACACTGGAGGAGATGAGGGATGGGGGGATATAATTGAATTGTTTAAATACCTGAGGGGGTAAATAAACCTAGCACTGAAGGGGTGTTTAAACTGAGGAGTGGAAGAGAGACGAGGGGGCATGGACTAAGGTTGGAAGGGGGACGTTTCAAGCGGAAAATGAGGAGGCACTACTTCACTGAGAGGGTGGTGTCCAGTTGGAATGCGCTGCCAGAGGGGTGGTAACATGTGGGACAGTCAATAGCTTTAAGGAGGAGTGGGATAAAGCAGAGGAAGAATTAGGGGCAGGGGCTGGGACAAGTGGGGAGGAACTGAGGGGAGGAGGCTGTGGCACCTGCAATCTAGGGTGCTAGCTGCACACTCGGGCAGATTTAGATAGACCGATTGGTCCGTTCTGCTGGCAGATTTGTATGTTCGTATGTATGTTCGTATGTAAAATCACAGTGACTCTGTTCATGAGCAGAGGTCCTAAAATGCCCATGTTGAAAATTTGGTGACAAATGTCCATAAAATGGCTGTGTTACAAGCATGCATTGTGCAGTTTCCACGCACCCTCGTAACTTCGCAAATTTGTAGTATTTTCACTCCAGATTTTCAGCATTGGCATTTTTTCAGACCTCCTTATGAGCAGGACAGCTGTAATTTTTCATATCCTGCTCAAAATATGCATTTACACATCTGGCGCAGAATAGCACAGTTGCTGTAGGAAATCAATGTTCGGGACAGATTAAGAAAATCATACTGACAGTGTTCACGAGCAGAGGTCTCAAAATGCCTATGCTGAACATTTGGTGAAATAATTCCACTAAATAACTGTTACACGCATGTGTTGCACAGTTTCCACGTACGCTCAGAAGTTCGAGCATTTTTAGTATTTTCATTACAGATTTTCAATATTGCCATCTCTTCACACCTCCCTATGAATGGCACAACTGTCATTCTTCACATCCTGCCCCCATCTGTGCTTTCGTACATCTGGCGCACAATGGCACGGTCACTGTGGGAACTCAAAGTTCAGAACACATTCACAAAATCACAGTGCCACTGTTCATGAGAAGAGGTCCCAAATGCTTTCATGAGGTGGGGGTTACAAAAAGGCCATGTTTAAAATGTGTAGTGCAAATACCAACAAATGCCAGGGGTGTTAGGGTTTCTAACCATAATGTCCCACCCTGTACAGACTGTCAGGCATCAGGGGTGTGCCTTTGGATTGCAGACTGTAATGCTCGTGCCATTCCACCCCACCCTGCAGCCGGTGACAGGCATTGAGGTGCACTTTGGACTCTTCGGCCCCCAGAGTTCACCCCATTCTCCTATATTGCACCCATTTCAGCATATGTCCTTATGGAGTGGGGTGACTATAAAGACAAACACCCCAAGTAATACCTCAACACTTGCCGGTGTCTGCATGATAGGGTGAGGTGAAATGGCATGAACGTTATGGGCGACAACCCAAACGCATACCCCAATGCCTGTCCATCTCTACAGGGTGGAGGTGGGGTTGGCGTGAAGTTCACTACTTCATAGCCATTCCTACTCTGCATCTGTCTAACTCCTGCATTTCCAATGCTAATACCACAAGCAAACATTTGGCACTGACAAGTGATTGTTTCCTGTAAGAGAGAAGGAATTGGATACTGTGATAGAAAAAGACAACATCCAGGCCCAACTCACAGCAGAGTTTTATGACCCTTGGCATGGAGGAAAGAAAACCACTGTGGACTCAAGTCCTTAATTCGCCACCCCTCCAGACTATTATTATTATTACTCTGAATGTTCCCACACATGGCATAGCACACAACTCAGATGTAAAGAAACTGACATGGCAGTAACCTGGCCTAGATGATGAGTAGTATGTATTTTTTACCACCCCCTGTGGGTGCTACATAACTCAGACATGTGGCCTAGGGAATGCTTATCCTGGTGAGTATTCCACCCTTTGAGATGCTGCAGGTACATGATCCCTTTGTAGCCAAAGTTATCATAGTGTCACAGACCAAGTAATTTGAAGGCTGCCACCCTCTCAAGGTGCCACAAAACCAGCTAATGTGACCAGGGGAGCAGTAGTCCTCGTGAGTGTTCCATCTTTTG
Source organism: Neoceratodus forsteri (assembly GCA_016271365.2). Lineage (NCBI taxonomy): Eukaryota > Metazoa > Chordata > Ceratodontiformes > Ceratodontidae > Neoceratodus > Neoceratodus forsteri. The sequence goes on along the minus strand of JADMNL010000025.1, from coordinate 227,515,290 downwards.
AGATGCCGGAGGGAAGTGATCCCCTTTGACTAAATGTACCAGAGATGTAGCATGGTTAGGCATTTGCAGGTGAGCAGTAAAATCTGGTGGCTAAGCCCAGACCAGAAAAACAAGTAAGTCAATGTACCACTCTTGTTGGGTACCACAAAATTCTGTTGCATGGCTGAGGAAATGCTGATCCTGGTGAGTGTCTCACCCTTAGAGATCACATCACTAGAGCCAGTGTTGCCCACCCAATCTGCAAAATGTCAACAAAAAATTGGAGAGATCTGCACCATGAGCCCTTAAAGTATAAATCACCACACAGTGGAATAATGACCCACTAGCTGGTTAAAATTCTTAGAATTTTATTGTGTTAGAACACAACTTTTTAATGTACAAGTTACAAAACATGGACATTTTGTGGTCCTATTCCTGACCACTTCATCAGAATTTTAATGCCTGTCACACTAAAACATATCAATTAATACTTTAAAACCCCCACTTCAATATTTATATAAGTTCTTTGCTGGAATTTGAGGGAAATGAGGTGTTTGATTCACCAAAGATAAATACAAATTCTATTGATGCATTGGCTTATGCAGAGGATATTGTTTTATTTGATTTAACCTCAGTGGGTCTACAGAATAAACTCAACAAATTCCATAAGAAATGTCAAGATTTAGAGTTAGACATTAATTTGAAAAAAACATTTATTATAGTCGCTGGAAATAAAAATAATAGAAGTTCAGGGAAAATTAATCTAGGGTATGAGCAAATTAGAAGGGTCAAGAGTTATGCCTACCTAGGAGTGAAACTTTCTGAAACCACAAACTGGGCCATGCATCTGGATGATCAGCAGGTGAAAATACAAAATCGTAAGCTGGCACAGTTAAGATGTAATTATCAATATGGCGGTCACATACTTCCAGCCGTAAAAGCAGGAGAGGCTGAAATATTACAAATACTATTGTATGGAGCTGAGGTGTGGGGGTCATACAAAGCTAATCAAATAGAAAAAAATAATGATGTATTACTACAAGACTCTTCTAAATATACCAGCTTCAACAGCCAATGTAATGGTTAGGGCTGAACTGGGAAGGGTGAATCCATAAGCTCTTAAACTTTCAAGAATAGTGAATTATTGGTTGAGAATTATTAATAATAAATATAATAATTTACCAATGATATGTTGGGAAGAAAAATTGATCTGGGAGAAACAGGGTATACAGTCTGTATGGCTACAAACATTGAAAGATACTTTATCAGGAATAAACATGTGGCATCTGTGGGTAGATTTTAATAAAAATATAATGATCTCTGAAAAATTTAGCAAAATAGTTAAAAAGAAGCTAATAAATAAAGCAATGGAGGATATGTTACAAATTAAAAATTTAAAAATTGGGACAGGGTTTAAAGATAACAAAATTGAGCACAATATTGAACAATATCTAGTGAACAGAGCAAACCCAGATCAAAGAAAACGTATTACCTGGGCTAGAATGGGATTGATCACGTCAAAATTCACATATTTCAATAAAATTCCGGTCACAGCGGAAATTTTTTGTCCTTGTAATAAAGGATTTATTGAGACTATTTCTCACATCATCACTATTTGCCCTCTATACTCCAAACCAAGAAAATAATTTATTTTGACATTTTTGGAAAAATACACTGAGGTAAATTATGACCCTGTTTTTATTTTACTGCACCCAAGTACAGAAATCGAAATAGAAAGAATTGCGAAATTTCTTGCAGCTGTTGTTAAACAAACAAAAAAAAGATTTACCGAGCCAGCACCCAGTAAATGGAGTAATGATCTCTCTCTTTTTAGAGAATATATAGTGCAATACGCTGGAGTTCAATTAATTAGATAAATAAGAAACATAAGAAAGAATTATATTCTCTTTTCCCCCATATTTTTATTTTGCTTATGTTAAACAATGAACATTGGTGATAAACCGAATTGTACTTTTTGTATTTTTAAATTGTCTGTAACAAACCTGTCTAGAACTGTAAGGTTTTTATGTGAATTTGTAATAACCTTTTTTTTACTCAAATGGTTCAACAATAAATTGATTGATTGATTGACTTTAAAACCAATAATGAACTTATAGAAGTATGCATAGAAACATAGAAACATAGAAGATAGAAACATAGAAACATAGACTTTGATGGCAGATAAGGACCGCTTGGCCCATCTAATCTGCCTATTTCCCTACCTACAGGATAGGCTGCAGATCCTAGTTAACCAACAGCCTATTTCTTCCTACCCCCCACAAGAATTGCCTTATGTCTGTCCAATGCATTCTTGAATTCTCCCACAGTTTTAGACCCCACAACCTCATCAGGAAGGCTGTTTCATGCATCCACTACCCTCTCTGTGAAATAATACTTCCTCACATTGCCCCTGAACCACCCCCTTCTATCTTTAAATTGTGTCCCCTTGTTCTTGCACATCTCTTTTTCTGAAAGATGCTACCCTCTTGGACTTTGTTGATTCCACTGAGGTACTTAGAAATTTCTATCATGTCCCCCTCTCCCTTCTTTCCTCAAGGGTATACATAATAAGCTCCTTTAGTCTCTCCTCATACGGCTTCTCTTGCAGACCCTGTACCATTTTAGTTGCCCTCCTCTAGACTGCCTCTATCCTGTCTATGTCCTTGCGGAGATGGGGTCTCCAGAACTGGATGCAGTACTCCAGATGGGGTCTCACCAACTGTCTGTACAGAGGGATAACAACTTCCTGTTTTCTGCTGCTGATGCCTCTCCCTATGCATCCCAGTATACCCCCAGCCCTCCCTACTGCCTTCTCACATTGCTTGCTAACCTTAAGGTCATCTGATATGATTACCCCCAGGTCCCTTTCCTTTTTTACGTTCACTTGCGCGCATGCGCAAGGAACGTTTTGGGAGAGTAGCACACTTGGAGGTGTGCCTCTTCCATCCAATGCACTGCTCCCTTGAGCAGGCGTGGCGGTCCTGCACCAATGGGTGCAGGAGCTCAGTATGACAGCGGTGTTCCTCTGCTTCAAAGGAAAGCACCGCTGCCATACTGATGCCACCATCACGCCGTCCCCTCTCATGTCACGCGCTGCCCGCACGCGTGTCCGCCGCCCAAAGCTTTGGTACCACGCTGAGGCCCACCCCAGCGTGGCGGGTGTTGCGGCGGCGGTGCCCAATCCCCCGTCGGATCCCGCCCCCCAAGCCATCTGCTGCCACGCAGAGCCCCACCCAGCGTGGCAAACATTCGATTTGTTTTGCCAGCAGGGGTGCCCAATCCCCATCAGCTCTCGGCCCCCATGGTTTGCGGCGGGGTGCCCAATCCCCCGTCGGCTCTTTGGCCCCAGCCATCTTCTGCCACGCTGGAGCCCACCCCAGTGTAGCAAGCGTCTCACGTCGTCGGTTTTTAAACCTGTAAAATAAAAGCGGTCCAGCGGCACGTCTCCCAGCCCCCTCCACAACCTGCACCCACCCACTGTGCACCCAGCCTCCCCCCCCCCCACCATACTTACCTCCGGACTCTGGCGCGGCGATCTTGATGGACCGGGAACACGTCTGCACTCTTCAAAGGCGACCACGAACTGAGGAAATGCCGGTAAGCTGTATAATGGGCTAGATAGAGGTTTCAACTTTATTGCATATCTCAGTCATTTTTTGGAATTTTTGCACCAAATTTTCAACATGGGGTTTTGGGACCCCTTCTCATGAATGATGTCACTGTCATGGTGTTATTCAGGCCGGAAGGGTGATTTCGCAGGCACTGCGCAGTCACTGCGCAGAAATCACCCTTCAGCTCCGAATAATGCCATGACAGTGAATCATTCATGAGAAGATCCCAAAACCATGTTGAAAATTAAAAATCAAAAATGACTGTTTGATGAACATGCTTTGCGCCAGTTCTTACGCAGGCTGGTAAGTTCGCGAATTTTCAATATTTTACTCCAGATTTTCAACATTGCCATTTTACCACACCTTCTTATGAGCTGTACAGCTGTCATTTTTCACATCTCCCAAAACATGTTTCTGCCCATGTAGCGCACAATGGCGCAGTCAGTGTGCGAAATCAATGTGTGGAACACATTAAGAAAATCACAGTGACACTGTTCATGAGCAGAGGTCTTAAAATGGCTATGTTGAAAATTTGGTGAAAAAATTCCTAAATGACTGTTTCTGACGTGCGTTGTGCAGTTCCTCATGCGGCTCATTACATTTCGCGAATTTTCAATATTTTCACTCCAGATTTTCAACATTGCCATTTTATCACACCTCCTTATGAGCAGTGCAGCTGTCATTTTCACATCTTGCCCAAAGCGTGTTTCCGCCCATGTAGCGCACAATGGCACAGTCGGTTGCGAACTCAGTGTATGGGACACATTAAGAAAATCACAGTGTCACTGTTCATGAGCAGAGATCTTAAAATGGCTATGTTGAAAATTTAACAAAATTCCTACAAATAACTGTTTTCACGAGCGTCACGTTGTGCAGTTCCCGCGTAAGGATTTCTGCAATTTCAATGTTTTCACACCAGATTTTAAACATTGCCATTTTACCACACCTCCTTATGAGCAGTACAGCTGTCATTTTTCACATCCTGCCCAAAATGTCTTTCCTCGCCCATGTAGTACACAATGGCGAGTCGGTGTGTGAAATCAATGTATGGGACACAGTAAGAAAATCACAGTGACACTGTTCATTAGCAGAGATTTTAAAATGGCAATGTTGAAAATTTGGTGAAAAAATTCCTAAAAATGACTGTTTCTGACGTCGTTACACAGTTCCACGCGCTTTCGTGGGTTCTGAATTTTCAATATTTCCACTCCAGATTTTCAACATTGCCATTTGCACAACACACTTCGTAAAACAGTCATTTCCAAGAATTTTCACCAAATTTTCAACACAGCCATTTTAAGACCTCTGATCATGAACAGTGTCACTGTGATTTTCTTAATGTGTCCCATACATTGAGTTAGCACCCGACTTCAAGCCATTATCTTCAAGTAACTGACACAGGCAAATCTCAATATTAACCATATAATAAATACGCTCTTATCAAATAGCATCATAATCATCGAACTCTGATCAATGTAGGAACTGCAGAGCACTAGTCAAACAGTCATTTTTTGGAATTTTTCCAGCAAATTTTCAAAATAGGCTTTTTGAGAGTCCACCTTATGAACACTGGCAGTATCGTTTTGTTAATCATTCCGGAAAGGTGATTTCACACAGTGGCTGCGAAATCACCCTTCGGGCCCGAGTAACGCCATGACAGTGACAGCATTCATGAGAAGGGGTCCCAAAAACCCCATGTTGAAAATTTGGTGCAAAAATTCTAAAAATTTCCTGAGATATGCAATAAAGTGGAAAAAACCCTATCTATTCCATTATACAGCTTACCGGCATTTCCTCAGTTCGCGATCGGCTTTGAAGAGTGCAGACGGTTCCCGTCCGCTAAAGATCGTCAGCGCTTTGAGCTCCGGAGGTAAGTATGGGGTGAGGGGGTGTGTGGGGAGTCAGGGTGCGCAGGGGTGGGTGTGGGTTGTGGGAGGGGGCAGGGAGAAGCGCCGAGGACAGTTTTTCTATTTACAGGTGTGTTTTTTTTTTTATTTAGAGACGACGATGGGCGTTTGCCACGCTGGGGTGGGCTCTCAGCGTGGCACCTGGATGCTTTGGGGTGGAGTCAACGGGGATTGGGCACCCCCGCCGGGCCGTACAGTGTGGGGAGGGGGAAGGCGATGAGCACGCAGAGTGTGCATGCGCAAGGCCAGGTGTGGGGAGAGCTCTGCTCATTCAAGCGGAGCTCTCCCTTTCAACTGTATGCCACTGCATTTTCAGCTTGTCATAGACAGCTGCAGCAGTGATTGGGGAACTGGGGCCACGCCTGCAAACACACTGACTGCATTGGAGGACGGGCTGACACACCTCTGAAAACTCGGATGATGGCACTATGTTTCTTGCACATGCGTGCAAGCAACATAATAAATGGGTACAAAGCAGAAGCAGGGGAGGCACAGCAGAGGCAGCAGCAGAATCACTCCAAGATAAAAACAGGAGTGCTAGGCATGTAGGAGCATACTCCTTCAATAGTGCTCGAGGAGGCAGAGTTAGCTGTCCTCTGCCCCACCAAACCCCAAGCATAGCATTTGAAATGAAGAATGCTAGATGTATTGCAGGAGACAAAATCTCTGATTTTGAATTCCTTTCTGCTACATGGATGATTAAATGTTTGTCTTCATAGTATTGGTACTGTGTGCACAATTTCCACATTTGAAACTGCCTGCCAATCTGGGTCATGACCTTATCCTTGTCACCAGTGGAGCCCGGTCTTGAACAAAACTATGTACCACCCTATCCCAAATATTTACTTCCCCTCCAAAAGGTAGCTCTTGGGGGCCTTGAGGAGATAGATTTAAAGGGGAAGAGTTGGCACAAGGGCCCCACACTCAAGTGTGGGGCTGGTTCCAATGTGCACTCTGTATTCAAAAACATTTTGGTTTACTGTTTACTGTATACAGATTTAATCAGACTAATTTTGCCTAGCTGTTGGTTGACATCTTCTGTTACCACAAATCCCAGAATCCTTTGCAGATGACAGCAGAGCAGTAGGCAGCAGTGAGAAGATTCAATAGCCTCCTGTGCATGTTAGAGTTTATATAAGCTCTAATCTTTTGTTTTCTGATCCCACTGTCCTCCCTGGGCTAAGTACAATCACAGAGGACTGTACTTCTCCCCTGGATAAAAGAAGACCTGGATAATATCTGATTGGAGATTATAAAAGCTTTAATATGCACTGCAGGCAGTTGAATCTCCCACTGCTGCCTACTGCTCTGATATCAGCCGCAGGAGATTCTGGGATTTGTAGTAACAACAGATGTCAGCCTACAACTAAGCAAAATGAGTCTGATACAATTTATTGAACTAGAGTAAACAGTAAGTAAATTGAAATGTTTCTGCATACAAAGTGCACATTGGGACCAGCCCCACATTTGAGTGTGGGGGCCTTTCATGATGACTGTTCCCCTTTAATTTTTTTCTTTCCTCAGAAAACACATGACAATATTTTCTTATTACAATCCCTGTTTCAGTTGCCTGTGGATTAAGTGAGCAGTAAGACACAATGGGGTGTGGGTTGTTTTCTGTTAAGAGTGTAACCCAGGTGCATAGTGAGGCATGATGCACTTGCAACGAGCGTCTTCAGCACCTGGGAATTGGACAGTTACATGAACACAGGGGGCTGGATTCACAAAGCTTTCTGAAGGTGCAAAACCTTCCCTAAGTCCCCAAAACTGCCATAGCTATGGAAAAAAAGGGGAGATTGCTCTGAGTGCTATTTACAAAAACCTCTGCAGCTGCAGAAAAAACACTATGGACTGTGGAAAAAAGTGCAGCTGCGGAAGTTAATGAGGAAAAAAAGGTGTGAAATAAGTAAGGCACAGCCCCTCAAAGGCTATCCTCAGCCAGGTTTTTTCCGCAGTTGCGGAAAAAATGTTACACACATTGGAGTGAGGTGTAACTCTCCCTCAGCAAACTACAGTAGTGCCCCAACAATTGAAATCAATTATGGTGGAGGTGAGGCCCAGTGGATATAGCAGTGGCTGCTGTTACAGCACCAATAGCATACATTGCCATGAAATGGCAACAGGCAACAACCACCAGACCCAGTGAAGCCCATGACGGAGCCCCACAGGCAGTAGAACCTGACCAGCCTGCAGTGAGTGCTACCCCTACAGACAACAGGAACACCCCAGGGAGGGATGACCAGCAGTGACAGTCAGCCACTGTGGTGCCATGGTAGTGCTGGTACCTGTGATGCTGCAGTGGTCCTAGCTGAGGGACTGGTTGCTGGTCTCTTTGTGGGTGCTTTCAGCTTCATGCTATGGCTGCAATGTTAAAGTCTGCTGCTCCAGCTAATTAGGTGCACTGTGGCTGTGCCTCCTAAGCCATTTTCCACAGCTGCAGATCTGCAGTTGCGGATTCGCAGCACTTGCTCAATTTCTGCAGCTGCTGAATTTCCGCAGCTGCGGGGATTTTTATGGAATTCCGCACCTGCACAATATTTCTTTGAGAATCTCCTGCAACTGCATTTCTGCAGTGCTGCAGGCCTTTTTCCCGCAGCTGCGGGATTTTTGGCTTTCTTTGAGAATCCTTCCCCCGGATCTCTGTGTCCCAGACCTCATCAGCTCCTCCTGCTTTTCCGTCAGCTGCAGTCCTAATCCAGAGTTTGGGCCCCATAGAAACATAGAACTTGATGGCAGATAAGGACTGCTTGGCCCACCTAGTCTGCCCATTTCCCTACCTAAGGGATAAGCTGCAGATCCTAGTTAACCAACAACCTACTTCCTCCTACCCCCCCACTAGAATTATCTTATGTCTGTCCCATGCATTCTTGAATTCCCCCACTGTTTTTGACTCTACGACCTCCTCAGGAAGGCTGTTCTATGCATCCACAACCCTCTCTGTGAAGAAATATTTCCTCACATTACCTCTGAGCCATCCCCCCTCTATCTTCAAATGGTGCCCCTTGTTCTTGCACATCTCTTTTTCTGAAATATGCTACCCTCTTGGACTTTGTTGATTTCCTTGAGGTATTTGAAAGTTTCTATCATGTCGCCCCTCTCCCTCCTTTCCTCGAGGCTATACATCTTAAGCTCCTTTAGTCTTTCTCCATATGTCTTCTGGTGCAGACCCTGCACCATTTTGGTTGCCCTCCTCTGGACAGCCTCCACCCTGTCTATGTCTTTGCGGAGATTGGGTCTCCAGAACTGTACACAGTATTCCCGATGTGGTCTTACCAACTGTCTGTACAGAGGGCCAACAACTTCTTGTTTTCTACTGTTGATGCCTCTCCCAGTGCATCCCAGCATCCCCCCAGCCCTCCTTACTGCCTTCTTACATTGCTGGCCCACCCTTAGGTCATCTGATATGACTATCCCAGGTCCCTTTCCATTTTTGTTGTTGTCAGTATCTCACCCTCCATTGTGTACTCTTCCCCTGGGTTTTTGTTTCTCAGGTGTATTACTTTGCACTTCTTTGCACTGAATCTAAGCTGCCATACATTTAACCATTCCTCCAACCTTGCCAAGTCCCTTTTCATCCTTTCCACCCCACCTTGCATATCAACCCTGTTGCAAATCTTTGTGTCATCTGCAAAGAGACATACTTTGCCTTCCAGTCCCTCTGCAATGTCACTTATAAAGACATTAAAAAGGACCAGCCCCAGTACTGAACCCTGCGGTACCCCACTAGTAACCCTCCTTTCTTCACTGTGTACTCCATTTACTATTACCTGCTGTGTCCTGTTGTCAAGCCAGTGTTTTACCCAGGCTACCACCCTGGGTCCCACTCCCAGGCTGGCTAATTTGTTTATTAATCTTTTGTGCGGGACTGTGTCAAATGCCTTGCTAAAGTCTAGGTAGGCCATGTCCACTGCCCCTCCCTGGTCTACTACTTTGGTCACCCAGTCAAAGAAATCAATTAGATTTGTCTGACATGACCTTCCTCCTGTGAATCCATGCTGCCTTGGGTCCTGTGCCCCACTGGCTTCTAGGTTCTCAACAATTCTTTCCTTCAGAAGTGATTCCATCATTTTCCCTACCACTGAGGTCAAACTGACAGGTCTGTAGTTTCCTGCCTCTGTCTTGCTCCCACTTTTGTGAAGAGGAATCACATCGCCCCTCCAGTCCTCAGGTACCACACTATCCTCCCATGATTTATTAAAAAGGGTAGTCAGCAGTGTTACTAGTTCTTCCCTTAGTTCTTTTAGAATTCTGGGGTGAATCCCATCAGGCCCCATTGCTTTATCCACCTTCAGTTTTAAGAGTTATTTCAGAACCCTTTCTTCTGTGAAAGGACTAATATCAACCCCCCCTATCTATAGTGCTTCTATTGACTGGATTAGGTATCTCCCCTGCTTTTCCATTGTGAATACTGAACAGAAGCATTCATTCAGTATCCCTGCTTTTTCACTGTCAATCGCTGCCCAACCACATTCGTCTTTATTCAGCCTCAGTATCCCTGTCTTAATCTTTCTTTGCTCCCTAATGTACCTATAAAAGGTTTAACACACACACAGTCACGAGGGACTGTCTCTAAGATGTTACAGTAAACACACAGGGCAAGTCCTGTGTCTTATTTTATGCACAATGTGGGCCACAGGCCTTGGCTATGCAGTCGCTTATTGTGACTACTCAAAGAAGGAGGCAGATCCTTTCCCAAAGCAGGACAACCTTTGCTAACCCATCACAGAGATCTGCTTCAGACAGGCGGTAGAGGTATCACAAACCTGTGATGAGGCAGAAGAAAGCCAGCGGGGGTAGAGTCCATCGTCAGACTACAGCTATAATGCAGCCACACAAGGGAGGTTGGGGGTGGGCCACCAAACGCCATTGAGATGCTTGGAGACAGAGGGCTACTGAACTATAAGGAAAGCAAACAAGGTGCAAGGAAAAATCAAACAGACTCTGGCCAGAAGCAGCCCTATGTTTAGAAGCAGTTGGGTACAGTGGAACCTCCGGTGGAACATCCTGTGCCCATGGGCTCTCTGCATGACATAGCACCATGTGACTGGTGCTATGCCATGCAGAGTCCTATGACACATTGCTACATAGCATATTAGTGGATGTAAATCTCATGGCACCCGCTAATGTCTAGCTAGTTAATTTTTGTTGTGACTTTGTTACAGTGGAAGCTCCCCCACCACCACCACCTAAAACAACTGTTTGTGCATCACAGAAATTGATGATGATGCCACAGGGGCTTTCTTGCACCTCTTTTTTTATGCTAATACCAATGATGTCTGTGAATAAGGCCACTGAACTCCCACAGAACTATGGGAAAAAAAATAAAAAATATAATATTCTAGCACAAGTCTGCTTATATTTCACATATTCTCTGTATTTACCTTCCCATCTTTATTACTAAGGACACCTGCTTGAAAATACAATAGGATCCTTGTCTCTCAGACTTCATCTGCTTCTTCTGTCTGTCTACATGTGATGTCATAATCCTTTGTGTAGTGGTATATGATGCAACAGTTCGTAAGAGAGTGCCACGAATACCAAATGACTCACCTTAACCTCTCACCCCCCCTTCCCTTCCCCCAACTCTTAATTATATGCCCTGTTAAATCTGATTGACAGGAGCTAAACACAGGGGATAGTAAGGGGTGTGGAGTAGGAGGGGCATAAGGGGGAAGAAGCCCACCCTCAGCATGACAAGTGTTTTGACTCATTTATTTATTTATTGGTTTATTTTCTTTTTTTAAAAAAGAAAAGTGTCTGAGGATCAGTGGCAGGATTTTTAGGACAGTAAATTAATAAAAAGGGAACTAGGAGAGCTTCAGTAACAGACACGTAGTGGAATAGCAGTATAACTGCAGTATAATGTGGGGAGTGGTGCAATGCAGTGGCTGTGGGGCAGCCATATTCAGGCAGACCTTCTGGACACTGAGGTGCTGCCCTATCTGCATGCATCTCTCTGGACTGCAGGATGAGGTAGCCAGACTCAGAGTGGAAGTAAACTGGGTCAGGAGTACCATCACCCCTATCCAGAGACCACCCAGTCCAATGCAACTGCCTCAAAGGATGCCGAGAATGAGGAGCACTTGGATGACAGTGCGCTCAGGGAGGGTTAGAGCGGTCAGGCAGAGGCACATCCCAGATCCTATTCCACTCAAGAACTCATATGCCACACTGGCAAACGGGGACAACCAAATAGAGGTACCCAGAGAAGTAGAAGGAAAGGATGTGGAGGTTAGCCAAGGAGGTGACCTCAGCGCGGAGAGCAGTGGACCCCAGAGGAGGAGGAAGTGAATCCTGGTGGGAGACTCCATCATAAGAGGGGTCCAGCTAGGAACACAGGAGGGGAGGACAGGGAGGTGAGGTGCCTACCAGGTGCCACAGCATGGAGGGATGGAAGGAAGATCCTGGGGATCACTGGGAAGGCAAGATGGGAGGGTGAGCTGGATGTATTATCCACCCTAGGTACTAATGACCTGGCAAATTGGGAGCCAAAGGAAGTTCAGGAAGAGTTTAGGAAATTGGGGAGGGGTCTCAAGCAAGTAGCTACTTCTGTCACTTTCTCAGAAGTACTACCTGCGAGAGGCAAGGGAGAGCATAGGGGTGCATGCACCAGGAACTTTAACTCATGGTTGAAGAACTGGTGCTGTGAGGAAGGGTTTGGATTCATTGGTGACTGGGGACCCACCTGGAGGGATGGAGGTTTGTTCAAGCCTGACGGCCTGCATCCATCCTGGAGAGGAATCCAAGCACTCAATGATAAGTTTAAATGCTACATTGAAAAGCATTTAAACTACCAAAGGGGGGTGGCAGGCCAGCAAGGAGGGTACCTACTTGCTTACCCCCCCCCATAGCTAGCAGTGGAACCAGTGAACCGGAGGAGTGGCTATCTCTACAAAGCAGTGTGCAAAAGATGGAGATTAGCACCCAAGAGGTGGATTGGCAGAAAAGGGGCAAAATTCAGCAGAAGGGCAGACAGCAAGGAGAATCAGGGATAAAGGACAACCAAGGAAGGGGCTGGAGTAGAACAGAGAAACAGTCTAGGGAGGTCAAATCATGGAAAGTCATGTGTGCCAATGCCAGGAGCCTTAGCAACAAGATGGAAGATCTGGAGGCAGTCATGGTGCAGTCAGACCTGGACATTGTGGCCATCACTAAAACCTGGTGTAATGATAACCACGACTGGGAGATGGCCATACCTGGCTACAACATATTCAGAAGAGACAGGGCAGGTAGGAAGGGAGGAGGAGTGGCACTGTATGTGAAAAATGACATAAGGGCCACAGAGATCCAGGAGGAACAAAATGGGGGAGAGATACTGTGGGTTAAGCTGGAAAGGAAAATGGGGCCAGCCATCTGCACAGGTGTGGTCTATAGACCACCAGCCCAGGAGGAAGAAACAGATAGGAGTTGATGCTAGCCATCCAAAGGATGGCAGACTAGGTGAGTCGTACTGGTTGGAGACTTCAATATTCCAGACGTGGACTGGAGCATCCCAGCAGCAGCATCAACTAGGAGCAGATTTATCCTGGACTTCCTTCAGGGTGCCTTCCTCAAGCAACTGGTCATGGAACCAACTTGGCAGAAGGCAATACTGGACCTTGTGCTCACAAACAGGGACAGTGTGATGGGGGTAACAGTGGGGAGCACCGGAACAGTGACCACCAGTCATTGTGGTTTGAAATCACAGAAAGAGCAGACCCAAACCACACAAAACATGTATCCTGGATTTTAGGGGCAGACTTTGGGAAAATGGGAGATACTTGAAAGAGGCATTAAAGGAATGGGGCAGGAATCAGGGGTTGAGGAACAGTGGGCAGTATTTAAAATGGGGATTACAAGAGCAACAGAATTATGCATTAAGCAGGTTAGCAAGAGGAAAAGGAAGAGGATACCATTATGGTTTTCCAAAGAGGTAGCAAAGAAAGCGAAAGCCAAAAAGTTTGCATTCAGGCAATACTAAAAGACACAGGCAGAAGGGGACAGGGAGAAGTACCAGGAGAAGCAAAGGGAGGCAGGGAGGTCAGTAAGGGAAGCCAAAGCTCAGACAGAAGAACACATTGCAAAATCAGTGGGTAGAGGGGACAAAACCTTTTACAGGTACATAAGTGAAAAAAGAAAGGCAAAGGGAGGGATAGTGAGACTGAAGGGGGAGGATGGGGGCCGCGTGGAGGATGACAACAGTAAAGCTGACATATTGAACAGGTATTTCTGCTCAGTCTTTACTGAGGAAGAGGAGGGTAATGGGTCTGAAGAGAGTACAAGGGGTGAGAATGGTGCAGAAATGGACACAAGTCCCTTTACTCGAGAAAGGGTCCTGAAGGAACTGGAAATAATAAGAGTTGATAAAGCAATGGGGCCAGATGTGGTGCACCCCAGGGTCCTTAAAGAACTAAGAGAGGTAGTGGCTGAACCTCTGGCTATCCTGTTTAGCCGATCACTGGAAACAGGGGAGGTACCCAAAGACTGGAGGACAGCAGATGTAGTCCCCTTATACAAAAGTGGGAACAAAGAGGAAGCGGGGAACTACAGACCAGTCAGCCTCACCTCGGTAGTGGGGAAGATCATGGAAGCACTACTGAAGGAAAGATTGGTGGAACATCTGGTTCTTAATGGACTACAGGACCCAAGGCAGCATGGTTTCACCAGGGGGAGGTCATGTCAGACCAACCTCGTTGAATTTTTTGACTGGGTGACTAGGGAGGTGGATCAGGGGAGGGCAGTGGACATGGCCTATCTGGACTTCAGCAAGGCATTTGACACTGTGCCACACAGAAGACTATTACACAAACTGGGGAATATGGGTGTGGGCAGGACAGTAGTGTGGTGGGTAGGTAACTGGCTGGGCGGCAGGACACAGAGGGTGGTGGTAAATGGCTGTCACTCCACAGAGGGAAGAGTGGCCAGTGGGGTACCACAGAGATCAGTGCTGGGACCGGTCCTATTCAACATCTTCATCAGTGACATTGCGTAGGACCTAGAAGGCAGAATTTCACTGTTCGCTGATGACACAAAGCTCTGTAACAGAGTAGACACACCAGAGGGTGTAGACAGAATGAGAAGAGACCTGCAGAAACTTGAAGAATGGTCAGGGGTTTGGCAGTTGAAATTCAATGCAAAGAAGTGCAAGATAATGCATATGGGGCACAAAAACCCTGGCACAATATATCAGTTGGGGGTGAGGATATAGCATGCACCAAGCAGGAAAGGGATCTTGGGGTTATCATCTCTGATGACCTCAAGGTAGGGAAACAGTGTGACAAGGCAGCAGGTAAAGCAAATAGGATGCTGGGATACATAGGCAGGGGCATCACCAGCAGGAAAAGGGAGGTCAGAATTCCACTATGCAAGACACTAGTGAGGCCCCTCCTTGAGTACAGTGTATAGTTCTGGAGACCTTACCTACGTAAGGACATAAACATGGTAGAGAAGGTTCAGAGGAGGGCAACAAAGATGGTACATGGATTGCATCACAAGTCCTATGAGGACAGGTTGAAGGAACTGAATATGTACTCTCTGGAGGAGAGGAGGGAGAGAGGGGATATGATAGAGACATACAAGTATCTTACAGGGAGGAACAGGGTGCAGGAATACACTATTTTTAAGCGAAAAAGATGTTCCAGGATTTGAGGGCATGGGATGAAGTTGGAAGGAGGACGATTCAGAGGAAACGTGAGGAAGAATTTCTTCACAGAATGGGTGGTGGACAAGTGGAACACCCTGCCAGAGGAAGTGGTGGGGGCTGAAACAATCACGGGATTTAAGAATGCATGGGATAGACATAAAGGCATTCTGGAGGTAAAGGGCAACAGACTTCTAGGAAAACATAAACTGAACCTACAAGCTCAAATGGGCAGACTGGGTGGGCCACAGGCCCTTATCTGCTGATACTGTCTATGTATCTATGTATCTATGCACTTACATGGTGATCTCTCTCTAAAGCTGGCATCTTCAGGCAGGTGCAGGTCTGCATATCAACCAGGGTCATCAACAACATTTGTGCTATAATAACAGTATATTCACAACTTGTATAAATAGTCCAGCCACCAGTTTACTGATGGCTCACTCATGAGCATATCATTATCTGTTGCACAAGCATTTCACAGTACATATTTTGACTCTTACATTTCATACTCTTTGTCATCCTTTCCACATTCCCTGACGAATAATACATTTTGTTTTGTACTTCAGGCTCCATGAGATTCAGGTGTCAAAATACAGGCTTTGTTAACTTGATATAGTATCTATGTAATCTGTTAATTTCTGTCCAAAATTAATAATAACTTTAACTTTACACAGGATTCTCTCATGACACCTGAACAGGTGCCATCTCACAGCAATATTTTAGTAAATGCATTTAGGTTAATATCGCTTCTGTCCCTTTGACCCCACCAAGGGTAATTTTTACAAGCCAAAGCACCAGATGGCCAGGGGGCTCTTTATGTCTTCTATCATGGTAATAATGACCCAAGAAACACACACTCTTGGCTTCCCCAGATACCGGGTCCTGCGTCTGCATACCTTCCCTAACCTGGCTTTGCCTTAGTTCTGTAGCTGCATTGCTCACCCGTTCCTGCAGCTCCATGGACTGCTGAAATCGGGGCCAGAGAATAACGTAAACTCATGCCTCACATTTGTGTAGTCAGCAAGCCTCACAGTTACTCACCCCCACTCCCACAGACTGTGCAGCTGGGGCAAGGTGCCCAAAACAAAACAGCAGCAGTTCTCTTCAGCGCTTGGAGTGCCTGATTGCTCCGTGGCTGGAGAGCCACCCTAACCCACTTTCTCCATGCCATTACTGCAGTTACCATATAATATACAAAATAAAAGCTAGCCAACTTTGAGTTACAAGATGATAATTCAGTCTCAGAGTTTGTGGAACTTAATAAACCCCTCGACTGAATTATCGCCTTGCAACTTATGGTAGCTATCATTTATTCTTTATGTAATGTATGGATAAGCCTCAATAATACTATACTAAGTTATACAAAAATTCCCCGGTTATACATCACTGCTCTCAATAATACTATCCTAAAAAGTGATAATACTATTGTTTTTGCTGATAATACTACAGTTCAAAGGTCATCTCCAACTGTAGTATTATCAATGGTTCCATATATTACAAAAAATAACAGAAAGATAAGTGTTTTACAAGGCAGTAATGCCATCTTGAGGTTTTGGGGACTTTAGGACCTCTCGAGCTTTGCTCTCGAGGTTCCATGTCCCCAAAACCTCTCGATGGTATTACTGCCTTGTAATACACACTTATCTATCTATTATTCTATTTATGTAATATATGAATATACTCAATAATACTATCAAAAAGCATAAAAAAACCTTGTCAAACTATAATTGAAATCCATTGATAGTATTATAAGATCTCATAATACCATAGATGAGCATCCAACAATAGCATTACGAGATCGGACACCTAGCTCGTGCCACACACCTGTACACAGCTGAGCGAGAGCCAGCTTTTACTTTAATCATCCAATGTAGTAAAAGCCGGTCAGCAGCACAGCTGAGAAGAAACAAAATCAACACCACAGAAATCTCCCTCTTGTGCCCAGTCCCTCCTGCCCCACTGCTGCCTTGTTTGGAGGTGGGGGAAGGGAGTGAAGAGTTTGTGTTTGGAGAGAAACAGAAGCAGAGGAAACTTGTGGATCAGCCACCAGCCATAGAAGAAGCTGCTCAGGGGAATAGTGTTGGCTGCAGTTCCAGGCAGGAGCATGGGGTAAGCTCCTGTCTGGATCCCTATATCACAAAAAATAAAAAAATACGGGACTGTATATGACTCGACTACAATCTCATCTTAATATTCTGGCGACATGCTGGAACCTCTCAAGCTTCATGTCTCAAGGTTCACATTCCACTAGACCCTCTTGATGGTATTACATATAGAATAATACATGGGGTTGTGTGGTTAGTGAGAATTTTACACACACCCGAGGTGTTAGATGCTACATAAACCCCAAGAGCGAAGCTCGAGGGGTTTATTTAAGCATCCAACACTGAGGGTGCGTGTAAAATTTGAGTTTTACACACAACCCCGTGTTTTGTTTGATATAATTGCTGGGTATTGTTTTTTCACGACAGCAATTATATAAAATAACAAGATGTCTCTGTGCAGCTGCAGTCTGATTGAGTTTCAACAGGGTCCATGGTCAGACGAGCCTGCTGAAAGAAATGTTTAGTTTATCTTTATTTTCATTTTTTTTTAGTAGCCTAGTTTCAGCATTTTTAGCCCAGCAACTTTTTTTTTCAATGGACTTACTGCCTAGTCCAAGTGGTGGTGTAGTGTCCCGACAGTAAGCCATGGCATCGGGTGATGAGAGAGGGAATGGCAGTGGCAGTCGTATGTGCGGAGCAAGGGAAACCCAGTGTGTGTCTGCCATTATAAACACTCCTTTATAATGGCAAATTACAAACTAGGTTTCCCCTAGGGAAAAAACAAGAACCAGTTATTATTAACCTTATAATAACTGGTGACCCCCAATATCAACCCATTTTTGAGACTTGCAAAAGTCATATCAACCTGCGAGTTGATATGGCAAAGTCATATCAACCTGTGAGTTGATATGGTTTTTACTGTCTTGTGTCAGGTTATGTGTACCACACTAAGGTACTTACTGACTCAGAAAAGTGAACCATTCCCATTTTTTTTTTAAACTTTAAACAATGAAGAAGCTGTTGAACCTTCACCGTGTCGTCATAACAACCAGCATGCCATGGAGCCCATACAGAGGTCAAATCAGCAGCACAGGAAGCACATAATTCTAAGACTCTGAGCTTTGTTTACTTAGCATCAGTTATTATAAAAAATAACACATATGAAGGTGTGTGATCTGCAATTTTTTTTACACACCCTCGGTGAGTGACAATATATAAACCTCTCGAGCTTCGCTCTCCAGGTTTATATATTATCACACACCTTGGGTGTGTAAAAAAACTGCATATCACACACCTACATATGCATTACTCTCTATATAATACACAGTCCACTATCTATGATTCTGTTTATAAAACATAGCTGGCCCTTGCAATCCACAGAAAGCCCATAGTCTATTCTGTCATAATTCCCAGGTGTGACATCAGGTATCCCATAATTTGCAGCTGTGATGATGGAGCTGTGAATTATAGCTTTTTTAAATGCCTGTGTCACACAGTCTAGCTGAACAGTACACTTTACACTAGAATGTTCTGAGGTAAGCAATATCAGTTTGATGCACATACAGTACTGTAGGTTCTATGGTACTGACAAGGGAAAAAATCATTCATATAGGACAATTTAAAACCCTATCAACAGTGTTTGGCCTTATAATATAGAGGATAATGGCTGGGGATCGGGTGATAACCATGCTGTAATCACCTCGAGTAGCTGCTAGGGCAACATGGTAAACCTCGAGAGCACAGCTCGAGAGGTTTACTGTAGCCCTAGCAACCACGAGAGGTGATTTCAGCGTGTTTGTCACCCGATCCCCATCCATCATCATTTATAGTGTATGGTCAAAGAAAACACTGTTTGCATTCTATGTGTGAGAATTATGGAACTCTGGTGCATTCTTTTTTGTTATGCCACTGTTTGGAAGTTCCGAAGTGTGGTTAACAACTTTTAAAATTCTAAACAGTGCATAACAAAGCTGTGTGACTGCTGATTATGGTGGTGTCACGGTTTGTGTTCGGAACACTCAGCCTGAGCTGCTGACCTAGAAGAACAGTTTTCATGGTTCTGTACACAAACTGTAATATAATGCAGAACTGCTCTCTTTTGCCATAAAATCATTTTTACTATTTTCGGACAATGTGACAATTGCATGAAAATAAAATGGCACTAATTTGCCAAAACTGCACATTTTCAATTGCCATGAATTAGATTCTGATTGCTTAATGATACATAAAATTGCGCAATTTCGGTTAATTAGCACCATGCACAAAATGTACATTAATATAAACAGTTCTACAGTAGTTAAAACTCCAGATCACTGGTTCCATGAAGAGAACTGTAACAGAATGCTACCTACAAAAACAAAACAATGTAAAATCAGTTTTTCACATTACCTTTTATTCAAGTATAGATACATTTAGATCATTTAGGGGTTTGGTTATCATTTCTGAAAATATCAAAATTATAAACAGTTTCAAGTTAGAAACACTTCCTGGTCATCTTTAAAGATCAGTGCGGTAGCCAATAAGGAGCTGAGTTCAGGTCATAATATATAGAATAATGGCTGGGGAGGTGGTTATAATGAGAACTTTACATCCCCCCAAGGTGTAGGATGCCATATAAACCTCGAGTGCAAAGCTTGAGGGGTTTGTAAAGACATCCCACACCGAGGGTGTTTGTAAAATTCGAGTTTCACATGCCTCCCCCAGCTTTTATTTTATATAATTGCTGGGGATCGCTTTTTCGCCTCAGCAGTTACATAAAATAGAGATCCCCATGGAGCCGTGCACTTGGTCAGGTTTGACGCGGTCCGCAGCTCGTTGTAAAAATCCCCTCATGTTAGCCAGTTTGGGATGCAGTCGTATGAAAGTTTTATTTGTTTATTTTTTAAATTAACTTACTGCCGGTTCCAACTGGTGGTGAAATGTGTGCTGCTGTGTAGTGAAGAAGACCGGAAGAGCGGTGTGTGTGCGCATGCTCAGATCTGTTCTATCCTGCGGGTTATAAAGGGGAAATTATAACCCACTTTCCCTGTGGGAAAAAGTGATCCCCAGTTATTATAATGTGATTAGACTTAAATTGTAATAATGACTATAAAATACATCTCAAACTACCAACCATTGCCCAAACATGGGGGGCAAGGGAGCATGATGCTTTTGGTTTTTAACAGTTCTTTTTTTTTAACCCAGGATGACCTAGCTGAAATGAACATTTCCTTTTTAACAGTTTTGGTTTTGCCCAGTTTTACAGCTTTGGACTGAAGCACAGAGGAGCCAAGTGACAGGCCACTTAGGAAGACAGTGGCTGTGGTGATATTCAAACCTGCAATCTCCTGTTTCACAGCTCGGTGCGCTAACCATTGCTCCACACAGCCTTTGGTTCAGATCAGTCGCAACTGCTATATTGGCAAAGGTGCAATCTGATTCCCAATCATTCTTCCATTCCTGGACTCTGCTATGGACAACTTTAATTTTTTTTCCCCCTCAGAAATCTTCTACTGAGATCAGATGGGGAAGTGGCCAGGTTTTGGAGTACAGTCTGTTACCTGTGAACCCCTAACCATTTTCAGATCTGATGTCACTACACAGTGCTTAAAATCATGCCATTGTGTCCTCTACTAGGTCAGTTTCAGAGTGGTTCTACTTCCTTATACTGCAATGGTGGTGCATGGGAACAGTTGAGTGGAGGAAGATCCTGCCATTTGTTGCAGACACAGATCAGAATGAAATTGCTGTCTTTTTATTTGTGGAGTGTCTGTCTTGAGTAGGTTTGCTATTTTTCATTAAGGATGGGGAAGGGGGCATAATCTCACAGCACATGTCCCAGGTCCACACTTTGCTGTGTTCTGGGCCAGCTGGCAGCCAGAGAAAGGCTCTATAATGCAGGTAGACCCATTTGTTTCCCCATCGGCCTCTGGCAAAGGGATGCAGTGTGCTCTAGTGACTAGAGTATGCTCCAGAGACAGGAGGTCCGAGGTTCAAATCCCACTACAGCCACTTGTTTGCAGTGTGACCTTGAGTAAGTCAACTGAACTCCTTGTGTTTCAGTCCTCCCAGTTGTAACAATGGACAAGAGCAGGACCCTAGTGAAAATGAAGTACAGAGTCTCGGTTGGGCTATCCAGGGCAAAAGAATTGTACAGAATGGCCATCTGGTCCTACAGGGGCCTGCCAGGAGGAGGAACAGCTAACATGCTAGAGGATACTGTCTTCCTCCAGGGATACAGGAAGGGCTAATGGTACACTAACACACTGCCACCTGGGTGACCACAGGTGGTAATGCAGCTGTAGCACAAAGTGGGAGGGGGGTCATCTGCCAGGGTCCACATGAAGCACGCTCGGTGAGTGTTAGCATGGACCTCTCAGTGTGCCAAAGCCCCGATGAATGGGACCACAATAGAGAAAAAGACAAGCTGCCTTAAAAAGAATGATCCCAGGTTCACTTGAGCCCCTTCCCCGATCACTACTTTCTGGAGCAGAGCCCTAGGAACTACTGCCATCATTCTCGGGAGGAAGTAAGAGGTTGGATTCAGCTTGGCTGGTCCTGATACGGGGGGGCGGAGCCTGTGGGATTGGAAACTGCCTAGTTAAGGGGTAGGGATATGGAACTGGCCTGATCTACACACCTCCAGCACAAGAGACGGAGATGGATGGGGTACTAGAAGAAGCCATCCACAAAACAACAGCCAAAGGTGAAGTGCTGCTGGTGGGAGACTTCAATTTGCCTGATGTGGATTGGAGCACCCAGGCTGCAGCCACAGCCAGGAGCAGAGGCATCCTGGATGCCCTGTATAGGGTGAGACTCAAGCAGCTTGTGGCAGAAGCCACAAGAGAAGGAGCAATATTGGACCTGGTACTCACCAATGGGGAAAGACTCACCAATGTAATGATGGGTAGCCACCTGGGGTCCAGTGATCATTGTACAGTGTGGTTCAATGTGAGAACAGTGGAGAAGTCAAACCACATGAAAGCAAGGGTCCTGGATTTCAGATGGATTGACTTTGCAAAAATGGGGGAATGTCTCAAGGAAGTCCTGTCGGGGGGAGAAGAAAGGTGGGGGGTGTAGAGAAACAATGGGCTAACCTTAAGGGAACCATAGTAGATGCAATGATCCTCTCATATGTAACTACAAAAAAAGAGAAAGAAAACACTATGGTTCTCAAAGGACATGGCCGGAAGGTAAGAAAGAAAAGGTTAGCTTTCAGGAGGTACAAGGAAACACAGAGGGGGGAAGACAGGGAACTGTATCTGGAAAAGCAGAGGGAGGTGGGGAAAGCAGTCAGGAGTGCAAAGGTGCAAACAGAGAAAAAGATAGCCCAGACAATTAAGAAAGGAGACAAGACCTTTTCAGGAACATTAGTGAAAGAAAGAAAACCAGGGGTGAGGTTGTGAGGATAAAGATAGGGAGAGGGGCATGCAGAGGGGGACCTAGAAAAAGCAACAATCAACAAATATTTTTGTTCAATAAGCACAGAAGAAGTGAAGGAGAAGGAGAAGGACCACTGTTGGGCAATAGGAGCACCAATGGGAGAAAGGTAGACACCAGCCCATTTATGGAGGCACTAAAGGAACTTGAGAATCTAAAAGGGGACAAGGCTATGGGGCCAGATGGGATACATCCTAGAATATTAAAAGAACTTAGAGAGGTGCTGGCAGTACCACTAACAGCCCTATTCAACAAATCGATAGAGACAGGGGCGGCTCTAGGGGACTGGAGGCGGACAAATGTAGTCCCTCTCCACTAAAGTGGGAACAGGGAGGAGGGTGGCAATTACAGGCCAGTCAGCCTGACCTCAGTGGTGGGAAAATAAATGGAGTCACCGCTAAAGGTAATGATTGTGATATTTCTTGAATCCAGCAGAGCACAGGATCCGAGGCAGCATGGATTCACAGCGAGAATGTCTTATCAAACAAATCTGATAGATTTCTTTGACTGGGTGACCGGGGAGGTAGATCATGGAGGGGCAATGGCAGCAAGGCCTTCAACAATGTCCCACATAGGAGGTTGGTAAATAAGTTGAGGGCCTGGTTGTGTACCCCAAAGTGGTAAACTAGGTAAGTAACTGGTTGAGTGACAGGACACAGAGGGTGGTAGTAAATGATGTTCGACTCAAGCAGAGGGGGGTGACCAGCGGGGTGCCACAGGGATCCACGCTGGGGTCAGTCCTCTTTAATGTCTTCATAAATGGCATTGCAGAGGGGCTGGAGGGGAAGGAATGCCTCTTTGCAAATGAAACTAAGATCTGCATCAGGGTCGACAGTCCAGGGGAGTAGAAAAAATGAGAAAGGACCTAAACATGCTTGAGGAGTGGATGAGAGTGTGGCAGCTAAGATTCAATGCAAAGAAGTGCAAAATCATGCATCTGGGGCACAGAAATCCAAGGAATTAGTACATGATGGGGGAGAGGTACTGTCAGCCACCAATCAAGAAAGGGACCTGGGGTAATCATATCTAATGACCTAAAGGTAACCAAACAATGTGAGAAGGTTGTGGGGAGAGCCCGTGGGATGCTAGGGTGCATAGGGAGAGGTATCGCCAGCAGAAAAAAGGAGGTGGTTATGCCACTGTACAGATCATTAATGAGACCTCATCTGAAGTACCATGTTCAGTTCTCGAGGCCACATCTACAGAAGGTCATAGACACAATAGAGGCAGTCCAGAGAAGGGCAACAAAAATGGTGCAAGGACTGCACCAAAAGTCATATGAGGAAAGACTAGAGGACCTCAATATGTATTCCCTGGAGGAGAGGAGAGAGGAGAGAGAGAGGGGGGTATGATAGAGACATTCAAGTACATCATGGGTATAAACAAGGTACAGGAGGGTAGCATCTTTCAGAAAAGAAGGTGTATAAGAACAAGGGGGCATGATATGAGGCTAGAGAGGGTAGGCTCAGGGGCAACATGAGGAAGTACTTTTTCACAGACAGAGTAGTGGATGTTTGGAACAGCCTCCCTGCAGAGGAGGTGGGGGCAAAAATGGTAAGGGAATGCAAGAATGTATAGGATAGACAAGAGTACTCTAGCAATAGGGAAGAGAGAGTAAGCCGCAGATCAGCTAAGGTCTGCGGTAATGCGTTAGGTAGGGAAAAGAGGAAGACTAGGCAGGCCACACGATCCTTATCTGCCATCACATTCTATGTTTCTATGAGTAGAAACTCTTACTCAGTTTTGGAAGAATAGGTTGAACCATGTACTGGGGCATGCATACCCCCGATATTAATTCATGGATGCCACCAATAACAGGATCCTGAGCCCTCAGGACCAAATAATGACAGTTTTCACTATTCCCGAGTATTAAGGCAAAAAATATTCAGGTACAGAAAAATATATGAAAAGCCTCCTAACCCTTCCCAGGCAGCAAGGGCTAATCCCTGGGTCACATCCTCCAACACTGTAATAATTTCTTACCCTTCACCCTCATTTCCCCAATCTCACAAATACTTTTACTAAAAAAATCTTGCATGGAACTGTACCAGAGCAGACACCATCATTTACAGATAAAGGCCCTCCCTAATCTGTCCCCCAAATAGTTCATTTTTTTAAAGGTACTATCCTCCTGACCCCTAATCCTGTGATCCATTGTTTTGGGGGCATCTGATTCTCTTTAAGTGTCACTGGGTGCTCTACTGGGAGTTGGGGCAGAACTAATGGCATCACTAAGGATGCAAAGCAGATTGATTGGTCCGTCTGCTTAGCACTGTCAATTATGCCATTGATTTCTCCACTCCTCCCTCTCAGTAGCACTAAGAGTGAGGCAGTTCACTGTCTGCATAGAACTAGAAAAAAAGTGTTTTTCTTTTCTGGTTCTGTGACAGTCTGACTGACTGACTATGAATTGGCAGTTTGTCGTTTGCGGGAGTGGAACGACTGAGTTAGCCAGGTTTTTAGAGTATTGCCTCCTCCACGTATCTGTGAGGTTGGGGAATGAGGGTGGGGGGTTGGAAGTGACTACAATGGGGAGAAGGTTGCCCTGGGACTAGCCATTTCAGAAGGTCTAGAAGGTTTCCTTTGTGGGCCTCTGTTTTGTAAATATCACTTGAGAACCAAATAACGAGCACCTGAGTATCCGAGTGCCGAACAGGCATACTCGGCTGACTATTCCTAAAAAGGGATTTATATACCTGCAGTTCTCAGTTTCTATGGGTGTTTGTCCAATCTAACCCATTGCGTGGGGGGGGGTTGAGCAGCCTCCCAGTACTTTCAATATAGCTATTGGGAAACTGCACTACTGATCAGTGCAAAATAAGGGCTATAATGTTAGTGCACAATTCAGTAAGCCAGATCTGTTGAAAATTACAAGTTTTGACCTGCAGTATTGAAAGGCATAAAAGAAATAAGTTTTAGCTAAATAATTTTATGTTTTCTCTTCCCAGTTAATCATAGTAGTATGCCTCACCAATGGGAACCTCACAGTAATTCTCACTGCATTATTGCTTGCAAACTGAAAGCAATTAACAATTAATATTTGAGTAAAATATGAGTTTTTTTTATTGCTCCCCAATTAGGCTTTCTGTGATTTTACTGTTTATTCAAACCAAAGCCCCGAAGCAGGGCAGCAGCATCTGACAATGGTTAACGTGTGTTCTAATATTCCCCCTTCCCAGGTTAGACAACAATAATTTCAAGGACAATGTGATGGATCTGCTGGCCAGCCTGCTGAGTGCCAAGGACTGCGAGATCCAGAAAATCAGGTACGTATGGTTCTGTAGTGCCTTCCTCCCTCACATCTGACAGGTAAATTTTTTTACACCTTCCTAAGTTCACATCTAATACTCTAAGTATACTCTGTTATGCCTTTCTAAGCTCACAACCAATAGGTGCACTCTGTTATGCCTTCTTATCACACCTCAGTAGTACATTCTGTAACACCTTTCTAACGTCATACCAGATGATCTGTTTTATTAAGCCTTCCTAAGATTATACCTTGCAGGTATATTTTGTAACCCATTTCTAAGGTCACACTTAACAGGTACATTCTGTAACCCCTTCCCAAGGTCATACCTGATACATACATGTTATGACCCCTTTCCTGGGTCACAGCTGACAGGCACATTCTCTAACCCTTTCCTCCAGTCACACATGGGTACATTCTGTAACCCCTGCCTAAGGTCACACCTTACAGGTTCATTCTGTGACCCCTTCCCAAGGTCGCTCCTGATTTGTATATTCTGTGACCCTTCACAAAGTCACTCCTGATAGGTACATTTTGTAGTCCCCTCCTAAGATTAGACTTGATAGGTATGTTTTGTAATCCTTTTCTAGGATCAAACCTGAAAGGAACATTTTGTAACCTCTTCCTATGATCACACCTGATAGGTACATATTGTAACCCCTTCCTATGGTCACACCTGATAGGTGCATTTTGTAACCCCCTCCTAAGGTAACACCTCACAGGTATGTTTTGTAAACCCTTCCTAAGGTCACACCTGATAGGTACATTCTGAAACCCCTTCCTAATGCCAAACCTCAGAGGTAAATTCTGTTATGCCAACACCTGAAAGGTATGTTCTGTAATGCTTTCCCAAGATCACACCTGATAGGTACATTTTGTAACCCACTCCTAAGGTCACACCTGATAGCTACATTCTGTCACCCCTTCCTGAGGTCATACCAGATAGGTACATTTGTAATCCCTTTCCAAAGTCACACCTGCTATATACATATTGTAACACCTTCCTCAGATTACACCTGATAGATACATACTTTGACCTCTTCCTATGGTCACACATAATAAGTACAGTCTGTAACTGTTGCCTGAGGTCACTCCTGATAGGTATATTCTGTGACCCCTTCCCAAAGTTACCCCTAATAGGTACATTTTGTAACACCTTCCTAAGGTCACTCTTGATAGGTGTGTTTGTAACATTTTTCTAAGGTCACACATGAAAGGAACATTCTGTAACCCCTGCCCAAGGTCACACATAATAGATACATTTTATAACACTCTTCTTGGTCACACCTGACAACTACATGTTGTAAACCCTTCCTAAGGTCACACCTGATATGTATGTTTTAACCCCTTATTAAGGTTACAACTGATAGGAACATGTTGTAACCCCTTCCTAAGCTCTCGCCTGATAGGTATGATACATGCTTTAATCCCTTCCTAAGGTTACACCTGACAGATACATTTTGTAACCCCTTCCTAAGGTCACACCTGACAAGTACATTTTGTAACCCTTTTCTAAGGTCACACCTGATAGATATATATCATAACCCCTCACCTAAGGTAAAACCTGATAGATATGTTTTGTAATCCCTTCCTAAGGACACACCTGACAGTACATTCTGTTATGCCGTCACCTAATATGTACACTCCGTAACCCCTTCCCAAGGTCACACCTGATAGGTACATTTTGTAACACTCTCCTGAGGTCACACCTGAAGGGTACATTTAGTAGCCTCCTCCAAGGTCACACCTGATAGGTACGTTCTGTAAGCCAAAACAAAAGGAAAAATGTCCAGCTCCTAGGCACAAAAAAACAAAAACAGTGCACTTGCTCCCAATGGGACAAAGAACCACACCAAAACAGGAGACTGCTCACACCCCCACCTAAAGTAGGGTAATATCAAAGGTATCATGTAGAACATAATTAGTATGAGATAAAAAGCTTAAAGTATCTTGTTGATAGACTGATACAGAGCATCTCAGACCTCAAGTCAGCATTTAAACAAAAAAACAATCCATAGATTCATTTTCTCCATTTGAACTCAGCAAAGCTTGAGACTATATTCATAGATTAGGTTAAAATGAATGGGGCACAAGTTTAGTGGTATTTGTCAGGAATATTTGTGCAAACAGAAGCAACGAGGCTGCAAAAACATATCAAATATGACTGTTAAACAGCTGACCACTAGACCACCCACACATGTCATTGTCAGCAAAGATTTCAGAAAGTCTCTGTGGTCTGATGAGTAATTGTTTCGAAAACACAAATCCAATAGAATGCATTCGACATAAAGATGCAGCCTTCAAAAGTCAAAGTGCCAACACAGTGCTGAACTAAAGGGCTCATTAAAAAGTGTTTTTATTATTATTATTATTATTATGATAGGTCTTACTGGGATCACCTAACGTTTGTTGGCATGTGGCCAGATATTCAATAGTACCATAAGCATTTATACTTGAATTATGTATGACCCATAGGTCAAAAACATCAGAAAGTTTAGCTGTTTAAAATGTGGCCCTATTAGTTATGTTGAAAACGCAGCTCCTCAAACAAACAGCTCACCTTAGCTGATTCCAGTGCTTTTAACCAACAATCGCTGCAAACAAGTTCCTTTCAAATCTGCACACAAGAAACTGTCTCATGGTTGCTCTTGGGAACAGCCACATAATAATGAATCCCATGATTCCTAATAGGGTTATGTTTTTATCAGTATTAATAGTACCTTATGTCCATGACCTACAAGTCATAGGTAATCCGAGTATAAATGTTTATGGAACTAATAAATATCTGATCACATGCCTACTAGACTTAGGTGAGCTCAGTGAAACATGGAGAGGCCCATAGATATCAAAACTCTCAAGGTAAGCTTCCAGTTGTGCTGCCATCACCTTCCCAATGACCTTCCCACAAAAAGGAGGTTTGAGACAGGCCTGTAATTCACCAGTCCAGGTATTTTTCAGAGCAGTTATACCATAGAATTTTTGAGAGGCAACGGGAAACGGCCCTCCATTAAGGAACCCTGGACAATGCTGATGAACAGTGGACCTGGGGGCTACCTGACAGTTGACCAACCTGAGTAGGTGTTGGGTCCAATATACAGTAGGTGGAGTGCAGCACTGCAGTCACCTTGAGCACCTCCTCCGTAACAACTGTCTGGAACTCACTCCAAACCATCGGAGCTCCCACACTCTTTCCATCCTCCATCAGTGCTAGCCCCTGACGGGCCTCCTGTTGAAACCCCAGACCAAATGGGGGACACTTTGTCCAGGAAGAAAGATCCAAACTCCTGACATCTTTCTTAAGTTAAAGCCCCTCTGAACTGTAGACAGTGAGGATGAAGGAACCTGTCCACAGTGCATAAGAGCTGAGCGTGCCTATTTCCCCCTGAGGCAATAACCTGTGACAGAAGCTCTGTTTTTTTCAGGGTTATTGCCCTCTGACAGTTCACGTAATGGGACCTCAGAGCCATCCTGTCCTCTACTCTTTGAGGAATGCTCCAACCTCTGCCTTGTTGCCTTCAGCCACCTCAACTCTTTGTTATGCCATGGCAAGCTGTGGTAGGAGGTCAGCAGGCAGACATGGGTTGGTATGAAAGGTATCCCATCAAGATCACAAAGAGAGAGAGAGAGAGAGAGAGACACGGTCAAAAACCATGTGGTCAAAACAGTGTGCATGGGGTCAGAGTTTGTTTATTTATTTATTTGAGTTTTGGTAACCAGGTAAGTCCACTGAGACGATTACAGTACCTTTCTCAGAGTCGACCTGGGAGTACAACATGATAAAAACACATAGGCAGGTAAAGACAGTTCAACAAGTGGATGTAAACAATAAATTATAGTAGTCTTTGATAACACACTAAAATTGTAACATAAAATACAGAAAAGCAAAGAAGAACAATATTTACACAACTGTATATACAAAATACATAAACAGCAGAGCATTACAGTTCAGAACTGGAGTAATTATAAGATTGTCAACAAATATAGTAGAGTAATCATACAGTTGCCAACAGATAAAAGAAGGAGCAAGTGTGTAACATGTGCAGTCATCAGTGCCCTTTATAGTAGGAGCATGTAGCAGAGGCAGTAAGAAAGGAGAGCAAGCGGGTCTTGAACTCAGAGAGAGTGTGACAGTACAGGACAGAGGGGGGAATGGAGTTCCAGTCAGTGACAGCAACAAAGAGGAAGGGCCTACACACAAGAGCAAGCTGAGCAGTGGGCCTTTGTAAGAGGGGGAGTGTGGCAGATCTTAGTGTACATGGGGCAATTCTGCAGCAGATGATATCTCTAAGATGGGGGGAGTATAGGTGTGAACTTGTTTAAACATGAAACACAGGGTGGAGAATCTTAGTCTTGATTCATAGGGTAACCACCCCAGGGAGGAAAGGATGTCGCAATGATGGTGATGGGCAGTGACCCCACAGGCGAATCTCCCCACTCAATGGTATGTTTATGTGAGAAGAGACATGGCAGCAGCACTGGTAGAGTGCAGTAAAGGAGCACTGTAGGTTAGGATTGGAAGGACGGACGAGGAGGCAATCCGATGGCAAGCTGCAGCAGTGAGAAAGGGATGAATGCGATAGAGGAGGCCTGTCTTTTGGTTCTGGGATTTAATTAGCAAGGAGACATGGGCGAGTAGAGAAAGTGAGGGGTTCAGAGTGATGCCCAGGTATTTAAAAGTAGGGACAGATTCCAGAGTATCTCCATTGAGAGAGAATATATTGAGATGTGCAAGAGTACTTAGGGAGGAGGGTCTGCGGGTAAATAGCATACATTTAGTGTTGTTAGTATTAAGGACAAGTTGTTTATGTCTAAACCACACTTCCACTGCAGTGATATCAGAGGCAAATTCCTGATTAATGTGGGTAATGTTAGATGATGAGTGATATAGGATACCATCATCAGCATAGAGGTGCACAGAGGCCCCCCCCCCCACAATGGTATGGTAAGTCATTGATAAATAGGGAGAACAGCAAAGGATCCAGGATAGACCCTTGAGGGACTCCATGGGTTATAGGTCTAAGGTCAGAGAGTGAATCAGCCCATTTGACCCTCTGAGAACGACAGGTAAGATAACTTTGGAACCAGTCGAGGGCAGTGGAGTCAAGACCAAATATCTGGAGCTGTTGGAGCAGGAGGCCATGATTTACCAGATCCAATGCTTTAGTGAGATCCACGAAGACTGCTCCAGTGGCAGATCCTTGATCCACGGCTTGAGCAATATCTGAGGTCACTTTCAATAAAGCAGTAAGGGTACTATGATTCTTTCTAAACCCATGTTGGAAGGGGGATAATATATTATGGAATTCTAGGTAGTTCTGAAGGTGATTGTAAACTATGCGCTCCTGAATTTTGACAAGTGGGCAGAGAATGGAGATGGGCCTAAAGGTTTTGACCACCAAAGTTGGGTCCACTTTTATGCACTAGCACAATGACAGCAACTTTCCATTTGTCAGGAACAGTACAGGATACTATTTAATCTAGTGTGATTACTATTTAATCTAGTGTGGTTTTCAATTGCGCTAGATTACAATGTCCACTCAGCATGACCATGTGGGTTCCAACTGCACGATTTTATGGGTAACCCATATGAAAGAGTCAAGTACAGTTGTAATGTCCAAATAACAGCCATCAAGAGGTTGTGGAAACAATCTGTGTGAGGCCCAGTAAATCCATTGACTGGAAGAATTGCTCAGTTTGGGGATTCAATGATAGGGTGATGAAAATTGGCAAATGCCTGTAGGAACTCTTGTTTCAGAGCCTGGAGGCCAGTAAACCAGGAGTATCCTACACCTCACATACTCGTCACTCCTTACTGCCACACATTCAAATGGCTCCATCTCCTTCAATGGGTATGCAGTCATCTTTATGCAGGCTCTAAGGCAGATTGCCACACTGACACCCCTGCACTGCTGCCTTGGGTGGCACACCATCAAGAACTCAGCTGGCATTGCTGCCTCCAGGACCAGCCAGAGTCATCACTAAGCCAGGTCTCAGTGAAACAAACCAGGTCCCTAGAGGAATCCATGATGAAATCTGACACCACAACCATTTTATTCCTCAGAGACCAGGCATTACACAACACCCCATGAAGGGCAGGAGTCAAAGTAGTCAGCTCTTCTACTATCTGCCCCTTCTTGGGGGCTCCTAGGGGATCAGGATACAAGGGGGAGGACCCAGCTGCATGACCCTCCTAAACCCAAGGTGCTTACTTGGCCTGACACTGTCAATCCTACTTTCCCCACCTCCTAACCCAAACCACCTTTTCCAAAGGTCACACCTGATAGGTACATGCTTTGTAACCCATTCCTAAGGTCCTATCCAACAGGTACATGCTTTGTAACCCATTCCTGATGTCACACCTGATAGGTAGGTACATGCTTTTTAACCCATTCCTAAGGTCAAACCTGATAGGTATACAGTTTGTAACCCATCCCTAAGGTCATATCTGATAGGTACATTCTGTAACCCCTTCCTAAGGACACACCTGATAGGTACATTCTGTAATCCTTTCCTAAGGACATGCCTGTTAGGTACATTCCATAACCCTATCTCAAGGTCACACCTGATAGGTTCATGTTGTAAACCTATCCTAAGGTCACACCTGATTTGTACATTCTATAAGTGCTTCCCAAGGTTACACCCAATAGGTACATTCTATAACTCCTTCCTGAGGTCACACCTGATAGGTACCTGTTGTAACCCCTTCCTAAGGTCACACTTGATAGGTGCATTTTGTAACTCCTTGCTAAGATCTTACCTGATGTGTACATTTTCTAACCCCTTCCTAAGGTCACACCTGATAGGTACATTCTGTACCTCCTTCCTAAGATCACATCTGATGGGCACATTGTGTAATCTCTGCCTAAGACCATACCTGATAGGTGTATAATGTAACCCCTAAACTCTCAGCAGATAGCTGCATGTTGTAACTCCTTCCTAAACTCATAGAAGATAGCTACATGTTGTAACTCCTTCCTAAACTCATAGAAGATAGCAACATGTTGTAACTCCTTCCTAAACTCACAGCAGATAGCTACATGTTGTACCTCCTTCCTAAACTCATAGCAGATAAAACTACATGTTGTAACTCCTTCCTAAACTCACAGCAGATAAAGTTGCATATTGTAACTCCTTCCTAAAGTAACACTCAACAGGTACATTTTGTAACCCCTTCCTAAGGACACACCTGATAGGTACATTCTGTAACCCTTTCCTAAGGACATGCCTGTTAGGTACATTCCATAACCCTATCTCAAGGTCACACCTGATAGGTTCATGTTGTAAACTTATCCTAAGGTCACACCTGATTTGTACATTCTGTAAGTGCTTCCCAAGATTATACCCAGTAGGTACATTCTATAACTCCTTCCTGAGGTCACACCTGATAGGTACCTGTTGTAACGCCTTCCTAAGGTCACACTTGATAGATGCATTTTGTAACTCCTTGCTAAGATCTTACCTGATATGTACATTTTGTAACCCCTTCCTAAGGCCATACCTGATAGGTGCATTTTGTAACCCCTTCCTAAGGTCACACCTGATAGGTACATTCTGTACCCCCTTCTTAAGATCACATCTGATGGGCACATTCTGTAATCCCTGCCTAAGACCACACCTGATAGGTGTATATTGTAACCCCTAAACTCTCAGCAGATAGCTACATGTTGTAACTTCTTCCTAAACTCATAGAAGATAGCTACATGTTGTAACTCCTTGCTAAACTCACAGCAGACTGCTACATGTTGTAACTCTTTCCTAAACTCACAGCAGATAGCTACATGTTGTAACTCCTTCCTAAACTCACAGCAGATAGCTACATGTTGTAACTCCTTCCTAAACTCACAGCAGACCGCTACATGTTGTAACTCCTTCCTAAACTCACAGCAGATAAAACTACATGTTGTAACTCCTTCCTAAACTCACAGCAGATAGCTACATGTTGTAACTCCTTCCTAAACTCACAGCAGACCGCTACATGTTGTAACTCCTTCCTAAACTCACAGCAGATAAAACTACATGTTGTAACTCCTTCCTAAACTCACAGCAGATAGCTACATGTTGTAATTCCTTCCTAAACTCATAGCAGATACAGTTGTATGTTGTAACTCCTTCCTAAAGTAACACCCAGCAGGTACATTTTGTAACCTCCTCTTGAGGTCACACCTGATAGGTACGTTCTGTAATCCCATTCTAAGGTCTCACCTGATAAGTATGCTCTGTAATCCCTTTCTATGGTCAGTCACATTCTGTATCCCCTTCCTGAGGTTACATCTAAACAGTTCCTCTTTTCCATATTGCATGATTCATGTTCTTAAATCCAATGAGATGTTGGCTGAGTTGAACCTTAGTGTGTAATTACTGCAGGGCTGCAACTCTCTTTGAAGGTCACATAACAACTCAGATCACAGTGTTGGTTTCAGGATCTGGCACTTCCCTGCCTCCCTTATTGAAGGAGTAAGGTTTTTATAGGGTGCTAACATTCCTCCTTCCTGAAATGATTCCCTTTTCTCTCACTTTAGCAACGATGCCACTGATGAGTTCTAAAAGTCTAGCCCCCCTCATGAGTGATGATAAATTATATATTCTGAGTCAGAAAGGGGAGGGAAGTTGGTGGCAGTGACTAGGGTAGCAGGACTGAAGTTAGTACAGGAATTTATACAACACACACATAATATGTAGATGAAGAGTATTCAGTAAAAATCGTCCTTCAAAATTCAGATAATCCTCACACGTACTGTTACATCAAAAGGAATTATACCTACTTACTTCTGTCAACAAAGGTTTGATTACACTCATTTGCTTAAAAGGGTGCGTAAGTACCTTTTTTCAAAAAGTTGGCCAGCATTCATAGTCGAACCCCCCAGATACTTGGTATTTGGTATACAGTGTATTCCGCCTAAAATACAGAGGAAACATTTTTTAAAAACCTCTTGCCCTCTTCAGATAGCCAGGGCTTATCCTGTGGCTACCCCCTCCCCCATGTTCAGTTATCTCATGTCCTGCTATCACCCCTGCTTCCCACATAGATTATTATTATTTTTATTTTTATAATTTGCCAGATCTCCGGCAGTTTTCCAGAAGCTGAAAAATCCTTTTTTAATTATCCCCATCCCCTGTCCACCCCCCAACCCATTTTTAGCAAGTTGGATCTGCTTCTTGATCACCAGTCCATAATTTTTAGGACGACAATAGTCAAACAGTTTTCTAGCTCAGTTGGTTCCACCTCCCTAATTTGCAGCAAACCTTTTGAGCACAGTCTCAGTCAGTCATCTGCACCACCAAAAGGAGGAAGAACAGTTCACATCATTGATGGTGCTAGCCAGAAGGACTGGTCAGTCTGCAGACTGCACCTCTTCCTCCTTCTAGTCACATGTGCACGCTATGCTGTTTTGGGAAGAAGGATTGGTCAGTCAGCAACCCGCTCCTCTCCCCCCTCCTGGTCACATCATGCTATTCGGGCAGATGGATTGGTCAGCCTGCTTAGTGTCATCAACGATGTACACATCTCCTCACCCTCCTCCTAGTCACATGTGCACTGTGCACTGTTCAGGCAGATGGATTTGTCAGTCTTCCTAGTGTCATCAATGATGTACACATCTCCGCACCCTCCTCCTAGTCACATGTACACTGTGCACTGTACGGGCAGATGGATTGGTCAGCCTTCCTAGTGTCATCAATGATGTACACATCTCCTCACTCTCCTCCTAGTCACATGTGCACTGTTCGGGCAGATGGATTGGTCAGCCTTCCTAGTGCCATCAATGAATCAATGTTGTACACATCTCGGCACCCTCCTCCTAATCACATGTGCACTGTGCACTGTTCGGGCAGAAGGATTGGTCAGCCTTCCTAGTGTCATCAATGATGTACACATCTCCGCACCCTCCTCCTAGTCACATGTGCACTGTGCACTGTTCGGGCAGATGCATTGGTCAGCCTTCCTAGTGTCATCAAAGATGTACACATCTCGGCACCCTCCTCCTAGTCACATGTGCACTGTGCACTGTTCGGGCAGATGGATTGGTCAGCCTTCCTAGTGTCATCAATGATGTACACATCTCCGCACCCTCCTCCTAGTCACATGTGCACTGTGCACTGTTTGGGCAGATGGATTGGTCAGCCTGCCTAGTGTCATAAGTGATATTTACCGCTCCTCCCCCTCCATCCTGGTTGCAGGCATACTGCATGCTGTTCAGTCTAGTAAGATTGCATTTGACAGGTGCACTGAAGGTTAAGAAGGGAGACCAACTGGCTGGAGTTTGAATGGTATTTGCCCCATCACCAAATCATAGTTTGGGATTAGGATGGGGTACCAACTTGCTATAAATGGCCCTTTGGAGCCTTGGGGAGTTGGCCCAAGGAACGTGGTGATTTAAAAAGATACTGTTGGCCTCTGGCACAGTGCCAGGAGGCCAGTAATGGTTTTTAAATAATCAGGGAAGGGGTGGATTTGAAGGCAGAGATGACTGGGTGTGATGGCAGTGGTGGCCATGGGGCCTCCAGCGGAGGACTAGAGGGTTTTTGAAGCTTTTTTTTAATTTTTATTTTCACCACTTCCCAATTGTAACTCCCCCTCCCCCCCCAAAAAAATGGACAATAGTCAGTATGTGAATCAAAATACTAAGCACTCCATTATATGGGTATTCAAGAATAAATATTAATTACTCACACAACCTTACTTTCTTATGACATCAAAGGGGTGATCAACACTGCTCCACTGCGCCCTCTGGTGGTCACTAGCATTATGCCTCAACTTTTACTGTATGCTTTGCTTTCTGTTCTAAACTGACACATTTTTAAATGCTCCAGTTCTTGCTGCCTTCCTTTATATATATTTTAAGAGCATCCACGTTAAATGGATTTGCCAGTTTCCTGTAAAGAAACTACAGTGGCATCAGCAGGATTTAAACCTTGCAGCATTCTTCAAAAATTTTAATTTTCAGAACATTATTGACCCAATTCTCAGTTGCAATCTTTTACGCTGGGAAATGGAGAAAAACATATGCTATACTAAGAAGCAAGTATCTGTGCTGGAGTTGATTTCCATCCCCCCAGCACAGATACTAGCCCTTTAAACTAAGACATCTAGATGTTATTACAATAATGGCTCTGATTACTGCCATACACATGTATGCTCTTGGTGCAGTGCCGTTCACATACATGCATGTCTGGTTCCTAAACAAAAGATCCCCCCTTCTGATCTGTGCCTTTGTTCACTTGTGGGCTTCTTCTGGACCCTCTTCATATCCCTGATAGCTCAGTGTCCCCCACTCCCTAAGCCCAGCCCAGAATGTGTTACTGGTAGTCCAGTGCCCCCTTCCTTAACTTCAGCCGGATATGTGTCTGTGTTAGTCCAGTGTCCCACCTTCCTAAACCTAGCTTGATATGTGTCCTTGGTAGTCCAGTGTCCCCTCCTCAATTCCAGCCTGATATGTGTCCATGTTAGTCCAGTGTCCCAGCTCCCTAACCCCAGTCAGATATGTGTTCATGTTAGTCCAGTACCCCCCCAACTCCAGCTCCATATATTTTCCTAGTAGTCCTGCCCCCACCAACCCCAGCCTGATATGTGTCGTTGGTCATCCAGTGGGACCGCCTCCCTAACTCAAACCAATATGTGTCTCTGGTAGGTACAGTGCCCCCTCCTTACCAAGCTTGATATGTGTACCTAGTAATCCAGTGTCTCTACTCACCAACCCCAGCCTGTTATGTGTCTCTCGTAATCCAGTGTCCCCCCACCCTAATCTAAGCCTGATATGTGTCCCTGTTAGTCCTGTGTACCCTTCCCTAAACCTGGCCTGATATGTGTCCTTGGTAGTCCAGTGCCCCCCTCTCTACCTCCATCCTGATATGTGTCCCTTGCAGTCCAGTGTTTCCCCACCCTAACCCAAGCTGGATATGTGTCCCTGTTAGTCCTGTGTCCCTCTCCCTAAACCTAGCTTGATATCTGTCCTTGGCAGTCCAGTGCCCGCCCAACTCCAACCTGATATGTGCCCCTTGTAGTCCAATGTCCCCACTCTCTATCCTTAGCCTGATATGTGTCCCTGACAGTTCACTGTTCACCCTCCCTAACCCCAGTATGATATGTGTCCCTGATAGTTCACTGTTAACCTTCCCTAATTTTAGCCTGATATGTGTCCCTGATAGTCAAGTGTCCACCTTTCCTAATCTCAGCATGATATGTTTTCCCTCCCTAACACTGGCCTGATATATGTTCCTGGTAGTCCAATGTCCCCCTTCCCTAACCGTAGCTCAATATGTGTCTTTCATAGTCCAGTGTCACTCCTCCCTCGCCCCAGCCTGATATGTGTCCCTAGCAGTTCATTGGTAACCTTCTTCCTAACCCCAGTGACATATGTATCCCTGGTAGTCCAGTGACCGCTCTCCCTAACCCCAGCCCAAAATGCATCCCTAGTAGTCCAGTGGAATCCCCTTCCTAACTCCATCCTGATATGTCCCTCTGGTAGTTCAGTTTTCCTACTGCTAGCCTGCATCACTTCTACAGGCAGGGTCCATCGCAAAAGTGCTACCTGTCTCCATTTGATTACAGTCCCTTTTGAGCATAGCACTGTGTTCCATTTACATGCTGGCCCTTCTCCCTTCACACATCAGTAAACTCTGATACGTGCTAGTGCGGAAGGAGTCTACAACCCCATTTGAGCATTGCTTTCAGAGTGTGCCACATGCAAGGGACTGCCATGGATGTGGCATTGCAGTGAGTTTGTGATGGTCCCTTGCGACTGTGATGCGGGCCCACTATTCCTTCTTACTAAAGACTTGTGCATGAAAGCAGGCTGTTTGCCCCTTAGATGTTGTCTGTTCCCATAGGCAGCTCCAGAAAAATGCCAGACAGGGCACATGCCTTGGTAAAACAAACCGCTGTGTTCTAACTGTGCCACACCAGTGATACAAAACTGGCACCATAGTCTGGATTTTAATTCCCCTACATGCCATACACAAGCTGTCTGTATCCTGCCTGTGCCCTGGTCATCCTTAATTCCTGGAGCTACCTCTCTCTGTTCCTGCTGCTATTCCTGCCCTAAAGTCATAATCCTCAGTTTGTTACCTCAGAATCATTTAATGGCAGCAGGTTGTCATGTCATAAGTAGAGGAATATGACTTAATGGCTGTAATCAGCTATATGAGCAGATGAACTCTAATGGGAAAAGTTTGTGTTTTAAAGAGCTAGTGGAGCCAAATCAGGCAGAAAGGAAACCAGCATAGATTTTAAGAAGTAGCCAATTGTAACTTTTTATTTCTGAGGTATTTTTCTATTTTCCTTTTGCTTATTGGAAAGTCTGCTATGCGATAATATTGTGCTGGATGTGTAGACCAGCTCTTAGCCCAGCAGCTGCCATATCTAGCTCTACCCCCCACTACATCATCAGCACTGTGATCTCACTGACAGTGACATCATAGGTGACTGACCTGGCAGCCAGGAAGTGGCTATTCCTAAGCAGCAGTGATATCACAGTCAGTGAGGTCACAATGCTGATGACGTAGTGGGAGGGAATAGAGATAGCTATGTCAGCTGCCAGACAGAGTGCTGTCCCACACATTACACCTACTAACATCAGATTTGTACTCTATAGCAGTTACTTGAGCAAAGACTTACTTTCTTTTGTTCTTTTCTGTTTAGCCCGAAAACCTGCTGATTATATGTGCTTTATGTTGTTTGTTTTTTTAATATTTACTGAAAACAATGATCAATAAAAAGTATAAATCAAGGTAAAATCCTGGAATTGTAATCTTGTGTGAGTCCTGCTGGTGCATTGGTGTCTGTTTTGTAAGAAACTGGAAATATCTTCCAAGAGTTTATAGTACCAATTATAGCAAACCAAAAAGGTTATTGTTTTTTCATTTTTAAAATTAGTCAGTGGTTACTTTTTATTCTGAAGTATTTTTCCTTTTGCCAATCATAAAGGTTTTCAACCTGATAGTACAAAGGTGAGCTGCGTAGAGCAGTTCCTTACCTGCAGGCTGTTAATAACTAACCCCCAATGGGAACAAGCTGGTGTTCCACACAGATTTAGTGTGGTGACATCACTGGCACAAGAGTGAAGTTCAAGTGCCCTAATGGTGTTACCACACTAACTCGGTGTAGAATGCCGGCGAGTGCGTAACAGTTGTTTTTTATTGCGTGCCACATAAAAGCAGCCTGTTTCTAAAACATAGCTAACAGGTTAGTATCCTTTTCTGTGCATTTTGTTGCAATGTAAGGCTCTTGTGTGATTTTTTTTTTTAAGACTGGGATTGCATGCTGTTGTAGGAGTGCTTGTGAGCTGAAGCAGCTGGCTTAATCAGCTTGCTCTCTAAGTATTCTCTGTGGTTGGCTGGAGTGTGACCCTGATTAGGGTAGCTGAGCGGAGAAATAA
This sequence comes from Neoceratodus forsteri, assembly GCA_016271365.2. Lineage (NCBI taxonomy): Eukaryota > Metazoa > Chordata > Ceratodontiformes > Ceratodontidae > Neoceratodus > Neoceratodus forsteri. Next base: position 227,475,089 of record JADMNL010000025.1, on the reverse strand, counting down.
TTCAGGTTCTAGAACCTGAATTATTTCTCCAAAAATCCCAAACAGTTAATTATTGGTTTTACATAATGAAACAAGCTAACTGTGTATTACATCTACTTCTGTTCCTCATCATCAGCATTGTGACCTGACTCATTATAACCTGATCTGGCATAGCGGCAGGGGCTTGCTCGTCCTGACCAGTTGTGATAAGGGTTGCTTGGATATCCAAGTTTAAAAATGACAATAGGATACCTGACTTTTATCAGTATTTTAGGATACATTGGTCCTCAGAATAGTATATCCTAAAAATCTTGGATATTAATTCCGATTTTAGGATATCCTAAAATCCTAAATCTGGATATCCTAAAATATCCTGAAATCCTTTAGGATCCTATGCTATCTGATGGTCAGATCAGATGTAGATTCAGATATGGATTATCCAGCATGGGATCATAACCTCAAAAGACAGAACTGCGCAGCAATGTACCGCGCTGTAAATTCAACAGCTACATTGCTGGTGCACAGACACAGTGCCAAAAAGCATTTCAGCGAAGGGAACATGTGGGTGTTTTCTTTTCTGTGAGGGATCCACCCCCCCCCCATTAAAATAATCAACTCCAGGGGGGATTCAGCACGGGGGTGAGGAGAAACACCGAGACAAAAAAAAAAAAAGCACACTGCAGTTTCTAAAAAGTCTGGGACCAGGATTCAAGCATACACACAGCAACCTCCTGTACTGCCATGGCTCATTCCACTGAGTCACAGCGGCAGCTCAGTGGACCACCTCCAGAATGGAGGTGTTCGCCTACACAACACTCCTTGTCCCCACCCATGTGCGACAGGGTACAAAACCGCGCACACCGTATGTGTCTTGTGGGGTTTTGTACCCTATCGGGCTAGTGCACTGTGCAATGTATTCTGCATGATATTCCATACGCGGTTCTATGAGTGAGATATTGACCCAGTAGGGGGATTGTCCTAATATCCGACTGTCCTAAGTCAGATTGGATTTTGAGATCTCCAAGCATTCCTAGTTGTGATGTCACAGTCATGAGGGCAGAATGCTGGTGAGGTATGAAGGGGAATAGAATTAGATATGTCAGCCTTCAGGTAAAATACTGCCCAACACATCACACCTAGTGCTGTTAGGCAGAAGATCTTCTAATTGGTGAAAGGGTAAAGGGAAAGTACTTCACACATAAAATGCAACAGTTGACTACTTTAAAAAGTTATTGTTAATTTCACACTGTGTAATAGCTGTTTTAGGCCCTGTTCATATACAGCACAGTAATTTAAAATGTATATAAAAACAGATTAAGGATTACCATGCTGTAGCATCCGCACTACTGCAAGCGTAATGTAAACCGTTTTTAAAAACGTTTTACAAAATCTGCACTCCTGCCTCCCAACTCAGGGTTACACTAAACTGGTTCCATGCACTGACATCATGCTGCATGGAGGAGAACCGTGCCTGACCATCCACACTACTGGTAAAACCAAACTAACTCTGGTAATGCTTTAAAAAACATGTTTAAACCTAGATCTTATCAGGGTTTAAGCACAGTTTTTAAAAATGGACTAAATACCAAGTTAGGTGCGGACGTGAACCAAGCTACAGGGGCTTAAAATGGTTTAAGCTCCTTAAACCATTTTAAACCCCATGGTCTGAACAAGGCCCTTAGAGTGTGTAATGAGGAAACTGAGGTATCTTGGGGTTCTGCTGATGTTTACAAACATTTACTTACTTACTTCAGTAGAACTCCTCAACAGCCCATTTTTTCACCCTATATAATACAATACACTATGTATTATCTTATAAAAGAAACCTAAAACAACAAAGTGGAGAGCTACATAAAGTTAAAAATAAATGTACACAAAAGTGGTGTTACTGAGAATGGACAATAAAAATGAACTTTGTTGTGTGTGTTTTTTCTCCGGACAGTTTAGCAGATAATCAAATCAGCAACAAGGGGGCGAAGGCCGTAGCGAGATCCCTCCTCGTCAACAGAAGCCTGAATTTGCTGGAGTAAGTTATTATTCTTCAAGAGCCCCTAATATCTAAGGGGAAACTTTGGAAAAGCAACTTTTTTAGACACAGTTCAGATTATGATTGCTCAGAATCCACTTAACGGAACTGGATTTGTTGGATTTCTATATAATATATGACATGACATGACATGACATCACATCACATCGCATGACATTACATTATAATCAATAGCTTGATAAGATTTAGTCTTTTGGGGAATTTTAATGAACATAAAATCAGACCAACTATATGGTTTCATTACTGTGGTCTCATATGTTACCCATAATGGAGTTTCTAAGGCATCAGTTTGGTTCCAAATGCCATATGATAAATATTAAAATTAAGTAGTCGCATACCACCTTTCCCTTTTCTGGCTTAGTTGATCAAATCTCAAGCCGACATTTTTCCCCCATATGTAGGACATTATTTAATTATTGATTTAATTGAACCACCCATTGTTTATCTTAGTGTGGAGGTTACTTAAGCAATAATGTACAACAGGGGGTGTGTTGTTGTGAGATTTACATACGCCTCGGGTGTGGTATGGCATTAAGGCCACAGGCCAAGTGCCGTAAACCGCCTGAGGTGTGTGTACATCTCACAACAACACACACCCCGGAGTGCATTATTGCGATTATAAAATGAAATAAAGAACAAAATTTGTTTTTCATTGAGAACAAATCAATAGTTTTATTAATTTCAAGATATACAAGGTGCTTGTTCTTCCGCCTATGATCAAATAGTCCCATCATCTGATCCCAGCATTTGGTGGAGTCACTGACACCAAAAGAGGGTTTTATATGTCACTGTGTTCTCCCTCTCCATTGTGACCAGAATTTTGTTTAAACATGCCCTGAAGTGGAGCCACTGTCGATGTATGTAGTTCCTGCATGTTAACTCCATGGCTATCCTGCTGAGTATGTCTCTCATTGCTTCCAACGTTTGGCAAAGTACATTGTCAGTCACACGAGTTATGCTGATTCAGGGTGGGTGACAGGGAAACTTGCTGAGGAGGTGGATTCATTGCAGGAAGTGTCTGCATATTAATTTGAATGCCTGCCCCATTCTCTACATGGTACAGTGACACTGTGACTGAGGGTGGAGTTGACGTTTCTTCAGGAGGGGCCTGCATGTAAATTTCAGGCACCATCCCATTGTCAGTAGGTCATACAGAGGCACTGCCTGAGGGAGGAGTTGGTCACACATCATCACTTGCGTGGCCGCTGACATTGACTGATATATCAGAATGTGGAAAAGTGACTCCACAAACTGCTGGGCTGCTCAGTTCTGCTAAATGTGGTGGTGGGATTTCTACATTTGAAATATGTGTCTGCTGTGGTCGGTCTAGGACGGTCAATAGTTTCCTTGTTCAGTGCCACTAAGGTGACTTTGTCATCCATTGTACCATCGCATATGCACATCTACTGAACCACCACTGAGGTCAAAGAAGGTAATTGATATATTTTTTTTACATTTTTAATGTGTTTCTGGGTCACTATATAACTGTTTGCTTTTCTGGTACTGTATTTCCGATGAAACCACTATCTGGAAAATGGTACTGTGACACCTAAAACAAATGGCAGTTTTCAAACAAATAGCAGTTTTCAGGCCACTCAATGTTCTGTTACTTGATCTACATGTTTTGACACATATGATAAGTCGAGCACAGGTCAGCCGGGACTTTAGCCGTCTGTTTGTTGTGAGATTTACCCATGGCTAAAGCCCCTCTCTGACCAACTAGCTTTGAGGATTTTATATGCCAATTTAATAATCTCTGTATCTCCTAGGCAGAGTCTGTAAAAATAGAACAGCGCATGGGAGATATAGAGAGTGCTTAATCTCCGTACATCAGGGCACCATACAGGAAGGGGCAGTGGCGCGTCATCATATCACGTTCTTAGCAGCATGATCCCATGGGGTGAGTTCCAGGATATTAGAAAATTCTGCCTGCAAGGGAGCCTCTTACAATTTTTATTGAGTATTCAGGTATTAATACATTTACACAAATATTGTGCCTGCAGTGGGATCAGGGTACTGAAGCCCTGATCAGTGCAGTGGTCACTGCTTGATGACTGCCCGTAGATCTTTAAATGCTTTCCAGGTGAAAGATCTTGAATGAACAGTGTCATTGTGGAGGAAGAATTGTTTTTTCCCCTTAGTTTTGTTCATTTTATAAATTCTTTGAGCTCGATTCTCAAAACGGGTTTTGATCGGTGCAAGCTGCAGCAAACAGCAGCCTGCGTCGATGCCTGGTGTGCCAGGGACCCTGCGCCCAATTATCTATCTGGCAGGGTCCTGGTGGCAATGTCCCAAGGCTTGTGGCAACCCTGGCAGTGTGCCAAACAGGCAGTGCACCGGGAGGGTTTTCCGCAAGTTGCAGGGCAGCTGTGCACTGCTTAAGACCCAGATGGTCTAGTGTCCCCCGGCCTCCTGATCCCGTTGTCGCCCCTTACAGTAATATATATTAAATTATTTGTACCTGATGATCTAGTGGCCCCCTTCCCTGATCCCTGCTGATGTACCATACAGTAACATGTAATAAATTACTTGTACCTGGTTATCTAGTGGCCCCCCTCCCCAAACCCCGATGATGCCCCATACAAAAAATATTTAATAATTCACTTGTACCTGTTGATCTAGTGGCCCCCCTCCTCGAACCCTGATGATGTCCTGTACAAAAATATTTATTAATACACTTGTACCTAGTAGTCTAGTGGCCCCTCACCCCTGCACCCCAGCAGGTAGTTCCCACTACCCTGCTCTCCTATCCCAAAACACAGCCAGCGACTGGTAGAGCCCACTTCTCACCTCTTCGACCGGCTGCTGTCTGAATTGTCACTGAGCTCAGACTGTAATATACACAGCATGTGCACATTGCAGTCTGCGTTTGGTGACAGTTCAGTCAGAGGCTTATCACGCGGTGTGATTTGAAACTCTACGATCACTGCTGTGTTTGATTGAGGAGTGAGGGTGGTAGCACACCTGTTGGGGTGAAAGGGAAATACTAGACCACTAGGAAAAAGTGAATTATTAAATATTACTGTACGGAACATTTTCGGGGATCGGGGAGGGGGCCACTAGATCACCAGGTGCAAGTGAATTATTAAATATTTTTGTATGGGGCATCATTGGGGTTTGGGGAGGGAGCCACTAGATCACCAGGTACAAGTGTATAATTAAATACTTTTGTACAGGGCATCATCGGGCTTCAGGAAGGGGGGCCACTGGATCACCAGGTACAAGTGTATTATTAAATATTTTTATACGGGGCATCATTGAAGATCGGGGAAGGGGACCACTAGATCATCAGGAAAAAGTGATTTAATAATTATTACTGCACAGTGTGACATCGAGGATTGGGGGGGGTCACTGGACCACCAATGAATGAGGTATTATGTACTGCAATGATGATGGGGACATCAGGGATCAGATGGGGGACCCGCGACACATTGGTGCATACAGGCTACTCTCCCAGTGAAGAAATTTCTAAGTTCCCTTAGACCAGCCCTGGCTGGCCTAAGGGTACTTAGAATGTCCCCCTCTGGGAGAGTTCCATGAATTCAACATTAGGGGATGTGGCAGCTTGCATCTGCCACATGCCCCCTAGCGCCAGGTTGCAGCCCATATTTGGGCACAGGGGTGGCGCAAGTCCTGTTTTGGGCAGGCAGCCTGCGGTTGACGCCAGGCTGCTTTTGTGAATAGCTCAGGAGGCAGTGTTTGATGCAAGGTGCCTCTTGCACTATTTATGTTTGGCACAGGCACCTTGAGTCAATCACAGGGTTTTGAGAGTCGAGCCCTTTATCTTTTAATAAGGAGGTGTTAAGTCTCCATCTAGCTGGCCCTTCTCAGAATGGTCTTATTGACATGCCTAGTGGTATTGTTGCATGATCTGATATAGTGTTTTCATGTATCTTAGCATTAATTGGGTCACCTGAGAGATTTTTGAATACTAAATATAGTCAGTCCGAAAATATAAATTATGTGGGGTTAAATAAAATGTGTAATCCCTGTCTGTGGGATTCAGTGTTCACCATGCATCTAGAAAGCCATATCCTTACACATTTTCTGTATTTGATTTCTTGTTTTGCTTTTAGCATTAAAGACATCTGGTCTGTTTCTATCCAGTATCTGATCCAGTGCTATACTGAGGTCCCCAGCAATTATCAACTCTGAACTTTGCTGAGTTCCATTGTTAAATTCCCATAGAAACCAGGGCAGTTATCTGACGAAGCATAAATATTACATAGGGTAACTTATCTTCTCTGCCATCAATTGTACCCTCTACAATTACCTACCTCCCTTCTATATCTTTTTTTAACATTTTTGGTTATGAAATGTGATCTTTTTCCAATTATTATACCAGTTCCTCTTTTCTTACTGTTATAACAACTATGGTACAGTTCTCTCACCCAGCCTTCATTACGTTTATCAGCCTCTTCACTTACTATGTGAATTTTTTGAATAAAGACTATGTCAGCTTTAAGGGTTTTAATACAGTGCATCACTCTGGCTCTTTAAATAGGGGCTGAAAGTCCTTAATATTCCATGAAATAACTTCACAGTTAACTACTGTGGTTGCTAACTATAAAATGCATTTGGATTCCTTTTTTCTTTTTCCTTATGTAAGTCCACGTAGTAAAACCATCCTTCTGAGTTGTGATCAAGAGCATATGGTAGTCTCCTCTGTCTTCTTGCATATTAATCTTAAAACAGGAAAAAATAAGTTTATTATGTACTTGTGTATGACATCTGCACAAACTGTTACTAGAGTATAATAAAAAACCCGTATAAAACTAAAATGAAATTTACAAACACATATAAGAAGGATTCCTTCCCAGATTAACTGTCGAACGTAAAAGCTTTTTGTACTATTCACCATTCTTGGTGTGTGATGGTCTATGAAATGGTATAATTCCATCCAGTAAGTTAATAGAACATTGTTATCTATTAAACTCTATGAGTAACGTCTAATCATTAGGAAAACGATAATTAAAGTGAGAAATTACAAGCACTGTGAGAGGACTTTTAAGAATAAACATCAAATTAACCTGTATTAAATTTTACAGAATTAGTCAATCAACAAATAGTTCAGCAGATTTTTATTTTCTGCCAGATATATTAGGCTTGCAGTCCTACACCAGGTTGATAGGTTCAGTGTTAATTCTCCTGAATACAAAAGCCTTCTGAATAAGGTCAGTCTCATCTATAAAGAACCAAATAAATACAGCAAGAGCTTAGTTCTCTGTGATTTTCTGGCTCATATTTGTTCTTTAAATTAGTCTAATGTCAATTAAGTTATTTATCCTGTGAGAATTATGGAAAGACCTGAGTAAATTGTCAGAAATGCCCTCAGACAGTCAGTGGAGTCATTCAATTTATTCTCAATACATCACACGCAGAAAGTTGATATGTTTCAGCTGCCGGAAACAATTCTGTTTTTATGACCAGAGGACAATAAGAAAGGCAATTACCAGGGCAAGACAGAGGAGAGGGGCTAAGGGAAAAAGCAGCACCACCACAACATACAGAAATGGAAAAAAGTTGGCTGTATAGTATTATAAATATTAATTAAGTCCCATTTATTGTCTGAACCACAGAGTGTGCTTCCAAGTTACTGAAAAACATGGAGCGCTGATTATTTTCTATGCTATAGTTCTACTCCTTAAGGGTCAGACTAGGCTGCAATGGTTCCCCATTACTCCTGATCTGTGTCTATGGAGCATACAAGCATTCAGAACACTTTTTACTGCTTGATCTCATAGCTGTAATGCCCATTAATGCAGAGCTGTGACTGTATTAACTGTGTTAACCCATTACTTCTAATAACTCTATAGGAATTCCAAACCATCCATTACTTAAAGGGACACTGTCAACCCCCTTAGGCCTCAAAGTGTCCCTAGTGTTTTTTTTTTTATTTATTATGTTTTTTGGCCCCCCAGTCGCCGGTCACCCGGTAACTCAGCCCAGTCACAGACCTCAGCTTCCATCTCTATATTGAGCCGAGACCCTCCGATACCCCCTGGCCTGCCCCCTAGGGTGGGGTTTGCGGCACAGATTCCCCAACAGTGCCGCAATAATGGGATTAGGTCAGAGGGCCAGCCTGGAGGCTAATCAAAGCCAAGGCAGGCTTCATGAAGGGTGGCTGACAGGCTGAAAAATTTTGTGAAGTTTTTCTTGGGGAGGAGACATGCAATGATGTCTAGCGTCCGCTCCACCTCCTGAAGCTCTCAGATGCCAGTTGCTTGTGGCACCCCCAGCCTCCGCCAGGGGTCTGTTGAGCATTCTCCCCACCCTCCCCCCGGAGAAGGAGTGCAGTCCTGGGAATGCTCCATCCTTCTCCTCCCGGCCGGTCCTCCGATGGCTCGGGTCCATTTTTTAACCCGGGTCGCCAGCACTGCAAGCGGAAATCCAACCGCTGTGCCAACGTGCCAGCTAAAGTGTCCCTAGTTTTTAAAAAAAAAAACATTTTATGATTGTTCACATTCTACAGAGACTGTTAATGCAGCTGGTAGTTTGAGTCAGATCCCTTTTTTATTTTAAAAAGTGAAAAATTGGCTGCCCACCATACTGGAGTTACCACACCAAAGCATGTTTGTTTACATTTCATGACCAGCTCCCACTGCATCTTTACTGGACTCAGGAATGCCCCTCAACACAATCTAGCCACTCATTATGCAGTGGGAGTGGAGGAGACAATTGTATCATGAGTGGCTGCACTGTTTGAGGGTGTTTCTAATGTTCAGAAAGTGTGCACTAAGAGCAGTTCAGTGATTTGAAGCAAAACAAAGCTGGGTTTAGCTATACATTACCATGAATTTCGGTTCTAATAAACGAGGAGGCAGATAAAATAACCAGCAACATCAATGAATTTTAGAGAGAGTAAGCAATCATAAAATGTGGGTTTTTACCTAAAAATAACATTATGCAAAAAAGGTTGACAGTGTCCCTTTAATCTGATGCAAATGCCGCCCAGGTGAACATGAGTTAATCAGACAGCACAAAGGAGACAGTTTTCCATTTTAAACATTGGTATTTAATAAAAAATCCCATTATGGTACATGTTGCCTTCCTCCACCCCCTAAACCACAGCTCTGATACCTCTCTGGCTTCGATTAGGATTGGTGTTTATCAGTTCCTGTATCATTCTCAGACAGTAGCTGTATTACCTCCAGTGGCTTCTGTGAATTTGCTATCGCTATCCGTTTCCTGGTTTTCCTCGACATGCAGCTCCATTCAATTTCTTCATCTTGCTGTGGATGGTCTTTTGCTGCAGATCCATTGGAATCATACTCTACTCTGTTTGGATCCCTCCTTCCTATTATTGTAGGGTCCCTGCTGCATTGTCTCTTGGGCTGTTTCAGCTCCAGTTTCCTGGATTTCTCTCATACTGAGGCTTCAGGTTTGTCTGGGAACTGAAGGCTGACACCCATAAATAGTCCCCATCCAATAACCCCTAACAGGTACATCTCTCCTTAGCCTGAAGCCAGTTATCCAACTTACGTTTGAAGATATTATTTTTGCTGACAGCTACTTCCAGGGGTACATTATCCCAGTCCATTACCACCCTCTGTGTGTAGAAAAATTTCCTGGAATTTATTTTAAATCTGAAAACATGTAATTGAAGGGGATGCCCTCTAGTTCCATTGTTGGCCTGTTTGAACTGAAAACCAATTTCTAAAAATAGGTAATGGTCATTTATAATGTCCCATACAAAAAGAAGGTCACCCCTATGACTCCTAGCCTCAAGAGACATTAGACTCAGTTTGTTCAACCTTTCCTTGTATTCCAGATTCCTTAAGCCATTTATATGCTTAGTAAACCTCTTCTGTGTGCTCTTAAGCTGCCTGATGTCCTCTTTCTTGTGTGGCAACCAAAACTGAGAGCAGTAGTTGATGTGTGGCCCAACATAAGATCTATAAAGTGGGAGTATTTTTTTATCTCTAGATTTGATGTTGTTTTTTATTGTCCAGATAATTTTGTTAGCCTTGCTTATGATCTCATTTGTTTGTTTTGAGACATCTAATTTGTCAGTAATATACACCTCGAGATCTTTATCGATTTCTGTTGTGGACAGTTTACTGTTACCCAAGTAGTAGCTATGTTTGCTTGCTAGGACCAACATTCATGACTTTGCATTTCTCCAGATTGAAGTGCATACCCCACCTATCTGCCCATGCATCAGTCTTGTTCAAATTATTCCTGGATGGTCTGGAAAATTTCTTTCGGGAAAGAGTTACCCTTACGGACTAATCCAGAATTGGGTGAGGCAGGGTTATCCTTCTTCTGACCATTGACACATGTGGTTTTGTTTTGACCCAATTTCCTGTTTACCTGTGTATCGAGCTTCAGCTGGGGAGGGTGGGCAGTCATCTTTTCAGCTCTGCTAGAAGCATCATTACCTCTGTTGTTGGAGATTTTATTTAGAAAGTCCATGGCTGATTTAGGGCTGAAGAACTGTTCTGTTTTCCTCTTGTAGGTGAGTACCCATGTAGCAGGGTGCTTGATAAAGTACTGAATGTCCAGCTTCTTCAAAATGGATCTAACAGGGTGCATTATTTCCTTTTTCTGGCTATTTCATTTGAGATATCTTGACATATTGGTACATTCTCACCCTGTCATGTGAGTGTCCATTTTTGCCTTTCCAGGTTTAAAAATTAATTCCTTTTCAGAGAATTTTAGGAAATATTCAAAGATGGGTCTTGATTTCTCATGCTGGTTCTGAGTAAAAGTCCTTTGAGCACATTGAGTTTAGAGAGATGTAGAGGATTTAAATTGTAGAAGTTCTGGCATGAGGGTTTGAAGGAAACTGCCCATTTTGTTCCCTTCTGCACCTTCAGGTATGGCAATTATGGGCAAATTGTTGCACCTATGCCTAGTCTTCAGGTCATCTACTTTATTTAATAGCTTAGGATTGCTTGTTTACCTATTCCTTTAGTTTAAAAACAGAATCTTCTGATCAGGAGATACAAGTGTAACCCCCAAGGGTGCTATCCTAAGGGCTACCACCCCTGCCTGTCTCAGCTGCAACAGGGTAAAGGGCCCAGATCCATTGATGGGTGCCTCCATCCAGAGGTCGGGGTTAAGACAGTCAAGGTTGACTCAGTCACAGCCCTCTGGGTTACTGCAACCCCCCTTTCTTCCCACTAGTGGCTCACAAGGATTAATCACAATGCTCTCCCCCTGAACATTTACCCCCCGGCTCGAACCACTCAGCTCACTCCGGAGACCCCCTGGAAAGTAAGGTACAATTATCAAATATTCACTGTGCAGTATATCCCCAGTAAGACACAAACCAGCCAGGGTACGGTTGCAAAACAAACAATCTGATTTATTTGAGGGGAGATAACAAGGACCGGGGGAAATCAGGGTGATTGACTTATCACTATAAAATATATTTAACTACCTAGGGCTCTGTGCACAGGCCTACCTATCAGTTATTGTCTATGGGTACCCAAGCCCTAATGGCTAGTTCCTCGATGCAGCTGGTTGGGGCCCTGACACAAAGGAGCATTCAATTCCTATGACGCTTAGATGAAGCCAGGAAGCTCAATTAGTACAGTCTGCAATACAACAAAACGACTGTGTCTTGGCTTACAACCTTTAGCAGGGAGCTACCCTGATTTAGTACTCACAACTCCAACAGAGAACCACTATTTCACCGCTTGCAGGGCTGAGCCTGAGCTTCAACGGCTTCCTCACACACATTTATATGGAAAAACAACAGAGGGGTACCATACCAGGCAGCTGCTCCCTGAACTCGACCAAACTCACAGCTATGCAGGCGGTTCACTGCAGCTTCAACTTTCCTGACAGACCGAGCGCGATTCAGCAGATTCTCCAGTCCTCTATAGGCTGAGCCTGGTTGGTAGCTGTGTTTGTACACAGCCTCCTCTGACCACACACCGGTGGATTTAGTCCGAAGCTTTCTGGCTATGGGAAACGGCCGCCTAGGCCTTTCACGCGCTTCCCGCGTGAACACTCAACAGCGCAGAAGCTCAGAGCTCCCTTCGGCTCCACAGTCACAACGCCTCTCCTCTCTCAGGCAGTGGGGGACACCTTCTTACTCGCGCGCCACCCGTTCCCATAGGTGGGCTGCAGACACCAGGCTATGAGACCTGTCCCGATTGATGCAAAAAGGCGCCCTTGGTCAGACTTTACTTCCCAGGATTACTAGCGAAGTCCCCATTGGTCAGCCGGCTCTATCTACAGTTCCAATGTACTGATTGGTCCAATTCAGCAGTTCGGGACCAAAATGGAGGAGATAATCAGAACAGTCTTTGCTGCAAAGAAGGCAGGTTAGAACAACTACATTATCATTATTACTCTAAGTTATTTCCCGCAAATAGTTACATCCTCCAGCAGAGCTCCCTCTGCATACTTAGCGATGGCAGAATGGAGCTATTTGCAGCATCCCGGGCGGGACTCGAGCATAGAAACACTCAAACCCCCGGAGTAATTATGACTGCACTTAGGCAGCTCTTAAAGAGACAGTACTGGAGGCTGTAAAAGCACTCACCATGCCTGCATTCAGCGGCCTTACCTCGAACACCAACCAGGCATGGAGCATCTAGGCAAGCTCCGGGAAAGCTTCTGGGAACCCCCATTTGTAGGGGGGTTACACAAGTTTCAGCAGCTTTGATTGTGCTGTGCACCTCTCTGACATCAACTTCTAAATTGTCAGAGGAGTTTCTAAACTCTGAAAAATCTTACATTTATTTAAACATTTCTGTAACATTTTTGAAGCATGTCTGGAGAGGTTTTTTGGTTTTCGGTTTTGTTACTCTGGTCAGATCCGCTGCCATATCCATTGATATCCACACCACTGCAACGTTCTAAATCAAATAAAACAGGAATTTTTATATAAACAAAAAGAAATTGTATTATATTATTGTTACTTTTTCCCTCTATATCTGTGCCAATTTTGATGAGTCTGCTACGATTTTATGAAGTCAGATGGCTTCAGATAAAGAGCCCAGTTCTCAAAAGGATGCATTCACTGCAGAGAACGTGCAGCAGGGTGTTTGACGCAAATAGCAACTTGCGTCAAACATTGCGGCAATTGCAATTCTAAAAGTAGTGTGCCGCAAATGCCCTGACACAAGTCTGGAATGCAGGATGCAGGGAGTTAGACCAGGGTATCCCTGGTCTAACTTTACATCTGTGGGGAGGCCTCCTTTTATGGGACTTGTGCCAGACCTTTGGTGCATGGTGCCATAAAGTGAGGAAACTGTCACATTTGTGTCAGCCCTTCTAGAATTGTGTTGCGTCTGAGGGGCTTTGGTGCAATTGGGTCCAACTTTGCAGTGGATGCAAGACTTGATGCAAGCTCTGCGTCCACCTTCTAGAACTGGCCCCCAAGTGTCATAGGCAGGAGCTGGGTATACACATGACCATACTTGTTAGGTACCTGCACCCTACTCTTGTCCCCATATTTTCACATAGTCTTTTCATTACCCCATCTTATGGTCAAGACAGGTGAAATTTTTAAAATCTGTTCAGAAATGTGACTTCACAGAATGACTGTGAAAACCCATTTTGGGAGGATTTGAAAAATTTCACCTATCTGGTCCATCAGATGAGGTTAAAAAAGCCCATGTTGAAAATCTGGGGCAAAAATATTAGGAAATGACAAAGTTATGAGTCAAAGTTCAAAATGCATAAAAAAGTAATTAACCAAACATACCTTGTTTTCAATTACTTCCCGGTGAAGCTCAGAAGAAGTAGGATGTTAAAGAAAGTGCAGTGCTGGACCTGCTAGGTAAGTATGGGGTAGGTGGGTGTGGCTTTGGGTACCGAGAGTGGGTTAGAGTGGGGACATGGGGGTGGACGTCTTCACTGGACCATTTTTTTTCCAGATTTATGGATGGAGCATGGTGAAGGTTCAGAAGATGGGCAGGATATTTGGCAGTGGGAGGGCATTTTCTTTTCATAGATGGGGCATGGAGAAAGATCGGGAGGTGGGTGGGATACTTGGCTTTGGAAGGGTATTTTCACAGATGGGGCACTGGGAAATATTGAGAGGTGGGCGGGATACTTGACAGTGGAAGAGAGTTGTTTTTGTGTATCTGCCTGTGGCAGGGGAGCTTGGAGCTGATCGTAATGCTGCTCAGCTGCTTACTGGATGGCATCTTGCAGATGGAAGGACTGAGCTGGATTGGAGTGACTCGCTCCTGTCAACTACACAAAGTTTCCATCCAGCAAGCAGAGAACAGTGTCACGATCAGCCTTGTTGATCATTGGGCTGTCACTCTCAAGCCCACTGCAGCCTGAGCTGCATTGGACCCAGCAGTGACACACCTCTGAAACCCTGTTATTGTAACAAGATGTTTGCTGTGCAGGCACAAGTAAACATAAAAATTATTCATTACAGTAATGGTGTTCTGAGTCATACAAGCCCTTCCTACCTTCCTTTATACAGTAGAACCTGCATGACAAGGGTGATTTAGGTCAAGCCAGAGCAAATGTTTTAAAAAAAATCTTTCTTGATCATTTAACGGTTTCAAACTTCTTACAATTTTTTGTGTCGATTTGTCATTTCTAATTGCATTTTGTGTTTTGTATACATAGCATAGTTCAGGTCCATGGTTGTTGCTCACTTCTGCTCTTAAGCTATAAATCTGCCATTGGAATGTCAGGAAGAGCAGCTCAACCCAAACCAGGAGATAATGCCCTTTGCTGGCACCAGTGAAACATTTCCATTCTTCACATTCAGTCCTGAGGACACCTCTTTCACTGTGCTGTCAGTGCGCCTCAGTCCCAGGGTACCATATGTTGGAACTGGAGACATTAGGACTCCACAGGAACAAGAATATTTGGGTTTGGTGATGTCAGTCACTGCAGTGACAAATGATGCCATGCATATGCTGGCAACCTATAAAGTAGCATCGGCACCAACCACCTCAGTACCCTTTTTACCAAAGAGGGGAGAGAGAGAGAGAGAGAGAGAGAGAGAGAGAGACAGAGAAAAGCTACCAAGTGACAAACTACTTTAAACTTAACACTAAATATTACTAAACAAAAGCACAAGGCAGCCTAATTGTCTGTATCAGATCCTAGCCAGCCCAAACACTGTGCTGAATAAAAGCTGTAGATAGACAAAACACAACCTATGGATTTGGATGAGTTGCACCCTAGGGTGTTGAGGGAAAGGAAGCAAGTCCTGACAAGTACACTGATAGAAACACAGAAACTTAGAAACTGTTAGCAGATAAGGACTATCATTCCTATCTAGTCTGTCTGTAAGCCCGCCCTTGTTTTGCAGCCTCTGACCCTACTAGGTCAACAGCTTTCTCCTCTACTTCCCACTTCTAGGGTTCCCTTAGGTCTGTCCCATGCACGTGGCAGACTATTCTATGTGTTCACCACCCTCTCCATGAAGAAAAACTTCCTCACATTTCCCCTTATCCTGCCACCTTCCAATTTCATATCATGCCCCCTCATTCTTGTACTTCTCCTGTATTGGAAGATGTTGCCCCCTGCACCTTGTTTATGCTTTTAAGGTACTTGAATGCTTCTATCATGTCACCCCGATCCCTCCTCTCCCCTCCTCCAGTGAGTACATATTTGTGGTCCCTTAGTCTCTCCTCATATGTTTTTTGGTGCAAGCCCTGTACCATCTTTGTCGTCCTTCTCCGGACTGCCTCCACTCTATCAATGTCCTTATGAAGATGTGGTCTCCAGAATGGTACACAGTACTCTCAGTGAGGCCTCAGCAGTGTTTTATACAATGGCATCATCACCTCCTTCCTTCTACTAGTGATACCTCTGCCTATGCGCCCCAGCATGCCACTGGCCCTCCCTGCTGCCTTTGTACTCTGCTTAGACACCTTTAAGTCATCTGAAATGATAACCTCCAGATCCCTTTCTTCCTTGGTGATCGTCAACAACTCCCTCAAGGCCCCCACATTCTGTAGCTCTTTCCAGGGTTCCCTCATCCCAGGTGCATTATTTTATGCTTCTTTGAGTTGAACCTCAGCTGCCACACCTCAGACCATTTTTTAAGCTTTCCCAGGTCCCTCCTCATTTTCTCCACCCCTCTGGAATATCCATCCTGTTGCAGTTCTTGGTGTCAAATGCAAACAGGCAGGCCTTTCCCTCCAGCCCTTCTGCTATGTCACTAATGAAGACATTATACAGGACTGGCCCAAGGGTTGATCCCTGAGGTATCCCACTGGTCACCCCCCTCTCCCCGACTTGGATCCCATTTACCACCACCCTCTGCCTCCTGTCTATTAACCAGTTCCTTACCCAGTTTACTACCTTGTGGCCCATACCTAGACTACCCATCTTGCTAACCAGACTTTTATGTGAGATGGTGTCAAAGGCCTTGCTGATAAAATCGAGGTAGGTGACGTCCACTGCCCCCTCGATTAACCTCCCTCTTCACTCAGTCAAAAAAATCTATCAGATTTGTTTGACACAACCTCCATGCTGTGAATCCATGTTGCCTCAGATCCTGGGCACCATTGGATTCCAAGTGTCCCACTATTCTTTCTTTAAGTAGTGCCTCCATGATCTTCCCCACCACTGAGGTGAGGCTGACTGGCCTATAGTTCCCTGCCTCCTCCCTGCTACCACTTTTGTATAGAAGGGCTACATGTGCCCTCCTCCAGTCCTCTGGAACTACTCCTGTGTTTAGAGACTCAATGAACATGGCTTCCAGAGGCACTGCTAGCTCTCTCCTCAGCTCCCATAATATTCTTGGGTGTATGCCATCTGCCCCATTGCTTTGTCCACCTTCAGTTTTGTGAGCTCCTCCAGGACTCTCTGCTCTGTAAAGGGACTAGTGTTCACCTCTCCCCCCACCCTTGTGTCTGTTGCCCAACTGTGGCCCTTGACCCTCCCCCTCTTCAGCGAATACTGAACAGAAGTATTTATTCAGTATTTCTGCCTTTTCTAGGTCTCCCTCCTTACACTCCCCTTCATCCCCTCTAAGCCTTACAACCCCCCCAACTTTCCTTCTCTCGCTGATAATACCTATAGAATGTCTTGTCCCCTTTCTTCACCATCTGCGCTAATTTTTCCTCAGTCCGCACCTTAGTGCTCCTAACAGCCTTCCCCACTTCGCTTAGACATTCTAGGTACACCTCCCTGTCCCCATCCCTTTGTGTCTCCTTATATTTCCTGAAGCCTGCCCTTTTGGCCCTTACTTTGTCTGCCACCTCATTCAAGAACCATAGTGGTTTCCTCATTCTCTTGCCTTTGTTTACCAACCTGATGCATTGGTTCGTTACCTCCTCTATGGCTCCTTTCAGATGTTCCCACTGTTCCTCAACTCCCACTCCCTCCCCCCTCCTCGCCAGGGCTTCTTTGATGCATTCCCTATCTTAGCAAAGTCCGTCCTTCTGAAATTTAAGACTGTTGCCTTTGTGTGAGTTGACTGTGTCCCTGTCCCCATGTTAAACCACATTATGTGGTTGTCACTGGACCTCAGTTGACCTTCTACCCTGACTTCTGAGATTCTGTCCCCATTGGTCAGTACCAGGCCCAGAATCACCCTGTCTCTGGTGGGATCAAGCACTAGCTGCCTGAAGTCTGCCCCCTATAGGGACTCATGGATGTCCCAGTTCATGGTTAAAGTAGCCACCAGGGTGGTCCAATCCACATCTGGCATACTGAAATCACCCATTAGCAGAACCTCCCCTTTTGTTGGCATCTCATGTATTTCATCCAGTAGCTCCCTATCTGCCTCCTCCCTCTGTGCTGGAGGCCTGTAGATCACCCCGTAGGTATTGCTGTGCCGTTGCCAGGCTTGAGGGTGACCCACAGTGCCTCAGCCTCCGCCTGTCTATCCTGCACCTCTGTAGCCTTTATACCTTCTCTGATGTACAGGGTCACCCCTCCCCTTTTTTAGCCCCCATCCCTCCTAAACAGAGCATAATCCAGTACCTTTATGTTCCATCCATGATTTGCAGTTTACCAAGTCTGTGTTATTGCTACTATGTCCAGGTCCCCCTCTACTAGCAAGGCCTCCAGGTCTGGGATTTTATTTCCTAGGCTGTGGGCATTTGTTACCATGGCCTTCCATGTTTTTTTGTCTATCCTTCCCCTCCTCCTGTTGTTGCTCCCCTGATAATTTCCCCCACCCCAGTTTTCTTTCTTATGCGGGTTCGATTTCTCTGCTTTTCCCTTTGTGCCTGGTTCTGGTGTCCCTATGTTCAACTCTTCTTTCTGCTTCTCGGTTCTGGTTTCTCTGCCTTGTGGGGGCAGGCTGCTTTGGTTTTTCTGCTCTGATGGAACACTTCAACTTCTCAGTAGTGATGGGAGAGAAGCCAGAGGACTGGATGATGGCAGATGTGGCCCCTCCCCACATAAAAGGGGGAATAGAGGGGAGCCAGGCAACTAAAGTTCAGTCAGTCTGCATCATTAGTGAGAATATTTTGGAATCCATTACAAGAAGAAAATTGTGAGATTCTGGGGATCTGTGCGATAATGGTGAAAGCCTAAAGGCGTCGCCATTATCCAGAAGTTAAGAGTGCTGAAAATTTAGTTTGGCACTCTGACACCCTGCGGTGCACAGCACACACGGTTACTTAGGTTTAATGTTTTATGGGGGCTTGCCCCGCATCTCCTACTTAAGGATTCTCAACTCCAGGGGGTGTATGTCGGGTGGGTGAAAACATTTAAAAAAAAAATTGGGGGGCTGGGTGTAACAAAAACGCACCAGCGCCCGAACTCAAATCCAGTACCCTGCTGACCAATGCCACCAACCCACCCACCACGCCACGGGGTCGGCTCGACAACCCACCATGGCGCCACCCCTCACATTCCCTCCTGCCCCTTGCTGTTCATACTTGCTCCCCCCTGTGTGTGTATGTATAACGACATCCTGTCGCTATATTCGACGACCACCCCCATCCGGCTGCCCTACCCTACAGTAGCCCTCAACACATGTACTGGGGATTGGATCACCGTTATTGTAGGTGCCTAGTCCCTAGTGCTATTATATCATGCTGCCGATTCTGGGAGACAAATGGGATGTACGATCCCAAGCAACATGATTTTCCAGTCTGAAGTCACTCCAGACCAACCCATTTGACTTCTTCACTTGAGTGACCAATTCAGTGGACAAAGGGCACGCTGCAGTTATATGATACCCAGATTTT
Organism: Neoceratodus forsteri; assembly: GCA_016271365.2. Lineage (NCBI taxonomy): Eukaryota > Metazoa > Chordata > Ceratodontiformes > Ceratodontidae > Neoceratodus > Neoceratodus forsteri. The sequence continues at coordinate 227,455,976 of JADMNL010000025.1, read as the reverse complement.
ATTTAAGCCATCATCTTCTTTCCTCATGAGAAGTTGGTGAAGAAATTGAACGATCTGGCGATTAGGGATAAAATGACAAAGTGGGTAAAAAAACTGAATGAACAGGAGGACTTAGAGAGTAATATTAAAGTGAGCCATCAGGGATTAGGGAAGTCCCTAGCACAGTGCCCTGGGGTCAGTCTTGGAACTGGTTCTCTTCATTACATTCATTTGTGACAAAGGGGTGGGAGTTCAAACAAAGAGATGCCTCTTTGCAGACTGCACCAAGATCTGCGGTGGAGTGAACTCCAAGGAAGGGGTTAGGGCCATGAAAAGAGATCTGGAGGAGCTGGAGGGGTGGTCTAAAGTGTGGCAGCTGAAGTTTAGTGCAAAGAAACATATGCACGTAGAATCTAAAAAAGCCAAATGGAATGCATGTCGATGGTAGGTGGGTGTAATACTAGGAAATACATTATCTTTTGACGAACATATTACCAAGGTAACAAAGAAAGTCAACAGTAAACTACTGTAGGTTACTTACATAAAAATTAAAACAGTCTATCTGAAAAAGTAAGAAAAAAACAATAGCACACCAAGCACTGATGCCAGCTCTGGAGTATAATTCTTTAATGTTGTTAAATGTGTCAGACTCAGTATTACAAAGATATGCAGTTACTTTCAATAACATCTTAAGATTTGCTACCAGTAGTAGTAGTAGACATGAACATCATTGCATTCTGTATAGAAAGTCTGGGACTTTGCCACCTCAACAGAGGATACAGTATTCAGCAATAATGTTTATGTATAAAACTATAAGACAGGAAACACCAAAGGTATTATTGTATGACAAATTCAAATGGGCGAACAAAACAAAAACTCTCAGAAGAACTTCATTTAATTTTTTTCAAGAAAACAGGACAAATACCAAAATAGCTAAATGACCAATAACAAATTATGGTCCAAAATATTTAAATAACTTGATAAAAACTGGGATAGATATTAATGAAAAGAAAAACATCTTATCAAATGGGGTTAGAAGCTATCTAGAAGCACAATCGGTTTGCTGTTGTTATGACAACACCTGAAGCTAGTATAGGTGAACATATTCCTATATCGTAAATAATGTGTTTGAATGTGAGAAGGCCAGATCAGTACGTTGTGTAATTTATTACAATTTTGTTAATCCCTAGAAGAAGGAGGGTGGTGAGAATGCCCCCATACAGGCCGCTCGTCTGACCTCACTTGGAGTACTGTGTACAGTTTTGGAACCTGCACCTTTAGAAGGACAGGAACAGTCTTGAAGCAGTGCTGAAGAGGGCTACCAAGATGATTCAGGGTAGCATGGAAGGAGTACAAGGAATGTCTAGATGATCTGAACATGTATACCCTTTAGGATAGAAGGAAACAGGACATGACTGAGATGTTTAGGTTCAGTATAAATAGAATGGACAGCAATCAATCAATCAATTTTATTTGCATACTGGAAAGTATGTGAGCAAAAATGCTCGCTTTCACAAACGTCCAGGAATACAACCAGAAAGTAGAGATAAAATAACAGAGTACAGCAGATACCCAAAAAATAATACATAGCGATATAATACAACACAAATGGTAAAACAGTATAGCTGATCATCACAGGATGGACACAGAATAAAGCATAACAGAGTACAGCAGACACACAAAAATCAGTTCCCGGGGCAGTGATATTATACATAGCAAATTGGTAAAACAGTTCAGATGATGGTCACAGGATGGGCAGAGAGACATTAAGGACTCTAAGTGGTCATACTCCACCAGAGGTAATTCCATGAACTGGCAGGAGGAAGGATTAAAAAAGATGTCAGAAAGTACTTTTTTACTGAACGGGTGGTAACAAAATGGTATAAGCTTCCAGATGAGGTCATATGTACTGAGACGGTGGCAGTGGTGGGTGTTCAAAGAGAAGGTGGGACAGGCATATGGGTACAGTAAGTTTGGATATGTGGTAGGGGCAAGGAGAAGTCAAGGGGACTGACAGAGGCTCAGTGCAGTAGCTAGGCAGGCAAGTGCACACTGGATGATCCACTGGACATTTTTCTGTCAACATTTCCTGTGTTTAATAAACATAGAGTAAATGCCTATGAATCTGAGAAATAGTGGGTGGATGAGTGTGGTTCTATGAAGGAAATTTCAGAAAATAAAGGGTTACAGTATGCATCTTTCCTATTTTTCTAGAGTAAATCTCCTCCAAAGTGCCACACTTCTAAGTTGAGTGGGCAGCAGTAAAGAACCCCCTGATAAAGGTGGTCAGTAAGACAGCAGGACTCACAAGAAGGGCACACACTATGGTATCACCAACCCAGAATCTGCATGTTTCAGGACTAAAATCCAGGTTGTTTACTGAACCTGTGAACACTGCTTTCAGTTGCTGCTCTGTAGACATCTGCAACAGAAACTGCACCTAATGGACAGCCATTGGTTGGATACTGGTCTCCATTTGTCATTAGGATCATAGGACACAAATAGCAGAGATGACTGGTTTGTTATTCCTTTGATCTATCGATGTAGAAACTAAGGATATGTCTTTCTTCGATCAGATGTAGTATATCCACCCCCATGATTTCCTGGTATTGGGAAAAATATTGACAGAATCAAGACTAGATCAGTATTGAACTTCCACATCTCCTTTGGCAGAAAGATGTGTACAAAGAATCACATTATCCTGTGGAGCACAGCAGAAGGGGAGTCTGCAACCAATGCCTGCAACTTTGCCACCCATTAGGCTAAAGTGACAGCCTCCAGGAAAAACTGCTGTCCAGTTGAGGAGCCTTAGCTCAAATGTGGCTACCCATTTGAATGGGGGTCTACCAGCCTAGCAACGACCAAGTTTAGCTTGTTATTGTATTCTTAGCTGGTCTTGGACGTGGAAAATTCCTTTAAGATATTTTAGGAAGAGAGGACGTTGCATAATGAGGGTCTCTTTGAACTTCTTGTGGTAAACAGAAATGACTCTTGTAGCAATTGGAAACTGGCTTACTCACTGCAATAAATAAATGTGTTTAAATATTCTAATATTTATTACAGAAAAATGCCCCGTTGTTTCGTCAATGTTTCATGACTCATGGGCCAACTTATCAGGGTACACAGGGTCTGATTTGATATTATGTTTCAGGGTCAGTAAGAGCAAATCAGTCCCTGTGTATGCAGATGAAGTGGCCCATGAGCCATGAACCTCTGATGGAAGAGCAAGGCTTTTTATCGAAATAAAAACAAGAATATTTAAGAATAAATACATTTGTTGGGATGAGTAAGACACGGTTTCCAATTTCTACCAATGTTTTTGAGGGCTTCAACTGGAATAGATTCCTGCTACCATATTATTTAGTTTAATAGGGTCATGGAGGGCACACCAGGCACAAAAACCGAATATTTCCCAGACACATTTAATTCAAACATCAACCACCCATCTGTAATGATCAAACGGCAGACTTAAAGGTTTAGTTCAAATCCTTTACTGTAGGCTACACTGACAATAAAAAGAGTCTCCTTACAGTTGGTGGGCTTGCTTATCATACACCGCCCATCCGAGCATCCTGGAGATGTTTCTCCAAGACACCAGGGGCCTCTTAAAGACACAGTACAGAATATACAGCAGTAATTCTTAAAGCAACACTACTTTATTTCCTTACACCGTCCAATTTCTGGAAGGTGGTTAAATCCCTGTTCTGTTCTCCCCTCCATCCCAGCTCCTGTCACCAATCTTCAAAGTGGGCAGTCTCCCCATCTGATCCCCTCCCTGTTGCCACAGAATTTAACACCTATTTCACCTCCTGCGCCTCCTCCCTTCTCTCAACCCTTCCTTCCTCTTCATCACCCCCCCGAGCCCTCTAATTCAGCCTGCCCCTCATTCTCCTCTGTCTCCTTCTGTCCTATATCCCCAGCTGATGCCCTCAAAGTTCTTCTTGCCTTTAACCCCTGTAAGGGTAAGTGCCCCTCTGGTCTTGACTCTAAGATTCTATACCTGTCTGCTCCTGCTGTTGCTACCCCCTTGCTTCTTCATTAAATCTCTCTTTCTGTCTTGCATTTGTCCCATCTGCCTGGAAACATGCCACTGTTATTCTCTTCGCAAAAGGTGGTGACCCTCCTCCCCTGAAAACTACCAGCCTATCTCTTTGCTCCCCATTCTTGCCAAGCTTCAGAGTGCATGGTGCTATCCTGAATCTCCTCCTACCTTGACTCCTCCTCATTCTTCATTCCTTACCAGTCTGGTTTCTGGAAATGCCACTCCACAACCTCCTCACTCCTTAGGCTTACTAACTCCATACTTACTGGTATGGAATGGATCAGGGTCTCATCACCTCTGATATCTTTGTCAACCTTGCCAAGGCTTTCAACACGGTCTCCCACCCCCTCCTGCTTACCAAACTCTTAGCTGCAGGGCTTTCAAATGCAGCTGCCAGCTAGTTCCACTCTTACCTCATGGGAAGGACACAATCTGTTTGGATCAGTAATACTGTACAACATCCCCTCCTCATCAACACTGGAGTTCCTCAGGGTTCCGTATTGGGCCCACTACTCTTCTCCACCTCCTAAATGACCTTCCCACTGCCTGTCCTCTCAGCTCCATCCACATAATTGTGGATTATACTGTCCTGTATAGAATTGTCCCCTCCTCCACTGACGTAGCGTCCAGACTTCAGTACGACTTTGATAAGGTTCAGCTTTGATTTCGCTCAAACCATTTATTCTTAAATAACAAGAAGACAGTCTCCATGACCTTTGGCATAAGGCAGAGACTCTCAGCTCCAATCCCTCCTCTCTTTCCACACCCTAGATGGGACTTTACTCAAGGACAATCTCCTTTAGGTACCTCATGGTCTGGCTTGACCGGGACTTCACCTTTTTTGGACACATAGATGCCATCCATAAAAAAACTGCACCACAGACTGGGTGCCCTATACGGGCATCATGGCTGTATTCCACTGCTGGCCTGCCGCGCTCCTGTCCAGAAAATGATCCTACCTATTTTTGACTAGGGGGATGTAGTCTACAGTGTCGCTCCCAAATCTTCCCTAACCAAGCTGGACTCTCTTTTCCACTCGTTCTGCCATTTTGCTCTTGACTGCCCTCCCTGCACCCATCATTGCACCCTGTACCAGTCACTCTCCCTTCCCTCCCTAGAGGACAGACGCCATATCCACTGTGCTAACTTTCTTGCTAAATTCTGGTTTCACTCTCTCTCCCTTCCTCACCTCTCTTCATCTGTTTCCCTCAAGCCTTCCTCTCACTCCCTTAGAAACCATGACCACCGTATGTTAACCATCCCACCCAGTTTTACCTCATCAGGTCAGGTAGCATTCTCCTACCACTTCCCAAAAATATGGAACTCCCTCCCCCCATCCATCATGCTGCCTCCCCTCGGGTCCTCACTTCCGTCCTAAAGGACCATTTCTCCCCCTCCTGCAGATGTGCTTAATTTCCATCATTTCCATAGTTTGCCTCTCTGCTCGCTATGCAGGTTAGCACTTACTCGATGTTACTCATTTGAGTGATTGTTCATTATCGTTCCTAGCACTTTTCTGTTTTGTTGTACTGAATGTTATTCAATTTTGTCATCCTGTTTGCTGATTGTATCCCTTATCCATTTATTATACTGTATCTGTCATTTTTACTGCTTGTATTTACTGTTTATCCCTGTCCCCTCTCTCCCAGGATGCATCTGGAAACAAGCATTCACTGCTCAGTATGCCTTTCCTGGTGAAACTTTTAAATAAATAAATAAACTGGGAGTTTCAGAAATTTAGAAAACAGAAATGTCTAACAGCTGAGCTTTGAGAACTGCAGATCAGATTCTGAAAAATGCAACATGTACTCCAGGTCTTGTTCACAATTACAGGTGCCTGTGTCAAAAAATTTCTTGACACACCATGGAGAAAACCTCTTTGATTTGAGCCTGCAGGCTCTTCTGGTGGAAGGTTTTCTTCTTGCTAACAAGACCTGGGTTATATGATCAGATGCTCCAAACCCCTATCTATAGAAGCTCAGCCTTCAGATACAGAGATTAAAGGTTCAGATGGACAGCCTTGCTATCTCAGTTCTAACCCTGGAATTAGGTCAGTAAATTAGGCCACAGTGGAGAGTTAACTGGGTTCTGAGTTGCCCTCAACTGAAGCGGTGGATGTCAGATCTGCTTTGACCAAAGCCGGATTATAAATATCTGTCACAGAACTGGTCTCTCCCTGAACTCAGCTTGCGATTGTTACCAAGTTTCTCAACCCTTCAGATGTCTGCAAGGGTACCTGGATGCTGCCACCACTCGATGTGACCCACACTTGGGGTATCTCTAGGTCCAAATCCCACCAGAATCACTGGCCACAAAATACAGTGCTCCTTACCAAAAAGAAAACAATCCACCCCTTTTATCACTGCTCAGATTTCACTTTAAAATATGGTAACTGCAGCCTTACTCTTTAAGGCCGGATCACAGCTGTTGTCAATTACCTTGATTATCTGTACCAGAAATGGCTCCATCACAGAAAGCCTGAAGTATATTAAAATAATATTTAATATACCAAGATATTTACAGTACATAGGTCACAGAATAATACACACTGAGACTGTGGGGAAGACACTACATCTACAGAAATAAAAGAAAGGTTTTTGGAAACAGAAAACACACATATAACCTAACTCATTCTATCTGCATTCTAAGCAGAGTAGACTGTTTCCCGGACTGGGAACTCTGTGAGTAAAAGCAGACTCGATCCCTTGATGCTGCTCGCTCAGAGTACCAAACATCACTGACCTGACAGGACTAAACACAGACCTCAGAAACCTTCAGCTGACCAGCATATCATGCCACATCACTGTGCATATCAGTCTGACATCACAGGTTTGGCTCCCGGTTTGCTCCCCAGTGGACCACCTCTCTGGAAAACTGGTCCAAACCAGACTTGTCATTTCTCAGCCAAAGTATGTGGATTGTAATCCCATCCCATTGTTCTCTCAGCTGTCCTCACTGTAGGAAGCAGTCTCATTTGGACCTGGCTCTGTTTAAATTCACAACAGCTCCTTTGTTATGAAACAAGCTCATCCTCCAGTGAAGATTCCCAAAACAGACAGCCATTACTGTAAAGCAGCCCCTGCTGTGATACACAACAAAAGATCCTTGATGACGGGAATTACACACATCATCTCTCTGCTCTTAGAACGCCAACTGGAGTGGCTTTTCAAAGTTAAATTGTTTTCCTCTCTGCTGAATTACCTAGACAATCCAAACAGTTTTAATGAAAATCAAAACAACACAAAATAAAAACATACACACAAAAAAATACATTAAAAGTTGCCATATCTTCATCCCCTGTGAAAATGAAAAACATATTTTAGTGGTTCTAAATTATGTTTTTTCTTGTTAACAGGTCTGCGTCATCTGCTATGCCCCAGTTTTCCCTTTCTCTGTCTCTAACAAGACAGTCATTCTTTGAAGCACCCCCCGTTCTTTACCAGGTTGCTAGGTATTGGGACAGGAGCCATGCACTGGACGTCCTGTATTTGGGCTTCAGCAAGGCCTTTGACTGGGTGCTGCATGGGAGGCTGGGGGGAGAACTGGAATACATAGGGGTAGGAACAACAATGGTCAATTGGATCACCAACTGGCTGAGAGGTAGGCAGCAAATGGTGGTGGTGGGAGGAACTCTCGTCACCGAGGGACGTTATGAGTGAGGTGCCCCAGGGATCGGTACTGGGATCGGTGCTGTTTGGGATATTCATAGCTGATATCTCAAATGGGATTCAGAGTAGGATCAGTCTGTTCGCAGACAATGCTAAGATCAGTGCTGTGGTAGAAGACATAGAGGGGTGGAGGGGGCTGCAGGAGTACCTGAAAAAACTACAGGAGTGGTCGGAGACATGGCAGCTGGGGTTCAATGCCAAGAAGTGCAAGGTCCTGCACTTCGGAGCAAGGAACCAGGGGAGGAAATATTAGTTGGGAGGAGTGCAGTTGGAAAGCACCATGGAGGAAAAGGATCTAGGAGTACTAATAACAGGGAGTATGAACCACTCAGCTCAGTACAGGAAGGTGGCAGCAAAGGCAAACAAGATGCTGGGGATGCATAACGAGGGGAACCTCCTCTAGGCACAGAAAGATGATCCTTCCCCTGTACAGGTCACTGGTCAGGCTGCACCTGCATGCAGTACTAGCGTCCATTCCTGAAGAAGGACATCAGATTGCTGGAGGAGGTGCAGCACAGGGCAACAAAGATGATCCAGGGACTGTAGGGTAAATCCTATGAGAGAGAGGCTGGGAGAGCTGAACATGTATTCCCTGGAGGAGAGGAGGGATGGGGGGACATGATCGACACCTTTAAATATTTAAAGGGACTAAACATTGCTAATACAGAATGGATTCTTCAGATCAGAAGGGGGAGGGACACAAGAGGATCAACTGAGAGGTTCTATATGGTAACGGTGATCGCGGAATGGCAATCACCATTTAGGCGAGTGTATATCGCTGAAAATGAATTTCCAGTATGTACACTGTGGCTTAACTGCAAAAGGGTGCCCAGATCTACAGCTCTTTTTATGGGGGTTGTGCCCCGCGACCCTCCTACTAAAGGATTCTTGAACCTGGGCATGTTGGGGTGCAAAAAAAGATCCAGCGCAATAACACGATTGCACCCAGAACTGAAACCGCCCCCTCCCAAATCCAACCTGCCATCAACCCACCACACCACACAGCCAGCTTGGCAGCCCACTGTCACACTACACCCCACAAACCCTCCCTTCCCTTCCACCCACATGGCATGGTCCCTCCCCCCCCACGTGTGTATACATAGCGACATCCCATCGCTATATTCGCCTACCCCCCCATCTGGTCGCTACCCTGTACACAGGCTCCATGATTGAGTTGCCCTTTCTGAAAGCACTCAATTGCAGTTACCCTGTACACAGGATACCTGGCTGAGATTGGGGGGGGGGATTCAGGAGGGAGATCAGGAGACATGTTTTCATGGGAAGGGTGGTAGACAAGTAGAATACTCTGCCCGATAAAGTGGTATCGTGTAGAACGGTAGAAGGATTCAAGCGGGGGTGGGATAGAGTGGGGGGGTTGTTATGAGGAAGGGAGGGGAGAGGAGGGTGGGGCAGCTGCAAGTTGAGGGGCTAGCTGAACAATCAAACAGACTTGATAGACCATAAGGCCTGTTTCTGCTGGCATTTTGTGTGTTGACATGGTCAAGACAATCCATCAGCACTGCCATGCTGTGATCCACTGTGGTGTCTCATGTCCATATTATAGGACTGCAACCCCAGGCTCCATCTTAAGAGTTTGGGGTTCTGCCCCCTGGTTCTATGCAGCCAACTGAGGGGATTGTGGTTGGTGACCAATGTGAACTCCCTCCCATACAAATATGGTTGCAGTTTCTGTGGTGCCCACAGGATACCCCCCCACCCGACACTCCTCGATTGTAGTGTTGGCTTCCTCTCTGAGCAGCAACTTCCTGCTCAAGTACATGACTAGGTATTTCTTCCCTATGTGCGTGAACTAACTCAGAATTGCACTAAGGCTATGATCAGATGCATCTACGTGCACAATGACCCTCCAAGAATAGTCAGGGCTTGCAAGCACAGGTACCTGAAACAATGCCTCCTTCTACTAACTGAATGCTGTTTCACAGTGATACATCCACTGAACTTTTTCTGTCATTTTCTTTCTTGTGAGATTGGTCAGGGGTTTGGCTGTGCTACTGAAGTTCAGCACAAACTTTCAGTAGTATCCTGACATTCCTAGGAAACCCTGTACTTTTCTCTCGGTTGTGGGCATGGCCCATCCCTGTATGGCCTCAATTTTTACTAGCTCAGGTGGGATGTTTCCACTCCCTACCCTGTGCCCAAGGTATGACACCTCTGCCATCCCTATCTGGCAGTTCTCTGCCTTGACTATCAGCCCAGCACATTTTGGTTGGTGGAACACCTCATTCTTATACCTGACATGATCCTCCTCTATCTAGCTGTATATGGTGATGTCATCTGTGTACATCAGAGCAAAGTCTCCTGCCCCAGACAGAATGCAATCCACAAGCCATTGAAAGGTCGCTGGCACATTCTCCATCCTGGATGGCATCACCCAAAACTCAAATAGGTCAAACAGAGTGATGAAGGGCGACCTTTCTGTGGCTTCGGGGGTCTGGGTACCTGCCAATAGCCTTTTGTCAGGTTCATGATGGACAAGTACAGGGCCTCCCTAACCTCCCTAGGGCCTCTTCCATCCTGGGCATGGGTCACTTGTCTGACTCGGTACAGCTGTTGAGCTTGTGGTAGTCAATGGAGAACCTTATGGTGCTAGCCTTCTTTTGGATCTGTACTACTGAGGAGGCCAAGGGACAACTGGACTTCTGCATTACCCTTAGAGCCAACATTTTCTTGATCTCCCCTTCAATGTCATGTTTCACTCCCTCAGGGACTCTGTAAGATGACTGTCTCAGTGGGGCCTGGGACCATGTATCCACATGGTGCTCTGCTAGCGTGGTATACCCTGGCTTTCCTGTGAACATTTCACCAATTGTATGCAGCACCCCTCGCATTTTGGCAGCTTGGGCCAGTGTTAGCTGCTCCGAGAGGGTGACAGCATCTACTGAGGATTTTTCCCTTAACCCCTACCAGCAGATCCACCAGTGGGTGCTTCTTTCTGCTCCAGATAGCTGTACACAGCCAGGGTCATCTCGTCCCCATCATAGTAGGACTTCATCATGTTTACATAGTAGATTCACTGCTTGAGCCTGTCTGGTAGCACCACCTCATATTTAACATTATTCACTCTTCTGACCGCTGAGTAGCGACCCTCCCAAGTCACCCGTAATTTATTCTGTCAAATGGGGATGAGTACCATCATCCATTGCGTGACTTCGTACTCCTAGGCTCTGGCCACATGGTGGTACCATGTCTTCTGTCTCTGTTGTGCAGTGGCTAGGTGCTCCTGGGCAAACCACATGAACTCCGTGAGCCATAACCTGAAATTCAGGATGTACTCCACAGCTGATTCCCATTGGGGAGCAAGCCTACCCTCTCATTCATCCCTTACCAAACAAAGGGGACTCCATTAACTTTGACCAGACAGAAGCTCAAAATGCAAGAACCCTGTCAACTCCTGAGGCACTTCCCTATCTGCGAATTAGAGATGGAGTACGTAGTTCTCCCACTCTCTGACATGCTAGTTGTTGAAAGCCCTTAACATGGTCTTCAAAGACCTATTAAATATCTTGACCAGACTGTTGGTCTGGGAGTGGTATGGAATGCCTTGTACTGCCTCACACCACACTTCTTCCAAAGACTAACCATAAGGTCAGACATGAAACTGGTGCCCTGGTCCATCAGAATCTCTTGGGGAAAACCCACCCTGCAAAATATCCCCAGTACTTCATCAGACATTGTTTCTGCCTTAGTGGAGGGCAAGGGCACTGCTTCTGGGTACTTCCTGATGCAGTTCATGACTACCAAATTGTATGTCTTGCCTGTGTGACTTGGAGTGCTGAGTGATCCCACAATGTCTACGCAACTTGCCAGAATCACTCTTCAGTTATAGGTGTGGGAACTGAAGCTGCCTTAGCCTTGTCCCCAACCTTTCCCACCTTCTTGCACTGTGGACAAGTCTGGCAGTAGTTTGCCACATCTTTAAAAATACAGCGCCAGAAAAAATTGTTAGTCACATTTTTGTAAGGCTAATGCCTAAGTATCCAGAAAAGGGTATGTTATGGACTAAGGCCAGAAGCTGCTTCCTAAAGGTAATTAATGAATTAATCTGAAACCGAAATAAATAAAACATTCCAAGAAACTACTGTCTGCTGGAGTAAATTTTCCTCTGGTCCTCCCTCTGGAACCAACTCATGATATAGGAGTCCATTCTCCCAGTTAAAGGGGACAGGAAAGCAGTTTTTGGCTCTAATATGATTTATTGTGTGTTTTCATGCTGTATAAAATCATTATCACACAATTTATTGTGTCTGTGTATCATTTTTTATGTTCTGAGTACATTTTCTGGCTACTAACGGTGCAGCCGATCCTTCGCATTCTTTCATTGCTCGAGCCTCCTGCCTGCTGCTGATGACGACTCTGCTTATGCATTCTAACTGCATACGGCTCTCCATTCAAGTCGCTGGCCTGTTTCACACAAATTGCATCTCTCACTGCTGTAGAGTATGTTGTATGTGGTACATCTAATTTTTTTTTATTTGCCATATAGCTAATCATGTTAAATAAAAAGCATGGCTGTATATAATGCAGTATTTCTATGAACAAATCAGTTCTATCAGCAAGATGCAAGTCAAACTGAATGATTTATTAACGTTGTTTCTGACTGAGTCTGTATGCGCACATAAACTGCAATATATTGTTATATGCAGCATGTTCAAGCACGGCAGATTGCCATCTCCTGTTAAAAAATGAAGTTTCTAAACCATAGTGTCTTTATTTCCGTGGCCCTATTGCTAAGGGTTTTTTTTTGGGGGGGGGGGGACACTGAATACACGCTGGACACTGGAGCTGTTAGTGTAAGGGCAGAAGGGCACGGCTTCAGCAGTTTAAGAAAACTGAGTTTCGTAAGTTCCCTGCTTCCATCTCAATTTACTGTGGTACACAGGGTGAGCTACATAATTTACTGCAGGTTACCAGATCAGTACCTGACGGCAAAATCCCCACAGAACTGTAAAAGCTGAAAACAGGTTGCAACATAGGTTCCAGGGATGTTACTTTGGTGATTTAATCCTGATCCGACAAGCTGATCTGGCAAGACCCTGGCACTGTCAGCACTAGTCATCATTTGACACACAGGGCATACCACTGATCTGCCAATCTGCAAATAAAGGGAACTGCTTTTTTTTTTTCTCATTGGGATCGCACCAGAGGCAAAACTGCACTTCTGCAAACTGTGTTGTAATAATGATGTTTGTTTTTGTAATTTAAAAAGTGGAATACTGTAAATAAACATAATGTCTCACAATTCCATTGTCTTTTATTATTTTTTTTGTTTTAATGGGCATAATTTTGAAAGCTACTGCTGTTACCATATCAAAGGTTCTGTGCTTGCAGGAGAGCGACTGAAGGGATGTGCAGAGCTGTTATGTCTCCATTCCTGCATTCTGTGTTGTTGCCGGTGTTCAAAGCTGTACTGACCTACAAATTGTACAGTTTTGACATGACTAATGTTAGTATCAGGGCGAATGTATTACTTTCTAGCTGTGTGTACTGGCATACCATCAAGTTTTGTTATTCTTTTTTGTTCTGCTTTCATGTATTGGGAAGTGGGAGTGGATCTAATCAGCGTGTATGTGTGTGAGTTGCAAGTGAAAGCTAAATAAAGGAAAAAAAGGAAAAATATTTGTTTCTTCTGACATTTTCTACATACTCATGGCTTATCTACATTTAACAGTAAATTTAAAAGCATTGGGTGTAAGGAAGAAGTATACTTTACAGTCATTGCTGGTTCCATCTTAGCAACTTCAAAGCAATAAAACTGAAAACGTGTTTTTCTGCACAGCTAACTCTAGGACAAGAGGCGGTGATGGTTGCTTGCGGTTTTCTATCATGATCGCATTTTCCTCTGCGCTTATGTGCTCACGCTGCTATATATTGCAATTTTGACGTGATGCCATTGTGAACTAATGTTCTGCTTTGCATTGTTTGTTTTTATTGTTTTAGACCAGACTAATATTGCTTGCATTTGATAAATTTTAAAGATTTCAGCTATGGCTGTATTTCTCTAAAATCAGAGGTGCCACGTATGCCGACAGTTAGTTGTACTATTTTATTTGTGTTGCTATAAGAAACTATTTATCCTAGTCCAATACACAATGTTAATGCCAGGGATATGAGTGGCATTAGACTACAATGTACATAAAGAGCTTGCAAAAAAAAAAAAATGGTGTGATCAGAGGATCATTTCGGGGCTAATAAAAATACACCCTGAAGTGTCAATAATCCATATATTAGATTAGTAGCATTCAAATAGACTGCCAGGCTAGCCAGCCCGGTGGCACTGAGGGTTAAGGCGTTAGATGCCTTACCTCGCATCACGCCGATGACCCAGGTTCGGGAGCGAGCCTGGAAGGTTGGGGGACAGCAGGGGCAGGCAGCGATGAAGCGTCCAAGGAACAGCTCTCTATGCCCGGGGGGGAGTAGGGATTGCGTCGCTCTGGTGCGACCTCTGGCGGTGACCGGGGGTAGCCACAAGAGGATGCGACGTGCTGAAGGCAAGTAGGGGTGGAGCTTGGCGGACGCTGGTCGTCATTACACAACCAAGCTCCACGGGGTGAGGGACAAGAGAAAAAACAAGAAAACGCCTCTCACACCATCGGGAGATGACAGTGGCCCCAGTGGATCAGCCCACATCCCAATCGCCGGCCTAACGTGCTCTCAATCTCTCTCCATGGGGGTTCGTCCAGCGACAGGGTAGGAGCCTCATACTTAGGAGCCAGCTGCCGAGGGAAGGCGGAATCAGCCATGGAGATGGTACTGGGGGTCGTGCCTGCCGTTGTCCATTGGGTTGGAGGGAGATCTGGGGAGAAATACAAAGGTTCAGGCTGGGAGTAGGGCTGAGTCTGAGAGAGTACTCCTGAAGGATGCCCGGGGGTAGTGAGATATATAAAAAAAATAAAATAGACTGCCAGGCTGATGTCCGCATGTTGATGTCTCTCAGCAGATGTCTAATCTGGGCTATATCTTGAGGAGACAGAGAACGAGTTTTGTAGACATAATACATTTTATCTCGTCAACAAAATAACTCTTGACTGCACTTCCAAAGGCCAAAATAAAGAAACACCATATGCTAGCATACTATTACATCAAAATGTATTCAGTTAAAAATAGTAGCACCCCCCCAATCAATGACATCATTGATGATGGGGGGCCTTGCTACTGTTTTTGAATACATTCTGATATACTAGTACGCTAGCATATGGTGTTTCTCTATTTTGACCTTTGGGAGTGCAACCGAGAGTTGTTTTGTTGACGAGCTTGAGATACTTATATTTCGGCCCCTCCGTTCTCGCCATGAGTCATGTTCTTCCTGGGTTATAATACATTTTAGCAATATTACTTCTGTGGAAAAAAAATAGGCAAACAGAATAGAAATATGATCTGTGACGTGCATTCCTATTAGTAAGGTGCCATTTGATTTAGATGCACAGGACAGGACTCCCGTGGCCGATGTTAGGAGGTGTGATAGTTTCAGGATTCTGGTGCTCTTAGCCTCTTCTGAGCATGCAATCCAGCTCTGGTAGTCTCACTAACTCTAGTCTAGTTGCCAGGACCACCCACCACCAGAGTGCACTTATTTTTAAAATTCCAGTAAAGCAAAATATAATTGCCAGCCTTTACAGTGTCAGACAAGTCAGCAGTTTTGTCAGTTGCTACCACCATCCCTGTCGCAATCGGATCACCTGTTTTCGACCTCTGTTTACTGTCAATACATCCCATACAGAGACAGTACTCTGACAGACAGTTAGCCATCAGTCCCAGGTAGATGTGCACTGACTGTTATTAATTCTAAATGCTGCCCTGCTGTGCCTGATCTGATGTTATGTTATAAACCCCATCTGTAGTGCCTGATCTGATGTTATAGAGAATCTGTCTGTAGTCCGCACCCTTTATCGCTTTCAGATTCCTCATGAACAGCGAACTGAGGAGAACTAATGAAACTAAGTTCACTGTTCACCAGGAAATAAGAAAAAGTGGTAAAGTGCTCAGACTACAGACAGAATACATAAATTGTGCTGTACCCATCTTAGAGGAATGAGGGTTGAAAACTGACTCTGCTGTGACCACAGTTCTTCTGAGATATTGGGGGAGAGTTGGGTAGCCTGTCCGAAGATCGATTCCCCTGAAAACAGACTCGGCAATTCAGTCCCTGGCAGCTGATAGGGTAAATAGGGGAGCAATGAGTTCCACGCTCTTTTTTTTTTTTTTTTTTTTTTTTTTTTGTGCTTGGTAACTGGGTAAGGCCCACTAGGCACAAGTGCCTGTTTTCAGGGGCGACCTGGGAGCACTGGGCAGTTAAGTGACTTGTTCAGAGTCACACAGTATGCAAGTGGAGGTTGTGAGAATCAAACTCAGGTCTGGTCTGCTAGATGTATCAAGCTTGTTCACACCTCGTTCCTCTAACCTCTAGGCTATACTGCCAGTCACTTGCAGATGTAAGCATGTGCAGTGGGGTTCAGGAAATGTCCCAGTTCATGTCTCCCATGGAAATTAATCAGAACTTGCATGATTAATTGCAAATTCGCTGATGGACTGGGATGTCAATTTGAACTCCATGGGCCAGCTAGTTGGATGGCAAGAGGGACATACTGTGTGATGTTTAATTACAGTAAAGTAAATACAGGCAGCATACCAGGATTCCCATGAGAATCAATAATGTCTCAATTCAGAAGCAGACCTACTGTACCTGGAATGGGCAGCAGCAAATAATGGGATGGATGGGGACAGACTGTGTGATGTTTAATTAGGGTACAAAAACAGTAAATTCAGACATTCCAGGAACCCAGAGACTGCTGGCTGGTCAACACTAAACTGTAATTCTCTGCCAGAGGCTGGTGGCTGGTTGCTGGTCGACTCTGAACTGAAACTTCTACTCTTAGCCTCTGGTTACTTCAAATAATAAGACATTCTGCCCTAGCATTTACCTTCAATCATTGATTGTGACAGGCAATCGTGACAGTCTGACAGTTATAATGGAAGCTCTCAATCGGGTATCTTTCATGTGCATTGATGTCTACTACAGCTCTGCCCATGAAATCATTTCCAATGGTTTCATTCCCTTTTCACTATTATTTTGCTTCAGCAACTTTGCATTTCAGTGAAAAAAAAATGTTTACACATAAGCTGCCTTTTATTCCAGATTAGTTGGTTGCATCTGAGTATATTTTTACTGCTACAATGGCTTTAGGTTTTAGACAAAAAGCATTTTGTCAGTGTGTTTTTTCTTTTAATGGTTTGACACAATTTCCTACCATGTTCATTTCAGAACGCTAATCAAGACCGAAGATTTATGTCACACTTAGGACTCCTAGGTCCCTACTGTCTCTCAGCTTTTCTATTCACTGAACTGGTCTCACAATAAAAATTCAGTGAATCAATTTCCTGTTAGAAACTAAGCATTTCAGAACTACTAGTTCATCGGACAAAAGTGTAAAAAAAAATTACATGTCCACTAAAAGAGTAACATAATATAAGACGACATCTTAAAACAGAAAATAATTTTATGCAATGTAAAATTTCTGTGTTGTGCCAAGAATGAGCTGACAAACACACGTTGATTAACTGAAGTTGCTCAAGTGCCAGCAAATGGTATAGAAGCTAGAAACGGATGCCTTTAGAGGGAAAGACTTGGGGTTTGATTCCTGGTCAAGGCACCCTGAAACGATATTTTTACAATGAGATGTTGTGACACAGGACATGCCTGCTACATTTTCCTTAATGGTTTGGCATTACAGATTCAAGCTGTGGCTAATTACCGTGTATTCTACAATTCCCCCAACCCGGCTGTCATACTCCTTCTCCCGCCTGCTCGTGCCCCACTCCCCCAACCCAGCCATCACACACAAATGGCAAAAGTACCATACAGGATCCCAAAATGTGCGTGTCTCTCTTGCACAAAATGTGCAGCATAGGCAGCATGTGAACAATCCCCTTTTTAGGTTTGATTTTTTTCCTTTTTATTAAAGGCGCCATATAATTACAGGGATCTATATTGAAATTTAAGATCGTAGACTAAAATAGACCATCTGCATAGCAAAATAACTGGCGGTAATGTCCGGCGAAGGAGGCTTCTACTGAGGAATTAATGCATGGTTGGGGGGTTGTGGCACAAGGCCTTACTGAGTGCCTACAACCACCCAACCATGCATTAATTCCCCAGTAGAAGCCGACTCCGAAGGGCATTAATGCATTTGTAATGGGATCAGTACCATTTCCTGAGATACAACTTCCTGACATGTATTGCACTGACACTAACTTGCTGACATGAGTAAGATCCCGCCGAAAAAAAAAGACTACCTTGGAGGAGCTCCTGATGAGATAAGGGAGCTCCCCCTTCAATGTTTCTATATTTAACAACATCAGGGAAAAATGCTGTTTAAGAACTGTTCCACAAGAAACAAATCTTTTACCTGTTTCACAGAGCTAGCCTCCGAACGCTCTAAGCATCGCTCTAACAGATTGCCTAGTTGTATACACATTAGAATGGCTATCTTCTGGTGCCTCCCTTAAACCTCTACATTTTTGTCTAAAGGCCTTGGGAGTCAATTCAGAACATTTTAACAAGGTAGTTTTCATTTTGTTACAGTTCATATAGTCCTCATTGTCCATTCTGGTGAAGGCTTCCAATGCCCTGCCTATAAGGAGTGATAAAAGGTGAGCACTCCAAGAAGCCCTGTCCAATGCAAATTGTTGACAAATTTTTCAAAAGATTTTAAAAACAAATCAAGATTGTTCCCCTTCTGATACTTGGGGAAACATTTTGGAATTAATTCTGGCTCCCTTGGTCAAACCTCTGATACCTATACTTATTGTTTGTGACACTGTCTTCTGGCATAGAATCTCAATCTCCCCCTTGTGTTCATGTTGAACAGGGCTGCTTCAGCTCCCCCCATGGTTGGCTGGCACCTAGCCAGCCACCGACCGAGACCAGGACGCCTGCCTGCAGCTCCTTGGAAGCTGCCTGCCCTTGAACAGGGCTGCTTCAGCTCCCCCACGGTCGGCCGGCACCCAGCCAGTCACCGACCGAGACCAGGACACCTGCCTGCAGCTCCTTGGAAGCTGTCTGCCCTTGAACAGGGCTGCTTCAGCTCCCCCATGGTTGGCCGGCACCCAGCTAGCCACTGACTGAGACCAGGACGCCCGCCTGCAGCTCCTTGGAAGCTGCCTGCCCTTGAACAGGGCTGCTTCAGCTCCCCCACGGTCGGCCGGCACCCAGCCAGCCACCGACCGAGACCAGGACGCCCGCCTGCAGCTCCTTGGAAGATGTCTGCCCTTGAACAGGGCTGCTTCAGCTCCCCCACGGTCGGCCGGCACCCAGCCAGCCACTGACTGAGACCAGGACGCCTGCCTGCAGCTCCTTGGAAGCTGCCTGCCCTTGAACAGGGCTGCTTCAGCTCCCCCACGGTCAGCCGGCACCTAGCCAGCCACCGACCGAGACCAGGACGTCCGCCTGCAGCTCCTTGGTAGGTACGGGACAGTGCAGCCAATTGGAACACGGGTGCTTCCAGCAAACCCACTCTGATTGGCCAGGACTTGTCCCCTGCTTCAGCCATCTGGTACTTTTTACAAATAGATTTTCGATAGAACTAAGCACATTTCAGCTGTGTAATAGAAGTTTTTCAACTGTATTAGCTGGATTGTAATTTCTACTAGTGTTTTAAAGTGCTTACACCTCTTCTGTCTCAGTGCTCTTCCTGCAGCCCCCCCCATCCAAGCACTCTGCCTTGGTGCCGAAAAGTCTAGCTACCTTTTGTCTTGCTAAACTGCTCAGATCTAACACATCCTAACCTCTATGCTATTTAAGACCTGCTCTTTTTTCTTCTCTCCAGCTGCCTGCCCTTGAACAGGGCTGCTTCAGCTCCCCCATGGTCGGCCAGCACCCAGCCAGCCACCGCCCGAGACCAGGACGCCCACCTGCAGCTCCTTGGAAGGTACGGGACAGCGTAGCCAATTGGAACACGGGTGCTTACAGCAAACCCGCTCTGATTGGCCAGGACTTTTCCCCTGCTTCAGCCATCTGGCACTTTTTACAAATAGATTTTCGATAGAACTAAGCACATTTCAACTGTGTAATAAAAGTTTGTTTTTTTTCCATTTGCAGGTTATACAGACCTGCCACTAGAGGGATTCTTGGTCTTTCTACACAAATCACTGTACTCAATTGTGGGCAATATGGCCTGCATTATCATTCTACTTCTTTCCCAGTGCTGCTACAAGGGGAGGTTGTAGTTTGAGGTTCCCCTAAGCTTCACTGAACAGGCTGACAACTTCCCTAAAACTGCCTGTGCAATAGCTCTGCAGCTGAAAAAAGGAAGCCCTCATTGTCTGCCATCCACCCTTCAGACTCAAGTCAGATAGACTCTGAGCACCCTATTCTTACCTACGCTATGCTGACATCATCCAATAATAATGCCTTACTTAGTATATATTTCCTTCCTCCCTCCTTGGTGTGCTAGGAACCCAAGTGTCCCTCCCCTTAATAGGGGTGTACTACTTGCCATAATCTACTCACTGACCCTACTCTGGGTGGATAGGCTCATAGACCCATTCCCCCCAGAACCAGTGAGCAATCTACATAATATCCCCCCACACGACTTCCTTAGCAGCTACCCTATCTCAAGTATATCTAGTCTCTTAACAGAGCATGAGACCATAAAAAAGGGTGTATACTATGACCTGCTTTACTATATGAGCAGGACGCGTTGAAGACACCTCATCTCAATACCTAGCACTAAACTGCTCAGGTTACTAGTCTTGCTACTTCTCCTATCAGGTGATATCCAACCTAACCCTGGCCCATACGTACTCAATACCTCGGTAGCATCCCCCCAGGACCATCAATGGGTGGCCACCAAGGGTCTGAAGATAGCACATATGAACATATGTAGTCTTAGACCAAAAATATATGAAGTCCAGGCCTGGTTGGACCTCTACAAACCAGGCTTACTAGCCATCTCTGAAACCTGGCTAAAAGCCCACATCCATGACCACGAGATTCAGGTCGTGGGCTACAATAGCTACCGCAATGACAGAGAAACCAAAAAAGGGTGTGGGGTCCTAATCTATGCTAAGGATGACCTCTCTGTGTCACCTCTACCCCAGCAGACTAATCCTACTGCTGAGGGAGAGAGCATATACATCCGGATAACCCTAGGGCATGCCAAACAAATAACAATTGGCTGCGTCTACCACCCACCAAAATCAGCCCTCAAATCCCTTGAAGCCATCACAAATGATACGGCTACCAAGGTGACAATGGAGCAACTAATCCTGGGTGACTTCAACATTAACTGGGCCCAGGACCCTGGTCATGCCTCGAAGTCACTTACCCATGAAGCAGGTCTGACGCAGGTCATCTCTGAACCAACCAGATTTAATTACAAAACTGGGAACCACACCACCCTTGACTGGCTCTGGTGTCTAACCCCACTAATATACAGAGTGCGGGCACAATGGCAGACTCCCTGAGTGACCATTCCCCAATCTTCTGTATATGGAAAAAACAAACCAACCAAGGTCCAACCTAGAATTCTCTCCTCCCGTGACTTCTCCAAGTTCTCTGAACTACAATACAATCGCTACCTAGGTAGTCTGGACTGGAACCCCATAAATCTTCTCCCTACTCTTACTGAGGCTGTGCAATACTTCCAGAACGAACTAACCACAGTGGCCAACCTCTTTGCTCCAATGAAGAGAATGAGGGCTAAAGGCAGCTGCTACAAGTGGATCTCTCCCTTCCTCCCTCAAAGCCCTAATGGCTACTTGGGGGAAAAAGCCTGGAAAAAGTTTAGGCTCTCCTCCCTCCCGGCAGATCTCGCTGAATACAAAGCCCTGAGGAACAAAGCCAAGACAGCCATAAAACTCACTAAGAGAGATTACTTAACACACCTCCAGAAAACCAGCCTGGGCAACCTCAAGCAATTCTGGAATCATATCAATGACCTGATCAAGGGCAGCAAAAAGCCTGAGTCTTGTCCCATGGAGATTAACGGTCAGCTCACAACTGACCCTTCTCAAATATCGGCTGCCCTTAACAGGCACTTCTCAGACCTCAAGGCCTACAAGACCTGCCTGTCTCCCCAGACTTTCCCCCCTACCTCAGATGAACCACCTCACATGGAAAGACCCCCATTTCACCTGAGACTGGCTAAACACACTGAAGTACTAAACCTCCTAAGGAACATGAAACCAAAAGGGTCAGGGGGACCCGACGATATCAACCCTCGGCTACTCAAGGCAGGAGCTACCTCCTTAGCCTGGCCTATAACCATGCTCGTCAATCGATCACTGAGGGAAGGAGCAGTCCCTGACCCGTGGAAACATGCCAATGTTGTCCCTATTCACAAAGGGGGGCTCAGGGAAAAACTCAACAACTACAAGCCCATCTCCCTCCTCTGCTCACTTGCTAAGGTGCAAGAAACAGTCATCTACAATCAACTCAGGGACTACCTGGAAGCTCATCAGCTCCTTGCCCCCTCCCAACACGGATTTAGAACAAACCATGGTACTGACACTGCCCTCATTAACTTCACAGATGAAGTTCTCAGGGCAGTGGACAAAGGGATACCCACTGGTGCAGTCTTTATAGACTTATCCAATGCTCGAACCGTCGACCACAACTTGCTGCTACAGAAGCTGCAAAATATAGGCCTAGACAATCATGCCCTGAAGTGGTTTGGGAGCTACTTATCAGGCAGGGCACAGAGGGTCTCATGGAAAGGGACCATGTCTGACCCACTACCCCTAAACCAGGGTGTACCTCAGGGCTCAATTCTAGGCCCCCTCCTGTTTTCCTTGTTTACCAACGACCTGCGTACCCACTGCTGGGAGAGCTCGGTTGTGCAGTACGCTGATGATACTGTCATCTTCCGATCCCTGCGTGACGTGGTTGTCCTAGGCCCTCTACTCCAAAAGGATCTCACTTCTCTAGAGACTTGGCTACGTAAGAACAGAATGGTACTAAATGCCGACAAGACCAAGGCAATGCTATTCGGGCCAAGATCCCTGGGATTTGACAGGGCCTTATCCCTCTCCTTAACCTCACTCTCTGGTAAAGCCATTAACGTAGTTCCTTCCTTTAAATACTTAGGCCTCACATTGGATCAGAATATCACATACGAGGAACACATGGACCAGGTCACCAGGACCCTACATCGGAAACTTGGCACCCTGTACTGACTCAGGGACCAACTCATCCCTGAAGCCAGGCTCTCCATAGCTACCAGCGTCCTTCTACCCAACCTGACCTTTGCAGCCCCTATTATACAGGGCATGGCTAAACAAGAGATTACCAGGATGCAAACCCTATATAATAAAATAGCTAATTTCGCAACCTTAGACCACCCGAGATGTCACCACTGTGACACTTTGGCCAATCTTCGTTTGGTCACCCGCCTCCAACACCCCTTGCTTGTCCAGGCCTACAAGCTTCTCAACCCCCACGCTTTGCAGGACCATAACCCTCAAACACAACCCAAGGAACTTAAGGACCTCAGAGAGAACGCTATTAGAAGTCCCTAGGATAAGGACAAACGCTGGCGGAAGATCCTTTTCCTCCCAAGCAGCCTGCCAATGGAACAAACTCCCTTCCCAGGTCCAGGCCTCCTCCTCACTCATGAACTTCTGCACCAGACTTAAGTCCCATCTGCTGACCTCAAGCGCATGCCACTGTCATGGCACTTAAAGCTCCTAAGGTACTCCCCTCCTCTCCAACTCCCGTCTCCTAGCTTAACCTTCCTACTACCTGCCTTATACAGACTGCTCGCCAAAGGCCACATGTAACCCCTGAATAAACTATATGCAAAGTACTACCAATTGCTTACATGTCAAGATGATAACCATGCCTGTACCCATGCCTGCATCCACTGCTTTTCCTTTACCGTGCCTGTAACCATGCCTGTATCCACTATTTTTCTTTACTGTAACCACCTGATGATGTAACTCACAATGCCTCAAATGTTCCTTATGTCCTTGTTCATTCTTATAAGTTGTATTGTTATTCCAGGTCGCCCCTGAAAATGGGACCTTCGGGGCTCAGTGGGCCTAGCCGGTCACCAAAATTTAAATAAATAAATAAATACATACATACATGTTGTCATTCCTCTCTAAGCTGGCTCTCATGCTGGTGCTGCCTTTCTGATTCTTCTCATTCTCTCTCTTGCTCCTTTTTTCTCTCTCCTCTCATGCTTTCCCTCTCTCTCTGTCTCTCTCTCTCTCTCATGCTGTCACACCTGGATCTCGTGCTGGCACTGCCTTTCTCTCTCCTCAGCTTCCAGCTTTGTCTTCTGCAGCTCTGCATCTGTCTTTACCCTAACCAGGGCGAGCTCTAACTGCAACATCTGTATCCACCTTGCTTGTACAGCTGCCCCAGACAGGCTCCAGCTCATCTGCATTCTCCCTAGCCTCTGTCTTGGCTAGCAGTGACCACTTTTGCACCATTTCTCTGCTCACTTTTTTCAAGGAGGTCTATAAGGTCTGCCCGTGGTTGCCCATCCTCAAAGATAAGTCTTCTCCTTTTGCACAGCTCCTCAAGGTGTGACAACTTCAACTTTTCATATGGCCTAGACATAATGGGCTTGATTTTCAAAAAGCCTGTAGATCATTGCAAGTTGTGGCGATCTAGGGCTGCGGTGAACTCCGGGTGCATCAGGGACCCTGTACCCAATTCTGTAAAAACAGGGGTCCCTGCAACAGAAATTCGGGAGTTGCTGCACCCACAGGCTTGCACCAAACAATTGGTGCACTTTCTGGACCTGTCGCAGGGATCTGCCCCCCCCCCCAGCACAACATTAGAGGGACCAGGATGGTTGGGGGGTGAAACAACCTACCGGGGGTGCATAAGGGGCATGGGAGGAGGCATGGCAGAGTTTGGCAGAACAGCTGGGACAGAATGATAGTGAAGTGGCAATTGGCGGGGTGCATTTACATTTGTATAAATAGTGCACATTCCAGCATGTAATCGTACAGGACTACAATATATAGCAACTAGTACCCATACTGTACATTCATACACAACCACAATGAGAGAGGGACAATTAATACATCTGCAGAATATGGCATGATATTGAACCATAACACGGCAGACCTCACAACTGTATTGTGATGTCTAGCATTAGCAATGCACAGCCTTATGCTGGTGTGAACAAATGAGAACAGACAGTCAGTCTTACGATCATGGATAAAGAAACCATGGTTGCACTGTATTTGGTCAGACAATGGTGATACATGGTCAGTATCCATGGTCACTCATGGCTTGCCTATGATTATAACCATGATTATCCATGAGCAACCACTGGCAGTAAATAGCACAGGGGCAGACCATAGATGACCCTGGTCAATCTAGTTTGAGAATTATTCAAGTTAACTATGGTCTTCCATGGTTATTCACGTTTATTAATTGCAGACATTCCCTATGTTATACTTAAGCATTAAGGCACGACAGGGTGTGGTATATCATGGGATATCATCATGTCTTGGGTGGTTGGGCACAAGGCCACAGGCTGAGTGTGTCCAACCACCCGAGAAGTGATGATATCCCATGATATACCACACCCTGGAGTGACTTATTGCTATTATGAACTGAGTTTGAAGTTTTATAAATAAATAAAATAAAACAAACAGGTTTTAAAACATTTTATGAATGAACTTTTGGGTGGTGTAGGAGTACATTTTGAAAAAATAGTTCTCAGACAGTAGAGAACAAAGAGGCTGGTGGTGCCAGAACTTTTTTGAAGCCCTGATGATGTAGCCCGATATCGTCACGGCTTCAAAGAGCTCTTGGCCAATCAGATTCCTCTATTTATGATCCTCAGTTCATAATTTTTTTTTTTTTTTACAGCTTAGGTAATTTCATTTTTTTCCAACAACCTTACAAGTCTAATGAATATGCATTATCCACAAATACTTTTGAAATATCTTACTTGTACTTACATATTGTTGCTGTTTTTCTGTTTCTAATGGAATCTCTTCTCATTTTATAACTACCAGAACTGCCAAATTTATATTTATGTCACCATAATAAAAAACGTGTTTAAACTTTGGAGAGTTCACTTTAAATTTTTATGCTCAGTGAATTCATTTCCTTGCATACACCTTAATTCATCTTCATAGGTTGCAAGCATTTTTATTTTTGTAAATATTTATATTAAAGTGTCCAATTCCGCCTTCTGATATGCAAGAGTTACACAAATTTGGTTGCTATCCTGTGCTCTTTTGACTGTGGGTAAACCATGGTTAAGAGCAGATGACCTATGGTTGACCACTGTGTGTCTAGAACATTCTGAAAACATTTGTTTATTTGTTATTTGGTAACCGGGTAGGTGCACTGATCCAGGGGACCATTTTCAGGCACGACCCGGGCTAGCTAGTGGCAGTTAACATACATACAGTAGGTATTACAGGTAATAATCACAATATATGTGCAATACAGGTAATGGTACATACAATAGTGTTATAGGTAGTAGTCACAAGTACAGTAGATAATACGTACATACAGTACGTACGTACAGTAGTGGTCACTATAATTGCACAGACAGGTAGTAATTGCAATGTACAATAAAGTATACAAGCAGATTTAATTTACATATAGGCAAACAGTACATTCTTGGATAAAGTTGGAAAGGAGATATACGCTGTTAAAAGATGCCTCCATTTTAGGGAGAGACAGGGGAGATAGGAAGAGTGAGAATTGCCAAAGATGCATTGCAGGCAGGGTGTGTGCTAGCGAGAGGGGCAGTTACAGTTATATTTGTCCAGAAGCCAGGATTTGAGGTTGTGTTTGAAGATTTGGTGAGAATCTGATACTCTAAGAGGGGTGGGCAATCCGTTCCACAGGGAAGGGGCCACTCTAGATAGAGTTCTCCCACCCGTACTGGTGAGGGTTTTGGGTACCTGGAGGGTGGGCACTGTGGAAGAGTGTACATACCTGGTATGGGTTCTGAAGTTGAAGAGGGTAGTGAGGGGAGAGACAGTGCCAGTTCCGGTGGCGATATCCACTAGGCAACCAAGGATAAGGATATTGCGGAAATCCATATTTCATAGAGATGTTTAAAGAATTCTGTATAAACTCTGATCCAGAACAGCAGCCAAATGAAACCAAAGCAATCTGCTAATAAACATGGTCTATTGATAAACCATAGATTTTAGGAATACAGGTACAATTTGTTTTTTTAAACATAGAAACATAGACTTTGACAGCAGATAAGGACCGCTTGGCCCACCCAGTCTACCCATTTCCCTACCTATTGAATAAACTGCAGATCCTAGTTAACCAACAGCCTACTTCCTCCTACCCTCCACTATAATTGCCTTATGATTGCCCCATACATTCTTGAATTCCCCCACTGTTTTGACCCCATGACCTCCTCAGGGAGGCTGTTCCATGCGTCCACCATCCTCTCTGTGAAAAAATACTTCTGCACGTTGCCCTGGAGTCATCCCCCTCTATCTTCAAATTATGCCCCCTTGTTCCTGCACATCTCTTTTTCTGAAAGATGATACCCTCTTGGACTTTGTTGATTTCCTTGAGATACTTGAAAGTTAATATCATGTCTCCCCTCTCCCTCCTTTCCTCGAGGCTATACATATTAAGCTCCTTAAGTCTCTCTTCATATGCCTTCCGGTGCAGACCCTGCACCATTTTAGTTGCCCTCCTCTGGACTGCCTCCATCCTGTTTATGTCTTTGCAGAGATCTGGTCTCCAGAACTGCATGCAGTACTCCAGATGGGGTCTCACCAGCTGTCTGTACAGAGGGATACCAATTTCTTGTTTTCTACTGGTGATGCCTCTCCTTATGCATCCCAGTATCCCCCCAGCCCACCTTTAGGTCATCTGATATGACGACACCCAGGTCCCTTTCCATTTTAGTTAATGCCATTTTGCAATAGTTCCTTTTTGGTCAATTGAAGATCCTTCTTCTGTGCTTGAGTTTGGGCAGATAAATCTGGGAAGAAAGCCAACCGACTTCCCTGCCATACAGTATCCTCTCTGGAACAGGTACTGTAGCTTGCAGTAGAGGGATCCGGGTCTCTGGAGATGATATGGTAACAATTTCAGTCAATGGACGATGCACCGGATGTCCTCGTGGTCGGGGTGTCTGAGATATGGCAAACACTTTTAAAACCCTTATATTGAATTCTGGCAGCAATAACTGTAGGTCTTGGAAGATCATTTTATTCACAACATCAAGGATTTCTGTTTTCCCCACAACCCGAGGTGGAAAACCCACAATCCAAACATTGGCCTGCCATTGGGCATTTTCCAGGCTCTCAGTTTTGGCTTGGAGAAACATAAAGTCCTGCACCTAGGCAGCATTACAGTCTGTTTGCATGGCAGTTGCAGTGTTTAGCTCTTTCATCACCTCTGCATTTTCTTGGATTCTACGATTGTTTTCATTAAGTTTTGCCTCCACCGCTGCTAGCCTTTTATTTGTTTCATTTGTGGTTGCTTGTATTTTTGTTACCATAGCCAAATTTGTCCTGATGGTAATTCAGTAGTCACTATTCCACCAATGGCAGTCAGCCTGGATCCTTTTGTGGAGCTCGAGGGAGACAGGAAGACGCACAAGCTTTGAGAAGCATGCTTGACGTCCCTTTTCGGCCCCATCCTGTGCAGTAAGGCTTCAGACAGGTTCTGCTCCAGTTTTTAGCTGACCAGACTGAGAAATAACCATCTTTTAAGGCTGTTTTATCGTTCGGTGGATGGAGATACTGTTGGAATATGTCTGTCATGCTGCTGCTCTGCAGCGCCCCCTACAGCTACAATTTTGAGGAACTGCTTGGTATTTTCAAAAAGAGGAAATGCACTAGGTTGCTGCTATATACATATATATATATATATATATATATATATATATATATATAGAAAGGCCCTGAAATAAGAGATGGCATAAATTAACAACAACAAAATAAAGATGTTTGATAGAAATAAAATATATCAAAAAGTTGTATCTTTCAATCGGATCTTCACACGCTGGGCTAATACTTTAACACCTCTTCAAATCATCTACACCCTGTAAGGGGTTAAGTGCACCTGTCTTATAACTGGAAACATTTTATACAGTAGCGGTACAATCTACTGTATGCTACAAGTAGTTTGAATGATGGAAATACCAATGTGATTATGATAAGTGCAATGGTTATTGTTCAACCAGGATACCATTGATGATATAATCCATAACAGAACACAAAACAGAATAAATATGATTAATATCTTAATGAAAAATCATACCATGAATACCATGATCAAGTATGGACACTGAAAACCATAGTCAGATCACGGACAATAATGGTTACCACCTGAAATAATTTAAACTTTTGTTTTAGCTGCATCTTTTTTCTTTCATTTACCAACCTGAACATGGATTTAGTTTCCCCATTTAGTTTATCAGGATTGTGTGGTTTTCCAGGCATTTGTGCATGTTCATCGCCCATGGCAAAGATTGTCCATGAATCATGGAGAAACCATGGATGGAGCTATCATGGACAAGGATCAGTGATAGAGTAGCGATGACCATGGATATCCATGAAAACATGGACAACTGGTAAAAGGCAATGGGGTAAAGGCCTCTAACAGCACAGTGATGCAGACGTAATGAACAAAGTAACTCCTGCCCCTCATCCCTCCCACTCCAGCTGTGCCACACATTGTGCAATTGTATAAGATAAGTGCCCCAAACTTAGTAGCCATATAGTTGTTATGTTTTTGAGAGATTTTAGAGGTTACAAAAAAGGTTATTTCGTTATGTACATTGCAAATTTCGGGTACAGCCTACTGTCTCTTTCAACTGTGATATAGCAGAGTGTTTGTGCTTGGGTGATTTTCTGAAGCTGCTATACAGAGATGTAGTCCTCTATGCACAGTTCTCTTGTATTATGAAACTAAAATAATTACCTTTTGTAAGAATGGAGCCTTTTCTTCGTAGACACAACAAGAGGTAAATAAATTGTGTAATAGGAACATCAGATGATTTTGTTGTAAAGCATAGCATTACTGGGACAAATGGCTCCAGGGACTGCCTTTTGGTAACATAACATCATCTATTGTTTCCCCTGCAGTATGAGAAGTAACAGTATTGGACCAAAAGGTGTGAAAGGGTTGGCTGATGCCCTGAAGATAAACCAAGGCCTGGTCTCTCTCAAGTAAGCCTTCAGCTTCCACTTTTTCATTTGCAAATTTTTTTTTCATTTTTGGGATATAAGTTAAAACTGGAAACTTGGATCTCTTATTTGAGTATGAGTAAGAACAGGAATACATTCAGAACTGGAATCACCACTGAACTGAAAAGGTAAAAACCAGAATAGCTATTCTGCAATGCCACCCCCCCCCATAAATGCCAGAAATGGAATGGCCCCCAGAGTCAGTGCCCTTACTGGAATGACCATTACAGTAGAAGCATTTTTTTTGGGGGGGGTCATTCTTATAGGGGCATTTATTTGGGGGGACATTGCAGTCAGGGCAGTCACTTCAGGGAGTGTTCCTATGGTGCCTTGTACATTCAGGGCAATTCCAATTGTGGTATTTACTTTGCGGGCATACAGGTAGAGACATATACTTTGGAGGGAGAGTCTGACTGTGGCATTTACTTGAAGTCCGAGCATTCAGGAATAGCCCTTCCAGTTATTACCATTCCAGATCAGGGCATATTCCAGTTCTAGATGTATTTCAGTGTTTCCCAGTCCCCTGTTTATCCACAGAGCCAGGTGCAGTGCAATTAGGAAAAACACAGACTTCCCTACAACGCGATGGGTTTAGTGCTGGTGAAAAGTTTAGAACTGACAGCACTGGAGGCTAAAGCTCTCTGTTATCCACAGAGCCTTGTGCAATGTGGGCAGTACGGGTGTGTGAGCAACAAACAGTACTTCCCAAATACCATGAATAATGCTCTATTCGTTATTTGGATCCAAATAATGATTAGTAGCACTATGTATCCCCTAATCTGGATATACTTTCTTAAAAAAAAGTTAAAAGAAACAGCCTCCACCCTCTTCCCTAGATGAGACCCTTTAAAATATAGCAGCTCACTGTCCCCCACCCAGGGTTAGAACCTGATCCCACCCCCAACCCCTAACCCCTGGCATTTTGATTCAAGCAATAATGCACAACAGGGTGTTTGTTATGCAGGGATAACATCACACCTCAGGTTAAAGCACAAGATCATAGGCCAAGTGCATTCAGTACCCGAAAAGTGATGTTATCCAGCATGACACATACCCTGGATCGTCTTATAGTTACTATTTGGTGCAATGGCCAGTCCTGCAACTGAACTGTGGTGCTATCTGTGGATAAACTGTTTATTTGCTTTAATGTTGTACTCCTGTACCTTGATATTACTTTCTGTATGGGTCTTGTAACCGTGACCCTTGTTTCTTGTTACTGATGTGTTTTTTTGTCATATGTAAATGTACTATTTTCCCACGTTGCCTTTCCCCAGGTCACACCTGGAAATGAATCTCAGCTCATTGGTGCTTTTCCCGGTTATTAACTTTTAAATAAATAAAGTAAATAAATATTATACAATGGCTTGTTTAATTGATAATTAAAAAACTGAATGAATACTGTTTAATATTTTATTTTATATTTTTTAACAATAATGCATGACAAGGTGTCTGTTATGCTGGGATAACGTCACAGCTCGGATTAAAGCATAAGATAGTAGGCCAAGTGCGTTTAGCACCCGAGAAGTGATGTTATCCAGCACAACAAACACCCTGGATTGCATCATTGCTATTACAAAATGTCTTGTTTAAATAGATAATGAAAAAAAAAAATAATGAATACTGTTTAAAATAAGTTTTTTTTTTTTTTAAGTTTTTAGTATGGAAGAATATTTTGTAACAAAATAGTTCCTTTTACTGTTTCTCCACTAGGTGAAGCTGTTCTCACTGAGCTATTTTGTTTAATAGGGGTCCTTTGCATGTCTCTCTCGCTCCCCTCAACCCCCCCATCCCCACTAACAGAAGCTGTTGTTCTGTTTAATGTAATGTGTTTTGCCTGGTACCTCAACACCCCCTTCCCCGAGTTTAATTGTTTAAACCGTGTTTGAGAAAAAAAGAGTTTAAATTTCAACCACATGTGAGTAAACTGAGTGAAGAGCAGGGCCAAGACTTCCTGTTTTGGGGAAATGATTGGGTAAGTCGCCGGCTTCTGTTGTAACTTGCGAGGGGGAGAGGGGGAGAGTAAGGGCAAACTAGATGGGCCGAGTGGTCCTTTTCTGCTCACAGATTTCTATATTTCAGTGTTAAGTTAGGAAGCCCTCACAGTGGCAGTTTTTAAAAAGAAATGTGCCTGCTCTGGGATCAGGAAAAAGGAAGATTTAGAGCCACTCAGAGTGGTGCAGTGCTAGGTGAGCACGTGCAGAATAGACAGTGATAGTCTGTGAAGCCGCTCGTTGTGGCAGTTTTAAAAGAATTGCTGTTTGGCTTGCTAGTGGTTTTGGTGGTTGTTTTCAGACAGAACAGTGAAAGGGAATTTCGTGTTTATTTTTTTTGGGGGGGGCAAGGTTGTATGATATGACAGCAGTTTGGGAAGGAAGTTGTGTGGAGTGATATGTTTCCAGTCATACCTGTGAGAAGCTTATGCATTTGCCTAGACTTAATACAGTGGTGTTATGCTCAGATAACATCACTGTTACAGGCACACACTGACCTATCAGAATTCTAGAAATGTTCTTGCCATTGTATTATAAAAAAATATATGTTTTGTAATTATACCTACAATGTTGGGTGACCTTTGCACAACCCACCCACCTCCACAGCCAGCCACTGACCTTTCAGCACTTTGCAGCTCGCTAAAACACATCAGAATGACATCCCCACCCACCCTGGCAGCAACACCCACGTCCCCACCCACCCTGGCAGCAGCACCCACCCCACTCCCTGCATTCCAGTTCGAAAGGCAATTGAGTGTGAAGAAGGCAACCGACATAGCCTATCCTTTTTCACTGCTGGCTGCCTTTTTCTGAATGAAACTGCTCGCACGCTTGCCCGCATAGTAAAACTAGTGGATCACATGACAAATTGTACACCACATGTCAGTTTGTGAACAAGAATTATCAAGTTGAAAACTGTTTATTTAATTAACTATTTTTTTTGGTTAGGGGTGTGCTGCCACTAGTGACTATGGTGGAAGCACTATTTCACATATGAGGTTGTTGTTGTCAGTCTAGGGGACAAAGGAAGGAGCCACATTACGTGTGAGTTGCATCCAATTTGAACTAGGTTTTCAGAGGTGAAAAGCTGAATAGTATTAACATCTGGAAACACCTCCCCCCTCTACATGTTAAAGTTGCTAATTTGTCCTCTCTTCACATTTCAGCCTCCAGAACAACAAAACTGGGGAAGAGGGAGCGATGTACATTGCGGAAGCTCTACAGTGTAACCGCAAGCTTACCCATCTGCAGTAAGTCTCAACTGATACTGGGAGCACAGACCCATCTTGTGTGTGTCGGTGGGGGGGGGGGGCTCCCTCTCTTAGATAGGAGACTAAGCCACACTGCTGTAAGCTGCCTTATTTGACAATGTCTATGGTGTGTTCTGTAAAGGAAACTATACAGTGTGATCAATGTTGCTCAATGACAGCAAACTTAGTCCCTGCATACATCGTAAATTCGATTTATAAAATGATTTTAAAAATGTTATATATTACCAAGTTCCTGTATCCATACTGTGCTGGAACTGTGCTTAAACATGGTGTCAGCACATCCACACTACTGCTTTTTATAATCTGTCTGCACTGGGTGTGTGAACTGCACAATGAGACTCAGGAAGCCTTGTAATTTTGTAATTGCATGCACAATTGAAAGCACAATGGAGCACATCCGGACCTGTGTGTGTTTGATTTAAAGGAAAACTGTCTAAATTAGGGGGCTTCCACCCCCGGAAGGCTTACCCTCCAGTTTAGCTTTCTACACTAAAAGGGGCATTTTTCTCACGCCGCAACTGAGTGTATTTTACTTGCGAAAAGTCCACAACCCAGAAGTATGGCAGACACTGGGTGGGCTCCATTAGTTGTAATGGTACAGCACCGCAGTGCTCGCTTCAGTACATTTGTATTGAAGCGAGCTGTGTGGCCACGCACCATTACAGTTAATGGAGCCCCCAGCGTCTGCCATACTGCTGGGTCATGGATTTTTCACAAGTAAAATACACTCAGTTGCAGCAGAATCAAAATGCCGCTTTTACTATAGATAGCTAAACTGGAGGGTAAGTTTTTCAGGGGTGGGAGACCCCCTAATTTAGACAGTTTTCTTTTAAAACCATGTTTAAAATTGAGTTCAAGCCTACATCGAAACTTGGCTTGAGCATGGCTTTCAAACATGATTTGTAAAATGTTCCCAATGTGGATACACACCAAGTTTTTAAAATGGTTTAACTCCCTTCAACCCTTTTAGAAACACCATTGGGTACAGAGCACACCTTTAAGACTGAATCTCATTTCTTCACATTTTGAGAGACAGTATCTCACATTTAGGAATAAGAGAGGTATGTTGGCTGCTTCTGGAAGAAGAGCCCCCTCCCGAACTAGGTGGGACTGAGACTGAGAGAGATGTCTCCTCAGTAGCAGTGATGCTGTCTGCACAGAAGCACCACAGACTTCTCATATCAGGAATATCCAGTCCTGACAGGACAACTTCTTACCCACGCAAATTGTTGTTCTTAACTAGTTTGCAATATAGTGTACTATTCCACCGCCATGTCACCATGGATCTTAACTCACGTGAAATTCCATCAGAAGAAAATTGTTAAAAGAAATGTTTAGGTCCCTGTTAGGATTTGAACCTTGGTCTCTTGCTGAAAATGCAAAATATTGTGTTTATACCTGGACTTGGACCATTGATGCTTTGCTCTAGCCAAACATAACATTTGATGCTACACTGAACTGCACTGAAGCCAATTGTAGCACCTGTAGCGTAGAGGTTCAGTTATGAACAGTAAAGAAGGCAATCAGGGTTCTAATCCAAGTAAGAGCATATGTATTGTAACCTGTCGAAACTGCAGCATGCTCCTTACAGGAACATTTCCTGTTACCTTTCTGCATACTGCATAGCGCTCCAGCAGCTGGAGACTCTGACACCACTAATCACATGACCTTCACTTCTCTGCCTTCTAGTGCACTGAGCAATCACAGGAGCTATGCCTCACTGACTGGTAATGCTAAATCCAAACACCCTCCTGGACAGGTTCAACAAAGCTGGCCTTAGTCACTTTACGTCTAAGCAGCCACTGGGGTTCCCTGCACATAGGATGCTCCAGACTGAAGCTGTGCAAGTCAGCATTCTCTAAAATGTAAATGCCTTTTAAGTTACAGTGTTTCTCTCACAGTACCCTGTTTAAACAGCATACAAGGGACATCACTGGCATGGGTAGAAACTTCCAAATGCATTAGAAGGCCATAAGGAGAGCCAGCCCAGAGGCTTCACAGTAGAGCTGCTGACCACTATGCTAGCAACCCGGGATTGGGAGCCAACTCGGGTTGCTGGGGGCCAGCCAGGGGGGAGTGAATTGAATGTCCAACAGACTTCTCTTCTCTCCTGGGAAGGAAAGGCTTGGTGTCTCTGCTGACTGCCAACTAGTGGAGGCCAGGTGGCAGTGCAGGCCCGTACAACACTGAAGGAGAGAGCTGCGGGACTCGCGCAGCACATCGCATACCTCCACCTGCAAGCGCTGATGTGCATGTCCCAGCAGGGAGTCAAGGAAAAACCAGGAGGAAAAAATTGGCAGAGCAGGCACAAATGAAGTCCTGCTGGCTGTCTACATGCACTGCTGCCAGGATCCTGGGTTAAAAATCTGGATGACAGTGACCGAGGAGGGACAGCCCACCCCTTCCTAGCCTTGTTACAGGGGATAGTCCATGGGGACTTACTGACCAAGTAGGTCCTGGTGAGGTGGCTACTGGTGGAGGGCAGCAGGGAAGGGGCTGAATAGCAAGTCTGCTTCATCCGGCAGAATACAACCGCAGTTGGAAAAAGAAGGCCACAAGGATACTTCTTAATGTCCACTCAAGGGCCCCCAATGACCAAACCTGCTGGGGCCACCAAAAACAAAACAAGACCTGCACTGACAACTGTTGCTACCCAGCTGCTGTGAGAGCCCCTGCTTCCTGATCACTAAGTGACTCTCATTTCTTTTCCCTGTTTTGTAGCCTCCAGAAGAATTTGATTGGACCTGAAGGGGCGAAGCGCATTGCTGAAGCACTGAAGTACAACAGCAGTCTTCAGGAACTCATGTAAGTACCATATTTGTCCATTGGTGTAGCGAGATGACATTAGATCACACAGCTCATCAGAATCCTCTCACTGTCATCTGAATAGCAATAACCTGAAATGCTTTATTCCTTCAGGTATCTATTGAGCCTTGTCTTGAATCCCCAAACACTGTCTGCATTTAGCATCTCCATAGGTAATTTGTGCCACAACTGTATTACTCTCTGGGTGAAAAATGTTTCCCTCTGGCCCACATTCTCAGGTCAAATACACGGTGTCTAAAGCAAACGCACATATACTGTATTTCTTAGAACTTTTGAAAAGGGAGAGGAGTTCAGAAGTTGGACCTTATTACAGTTCATTAAAGTCTTATCAAACCAATTATAGAATATGGTTGTCCGGTTTGGCGCTCTGGCCTCACAAAGGGCAACAGGGAGGATTTATAATTCTTGCAAACGTGGATTTGCTGAATAACGAATCTGGCATTAAACTATGAATGGCGAGGGTAATATTCAAACTACCTTCCTTGCCCAAATGTGGAGAAGTTCTTGCCTGTTAGTCTTTTCAAGATAGCCAAACCTGCCAAACTATTGCATGAGGTAATGTGGCCAAATGGAAAAAAGACATTCACCAAATTAGGCATAGACAGACTTGACAAACTTACTGAGCCCAACTGAAGGCAGAAAAAGGGTGTCACAAAGCACAGGGGTGTTTGGGTGTCCTCCCAAAAAGATGCCAAGTGGCTTTTGCAGTTTTAACTTTTTCTCGAGTGCTCCATTGCTCTTTTTTGTTTGAAGTTTTCAAGTACCTGGGCATGTACCTCAACAGTGAGCTGACCTATGCTGCTTAAAGGGAAACAGTGGAAAAGGCACAGCTTTACCCAGGCACTACAAAAATGCCTGATTAGTGCTTTCAGACGGTAACATTTTTTAACAAACAACTCTAATTGATTTTTTAGTGATTTAAACAGTGGCCTTCAACTTTCACTTTCTATTGCTGGGAGCCACCATTTCATGAGTAGCAGAGAGCTTCCTGAGCTCACTTTATGCTAATATGTCCTGCCAACCAATAGCTGAGGTCAAACAGGCATATTAGCATACAGGGAGCTCAGGAAGCTCACTGCTGCTCATGAAATGGCTGCTGCCAGCAACAGGAAGTGAAAGTTGTGGGCAGCTGTTCTAAATCATTAAATAAAGTTGTTATTGTCTGACAGCACTAATTGAGAGTTTCTGCAGTGTCTGAGGAAAGCTTTGTCTTTTCCATTGTTTCCCTTTAAGTAGACCACCTAGTAAAAAGTAATACATTTCAAAATTGACTTGTTATACAGGAATAAGCAAAATTTCACCACCATAACTAGGAAACTGACAGTAAACAATTATATTCTCTCTCTCACTAATTATGGTACTGTGGTCTACAGGGGTGGGGCGTTTGACACATTGCTGTCGAGAGTTCACATAGCCATGAATAAAGCATATTGTTTTGTCCTAGATATGGATGCCAGAAGATACACCTGTGATCTCTACTCCTTGACTGGTTGGCTACCTTCAGAACTCTATTTGCACTATTATATGGGTTTAATGTGCAAAAAATACAATACTGTGAAACATGGCCTGAGCCAAAATGATAGGCATGTTGATCTTGAACGAAAATAT
The DNA here is from genome assembly GCA_016271365.2 of Neoceratodus forsteri. NCBI lineage: Eukaryota > Metazoa > Chordata > Ceratodontiformes > Ceratodontidae > Neoceratodus > Neoceratodus forsteri. The sequence goes on along the minus strand of JADMNL010000025.1, from coordinate 227,418,421 downwards.
GCATATTACAAGGGCTGCCTTAAATATTAATCTACAACTTCCTATAACAAAAACATCTCCGGGCCAAACATCTTTCTCCTATAAAGCTGCCAGGGTCTGGAATGACCTGCCACGTGGTTCTACCCTCGGAATCCACCCATGTTAGGGCACTCAGTCACTATGGCGCCATTCACCAATGTCACCGACTGCTCTTTTTGTGGGGGGGCTGCACCCCACCCCTTGGGGGGGGCTGTGCTCCCCACACACACCCTAACTATATATACAAATGGGGGCAGACCTCAGGGAGAGGGTGGCAAACTCTGGGTTTGGCACCATAGTGACTCAGCACCCTAATGCCGGCACCCTGATGCACTGCAGTGCTTTTAAATGGTTCAGTAAACTGTAGTTGTTTTAGTTAAGTGTGATTATGGGTTTACTAAATATTGTGTAGATACTGCATGGACCTATCATCTGAGTTATAAAGCTTATAAATTATAGTTAGGGCTATATCTCTGTCATGGATACCATGATGGTTCCCATTTTTATGGAAACACTGATTTTTGACATATTCTATGACAACAGCATACACATATTAATTAACTTATCATGATTTGTAGCGTTTCCACAGAAAGCACCATAGTTACTTTGCAATGCTTGTACTAAAGCTACTAGGCTTGTGAAATCTGAATACTTCGAAGCCAAGCTCCAGAAGAACCTTAATCACCCCTCTAAGTTCTGGAAGGTTGTTCATTCACTTTTCTCTCCTCCAACTCAGTCGCCTCCACCTGTTCTCAGAACAGGTGATACTACTATCTCTGATCCTGCTGCAGCTGCCTCTTCTTTTAACTCCTTCTACACCTTTTGCACCCGTTCTTACCTCTCCTCTTCCTCCTCATTGTGCTTCTTCTCTTCCTCTCTCTCTCTCTCTCTCTCTTATTCTCTTCCCTCTCACTCTATCCCTCAAACTCCTCCTATGTTCCCCTCCTCCTTTTTTTCTTTTTCACCTATTATCCTGTTGTTGCCTTTAAGGTCCTTTTGGCTCTTAATCCTCACAAGGGTGAGAACCCTGATGGTCTTGATCCCAGACTACTATTTCTCTCTACTCATGCCATTGCCCTACCTATTTCCTATCTCCTTAACCTCTCTTTCTCCTTATCCTGTGCCCCAGGATCTCGGAAGCTGGCTACTGTCATTTCCCTTCCAAAAGGGGGTGATCTCTCTTCCCCTAGTAACTTCCAACCTATCTGTCTCCTTCTCACTTTAGCTAAGCTCCAGGAACACTTTTTTCTTTCCCAACTCTCCCATTTTCTCAACTCAGCCTCCTTCTTTATCCCTTTCCAATCTGGCTTTAGGAAGTCTCATTCCACTACCACATATTTCCTCGGGCTTACTGATCCTATCCTTTCTGGTATGGATCAGGGCCATGTCACCTCAGCTATTTTCATCAGTTTAGCCAAAGCTTTTGACACCGTATCCCATTCCATTTTCCTGGCAAGCTTAAAGCAGCAGGACTGTTTCTTCAGTTCAACAGTTCTGCTCCTACCTTGAGGGCAGGTTGCAAGCTGTCCGTATTGGAAACACCCTTCCCCCCCTCAGTCTGTATCAGATTAGGCCTCCCACAGGGGTCTGTTTTGGGCCCAATTCTTTTCTCTATTTTTCTAAATGACCTCCCCAAGGCTTGCTCCTCATTGTCAGTACATATGTATGCAGATGATATGGTTCATTTTTCCTCCACCTCCTCCACCACTGCTCTAATGAAACAACTCCAACTGGATTTTAACAATATCCAGCATTGGTTCTGAGTTAATCAGTTATCCCTCAATGCCAAGAAAACAGTCTCAATGACTTTTGGCACTAGGCAGAGACCTGATAGAGTTCTTCTGCTTCCTTCCTTTTATACTCTTGATGGTGCAACTATTGAAGATGTCTCCTCTGTCAAGCACCTTGGGGTTTAGTTAGAGCATTGATTTCTCTGTTCATGTGTATGTTATTCTCAATAAGCTTCATCCCAAACTTGGGGCGCTTTACAGAAATAAGAAAAGCATACCGCTTCCTGTCTGCAGAGAAATCCTCACAAAGATGATTTTGCCCGGTTTTGACACTGGAGAGGTTGTTTATAGTGCTGTTCCAAAGTCTACTTTAGTTAAACTGGATTTTCTCTTTCACTCCTTCTGTCGCTTTGCCCTTGATAAACCCATACATACTCAAGTCATCACTGTACATTGTATCCTTCCCTCTTCTTCCCTTCTCTTGATGGCAGGTGCCTCACCCACTGTATAACCTTTATTGCCAAATTTTGGTTTGGCTCTCTTCCCTTGTATCTAACCTCTCTCCTCTCCCTCACCCTTCATCTTCTTACTCTCTCCGTAATGCTTGCTGTCATCATTTTGCCTTCCTTAAATGAAATCTACTGCAGGCCAGGCTGCCTTATCATTTTGTTTCCCTAAACTTTGGGGTTCTATTCCACCTTCTATTTGCTCTGCTCCTTTCTTTCCTGCTCTAAAAAGTTCTTCTCCATGAGTTCTCTACTCATTCCTGCTGTTGCTTCTAATATTGGGTTTACTTCTTACATGCTACTTACCTAATGTTCTGTCCCTCTGCACTTCCCTTCTTCCACAATCAGCCATTCCCCAGTTTTGTATTTTGTTAAGTTGATAACTATTTATTTAATTTTGTTCGGTTCGCAATTTATTGCATGGTAACTTATTTTTGTAAATTTATTCTTAGGCATGCTTGTCCTGCTTATTTCTGTCATACTTATTTTGGGTTTTTTTTTTTGTATTTTATATTCTATATTTTTGTATTTATCTCCTCCCCTCTTCCCCCCAGGATGCATCTTAAAATGAGCTATTACCAGCTCAGTATGTCTTTCTTGGTAAAACCTCTCACATAAATAAATAAATAACTAAATAAATAGTGTTTGGCATTTCCATGACATCCTTGACCTCCAGCTGGTCTCAATGTGGGATTTTTGGGACTTTTACATAAACCTTATTGGCAGCAAAATGTGGTACTACCTGCCACTGGCTCAGTCCCAAAATGTAATTTCTAAAACATTTAGATTTGTGCTGATGTGCTTGTATGAAAATATGTCAAAAAATAAGTTATTTGGAGAAAGCAAAATGGATCCAAGACCTTGAGTGACTTTTATTATGATCATGGGTGCCACAACATGGGGAAAAGTGTGTGTGTGGGGGGCTGTAGCAGTTACAAAAGGGACCATGACTGCTTCCCTTCTGACCTTGTATGCATTAAAGGGTCACTGAATGTTGATGGGCAAAAGTGTGTCTGCATATGTGTGTTGGGGAGGGGGCTACCACCCCCCACACCCATAAGTTCCGGCACCTATGACTATGATTTCAATTTTTCAATTACTTCTATCATTTTGAACATGACAGTGTAAAGTCCACAATTTACCAGAGCAAAGAGTAGACTCAGCCCCTACTATTATAGGGCTATTGCAAGTATTGTATCTGGTATTATTTTTAGTTTCATTGTGAAGGGCTCCAACCACTTATGGAAAAATCCTAAACACCAACTTTTACATATTGATTTTATTTTTCTAGACTCGCCAGTAACTGCGTGGGAGATGTCGGAGTCACAGCCTTGGCAGAAGCTCTGAAAGTGAACAGAACCCTCACAACCCTTGAGTGAGTACTCTTGGGCAGTTTTCTAACATTATTTATTGGCAAGTTTTCTTCCTTTTATATCCTCCAAACTCTCTTCTCTCCTGTCTAGCACTCCTGTACCACTGATCACATGACATTCCTGTACCACTAATCATGTGACACACACTGGTAGCACAGGGCAGTGACACTGCTTTGAGGTTCCATACAGCAGTGCCCTGTCTGTGATAGCAATGGCTTCTATACCTGCACCTCTTTCTCCTGTCTTGTATCTATTCCTCATGTGCCAGCAGTCACAGTGACATTCTCTGACAGTACCTGCGATATGCAAGTTGCAACTGCTTTGATCCTTCCTTTGGTAGTGCCCTGGCTCCTATGCCTAACCCCATTCTCACCCCTTACCTTGTATTTATTGCCTTTGTACCAGCAATCACAGTGACATCCTCTAGTAGAAACAAAGATGTGAAACTGCTTTGAAATTTGCTACACCAACACTGGCTATGGCTCCTCCTGTACCCTCCCATATTTATTCGTGTTGTACCAGTACTCAGAGTGACATGTTCGTAAGTTATTTATATGAGGATTTTACCATGAATGGCCTGTTGAGCTCAGCTCATTTCCAGAGGTGGCCTGGGGGGGACAAGGAGAAAGCAAAAACATGAGCATAGATAGTTAATAGTTATTACAAAGCTACCTTCAAAAAACAATTGGACAGCTTCATGCAGAAGGGGACTATACAGTAGATACAAATGCTGAGCTGCAGGAGGGCAGTCTCGTTGGGCTTCTTCACCTTCTTCTGCCTTACAGATCTTAATAACAGTAAAAAAAGCGACCGTAACTAAATACAATAAGCTAAGGCAGCAATACATATTGTACAGTACAATTACGTAGTGAGCAATACAAGCGTGCAAAACCTGACACAGTAAGCAGCACAGGAAGTACAGGAACATTAACTGCACATTGTAAGATTGCAGAAGGTGGATTGGCAGGGGCTGCAAACAGGGACAGAATGAGTCAAATGGAGGGGAGTAAGAATGTGACACAAAGAGGGAGTCAGGTACAGGAGCAGACATGGAAAGTGTGAGCTTGGGGAAGAGCTTTCAAGCACAGGTAGAGTACACAGAACAGAGAGAGACTGGGGAAATTTAGACCAGAGATGAGACATGGGATTGCAGGCTGACCTGCAGTGTTTTTCACCCAAGGAACAGAGAATTAGTGATAGCCAGCAGAGCGGAGGGAGTACAGTGAGGGCTGAGGGTAAATCATCAGGAAAATGAGGTAGCAAGGGAGAGAATCAGAACAGAACTTGGACATTAGACAGGCACAGAGGCACAGTTTAAAAGGTGACAGTTCTGAGGAGGGGCACAGAGAGAGAGAGAGAAGTAGAGGGAGCAGTAATGTGTGTGGGGTAGACAGGTAAGGGTAAAGTGACAGACGGAATGGTACAAGGGGTCAAGTCTAGTTAGGGTTAATTTGGGGACAGCACTGTATATCACATCCCTACAGTTGAAGGCTGGGGAGACATTTATATAATGATCTGTCTCCAGGCTGTGAGAGGCATACAAGCTTTATTTCTGTATAGCAACTAGCTTGGGTAAGAGCTTTCTATGGATAGCAACAATATGGTCAAAGAAGTCAAGGTAACTGTCAAGCCAAAATCCCAGGTATATAGAGGAGGAGACTTCCTCCAAGTGGAATCCATCTAGAGTCATGAAGACTAGGAGGAGTCTGGACTCTGCCAGATGCTGCCTGGTGCTAAATGTTATGAACTCGGTCTTCTCTGATATTCAGGGACAGATGATTGGTACCGAACCAGTGCTGGACACCATTAAAGTCATGCTGGAGTTAAATAGCCAATCATGGTCAGAAGGTCGCGATGCAAGTAGAACCATGTCATGCACATACATATGACTGTATGAGAAACCATAGACCATAGGCAGGTCATTCAGAGAGACTGAGAACAGAATAGGTCTAGGGTACAGCCTTGCCAAACACCTGACTCGATGTAGAACGTGAGCAGTTACCCTATATGAAGACTGACTGTAACATGACTCTCATGTAGGAGTCAAACCTGGATAATGTGGCACCAGTAAGCTTGTCCAGTATGAAGGCTTTAGCTAGATCAACTCAGACAGTAGAGGTGATGTGATCCTAATCTGTTATTTTTTTTAGGGCTATGGGCTACAGCCCTATTGGGATCGGATTGTAGCTCTAAAAATGGCCGATCGTGGAACTTTCCATTGGACATTTGAAAGTATCCTTCCAAATGCCCAGTGAAGCTTGAAACCCTCCGACACGTTTGGCCACTAGGGAATAAGAGCCGTGTGTGTGTGTGTGTGTGTGTGTGTGTGTGTGTGTGTGTGTGTGTGTGTGTGTAAGCATGCTGCTGTTTAACATCTTTGCTGCCTTAGACTCAACCACACTCTGCAAGCATGCTGCTGTGTAACATCTCTGCTCCACAGCTTGCCAGTGTCTCACAAGTGCATCCTGAACTTTTGAAAGCTGCGGTCTGTCCAACTCAAATAAATTCATTCTAGTTCTTTCAGCAGCCTAGGGGTTAATTAACTCATTATCTCCTTGGCCACTGAGCTGTAAATGGGGCCCCCAAGAGGGAAACAGCTTCCAGACAGACTCAGCTGTTCCATGCTCTGAAGACATTAAGAGTGTGTGTGTGTGCGTGTGTGTGTGTGTGTTGACTCAACTACACTCTGCAAGCATACTGCTGTTTAACATATCTGCTCCAGTCTATAGGCACGCTACTTCTCTGTCTTAAAGGCATCTGAAGGAAGGGGATATAACAAACTCAGGATCCTTCCAAGTGCCCAACAGAGCTTGAAACCAGGGTCGCTCTGGGTAGCAAAGGGCCCACCTGGAAATGGGGCCAAGAGGGTCCTAGTACCGACCACGGTATGCTCTAGTGTACAAACTGTAGCCTTGGTATGCCCTGGCATACTGAAGTGTCAAATTTCAACCATAAAATAAGAGCATGTATTCTTTTTGGAAGAAAGATTGCATTACTGGTATTAGAGTTGTAATACCTATTTCGAAGGCTTTAGTCCCATGGATTTAAGGTGAGCTCTCAGCTACCCTGCAGAAATGCTGCGAGCCATGCACTAACCTCCCCTGCCCTACAAAAATTCTGTGGCAACGTGTGGTCCTGCTTTGGTTGATCAGTGCCCCCACCACCACCCCCCACCACCACCAATATGAAAGAATATTTTGCCAAATCAGAACCTCACAGTCCTGCAGCATAGCTGCATGGGAGCTGGAATTTCCTCTTTAAAACAAATTTAGTGGTTAAGCTGAACATCCCAGCAAGGCACCTCCAGAGGTTGAGACCTATGCTTTCTCTTTCTGAAATCAGTTTTTGTGCAATAACAGAAATGAAACCGAAAAAGATGAATACTTTCAGGAAATAGTTTTTACTGCAAAATGCGGTATGCCAAGATTTTTCAAAAAGGCGTATGTGGCCCAAACACAGTATGGTTACAGTGCCCTCTTCCAGTCCTCTGGAGCCACCCAAGTTTCCATTGCTCTGTGCACTCAAAGTAAGTCATAGTTTAAAGAGCTAGTGTACTGCCTACATCTAATATTAGTGTAACCCCTGGGTAGAGCTATCCCAAGGGCTACTACCCCTGCCTGCTTGGCTAGTTGCAGGTTAAGAGGCCTGGGTATGGAAACTGGTGTCTCCACCCAGAGGACAGGGCTGTTAGTAGCAAGGCTAACCTGGATACAGCCCTCCGGGACACTGTAACCCCCCCCCTTTCCCCTCTAGTGGCCTAGACAATATGCAACAAACACTTTCACAGTAGCCCCTATTCAGCATACAAATCCCCACACTGTTTGCAATTAACACCAGGGCTGGTTCCACCAGTTCGACCCTGGAGACCCCGTGTAAAACAAGGTTAGGAATAGCAAATAACAACAGTACAGTGCTTTTGGTACAAACTGGAACCACAGTCAGATTAAATGCAAAGAGAGTTAGATCTGATTTATTCAGGGGAATTGAACAAGGAAGGGTGTAATTAGGTTGATTGATTCTAAAACTGATCTAGTCAGGCAATTATGTATGCACTTTTAGTCCCTGCACAGTTACACGCTCTGGGTACCCGCTGGAAGTAAGGTGGGATAGCCTGGAATGTTGCCCGGGGTAGGCCGGCATCGCAGCTGGTTGGGGCCCTGTGATGAAAAGAAAAGGCATGCAGAACCACACACAATTTGTAATCCGGAGCCAGGAAGCTCAGTTCGTGAAGATTAGGCAAAACAATTACATCTGATGACACACTTTGATTGAGCTGTTGTTACAGGGAGCTACCCTGGTGTTTACTCACACTACCCAGTACAGGATACAGGAGGGATGAAATGGAGACTGCAGGATGACTTGCTGGTTTGCCAGGAGAAGCAGGGCCCACATGATTCACCGTGGTGTCATTCCTGTTCATGATATTGAGCAGGGGGCTGATCCCCAGGCAGGTCTCTCGACAATGGTGTTCCCTGTACCTGAAGTACTTGGCTGGGCCAGTGTGGCAGGGCCCAGGCCAGGTAAGACTGTTCGGATAGCAGTCTGGTAAGGCTGGATGCAGCTTCCAGCAAGTGTGGCACATTTACACAGTGGGGAACCAAATCGCGACCCACTAACAACACACAGCACATTTATAGTAAAGCAATCACCATACCAGAATGCGGGTAGCAGTCCAGTCGCAATATCAGTGTCTCTGAACAAAACTGGGAATTCTGTGGTAAATGGATGTCCTGACAGGCTGATCGCATTCAGCAAATCTTCTGTCTTCTTCAGGTTTAAATCTGGCCACTCTTCAGTGGCTTTAACACACTCAAATTCAGATGCAGTCCGATAAGTTCACACTCCCTCTCAAGGGACAGCAGGCAGACAGGCCTAACTCAGCCATTCCACTAATCTCCCACATGAACTACGCAGAAGCAGCTGCTCAAATCACTCAAGCTGTTCACTGTCCAAACTCTACCTCCAGACTGACTGCTCGCCATGCCCATTAATCGGGGCACAACAAAATGGCTCACAGACATAGTCCAAAATGAGGCTTCTCTTATCTCTCCATGCAGGAGAGTTGAAAGCAGGCAGGCCAGACTCAGCCTTCCCACCAAGTCCCCACGCTACAACGTGGGGCAGCAGCTCCTCGAGCTGAAGCTGCTCACTCTTCCAGCTCCAACTCACTTCTGCTTCTCTGCTGCAGGCAGCTTGGGGATTTCCCTCTGATCCAAAAGGTTTGGTTGGTTGATCCATCTGTCTGTCAAAGCAAGAGCTCCCTCTCCAGGTTGGTTTTGGCACCAAAATGCAAAAACTACAATTCCTACAGATGTTTGCTCCCACAAGACCCCTGGGGACAGGCTCCATTTTAGAGTCTCCAAAGGTACCGACTGGTGCTGACTGGCAGTCCAAAACCAAAATGGTGGTGTGGCAGAGGTCACTGAGACCTGGGCCACCGAAGGGCATGACTGGGACCTGAACCTGGAGGGTTACACCATGTTCAGGAAGGACAGGTGGGGAGGGAAGGGGAGGAGGGGTAGCAATAATAGTCAAAAACTGCATTGCCATAGGAGGAGTGGAGGAGGCGGAGGGAACTGTGGAGGCGATTTGGGTCACCTTGATAACAAGGGGGGGCAAGAGAGTAAAAATAGGAGTGGTGTATAGACCCCCTGCGCTGGCGGAGGAGCTGGAGGAGAGTCTGGTGGCAGAGGTTGGGAGACACTGCAGATTGGGAAGGGGAAGGGTGATGCTGTTGGGGGACTTAAACATGCCAGGAACAGACTGGGAGACTATGACATCCTCAGTGGCCAGGGAACAGAGGTTGTTGGATGTTTTTTTAAGGACGCGTTCCTAACTCAGCAGGTGGGGGAACCAACCAGGGAGGAGTGGATACTGGATGTGGTCCTGGCAGACAGTGACCAGATTGGGGGCCTGGAGGTACGAGACCCGTTGGCGGGGAGCAACCATGCCACGGTCTGGTTCTGCCAGAACCTAGGAGGGGTAGAAGGCTGCACAAAGACAGAGGTAACTGACTTCAGGGGGGTGGATTTCAAGGAAATGGGAATGATCCTTAAGGAGCACTTGGATGGGATTGGGCCAGACATCGACGCTGACAGTAGGTGGGAAATCATCAGGTGAGGGGTGCAGGATGCTACCAGCACCTGCACAAGAGTAAGACGAAAATGTGGTAGGGCCCAAAAACCCTGCTGGTGGACCAGGGAAGTTCAGGAGGTGGTGAGGGGAAAGAAGGCGGCCTATAAGCAATTCAAGTGCTCAAGGAGTGAAAGGGACTGAGGGGAGTACGAGCTGATGGCCAGAAGGGCCACTAGGGTGGTGAGGGCGGCTAAGGCAAAGAAGGAGCAGAACCTGACTGGGGAAATTAGGAGAGGGAATAAGGGGTTCTTTAGATACATTGGGGAAAAATGAAGGGTGAAGGGGCAGATTAGCAGGATTAAAACAGGGGAGGGATGGGCACAAGACCCGAGGGAGCAGGCTGAGGTATTAAATGAGTACTTTGCCTCAGTTTTCACCAAGAAAAATGGGGGGCTGCATCATACATGGGAGGAGATGGTGAAACTGAGTGGGGGTGGCCCTTACCAATTGGCGGGTCTGGGGGGGCATCCCTGGCAGTTGGAGGGAAGGCAAAGCAGGGGGACGAGGTAGCGGAGGTGGAAATCATGGCAGAGAGAGTAAGGGAAGTTCTCAGGTCCCTTAAGATGGAGAAAGCACCAGGGCCAGATATATAACATCCCAGAGTGCTGAAGGAACTGGCGGATGTCCTGGCAAAACCTCTGGCGGAGCTCTTCAGCATCTCTCTGAGGACAGGGTGGGTGCCCCAGGACTGGAAGGTGATGTATATAGTGCCTATCCACAAGGGGGGATCAAGGGAGGTGGCAGGGAACTACAGGCCCATCAGCCTGACATCGGTGGTGGGCAAGGTGATGGAGGGCATCGTCAAGGAGAGACTGGGGGGGACCTGGAAAAGTTGGGGTGCCTGGACAATAGACAGCATGGATTCATCCCGGGGAAATCGTGTCAGACAAACCTTGTGGAGTTCTATGACTGGGTGATAAGTGCCTTGAACCTGGGTAGACCAGTGGACGTCCTCTTTCTTGACTTCAGCGAGGTGTTTGACTCTGTTCCTCATGGGGGCCTGTTGCATAATCTGGGAGAAATGGGGGTGGGGAACCAGATGATCAGCTGGATAGGAAATTGTTTCCAGAACTGGACCCAGAGGGTTGTGGTTGGAGGGATAGTCTCATCCCCAAGGAGTGTCATTAGTGGAGTCCCTCAGGGATTGGTCCTTGGGCCCCTCCTGTTCAATGCCTACGTCTCTGACATAAGGAAGGGTATCAGGAGTGAGATGAGTCTCTTTGCGGATGACTCAAAACTGGGGGCGGTGGTGGATGGGGAGGAGGGGAGGGTGGCCCTACAGGGGAACCTGGAGGCTCTGGAAAGGTGGTCTAGAAAGTGGAAGCTGAGGTTCAATGCAGGAAAATGCAAGGTACTGCACCTGGGAGCCAGAAACCTGGGCCAAGTGTGCACCCTTGGGGGGGGGGGATACTACAAGTCTCGATGGCTGAAAGGGACCTGGGGGTGGTGGTGGATGTCAAGATGAACAACTCGGAGACATGTAGGAGGGCAGCGGCAAAGGCCAACAGGATGCTTGGATACATCGCTAGTGCGCTCACCTCCAGAAGGAGGGAAGTGATACTCCCACTGTATAACTGCTTGGTGATGCCGCACCTCGAGTACTGAGTGCAGTTTTGGAGGCCACATTTAAAGAGGGACATTGAACTCCTGGAGAGGGTCCAGAAGAGGGCAACCAAAATGATTTGGGGCTTGGAGGATAGGATCTATGGGGAGAGGCTCGAAGAGCTAAATATGTACACATTGGAAGAGAGAAGGGACCGGGGGGACATGATAGAGGTCTTCAGGTACATGAAGGGGTAAATAGGGGAGGAGCAGTCAGGGTGCTCTGAAGGAAGGAGGGGGAGCAACTAGAGGGCATGGGTGGAAGCTGGAGGGGAGATTCAGGGGAGAAAGGAGGAGGTGCTACTTCACTGACAGGGTGGTGGAGCCATGGAATGCGCTGCCCAGAGGGCTGGTGGAGGCAGAAATGGTGGAGGGGTTCAAGAGGGGGTGGGACAGGTACAGGGGAAGGGTTCTGGAAGCAAAAACCAGTGCAGCGGGAATATCAGGGACTGGGAAGGCAGAAGCCAGAGAGGGAGAGGGGGGCAGCAAGGTCAGCTCCCAGGGTGGGGGCTAACCAAACGAGCAGACACGAAAGACCGTTAGGCCTGTTCTGCTGGCATTTTAGTATGTTAGTATGTAATATAGAAAGTCCATGCTGCAAAGAAAATCCATTTAAACAAACTACAATATTATCACTACTACAGAAAATACTCAGCAAACAGTCATAGCTCTCAATAGGGCTCCCTCTACGCAATTAACGATGGCAGAATGGAGCAAAGGCACTGCAGCCCAGGCAGGACTTGAGCCTAGACACACTCGGCCGCTACCCAGAATAATTATACACTGCAAAACAGACAGCTCTTAAAGAGACAGGCGCAGAGGCGATTAGGCACTCTCATGCAATTTCTTTTTAAACAGCTAAAACACTGGACACCAGCCTGGCACAGGGCATTTAGGCACACCCAAGGAAGGTTTTTAGGAACCCCCATTTGTAGGGGGGTTACATTAGATTTTAAAAGCAGCCAACCATTACCTTTTATATCTGAGGTACTTTTTCTTTTGAAGATTGTTTACCTGATGTTAGTAGGTGTGATCTGTGTAACAGCCCCCCCCACTACATCATCAGCATCGAGACCTCACTGACTGTGACATCACTGCTGCTTAGGAACAGCAATTCGGTGACTGCCAGGTCATTCATCTGTGATGTCACTGTCAGCGAGATCACAAAGCCGATGATGTAGCATTGGGCAGTAGAGCTAGATACTGTATGTCAGCTGCCAGGCTAGGAACTGTTCCACACATCCAGCACAATATTATCACATAGAATACTTTTCTGATGAGCAAAAGGAAAATGAAAAATACTTCAGAAATAAAAAGTTACAACTGACTGCTACTTAAAAATTAGCATTATTTTCCAGTCTGCCTGTTTTGGCTCCACTAGCTCTTTAAAATACATTAATTTGGAAGGCTTGCACTGGGTGAACCCCTAACCTTTGTCTTCTGCACCCAGCCACCAAATCAATTTGATCTGGACACCTCCTACTTTGTTTACCTCTGACAGAGACTTTGTTTGCAGCAAACAACACCCCCCAACCCTCCTAGAAAGCCACCCTACTAACAAAAGTAAAAATCCAGGCTAACTGAATTGTCACCAGGGCCTGTTTCAAGAACCAGTTTCCCCAAGTGTGCGTGTGGGGGAGTGGCGCAATTTGGAAGCAAACAGCATGGTAACAAACTAACAAAGCAAGTAAATTAGCCACTGCTAGGGGTGGTTCAGCAAACAAAGTACTTAGCTGGGCTAGGTGTTAAGGGTAACCTTAAGAAAAGTTAAAGTAAGTTTAGCGCAGTGGTTTAAGGCTCTGAGCTGCAAATCTGGAGACCTGGGTTTGAATCCCACCACCCCCACTTGCATACTGTGTGATTAACTTCCTTGTGCTCCCAGGTCGCACCTGTAAACAAGCTTCAGCTTAGTGTGTCTCTCCTGGTTAAAACAAAATAGCAGCAGATGCATCTTGGGCAGATCTGTTTGAAAATAGTTGGCTAGTTGGGTTAAACAAGCAAAGCAACAAATGACAAACTTGTCTGGGTGCTAAGCTATGCAAAGTGTCAACAACTGGCATTGGGTTTGTTGGAGCAAACAGCTAGGGCCAGGTCTGTTGGAGGTGAGAGGAGAACACCATAAAAAGTTGAACCAGTGGCATGGTAGTAGAGTTTAAATGATGTACCCCGCCCCCCCAAGAGAGCCAGGTGGCAATGGCAAATTGTTACTCAGGTGCCTGGGACTCAGGGAGCAGCAAGGAGATGCAAAAAGAGATGCATACAACAGAGCAAACATTAAACAACAACAACAACAAAAAACACTCTGGAGGCAGGGCATGCTTTATTCTCAGCTAGAGTTTGGGGAGGAGGTAGGTTTCTCATTTCAGACACTTCTCTCCTCATTGCCTGATGGTTCAGTTAGTGTCTCGCCTTAGTTTCTGTGTTCTACAGGCTGCCTTGCCTTGTCACTCAGTATTGCCCTGGATGTGTTTATCCACTTGCTGGTTTCTTTCCTTCAACCAGCAGCGAGCACTATGACCAACACTAACACACAGACAATAAACCACACAGACAATAAACAAATCTGCTGCTCCCCTAGACTACACACATCTCAGCAACTAGAAATAGACACACACACTCCACTGCACTCACAACAGCTGCACATACCCTGCAGAAAGTCAAACTTGTCAGTCTCAAGACACAGACAAAGCAGTCCCAAATGAGATAAGTGCAACAATGCAACCTGCACCAACATTTTGTAAGACGAGTCTCCAATTTAAAAAAATTATGCAGTGGTTTTGAAAGTCAGTAAGTTGATAGGTAAGGTTACCACCTACTCGGTTTTTGACCGAATGGATTCGGTTTTCTAGGTCCAGATACGGTCCTCCTGTTTTCACCATTGAAAATTCGTCTTTTATGGTGGGTCAAGCAGCACCTGTGAGATTCCTCACTAACTGTTCCATTTTCTTCTCATCTGACTGTATGCAAGTGTCTGACATTTTAGTGTGCTTGCTTGCTTGCAGTGCATGTTAATCAGGAAGTGCCTTCAAGAGCAGGGCACTTAAAGAGCCAAATGTGTCCCTGTCTGCTCAGTTGTCACCTCTAACTTCACATCAGTATAACCCCAGGGGTCGGGTTGATGTTATTTTTTGTGTTATTAGCGATGTGCGGTGCCTCCATATGTAACCCCCTACCTGGGACCTGGGTTCGGGGAGAAAACTGTTGCTCAGTATTTTGGCTAGGTTTGACTTCTAGTCAGGGGCACCCAAGTAACTCCAGACACAGGAAGCAATAACTGTAACGTCCAAACCAGGAGTGGGATTCTAGAGTGTGGCTTTTATTCACAACCAAACAGAATAACAAAGCATAGTTGAACCTCCACGGGGCTACACTCCTGGTAATATAGATTTACGGAGATCAGAACACATCCTCTACACACTGTAACCCTCAGGTTTAGAAACATACTGGACACTCAGCCCGAACTTGTATTCTTCTCTGAACTTCCCTGGTCTAGCACATCCGACCAGCCTTGGACTACTTCCCTGCATGGCACATCCAGCCAGCAACTGAACCACTTTCTATATGGCAAGGAACATTACTCAGTGGCTCCCTAAACCACCCATGAGCACATACAGGCTCCAAGAAGGGAAAAAATCTTCCATCTAATCCCACGTCTGGGTACTTTCCCCAAACACTGGCCAAGTGCCCGGAAGAAAGCAACAGGTGTCTCAAAGTGAACCTGTAGAAGTGAATCTGGTTACTCCTGATGGGGGGGGGGGTCTCCCACCTCTTGCTCCCATAATTCATACCCAGCCATTTATTTGGTCTCAAACACCTCTTCATCTGAAAACTCTGGGTTTGTAGATTAACACTTTAAATGTACATCACACTCATAATCTACAGTCTCTGGAACTCCAGTGTACTGACTTGTGATGCACTTTTCTAAGTGGCCATGTCCATACCTGTAGACCCCCACATATTAAAGGTGTTCAAGTCACATACTCCTTAAGCACTGTACTTGGCTGTCCTTTCCTGGCCCACAGTAGCAGATACTTAAAACAACATTCTTGGTGAAACATAGGCTCTCTGGCAGAGAGACTCACCCTGGTTTGCAGGCACCCACAGGCTTCTTCCACAGGAAAACCGAAAATACTTCTTGGTGCCTCAGCACAAATCTTCAAGGCAGCTTCTTTCCTGCTAGTAGGGCCAGGGGATTGCCCCTGAGAGCTGGTCTGGATCCCCCCCATTCCTCTCAAGGATGGGGCCCTGGAACAACTGGAAGACGGTCTCAACCACTTCCAAACAGTATCTTCTGTGTCTCTATCTAGGGCGAGAACACACACCCACAACAACAGGTAGCCCTGGTCAGAGCTGAGGGCTCTGAGGGACTGCCCACTGCAGTGCACTTCCTCCATTCACTGAGTCTCCCACTAGACTAAATGAATTCAGAACTTCCCAACGTTCTATCTAACTCCAAGCTGCAACATTCCAATGTGGCTTATGTTGCTGCAAAAATTCTATATGATGTCATCCCTCCAGCTCAGCTGAGACTGAGAACAGAGTGAGACAGTGTGAAATCCATTTAACTGGAATTTCACAAGCTGTCTTCCCTGCCTGCCACAAGATCTAACTGGGATTCCTGTAACCCTGGGTGTTAGGGGGGGTTACCCCAGCAAATTGGAAGATTATTCATGAGAAGGGTAAACAATACCACCTTAATTAACACCTTCATTTTTCTGAAACCAGACAGGCATCACATTAGGGTAGCTTCCTGTCCCAGTATGGACTGTACAGTGTGTTTCAGAAACTTTACCTGCTAATCCAGTTGTATTCAGAGGTAGTACTTCTTCAATCATTTTGAATGCTCACATACTTGTAAAACAGATTCTGTTAAATCCTTCACCATTTTACTTGCATGTTCAGATTACAAACACATTCTGATGTCATGCAGACCTTTGTTTGTATACCAGTCAGTCTGAGAGGTGTAAAGTAGGGCTATTAAGACCATTTGTAGCAAATCAACCTAATCCTTTCTAGGCTGCATTGTGAGTATGGGCTTTGACTGCTGTAATAAGGAATACTTTAATACCTTTAAATGCGCAACAGTTTTTCTTTTAGGGTCTGTCCTATATTTTAATATGTGTTACCCCCTTTTGTTGTTAAATTAATAATCTAATATTTTATTCCATTTCTAGCTATACTACACCTCTCTCTCCTCAGTAGTTATTGCTGTCAATGTTCATACTACCAGGATATTCCAGGAAGACCATTCCAGGTCTCTCAGATGAACAGCACAGAATAGTGTGGCTAATGTCATGCTAAGCCACAGAGCTGAGAAAAGGAAGAGAGAGAGCAGTAGCTGATGATGTGACAGGGATACAATCTAGATTTGATGGCACTGCAAATTTAGGCAATTTATCAAAAATTTCTCAAAACATTATTTTTTTTTTACCAGAAGAGACACACTAAGCGTAAGCTTGTTTACAGGTGCAACCTGGGAGTGCCACTTCAAATCTCAGGTCTTCATACCACCTCATTAGTCTCTCCTTGCCCCATTATAGCACTTATCCCCCCACCCTGCCCCTTTTCTCTTCTATCACTCCTTCCCATTTATTTTTTGACAAATGTCTCCGGATGCATCTTCATCCTCCCCCTCTCCTCTCATCTCTGTTTCTCTGCCACCCCTGGCTGCCTGACCCTACCCATTCCTTGTGGGCACATGCGTCCTAGCTGTGTTCACCATTTTACTATAGCTGCCTCTGTTAACTACCTACACTTCTCCTCCTCCTCTACACCTTACTCTTCCTAATTGATCACTCTCAATAGCATTGTTGTACATGAATTGTTTACTGTTATTTCACTGTTGCTTCCTTGTTGTTTGTTATTTCTGATGTGGAACCTTTGTAAAAGAGCCTTGGCTCAAAGGTACTTGTAATCCTAGAATAAATAAATAAAAAAATAAATAAAACAAGGGAATTAAGTGATTAGTGTAGGGTCACACAGTATGCAAGTATGGGCTCTATAGGATTCAAACCTTGGTGTCCAGAATTGCAGCTCAGAGCTTTAAATCACTGCGTTATACTGCCTCCGTGCTACATATCACATATCATGCTATCTGCTATGTATGACTGACATGAAAGAAAAAATAGGGTATTTAACAGCGCAGAATAGTTCCTACCACTTTAAAAAACCTCTCTGACATTACAAATAAGTTTAGAATAGGAGCAATGGGAGGGACAGTAGCACATCTTAAAATGACAGATGATATTTGTAACTACATCTCATCCACGTCTCATCCATGTTATATCAGGACGATTCAGAGGAAATGTGAGGAAGAATTTCTTCACAGAACAGGTGGTGGACAAGTGCAACACCCTGCCTGAGGAAGTGGTGGGGGCTGAAACAATCACAGGATTTAAGTATGCATGGGATAGACATAAAGGAATTCTGGAGGTCAGGAGTAAGGGGCAACAGAGTTCTAGGAAAACATAAACTGAAATTACAAACTCAAATGGGCAGACTAGGTGGGCCATAGGCCCTTATCTGCCGACACTGTCTATGTATCTATATATCTATGTATCCACCATTTCTGGTGTAGTTTATTTACTGATGTATTGATTGAAAGAGTTTTATCAGAAAAGGCCACCTGATCCAAAAGAGCCGGTAGTCAGAGGTGTCCTTGTAGTCACTCGATTTGTCAGCTAAGCTGTGTACACAGGATGGAAAGTCCCCTGAACCCTCTCTCTAACCCCACCAAATGTTAACACACACTGCAATTTAAAATATTTAAATCTAAATCAAACAAACCAAAACTAATAATCATGATGTAATTTAAAGAAGTTGTACACAATGTTATATCAGTAGCAATTCTGAATAAATCAAGCGAATCAGAGTCCAAGCGATGCCCTTATTAGTCATAAAAGGGGCGGGGTTAGGGGTGGAGTTTGGGGGTGTGGTTTAGTATTCGGTTTTCATGTCATCCAAAGGTGGCAACCCTATTGATAGGTGTGGACACCACTACACCAGAGACCTTTATCATCCCAATGACCATACCTCTCAACCTTTTGTCCCCCAAATGTGGAACACTGCCTCTCAAAATGTGGAACAAATGAGCAAAATGTGGAACACTTAATCAAATCTTTACCTAGGAAGCTCAGACCACTGTTAAAATGTTTGTATTTATGTTAAGAAAGCCTGTTATTACTTGAATAATATAATTTTTTGCATCATTTACTATAGATTTTTGCTTTAAAATGTTAATACTGAATGTGGGACAAGTCCTCACAATGTGGAACAGGGAGCTTTTGTGAAGTAAAATGAGGAACGTTCCTTGTAATGTGGTACAGTTGAGAGGTATGCTAATGACAACCAACAAAAAGGCTACAGAGAAGAGTAAGAGTTCATACCACCTCTTCTCCCCCCAAGTTTAACCACTCAACTTCATGCATCACTTATGGAGAACAATTTTAACATGATACAGATAAATAAGGACAGGCTTGCTCAGAATAAGAAAGTGATAACAGAAGAAACCCTAATCATAGTTACATTTAGCAACAAGATGATGCACAGCACTACCATGAAGTACATTTTCTCAGCTAAGCTCCGCCTTGAAAACTAGTCACCCTTCTCTGTTTATAGCCACCTTATGTTGTCATGTGCTTCCTTCCTCTGATGTTGCAAAACCTGGCTGCATTCCTCTCTCGTGGGATTTCTTTAACCCTCTCTTTGCCAAAAAACTTGCTTCCCTCTCGCAGGGCTAGGAGAGCTGCATACGCACACACATATCACACTGATTGTGTGTCCTTCCCCTGTAGCTTGTAAATCCCAGAAACTGGAAGCAAGAAGTTGTAGAATGCCTCAGTTGTACTAAACAGCCTCTGTCTGGTGTGGCAGCATGCCTGGGGTCACATTTACACAGAATATGAAAATTAACTTACCAGTTGGTGTTTGGACTGGTGATAGTATTCTTTGACTTGGTGGTCATGACTGAGCGACTAGTTTCATTGCTGAGTGATCTCTCTCACTCAGCATGACACTGCAACTCCTTCTCGCTGACCACACTACCAGGCAGGCTTGCTGTAGCAGAAGAGATGAACAGCAAATCATACTTACCAGCAGCAAGAGACTCACTTGGAGTATAAGCACAAGAATCTGAGCACTGCTCTTGGGCCAAGTTTTGAACTGCCTGCCACCTACCTGCATCACAGAATGACTGGTGATGACATGGTAGCCCTGCAGTTTAACCAATAGCAGCTTCTGACTGTCCT
The DNA here is from genome assembly GCA_016271365.2 of Neoceratodus forsteri. Classification (NCBI taxonomy): domain Eukaryota; kingdom Metazoa; phylum Chordata; order Ceratodontiformes; family Ceratodontidae; genus Neoceratodus; species Neoceratodus forsteri. Next base: position 227,398,811 of record JADMNL010000025.1, on the reverse strand, counting down.
TGATTGCTGGCCAGCCCCTCTTCCCCAAGTAAGCTGCAGCCATCCTGCTGTAAAATAATTTGGTTTCTCAGTTCCAATTCCAGGTCTCTTTGTTTTCCCCCTGCATAATGAATGCTCCCACACCAGCAAGAGGCCCCCACATAAATAGTACAAGAATTGGAGCCCTGCCCCTATGAACACTGGTGCTTGTGGCAGGACCTTCCATTAGACATTTGGAAGTATCCTTCCGAATGCCCAATGGAGTTTGAAACCCTCCACCACGATTGGCCACTAGGGAATAAGAGCCGTGTGTGTGTGTGTGTGTGTGTGTGTGTGTGTGTGTGTGTGTGTGTGTGTGTGTATAAGCACGCTGCTGTTTAACATCTTTTCTGCCTTAGACTCGACCACACTCTGCAAGCACGCTGCTGTGTAACATCTCTGCTCCATGGCTTGCCAGTGTCTTGCAAGTGTATCCTGAACTTTTGAAAGCTGCAGTCTGACCAGTTCAAATAGATTCATTCTTGTTCTTTCAGCAACCTAGGGGTTAACTCATTATCTCCTTGGCCATTGAGCTATAAATGGGGCCCCAACAGGGAAACAGCTTCCAGACAGAGACTCAGCTGTTCCATGCTATGCTCTGAAGACATTAAGAGAGAGATAGAGTGTGTGTGTGTGTGTGTGTGTGTGTGTGTGTGTGTATATGTAGACTCAACTACACTCTGCAAGCATACTGCTGTTTAACATATCTTTTCACTTCACATTTTCAACATTGCCATTTTTGCACACCTCCTTCAAAACAGTACAGCTGCAATTTTCCACAACTTGTCCAAAACGTGTTTTCGCACCTGTGACACAGAATAGCTTGTTTGCTCTGTGAAATCACCTTTCAGGACAAGTGAACAAAATGACACTGGCACTCTTCATGAGGAGGGATCCCAAAAAGATCATGTTGAAAATTTGGTGCAATATCTCCAAAAAATGGCCAAGTTACACTTGGGCGTTGCATAATTTCTACGCACATTTGTAACTTTGGTTATTTGGTAGCTTTTCACAGCTCTATCGGCTCTGGCTAGAGTTTGTTTGATGGAGTCAGTGAGTTGCAACAGGCATGTTACAGTGGAGTGGGATTTTCTAAAGACAGATAGGTAGCATAGGAATTAAGAAAATGGGTAAGTAATGAGCGTATGAAGTGCTCTTGGAACTTGTCTACCGCAGGGATGAGAGAGATAAGACAATAGCTACCTGGGGTGGAAATGCTACACCTTTGTGTAAGAGGATGACTTTAGCCATCTTCTAAGTCCCAGGAACAGTGCACATTAGACAATAAGCTTAGAAATAAAATAGGCCATAGCACGGGTAGAGAAATAGCTAAGCTTATGTAACACTCTCCCTCCCAAAAAGTGAATCTGTTAGTAGCATCTGTTCTCCCCATGGCAGGGTCTGACCCTGACATGGTGAATTTCTTGAAATATAAAGACTGGTAGGACAAGCACAGGAGTTAGAACTTGGTCTATACTAGAACCCCCGTAGAGAACAGGGCTGCCCTCTAGAGCCCTGAGAGGTTTGTTTTAGCCCATAACGCTGGCTGCGACTAGCCAGTGAGGCCATATTCAGGGGGTGGCAGAAAGGGTCTCAATTCTGAGTGTGGCACAGGTCTCCAATTAGGACCAGTCCCATGAATGTCCAGCTGCGAGAGAGAGAAAAAGAGAGAGATAGAGAGGCAGAATACCAGAGAACTGGTGACTGGCCTGTAAGGGACAGTTCCATTCAAGGGGTTTGTGTCTTTATGGCTAGTCTTGATCCTGATTCCACTACCATGAAAGTTGGAGGCTTCGGTCAGTTCTTGGGACCAAGCAGAGATTAAGGTACAATGCCCTCCTCTAGTACAGGAGTACAGATCCCAGATATAAGAGATCTGGGACTGTGAGTTAGTGTTCATCGGAACTATTAAAAGCCCTCTTCAAGTGTTTGCCTGCCTGGTAAGCTGAAGCGATGAGACCAGTCAGTCATGTAGCAGACACTCGTGGGGTGCCCGCATGTTTGATCTGGTGAGGAGAGAAGGTACCCAATGCTAGAATTGCCCACACAAAACATGCTGTATTAGTGAGATGCATTTACATTGATACCTGCTTGTGAGGGTGCACAGGGATATAAGAATTATGCTGGCCCTAAATAAGAACAGTGCCCTGAACCCCTAAAGACCAGAGATCTGTTTCTTTCAGTCTCCAATACAGAAAGTTATATGCTAATACTCCACAATCAAGACCAAAGATACAGAGGTGCTCTATGATAGTGTATTTCTCTGAGTCTTTCCATGGACCCTTGGCGTTTGTCACTGAAGCTGTGGGTCATGGCGCCTAACAGGAGTAGTGATTCCAGCATTTAATTTTAGCCATTATGTTCCATTAGAGAGAGAGAGGGTACCATAAGTATCATCAGACAGTTGACTGTGAAGATCTGATGCGTGATTACTTTAGAAGATATACCCCTGCAGTTCCTACCAGACTGTCGTTAAAATATCAATGTGTGAAAATGTATGGACAACAAATTAAAGGCCAGCTACTTGACACTATTTATGTCAAAGAAATAAAAAGGCAGCCACGCACACTTCCCAGTTTTGGATGCTGTTGTTTTTGGGAATCATTACTTGACCCAGGCTGAGACAAAGTACAATGAAATGGCATGCACTCCAGCAAGATGTGCTAGGTTTATTAGGTATATAGGACAAAAGGGAACAAATGTGCTAATCAGGATTGTCCCTCACATAACACCATTTGATGTTTGTAGTAATATAATCTGTCAAGTGTGTTTTTAAAATTATTTAAATTGTCAATTTCCACCACCTCTTGTGGCAGCCTATTCCATGCTCTGATGATTCTTAAAGTAAAATAACTCTCTTTTGTTACATGAAGCCTTTGGGACAACCAGTTTCTTATTGTGAGATCTGAGGCTATTTCTAGTGTTGCTGTACTCGAGATTACACTGCATACTTAAACCTGGTAACTGCAACATTTTAAATAATAATAGATTGTCTCTCTGGCATCTCTATTGTAAGGAAAAAAGACCTGCTTCTTCCAACCTTTCTTGATAGGTCAAACCCTTCCGTCTGGGGATCAGCTTGGTTGCAGATCTCTGGACACCCTCAGTTTGTTTAATGTCCTTAATCAGGTAGCAAGAAGTTTTGTTAAACATTTACGGCATTCAGAAGTGGGAGGCACACCACTGTGCATTCATTGATGCAGGCCCCCCATGTATTGCCACTGGGGCACCATCAAGGGGTGGTCAACTGACAATACATAGAGGTGCCTACATCTATGAATTGCACAGTTGTGTGCCTCCCACTTTTGAATACCATGAAAGTTTAATAAAACTTTCTGCTACATCTTGCTGGAGTGTGCGCCTTTTCTTTGCACTTTGTCTCAGCTTGATTCTATTCATGCTTGCAGCCAGAGGAGGTAGAAGTGTTGGTGTTTCCTCTTCCCCACTCTGTTCTCTCTTATTTTCCTCTAGGCCTCTGCTACAAATCCAAGCAGTGTCCCCCCCACCCCCCGCCCAACAATGCCTTAACCCTTGCTGTGCCATGGGCTTCTATACACATCCTAAATTGCTATACAATTTAAATTTACTGGCAGCCTTAGCCCGGCTAAATTCTTTCTTGCCCACTGGTCTCAGGAAGGCCTGTCAAGGGAGTGGTAGAGAGTTTCTTTCCAGATCATGCCAGCTAGTACAGTTCCCATTAGCTACCCAGTCCTATACATAGGCATCTTGTTAGGGCTGCCAAAGATTATCCCCTCATATCTGGATATTTATTAAGCCCCCCCTCCCCCCACTTTGCTATGTTCACTTTCAATCGCGACAAACTCACACTCAGTCTTTTTTATAGCCAACTAAATCTGGAGCCGCCTGCTTCCATCTCTAACTATCTCCTTTCATAAGGCCCATGGGGAGCATCTGAGGGGTATACAGTATTCTGGGGAGGATGTTCATTTTAATAAGATTTATGACAATTCAATGTTTTTTGGAGCAGTACTAGCCCCTGCTAAGAAATTTAAATCACAAATTGTAGTGAGAAAGAAATAATGGGACCTACTGGGAATTGAAACTCGGGTCCCCTGAATCCCTGAATCTCATCCCAGTGCTCTAACCACTGAGCTGTAGGCTCGAATGAATGATTGGACCTGGGCTTTCCAGACACGGTTCCTTTGTCTGGTATTGCATATCCTGCAACTAGGAATAACGAAGATGATGGTGCAGTATTAGCCACTGCTAAGCAATTTAAATCACAAATTGTAGTGAGAAAGAAATTATGTGACCTACTGGGAATTGAATTCAGGCCCCCAGAATACTGTCTTGGTGCTCTAACCACTGAGCTACTGGCCACATGGTTGGCCCTGGGGTTCCTAAACACACTTCCTTTCTCTGGTATTGCATATCCTGCAACTAGGAATAATCAAGATGACAAGTAGATGTTTTTTGGGGCTGTATTAGCTATGAACTGAACCAAGAAACATCTAATTGTCATCTTGATCATTCATGCAAGCACCAAGATGGTATTCAGGGATATGGTTTCAGTTCCCAGTAGGTCACATTTTTTTCCTTCTCACTACAATCTGTAACAAGATTTCTAGGACCCATCCAAGAGATAAAGAGGACCCAGCATAATTTAAGGTTTGTCAGTACTGTAATCAGAAGTCATTTATTATTCAGTGACGCAAGAAATCACAGGTTCAAATCTCACCACAGCCAGTGGCTCGGTGTATGGCTTTGAGCATGCGCATCTGTCATTCCCAGCTGTAAGAGGCAGCCCCACCCCCCACTGAAAGCAAAATGCTACATTTCAGACTGCCCTGGGTAAATAAATAGTGAAACAAAACATCAAGAGAGAAATGAATTCTGTAAACCTCTTTGGTGGTGCATTACAATCATAAACTGGAACTCTGGCAGTACATAATATATGGTGCATGATCCACCTGTCAGGTTCCATCAGCTCTTCTCTCTGTTGTTTTCTTTTTTTTTTTCCCATCCAGCCGTGGAAGTAATTGCCTTTTTCTTATTTCAGTCTGCAGAGTAATTCCATCAGTAACAAGGGAGTTACAGCACTGACCGAGGCTCTGAAGTACAACCAGGGACTCATTAACCTGAAGTAAGTCCATGTGCAGTAAATAATTGTGTAACTGGCAGTCCCTAGCAGTGTCACCTCTGACACCCCTCACTATTACAACTGTACCCAAACACCATTCTGACAGAATTATAAATCCTTTTCACTCATTCAATCAGTATTGAGATTTTCTCAGGAGTGAGGACATCTTCAAACCAGAGACGTATCAGGGTGACAAAAGATCTGTCCCTCAAGAACTGGGGCAAACTGTAGATTGTTTTAAAAAAGGACTGATTTCAGCAGTAGCATTCAGCAAACTTTGAAGACAAGCCCCTAAAGCTTGAGTCTAATGAGACCTCTGCATAGTATCTGCTGTTAACTCACTGCTCTTTGTAATATAATAATTATTGTTATACCTGTTGTTATGTTTGCTTGCACGCATGTGCAAGAAACATAGTGCCACCATATGAGTTTTCGTAGGTGTGGCACCCCCGCTTCCAATGCCCTGAGTGTTTTTGCAGGTACGGCCGCACCGCACCAATAAATGTCTGAGCGTCTATGACAGCAGTTCAGATGCAGTGGCGTGCAGTTGAAAGAGAACGACCGCTACAATCAGCGGTGGTAACGTGTAGGCAATTTGCATACTGCCGTGCTGTCAGCAGTATGCAAATTGCCTACACATCACCACCTTAGCAGTCATTGTCTTTCAACTGTATGCCACTGCACCTCCCATCGGCATGATACACCCCCCCAATTTGTTGTGTGCTGAGGGGGTGCCCAATCCCCCTTCGGCACATGCACACCCTCCCAAGCACTGTATGTCCGACAGGGTGCCCAGTCCCCGTCAGCTCCAGTACCCCTCTCCAAAAAACCAACTTCAAGGTGCCATGCTGGGAGCCCACCCCAGCGTGGCAAAAGTCCACACACTGTATGGCCAATGGGGAGGTGCCCAATCCCCCGTTGCTCCAGTGCCCCTCCAAAGAAACTTCCAGGTGCCATGCTGGGAGCCCACCCCAGCATGGCAAAAGTCTTGCATCGTCTTTTTTAAAAAAAACCTGGGCTGGCCCAGTGGTGCAGAGGATTGAGGTGCTGGACGCCACACCTCAAACCATGCCGGCGACCCGGGTTCAGGAACAGACTTGGGACGTTAGGGGCTGGCCGGGGAAGGAGAGGATTGAGCATCTGGAGGACTGCTTTTCTTTCCTGGGGTGGGTTGGGCAGGAAGCTTTGCTCTAGTAGTGGCCCCCAGTGGAGGCCGGGGGTACTACATGCAGCGGCGCAGGAGGGACAACCAGAAAGCCAGAAAAACAACTTCAGAGCCCACCGGATGATGGCCTCCATCTCTCCACATCTCCAGAACCTCCAGGAGCCTGCTCCTCCACAGCAGCACCCACGAGTCTGTAAGGTAAGAACGTCTTTCGGATGAGACGTTAAACCGAGGTCCCATTTGCCTGGATTGGTGGTAGTTCAGGTGGATGTTAAAGATCCCATGGCACTTATCAAAAAGATTAGGGGAATTTCCCCGGTGTCCTGGCCAAATTTCCCTCATTCACTAAAAATACCACCAACAGCTTAATCTAGTTCAAGGTCAGTTGGCATTCATCTGTGTCCCCTCCCGGGTCGTGCCTGAAAATAGGCAGGATTTGTCTAGTGCACTTACCCAGTCAACAAAAACGAAATAAATAAATAAAATAAATAAAGTGCTGGGGTTTCCCCGCCCCCCGGTGCCTTCCTCCTCAAAGGAGGGGGACCCGCCCGGAGTTGGGTTGCTCCGGGACGACTCGGTGAGGTCGGCTGCGATATATGGTATGGTATGAGAGCAGTGCTCGGGAAGAGGATGGCCGGGATTGGAGATACTAGGAGGGCCTGAAGAGAGGTAGTTACTGGAACATCGTAGGAGGTAAAAAGATGACAAAAAAAAAAACCTGTAACAAAAGAAAATGGTCCCTCGTTGACTCTCTTGCCCCCCTCCCCCAACCCACTCTCTGTGCACCCCATCTCTCCACACCCACCTCACCCCATACTTACCTTCGGAGGCCAGCGCGACGATCTTCAGTGGACTGGGAACATGTCTGCACTCTTCAAAGCTGACCGCGAACTGAAGAAATGCCGGTAAGCTGTATAATGGCATAAATAGGGTTTTTTCATCTTTGGTTCATATCGCGGTCATTTATTTGAATTTTTGCACCAAATTTTCAACATGGGGTTCTTGGGACCCCATCTCATGAATTCAGTCACTGTCATCTGGTTATTCGGTCCCGAAAGGTGATTTCATGGTCACTGCGCAGAATCACCTTTGGGGACTGATTAACAAAATGACAGTGTCACTGTTCATGAGGTGGGCTCTGAAAAAGCCTTTGTTGCAAATTTGGTGAAAAAATTCTCAAAGATGACTGTTTTAAGAGCGTATGCTAGCAGTTCCACGCATTACCGCAAGTTCGGCAAATTTGTAGTATTATCTGATTTCAACATTGGCATTTTTCACACCTCCTTATGAACAGTACAGTGGTCATTTTTCACATCCTGGCCAAAATGTGTTTTCGCACTTCGGCGCAGAATAGCGTGGTCGCTGTGGGAAATCAGTGTTCGGGACAGATTAAGAAAATCACAGTGACACTGTTCATGAGCAGAGGTCCTAAAATGCCTATGTTGAAAATTTGGTGACAAAAGTCCATAAAATGACTGTATTACGAGCGTGCATTGCGCAGTTTCTATGCACCATCGTAACTTCACAAATTTGTAAGATTTTCACTCCAGATTTTCAATATTGGCATTTTTCCACACATCGTTATGAACAGTACAGCTGTCATTTTTCACATCCTGGCTGAAATGTGTTTTCATACTTCCAGCGCAGAATAGCGCTATCGCTGTGGGAAATCAGTGTTCGGGTCACATTAAGAAAATTACAGTAACACTGTTCATGAGTGGAGGTCCCAAAATGCCTATATTGAAAATCTAGTGCAAGAATCCCCACAATAATTGCCTTACGGGTGTGCGTTGCGCAGTTTCTATGCACGCTCGTGACTTCACCAATTTTTTTATATTTTCACTCCAGATTTTCAACATTACCATTTTGTTACACCTCCTCATGAACAGTACAGCTGTCATTTTTCACATTGTGTTCAAAATGTGTTTTTGCACCTGTGGCACCAAATGGCACAGTCACTGTGCAAAATCACCTTTTGGCTAACAAACTGATAGTGTCACTGTTCATGCGGCGGGATCACAAAAAGCCCATGTTGAAAACCTGGAGTAAAAATACCAAGAAATGCCCAGGGTGTTAGGGTTTCTGACCATAACACCCTACCCTGGTGGGACTAACAGGCATCAGGGGTGTAACCTGGGATTGTCGACAGTAATGCTCACTCCATTCCACCCCCACCCTGCAGCCAGTGACAGGCATTGAGGTGCGCCTTGGACTCTTTGGCCCCAGAGTTCACACCATTCTCCTATACTGCACCCATTTCAGCGTATTTCCTTATGGAATGAGGTGAGTGTAAAGCCCGAACAACCCAAGGCACACCTCGACACTTGTCAGTGTCTGCAGGGTAGGGTGAGGTGAAATGTCATAACCATTATGGGCGATGACCCAAAGGCACACCCCAATGCTTGCACATCTCTGCAGGGTGGGGGTGGAGTTGGCATCAGTTCAATATATCACTGCCATTTCTATACTGCATCTGTCTAACTCCTGCACTTCCACTGCTAATGCCAGCAAGCAAACATTTGGTATTGACAAATGCTTGTTTTTTGTATTGGTTTGCTGTTGAATGTAACTTGTTCTGCTCTTGTATGTTACTTGATTGTCTCGAACACCTTTGAAAAAGAGCTGTTGAGCTCAAAGGTCCTCTGAACACAATAAATAAATACATACATATGTACATATACTGTATACATACATATATACATCAATAACAAACATATCTATTTTTGAGACTTATTTACTGTAGCATGAGTCCTTGCTGTGGGTTGCTGGCCCCACTTGGTGTACACACCCCGACTGGCATGGTAGGTGGCAAAAAGGAAAGCTCACGTTGTTCATGGGTAAGGGGTGGGGGCAGAGAAGTAAGCATTACTCCCTGGAGTAAGGATGTCTCTTCTAGAGGGTGTATTTGTGAGTCATGCAGTTTGCATCATCTCATCCCTGAGGTGTTAAAGGGAAACAGTGGAAAAGCCACAGCTTTTCCCAGCCACTACAAAAACACCCGATTAGGGCTTTTGGATAGTAACACATTTTTATACAACTACCTCCAAGTGCTTTTCAGTGATTTAAACTGTGAACTGCAACTTCACTTTCTATTGCCGGTAGCCACCATATCAGGAGCAGCCGATAGCTTCCCTCGCTCACTTTATGCTAATATGTCCTGCTGACCTCAGCCATTAGTCGGCAGGGCATATTAGCTTAGAAAATGAAAGTTGTGGGTGTTTTTGTAGAGGCTGGGAAAAGCTATGGCTTTTCCACTGTTTTCCTTTAACCTGGAGAAAGAACTTTAGAATGTTATAGTTCATACTTCAATTTCAATTTCAGTTTTATTTTTTAAATATTTGCAATATTTTATGATATTTACAATAGGGAACAGTGTATATGACAGGATCATGTAAATAAAAAAAATACAGAGCACAGAACAATAGAGCTAATATAAGGATACATATAAACTCTGAGGTAACTCAAGGGCTGGTGGACATTCAAGGGATTTGCCTACCGGGGAAGGCACAAGTGGAGGATTGGAGGAGGTGGTTCTTGAGGGAGAAGGTGAAAGAGCCAATTAAACCACAGGCCTGAAGATCAGGGGGCAGTTTATTGTAAAACTTAGGGCCCTTGTATGTAATGGAGTTCTGTGCATGCTTGGTGCGGTAAAAACGGGTTTCAAAGATATGACAGGTGGCCCCTCTTGTACTGCGCTTGGGAACTGATAAGGGGAAAAGACAGTTAATGCTGATCAGCAGCAGGTTACGGTGAATTTTGTGTAGGAAAAAGAGCATTTTAACTTGAAACCTGCCTTCAAGTGTCAGCCAGTAGAGGGAGGCATAGAGGGTACAGTAATGGGTCATCTAGGGGAGGCCAGTCACGAAGCATGCTATATTATTGTATGTAGTCCTGAGTTTGGAGAAAAGGGGGGATGTGTTAGGAAGAGTAGACAATAGAGTCATAATCAAGGAGGGGTAGGAGAAAGGAGCTGGTGAGGCATATTCTGAAGATGGGGATAAGGAACTTTCTGATTCGGTATGAGACCTAGCTTCATTTGAATTTTCTTGATGAGATTGGTAATATGGATATTGTAGATCAAGTGAGGGTCTAAGTACAGTCCAAGGTATTTGAATTCATAGACTTGTTTTATGATATTACCAAGATTGTCTGAGAGAGATCGACCTATGACTGGGGCTTTTCTTGGGCTAGAGAAGATCATAAACTTAGTCTTCTTGGAGTTGAGAACCATGCCTTTGGCAGAGAACCAAATGTGTAGCTTGTTGAAGTCTGCCTGCAAATTACTGAACATTGTGTCCAAGTTAGTTTTTCTGCAGTAGAGGGCCATGTCATCAGCGTAAAGGACTAGTTGGCTGGTTTGGCAGATGGAAGGGAGGTTATTGATGAAAAGCGAGAACAGAAGCGGGTCCAGAATGGAGCCCTGGGGTACCCCATATTTAATCAAACATTCAGCAGAAAAATGGCCATTGATATTAGTTTTCTGAGATCAGCTGGAGAGGTAGTTTTCAACCCATTTGACAACGTTTTCAGATATGTGCAAGCCTTTGAGGGTATCCAGAAGAAGGCCATGGTCAACCAGGTCAAATGCCTTGGTCAGGTCCACAAAGACAGAGTCTGTGTACTGGATCTTATCACTTGCCTTATTTTCTATCGACTCAATGGCCCTCTGAGTTCCTTATGGGACTTCACTCTGTTGCCATGGTATGGTTTTCATGTATGTACAATGTGTATATAGAGTACTGGTGTGCTCGTTAGGAGTATTATCCCCCCAACCTTTTGTAAAATTGTTGCACTGTATAGCCTTACTGTGCCTCTTTTACTGTAAAATGTTGTTTAACTATGTATTCGCATTGTATCCTAGTCCCGATTTACCCTTACACTCTTCATACATGTGTATAACTCTATGTAGGTGAAATGTATTTTATTCAGCGTATTTTTTTCCTTTTTTGTACATGTATGATTGCTCTCCCAGGTCCATCTTGTAAATGAGCTTGCTCAATGGTGTACATCCTGGTTAAATAAAAATTTAATTGAAAATTGAATTGCCTTGAGGATATCATTGGTGAACCTGACCAGGGTGGTTTCGGTGCTATGTCCGGATCTGAAACCATGCTGGGCAACAGACAGAAAGTTATTGTGGTCGAGGAAGACGGTGAGCTGGTATGAACAACTTTTTCAATGATTTTGGAGAGGGGAGCAAGGAGAGAGATAGGTCGGTAATTCTCTACTTCATTCCTTGGCCCTGACTTGAACAATGGTTTGACGGTTGTGGTTTTCCAGGTGTTAGGGAAATAGTTGGAGCAGAGTGAGTGGTTTAGTATGTTGGTGATGGGGGCCGCTAATGAATTAATGGCCAGTTTAAGGATTTTAAAGTTGATTCTGTCTGCCCCTTTACTGGGTTTAGGGTTGTTACTTCAGATGAGCTTTATGGTGTCTGAGGGTTTTAGGAGCCTAAAATAGAATTTGGGGCTGGGCTCGATCGGACATAGTATTGAGGCGGGGGAGTAGGGGTGGATGAAGGGGGGAAGGGGAGTGGAGGGGGGGTTTATATTTATCGAGGTCACCAAACAATGAGTTGATAATGTTTGCTACTTCTGAGGGGTTGTTAGTCTGCTTGCAACCTTAGATCAGAGTGATAGGTTTGGTACTCTTGTGTTTCCAGAGTAGTGAGTTGAGTGTAACCCAAACTTGATGGGGGCTGGATGTTTCCCCAAGTTGTTTATTATGTAAGAAGTCAATTTTGGCTTTTCTGATGACTGATTTGCACTTGTTTCTGAGTGCTTTGTAGAGGGAAAGATGGGCAGGGTCTCTGTGCTTGGTGTACTGGGCCCAGGCCTTGTCTCTGGTCCTCATCAATTTAATGATGTTGGACGATACCCATTCATTAACACATCCTCTAACCCCGATTTGTTTGAGAGGGGCATATTTGTCGCATACACTGTTGAGAATGGTAGAGAATCTGTCAAGGATAGAGTCGAGGTTACCTGGCACAGCAGTGAATGACCAGTTGACTAGGCTGAGATTGTGTGTTATATTTTCGATGGAGTTTTTTTTTTTCATTTTTTTTTATTTTAGTCTTTGATAACTGGGTAAGGCCCACTAGGCACAAGTGCCTGTTTTCAGGGGCAACCTGGGAGCACTGGGCGGTTAAGTGACTTGGTCAGAGTCACACAGTATGCTAGTGGAAGTTGTGAGAATCAAACTCAGGTCTAGTCTGCTGGCTGTATCAAGCTCGTTCAGACCTCATTCCTCTAACCTTTAGGCTATACTGCCAGCCCATTTGTCCAGTGTCTAGAGAAGATGAACTTGGGGGAGTTGGGCACTGGGCTGATAATAGACAGTAGGTGGCACAGTGATCACTGATGCAATCTGGAAATACTCCGAAGTCAATGATGTGGGAGGGGTTGGAGACAATGACCCAGTCGATTAGCGATTGAGTCCCCATCTTATAATTTGATCTTGTGGGTGTGGAGATAATCTGGTGAAGGTCGAGGTCGACGATCAAGGATTTTGCAGTGTCGGCTTGGCTGGAGACCCAATTTATGTTGAAGTGCCCCAGAAGAACCCACTCCCTGTTAAGAAGGAGGGAGGGAGGGAGTGTTTGAGGGCTAGCAAGGACTCCAGGTCGGAGGAAGGGGTTCCTGGGGGGAGATAGGCAGTAGTGAGGATGAGGGTTTTATTTTGTCCGAGAAACAGGTTAATGGAAAGGGTCTCAAGCAGTATGAACTCAGAGCTGAGATTGTGTTTGGTGAAAGAAAACTTGTTGGAAACAAAGAACATGCAGTCACCCCCTTTTTTCATAGTCTTTCTTTTCTGACAGAGGTTAATCTGCAGAGTTCGATCTCACCATCAATGATTTTGTTAGAGAGCCAGGTTTCTGAGAGCACAATAACGACAAAGTCATTTACTGCTGCCCAGGCCTGGAAGCATCTATTTTAGCTGGGAGACTGTATGTTCAGGTGGACTATGCTAATGTTTTCCCCTTTATTAGTGATGGATTTAACGGAAAAGGGCAGGGGTTACTTGGACCAGGGTTTGGATGGATGGTTCTGGTGAGGAGTAGTAGGAGAAGGATAAGGGTCCTGGAAAACCTTGAGATGAGGGGTAGCAACTTTGGTTTGTGGATCCTTGAGTGTTTAATTCAAGTAACAGATATGTGCTTGGTAGAGTGCCAGGGGTAGGGGAGGAGGAGGAGGAGGAGGAAGAGTCTAGGGTCCTTTTGAGGTAGTATGAGAGAGAGCCAAGGGCAGGTGGAGGGTTTGAGAGGTAGTGCATGGCGAAGAGGCTGGGCAGGGGGTGATCCATAGGGGATGAAGTGGGTGCAAAGGGAGGGGTGTTTAGACCCGAAATGGTAAGGAGGAGGGGAGGGGGGGATTGCAGAAGAAGCAGGAGGAGGGTGAAGAGCACCATGGTTGGTGTTTGTGGGCCAGGAGGAGGAGAGCAGGCAAAGGGGGAAGGGAGCAAGGGACAATGGCTGGAAGAGAGGAGTGAAAAGATGTAGAGAGGTGAGGTGGTGAGAAGTAGAAGGAGCTAGCATAGGGAAAGGAATAACGCTATGACTTTGGGGTGAAAGCTTCAGAGCGACTAGATTGCTAAATTTTCTACGTGCTGCATGGATTCCACCTAATTTAGTGAAATAACTACCGTCTGCCTGGTTACCATACAGGGGAAAAAAAACAAGTTGACATTAAGGAGAGAGAAAGGGCTTGGGGTGGCCTCTAGTGGAGAGAACATTTAACTTGCAAATGGTGTTTTGGGAACTTTTAAGGAAATGCAGAAATAGTCCATTAAATACATTTCTGGCTGTCTGAACTGCGCAGGGATTTTCAAAAATGGCGCCGGATGCCAAGATTGGCTCCGAGTGGCTACTTTGTTCCTGCAGTGGTGCTGCCACTGGGTCCGAGGGCTGGGGCGCTTGTGGAAGCCCCGAGGTGCCTTTAGCAGGACCCTAGGAATGAGCAGAGCAGCAGGGTTAAAACAAGGTGAGGGAAAGGGGAGGGCTTAAAGTGGACTAATGGGGAAGAGAGGGAGAGGTCGGGGGAAGTACTAGTAGACTGCTGCAGCGGAGCCGATTTTCAGCGCTGAGCAGGTACTCCTGTAATTAGTTAAATCAGTTGCAAACTGAATGGGTACAGTGTCTAAATAGTTCAAACAGTTTAAAACTCTAAGAAGAGCAGCCCTACAAACCAATTGAACACAGCAGTAAAAAGGAAAGATCTGGCTAAACAGTAAGTTCACAGCTGACTAAACAGTTTAAAGGAAAGGCAGAAACAGTAGATTAAAAATAATTCTGGCTATCTGAACTGCACAGGGATTTTCAAAAATGGTGCCGGATGCCAAGATTGGCTCTGAGTGGTTATCTTGTTCCCGCAGTGGTGCTGCCGCTGGGTCAGAGGGCTGAGGGCACTTGTGGAAGTCCCAAGGGGCCTTGAGCAGAGTGATCATGCTCCCCCTGATCCTCCAATGGCAGATTCATAGCTGAAGAGCATAAGAGAGCAGGGACCATTCAAACAGCCTATGCTATATATTAATAAATGTAAATGCAATAAGAGATGATGAATCATAACATGAAAAAATGTAAATTGTAAAAACTGCAAAGTTTGACATTTTAAAATGCTCAAGCAAAACATGTTAAAACATTTGATCTGAATTAACCAGAAGAACCCATTTTATGCATGTTCCAGAAGGGGAGGTAGGGTGGGCTTGTATGACTCACAGATTCACACTCTAGATTGGAAGCATCCTTGCTATGGTCAGTATTTTTTTTATGCTAACAACTAGAGTGTATGTGTGATGTCTTGATTAGTAGACTCAAAGTAGTACTTGGGAGGCAGGGTCTAGAACCTATTTAGGAAAATGTTTCTGAAGCACAGAAGTACCAAAGCTGGCATCCCTTCATTTTTTTAAACTCAGTTTTATTTAAATTCAATAGAAAATATTGTCATCAGGTCCACAGGTGATGCCACTAACTTAGATGCCTCAGCAGTAATGAGATGTGAAGGTGTGTACCATAGACCATGTGACTGCCTTAATAAATAAAGCTAAGGCATCCTCTGGAACTGTCCCCACTGAGGGAGATCAGAAACAGAATCGGGGTAGCTTTCTGTTTTACTATGAGGCAAACAGATATGTCTTGCACTCCCCGTCTCTAAAACTTTGAGTTCAGAACCCCTTGGTAAAGAGACCACTCGTGGGTTACATGTCTCATTCTGCCGAGTGCATCTGCTAGTACATTTTCCTTTTCCACTTGATGTACTGCAGAGAGATTTCCCTTTAAACCAGTTTCCTGATCTTCATCAACTCTGTACCAAGCTCTGATGACCTGGTGCCTCCCTGTTCTTTTATGCCATACAAATTGTTGCAGTGTCTGTCTTTATCAGGGCTGTTTGGTCCCGCAACAGTGAGGAAACAGACCTCATGAAAAATAGCATTGCTCTGCATTTGAATGAGTTTTTGGGCTCCTTTCCTTCTTGAGGGGAGCCAATTCCATTCACCGTTCTCCTTTCTAGATGTTATGCCCATCCTAGCAGGGATACCTCTGTGGTAAGAATTTCTGTAGGCCAAGACTGAAGTAAGGGAATACGCTTTCTGAGGTTGCCTACTTCTTTCCTCGCCTCCAGTACTTTTAGCAACTTGCTTGATACTGGCACCAGTTGCTGCAGTGGTGTACTTCTTTGACACCAGTGCCTTCTGAAGTGGCACTGGACATCCCTCATTTGTAAACTGGCCTATAGTACCACTGCTGTAGTAGAAGCCATGTGGCCCAGAAGTCTCAAGAATTCATGAGTTGTCATTGTTTGAACTGCATGGAATGTGTTTGCACACTGAATCAGAACTTCTGCCCTTTGCAGAGACAGGAAAGTGTTAGCCAGTCTCTGTTCAACTGCACCTAATGAGCTACAGAAGCTGTCTAGGTCCCAAGTGCAACTATTATAATTTAGGAGGAAGCCTAACTTCTGCAAGGTGCTCCTGACTGATTGAACTTGAGCCCTCTGTTTTCTCTTTTGTTTGCCCACACACTAGTCAATCATCTAGGTAAGAAAACACCTCTATGTCCTGCCTGCACAGATAGGCTGCCACCACTGGCAGGTACTTTGTGAACACCCAGGGTGCTGCGGTCAGACCAAAAGGCATTTGCTATAAAGTGAAACTGTGCATTACCTCCTCTGAGCCTCAAAACATTCTGTGTCAGAGTCTTATTGGGATGGGGAAATATGCATCCCTTAGGTTCAGTGATCCCAGCCAATCCCATTGTTCTAGGGATTGTATCACTGTTTGTAGTCTTGACATTCTGAACTTCTTTTTTCAGATGCTTGTTCAGGAGCCTCAGGTCCAGAGTAGGTTGCCATTCCCAATTTTTCTTTAGAGTAAGAAAGTACCTGGTGCAGAAACCATTTTCCAACTGGGAAATGGGAATCCTCTCTGCAGCATTTAATTCTAACAACATTCCCACCTCCAGTTACAGTAGGAGTTTCTGATCTGACAGCTGAGTTGAGAACACTTTAATAATGTTACACATTGAAGGGTTAAGCCCTTTCCTATTACCTCCAAAACCTACTTGTTTGTGGTAATGCAGTTCCATTCTTTGAGGTACATTATTTTTTTTTCATTAAATATACTTTACTGAATTTTAACAATACCATACAAAACAGTCAAAACAACAACAATAAACAACATGAACAACCCCAGCCACTGGAAAAAAATAGTACAAGAACATGCTGACAGTAGGTATTTGACAAAATATTGAGGTAAGTATACGGAATCCAAAAACTGAATCTTAACATCCAGAAACAGAGAAGAATCCCAACCTACAAAACATGAAGCCTCAGAAAAACAAAATCCTCAGCATGGGCACCATGAAAGCACTTCCGGGTCTTCCAGTCCCATATATTTCAGCCCTGCGGCAAGCGGGGTGAGCCTGCGCGGGGTGGCGGCGTGTCTCCTACGTGAAGACGCCAAGACAAAGACAGGCGATCTGGTTAGGCATGTTTGGTGAGTTAGGAGAAGACATAGTACAAGAGAGTACAAGCAAACAGGTATAATAATTTCCATATTATAATAGCTACCTTAATTAAAATGGAAGGCAGTATCCATATGGAAATGGTTATAACAACCGAGGAAGGTAGACAAGGCATGTTATGCAAATCCTGCAATATGTATCAGATAGGGTACATAGATGTACAATGTTTACCTTATGTATGCACGAAATGTCAGTTAAACAAAGCCCTGGAAGAAGAGATTTGACATTAGACTATGGGCACTTGAAATAAGCCAGCAGGAAACCTCAAAAAGGTTACAAATATCCACTTCACCTACACCTTTACATGAGACACATGGTGAAACTTTAGCAGGAAACAAAGTAATTATAATATCCCAGAAAAAAAGGCCAAGACAGGAAGAAGCAGGATGTGACATGGAGGACGAATGGTATACTATACAAGGATCCAAACCTGCTAAAAAAGGCAGGAGAGCATAATGTTTCCAATTGCCCATATATAACAGCTTTGACCCCTTATTAAATATTGATGACGCACAGGAAAATTATTACCTCATCCAACTCTGTTCCTTTTAACCCTAGCCAGGAACTCATTATGGTGCCTAATATTACAACGCTAATTAACACTAATAGTTTTACGCTTCCTCAATCTGAGCTTGATCAACAGGGACAATTAGACTTATTGGGACGCTTTGAGCCTAATGATGGTATAAATACAAATGATCCTATACAGAATAGGGAACGAATGGAGGCAACTACTTATGCCAAAAAGACTTATGTCTTGGGGGATTCAATGATAGCTAAGTTAGATAGACAAATCTGTGATCCAGACAAGACATCACGGGCCAGATATTCAAAACTTTGCGCTGGACAAAAACCATTTGCGCAGGTTTAGCGTGGGATTAGCGCGGGTCTGCTGTATTCAAAAGGCCAAATAGCGTGGGCAAACTGCATTAGCGCTGGGCAAAATCATAATGTATGCAAGAGGCAAACTGACATGAATACAGGCGCAGTGCTATATTCAGCGACTAGCGCCGCGCTAAGTGGTTTTGTGTGACTTAGCATGGTGCACATTACCGCCCAGGAAAAGCTTGTCTTAACCCCGGACAATCAGCTTTGCATGGTGTTTGCGTGGCTTTTGAACGGCTTTGCGCGACCCTAACAAATAAATATGACACATAGACAAAGCCAAACATAGAGGAAACATGCTGCTAACTGATGGCATCACAACGATGCCATCATCTGCCACCAGTCCCAACCATGCCAGGCAGTAAGTGATGACCCTGCTGCCAGTGGACAGCATGGCAGTGTGGCCATACAGCACATACCTGCAGACCACTCTTCTGTGGACACCAATAGATGGCCAGCACACACATACAGCACTGTGGGCATGGAGGATGTTGAGGGGAGAGTGTATGGGTGGCCAGGCTGTGCCACAGACCAGGTGTGACCACACGGCTGAGACACATCATGCAGTGCATGTGGGCCAGTATTGGGAATACCCCAACACCAGTGTGCTTTTCTGATAATATATGCCCCCCCCCGGCCACATACCACACAGGTGTACAACTGCCACAGCACACAAAGCTGGACATGTATATGTCACTGTGAGCATCCCATGCCAGAGGTGCAGCATCTGTGGGTCTCACAACAGTGTAACCGTAATGTCCACTGTCAGTAAACACCTGCAGGTTGGGCCTCTCACTGTGTATAGTGCAGTCATCATCACTGCCCTACACACCATAGGCAGTGCTGTGTCCACACACTACTGGCTCCCTTGCTACTGTAGTGTCTGCTGTGCACTGTAGCATGACCTACAGTGTGACAGTTGCATGCAGCACCACCACCATCTGTGCCTATGCCATGTTGTCCCAGTACAGCTGCAGGCAGCAGTGCATGTGAAAGTACAGTGTTCAAAACTGTATAATAATCCCCAAACTGTTTGCGTAGTGCTAACATGTTTGTGTGGGTTTAGCGCAGGACTAAACCGTTTGTCCGCTAATGGTTTAGCCCTGCGCTAAACCCACTCAAACGTGTTAGCACTGCGCAAACAGTTTGGTGAATATTTTACAGTTTTGCACACTGTACTTTCACATACGCTGCTGCCTGCAGCTGTACTGGGTCCACGCATTTGCTGGCACACACATTGGCCACGTAGTTCGCCTCTACCTATCTTCACATTGCTGTGCACTGTGTTGCTGTTGTGGTTTGCACTTCCTGGTTGCCATATTCAGAGCTGTCTTATTCCAGGGCTAAGTTTGCCCTGCACTCCCAGCCCAGTTTGCCCGGCCTCATTCCCATGCTATATTCAGAAGCTGTTTGCCCTGGGCTATTCCTTTTGAATATGGCTTGCTTTGTGCTCCGGGCTAAGTTTGCCCGCCGGGCAGTGCTAATTTAGCCCCGGGGCAAAGTTTTGAATATCTGGCCCCACATACATTGTCTTGTTTTCATGGGGCTAAAATACAAGACATTACAAAGATGAGCAGACAGATTCTTAATAATTGTGGACAGGATCCTTTGGTAATTGTTCATGCAGGAGTTAACAACATTAACAGTCAAAGCGAACAACAAATTAAGGAGGCTTATGTTGGATTAACAAACACATTATCAGATATAGGCTGTACTATGGTCCTATCTGAAATATTACCAGTTCCTAGGGCAAATACTTATATGGAATCTAAAATCAGAAATGTGAATAACTGGTTGCGTAAATGGTGCCTAAGGCAAAACCTAAAATGCTTAACACACTGGGAATGTTTTAATGGTATCAAAGAACTATTTTCAAGAAATGGTTTTCACTTGAATAAGAAGGGATCAATTTTTTTGGGCAATCATACTAACATAATAATTGATAACCATTTAAACTTTTAAAGGGGGGTGGTGGGCATTTAATTAGATCTTATCAGCTAGATATTGACTCCACTGAGTTGTTAGGCCTGGAATCTATACACCAAAAATTAACTAAACCAAACAGTCTTGAAAAAAACATATTGGTACTTATTTTAATGGATTAAATCTATTGTTATTGAATGCTAGAAGCTTACTAAATAAAATCAGTGCACTCCAAATAGTCCTATATAATTGGGACATCGATGTATGTGGGGTCACAGAGACCTGGTTTGCTGATAATCGGTGGGGCCAGGACATCCCAGGGTATACCCTTTTCATAAAAATCGTACAAAATCAAAGGGAGGTGGAGTAGCCATTTATGTTAAAGACAGCCTACAATGCCTAGAAGTAGAAAGTACGGTGCCAATACCTGATGATATTGAACTTATTTGGGTAAAATTAACTTGTGAGCAAGGCCCTATAAGTGTAGGACTCTGCTATCGTCCACCTGCACTGGACACTGATACAAATAATAAACTATTTGAATGTCTAAAGAATATTAATAATCTAGATAATATAATTTTAATGGGAGATTTTAATTTTCCAAATATAAAATGGGACAAATTGGAAAGTACAAATCAGCAAGAAAAAGATTTTCTTGAAATCATAATACAGTTAGATTTGAATCAATTGGTTTTGAAATCAATTAGGAAGCATAATATCCTTGACTTAATCTTAACTAATATATCAGAACAAGGGGATTCTCCTAAAATCCTTGATCCACTAGGTGATAGTGACCACTGCATGGTTTCGTGGTCTATTAATCACTTTAAATCATCTACTAATGGCAAGACCATATTGTGGAATTTTCCTAAGGCAGATTATGAGAAAATAAAAGAATATTTAAATAACTGGAATTCGAAACAAGGTCCGAAGGATCTTAACGTCAATGACATATGGTCTAGAATTCAAAACGTATTAGAGGAATGTATTCATAATGGGGTCCCTGTGCGAACTAAATATAAAAATTTTAGACAGTTTCCCCCATGGTATTCAAAAGAAATACATAGATTAATTAGAAATAAAAAGAGGGCTTACAATAAATATAGGAAGTGGAGAACAGAGCTTAGTTGGAATAGGTTTAAAAGTAAAGCTGGCTGGCCCAGTGGTGCTGAGGGTTGAGGCGCTGGATGCCACACCTTGTACCACACTGGCAACCCAGGTTCAGGAGTGAACTCGGGTCGACGGGGGTCAGCAGGGAGGGAGAAGGATTGAGCGCCCAACGGGGATCATACTCTCTGCTGCGTTACCGCCACCTGTTGGGGGAACCTCAGGGCAGTTGGTGCAGGTGGGGTGATGTTCTATGCATGGGTAGACGTTGGCAGAGGACCGGCTTCAACATGTGTCTCTACGCACGTCGATAACCTTGTTCTCATTGCACATCAACGTTGGGGATACAACTTGGAGGAAAAAGCCCTCCAGCCACCTAGATGAAGTCCTCCAGAGCCAGTCTCGCAACCCGCCGACCAGGGCAGACCTCACTGTGCAGCTCGCCACAGGGGAAAGAGGGAGTGGGGGGATCTCTCGCCCCACCCGGAGGGTAATCTGGGCCATCAAGTGCCCCGATGGCAGTGTGGCACTCATGGGGCAGACCCAGCTGGTTGGTAAGGGTTGGAGAGTGTCACTCCTTGAGGACGGAAGGAGTGGTGGTTGGAAGGGACAGTAGGAGTGGAAAAAATAATAAGTAAAAAAAAAGTAAAGCTAATAAAGTTAAGTCTGTAATAAGAAAGGCTAAGAGTGATTCAGAGTACAAATTGGCAACAGTTACAAAAGATAAAAAGCAATTCTTTAATTATTTGGGATCTATTAAAAATAACACCCCTAAAGTGGGCCCTATATTAATTAAAGATAAGATAGTGTCTGATGAGTTAACTCTAGCTAAAGAATTTAATTATTACTTTATAAGTATATTTAAGGACAAAGAAAAAATTTATAGTATTGAGTGTACTAATAATGATCCATTTGTACCGTTTAAAGTTGCTGAAGTCTATGCTGCTATTAATTCTTTTAAAAATTCAGCTTCAATAGGACCAGATAACTTCCCAATAGTTTTCTTAAAAGAAATTTCTTATGAAGTAGTGGGATTTCTTACTTTGTTATATAATAAATCCATGACGGAAGGAGTAGCCATTCAGGAATGGAAAGAGGCTATAGTTATTCCAATTCATAAGGGAGATTCTAGACAATATGTAAAACATTATAGATTGATCAGTCTAACATCCTGTATTGGGAAGGTCCTGGAGAAGTTAATTCTACAGAGAATAGGCAGTCATGTTGCAAGGACTAAATTAAGTGACATAACACAATATGGTTTTACCCCAAATAGATCATGTCACAACAATCTGATTAATTTTTTTGAACCTATTAGTGCAGGTCTGGATGTTGGCCTACCAGTAGATGTTATATTCTTGGATTTTGAAAAGGCATTTGACTCTGTATCCCATAAAATATTAATTGAGTGCTTAGTTCACAGCAAACTCCACTATAACATTATTATGTGGATTATGTCCTGGTTAACAGATAGGAGACAACAGGTATCTATAAGAGGTTATAAATCCCTCTGGAGTTTGGTAACTAGTGGAGTGCCCCGGGGTTCAGTATTGGGCCCCGTATTGTTTAATCTACTTATTTCTACCATGCAAACCACACAAGGAGTTTGGCTTAATAAGTATGCTGACGATAGTAAATTGGGGTGTATAGTGAATGATGTTATTTCTGTACACTTACTACAAAAGACTTTGGATAACTTACTTAAATGGGCTGAGGAAAATAAGTTAGTTTTTAATATATCAAAATGTAAAGTCATGCATCTTGGTAAAAATAATAGGTTGAATAATTATTATATGAATAGTAGTCAATTGGAAGCTATTACCTCTGAAAAAGATCTGTGAGTTCATATAACAAATGACTTGAAATTTTCTGAACACATTAACAAAACAGTTAAAAAAATGTAATAGATTAATCAGTTGCATTTTAAAAAACATAAAAAGTAGAGAAGCAGAGGTACTATTACCAATCTATAATAGTATAGTTAGACCTCACATAGATTATTGCTCTTCCTCCTGTGCACCAACATCAGTAGAAGAAAAAGTGTTGGTTGAAAAAATTCAACAAAGGTTCACTAAGAATATAAAAAATTTGGAATCTTTGGAGTATGGTGAGAGGTTAAAAGGACTGAATCTCTATTCTTTAGAATATTGTTCTCTACTTGGTGACCTTTGTTTAATTTTCCAAGCGTCAAATGATTCAACCTTTTTCGAAACCATCTGTTTTGAATGGTATCCATCTGTAATGAATACTAGACCTCATAAACTGAGATTAAGATCCTCTATTAATAAAACTGTAAGGAGAAATAGTTTCTCAGAGAGCTGTTCCTTATTGGAATACCCTTCCCCTACAGGTGGTCAATAGCTCCAATTTACAACTGTTTAAGACTAATTTAGATGTATACATGGGTGACTATAAATATAAATTCCACCCTGGTTAGGGGTGGCGAGTTCTCTTTGGGCTAGTCCCTCGAACTTGTACTCTACGTATGAACCTATGAACCTATACACTAATGTCTCAATCCATAGTCAACAAGATATACGGACTCTCCCACCACTTAACATAACCATCTAACTTATTACACCAACTAGCTCTAGCTTTTTCAGCCCACAGGGCAAAAAGCAACTCGGCATGCTATTCCTGACAGTTGGGAATATCACTGTCCAACGATTGATGTATTGAAACTTTTCTAGCACAAGTGGCGATAAGGGCAACATGATATTTCTGAGAACCTATCAAATGTCATTGATAGTCCCCCAGAAGGCATACTGAAGGAGTAAACGCATTGGCTACACGTAAGACGGGTCCAGTTTGTCCCTAATAGTTTGCCAAAAAGGTTGGGCTTAAGGACAATGCCAAAGAATATGTAACAGGTTACCTGAGCCTGTCTGACACCGAGAACAAGCACTGGAGAGCCCTGGCTGCATCTTAGCCAGTGGCTCTGGTGTGTAGAACATATTACTGTATGTAAAATCTTAATCTGCATTAATCTATGCATGTCAAATTTTATATGTTTATAAAGCTGCAGCCAGATACACCTCCAGTCACATGACTCTTGTGGCCCAGGTAAAATTGATTGCCAATAAGCACACAACCCACTAAGTCTGACTGGCAACAAATAATAGATTTTTTTATAGAGGGTAGAAATGGGGTGGGAGAGTCCTGCCCATTGAGTCAGAAGAAAAATCACCTCACTATGTGTAATACTGTGCGTGAGCCCTCTAAAATAGACAGGCGATGCAACACTTGTAAAAAGGAAAAAGTATCTCTGTTAGTCATATGATAATGCTGCTGACATAAAGCAAAGCTAATTATCTTGTTATTAACAAATGACTGGTCCACTCTGTTCAGGGCGAGATGTGTCCATGCGGGCATATGGATAGGTTTCCCATCAATCATAAAGTTGGGATTAAGGGCAACAGATATTGCCTGTATTAGGGACTCAAAATGCCATAAGTTCCAACTTAATGGAAGACACTTTAGAATATCCAGAAGAAGGAACTGGTTCACAAAAAGGGTGGTTAAGTACTGGAACTCATTACCGGAAGAGGTGGTAAACAGTAAAGGTGTGAACATATTCAAATGTAGGCTTGACGAGTACTTAAGGGTGATTTGATATTACTACCCGCTTAACTAGCGGCAGACAGACTAGATGGGCCTTTGCTCCCTCTGTCTGTAATACTTATGTTCTAACAGGTTGTTCCCAGTCTGTTGTGGCACATAGATTCAACAAGTGGCACAGCTGGTTATGTGAACCAACGGAAGCTGCCAAAGGTATATTCCTTAATTCCTTGGGAAGATTCCTAACCCAGGTGAATAAAAGGGATGTGGGAGATATATGGTATCTAGCAGATAAGGCTTCTTCAATTTGAAGCCATGAGGGCTTGTAGGATGGACATGGGTAGGAAGGTCTAAGAGCCCAATGGGCACACTCACTTACTTAAGCTGGGCCATTTGGAGAGACCCCGTATCTTCTCGCAGAACTTCTGAACAAATCAGACAGAGTCAGAGCCCTCAACCTTTTCAGGCAGTCCAATCAGCACAAGATTATTGCAGTGGCTCCAACCCTCTTGATTGTCCACCCTCCCCTCTAGTTTCTTAAGCTTGTGCCGTAAAGTGACCAGCTCTTCACAATTATTAGCAGAGTGATCTTCAAGTGAGCTGATATGAACTTCAGCATCCCCCTTGCGCTGAGATATAGATTCAAGTACAAGCTTAATAGCACGATGGTCTACCACCAATTCCAGGATGGCACCTTTAATAATTGCCAAGTCCTGTAAAAAGGGATCCAGTTTCTCCTCGAGGATCAGAGAGGGCACAGAGACATCAGAAGCATTGGCAGGCTTGCTGTGCTTGCAGGCTGGGGATCTACCCTCTATGGTCAGTCCTGCATCGGCTTCCCTCCATGAGCATGGTAATATAAGACATTTTCAAGTGTTCAGCAAGTGAAACATTTGAAAGTCAGCATGATGGAGGTCTAACACAACTAGAGCACCGAGGTAAACAAAAAAAATGACTGTTTACTGCATAAAAGTGAAATAAAACACTAGAGCTGAGCAGAGCTCTCCTCCGGAGCTCTTACCTTCCACTGGTCATCATGTGACCCCCAAGGTACATTATTAAGAGAGATACCCTCCCATTGGCAGTGGGTATGTGGTGGCATGGACAGATTTCTACAAAAGCCCAGACTGAACAATGGGCCTTAAATGCCAATGCCCATGTATGAGTGAGAAAGTCTTCTGTCACGACGAGAAACTCACAAAAGAAAAACAGTGAGACTCTATCATAGCTCCCTTTGTAAATTTTTTATTTGGTAATTCTCCTTACTGTGGCAAACAATAGTTACCTGACTATGGTCAACACCCAAATTACCTACCTTGGAACAATGGCATCATATGGTGGATTCGTTCAACGGGTTGGAGCAACTAACCTACCAATTCAATGACCATATCCCTGTCTTTGTGGAGACTTAGGGCAAATTAACTAGATATAAGCTAGGTACGGACCCCCCCCCCATTTGTACCATGACCACAAAGGCTGAATGGTAACTCCCCCTTGTTTGACTTTACACTATGCTTTAACTAATTGCTACAGCATAGGAGAAGGCCCTGTTTTTAGGCTGAATTATATCAGTTCTTATTACCTCATAGTCCCTGTTGACCTTATTCTGTATGTTATTCTTGCTCTATTGCTTTCTGTACAATAAGCATAAAAAGAACTCTTCAATAAACACTGATCCCCCCCCCCAAAAGAAATAATTTTTATTTTGTGATCCATTGGCCACTCATACACCTCAATGTTTTGCAGATTACATGCCCTCGCATGAGTTGTGGTGTCAAGTTACAATGGGAAATCTTTAGAACTTCAAGGAAAGGGTTCATTTTTTGCTTTTCTTGATGGTGAAGAAGGGCTAGGCAATTCAGCCTATTTTTGGATTTGTTCCGGGGGGGGGGGAGAGACAGATGCAAACTGATATCTTGAATCAGGTTAAGTTATTGGTGGTATTTTAATGAATGGACAAAATTCCCCTACTCTTTGCAACAAGTGCCATGGGATCTTTAATGTCTACCTGAACAACTACCAGAACAAGCAGACGGGACCTCAGCTCAACATCTCAGTCAAAAGATGGCACCCCAGAAGTGCAGCACCTCTCCACCTATGGTGCATTACAGTGTCAGTATTGAGATTCCCCCAACTTTCTGATGTGGGGTTAGAACCAACAACCTTCTAATCTTCCGACCTCAGAGGTGAGTATGCAACCTGCAGAACCAGTGACACTGGCATAGAAAACCTCATGAATTCTAGTGTCCCACATAGAATGTTATGCCCAGCTTTTTTAAAGAGTTTTTTTACTGAATAAAACTAATATTAGTTTTTAAAAGCAGTTCGCTATAACCGTTTATATCTGAGGTACTTTTTTTGTTTCCATTTAGTTAATTAGAATATTTTGGTGTTAGTAGATGTGATGTGTGGAACAGCACTCTGCCTGGCAGCTGTGAGGTCACAGTGCTGAGGATAGTAATGGGAGGAATAGAACTAGATGTGTCAGCTGCCAGGCTGAGTGCTATTCCACGCATCCAACATACAGTAAATATGTCAATGTCAATGTCAATTTTATTTAAAAAGACGCCCAATCCCAAAGGCTCTGGGCGCCACACAAAACTGTACAGTATGTCATACCGTATACATTTCATTAAAATAACATACATATAAAATTCAATCTCCAAAAGCCTGCATAAATAAAAAGGTCTTCAGATGGCTCTTAAAGGCCTCTATAGTGGGGGCCCTCTCTCACTTCCAGCAGCAGCGAGTTCCAGAGAGCTGGAGCGGCAACTCCAAATGATCGATCCCCAGCTGATTTCAGTCTCGCTCTCGGAACTTTGAGGAGGCCACCATTGGAGGAGCGGAGATCACGGACAGAGGTGGACGGTACCAGGAGATCAGAAAGGTAACCAGGGCCCTGTCCATGTAGGGTCTTATAGGTGAGAAAACCCACCTTGAACAATACTCACTTGACAGGCAGCCAGTGCAAATTACAGCACACCGAGCGATGTGACAGAACTTACTTTGTCCAGTCAAAAGTCGGGCAGCAGCATTTTGCACTAGCTGCAGTCTATGAAGAAAGTTCCAGAGACCCTAGATAGAGGGCATTACAGTAGTCAAGCCTAGAAGTGACTAAGGCATGCACCAAAGTACGGAGGTCCAGAGCCGGAACAGGGCTTAATCCTAGGATATTTCTCAGATGAAAAACAGGAACGAACCACAGAGGATATTTGAGCCTCATGGACAAATTCCTGTCAAAGATCACACCAAGGTTACAAGACCCATGGGGAGGCCATCAATGACACAGCTCCTAGCACAATGCCAGTCGAGAGTCAGAGGCCATCCCATCACGAGCTCTGTTCGACTCCACTACTAGTACCTCAGTCTTGTTAGGGTTCAGTCACAGCCAGCTGGAAGACATCCAGTCATTTATCTCAGCCAGACAGATATTTATCACATCCACTGCATTTGATGTTCCTGGACAAAGGAAAGGTATAGTTGAGTATCATCAGCATAGCAATGAAAACTCAAACCATACCTCCTAATGATCTCCCCCAAGGGCAGCATGTATACTGCGAACAACATAGGGGCCAGTACCGAACCCTGAGGGACTCCACACGAAAGAAGGTAGGGTGCGGATGAGAAATTATCCATCACAACCCGCTGCCTCCTGTTAGTAAGAAATGACTCAAACCATTTGATGACAACACCGGTGAGTCCACATAACTCCCTCAGGCGGAAAAGCAACACACTATGGTCCACAGTATCAAATGCTGAGGAGAGATCGAGGAGAACAAGAATTGTCTTGTCCCCCTGATCTCTAGCCCTGAGGAGGTCATTTTGCACCCGAACTAATGCAGTTTCAGTGCTATGTCTGGTCCGAAAAGCTGACTGGAAGGGATCATACAACTCGTGGGTCATGAGATGTTCCCCCAACTGAAGTGATACCACCTTCTCAACAATCTTTCCCAGAAATGGAAGATTGGAGATAGAATGGTCATTTGCCCCAATCTCCGGTCCAGAGAAGCTTTTAAAAGGGTCTCACCAGAGCTTCCTTCAAGGCATCCGGAAAGACACCCTGACTCAGGGAGCACCGGACAATCAGGGCAAACACCGGGCCAACAGTGTCAATGCACCTCATCAAGAAGCGCGTTGGCACGGGATCCAGTTCACAAAAGGTATACCTCAAGTTGGCCACTATCTCAATGACCTCACGAACCTCCACTGGCCTAAACTCCCCCCACCTAGAGAGAGTGCTCTTAGAACACAACTGATGACTACTGACAGCAATGATATTACTGGCTGAGGAAACCTCCCGCCGGATCGCAGACACCCTGTCCGAGAAAAACCGAGCAAATTCCTCACAATCCTCATTTGAGGAAACTCTTCCGGGCTGAAGACAGAGTGGATGAAGAAGTCTATCAACAGTCCGGAAGAGTGAGGCTGGTCGGCTTCTCCCAGCAGCAATCTCCCGAGACAAAAATATTGTCTTCTTTTGTTGATTGCCACCTGATATGCAATAATGCGCACACAGGACCAGTTTGTCAGCCCCCAGGCGGGATTTCTCCAGCGGCGCTTATCTCCGACCCAGCCTTCATTTCCCTGAGATCGCATCTTATACCAAGGCAATTTCAGGTAAGAAGTTCTGGGTCGTACACGGACAGGTGCGAGGGAGTCAATGGTGCCAGATAGCACCTCATTATAGGCGTCTACCCCGGTGTCAACTGCTCCGACGCATGCATCACCCACCCTTGATAGACCAACTGCCGCCAAATAACCCTCGGGGTACTAAATACTATCATATAGAACCCTTTCTAATGAGCAAAAGGAAAAATAAAATACTTCAGAAACAAAAAGTGACAACTGACTCCTCACGATTTTTAACATTTTCCTTGCTGCCAGTTTTAGTTATACTAGTTCTTTAAAAAGTTTAGCTCTCAAAGGAATACTAAGGATTTCTCAGATCTATCTGAAGTTACAATGCTTAGAAAAGTTTAAAATCTTTCAGAGCATAGAAATGCTTGGATTCAAATCTTTTCTCAGTTTTCTGAAGTGTGGATGACTAAGAAAAAACATTGTTTAGGGAAACGATTGGCCTTTTAGTGTGAGGCAACTTGCATGTAGAATTTGCAAGGTAGACTTTGCTAAATATTTTACACTTCAGCAGCCTGTGATAAATTTAGTGCTAAATGATGAAAAGACTAAAGACTGCAGGAATAAAAAAAAAAGATGTGTATAGTTCATTGGCAGTAAGAGGTTACATGTAGATGTTCAGTGTTTGGCTGAGAACATATTTTCTATAATATTCTATAAGTATCAGGGCCCAGAATCATACATTTCTAATGTTATCTATTTTCTGATTGATTTCATACATACATTAATATCTAGAATCATAGACTTAATAAACTTATTGCAGGTAGTTTAGGATTGAGGATGTACTGTAAAAAAAATAATTGAAAAAGATGCTGTATGTTAAAGACAGGTTATAGTTTTATCATGTGTATTAGCTGTTGGACATACATTTTTCTGTGTATCAGATTATAAACTGATTTTTTTCTTTCTTAGCACTGCTTTTCAACCTCATGATTATAAAATACCCCAAACTACATTGGTCATTTGTTTATATTTTGCTTTGAAGCTTTATTTTTAATGTATGAGAGGAGAAGCTGAATGCTGGTGATGCTAATGGCTTTTCTAAGCTTTTCCGTCTATCTGAGTTCAAGAAAAACTTCAGATATGCTAGAAATTCTATGCGTTTCCAAGTCAAGCATTTCCTTGAAGGTCTAAAGATTTCCCCACCTTGAACTGACACAAGGATGTCTGATGCTTCCTTTGAATTTAGGTAGAAGGAAAAGCTTAAAAAGGCCATGACAGTATTGGCATTTTAGATTTTATAGGAAAAGGTTGAATCATTTATAAATCTCAGTCAAAGGTTTGGCAGCATGGTTTGTGCCCCTGGGGAGAACTGAACCTGCAATCTATCTGTTAGTAGGTCTGTGCGTTCACTCTCTAAAGCAGTCAGTCAGAGCTGTTGATAACTGTACAACTATGACCTAAATACTTCCACTGTTTATCTCAGCTTTTCTGAGCTTTTTCCATTAACAGTCTCAATTTTTCTGAAGTGGTTTTATCTGTTACTTAACCTACATCATCAACAACTTTAAGTTTCTCTACTCATACATTAAAATAAAAGCAACAACACGATTTGAAAAGGATGAACAGTGCAATTTTGGATGTTTTATTACTGTGAAGTAGAAAAGCAGTGTT
The DNA here is from genome assembly GCA_016271365.2 of Neoceratodus forsteri. Lineage (NCBI taxonomy): Eukaryota > Metazoa > Chordata > Ceratodontiformes > Ceratodontidae > Neoceratodus > Neoceratodus forsteri. The sequence goes on along the minus strand of JADMNL010000025.1, from coordinate 227,367,785 downwards.
AAGAAAGAAAAAACGTTTTTCACAACAGAATGAATGTCAGACAGTTATTGCACATGATAAAAACCCAACCTGCCAAACAGTATGCAATACCACTTTAAAATACCTGTTGTCATATGAGCCCTCAACTTGTACAGTGAAAAATTTAAAAGTAATTGTTTTACACACTCTTCATAAATGTTGTGTGAATTTGGAAACTAGAACAATGTGATTGTTGCACACTGGTCTCTCCCAGACAGTCTGTATACTGTTATCAGCTTTCTCAAACCTTTCAGAAGCCTGCAAGGGTACTTCAGTAGCTGCCAGCACTCAGCATAGATGCTCCTTCAGGGTATCTCTAAGTCTGAATGCCTCCAGAGCCACTGCTCACACAGTACAATGCTCCTTGCCAAAAGACAAATGACTCACACCTGTCTGATATAGCTGAGAACATCTCACTTGAAAAATAAAATATAGTAACCACAGCCTTCTATTTGGCGATGGAAACATAGTTTTGTCAGTTATAATCTAGTTTTCTGTACCTTAAAGGACTCTGTTACAGAAGCATGAAGTATATAAAAAATAAGTTTTTAATACTTCAAGATATTTACACATATTATACTGGATATTACACAAAGACTATGGGGAAAGCACTTCTACAGAGATAAAAAGAAAATGTTTTGAACAGTACAGAAAAACACACACAGAAAATTTTTACTACACTTCTTAAGTTTCCCATAGCAGAGAGAGCTTACTGCACAGGGCACCTTGGTGAATCAGTGCAGACTTGAACCTTAGATGTTAACTGCTCGAGGTCATGAAACCTGACTGACTTGTCTGCCACAAAACTCAGGTTAACAAAGTTCCCACAAACCAGTCTCCACCCACCCTCGGTCTACATGCCCTATGACATCCCTTCCAGGCCACTGATTTTTGTCTTGAGAGCTAGGTCCTCTTGGGAAACTGGTTTGATCTGGACTTCCAGGGGGTTGCATATTACAAAGGACATTTCCTTTGTCCTACCTCCTGTCTTGCACAGTAGGAGTGACTACTTCAGTCATTTGCTAGGACCCTTCATGTAACATAAAAGGCCTTTTTTTTACTTTGAAGCATGAAAGGGCTGATCTGGCATTCAGTGCTTCCATTAACTGGCCAGGGAGCCCTGTAGTACAGGGCAATATTATTGAACTCACTCTCCAGTCATCTGGCATGCCTCTGGGAACTAACTTTAGCTCATTTCCCCTCGCAGATCCATTTAAACATATCATTACAACTAGAAGGAAATTAAAAAAAACTACAGTACACAATTTTATGGCAAGTTGTTACAGTGATTAAAATGGGATATTTTGATTAAAATTGTGTCTTTTAAGAAAAACACATTTTTGAAAATGTACAGTTTGGAAAAAAGTATGTTATCTGCCAAAATCGTTAATTTTTAAGAACTCACATTTTTAAAATGTAATATGTGGTGAAAATTGTGCTATTTAAATTAAAAAAAGGCACTGGTGAAATTACACTAGGTTTTGGTGCATTTTGTGAAAATTTCATGAATGCATAATCTGTGATTTTGCACAATTTCACAAGTGTAATAATAAATTCCCCCAGTACCATCCTCAACTCTGTATTACTTGCAACCTATTTATTAGGGAAATTATTCTTGATAGTAAAGTGCATATGAGACCAGTCAGAAAATAGACAGATATAATCAGAATTGCATAGTGCAGGGCCCTAAAACTTATTGAATATTTAGAAAAGATGTTCTAACCAAATCTACCATTTACCTCTCATTGCTCATGACCTGTACATACAGTATCTTTTTATTCCTGTAGTTTTTTTTTTCTTTCTAGCACTTTGCACTAAATTTCTCACAGGCTACTGAAGTCTAACATAGTTCCAGTCTTTTCCTTGCTAATCCTACCTGCCAACTGTTTTACACTAAAAGTCCAATGATTTCCCAGAACTGCTTTTTCTTGGACATCCAAGCTTCAGAAAAGCTGAGAAAAGCTCAGAGTCCAAGTATTTCTATGTTCTGAAAAAAAGCCTAAGCGTTTTTAAGCATTGTGACTTCAGACAGATCTGAGAAATGCTTAGGATTCCTGTGAGTTCTGAACTTTCTGAGAAAAAAAGTGCGTGTAATATTCTGCACAGGTAGACTTCTAGGCAACTCAGTCTCCAGATTTTAGTCACTCTATATCAGCTGCCTATTAACAAATAAAACATTGAATCCAGAGATCCCTCTATAATATCACTGCATCTTGAGACAGGGGCAGCATCCCAACTAGCATAAAAAAATGTAGCAGTGTTGTAATACAAAATAGGGATTTGAGGTTTTATTTTCCAATTGGCAGCTGATGCAGCATGACTAAAATTTGAAGCGTGAATTATCTAGAAGGCTAAGGACCAAGCTCATGATTAAATGGGTAATCTGCTAAATACTGAGGTATAACAGTGACTGGTGGATCATGAAATAGATATTTACCAAGGTAAGCAGAGACAGAGTCTTATCCTTTTTCTTTTGCAACATGGACTTATTTGACAGGGGTTGGGCTCTGGCTAGAGTGGAGAACCTGATACAGATTTTGTCTGGCACCCGTCTGCCTCTCCCTGTTCCCCTCTGAACTGCGTCTTCATGATGCACGTAGGACCTGCTGTAAGAAGCCCTTCCTAGATCAAGTAGGGACTGCAGCAAAAAAATGAAGGTTAAAATAAAATGGGCAGACTGGGTGGGCCCAGCAGCCCTTATGTACCATCACATTCTGTGTTCTCTATACATCCCCTTCTGTAAGGTCTGTAAGAATATGTGGACCTCTCTTGTCTGTCAGATTTTTTAAAAATTGTTTTTTGCTTATAAACCTTTTTCCATGTATACCTCAGTTTTTCATTAAATATAGAGGTATCTTCAAATGGGAAGCCTGCTGTCTTATTCTGTATACTGTGTGACAAACCAGCTGTTCAAAGCAATGCAAGTCTTCTGGCAGACACCAGGAATACTCACATGGTCTACTGCATGTGCAAGATTCACTGTCTCAAAGCCCTTCCTAAATTCATTCGGATCCGGTCCTTCAGGTCATTAGACTTGTCCTCCCTCTATACTGACCTGGTGGCTACTGACTGGTCACCCATCTCTACAGCCACATAAATACTGTCCTCTAGTAAGTATTTCAACACCAAATTTATTCATGCCCCCCCTTAGAAAAAACAGGGTCCGAGGTTCCCACCTCCCATGCATCTCAGCTGAATTGCTGGCCTGTCTCCATGTGCATGACCTGGCCTGGCCTGGCAGACCCACAAGTCCTCAGGCTCCCTTGCTGACCTAATCAAGTACCAGGCCCTTCATAATTCTTGTACCAAGGCTACCAGGCTCACAGAGTCCAAATAATTCACATCCACCTTCCAGAAGAACCTTAATCATCCTTCTAAGTTTTAAAAGGTTATCCAAGCCCTCTTCTCACCCCCAACCCAGTTTCCTTCCCTGGTCCAGAAGGTGGGTGACACTCCTATTTCTGACCCATCTTCTGTCACCTCTACTTTCAACTCACTCTGTACCTCCTGTGCCCACTCCCCCTCTCCATCCCTTCTCCTCCTCCCCCCTTCTTCCACCCTTCACCACCCCTTCTCCTTCTCTCCTACAAGTCCTGTTGCTTCCCTTAAGGCCCTCTTGGATCTTAACCCCTACAAGGGTGTATGCCCTCATGGTCTTGACGCAAAACTCCTCCTTCTCTCTGCCACTGCCGTTGCTCTACCTGTTACCTCCCTTCTTAACCTCTCCTTCTCCATAGCCTCTGTCCTAGACACTGGGAAACAAGCCACAGTCATCCCCCTTCATAAGGGGAGTGATTGTACCTCTCCTGGCAACTAACAGCCTATCTCTCTGCTTCCCACTCTGGTTAAGGTCCAAGAACACTTTGTGCTATCTCAGCCCTCCCGCTCCCTTGATTCATCCTCCTTCTTCACCCCTTTCCACTCTGACTTCCAAAAGTCCTCCTCCACCTCCACCACCCTCCTGCAGCTTACTGACTCCATTCTATCTGGCATGAATCAGGGCTTGGTTATCTCCACCATTTTTGTCAGCTTGGCCTAAGCCTTCAACACTATTGCCCACCCTATCCTCCTTGACAAGTTCAAGGCTGCAGGGCTCTCTGACTCCTCAGTCACTTGGTTCCACTCAAGCTGTCCATACTGGAGAATCCACATCCCCCTCACTCCCTATCAGTTCAGACATCCCTGAAGGGTCTGTCCTTGGTCCAGTAGTCTTCTCCATCATGGTACAGAATAAAAAAAAGCAGTTCAGATTACAGCATAGTCGATAATCATGGCAGAACCACTGCAAGACAATACAGAGGCACCAACTTAGTATTTAAAGTGGGCATCAGACAATCCCCTGCTCTAAGTGACTGTACGAGGGGGTCCTTGTTATTTCCTAGAAGACATTATTACTATTGATGAGCAAGTTCCTTTCTCACAGTGGTCATGTGAGTGGGGAGAGCAAGTGAGCAGGGCACTGGAGCAGTGGGACCTAAGCAAGACATAACGACCAATACAATGGCAGATGAAAGCTAGCTGTATCCCATACACGGGCTGTGTGGAGGTACATTTCCCTTCCTCCATTAACATGTTTTAGGTATGAAGTCGCCGTCTTTACTCGTTACATGCAGGAGATACTTTATCCATCTAGAATTATACAGTTCTGTTTTGTCATTCAGGGAGTGGGTTATTCTTTTCCATTTCATAGATCAGGTTTACAGTACTACACCAGGCTTTCAGTGCAGGTATCTAATGGGCGAGCCAAAATCTCGTAATGGACTTCTTACCTGCCACAATTGAAATACTCATCTAATAGCAGGTGTGCCTATCACAAAAGCTGTCTGAGAATTGCAGGAACAAACAGAGGCCTGTAGAAAGGGGGACCAGGTGGTTACTGGGAGATGCACACTGAGCTGAGACTCATTTCAAGGCGTAACCTAGGGAAGGGGAAAACACAATTACAAAGACTGTAGCAAGTAGGAAAATGTGGTTGAGATGACAGTGACAATAATGTGCAATAGTAGAGTGCAGAACAAACAAGAAAGCAAGATCGCTGCATATACTGTAACAGAGGACAAATAAATTAGCATACAGATCAGCTGTGCAAATGGACATGATCAATAACTGCTTAGTGCCTGAATGAGTGGAGACCAACCTAGTTCTGAGGGGAGTAGTGAAACAGGCTGATTAAACTACACAGTAAACAGCCAAAACCATGCATTTTTTGGGGGAGGAAAAGGTAAGGGGAAGGGAGAATCACAGGAGTGGGATTAGGAAAGTTTCAGGCACAGAGTTGTGGAGACATACTAAAGACTTAGACTTATGGTCTCTAAAGTTCAGAGTAGATAAACAGCAGCATCACAGAACAGCAGCTAATCATTGGAGATGACTGCTCTCAGCACCTCAGCCCTGCAATCAGGCCGAGGTGCTAGGGAAGCAGTCATGTTCCAGTGATTAAACTGCTGTTTGAATTGTTGATTGCTGCTGTTTGTCCGTGCTATTTCACTCTGAACTTTAGGAGACCACGAGTGCTACAAGCCTTTGTCTATGTCCATTTATTCGGGATTTGCCTTCCTTCATTGTTTCAGCACCCGGGAAAATTCCTGAGGCGCACCTTCATTTCTGTATACAGGGTTGGCATGAGCAGGGGGAAGACAGGAGAAATTTTAACTGGTGGAGGGAAGGGAGGTGGAGAGACAGACGGAGGAAGGTAGTTAGTTTCAGAGGAAGGGAAGGCAATAGAATGCATATTTCCCATGTGAGGAGTGAGGGTGGGGGAGAGAGAAGGTGCAAGGGCCCCTAGAGTGTAGGGAGTAGAAGGAGGAGGGGATGGGGGAGATGAGTGAGCAGAAGGTATGACGGGAGGGATCCAAACCAGTATTTAGAGATGATGGAAGTACAGTGGGACTGGAGACATGAGGAGGAAGGGAGGATGGATAAGGAGAAGAATAGGGAACAGTGGCAAGTATGAGACTGTGAGTTGGTAGCAAAACGGCAGAAGGCATTGGAGAGGGTGTCCAGTCTGGCAAGGGAAGTGGAGGGGCAGTGCCATAGAACATATCCACATAGTCAAAAACCAGGAGAACCATTTTGGTGACCATCCCCAGCAGACTGTGGGAGAAAAGCAGTCCTAATTGCAGAACAGGGCACCAAGTTTGGGGCACTGTTTGACATGGATGGCATCACTGTGGGCAGAGAAGTCAAGCCTGCTATCTAACCACACAATGAGGTACTTGAAAGGTGGGACCACATCAAGGAGGGTGCCATCAGCAAGGAGAAAATGGGAAGGAGGGAGAGCCTGGCCGGCTTTTGGCTGGTACCAAAGGTCATTGACACTGTTTTTTAATGTTGCTCCAAAGTTGGTTGGACTGGAACCAGCACAGAACATTATGAAAGTCTTGCTGGAGCGAGACTTCCACAGATGCAGTCAAGGAACCAGATGTGTAGAGAACTGTCATCTGCATACATGCAGATGGGAGGTCATTTTGGAAGATTTAAAACAGGATTGGCTCTAGAATGCAGCCTTGTGAGCCCCTGGCCTGGACTGGGACACATGGGTACAGGGTGCCTCCTACCTGTACCAACTGTTAATGACCCAATAGATAGGAACAGAACCAGTCAATAATGGGGGCTTAGAGGCTGGCAGAGCTCAGCTTACCAAAGAGCTCAGGGTTACCAAAGAGCTTCTCCAGTTCTTTCTCAAGCTCCTGAAAGAAAGGACAAAGCAGGGGGCAAGCTCAATCGGCGTGTGTCTGGCCCTAGCCATCCCACATCTGCACCAGCAGGCAGTACCTTTTATGGGGTTGTAATGGGCTGAGATCACTGGGGTGTGAAAAAAAACACGCAAACTGCTTCCATGAGTACTCACTCCACTGGTAGGAGCTGGTGACTCTAGTCGTAGCCTGACAATCTAGCAGCCAAGATTTGTCCAGGAGTGGGAGCCCAGACTCTGTCTCCCATTTCTGGGTTGTATTGTGGGTATTGTTCCCCCATTGAGACCACAAAGGCTCTATAAAGTTGCAATATAATAGGGGTGGTGGTGGTTCCTGTCCTTGGAAAGTTGAGGAAGTACTGTATCAAATTGAGGAGGTAGTCCAGTACATGATCCCCAAAGCACAAGGTGGAAATATAGCACAAAATCTTCAAGAAGTGAAAGACGTTTGTTCCCTGTACTCTGAATGATGACTGAACATTCTGAAATGAGAGAACTGGGTTCCAGAAAAAGTTGGGAAACATATTGCAATGAGTGCCATTCTCAGCTGCATAAACGAGAGTCCACCCTTGCTGGAAGAAAGTTTTCCAGGAGCGCAATGGGCCAAAAATGGGAAAGAGAAGGGGTCAGGAGAAGCATTTGAGGACTGAGGACCAAGTTTTACTCTGATGTTGGAACCAAAGGTTATGGCCCATTGGCTATGTGCCTGCAGCACTGGTATGGAGCACAGATACCATGAAATCCCTCATTGGAAAAAGTCCACATTTAATGCTCAACCACCGTGGGGGCATGCCACCAAGGTGTCAAAGCACAATATATGTAATATGAGCAGCCCAAAAGTAATGCTTTAAGTTTGGGAACGGTAGATCTCCATCTTCATGGGGGAGAAATAGGGTTTGTAGTTTGATCTAGGGTCGTTGACCAGCCCAGATAAAAATGAGATTTCATGATTCCACTGCCTCCAAGTAGTTTGATTAAACTGCAGTGGGACATATATTTATTTATTTTTCTCTCCCCCTCCCAGTCGGCCCTCCTTATGATGAGCTCCACAGCCCCATCATGCAGACGTCTGGTGGGGCTTACCTTCTGGCAGTTTTCCCCAGGGCTTGCACCCCCCGGTGGGGTTGGTGGGGTTCCCCAAGCGCTGCCACAGAATGGATCCAGTTTGGGTCAGCGTGCGCAGCTGGTCGGGTGCAGGGCCTGTGGGCACCTGTCATCATTCTGCCACCAGATTTTGTCCTCTGGCTTTCAGCCCCCAGGAGATGTGATGTGCAGTGATGTCATGGTGCACACCATTCACTCCTGTGGAATGATGTCATGGTGCATGTATTCCCATGCAATGTGCACTGATGTATGCCATGCCTCCTGACCTTCTTGGCCCAGGCTGCCTTACCCCCATCTTCTGCCAGGGGCCAGGCAAGCATTGGGCTCTGCCCATACCCCCAGAGAAATAGAGCACTCCTAAGGACACTGAATCCTCCTCCACCCCGACTGTCCCTCTGACAGCCCGGATTTGCTTCTGAACCTGGGTTGTCAGCATTGCAAATGGTAGAGTTACCACTGGCTATATTTATTTATTTGAAAAGTTTTACCAGAAAAGAGATATTGAGCAGGTAAAAGGTCATTTCTAGATGCATCCTGGAAGGATAAGAAACAGGTGAAAAAGATGTGCAAGTGATGATAACATATTGAAGGTACAGTAGAATAACAAAGCAAAATACACTACAATGAAAATATTTTGCAATAAATAAAAAGTAAAATACTGCGCAATCATGATGTACAAGTAGACAGCACAAACCCAGTGTAAAGATGTAAACAAGGAATTATGGTACAACTGCAATACAGTACTGGGAGCAAAATCAGGATGGGTGTGGAATAATACTACCCAGACTGTGAAGGTGGAAGAGTTATCCATGTCAGTGCAGTAGGGTGGGTACAGGAGCGGAACATTACCTGATGGGATGCAGTTTACCACCATACAGATTGGGGGCCTATGATGGATAGCAAATTGCTCACGGCCAGGGAAGGGGGCGTAAGAGGCATCTCAACCAAGGGGGAAGGATAAATACAAGGGTCAGAGGTCAGGTAGAATTGCAGCAGGGAGAAAAAAAGTCACCAAGAAGGGACTTGGGGTAGGAGAAGAACAAGGATTAGCTGACAGGCAGGGGGAGAAAGTCCAGAGCTTAGGAAAAACCAATATGAGAAGGCAGATTGGCTCATGGACATTTTCCTGGAGAGAAGAGAGAAGGAGTGAGAAGTAGTATTCTGGAGAGGTTATGAGGAAGAAGGGGATGATATAGGAGGGTGGAAAGGTAGGGAGGAAGAGAATAAAGCCAGAGTTTGGAGGTGAAGGAGGCACAGTGGGAGAGGTATCTGGTATCAAGGCAAGAGAAGAAGAGTGAAGAGCAGAGAGAGCAGTAGTGTGCACAAGGTTGGGTGGCCCAATGCAAAATGGTAGAATGAGTGAAAAATTTCATTACTGAGTTTATTGAAGCATGTAACAGACATGCCCCCATTAGGAAAAGATTGGTGCACAATAATAATTCACGTTGGTATTCGCTGTTGCTGGTCAGAACTTGTAACTTGTGTAACAAGGTTCGGAAACAAGCAAAGCACACTGGTCTTTCCTCTAAATTTGTAGTTATACAGGACCTTAATAAATCATTATGTTAACGAAATCCATCAGGCTAAAGAGTACTACTTTTCTGCTAAATTAAACAATAATAAGAACTCTGACCCCAGTGCTTTTTGAACTGTTAGGAGTTTAAATTCTTCTTTGGCTCCCAGTTTCTCAAAATACTTTGAACTTCAAGGTTCAAAATTAATTAGTTTGAAACTGATCATTAATGAAATTAACAAATATTTTGTTTCTTCTGGTTATAACTCATTGTCTTTTGATTCTAAAACCTCTGACGCCACTAATTGTTGAGGAAGTGTGTACCTAACTGTTGAAAATGGACATATGTAAATCTGAAGGACCTGATAGTACAGTACATGTCCACTGTTTTTGAAATATGCTGCACCAGTAATTTGTCACCCCCCCCCAGCATATCTTTTTAACATGCCCATTCTCTCCAGAGTTTTTCCAGACGTGTGGAAGCTGGCAAAAGTTATACTAGTCTATCAGTCTGGTAATAACAACTTATTTTCAAATAATCGCCCCATCTCCCTTCTTCCCATTGTGTCAAAGGTCTTGCAGGAACTTGTAGAAAAACAACTTTCTAGATTTCTAAATCAAAATAACTATCTTAACCAATTTCAATCTGGTTTTAGACCCCATCACAACACCCTGTCAGCTTTGGTTAAAGTAACCATTTACTTACAGGTGCCGATTGACTGTAGTTCCATGGCAGGGGACATTTTCATCGATCTCTACAAGGCCTTTGGCACACTAAATCATGTCTGTTACACAAATTGAGTTTCTTAGGACACAATTCAAACTTTGGTTGGAGAGTTATTTACTTGACAGGCATCAAATGGTCTTATTTAACAGCATATATTCTGACACAGTTTCTGTAATTAGCGGTGTTCCCCAGTGCTCTGTTTTGGGCCCACAGCTTTTTAACTTATTTGTTAATGACATAAACAGTAACTCAGAAAAATGTGGCTTTACACCTTTAGGCTAATGACACTATTATCTGCAGCTGGAACCCAAATTTTTGATTTGCAAGTGAACCTGCAGTTGGCATTTAATGAGGTTTAGACAGTTTCTCACCATAATTTACTTATGTTGCATGAACTAAAAAAAACTCAGGTCATGCAGTTTGGTACCTCTTATCTTTTAAAATCTTGTCTTAACCTAAACATAACTACCGATAATAGTTCTGTCCTTGAGAAAGTCCTGTATTGCAAATATTTAGGCCTTTGACTTGATGAATGCCTTAAATGGGAGCATCTCATAACAATCACTATTTATTTATTTATTTTTTGATGTTATTTTCTCTCCTCAGAGCTCCGGCTACAACCCCCACTCTGGTTCCCCGCGCCATCCCCGGACAAGAGACCCCTCCCTTCTGCACCGCGACTCTCACTCGCGGGCAGGGCGGTGGGGAGGACCCAACCCACCCCAATGGATCCATGCTAGGAAGGCGCCTCCAGGAATGGCGCCAGGGAACGCACGTCGTGCTGCCGAACCCCATTTTCTTTGTTTTCCTCCCGGCCAGTGTGGCGTGCAATGGCGCCCGCGACTGAAGTGTCCTTGCGCTCCCGTCGCGCGCACTAGTCAGCGTCCTGCCATGTCCCGCCTTGGCTTCAGGTTGCGTGCTGTCGATCCCTTAGCCCGCTTAGGTCAGGCAAGCACCGCCGCCTGGATCTCTAACTTCGAGATGGAGAGCAGTCCTCCGACGCCAATCCATCTCCTCCTCGCACCCTCGCAACCCATGCCCGCTCCCAAACACGGGTCGCCAGCGTGGCGTGAAACAATCACTGTTGAAAAGGTAAATGCTCAAATAAGGCTTTTGTATCAACACGAAGGTTATTTTTCTTATGATGCAAGACTTAGGTTAGTGCAACTTGTGAGTCTTTCTGTAATAGATTATGACTCTGGGATTATTTCAGGGGCCCATTTTACGTACCTCTCTAGGCTTGATGTAACTTATTACAAACTTGCAAGGTTCGTTTTCCAACTTCCCAGGCATACTCACCACTGTGACCTGCTTAGGTCCCTTAGTTGGTACATTTTGGACCAGATGCATATTCTACACATCCTTATTCTGATATCAAAGTGTGTTAAACAGAAAACTCCTTTTTTATCTTCAGGAATTGGTCACTTTTTGATCATTTAAAAATAATCTTAGGTCAGCACTTGGAACTGAACTTGATCCTATTGTTAAACACTTTGTGGGGTGTCAGACCTTTATATGTAAATGCTCAAAATACTGGAAATCTCTTCCCATGTATTTACATCCTGTGAATGGACCATTGTCCTAGCTGCAAAAAATAAAAAAACTAGTTTAACAAGAGTTACTTGATGTGCTGTGACTCTTGTCAATAATCTTTATGTTGCTTGCACGCATGTGCAAGAAACATAGTGCCATCATCCGAGTTTTCGGAGGTGTGGCACCCCGTCTTCCAATTCAATCAGTGAGTTTGCAGGTGCGGCCGCAGTTCTCCAATGACTGCTGCAGCTGTCTATGACAGCAGTCGAAAATGCAGTGGCATACAGTTGAAAGGGAGAGCTCCACTTCAGTGAGCAGAGCTCTCCACCCCCACACACACACACACACACACACACACACACACACACGCTTAGCTGTGATGCGCCCCCCTCCACGCACACACTGTATGGCTGACGGGGTGCTCAATCCCCTCGCCGGCTCCACGCCTTCCCTCCCCCACTGAGTTGTCCAAGCGCCACGCTGGGAGCCCACCAATGTGGCAAAAAATGTTATAGCTGACGGGTGCCCAACTCGCTGGCTCCACAGCTGCACGCCCCCAAAGTTTCCAGGTGCCACGCTGGGAGCCCACCCCAGCATGGAAAATTAGTAGCCGACGGGTGCCCAATACCCCGCCAGCTCCAGCCCCCAAACAGCCTTTCCAGCTGCCACGCTGGGAGCTCATCCCAGCATGGTAAACGCCCCATCGCCTGAATTAAAAAAACCTGTAACCAAGAAAACGCCCCTCGCTGCCTCCCTGCTCCCCCAAACCCGCACTCCACCCACTGCGCACCCTACCTCCCCACACACCCCACCCCATACTTACCACCAGTGCTCGGCATGACTATCATCGTGGACCGGGAACACGCCTGCACTCTTCAAAGCTGACCGTGAACTAAGGAAATGCCAGTAAGCTGTATAATGGAATAAATAGGGTTTTTTCAACTTTGTTGCATATCTCAGGCATTTTTGGGAATTTTGGGCCCAGATTTTCAACATGGGGTTTTTGGGACCCCTCCTCATGAATTCTTGCACTGTCATGGCGTTAATCGGGCCCGAAGGGTGATTTCGCGGTCACTGTGCAAAATCACCTTTCATGACCGATTAATGAAACAACACTGCCAGTGTTCATAAGGTGGGCTCTCAAAAAGCCTATGTTGAAAATTTGGTGAAAAAATTCCTAAAAATGACTGTTTTACGAGCGTGTGTTGCGCAGTTCCTACGCACACTCGTAAGTTCGCGAATTTTCAATATTTTCACTCCAGATTTTCAACACTGACATTTTACCACACTTCCTTTTGAGCAGTACAGCTGTCATTTTTCACATCTTGCCCAAAACGTGTTTCTGCCCATGTAGCGCACAATGGCGCAGTCGGTGTGCGAAATCAATGTATGGGACACATTAAGAAAATCACAGTGACACTGTTCATGAGCAGAGGTCTTAAAATGGCTATGTTGAAAATGTGGTGAAAAAATTTCTAAAAATGACTGTTTTACGAGCGTGAGTTGCACTGTTCCTACGCACGCTCGTAAGTTCGCAAATTTTTAATATTTGCACTCCAATGACTTCCAAATACCTAAACAGCACATACAAGCAAGCAACATTTGGCATTGACAAATGCTTGTTTTATAGCTGTGATGCTGTTCAACCTTTATTGTTGTCTGTTCTGGAGTTATACATGCTTTCTTTTGTTTTATAAACACTTGTATTTGTTATGCTTTGTTTATGTATTAATTCGTAATAGAAACATTTATGGTTCTTGTGCCAGCCTTTACCAGGAAACCTTTATAAATGAAAATAAGTTCATCTGTTTTTTTCCACTTTTCCTATTTTAAATAAAAATCTTGAATCTTGAAAAAAGAAGGGTCCAGGCTGGCAGTGGTGGAGAGCTGCACTGTAGACAACATCACCATAGTTGAAGATAGGGAAGATCATTTTCACGATTGGCTCTCTGAGGACAGGGAGTAGGATACTGGCTTTGTTTCTATAGAGCGAACTCAGTGAGGGGTTGAGTTTGAGGAGGATGGCATCCATTTGTGCTGAGAAATCAAGATGATGGTCTAGTTAGCCCCTAAGGTACTTTAAAGAGGAGACATCCTCAATTGCAGTACTGTACCATCAAGGGTGTGAAAAGAGGGAAGGGAAGAGAGCCTGGCGAGTCTCTGCCAGGAGTCAACAGTCATGGAGATAGTTTTCTTGGTGTTGAAACACAGAAACATAGAATTTGTTGGCAGAAAAGGACCATGTGGCCTACCCAATATGCTCAGATGGTCCATGCTTCATCTGTCTCCACAGACCCTAACTGGTCTCCGGCAACCCTCCTTCCTGCCTATGTTCTAATATTACCCCTATGTCTAAACTATGTGTGCTTGAAGACCCCTACTGTTTTCATTTCCACCACTCCTGGTGGCAGTCTGTTCCAGGCATCTGCAATCTTTCAGTAAAGTGGTGCTTCCTCACATCCCTTTTAACTCCCCCTCCAACTTCATTGCATGCCTTCTTGTTCTGGTGCTCTTTCCCATTTGAAAGAGATGCCCCTCCTGCACCATGTTTACCCCCTATGAGGCACTTGTAGGTCTCTACCATGTCCCCTCTCTCCCTTCCCTCTTCCAAGGTGTGCATGTTGAGATCCCTCCTTCACCCCATGTACAGTAGGGCTTTTGGTGTAACCCCTGCACCACTTTAGTTGCCCTCTTCTGGACTTCTTACACCCTGCCTATTATATTTGAAGTTTCTGCAAGAGAGAAGCTGGACTGTGGTGTAAGTCTCCTGAACAGCTTATTGATGTATAACTGACAAAACTGTTTTTGCCTCTGAAGAGAAGGTTACAGTTACCATAATTATTTTCTAAAGTAAGGTGTTCTCAGCTATGACAGAGAGGGGTGGGTATTGATTGTTCTGTACTTAACTTATTTACTGCATTGTTGATGTGTATTTGTATGTTTTTCTGAAAATGAGTCTTTGGCCCATAGATTTACCAGATTTTAAATAAACAAAACAAACAAAACAAAACTGGAATTACTCTGTATTCTATGTTGAACTTTCTGACACCAAAGACTCTTAACAACTCTGATTTAATTATTTTACTATTTGTAGCAATTTTTGCTATGTATTCCTGTTACTGTATTTCATAAGCAATAACCCACTCCAGGGTATGGAGTTATTAGGGATTAATTAACACCCCAGATGCATTGTAATGCATAAGGCCCATAGGTTGACTGCCCTCACAGCACCCAAGGTGTTAATTAATCCCCAATAACCGGTACCCTGGTGTCGCTTCTCTTATCATGGATACGCTGCAAAACAAAAAAATAGCCAGAAAGGTGTTCTGCAGGCTGAAAACTACAATTTCTGTAATGTTTCCTGCCACCACAGAAAGTAGTTCCCAGTTGAAAACTGCTCAAACATTTCACATACAGCAAGGAAAACTACCTGTGCAGCTGTGATATGAAACTAGTGAGTAACTGTGAAGAACGGAAGGGAATAGAAGTACTGTCAGCTGAACCTTTCTTCACTGAGAACAACTGTGCAGCAACACTGAGTCTCTCTCTCTCTCTCTCTCTCTCTCTCTCTCCCCCTCCCCCTCCCCACTTACTGTCTCTCTGATTCCAAGTAGTTGTCGCTTGGTGTGCACCATTCGCTCCTCGCTCTGTCTCCCTCTCTCTTCTGGATCTCTCGGTTTCTCTCTCTCCACTCCCTGTCTTCCTCTCGTTGCATACATGACACTGTTCTGCTGGGGGGGACAGGAATGCAGGATTGCACTCCAACCTGTGCTTTGCTTCGAGGGGGGTGGGTGTGGGGCTCTCCCTCTTTCTGCAGGATCGGGGACATGGGACACTGTTCTGCCAGAGGGGACTGGAAATGAGAAAGGAGGACAGCACTCCAACCTGTGCTTTACAGCATGTAACAACACTGCTATTTCAGCATGCTGATTTACTCATTATATTGATGGTTTGAGATGGGCAACAGGTTGCTTCCATGCAATACAAGCATGCTGGATACCTTTGGCAGGAGTAGCCGTGTGGATCGTCGGGCTCCCGGGCCACTTTTGCTGTCATAGGGGATCCTGTGGATTGTTCGCGGGGGGGCTTGCTGTGCATGTGGGACACCAAGCTGCATTTGCGAGTACTCAGCAGCACTGACAACACTATCTAATGGGCTTCCTTGTGGTCACAGCGAGTCACACACAGTGGCAGTGACTTTCCCCCAATCATTCCAAGGCATTCTGTTCCTCCCCATTTTACGCTGCTGGTCTTGTGTTACCTGCACTATCTGTGAGTGGGAGCATCAGGTTTCTGGTGTCTTCTCGTCCTTCTGTGCTATGGGAAAAAGGTATTGATACTGTCGATGGTGGTTGCTGTGATCATGATCCAACCACTGTGTGCAGAGCAAAACGCAGTGGCTGAGTGACAGGTGAGCAAGGTCTGTGATGCTTTGCAGAGCACCAAGTCTCTCTCAACACTCGGGACGGTGGGGGTTTCAGTGACTGCCAAACTGTTTGACTTTGGCTCCAGAAGCAAGAAGTCTCAATTGTGAAGAGGGATCATGCCGTGGGGACATTTCACAGCACTTGTGTGTATACTCTTCATTAATGCACAGTCACCTGATGCTGGTACACAAGTGGTGCACACCAAGCAACAGTTACTTGGAATCAGAGGCACAGTAAGTGGGGAGGGGAGGGAGAGAGAGAGAGAGAGAGAGAGAGAGAGAGAGAGAGAGATGCAGTGTTGCTGCACAGTTGCTCTTAGCGAAGAAAGATTCAGCTGACAGTACCTCTATCCCCTTCCATTCTTCACAGCTACTCACTAGTTTCACATCACAGGTAGTTTTTTCCTTCTTGTATGTGAAATGTTTGAGCAGTCTACAACTGGTAACTACTTTCTGTGGTGGCAGAATACATCACGAATTGTTTAAATACACATACCCCATGTTATAAATTACAATACCCCACTCCAGGGTATGAGGTTATTGGGGATTAAGCAACACCCCGGGTGCTGTGAGGACACTCAGCCTGCAGCCTCATGCCTCACAATGCACCCAGGGTGTTGATCAATCCCCAATAACTCCATACCCTGTCATGGGTTATTGCTAAGATATATAAAAATAACATGCATAGGAAATGCACATGGACCTGAAGCAAGAGAAAGGCAGTTGTCAGTTTAAATTGTCTAATGGATCATGAAACTAAGGTTTACATTCTGTCCATTATTTTTAGCACTGAGAAGAAAAATAAGTCTGACCTCTTAAGCTCGCCTTTCTTGTGTATTTCTGAAAGTGTCCTTTGTGAACCAGGACAGAGAGGTCGGAGATGGAGTGATCAGATTGAGAAAAATGTTGTCCCACTGGTTTTTCAGCCTTTTTTCTTCTTTATGTCATGCCTGTGTGAGTTCTTTCAGGTTTGAAGGGGTTGCCTGGTTTCCTCAACAAACTTGTATGTGGACATTTCTTGCATTGGATGCAATAGACAACATTATGGATCCACATGTATAACTCTCATGTAAATTGAATTGTTGTTTTGGTGGGGCCACTGAAATATGAGAGAGTATTTAAAGACTCTGAAGCACAGGTACACAGGAGAAACCCCCAGTTGTACTCTTGTCAAAGGTGGTGTGACTAACATACTGTACATGTACTGTAGCACTGTGCACTGAAGGACTGGTTTGGGTAAGGTGAGGAAACAGATGACAAATATAACAATAGCTAGGCGAGACATATTGCTATTTGCATTGTGAATGATATGGGCATTCTGTTTTTTCTCTCCCCACTATCTCCTTTAGCCTTCGGGAAAACTCCATTGGAGTAGGTGGAGCTAAGGCAATAGCCAATGCCTTGCAAGAAAACGCTATGCTGCGGAATCTAGAGTAAGGCTGTTTGGTTATTTTCTCTCTGACTGCTACGTTAGCTCAGTGTACCGCTTTAGCCTCTTCTGTTTCATTTTCTGATTCATTCTTTATGCTTCCCTTGGGCCTAGGGCATCAATATCTGGCAGCCTGTTAGCCCCAACACCCCATATGTGTGACAGCTTGTGGCCCTCACCCACAGTTTGCATCACATGATGGAGCCTTTGGGGTGGGACAGTCCCATCTGGAGTACACAAGCCCTGTCATGGCAGTGACAGACAGCCTGAGAGTACTGGCCGTCACATGCATACCCTGGCATATGTTTCTTCTTACTGTATGTCCTCACACCAGTTAAAACAGCGGCACATAATGACCCTAAGCATGCACATGCATTACGGTGCTGACACTGAGCCATGCCAACATCTCCCCACCCTACAGGGAGACACAGCAGCAAACACTGCACCCCTGGTCCTCCAGGGGATTGTCCAGTGCTGAGACAACTTACCATCTTTTGTCCTGGAGAAAGAGCATGTACTGTGGGATGCATGGTCCTCCTGCTGGTCTGCAGCCATGATCCGGGTTCAGAGCATGAACCTGGGTTGCCAGCATGGAAACCAGCACCTTTTCTGTTTTGTTTTGCTTGTTTGTTTGTTTTTTGTTAACATGGTGCAGCAATATCATGGTTTCCATGGTAACATGCTGGCTAATCCTCAGGTGTCGGAGACTGATCTCCACGAGGCCACTACTCAGCAACAAGTTCCTTCCAAAGTGAGCCATTAGAATACTGTCGCTTTCATGATGACTGAGACTGAGTAAGAGTCTTCTGGTAGCTCAGATACCAGAGCTGCTCCTTTCACTCACCTGGTAGTGCTGGAGTATAAGGTTTACATTTCAAATCCCGGGGGTACCTCTCAGTACTACCTATCAAAGTGTGCATATTTGCACAAGTTCAATGTTTTATGAGCTGTTCAAGCATTATATCTATTGCCATTCTGATTACCACACCATGGGGTGGGGGCTTTCTTGGAGACTTTAGGGCCATGTTCAGGGGTGGGGTGGTGGGGTCAGTGAACTAAAGGGATCAAGTGGCATGGAGTAACATAAGGATTATGTGGTACAGTAGAATGGGCTGTTTCACATTTCCTTCTTCCCCTTCCTCTGCTCACTTCCCGGATGGGTGAGCTTATCATGGCATGGGTGAATCTAATCCCCTCGAGTCCCTGCCCCTTAGGTACTATCAGCCCGTAGCACTCCTCCAAGACTTGACTTTCATCAACCACCCCGCCCCCATACAGGCAGCAGGCCAAGCAAATTGAAGTCTAAAGCACGGAAAGTGGTATTGAATGTTTGGCTTGGCTGCTGTCTAACAGACAATCCGCGGACCAATAAGGCCTATTGCACTCTGTCTCCTCCTTTTCCCGCCACCACTCCCCCCCCCCCACCAATCTGCTAAGTGATTCAAGTCAAATGACTGAGGTTAGACTCCAAACATCACATCACATGATGCCATGGCTTGCTTGTTGCCTCTGCATACTGCTTCTCAGACACCCAGCCTACCAGCCAGATACTTCACTATACTACACAGTATGTGAGTACAGTATACACACACACACACCCCCCTCTCTCTTGCTCAGCGGTCTGCCCACTGCCCATTCCAAGTACCTCTCTCTCCTATATAGTATTTTTATTAATAAAAATTAAAAATGGAGGTTTTTCAGTGTCCAGGTGGGAAATGTGTCAAACTGGCTGAGGTCTGACTCTGACATGCCTGACCGGTTCAGGCAATACCCGGACAATCGGAATCTCCGACCTGGCTGAGCTGCAGACCTCTACTAACATATAACTTGAACATGAGGAGGCAGTATGGTCTAGTGGCTGGAGCACTGGCTTGGGAACTGTGAGAGGTTCAAACTCCAGCAGAGCCAAATACTCATTGTGTGACCTTCGGCAAGTCATTTAACCTTCCAGTGCTCCAATCAACAAAGCTGCAGAAATTAGTAGAAACATGGCCTCACTGGAAACAATTCACATTTTTTACTAATTTTAATTCAGTATTGCATCTCAGCTGAGCTATCCAGTGTAAATAAATTATACAAAAAAAGTTTTAAATAAAACAAACAGAAGGGTGGCACCATAAAGAGATTTAGAAATACAAATGAACAGTAGGGATCAATATCAAGGGTTGAAAAGGAGTGCAGAATATGGTTCATAAAACATGCTTTTATCATGAAGTTTATTTATTATTCTTTGGTAATGGGTAAGGCCCACTTGGCACAAGTAGGAGAACAGGTAGCCAGTGCATCTCAGAAGATCCCGGGGTGCAGAACAAAGGGCAGCCAGCCCTATAGCAGCTGTTCAGGAATCACAGAATTCGGCACTCCAATGAACACAGGCACACAGTGAAGCTCACAGCGGAATTAGCAAAAATATGTTTATTAAGGGATGTTATATTTGTTGTTTTGTTATGTGAAAAGCTCCCTTCTTTATTCTTCACTGGGCAGTTCTTTACCTTATTTTCCCTGTGCACTTGTTCCTTTCCTAGAGCAGTTCATATAACAAAACAACAAAAATAGCGTCCCTTAATAAAGTAATATAAAGTTTTAAAGTAATTTCTAAACTATATTTATCATGTGACCAACAGCGTTAGTCTATTACTGTAACTTTAAGAATGTGCTGTATTTAAGGGAGGGGGATCAGGGAGTTGACATGCCCCCTAATGAAGGCCATAGGAGTTGACCAAAGTGCTGGGGCTATCCCTAACCTCCAGGTTTACTGTCTGTGTTTGCAATAAATGTCTTTTTGCGAATTCAGCTACGAACTTCACTGTGTGCCTGTGCTCACTGGAGCACTGAATTCTGTAATTCCTGAACCACTAGGCACAAGTGCCTGCTTTCAGGGGCAACCCGGGAGCACTGGGGAAGTTAGGTGACTTGCTCATAGTCACACAATATGCATGTGGAAGTTGTGGGAATGAAACTCAGGTCTTCTGGATGTACGAAGTTCATTCACAGCTCATTATTCTAACCTCTAGGCTATACTGCTAGTGCTGGTTTAAAGCTGGCAGCTGCCCCTCTCCTCTGAGTGTGCCATGAGCCCCAGTGTCACTGACATCAGTTGGTAGCAGGTACTGTATACTGTATGTCCCCACAGAGTTCCGTGTTGCTGCACTGTGGTTGGCCACTGATCAGTGACACTAGGGACTTGTGTCTCCTATACAGCGAGCACTATGCTGGGTCTCTCCTTGTTGGAGGAAAGTGCAAACCTCCACAAAGGGACCCAGCACATGTGGCATCAGCCAAGGCTGATCATTATGAATCACTGCATCCAAAGGATTCAATGAGTCTCAGGTTCATTTCATTATTGTTCCTCTGTTTACCCCTGCCCACTCCCACCCCATCCCAGCAATGTGATTGCTGTGGCTGCACCATTTGTCTGGCTCAAGGTGAGTGAGGGGTCATCTTCATCCTGCACTCCCATCCTAACAACTTGATTGCCACAGCTACACCCTTTGGTTGGCTCAGGGTGACAGAGCGGTTGCCTTCACCCTGCCCCTCTCCCTCCCCAACCCAGCAATGTGATTGCCATGGCTGCACCCTTCCTATGCGCTAGAGGGTCGGAGAGCAGTTGCTTTTACCCTCTCCTCCCATACTAACAATTTGATTGCCACGGCTGCTCCCTTCCTCTGGCTCAGGGATTTCAGTGGTTACCTCACTCTGCCTCCCTATCCCAGCAATTGAATTGCTGCAACTGCTCCCTTCCTCTGACTCAGAGTGTGGTTCAGTGGTTGCCCTAGAAAGATGGGTAGATGGGTAGGGAACTGGCTGGAGGGGGGGACAAAGGAGGGTAGTAAATGGAGTCAAGTCAGAGGACTGGTGAGGTTACAAACAGCATGATGTAGGGGTCAGTCCTGTGACAGATCCTGTTCTGTATGTTTATTACTGACAGAGGAAGGCATCCAGGGAAAGATGTGCCTCTTTTAGGTGTTAGTGTGGCTCAGCTGGTAGTACATACACCTCTGGGCAAGATGGTCATGGGTTCTAGTCGCACATTGGGATTGGGCTCATACCATCAACACTGGCACCTAAAGCAGTACTGGGGGGGTGCTGTACTGTCGGGGTGTGCTGTCCTTCAGATGAGATGTTAAACCATGGTAACTTCTGCCCATCTCTGGTGTTGTCTAGGTGGAAATAAAAGAACCCAAGACACTTTTCATAAGAGGAGGGAATTTTCCCTGGTATTCATTCCCATTTCCATAAAAACTGGTTCATGCAATTGTCCAAGGCTGTATGTGGGTGCTAATGTGCGACATGACTGCCACAATACATTTACAGTCACTTTACTGCCAGTAGGGGTTCCATTCATTTTTCTTCTGTGGAAGTCAAAAACGTCCCTGGCTCCAGCTTTAAAAGTCGCTAAAGTTTTTTGAAAGTCAAAATACTCTTGGGTCCCAAATTTTGGAAGCCAAAGTTGTCAAGATAACGTTTTAGAAAGCCATGTAAAATATTGCTGGTAAACTAAGCTTTTGTTCATAAAAATCTGTCATTTTTGACTTCCATGGCTGTAAAACTGGAAATCACTTAATTTTTTTTTTTTTTACATTTGGAAGTTAACACTTCCTCACTCTTAAAGAGCAAGTGATACATTCCAGGCAGGCAACTGATACCAAGGAGATGCTGCCAGAGGAGATAATTTAGCCCAGTAATCAATTTTTTATTCAGTATTGAAAGGACTTACATTTTAATTTCTGGCTCGTAACTTCCAAGTACGAGATGAGCGGCCGAACAGTGCTGCAGCCCCACACCTCAAAATAGCATTTCGATGACACAAGGTAGGGAACTGAGCTGCAGATGCACTAAAAATATAGAGCCGTGAAATCAGGGAGGAGGGAAAACATACATACATACAGTATGCTTTATTGCAGTTATACATGTATGGGGCTATTATAGTTCCGCTCGTGATGACGCAGGGTAGGAAATGGGGCTGCAGCTACACTAAAAATAAATCAGAGAACTCGGAGGAGTGGGTCATCCAAACATACATACAGTATCTTTGGTTGCAGTTATGCATGTTTGAGGCTAATATAGTCTTATACATCTATAACTGCAATCAAAGATACTCTATGTATATTTAGACTGCCCCCTTCCCCGATTTCACTGATCTGTATGTATAGCATCTGAAGTCCTGTTCCGTGACTGGCATCATCAAAATGCTACTGGGATGTTATGAGCCTGGCCTCAAAATGTGAGCCTTTCTCTTAATATTGAATAAAAAAAAATGAAATACCAGAATAAATTAGCTCCTTGGGCAGGCAACTCCTTGGTATGATCTGCCTGCCCAAAACTACATATTGTGTCAGCAGCTCTTTAATTCTTGAAGTTTTTACCTTATTTTTAGATGGCAAATACTTCCAAATTGGAGTTAACTGAATCCCTGAATACCAGTCTCTTGTACAGTGCATTGGGATACAATGTGTATGGAAAGCGCTATATCTTCTTCATCATCTTCTTCTTCTCCTCCTCCTCCTCCTCCTCCTTCTCCTCCTTCTTCTCCTCATTCATTGTCCTCCTTCTTCCCCTTCATCATCATCATCTTCTTCTTCTTCATTGTAGATGACACAAAACTGTGCAGCAGCACAGAAAGTGAAAAAGGGTGAGAGAACTAAAAAGGGACTTGGGAGACTGGAGAGATGATCCAACATATGACAGTTGATAGCCAGTGCTAAGAAGTGCAAAGTAATGCACATTGGGAAGAACAGTCCATGTACAAGGTACTGGATGGATGGATGGATGGATGGATGGTTAGGTTGGCCACAATGTCTGAGGAAAAGGACCTGGGGTTATCAAACAATCCAGTCAGTGCAAGAAACCATACAGCAAAGCAACTAGGATGTTGGGATGACTTGGGAGAGAGCTCGATAGTAGGAAGAAGAGGGTGATCGTGCCCCTGTATAGATCCCTGGAGAGGCCCCTCCTGGATTTCTGTGCCAAGTCATGGAGCCTGCACCTGAGAGAGGCAGAGACACACTGGAGACAGTGTAGTGTACGGTCATTATGAAGATTCAAGGACAACAGGGCAGATGCTATGAGGAACAGGTGGAGGCCCTTAACATGTACACAGTGGAGGCCAGGAGAGAAAAGACTGACATGATACAGACATACAAGATCCTGAGGGGCATTAACAGAATAAAGAGTGAGAACCAGTTTACCAAGAACAGTAGCACAGGAATGAGAGGGCACAAAGGGAGGCTCGTTGGTGGAAACTTCAGGGGACACACGAGGAACAACTTCTTTGCCAAGAGCATGGTAGAGTCATGGAACAGATTGCCAGTGGAGGTTGTGGGACTATAAATGGGTTCAAGAATGGGTGGTACAGGTATAGGGGGACTAGTGAGATTAAGAAAAGGAGTTAAGGAGGGGGACACGGTAGCTTGGGGTAAATGTTAGGGCTAAATAACCCTTTGAGATGGTCAGTCAGGGGGAGAGGTAGGAACATTTCTGGGCAGCCTGAATGGACTCTTTACCTTTATCTGCCGGCAACATCTATGTTTCTGTGTTTCTGACTATTACTACTTTTGCTTTTACTTCTGCTACTACAGTACTACTACTGCTACTACTTTTGCTATTACTACTACTACTATTTGCTACTACTACTTGGTACTACTATTACTACTGCTGCTAATATTGATACTTCTGCTACTACTGCTACTATTCTTACTGCTAGTACTATAACTAACACTTCTGAGATTACTGCTACCACTATTACTAATACTTCTGCTAGTACTACTGTTATTACTGTTGCTACTAAAGTAAAGTAAAACTTTATTTTTAAAGTGCTTTTCAAAACCAAAGCACTGTACAAACACATTAAAACAAACAATTCAATTAAACAATTATATTTAAAATCATTCACTACTACTACTGTTAGTACTGCTACTACTGATATTACTACTACTGATAATACTAATACTTTTTACTGCTATTACTACTGCCACTACTTCTTCTACTACTAATACTAATACATCTGCTGTTTCTACTACTAGTGAAGCTACAATTACTGCTACTACTGCCACTAATATTTCTGTTGCTACTGCTACTGCTGCTGCTGGTATTAGTATTGCTACTGCTGCTGCTACTACTGCTGCTTCTGCTATTATTACTTGCTTCATCTACTGCCACTCTTGTTACTACAACTGCTACTACAACTAATACTTCTGCTACTACTGCTATTACAACCACTATTTCTACTACTACTACTACTATGACTGTAACTGCTACTATTGTACAACTTAACAATAAAGAACACAGGGAAGATAAAGAGAGGAAATCTGTAAAACATAAGCATAACTGTGTATAAAATGTTATGTTTTTTAAGAGTTCCCATAGGCTGAACTGCAGCTGATTGATTTTGCCTGCTGGTAGCTGGGAAGGAGACTATGCCAACATCTCAGACAGCAGCCAGTAGTCTGGCCATGTGACAGTCCCTGAAGGTCCTCCACAGTTCTAACTTTGAGAGCCCTTTGTTTTTCAGTTTAACTGCTAACCTTCTGCATGATGATGGAGCGAAGGCCCTGGCTGTGGCAGTGAGAGAGAACCGAACTCTCTCCTCCTTACAGTAAGTTTTTTGTTTTAATGTAGCAATGAAAGTAGCACTTCAGTGACCTCACAGATGCCCCAGTTCTTCTAAAAGCCAAGAACTGACTTTAAGATTTATTTGCCCCTCCCCCCACTCAAGCCACGTAAGTTCTGTCTTTACTGCAGCCCATATGCCTGCCATTTTGGTTTCTGTAACCACTGATATTATTTTCTTAGGAGGAAGCAGCAACATTAGTCTTGGGGCCTCTCTACCCATCTGAAGCATATTTGTCCATAGGTTTCTGCTTGACTGGGCCGTACCTTGACAAATAATTTCATAATATTATGATGCCACATCAGAAGGCCCTGTCATCCTTGCTATTGCATAGACCACTATTAAATGTCTGCATTGCTTTTTATTTATTTATTTATTAGCTTTTGTTTACTGAGTAAGCACACTAGACAAGGAACGCCTATTTTCAGGTATGACCTGGGAGACTACAAGAGCATGGTTTACAGAACAGTGCAAGGGAATTACAACAATGTGCAATGAGTACTACCCCCAGACTACCTTCTGCCAGTGGATGACCAAGGTTGCGCCAACCGTACCACTTCAAACCACCCAACTTTCTACTTTAAGAAGGTGACGGAAAAGGAGGCCCTAAAAATGGTCAGGAAAGTCCTAGGAAAAACTAGGCTGGGGAGTGATGGGATACACATGAAGATACTATCTCTGACACTTGATGTTCTGATCAAACCCATTACAATGATATTTAACAAATCCCTGGCCCTAGCTCAATTCCCAGAAGTTTGGAAGCAAGCCCTGGTAACTCCAGTGCATAAGAATGGAGACAAGGCACTGGTATCTAACTACAGGCCAATATCTATCCTCTTCTCCCTATCCAAAGCGCTGGAGAAAATCGTGGCAAACCAACTCACAGAATACCTAAACAAGTACAATCTGCTCTGCCAAAACCAACACGGCTTCTGGCCAAAACACAGTACCACCACTGCATTGCTTGTATACTCTGATTATGCACACAAGGCATTAGATGAAGGTAAATTGGTGGGGTCCACTTCACCCACCTCACCTAAGCCTTCAATACCGCCAACCAATTTCACTGATATCCTAGCTCAAAGACTGGAAGTAGCACCAAACACCCTAAATTGGTTCAATGATTACCTATCACAAAGGAGTCAGCGAGTCAAAATTGGGCAGACATTATCCAGCTCCAGAGGTACTCCTAGGAGTTCCTCAGGGATCAATCCTTGGTCCTTGCTTTCAGCCTTTTGTTAATGAACTGCCCATGGCCTGTGACACCAATCTCATCCTATATGCGGATTATGCTGTGTTGCTGTAGTGGCACCTCCCAGGCAGTATTACAAACAGAACCACAGACCTCCTTTAACAAACTCGGGACTGGTTCTGTAGAAAAGGCTGCTACTGAACTACAAGAAAACCAAGGCCGTGCTCCATTCCAGCCATTACAATAAACACAGGCCCCCCCCCCATTATTACCAATAATGCTGGTGAGCATATTGAGCAGGTACAATCATTTAAGTACCTTGGGGTCACCATTGATGACTCTCTCACGTATACAAACCGTATTGACTCACTTGTCAGATCAGTAAATACAAAGATCGGAGTCCTCTACAGACATAAGAAATCCCTGACTCCGGAAGCACTCCGAATCTCAGTCTCCAGCTCAATACTCCCCATGACAGACTACGGGCCTGTGGTCTATGGAGCAGCAACTGATACTGCTCTCAACAGGGTCCAAATTGCATTAAATAAGGCATGCCGCCTGACCCTGTGCATAGACCATTACACTCACACTTGCACCCTATATGAGAGCACTAACTGGCTTAACATAAAAGACAGGCTTAAATGTCAAACTTGTCTACTGAGTAAAAAGGCACTCCTCAGAAAAACACCACCCTGCATAGAAAACCTGCTCGAGGCCTCTCTCTCATCCCATATCACCAGAGGGAAGAAGAATGGAGCACTGTCCATCCCATTCTGGCGAACCTCACTTGGGCAGCGTACTTTCTCCTACCAAGCCCCACTCTGGCTAAATGAACTCCCGCAGAAACTACAAACACAGAGCCTGCCACAGTTCAAAACAGGCCTCAAACAGCACCTACAGACTAACTCACAATGCACATGTTCTTCAGGCCAAACCTGAAAGACTAACCCACTCCCACCGTTAAAACCCAGCACTGACACTGAGAAAACTTGCCCTCAACTTAGCATTGCCAGGAGCACTAGTAAGCTACTAGTCCTCCTTTCAGGCTTTGCATACATCCCCCAACCCCCCCCCAGCTTTTCAACCATAGTCTATCAATAGACCTCTCAAGGTTTCTAGGGCTGATTCACCCCTAGAGTCTTCCAAGACATAACCAAATTTTCCTCTTACGTTAGATTTGTTTCCCACTACTTGCAAATAAATCTCATACTACTCTTTAATCTGCCTAATGTGTTGAACCCAGTAATAACTGTATTTGTTCTGAAATCTGTAACTACTGTATTTGTGCTAAATCCAGTAACAACTGTATATGTTCTGAAATCTGTAAACTACTGTGCTAGTGTATTGTATTATTTGTCCACCCTGACGTGGAACCTTCGTAACTGAATTTCTTCTGAAATCTGTAACCATTGTACTGGTGTTTGTCCACCCTGAACCTTTGTAAAAGGGCTCACGCTCAAAGGTCTTCTGAAAACTCATAAATAAATAAATAAATAAATAAATGAGCAGGGTGATACAAATGAACAGGTACAGGATGAACAGAGAACCATATATTTGGCTGTTATTCTCAGCTTTCACTACTAGATGGCTCTGTTTTGCACAGAATGACTTCTCTCACATACCGTACATGATCATTTAATAAGGGGAATTTTAAGTTGAAGTCCTCTAGAGACTGAATGTGACCTTCAGCAGTGTAATGTTCCCTGACAGGTATCGATTGAGCAGCACACAATGTACAAAATCCTCTTCAGGTTTGGTGAGCAGGTGGTGACAGTAAATCCAGTCAATTTTAATTAGACACACTTTTTTCCAGTAGCCTTTCCGACTGTCTCTTACAAATAATTAAAACTAACATCACAGCACCACACAGACATCCTTTACATATATCATATAGCATCCTGAAAATGCAAGGAAAAGCCTGGACTCAGTGCAGCTCTCTGTAAGTACGTTAATCACACACGTACAATACAGTCAGCATTAAACATTTTAACATTACTTGCTGGCTGCAGTAGTTTGAGTATGAGTTGATTTTCAGTTGCTTGGTAGTTTTTAATACAAGTTGTTTGATAAATAAGTAAAGTTTAATCAGTTGTTGACCAGTTGTTAATGACTTTTCTCTGTTTCTAATATTAGTGATTACATCACAGAGTTGACAACTAGCTTGCACTTCATTGCATACTGTATAAGAAATGTTCAATATTCAGCGTTAGCAGATTATTGAAAATGGGTGTATTAAACAGAACAGCTCAACACCAATCAGCTTATTTTGCTGACTGTACTGTATGTCAGAATTTTAAAAACAGCTGATGTCTCTGAAACAAAATAATCTAGACACAATTCAGCCTGGGTTTTGCATTTTCTGTATTTCTTATTCCTTTATTTAAAAAGCTCTGCTTGTGGTTTGATGGGGCAGCAGGCTACAGGCCCTGCCACCTCTGAGCAGTTATTTATTGAACATGCTACAGCCTTCCTCGGATCTGCATTTCCTTGCTGTGCAGGTGCTGTCTGACCAGAGGATTCTCTTTACTGTTCTGTGTTTCTGTGTGTAATTGTATTTATACGACAGGTGTAGAGAGAAATGCCACACAACAAAAACTCATATTGTTTCACTCACTTTGCAAGATCTCATGACATCTTGCATTTTAGGGTATGTCACAATTTCTGTCTGGCAAAGTTGGACACATCACAGTGGAATACTGAACCAATCAGAGAGCACCATTCACAGTGCTGATGAGATCACAAGCCAGCAGTTGAAGTCAAAGAGAAACAGTTAAATGTTCATACAAACAGAAGGCATCAAATCTATAAGAAGTAAACTGATGTATAAACTGAATATGCAACAGGCCGGCTCACATTATGCAGTTTATCATCACTCGTCAACCTATAACATAGTCCCTATTTCTTTCATGTATTGAAGGCATTTCTTTTCATTATTCTGCTTCTCTGTTTCTTCAGGAACTGTGAGTCCTTGCTCCTCTCCTGATTTTTACTCATATGTTAATACCAGCTTTTACTTACATGCCTTGCTGCGTATGATAGTCTCACTTGTGGCCTGACCGAGCCTTTTGAGCTGTTTTTTTGTAGCTTCGCTTCTGATTGCTCTGCTTCTCTCAGTGGTCTCTCCTTTGTATGTTGTACTGTTTAGCTGGTTCAGTTTTGTTTCTGTTGCCCTACTAAACTGTTGCAGCTGGGTTGTATTTGACAAAATCTGATCCAGATTCTCAGGAATTAGGGAATGGACTGTTACCAATCCGGTCCAAGATTCTGGACCATATTCCTGATCTAGCTGTTTCCTGTCCAGGGCTCTGCATGCTTTCCAACATTTTAACATGGACTATGTACCCCCAACAACTGAGGTTCTGCACCACCTTCCCATTGGATTCCTCCCTGTCATCAAGGCATAGGTCAGGAAGCATAGGTTAACCAGAAGTCATAAAATTCACAAGTCGCATTTTCGCTATCACACAACGTCCCAAAAGTTTGTCAGTTTCTTTCCTGTGACCAGTACATCCAATTGCAAACAAGCTTGTGGAAGTCAAAATTAATCTCAACGTTAACCCCCTGTGTTCTACAGAAACCCAAATACAGGGACAGTGTGATGGGGGTAACAGTGGGGGAGCACCTGGGTAACAGTGACCACCAGTCATTGTGGTTTGAAATCACAGAAAGAGCAGAACCAAACCACACAAAAACACGTATCCTGGATTTTAGGGGGGCAGACTTTGGGAAAATGGGGAGATACTTGAAAGAGGCATTAAGGGGAATGGGACAGGAATCAGGGGTTGAGGAACAGTGGGCAGTATTTAAAATGGGGATTATAAGAACAACAGAATTATGCATTAAGCAGGTTAGCAAGAGGAAAAGGAAGAGGAGACCATTGTTGTTTTCCAAAGAGGTAGCAAAGAAAGTGAAAGCCAAAAAGATTGCATTCAGGCAATACAAAAAGACACAGGCAGAAGGGGATAGGGAGAAGTACCAGGAGAAACAAAGGGAGGCAGGGAAGTCAGTAAGGAAGCCAAAGCTCAGACAGAAGAACACATTGCAAAATCAGTGGGTAAAGGGGACAAAACCTTTACAGGTACATAAGGAAAAAAGAAAGACAAAGGGAGGGATAGTGAGACTGAAGGGGAGGATGGGAGCCATGGAGGATGACAACAGTAAAGCTGACATATTGAACAGGTATTTCTGCTCAGTCTTTACTGAGGAAGAGGGGTAATGGGTCTGAAGGGGGTACAAGGGTGAGAATGGTGCAGAAATGGACATAAGTCCCTTTACACGAGAAAGGGTCCTGAAGGAACTGGAAGTAATAAGAGTTGATAAAGCAATGGGGCCAGATGGGGTGCACCCAGGGTCCTAAAGAACTGAGAGAGGTGGTGGCTGAACCTCTGGCTATCCTGTTTAGCCGATCACTGGAAACAGGGAGGTACCCAAAGACTGGAGGACAGCAGATGTAGTCCCCTATACAAAAGTGGGAACAAAGAGGAAGCAGGGAACTACAGACCAGTCAGCCTCCACCTCGGTAGTGGGGAAGATCATGGAAGCACTACTGAAGGAGAGATTGGTGAACATCTGGTTATCAATGGACTACAGGACCCAAGGCAGCATGGTTTCACCAGGAGAGGTCATGTCAGACCAACCACATTGAATTTTTGACTGGGTGACTAGGGAGGTGGATCAGGGAGGGCAGTGGACATGGCCTATCTGGACTTCAGCAAGGCCTTTGACACTGTGCCACATAGAAGACTATTACACAAACTGGGGAATATGGGTGTGTGCAGGACAGTAGTGTGGTGGGTAGGTAACTGGCTGGGTGGCAGGACACAGAGGGTGGTGGTAAATGGCTGTCACTCCACAGAGGGAAGAGTGACCAGTGGGGTACCACAGGGATCAGTGCTGGGACCGGTCCTATTCAACATCTTCATCAGTGACATTGCACAGGATCTAGAAGGCAGAATTTCACTGTTCGCTGATGACACAAAGCTCTGTAACAGAGTAGACACACCAGAGGGTGTAGACAGAATGAGAAGCGACCTGCAGAAACTTGAAGAATGGTCAGGGGTTTGGAGTTGAAATTCAATGCAAAGAAGTGCAAGATAATGCATATGGGCAAAAAACCTGGCACAATATATCAGTTGGGGGTGAGGATATATCATGCACCAAGCAGGAAAGGATCTTGGGGTTGTCATCTCTGATGACCTCAAGGTAGGGAAACAGTGTGACAAGGCAGCAGGTAAAGCAAATAGGATGCTGGGATGTAAGGCAGGGGCATCACCAGCAGGAAAAGGGAGGTCATAATTCCGCCATACAAGACACTAGTGAGGCCCCACCTGGAGTACAGTGTACAGTTCTGGAGACCATACCTACGTAAGGACATAGACAGGGTAGAGAAGGTTCAGAGGAGGGCAACAAAGATGGTGCATGGATTGCATCACAAGTCCTATGAAGACAGGTTGAAGGAACTGAACATGTACTCCCTGGAGGAGAGGAGGGAGAGAGGGGATATGATAGAGACATACAAGTATCTTACAGGGAGGAACAGGGTGCAGGAAAACACTATTTTTAAGCGAAAAAGATGTTCCAGGACTAGAGGGCATGGGATGAAGTTGGAGGGAGGATGATTCAGAGGAAACATAAGAAAGAATTTCTTCACAGAACGGGTGGTGGACAAGTGGAACACCCTGCCAGAGGAAGTGGTGGGGGCTGAAACAATCACGGGATTTAAGAATGCATGGGATAGACATAAAGGAATTCTAGAGGTCAGGGGTAAGGGGAAACAGACTTCTAGGAAAACAAACTGAACTTACAAGCTCAAATGGGCAGACTGGGTGGGCCATAGGCCCTTATCTGCCGACACTGTCTATGTATCTATGTATCTATGTAAATAGCTTTTTGCAAATATTTCAGTACTATAATTCTATACATTTGCAAACCAAGGTATCCCAGTTTCAAATAAAGATTCACGTCTTTTTTTAACCACGTGTGAGGGGTACAAAGAACAGAAACAGCAAGTAAAGGAAGGAAGACAACAGGAGAAATGGCGGGGCCATTGGAGGGGGCCAGTTCTGAGGTTGCACAAAGAAAATGTGATTGCACAATCAGACAGGCAAGAAATAGACAAGTGACAGGAGAGAAGAGAATAGATCCTTACTTTTAACTCTCTCTGCATAACAAATGGGACACGGTCTTACCCAACCGTGTCACTCAGCAAGGCCTCCTAGTTATACTGTATGTATCCAATTTGGTTGCGTGGACTTGCTTCTAACATTCCTCCTGGGTATAGCTTAGGGCCTAGCTTGTACAAGGGCCTAACTATGGGTCCTAGATTCTGTTGGACCTAGCTGTAGTCAGATTTATTATTGTGCTCAAGTTCAAGTTGCAGCCCCAGTTGTCCTGTATTCAGAGTTTATCTTGTAGTCTGAGTTGTGTTGACCCGTCCTGCAGACCAGGGTGCACGACATGCATGCATGTTCACTGCTTATTATCATGAATTCTCTAGCCAGAGTGCCTATGGCTATGCCTGGTCTCAGCCCACCTCCCAATCCTTTAGCAGGGTTGAGTCTCTCATTTGCCAGGGTTAGAACTCTCACTAGGATGGGGGTTCCTTTATCCATACTGTTCGATTCTGTGGCACATTTTCATAGGTTAGGCTTCCTCATGGACCTGAGGTTGGGCTTCTCCTTCACACAGAAGCTGTTACCTCTCTTTAGGGGAATCCCTGTTCTTCTTTTCGGTAGAGGGCTGGGCCCTTTGCCCCTACAATTGTGGGGCCCCTCATCAGGATGGGGATCCCTTTAAAAAAAAAATATTTTTACTAAAGGCAGTGAGACTCTATTACTTTAAATGCTTTAGTTTGGAGCTGCCCCTCCCAGGTACACCAGACATCCAAACAAGGAAGCAGGGGGGTACGTCTCATAAAAACTTGAGCCTAGTCTTCTTAATTTTCTTTCAATTGTTTTTAGTTAAGCTGTAAGTACTAATGTGTCAACATTTAAATTACGTGGCTTGTTCAGGAGACATCACTTGCAAATTTTTTTACCTTTAAGAATTAAATATAAATATTAACATTGTTTATGAAATCATAAACAATAATAACAATTAAAAGGTGATTTTGATTCAATAAACGGATTTTCATTTAAGTACCTCACCCTTTCCTTTCAGGCATATGTTTCTATTTTAATTCGGTTTTCTCAAGTTGTTGCCTATGAAATAACACAGCTGATGATTTTTAATTATTACTTTTAAGTTTGTTTTTTTAATATGTTATTCCACTACCACCAGCACCCTGTGCTTATGTGACACTGCACATCCTACTGCCTTTAATACTTCATATATGAGTATAGCTCACTCCAGTACCTGACAGCGCTAATGTGGACCTCATGTTCAGGCTTCTACGCTTTATTTTAGTCCTGCCCTTTTAATCGTTTTTTTAAATTGTTTCCTTTAAGAAAAATATGACTTGTTAAACTTTTTTTCCTTTTTCCAAAGTCTCTAACCAGCTCAATGCATCAAAAAGAAGGCTCTCAGTTTTTGCACTCACCACTGCTGCTGTACGTCCTTTTCTAAATGCTGTCAAGGAGTGAGTGAGTGGCTGTTCCTCAACTCCACTGAAGCCTGAACATGAAGGTCAAGGAATTTGCAAGCAGTGTCCCATGAAGAAGCCATGTAATTTCAAGGTGAAACATTGAGGCTGAGAGCCTAAATAAAGACAATTGAAAGTAAATTAAGAAGACCCTGAAAGAAAATTAAGACTGGGCTCAAGGTTTTATGAGGCGTGCCCACCCCTTCTTTGCTTAGATGGGGTCCCTTTAACCATACTTACTGGCTTCATGGCACCTTAGAGCTCGGTTGTCCTGGACTGTTAGAATGACAGACTGAGAGATCTTCCGAGAATCAGTCTTTACCATTGATTCCCACTGATGGTTCTGTAATGGAGGCACTAGGACCCCACGGAAGTAAAGTCTTTTGTATTCTACAGCGTGGGGCACCAGCGTCATTGCCGGCACTGCCCATGAGGCAGACATAATGACATGGTACTTGTGGTCTGTCCAGCAACCAGTGCCAGCCCCCCACCTTCCTCGGTTCTGTTTTTCTGCTGTACGGCGTACACTGGGTAGTGTCTGAAGTCACCATTTGCAACTGCATCACATTCCTTCCTCGGTTTGTCGCCGTTTGTTTGACGCCGTACCTCAGCACCATCTTCTCTCTCAGTTCCGTCTTTATTATTTTGCTCTCTCAGTGCGATGCTGAACCTTTTCTATATGTTTTTTTATTATTTTCTTCACTGACCACGTCCAGTTTCAAGGAGTGTAAAAAGAAGTCTTCGAAGAAGAAGATGCAGAAGGCTGCCCCCCCCCCCAATGTGTTGATGCTTCTGTGGTGCACACATCACCATCTGGGACCAGCACAATGCTTGTTTGACCTGCCTTGGAACTGAACATGACATGGACAAGTGTGATGCGTGTTTCTCCTTGGATTACCGCACCCTTGAGTTCCATATGCTGAAATGGGGTCACAAGCCCCCCACATTCAGAGGCAGGCATCAAACTTGGGATGCCAAGGTAAGGTCCCTCAGCTCTTCCCCTCAGCCTCTTCCCAGTATTATACATATTGAGGAAGACCAGGACTTTCCTTCTGCTCACCCCGCTGAGACACTGTAGAACCTAGGGGAAGGGTCTGGTGGACAGTCAGTCTGCCCCGGGGGACCAAATGAACACTCCTCCCAGTCCATCGGCTCTTTGGGACAATGGACATCCCTGGTGGTGAGGTTGAAGCTGTATGTTGGGTCTACAGCAGTGGGTACCTTGGCACTGCAGCCCAGCAACGTCTCAGCTCCTGGTACTCAGACCGGAACTGGTGAGCAAGGTGGTGCTGACTTCAAGTCTGTGTCCCCTCCCAGTGCCACTCATGGTGCTGGGGAGATGGAAGGCCTCTGGAGTTAGTCCCTCTTGAGCCCTTGAGTTGGTTTGGATACCTTCTCCTGAGCAGTTGGATGACCCAGGAGAGGGGTTCATGTAAACCTCGGGCCTGAGGAGGGGAATGGTGGAATGGGGTCCTTCCTTGGTCTGGTTCTGGATCTTGCTCAGGGCTAGGGGCTTCTCAGGAGTTGCTGTCTGTGATCAGTGCTGGGGACTGTACTGGGGCCCTTTCTGGTGCCATTCATGGTGCCTGGTCGGGTCCTGGTGCCGTTTCCAGTGACAACCCTGTTCCTGGTGTCATTTGCTGTGCCAGGGAGGGAGGGAACTGGTGCCATTTGTGGTACAGATTCTGGTTCTTCTTCTCCTGGAGGCTTTGGTCAGAGCCTGAGCCTGGCCCAAGGAGCAGAGCCAGTTCTGATGAGGGGTGGACTTTGGAGTCTGGGCCTGCAGCTCACTCCTTGTGGCAGCTCCAGCAGGAGTTGCAGTGGCGGATGGGACCCATCCTTTTCCTTGAACTTGTCTGGCCCTGTCATTGGTGGGGATTGGCACTGTCCTGTGGAATCTGCATGGCTCTGCTCTCCCCACCTGTGGGATTCCCACATGGGCACTGTCCTGATTGGTGCACAGCTGCTGGCCGCTCATTGACGGGTGGAGTTGCCAGGCCCTCCCCCTGGGAGAGATCCTCTGAGCATTCCCATAGTCCTGGCAGTGGATCTGGCCTCATTTCACATGATCCTCCTCCTGCTCTCCCTCCTCTGCCCCTCCTCCCCCTGTCCCAGACATTGTTGGTCTTCTTGGGCCGCTGTCCTGGGAACAGTTCAGGACAATGGCTGGTACATTCTCCAGATACCAGCTTAAGGCAGATCAGGCCCTTTTCTGGCCTGAAGTCCCTGTGCCACTGCTTCCTGACTCCGGCTTCTCATCATCTCCTACTTCCTTCTCTGAGCAAGAGGACACCTTTGTTCACCTCTCTTCTGATGCTGAGTATACCCAGTGCCAGAAGTTCTTAGTGGAGATGATACAGGATCTGAGCCTGCACCATTTTTCTGGTAACAATACTGCTACCCTGGTGGTGTCATTCCTTGGGGATTACAGTGGAGACTCTACAATCATCCCTCCATAGTCTCAGTCTTTTACAGAGGTATTCAGGCATTTCTGGCTCTGTCCCTCTTCCCCTTCCTCAGCCTGTGGGACATCCAGCACAGATACTGCACACCCGTGGGGTCTCAGGTGCCATGCCAAAAAAAAGCTTTTCTGGGATCCTGCTCCTGGACACCCCCTCTGGGCCTAGACACCCGTTGTATGACCACCCCCCTGACTCTGACTCTGCAGAGTTTGATGCCTGGGGCAGATTGGTTTCCTCAGTAACACACACTACAATATGCATTTTGGAACATCAGGCCCATCAGGTGGCCAATGGTAGGTGCCTGTGGACAGCGTTAGGTCAGCTCCAAGCATTACTGCCAGACAGCGATGCAGCCATGCAGGCCATTCGCCTTTCTAGCCAGGTCCTGGATCTGGTGAGGCACCATGGGAGGGCATGTTATGACACCAATGAGGTATCTTCCAGGCTGGTGGGAACCATAGTCTGCATTCAGTGGATGGTGTAACTTTGTTTTGGCGCCCCTGCCCCAGTGTAGAGTGTTCAGCTTGCGATTCCAAGAGACTCACTTTTTCTCCCACATGGTCAGGCATGAGCTGTTGGGGCACCTTCCTGCTCCCAGGCCACGGGAACCTCTGCCTGCCCCGATCAGTTTTGAGTCCCACCAGACCTGTGTGGAGTCCCTGGCCTGTGTTTACTGCCCCCCAAGAGGGCTGAAGGAATAACCATTTTCCTCAGAGTGAGCTAACTCCACCCTTTTTGGGTGACCCAGAGGTGGGAATAAATGGTGTAGATTGGTTCTTGGAAGATATGAAAATTATGTATTCTCCATAGTTCTTGATCTTCCAGAATATCTTCATGACTTATAATCATGCTCACCCACCATCACCTGCTCAGACAGGTGCCAGGGCTTCTGGGCAGCTCACCCTGTGTCTTTTTCTTCCTATCCTCTTGCTGCTTCGTTTCAGGGTTTTAGAGCTTTTCCTCTGCTCTGCTGGGCCCTTCTACCCCTTATGTTTTTTTAAAGAGGGGAACAACAGAGAAAGGAACTGGGAACACAGAAGGTAAACCTGGAAAAAAAAAGTTTTTCTTTAAGGGAACTTTTATTCCCTCTTCTCTGTCCTCCTTCGTTTTGCCCTTGGTTTCCAAAGCTGGGTTTCCTTCAACTGGCATGCTCACCCTTTGCTCCTCAACCCTGTGGAGTTGGGCAGTCCTAACTATATCTTTGCCTTGTGGTGTTGCCAGTACCTCCTAACCATTGTGGCTGACTAGGTCTTTAGCCTGGAGGGAAGGATGTTGACAGCATCCATACTTCCAGCTCTTCTGTTTCTCTACCTTGAGGGAGTGGCAGAAGCACCTGTTTCCTTTCTTCCTTTACATCTCCTGTTTTTGTACTGTGGTACAAGATCTTTTTTCATTCCCTTTTTGAATTGTTCCTGTGGTCTTTCTTATACAGCCAGAGCCCTTTACCGGGGGTGCTGTCCTTCTGCCCTCCTGTCAGGTAGCTTGTAGACACTGGCTCCTTTCTTTGACCCACTACCTTGTGTCCCTAGGCCCAATTCTTAGTTTTCTAAGTTGGTAGTCAAGTTTTACTTTTTTTTTTATGATTTTGTATCTTATATCCTTTTCCTATCCTTTTGGGCTAGTTCTCTTTCTCCCTCTCTTTTTTTCCCACTTGTTTCTTTCCTGGCAATCAGAACTGAGAAAGGTGGGGGGGCCAACGTAGGTTGCTAGCCAGCCCACGAACATCACACATTACGTCTGTCTTGTGGGCAGTGCCAGCACCGACATCATTCCCCTAAGTTGTAGAATGCAAAAGACTTTGCTCCTGCAGGGTCGTAGTGCCTCTGGCATAGACCCATAGGTGGTAATACATGATGAAGATATTCTGAAAGATCAAAAATTATAGTGAGCATGTCATTTTCATTTTTCAAAGCTCTCTTTTTCAATCTATGCAGCCCCTCTGAAGCTATTTCAGTTCCAAAATTCCAAGCAGTATTTGAGCTGTCATTTCATTTTCCCGTTCAATCTCCACCTGGGTTTTCAGAATATACTAAATAATGGATACTGTAGCAAGTCAGGAGGCGAGACAGCCTTAGACCTTGAATCCACAGAGATTTCCTTCTTAGGAGGCAGTATAGTGCAGTGGGTTAAGGCTCTGAGCTGCAGATCTGGAGACCTGGGTTTGAATTCCACAGCCACCTACTGTAGATGCATACTGTGTGATCCTGAGCAAGTCGCTTAACTTTCTTGTGCTCCCAGGTCGCATCTAGAAAAAGCTTCAGTCCTAGATGGCGTCTCGTATCCTGTGATCCTAGTATACCTCTATTGATAATTCTGTTCCCTCTCTCTTTGCAGGAAACCCCATTATGGTTTTCAATATGCTCTGTTATGCCCTCTGCTTTGTCTTTTTGGACATTATTATTATACTGCCTACGTTACCTGTAGTCAAAGGAGGTCTTGTCCATGTCGCACTTCTAGGGCTGGAACCCTCCTCAAGATAAGTTCTTTGCCACCAAACTACCATGGGGTGCAACCACTTACTACTACTACTACTCCTCACTACCTCTTTTGGCATTGCTGGTACCATATATGAATTCGGACCCCTACCTCCCCACTCTGAATCCTCACTGAGTGCAAGCTGGAAGAAAAGCATACACATGGCCACTACCACTTCTGGTAATGATGGTAATGATAGGCTCTTTATCCTGCCGTTATCACCAAGCCAACCTCCCAAACATAACCTTAACTGTTAGCTTTCCCCCTAATTTAACACAGGCGTATAGACACCTCCCCCACCTAAAGCGCAGGCGATGGAAGACACGAGGGAAGATAAACATCACCCTAGCTGCCAGAAAGGTTATCTTTCTGCTGCTGCAACTCTCTGGCAATGTTCACCTAAACCCTGGACCAACAACCCTGAGGAGCAAGGGGGTCCATACAGTGAACAGCCTAAAGATAGCATTGCTAAACATCTGCAGCCTAACTGCCAAATTCGACCAGCTCCAGGCTTGGATGACCATCCGTGCCCCTGACATACTCTGCCTAACTGAAACCTGGCTATCGGGTAGGATCAAAGATGGTGAGGTGACCACCAAAGGATTCCAAGCGTTTCGACTTGATAGAATAGGCAGGAAAGGCGGTGGCTGCCTTTTCTATGCCAGAAACTCACTGAGTTGCTCCGTCCTCCCCATCTCCAAAGTTGTGGAGGATTATGAGCTACTAATGGTAAAAATACAAGTCGACCTAAAAAGCAAGACCCTTACCATTGCCACAACCTACCTACCCCCTATAAAAGCCAAGAAAGGCCTTCCTCTTGTTATGGAAGAAATTAGCACACTCAAAAAGGGCTCAGAACTCATCTTGACCGGTGACTTTAATATTAACTGGTTATATAAGGAGGCGACACCCTCCAGACACCTAATCACCTCCCACAATCTCACACAACTCATAATTCACCCCACCAGGCAGACCTATAAGGCTGGTACCAGAACCCTCATTGACTGGGTCTTAGCTAGCTCACCAACTCGATTCTCTGAACTCAGGGTTCTCCCGGATGTGCTGAGTAACCACTCCCTGATCTCCTTTATATGGACCACTAAACTTTCCAAAAGCCCACCCCACCTCATCGAGAGCAGGGTTCTGTGGAAAGGCAAACTTGGATCCCTCAAATTGGCCCTGTCTGCCTACGACTGGTCCCCCATCAACAAGGCACCTACGCTGGACCAGGCCCTTCAGTTTTTTCACTGAGGGCTTCAATTCCATCCCATCTGTGATATCTATGCACCACGCACAAAATGAAAAATTTGGGGGGAGCTAAACAGCTGGATTGATGGCAAGCTCCTCTCCCTCCTAAAGGAGAGGGACTGCCTCTGGGAAAAAGCCTTAAACTCAGGTAGCAAGCATGACCTACAGAGCTACAAAACGGCTAGAAATCAGTGCACCAAACTTATCAGGCTTGCAAAAGTCGATTTCCATAAGACCCAGCTTAACAACGCATGGGGAGATGGAAAGAGGTTTTGGGACAACATCAAGAACATCCTTGGTAAAGATCAAAAGCAGCACCGTAAGATGCTCAACATTGATAACTCATCCTCCTCAGATCCGCTAGCCATTACTGATGGCTTTAACCAAGCTTTTACAGACCTGTCCTCAGTGCTGCCTCCAGACTACCTTCTGCCTGCGGAGGACCAAGGTTGTGCCAACCTGCCCATAACTAACCACCCAGCCTTCTACTTTAAGAAGGTGACAATGAAGAAGGCCCTAACAATGGTCAGGAAAGTCCTAGGCAAAACCAGATTGGGGAGTGACAGGTTAGACATGAAGTTACTATCTCTCACCCTTGATGTTCTTATCATGCCCATAACAATGCTATTAAATAAATCCTTGGCTCTAGCTAAATTTCTGGAGGTATGGTAACTTCAGTGCATAACAATGGTGACAAGGCATTGGTGTCAAACTACAAGCCAATATCTATCCTCTCCCCACTATCCAAAGCTTTGGAAAAAAATCGTGGCAAGTCAACTCACAGAATACCTCAATAAGTACAATCTGCTCTGCCCAAACCAACATGGTTTCAGGCAAAAACACAGTACCACCACGGCACTGCTGGAACACACTGACTATGCGCACAAGGCACTGGATGAAGGCAAATTAGTGGAGTCCATCTTCATTGACTTCACCAAAGTCTTCTACACCGTCAACCACCTTCTACTAGTACTCTAGCTCTAAAGATTGGGTGTGGCACCTAATGCCCTGAATTGGTTCAATAACTACCTAACACACAGGAGCCAGCGAGTCAAAATTGGGAAGACGTTATCCAGCTCCAGAGATGTACTCCTAGGAGTCCCTCAAGGATCAATTCTAGGGCCCCTGCTGTTCAGCCTCTTTGTAAACAACCTACCCACAGCCTGTGACACCAAACTTATCCTGTATGCGGACGATGCCATGCTGCTGAGCAGCAGCACCTCTCAGGTTGCCCTATAAACAGAACTACAGAACTGTTTCAATAAACTTGAGGACTGGTTCAGTAGGCAAAAGCTGCTACTAAATTACAAGAAAACTAAGGCCATGCTACAATCCAGCCCCTATAACAAATGCAGGCATGCTCGCCTCGTAATCACTAATAAGGCTGGTGAACAGATTGAGCAGGTACACTTGTTCAAGTACCTTGCAGTCACCATTGATGACTCTCTCACTTATATGCACCACATAGACTCCCTTGTCAGAGTAGTAAACACAAAGAGCGGGGTCCTTTATAGGCATAAGAAATCCCTCACCCCAGAAGCACTCCAAATCTCAGTCTCCAGCTCCATACTCTCCACGATAGACTACGGGCTGTGGTCTATGGAGCTGCTACTGATACAG
Source organism: Neoceratodus forsteri (assembly GCA_016271365.2). Classification (NCBI taxonomy): domain Eukaryota; kingdom Metazoa; phylum Chordata; order Ceratodontiformes; family Ceratodontidae; genus Neoceratodus; species Neoceratodus forsteri. The sequence continues at coordinate 227,326,156 of JADMNL010000025.1, read as the reverse complement.
TGCTCAAAAGGGTCCAAATTGCACTCAGTAAGGCATGCTGTCTCACCCTTTGCGCAGATCACTACACTCATACTTGCACCCTGTATGAGCGTACAAACTGACTTAACATAAAAGACAGGATCAAATACCAAACTTGCCTCCTGGAAAAGAAGGCACTCCTTAGAAAAACATCGCCCTGTATAGGAAACCTGCTTGAGGCTTCTCTCTCATCACACATCGCCAGAGGGAGGAAGAATAGAGCACTGTCCATACCATTCTGACAAACCTCACTAGGGCAGCGCGCTTTCTCCTATCGGGCCCCCCTCCTGTATAAATGAACTCCCGATGAAATTACAAACAAACAACAGTTTCTCTCAGTTCAAAGCAGGCCTCAAACAGCACCTAATGGCTAGCTCAAAATGCACCTGCTTCTCAGGCCCCACTTGATAGATAGGCCTACCCCCAAGGTAACACTCAGCAGGTCTACCCAGAGAACCCTGCCTCCATTCCAGCCTAGCCAAGGGCTTAAGTAAGCTATCAGTCCTCTTTAAACGCTCTTGGTACTGCCCCTTCCTATCCCCCCCACACACACCCTACTTGACAAAGCCCTCTGGAGCTGCTCCCCCATCACAGCCCCCATTTCACTATCCCCCACCTCTGCTCTTTAGTTAGGTTTAAACCCAATCCCTCTTGTTTCACTGTCTCCCAGCCTCTCACCATCTGGGATAGCATTAAACCCTATGCAGTTACTCTGCCATAGTCTATCAATGGATTTGGAGGTTTCCAGGGGTGTGCTACCTAGGGCAACCAATTAGAAAATAGCTTAGTATTCTATTACAACTGCTCTGTTTTTCTCCTATTTGTCTAATTCTCATGTAATTGCTCTTTAATGCCTAATGATCAGACCTCTGTAACCACTGAATATGTGTATTGTCTTATTGTCCACCCTGACATGGAACCTTTGTAAAAGAGCTCATGCTCAAAGGTCTTTCTGAAATAATAATTAAATAAAAAAATAAATAAATAAACATGCCCAAGCTTAGGGGAACCTCAAAAGGGTGGCTACATCTACTGGGAAAGCTAAAGAAACGGCCAAAGTTCATGTTGCATAAGAAGTAATTCTAAATTCATAACCATTCTTAAAAATCCTTAGGAATCCACTGAAACTGAAAATTAAAAGGCTATGCCTGTGGTCTGGTGTGGCAGTAGGCTGTGTGCGCTGCCCCCTCAGAGCACCATTTAAAGAGCATTCTCTAGCTTTCCTTGCACTCGAATTTCCTTGGTCCACCATCCAACCCTCCTCTAGCAGCACATTTTCTCTTGTTTTGGGGGACCATTACCATACTCCCTAAGCACCTTTAGTCAAAGGGAACCTTATCCCTGCGGCACCTCTATGGATGGAACTCTCCTCAAGATGGGTTCCTCTGCCTCATGACCAAGCTCAGTGCTACCTCAGAAAGGTGGTAGTCCTCTACGGGGACAGAGAGAGGAAAAGCCAATGTTTTTGTTGCATAGGCATTTCACCTATGTACGTAATCAATCCTTCACATACTGAAGTTGCTTACTGAACCAGAGAATCATTATTACATTATTTAGGACAGTATTGCTCCCTAGAGTTTTTCTGCTTCTATTGCTTAATCCCCATGTGTGGTCATATTCTTCAGGTAGTGACATCACAATCACTTACATGGCAACATATTGTGATGTCATAAGTAGAGGATTCTGAGGTTCAAGCAAGGTATTTGTAGGCCTTGGGCCTGGGACTCCCCATGAAGGAAACACAGAAACATAGAATTTGTCAGCAGAAAAGGACCGCTTGGCCCACCTAGTCTGCCCAGATATTCCCTGCCTAGTCCTTCTTCACAGATTCTAACTGGTCTTCAGCGACCTTCCGTCTTCCCTCTCTATTTATGAATATTCCTTTGTGTCTATCCCATGCATGCTTGAAGCCCCCCACTGTTTTTGTCTCCACCACTTCCACTGGCATTCTATTTCATACATCTACCACCCTTTCAGTGACATAGTACTTCCTCACATCCCTTTTAAAACCTCCCAACTGCACTGCATGCCCCCTTGTCCCAGTGCGCTCTTTCATTTGAAAGAGATTCCCCTCCTGTACCTCGTTCACCCTCTGCGAGGTACTTGTATATCATGTCCCCTCCTATTCACCTCTCTTCTTGGGTGTACATGTTGAGATCCCTCAGTCACTCCTTGTACGGCTTTTGGCACAACCGCAGCACCATTATATAGCAGTTGCCCTCCTCTGGACTGCCTCCACCCTGTCTAGGACCTTTCTGAAGTGCAGCCTCCAGAACTGAACACCATACTCTAGGTGGGGTCTCACTAGCAAACGATACAGCGGCAACATCACCTCCCTCTTCCTGCTGGAATACCCCTCCCTATGCACCCCAGCATCCAACTAGCCCTACCCACAGCTTTCTCACACTGCTCTGCCACTTTGAGATCATAAGTTTTGATACCCCTGGTCCCTTTCCTGCTGTGTGACTGTCAGTCCCTCCCCCTCATCCTATAGTCAGCTCTTGGGTTCCTATGTCCTAGATGAATGGTTTTCCACTTTTTGGCATTGAACCCCAATTGCCATGATCTTGACCACTCCTCAAATTTCCAAAGATCCCTGCTCATTCTTTTCACCCCCTGCTGAGTATCCATCCTATTGCAGATGTTGGTATCATCTGCAAAAAAGCATACCTTCTCTTGCAGATCTTCTGCAATGTCCCTTATGAAGACATTGAAGAGAACCGGTCCCAGTACTGAGTCCTGTGACATCCCACTGGTCATGCTCCAGTCATTAGAGTGAGTGCCATGAACCACCACCCTCTGACGTCTATCCATGAACCAGTTTCTAACCCAGTTCACCACTTTGTATCTCTCCCCTAGGCAGCTGAATTTCTTAATCAGTCTCCTGTGTGGCACAGTGTTGAAGGTCTAGGACTAGAATCAATCAGATTCATCTGGTATGACTCCCCTGCCCACCCCAATGAATCTATGCTGCCTGTGGTCTTGCAGTCTGTTTAATGCAAGATATGCTACCAGCCTTTTCTTTAGCAGGGTTTCCATTAATTTTTCACCACTGAAGTGAGACCGACCAGCCTGTGGTTGCCAGTCTCCAACCTACTAGCACTCTTATGTTGAGTGACCATGTCTGCTCTCCTCCAGTCCTCTGGAACCATGCTCGTTTCCAGTGAACTGTTGAATACGGTTCACCCATATTTAAGCACAGTCAAGACCCACGTGGTCAAACAACATGCTGCATGGAGACCCGAAAAGACCACAGTCCAAAACCGTGGTAAAATTAAATAACTAACTCCAAACCGTGCATGTGGTTTTGACCGCGTGGTTTTCAACTGTGCGTCCATCCCTTTGCAATCTTGATGTCATACCATTGAATAAGGCCATCAGTGGTGCAGCTAGCACCTCTTTGAGTTCCTTTAGTACCTTTGGATGTATTCTGTCCAGTTCCATAGCAGTGTCCATCTCCAGAGGTGCAAGTCCCTTCAGGACTCTTTCCTCTGTAAATTAATTTGTGTCCCCCGCCACACACACACACACTTTGTTCCTGCTGCTCCCTGGTGGTCTGTTCCTCCACCCTCCACTGTGAAGACTGAGTAGAAGTAGCTGTTCGGGGTGGTAGCTTTTTTTGGTCCTCTTCTGCACAGTCTCTCACTGCTGCCCTCCTTATCCTCACTATCCCTCTCCTTATTTTGCTCTTCTCACTTATGTACCTAAAGAAAGTCTTAGTCACTTTAGCTATCCCTTTGTCTATCCTATCCTCTGCCTGCACCTTTGCTCCCCTCACCGCCTTTCTCACTTCCCTCTGTTTTGCTTGGTACACCTCCTTGTCCTCCTCCCTCTGCATTTCTTTATACTTCCTGAATGCCACCCTTTTATCCTTCTCCACTGTTGCTACTTCCCAAGAGAATCACAACAGGATCTTTTTCCTTCTGCTTTTTTTTAACTTTATTTTTATTCATTAAGGATGGAAATCTATATATCTAAGTCCTGTTGTGTTTATATCAGCTCTGCCACAAACTGTACTGGATCCACGCCCTCCATCTGATCAGGAACACCAAGCAAATCTACTTGAGAGAGCTGGGCTCCATTCTCTAAATTTTCAAGCTGGAGTCTCAGGCTCTTGTTTTCTTGTATAATACCAACAACATCTACAGCTGATATATTAGCTACGGCTGTTGTCTGCTGGGCCTCCCAGGTAGCCTCCCAGGTAGCCATGTTGACTTTAGTTTCCAACAGACTGATGCTCATGTTATAGGAGTTGACCTTCTTATCAAGGTCCATGACACAGCATTTGAGGTCTTGCACAGATCTCAGCACTTCCCCCAATGAAAGCTTGGTGTCTCCTAATTATCCCACACCCTTCGGCAGTTTGACCTGCTTTTTCTCTACAGCATTTGGATGTGTTTGTTGCTGCAACTTGCCCATCTTGACAAAAGCAAAAGTTTAAACTCCAAACAGTAGGCAAACCATTTACAAATGCAATACTGCACAAGAAGTCACTGTAAACTTCATTAATCTCAATAAAATAATAAAATTATCAGATGGGTAGGAGCACCTCCAAAGTGTGCCTGTATCATTCGGCCCTTTAACCATGCCCTCCTTCTTTCCTTCTGCTTTTACTCACTTCCATCACACAACAGCTCGTTGCCTTAAAGAGTACCTTTCCCAGATTCTTCTCCTTGCCTGAAAAATCATCAGGAGGCTCCCTTACTGGACTGGGAGTTCCTCCTTAGTAGCTGAACATTTTTCTCTTTATCCCCCTAAGGAAAGGAAGGGATAGTATTTTGCTCCTGAGGGGGCTAGTCGCTCAATCCCTTCCACTTCCTGATCTCTCATGCCGTCCCCACGCTTCCTTATTTTGTGATGTAATTATATGCCTAGCGTGGGAACACGCTTCATTCAAGTCTATGAGGTGGCATTTTATAACTTATTTTTACGATTTTAACTCTACTTGTAGTACAAATCGGAGCCAGTATTCAAGTAATAAGAGCCATATGACCTTGTTAGTTGAGCGGTGGCATTCTTTTGTCAAAATCAGCACTCAAATGTATTAAAAAACTATTTTTAAAAATGCCCCCATTAAAGTGTTCTTGAACAGTTGTCACAAAATGCGCAAGCGTTGGGGCATGTCTCCAACTAAGGAAGTTGGACCGTTTTGCCAGTGGACTTAAAACACTGATTTTACAAGTGTTATAACTTTCGAAATGGGAATTAAAAAAAAAATTACTTTTGGGACCAGCTGGGTTGCACACTGGTAAGCTGCCATCTATGCTTAGGGGGGAGGGAAGGGTACTAAGTAAACACCTGCTCTTTAAATTGGGGAAGGGAGGATCATGGGGAATGTACTCCATAGAAGAACAAGCATGCCTGAGAGGTGCAGGAAGACCACTTGGCCTTACAGTAAGTTCCCAGAAGTTTCCACCACTTGTGTTTTTTCCTCGTCTCGGTACTAGGGTTGCTAAAATCTACTGGTAACACTTTCAAACTCACAAAACTACAACTCTTTCTCCCAATGCTAAATGGTGCTGTTGTCTGGAAGTCAGGACATCAATACATCAGACTCTTGGTCTTGTTTCATCTGGCACTTTTTCTGTTTCTATTATCGTTTATAGTGGTAGTGAGGTCAGGTACCCGCACCATACTTTCTGGCTTGAATGTGCTGGCCACTGCCAGTTTCTATTGAGCGGTTTGGACTGGACACTGCTCCTCCCTCCCATTACCCCTGTAATCCCCACCCCTTGTCTAGGGTAGAATGTAACTCAAGGGAGGTTAAATGTTTTTAGGACTAAGGGACCATAGGCATATGGAGTGCACATGCACCCTCAAGCACAGCCACTAACAATTAAGTCTCAAGAGTCAGATTATCAGTGCACAGTTCTCTTTTACTGACTCTTTAACTTGATAACATGTCCCTCTCACAGGGGTCACTATGTTCAATATGTTCTCATCCCCAGTGGGTTGCATGCTATCCTCTAGCCAGGGCTGTAGCTGTGACATTTCTTGTTTCTTACACTGTACAGGATACATAGTTTCAGTAGAACTCTCTACAACATTAGATCTCATGTCCAAAGACATCTTGGAATGTCCTCATAACTCACACACTAGTTGAGCTTCTAGCAAGCCCAGTCTAGATACTGGTTACTTTAATGAATCTGTGTCCTGCCATAAGACCATCTGGGGCACTGTGTTTGCAGGACCTTGATGCTGCAATGAGCTCTCCTCCAACAGCACTGCTCTTGCTGAGCTGCACCAGGCTTGCAGGGCATTCCAATCCCTTTGAACTGTCCATAGGCCTGAAGGCCATCAGGTACCTCCTTTGATTGGGAGACTATCGAAATTGGACCCATGCATGTACACACACACACACACACACACACCTCCTCCTTCTCACAGCTCCATGATTTTGAAAACATGCCCGAACATCCTGTGCAGAGCTTTTTATTTCATAAGCTTCCCACAGGCAGGCTGAAAATGTTGACCCTTACCTGGGATTGACAAACTGATGGCTGGAGAGCTACAGGCAGCTAGGAACACACTTGCTCCCCCTAGAGAAAGAGAGGGGGTGATACATTTCAGTAGCAACGATTTTACTGCAATTCAAGGCTTCTTACTGAGAATATTTAAACAGTGTAACTGCATGGGCATAGAAATAGTGTATTTTTAGGAAGCCCTGAGGTGATGGTCCATAACAATGACACATTTACTCTGGGTAAAATGTTCAGCACACAGAACTTCAGATATAGTGCATAATGGGAGAGCATTGAACATACAGAATAAAACTAGAAAAGCTCTCTCTCTCTCTCTCTCTCTCTCTCCTTCTCTCCCTGTCATCATCAATTCAACACAAGTTTATGCTAATTACAGGTGAATACACCAGTTCAGAGAAAATTTTAACCCCATGAATCAGCAGCATTTGTGGCACTCTAGCCACTTCTAAACAATTTTTATAGTTCTGTGCGGTTTGGATCATGTTTTTTCCCTAACCACGCTGTGCTGCACAAAAGATGCACCTGACCTGGCAGCAGATATCTTGGCAAGAGCGCCTTCCCCATTTCTTGATATGTGGAAAGGAGTGTGGGAGGGCATCACGTCAGCAGAGGAGGGGAATTTAATGCAGACAGAGAGGGAGAGAGACATTTATATCTCAAGCTGCTTGACTGGTGGGGGAAATTGTGTGCACATTAAGGGGAGACCCGAATGGTTTGTGGCTCAGGGAATACATGTGGTTCCCCAAAGCAGCAAGTCTGTCTGCATCAGTGCAACAGCACAGCAGACATTCCAGGCAATGGGTCAGAAAAGCGCCAACAAGAATGCCATCAGCAAGAAGGGCACGGAAGAAATAGTGCCGATATTTATTTTGTGAGGGCTCTGCCCTCACCCCCAATAAGGTTCTCACTCCAGGGAGGAGCGGATCACAGGACAAGAAATATGTGGGGCTGTGGAATACTGTTTCCACCGGCCCTTGCACCAGTGTTAAAGTCCCGATCGGCAACGCTTTTGGAGACCAGGATTAGAACCCTGGTCTCCACTCGTTGCCTGGCCAATCTGCTCTATGCCCCAGCCACACACACACACACACACACACACACGCACACACTCACCATGGGAGCAGTTCAGCCAGGCTCCTGGATTCTGCTGCCCTTGTCCATCTCAGCGGTACCACGGACAGCGACCAGTGGGCCGCATATGCTAGTGCTGTAAATCCCTGCTCGCTGTTCCTGGTAGCTTATATGGACTAGTGCTCTCTTGACCGGCATCACAAATGTAAGCTCATCTAACCGGTACCAACATTCCACACCTTCAGCAGCAACAGCCCTGGCAGCTCCATCTGTTCTATTGTCAAACTTAGTTTGGTTCTTTTTTCTAATCCTCCTGACTTGTTGTCTCTTAACAACCATGAAACAAATATTGGGGTAGAATTAACTGTACTGAACTTTAAAGATAACAGAAGGAATTTGTATTTTCACTGAGGCATAAAACAGAGGGGAGGGAAGCAAGAGGAAAGAATGAACTGAGCTTGTTAAAGGAGAAGACTCCTGTTTATTTATGAATTGGGTATTTCTGACATATTTTTCATATATTACATCAATTAATGCAAGTATATCAATAAAAGGTCAGTCATCTTTTTTCTGTTGCAACATATATCTAGATTCTGAGGCTCTGACACAAGCTTATAAAGTTTCAAGCAAGTCTATGTATATGCAAATGAGGTAGTAGTAATAAGCCCCTCTCATTCTTTGGTGTCACTGGAGCAGCAGCTCAGAAGAAAGCATAAGGGTTTCAATGATTCATATCTGTATTTTTTTAAGTTTGCAATGGCTTAAGATAGTCCTGTCACACCACTCACACAGTGTGTAGTACTTAGAAACATAGAAACATAGAAGTTGACGGCAGATAAGGACCGCAAGGCCCATCCAGTCTGCCCATTTCTTTTTCTACCTTATAAATGTGCCATCGGCCTTTGCTCTGTCAGTGGTCTATCTATTCATAGTCATTTATATTGCTCCCTTATGCCTATCCCATGCCTGTTTGAAGCCCTGCACTGTATTCATAGCCACCACTTCTTGTGGTAAGCCATTCCATGCATCCACCACCCTTTCTGTGAAAAAGAATTTCCTCACATTCCCCCTTAATCGGCCCCCCTCTAATCTCATGCTGTGTCCTCTTGTCCTGCTATTTTTCTTATATTTAAACATGTTAGACTCTTTCACCTTGTTAATGCCCTTAAGGTGTTTGAATGCCTCGATCATATCACCTCTCTCCTCCTTTGCTCAAGGGTATACATATTGAGCTCTGTTAATCTGTCCTCATATGTCTTCTGATGCAGTCCCTGCACCATTTTGGTTGCCCTTCTCTGGACTGCCTCAGTTTGGTTAATGTCCTTGTGAAGGTGTGGCCTCAATACTGCATGCAGTACTCCAGATGGGGCCTAACCAGTGTCTTGTAAGAGGATATTATTACCTCCCTCTTATGACTTGTGATACCCCTACTAATACCCCTAACACCCCCTAGCCTTACCTACTGCTTTAGAGGTTTGCTTGGATGATTTCAGGTCATCAGTGGTGATGATGATGCCCAAGTCTATTTCTTCCTTTGTGACTGCTAGCAACTCCCCTCCCAGCCTATAGGTGGCTTCAGGGTTTCTCTTCCCTATGTGCATGATTTTGCACTTCTTTGCATTAAATCCCAGTTGCCACTCTTCTGACCATTTTGCTAGTTTATCCAGATCTCTTCTCATTCTGCCCACCCCATCTGGATCATCTACTTAAAGCCTTAATCTGTGTATAGCAAATACATCTCAAATTATTCCATTCACAAGAAAAAACTTTCTTTGTGCTGCTCATGTCTCGCTGTAAGACAGTTGTAACATGTTGTATGGGAGAAGCAGATTGAATGCTTCCTTTACACAGATGACGCACATCTTTCAGCTGCTGGAAAAATGGAGAGCTAGATTGATCACTTAATTTAAAAAGTGTATTTTTTACATTTCAAATGATCCTTAAACCATAATTGCTGACTGGAAACGCCAAGAGAGGAAATGAGTATGACAAGGGGGGAGTGAGGTAAGCAAATACACAGCTCTGCAGATGCAAGTCTTCTCCTTTAACTGTAACTACAGAAGAATATACTGTGCTGATAGCAACAGATTTGAAGACAGAACTCTTATCTGTCCACTAGTCATTTTTTTTCTTGAGACAGATATCCAGCTAGAATAATACAGTGGTAGCAATACTCAACAAACAGCTAAGTCTACTTAGCAAACAAAGCCATTTTATAGAATTCAGTTAACGTATGTGTGTGTTCATGTAACCTAGGCAGCATGCGTACATGCATGCATGCGTGCATATGTGTGTGTGTGTGTGTGTGTGTGTGTGTGTGTTCATGTAACCTAGGCAGCATGTGTGTGTGCATAAGTGTGTGTGTGTGTGTGTGTGTGTGTGTGTGTTCATGTAACCTAGGCAGCATGCGTACATGCATGCGTGCATATGTATGTGTGTGTGTGTGTGTGTGTGTGTGTGTGTGTGTGTGTGTGTATGTGTGTTTTCATGTAACCTAGCCAGGCTGTAAATAATAATGACCTGCTGGTGCCACAATTCTTAAGCCAGTCAGAGAGTGAAAAAGTAAATTAAGCAGACAAACAACTTCTCTTTTTAGGCACAGTAGGAAGGAAAAGGAAAAGTAAATTGGGAAGGGAAGAGCGAGGAAGATAAGGACAGGAAATGAGATTCATTTGACATCAGTGGTGCCCAGTGTATCTTTTGTGGCTGATTTATATAAAAAAGTATATAATCCCTGGACTCGGAGGGGGTTAGGCCAACACAGAAATATTTATTTTGTCAGCAGAAAAGAACCACTTGCCCTCCCAGTCTGCCCAGATGGTCCTGTCTAGTCTGTCTCCAGACCCTAACTGGTCCCAGTGACCCTTCCTCCTCCCTGCTTATTTAGTAATATTCCCCTATGTCCATCCCATGCATGCCTGAAGGTCCCTACTGTTTTCACTTCCGCCACTTCCACTGGCAGTCTCAGTATTCCAGGCATCTACCACTCTGTCAGTGAAGTCATACTGCCTCATATCCCTCTTAAACTTCTCCTCCTCCTACTTCATGACATACTCTCTGGTCTTGCTGCTCTTCCTCATTTGAAAGTGACTCCCCTGCTGCGCCCTGTTTACCCCATGGCGTACTTGTAGGTCTCTATCATGTCGACTCTCACTCTTCTCTCCTCCAGGGTGTACATGTTGACAGCCCTGAGTCTCTCCTCGTAGAGCATTTGCTGCAACCCCTGCACCATTCGAGTTATCCTCTGGTTCCTCTTAACTGCCTTCACCTTGTCTATGTCCTTTCTGAGGTGCAGCCTCCAGAACTGGACACAATACTCCAGCTGGGGTCACATCAGTGAGTCATACAGGGCTATACAGTGGCAACACTTCCTACCTCCCCCTGCTGGAGATACTGCTCCTTAAATTTGCATCTCAGCATTCGCTGGTCCCACCCACTGCTTTGTCACAATGCTCTGCCACTTTAAGGTAATTAGATATGATAACCTCAGGGTCCCTTTCCTGTTAGTGACTGACAGTACCTCCCCAACTTGCTGAGCCCGATTTGGCATTAGCAGGGTGGCACCAGCTCATACATCTCAGAGGTTAGGCCCAGTGTGAACCTGACTAAATATACAGCAGACCTGGCTCTGAATTACTAAACAGTGGTTTAATTGCTTTTTTCTACATATACTGTATATGGATTAAAAGCTGTTTAAAACTATTTTTTAACATATAGTTACTCTAACACATGAAGGTTCTAAAAGGTTCAGATAAGGTTTGGATAAGTACCCAAACCTTTTGTAACTTATCAGAGCCTTTTAGAATCTCAGAACCTTTTGAGGTTCTTCCACCACTAATGCTAATTTTGATCCCTTATAATACGGACATTTGAACTGGTCAATGGAAATTTCATCCCCCTGCCCCCTTAGACTTGGCTAGTGATAATGTTTCAGACTGTACCAAGGCCCTGTAATAGATGGTTTAAGTGGTTTGAATGAACAATAGTAATAACGTATTACTCGATAACATACAGTATTTAGAAAAACAGGTAAGAATACAGTAGCTCACTATAACTGTATTTTTAAATGTGAATGCTCAATGCACTAACATGACAGGGTGTATGTCACAGTGGGATCTAGCTGCCATGTCTGGCTGGCCCGGTTTGTCCTTTTCTGGCAAGGCAACTGAGGGCTTAGGAGATCAGAAAAACACTGAACAAACAGAAAGATGTGCCACCCTACTGCTGGGAAGGTGGGCTTGTGTGATTGTTTAAATTGGTACATGTGCTCACATCTCACAAGGTATCCTCTGCTTCTCTTTCTAGTCTCAGTGGAACTTCATCAGTTCAAAAGCTGCCAAAGCCCTGGCCCAAGCACTACAGTTTATCGAGAGCCTCACGAGCCTTGAGTAAGTCCCTTGCACTTAAAAAAAATAGTAGAAATTGAAACTGAGTGGAAATCCTCCCCTGATATCATGTGCATAATTGTAACAACCCCCTCTGGAGGAAAGGGGACAGGGTTGTACTAAGAGAGTGGCAGCATAGTTCTGCTCAATGGGTGGGGGGACACATGGAACAGGCAGGGAGCTACAGACCTGTCAGTCTTGACACAGTTGTAGGGAAACTGATGGAGTCACAGGTCAAAGAGGACCTCGTGGACTACCTGGAGTGCAGTGGTCTCCAGAACAGTAAACAGCATGGGTTCATGGCAAGAAGGTCTTGTGAAAGTAACCTGACAGTCTTCTTTGACTGGATGACAAGAGCACTGGATAGGGGCCAAGTCATAAATTTACTGTACTTCGACTTCAGTAAGGCTGTCAACTCGGTGCCTCACAGATCATTGCTGAAGAAGGTGGAAGATCTGGGGAGTGGCTAGGGACATAGCAAGATGGGTAGGTAACTGGCTAAGTAGGAGGCAGCAGCAGGTTGTGGTAAATGGGGTCAGGTCAGTAGAGAGGTGATCATGAACAGGGTACCATCAAGATCTGTCCTGGGACCAGTTCTCTTCAATATGTTCATCAATGACATTGAAGAGTGGATCTGGGGCAGGTTGTGTCTTTTCGCAGATGACCTGAAGCTCTGTGGGAGGGTAGATAGTGACAGGGGAATCTGGGAAATGCAGAGTGATCTGCAAAGGCTAGAGATGTATTCTAAGATTTGGCAATTGAAATTTAACACCAAAATGTGCAAGGCGATGCACCTAGGCCTACCTGTTGATGTCCTGTACCTGGATTTTTCCAAGGCATTTGACACCCTACCACACAAACCACTTATTATCAGACTAATGGAAATAGACCTTGACATTAATATGGTAAATTGGTCAAATCATGGTTAGAAAGGAAAACAAAAAGTAAGTCTTGCTGATCACTCATCTTAATGTGCTGACATTACCAGTGGTGTGCCGCAGGGATCCGTACTGGGACCCATACTGTTCACTATTTATGTAGCACCTCTGCAGACAACATCTGATTGTTGGATCTCCAGGTTTGCTGTTGACATAAAAATAGGTTGTATAGTCAATGACACTAAATCTATAAATTGGTTCCAATCTGAAATAAACCGCATAGGTGATTGTGTACTAAAAAATCAGTTAAAATTAAACCTAGAGAAATGCAAGATTATGCACATGGGCGGTAACAACAAAATAGCTAAGTATTACCTCTATGCAAACATCATTACAGAGACAAAAACAGAAAGAGACTTAGGAGTTATGATTACTGACAACTTGTCACCAACAGAACAATGTAGAACAGTGGCTAGTAAAGCCAATAGAATAATGGGACACATTTGCAGGCATTTTAAGAGCAGAGATAGTAGAGTTGTAGCCCCCTTGTACAGGTCCCTTCTTTGACCACACATGGAGAATTGTATCCAAATGTGGGCTCCACACAAAATTTCAGATATTAAATTAAAAGAGGGGGTGCAGAGAAAAATGACCAGAAACATTAAACAACTAAAAGATGGATACTATGAGGCTAGACTGAGACATCTTGGGCTGTACAGTCTGGAGTACAGGAGGGTGAAGGAGACCTGTGTTTGATATACAGAGCATTTGCTGATAAAGATCTCTGGGATGCTATAAGTCTAAATAGAAACATAGAGGGACATAGTAGATTCCACCAGTTTCAATTAAAAGGTGAACATTACAAAACAACTATTTAAGGGGCCAATGGATAAATCAAAGAGTTATTAACATCTGGAATAAACTACCTAGTAAAGTGGTATCCATTAAATCTTTGATGGCTTTAAGAAATCTTTGGACAACTACATGGATCATAAAAAATACTGTACGAGGTAGGTACTGCACATGTCGAATCTGTATGGCTTCTGGCTGATGACTCGTATTGATTCTGTGACTCTGTGATTCTGTGAACACCAGGACTGAGTGCTGGATGGGTGGGGTAAAGTTTTGCACTATGACTGAAGAACGGGACCCAGGAGATATCATCAGTGACACCCTCAAATAATCAAGCCAGTGCAACAGAGCCTATAGTGAGACAAACAGGTGCCTGGGGTATATCGGGACTGATATTGACAGCAGAAGGAAAGAGGTGATTTTACTCCTTTATAGATCTTTGGTGAGGCCTCACCTGGAGTACTGAAAGATGAGGGCAGGCTGGAGAAAGTGCAACAAAGGGTGACTAAGATGATTGAGGGTCAACAGGGCAGGTCTTACAAGGAGTGCCTCAAGACACTAAACAAGTACTCACTGTAGACGAGAAGGGAGAGGGGATATAGGACAGAGACCTTCAAGTGCCTGAAAGGAATAAACAAGGTGGACTGTGAAGAATTACTTAGCATGAGTAACAGTTCAAGGTCATGAGGGCACAACTGGAAACTGACAGGAGAGACATTCAGTAGGGACATGAGGAAGTATTATTTTACAGAAAGGGTTGTGGAACTGTGAAATGGTTTACCAGCCAAGGTGGTGGTTGCCAAAACCATTTATGGTTCAAGCATGGCTGGGACAGAGAGAAGGGTACTGTGGTTGCTCAGGATGACAGAAACTGAGAGGAGAATGGGGTGGATGGGGAGGGCTAGGACCCTGGGTGGACAATAGGTCCCGGGATTAGGTAGGGTACCAGGGGCAGACTGCATGGACCATTATTTTTCTGCCATCATTGTCTGTGTTTCTAGCTATGCCCAGCAGGATGGGGTGCCTGTGCATCTACCTCTGAGGAATAGTGGGGATGGGAAGAGCATCTGGGACTATATAAAAGGAGCCCCTGCGGACTGGGAGTGGAGATCCTAGTGTGGTTTCAGATCATGTGGGCTCTTGGTGGAAGCCAGGAGGTAGGGGAGAGGCATCACAGCCCAGTTGCCTTAACCTGGTGGGTGTCTTTAGGCACATGCGGGACTGATGCTGCCCCATGCCAGGGTGCTGGCTAGGAAGGATTTGAAGCATGCTACCTTCATAGCTGGTTGCAGGTGGGGTAGTAATATGCTCCCAAAGAGGTAAACATGATAATTATAAGGACATGGGCCAAGGTGCACAGTTCCATCTGTGGGCACCAGTCTGACACATGAGGGCCTGCCACCCTTACCATTGGGAGGTAGCACAAGATCTCGGCATCTCACTCAGTGATGAAGTTGCTCAGTGCATCTGGAAGCCAGGCACATGTCAGGAGAGACCTAGAACACTCAAGACATTCCTCAACCCAAGGACCAGAGTTGGGAGTCAAACCAGGTGGCCTTAACAGGGATAGTTGGAGGTTTCCTTGGGAGGTGAGGAATCCCAGGGGTATGCCTTTAAAGAGTGCCTCCAAATGGCTTTTGAGCCTGAAGAGGATTCCCTAGAAAAGTAATCAAAATGCTTTGGGATACAGGGGGACAACCATGTTGACCTTCACAGTAGCCATACAAAGAACTGTAAAGTGGAATAAAAGTTGGACTGAAGCTGCACACTTGGGTGCAGGTAGGAGACTGCTTCCAAGAATGTGGTTTCGGAATGTGGAATGGGTCCCAAAGATAGTAAACTGGGCACTTGGGGTCCTTTAATAGTGCTGTTCCCAGTGGGGGAGGGCAGACTAAAAGGTGCCACAGCCAGCATAGTTCTGCCTGATGAGGGCCCCTACAAGTGAGTGGGGGCATCAGGAGTTCCCAGGCACCAGGGCACAGTTAGGGATGCTGGTCCAGTGGGCCTAAGGCAAGGATCAATTCATCCTGAATATTATGGGTGCCCTGTTGGCATAAAGTAGGAACATTTCAAAACCAGCCATACTGACAACAGAAACATATATTCCAAGGTTTGCATTTCATATCCCTCAAGCAAGGATCCCCCAAGCTGCACCCAATGTATCTCCCAAACGTGGGCTTCCCCAGGGGCGAGGATCTGCATTTCAATTATAAAATAATATAATTACTATAATGTCTCAGACTGTTTTCATGTTTATAATAAATACTCTTCAGTAATCCACTTGATCCACAAATTGTACATGTGACCTAAGATTTCTCATTCATATAGTCTATTTCTAAAACCCGCCTTCTAAAAACACGTTATTCATTCATATTAGGAAGTCTTACATAGGTTCCAAAACACCCTAATGTATATATTATTGCTCTAGTAAAACATGCTCCTACTGTGAGTTATTCTCTTTTTCAAAAATGCACCATAGTCTACAACCTTTCAGTTAGAACCATAATCACCAGGACTTCCAGTGATGTGAGCACTAGGAATGGAAGGCTAACTCAGAGCTCCATTTACTGCCTGCCAAAAAAGTGCCCCAAATCTGCCAACTTACTGAACAATTGGCAGTCATTCCTCCCAGGGCACATTTATACTTAATGGGGAAAAGATTGGCTGGAGCTGCAGCTGACCAACCCACAGATGCCAATAGAGGCAAGTCAGATGACTCCACCAGTGCGTCTTCGACCAGCAAGGATATGGCATTCGGAAAAAACTCCACTGGCCCATAGCCAGCAAGTATGCCAAAAAAAGAAGAATCTCTACCTAATACTAGATGAGTTCAGAGTTTTCGGAATGGAAACAAAGGCAGAATTTGCAGAAGTCTGTGTTGAGCTGGCAGACCTTAAACAAACCACCACGGAGCAACAGGCTAGTATCATGGGATTAGATACCAGGGCAGACTGCATGGACAGACTAATGCTTGAAGCCTTAGCAAAGATGAGAACCCGGAGGAAAAATGTGATGACCTGGAAGGTTGTTCTAGAGCAGAAGAACATGCACTTATATGGATTCCGGGAAAAAGTAGAGGGGCTGGACATGATCAAATTTCTAGAGAGCTTTTTCCATAATAAATTAGATCTTCTGCCAGACTTCCACTTGAGGATAGAATAGAGTCACTGTATATGCCGTTGCTATGGCGACAATTTTACCATGACCGACACTACAGCAACAACAGTGACAGGTCGTTGAAGTGTCGGTGCAGGACCCCGGCACTGCTTTCCGGGGGTCTTGCACCCCCTCCCCAAATCAACTCTAGCTCAGAACTGATTACTTTAGTTACGGGGGGGGGTGCGGGGGGCAGCGCTCCCTGCATGGGGGTTCAGGGAGTGAAGCTCCCCCCAAGAAAACACAGTCTGAAGTGATGAGCTTTATGTCAACCACAAATGTGGTTGACATAAAGGTGTTGCTGTAAAGTCAGTTGACAACAAATCTGTCGACCGACTGTCATGGATATGTCTCACTGTGCCCTCAGCCACCCCATTAATAACCAACAGTGACTGAGATCTATCATTCTGCAATTTCAAAATTATGCCATAAAACAAAACATATTGTTGAGACTCTTGCAGCTTAAGGAGTTTTTTACAAGGGGTCCGAGTATACACAGATCACGACCACTCACCCCAGGTTATGGACCGACGGAGAAAATATGGGCCAGTCGTGGCTACCCTCCGAGCTCATAGCCTCAGATTTCAAACACCATTTCCACCAAAGTTATGAGTATTTTACTCAGATGGCATAGTTCTGTATGAAACTATTTCAGCTACTGTGGAGGACCTGCATGCCAGAGAAATCTCTATACCAAAACTACAGCCCCACCCCACCGCACATCTAAATCATCAGTGCTGAGAACTGAAAAGGAGGCACTTTTATCATCTCTAAAGGCTCACTCAGCTGCCACCTTCAAAGACACACAGGTATTGTTGCAATTCTTCTAGATTATACTTCAGTCTGGAACTTGACTGTGATCTGCTGAAATGCAATGCTTCACTTCCCTGTTTTACATATGGAGCTCTGAGTGCTCCACTGAGGGTTTGTAAGTTCCCAACTGTTGATTTTCTCCCTCTAATGTGATTGGGTTGATGATGGGAATCCTTTGTTAGTATTTCAGGGGTGCACAGTGTAATGTTTTATTGGGTGGTTTCTTTTTCATCTAGGCACCCATTTGTTGACTGGGCTGGTAGGTTGGTTTCAGGAGATGCCAGAAGGGACTCCTTAGCAGTGGTGTACCATGTTGGTGCTCCCCTATGACATCTGACAGGAAGGTGCTGCTGTAGCCACCAACTTCACATTGAGTGCTGGGTGATTCTTTCCTTTATTTTGTCTGGTAGTTAACTCAGAGGCACATCAACTAAACAGCACCTGGGGAGCATGCTGGTGCAAGGGGGGGGGAACCAGTAGTACTGAGACACTTCGGGGCCTGAGGGGATGTTCCCTAACCTAGCGCCCACCACACCCATTTGATCACATACTGGAGATGCCTGCGGTTCATATCTTAGGTGCCAATCAGGAAAAACTATATGCAAGTGATGTCCCTGATACTTCTTTGGCACTTAAGCAGTAATGATTAGTCCTCATCTCTGCAGTGTCCCCGTTACCTGCCGTTTCTAATATCGGCTGCCCCACCTGCACTGCCCTGGTTGCCTCCATTGGCTGAGGTCACAAAGTAACTAGATTCTGGGAGGAGTGTCCCCTTTTGCTTGTAATGAGCTTGCACTGAAAGGGATACTGTAAAACCTATTCCCCTGTTTTAGCTTTGGCCTTATTAACATGGTCGGGCAGGGGGTGGGCTGTATTTATGTTAACATTAATGTTGAGCTTCATTTAGTTCAGTGCCCTCTTGCCTTTGCTGATGCATCCTTTACACTCCCTTAATTCCATCCCTCAACCCCCGTCCCCCACACACCGTGTTGCCTTCTTAGTAAGCACTGTGGAGACCTGAAGCAATGTTTACGCTCACTTTCCTCCACCCCATGGCAGCAGCCTCAAACAGGGGCCTCTATCCCAGGCATTTAGAGAGCTACAGTATGCATAAAGCTCTATCTTGAAGTACACCGGTTTTTTGCTTAGTGCAAAACTTCCCGTTGTGTTATTTCTGTCATGCGTTGATTTTATGTGCGATTCTTGATGCTTTTCTAGTTCTACCACTGTTGGTTTGTATGATGTTTCCATGTTATTTACCTGGGCACTTTAATAGTCAAGAATTTCCATATGCTGTTTCTCCCTCTTTTAGCACAATGAACACACTGAGAGTATTTTTTCTACTATTACCATATCATTATCTGCCCCGCCACTGTTCCTTAGGGGTTAGATACCTGAAATTGTTTCTCCTCTCAGTTACTCTAAAATATTGTCCTGGGTTCTTCAATGGCTAACAGGCATACTACAGTGTATTCACAAAATGCTAATGGCAACAGTCCTGTAAAGAGGTCAAAGGACCTGTCTGAGATTAAGAAACATCGTCCTACCAGTATTTTACTTCAGGAGACACACCTCTTCAAGCAGGAACACCAAAAATTAGTTAAGTGTGTTTTTAGGGCTGTGGGTGGAGCCTACAGCCATTTGAGATCACTCTGTAGCTCTAAAAGAAACCCGATCATGGCACCTTCCATTGGACTTTTGAAAGTATCCTTCTTAAAGCCCAATGGAGCTTAAACCTCCGCCACGATCAGCTGCTGCGGAATAACAGCCACACTATTTCGGCTGTTACTTCCGCATTCGGTGCATGAACTGCGCATGCCACGTGACTCACTGCGCATGCACAGTTCTGCAGGTGCTGCTATGTTGCGAATGGCAAAACGCTGGCCACCAGCTCTGTGGCATTCTGTGTCCCCCTACCAATCAACTGGCACACTTGGAGCCCACCCCAGTGTGTGTAAAGAGTTTTCTGTGCCCCTCCCCTAGTCATGCGGCACACTGGAGCCCACCCCATTGTGCCCAAACATGTTCTCGACATTGGGCTAAATTTTCTTTTTTCTCTGTAAAATAGAAAATGGTCCCTGTCCCTCATTATCGCGTTTTGTTTCCCTGTAAAACAGAAAACAGTCCCTCATGGTCGCTGCAGTCCCCTCCCCACCCTCCCACTGAGCACCCACCTCCCAACAACCCCCCATTACCCCATACTTACCTTAGAGGTCAGCGATGTCATCTTCTCTGGACCGGACATGTCTGCACTCTTCAAAGCCCAACTGCGAACTGAAGAATCAAAGGTAAGCGTGCTATGCTGCCATTCAATGAGGTTTTCAACTTATGCTGATATCTCAGCCATGTTTTGGAATTTTGCCCCAAATTTTCAACATGGGGTTCTTGGGACCCAGCTCATGAAAACTGTCACTGTCATTTTGTTACTCATTCCCGAAAGGTCATTTCGCGGTCACTGCATGGAATCGAAATGACAGTGCCACTGTTCTTGAGGTGGGGTCCCAAAAAGCCCATGTTGCAAATTTGGTGAAAAATTCCAAAAAATGACAGTTATGAGTGTCGTTGAGCAGTTTCTATGCACGCTCCTAACACTGCCAATTTTTAATATTTTCACTACACATTTTTAACATTGGCATGTTTGCACACCTCCTTCAAAACAATACAGCTATTATTTTCCACAACCTGCCCAAAACATGTTTTTGCACCTGTGGCACTGAATAGCGCATTTTCTCTGCAAAATCACCTTTCGGGACAAGTGAACAAAATTACACCGGCACTGTCCATGAGGAGGGGCCCAAAAAAAGGCCATGGTGAAAATGTAGGCCGGCCCGGTGGCGCTGAGGGTTGAGGCGCTGGACGCAACACCTCGCTCCATGCCGGCAACCCAGGTTCAGGAACGAGCCTGGGTCATCAGGGGTCGGAAAGGGAGGACTAGGATTGAGCATCCAACAACAGCTCTCCTAGTCCTGGGGATAAGGGGTGGATGTACATACACAGCGCTCTGCTGGTCCCTGGGGATGCCTGGAGGGTACTACAGAAGCCTTGGTACCTAGTGGGAAGCATGACAGATGTCTGCATGTTAGTGCGCTGGCGTCATGGCATGCCCGTGCTTCCATTGGGGATAAAGGAAAAAGCAGCACAACCCGCAGCAGCTTGATGACTGCAGTTTGCCATCCAACCAACAATGCCTGGATGGCATGTGCCAGTAATGGTTCCTCACCGACACGGGGGGCTACGAGGGGGCTGCATCTGCCAGCTGGGCATGCGAGCTTCAGGGTTGGAGGTGAAGCGGAAAACCAGTGGCTGGATGTGGAGCAGGGCTGTGACTGCAGGTAGGGAAAAACTGTTAAATGATAAAAAAAAAAAGAAAATGTAATGCAACACCTCCAAAAAGTGGCCAAGTTACACCCAGGTGTTGAATAATTTCTACGCACATGCAACTTTGTCACTTGGTAGCTCTTCACAGCCCTATCGGCTCTGGCTAGAGTCTGTTTCCCTAGTCATGGCTTCCTCATACAAATAAGGGAAATGCCAAGGCATAGCAATCCTCATCCCAAAACAGACCCCTTTTCAGTGTACAGCTACAGTAAAGCTCGCCAAGATGAAACCCACTTCTGCGGAATTCTGCAGTATGCTGCAGCAAGAGTTACTACAGTAAACAATGTAATGTCAATAGAATTAATTCCTTTTGTCATGCAGGAAAATGTGACACTGCCAGGATGAAGTGAATGTCACAGTTTCCTGCATGACAAAAGGACTAATTGTTGAAATACATTGTTTTCACATTAATTCTGCTGCAAATGCTGCAGAATTGGTTTCATCCTGACGAGCTTTACTGTACATATGTTGACCCCAGTGTCATCTGGCTATGCCAACAGGACAACATATGAGTACCAAAGTTACCGTAGTTAGCCTTTATATTCCACCTGGGGCAGATACTCCAGTCTTTCCTTAATATCAGTCTCCAATGTCAGAAGGGCCTTCCTATGATAGGTAGGGACTACAACATGATTTTCAATACACAAAACACCAAGACACTCTCACCACTGAGGGAAGCGAGAGCACAATAGAGAGCCGCACCATCATTAAACAGAGTGACTGGACAGATATATGTCACTTTCTTCACACCATACAGTGGCAATACACCTATTATTCTTGCCCTCATAAGATTTATACCGGACTGATTTGTTTCACACATCCACTGAGCATGTACAGTAGGCCTAGTGCAGAATTGTGACATCAAGCCTATTTATTTATCTGATCACACCCCATTACTCTTCATTCTGTACTGGGGCCCCACCTGAGGAACCACTCTCTGGTGCATTAACAGTTCTATCCTTAATTCCCTAGACTGTCAAAATGTTATTAAAGAAAAATAGAACACATCCTCCAACAGTTGTCCCATTGGTGCAGCAGCTGGATTTCCACTTGCGACGCTGGTGACCCAGGTTTGGGAATGGACCTGGGTCATTGGAGGGCTGGCCAGGAGAGAAGGATCGAGCACCCCATGGACTGCTCTCCTTCTCCAGGGGGAGGGTGTTCAAGGGACCCCTGGCAGAGGCTGGGGCACCACAGTGACCGACATCAACAAGGAGCTGAGGGGCAGGACAGACGCTGGCATCATTGCATGTTCCTGCCACCGCTTACAGGGCAGAAAAAGCCTGCCAACCACCACCTTCATGACGCCTGCCCCCAGTTGCAATCGGCACCCAGGCCGACTCCCGCCCTATCTATCAATCACGGCACCTTTCAGAAGGGTCAGGTGCTGCAACCCCACCCTGGGGGGTAAGTCAGGGGGTACCAGGAGGGTGGCTAATATGGGAAGCCGCAGACGAGGGGTCCGTGACCAGGTGGATGATGCCAGCGGTGGGAGGCACCAAAAAGTAGTAAATAAAAAAAAATTAAAAATCCTCCAAGAAAATACTACAGCAGATGTATCTAAGACAATCCTTTGGAACACATTAAAAAGTGTATCGAAGGGTGAACCCATCAGCTATAGCAGTGACATAAAGAAGCAATGAGAGGAGAAATTCTTAGCCCATCAAACCCAACTGGCAGACTGCATATTATTAAATTGCAAAAGAACTTCAAGAAATATTAAATGTTAAAACACAAACAGCACTGTGATACCTGAAGCAGAGGTTCTACAAAGGCGGGCACATGCCTCCAAAATCTTAGCATTCAGGTTATGAAGACAGGTTTTACAAGGAGCAGTTACACATATAAGAGATTCTAGGATGGGCCACCTAGTTGCAGACTAACAGCAGATCTTGGAGGCATTCCATCAATATTACCAAGATTTTAGTACTCCAGAAAGTATATCCCAACCACTTGATTTAACTACCTATCTTTGTCTCTTCTGGCTCTAAACACTCTTCCCATAATGTAGCACAACTTTTAACTGCTCCGGTCTCCCCAGAAGAGCTCAAGGAGGTAAAGCCCAGGTCTGGATGGATACACCATTGAACTTTACAAACAGTTTCGGACTTTAATCATACCCCCAGATTTCTGTCAGGAAATCCACAATATTTCTCTGATACTCCTTCATGGAATCATGCTACCGTCTCTCCCATACCCAAACCTATTAAAGATAAAATCCAGTGCCCGCCCTATCACCCTATTTCTGTCCTAATCTACCCTAACTAAGCATTTGGGTAGCTCCTACCCCGCGATTGATGGAGACCAAACAGATTTTGTTAGAAGCCTACAAACACAAGATAATATAAAAAGAACATGACACATCATTCCACCTGGTCAAAATTTCCTTTCCTGTTACTTAGCCTGGATGCTGAAAGAGCTTTTGACCAGATGGCATGTCAGTTTTTATTTTCAGTAATGGCTTCCATAGGTTTACCACCCACTTTTCTTGAAATACTGCGAGCCGTCTATGCCTCACCTCAGGCATGTGTTAAAGTGAATGGGCAACTTTCCTCTCTAGCCCCTCTACAGAGAGGAACACAACAAGGCTACCCCTTGTCCTCATTATTATTTGGCATATACTGTATTTAGAACCTTTAGCACAGGCCATCAGACAGCTCCCTAACATTCATGCCCCTACAATAGCCAACCAGAGACAAAATCTGACCCTTTATGTTGATAACTTGCCTCTATACCATCATGACCCAGAAACTGCCCTTCCTCCCGTCTAGCACACACTATCAGAATGTGGGTTCCATTCTGGGTGTAAATTAAACACAACAAAACAGAGGTCCCCAGCTGCATTATGTCCCCAGCCGCTATATCAGACAAATTTCTAATTGAAATGGGACCTTCAGGCTTTGAAATATCTGGGGGTATGATCCTAACCAACAGTGACCAACTGCTGTCCCTGAATTACAACTCCTTGACACAACAGTTTCTTAAGGACATGGACACCTGGAAGACAATCCCACTTTTCTTATACAATGCTTGACACTGTAAGTATGATACTATTCGTGAACTTTTATATCTTGCACAGACCTTTTCAGTCTCTCCTAGCACAAACATTTCAGAAATGGGATAGAATACTTTCACAGTACATCTGGAATGGGGTGCATCTCTGCATTAAGTTTAGAACCTTGCAGTTGCCAAGATCACAAGGCAGTTTTGCATTACCAAATTTCTCTTTATATCACACGGTGGCACAGCCACGCACTGCTTTATATTGGCCAATACCAGAATATGTCGCTCACTGGAAAGCATTGGATCTGCCAGGCGGAAGATATCCTTTCTCCTACATCCACTACTTGCACAGTCTCATCCCTCTCTAGATACCCCCACATGTAACCTGTATACTTGTACCACTCTCTCACCTTGGTATGACACTTTCAGGGTGTGCTTTGCAGAATACCAGGTTTTTGGTCACTCCCCTAGCACATAATGCCTCATTCCTCCCAGCAAACATGGATCATACCTATTATAGATGTAGTGGATGGGACTCACTGTGCCCTCCCAGTTTCTCCATGGGAGGGAGGTTACTGAACTACAGACACAGTACATCCTTCGACAGGCTAACCATTACTGATACCACATACCACTATTTGCTACATTCCCTTTATACTTTTTTATTTATTTATTGTGATCTAGGAGTACACCTTTGAGCTGGAAGCTCGTTTACAAAGGTTCCACGTCTGACTTCCAGAACAGGATATACCCTCTCTTTTCCAACTCCTTACCAGGGCCCTCAGAGGAGAGATGCTCATTTCAATCATATCACAACTGTACAAAGCTTTAATACAGCTGGGGGGGATGTTAACTATATTACCATCAGATGGCAAGCAGACTTACAAGTCCAAATAACCCCTCAGAGTTGGTATGGGTATCTTGCAAATGTACCAAAGATGACTTCATCTTTTCTTCTGGATCACCTGTGTGAGGTTCTTTCAGACACACAGACACCCCACATTGTGGTACAGTTTACACCAGAGCTGACAGCAGCCTGCTGGTGTGGTTATTGAGAACATACCAGCAACACATGCCCATCTTTTGGAGCTGTTTCCTCCTCCAGCCTTTTGTGATCACCTCACGGTGACCCTGAGGACCATTTTGGTAAAGGGTTTCAATTAACAGATCATACTGTTCTTTTCTTGATCTTCCAGAAGAGTTGGAGGCGGGCCAAACTTTGGTGGTTGCAAAAAAACTATAACAAAGTTACTTACTATGAAGAACTGGCAGGATATTATGTGGGCAGTCTACAATATGGAGATGTTGACAGAAAAATAAACCATGTTGTTTCTAAATTTGATACAGTATGAACTCGCTGGGTCCAGTACATACTAAACCAAAGACTGGACTTTGTGCCTTAAACTGTTTATAGCCATGGAACCTATATAGACTGTTCTCAATGAACACTGACCATGTGGCACAGCTTATTATTAACTTGTATTCTGATGGCCATTGTTATGTTTGCTTGCGTGCATGCATGCACAAGAAACATTATGCAGCAGCTTCGGATAGAAGCGGATTGTGGAGGTGCGGCACTGTGGCAGCCAACGGTGGCACTGCATTTGAGGGCTTGGTACTAGTGGACCAATCCAGGCACACTGTGCTAATGACATTGGTTTCCAAAAGTGCCACCAAGTTGAAATGATTTCTCTGCTGCAATGAGGGGCTGCCTCGTCATTGCAGCATCAGATTCCGCTGCAATGAGGGAGCAACCCGTCATTTGCAAGGCAATCTGCTTCCCAGTGTAACATTTTTGTAAACATGGTGGCGGCTTGCCACTGCCTCACAGCCCATGAAAGCTGGCCGGGATGGCCAATCCCTCTATCCGCATGCCCCAACCCAGTTCATTTGCTGACGGGGGCCTCCCGTCAGCACAATCTCCCATTGTTGTTTGCAGGATGCCAGTCCCTCAGCATCATGCACCCCAAAACAGTCTTTCTTTGCTGACAGGGGCCCAGTCCCCATTGGCTTCAGTCCCCCCTTCCCAGTTTAATTTGCCAATGGGGGAGCCCAATCCCCATCAGCATAATGGCCCCAGTCATGTTTTGGCTGTGCCAAGGGGGTGCCCGATCCCCCTCGGCATCATGCACCCCCCACCTGTTTCTGTGCCGATGGGGAGCCCAATCCCCATTGGCTGCAGTCCCCTCCCCACAAATGCGGTGGCACACTGGGAGCCCACCAGTGTGCCAAACACACCAGTAAAAAAGAAAATTGACCCACGTTGTCTGTGTTTTCTTTTTGTACTGTAAAACAAGAAAATGGTCTCAAGTCTCCGTGCCTCCCCAACCCGCTCCCACCCACTGTGCACTCTACCTCCCCACACCCCCCACCCCAAACTTACCTCCGAGCCTGGCGCGATGATCTTTCCTGGACTGGGAACACGTCTGAACTCTTCAAAGCCGACTGCAAACTGAAGAAATGCCGGTAAGCTGTATAATGGCATAAATGTTTTTTTTTCAACTTTGGTGCATATCTCAGGCATTTTTGGGAATTTTGGCACCAAATTTTCAACATGGGGTTCTTGGGACCCCTCCTCATGAATGCAGTCACTGTCATGGCATTATTCTGTCCCAAATGGTGATTTCGTGGTCACTGCACAGAATCACCTACGGAACCGATTAATGAAAGGACAGTGCCACTGTTCATGACTTGGGCTCTCAAAAAGCATATGTTGCAAATTTGGTGAAAAAAATCCAAAAAATGACTGTTTTACGAGCGTGCATTACACAGTTGCCATGCATACTCATAACTTCGCGAATTTGCAATATTTTCACTCCAGATTTTCAACATTGGCATTTTTCCGCACCTCCTTATGAACAGTACAGCTGTCAGTTTTCACATCCTGGCCAAAATGTGTTTTTGCACTTCCGGCGCAGAATAGCGTGGTTGCTGTGGGAAATCAGTGTTTGGGACACATTAACAAAATCACAGTGACACTGTTCATGAGCAGAGGTCCTAAAATGCCTATGTTGAAAAAATGTGGTGACAAACATCCATAAAATGACTGTGTTACGAGTGTGTGTTGCGCAGTTTCCATGCACCCTCGTAACTGCAAATTTGTAATATTTTCACTCCAAATTTTCAACATTGGCATTTTTTCACACATCCTTATGAACAGTACAGCTGTCATTTTTCACATCCTGGCTGAAATGTGTTTTCACGCTTCCGCACACAATAAGCATGATCGCTGTGGGATGTCAGTGTTTGGGACAGATTAAAAATAATCACAGTGACACTGCTCATGAGCAGAGGTGCTAAAATGCCTATGTTAAAAAATTTATGACAAAGTCTATGACATGACTGTGTTATGAGTGTCAGTAGTGCAGTTTCACACACCCTCATAATTTCGTGCATTTGTAATATTTTCACTCCAGATTTTCAACATTGGCATTTTTTCACACCTCCTTATGAACAGTACAGCTGTAATTTTTCATATACTGCCTGAAATATGCATTTACACATCTGGTGCAGAATAGCACAGTCACTGTGGGAAATCAATGTTCAGGACAGATTAGGAAAATTATAGTGACACTGTTCTTGAGCAGAGGTCACAAAATGCCTATGTTGAAAATCAGGTAAAAAAAATCCTCTAAATGACTGTGTTACGCACATGTGTTGAGCAGTTTCCACATAAACCTGGAAGTTCAAGTATTTTAATATTTTCACTACAGATTTTCAACATTGCCATCTCTTCATACTTCCTTATAAATGGTACAGCTGTCATTCTTCATACTGCCCGATCTGTGTTTAGTAACATCTGGCGCAGAATGGCACAGTCGCTGTGGGAACTCAAAGTTCAGGACACATTAACAAAATCACTGTGCCACTGTTCATGAGTAGAGGTCCCAAATGCTTTCATGAGTTGGGGGTCGCAAAAAGGCCATGTTGAGAATTTGTAGTGCAAATACCAACAAACTCCCAGGGCGTTAGGGTTTCTAACCATAATGTTCCACCCTGTACAGACTGACAGGCATCAGGGGTGTGCCTTTGGATTTCCGACTGCAATGGTCATGCCATTCCACCTCCACCCCACTACCCTGCAGCCAGTGACAGCCATCGAGGTGTGCCTTGGACTCTTTGGCCCCAGAATTCACCCCATTCTCCTGTACTTCACCCATTTTAGCGTATGTCCTTATGGAATGGGGTGACTGTAAAGTCGAACACCCCGAGGCACACCTCAACACGTGTCGGTGTCTGCAGGATAGTGTGAAGTGAAATGGCATGAACATTATGGGCGACGACCCAAATGCATACCCCAATGCCTGTCCATCTCTGCGGGGTGGAGGTGGGATTGGTGTAAGTTGCCATTCCTATTCTGCATCTCTTTAACTCCTGCATTTCCAATGCTAATACCAGCAAGCAAACATTCGGCATTGACAAATGCTTGTTTGTTTTATAGTGTTATTATTGTCTTATGTTATATGTGTTAACTTGAAAAAAATCTTTAATAAACAGAAATTTAAAAGAGTCATAATCACCAACTTAGTGACAATATAAGGAACTTATGTTCAGTGAGTATCAAAATAGCAGTATATAAATGCACATATAGCATGAGGTGAGTATACTCCCAATATCAATCACTCCACAAAAAGTTGTATTTGTCAGATTATTCACCATAGACTATCGTGCTTGATAATTTAAAGATTTTTTTATTTATTTAGTTTTTTGTTTACCGGGTAGGTGTGCTAGTCATAAAGATGACTATTTTCAGGCAACGACCGGAGATTACAGACAAAAGCAGTACAGTACAGGTAGGTGTGGGACATGACTTTAGACAGTAACTGACATGGTACAGTTTAAAACATAATGCAAAAAACAAGCAGTCAGATTACAGCATTAGGATACAAATACAGTAATGTCATACAAATAGAGAGAACAGTAATAACATTGTTGACAAGAGACAAGTAGGGGCCCAGGGTATGTACCATTAGGCCAGACAAATATATAGTTTGCATAAGTGCTAAGCTAGTAAACCACTAGAAACTCTTTAGTAACACTAAGAAATGGCCAGTGAGAGTGGGAGCAGAGAGATAAGGGGCCCAAAATGGGCAGGGAGAGTAGAATATGGTAGCAGAGTTGTTTAGGGGGGATTAAACATGTGCAAGGGGTAGGTTTACATAGGTGGAACCAATAGGATTCTTAAAACAGAGATGGCTGGGCACTGCTCCGACATCTAGGGAAAGAGTTCAAGAGGTTGGGAGCAGCATAAGAGAAAGTACAGGTTCCTTGAGGTTTTGCATCTTGGCACTTGGAGTAGAGATTTATTGGAGGACCTGAGGCCATAGGAAAAAGGTCGATGGAAGAAGAAGTGAGGCAAGAGATGATGAGATGATGGGACATTAGTTCTGATAATGCTGTCCACCAGTGTGCCAAAAGAGAGCTGTCGACAGTTTAGGGGGGGAAGGCCAGTTTAATTCAGCATGGAGCTGACATCAATGTTTTAGCTGCAGGGATACAGAAACATAGTGACATTTGGAGTTATATATAGTGTCCCATCTGAGCAAGGTCACCTTTGAAGCATTTATATAAGCTGCTGCTCCATAAGTCAGAGCGGGGAGTAGAATACCTCTAGCAATAGCCAGCCTGGCAGAGAGCATCAGGATAGGACTAGTCTTGTAAGCAA
The DNA here is from genome assembly GCA_016271365.2 of Neoceratodus forsteri. NCBI lineage: Eukaryota > Metazoa > Chordata > Ceratodontiformes > Ceratodontidae > Neoceratodus > Neoceratodus forsteri. The sequence continues at coordinate 227,296,455 of JADMNL010000025.1, read as the reverse complement.
GCCCAATCTTGGAGTTTATAGCCTTGCATGTGGACATGATATGTTGGTCTAGGTCAAGGGAACCATCAAGCAGGACTCCATGGTATTTGAAGGAGCTCACCATCGTCAGTAGAGAACCATCAAGGCAGGAGACATTGAGCTGACTTTGGGCTGACCTAAGTTTTGCTGCCATGCCAAAGACCATTGCCTGAGTTTTTTCCAGATTAAGCAATAGTTTGTGCCTGGAGAGCCAGGTCTGAACATCTTTAAAGGCAGAGGAAAGGTTGAGATTTATCTCTGACATGCTCTTTAAGCTATAGTACAGAACAAGATCATCTGCATAGAGGAGAGATGAGCAGTAAGTGATATCATGAGTAATGTGGTTTATAAAGGTAGAAAAAAGAACGGGACCTAGGATGGAGCCCTGGGGAACACCAGTGTTTATAGACGCTGGACCCGATATGGCCGAGTTTAGCTTCATGACTTGTAACCTGTCTGTGAGGTAGCTATTAAACCAGGTCACAGATTGAGATGAAAAACCCAGGGCTGAGAGATCTGAGAGCAGAAGAGGGTGATCCACCAGATCAAAGGCCTTTGTGAGGTCTATGAACACAGCCCGTTTGAAGACCAGAATCCATTGAACCAAAATGATAAAGTAGGGGTTCATTAGTAAAAGCTAAAAACTATAAAAGCTTTTAGCTCTGTTACTTAAATTTCTAAAATTCAGAATGTACCTGAGTTGACAGGCTTGATTCATATTATGGGTTTTAGGGGTTTTAAAGAATGCATCTGCATAAAGATATTTTTTCACAAAAAAATCATAATAGGGATCTGAGGTGTTATTGATTTAAAACAACAATATGTGTGGAGCTTATTCTTGGGAATATATCGCAGACATATCTTATTTTTATGTTGGCTCGCGTTTGCGTGCCAGCCAACATATTGCAGTAGTAGCAGATTTGGAGGCACGGTCACTGTGGGCGAATGCAGGGCATGCATCAGTAGGTGCGTCCCTCATTCCCCAATAAGGCAGCATGCAGGCGCCACACCAGCAACACATAATGTTGGCAGGCACATCTAAGGAAAGGTCTGCTGCAACGAGAGTCAAGCTCGTCAAGCAGCGGCACCTCCCGACGTGCCCTTGCTGGTGAAGCACTTCCCTAACATAAACATGGTGGCACTGACTGCTGCAGCCACTTCATTTGCCGATGGGGAGGCCTCTTTCTTCTAGAACCATTGCTGCTCTAGCTGTAAGAGCAATAGCTAGTCTTTCCAAACTGGGGCACGCTACTCACCCCCAAATTTCAGCGAAGTCTGAACACTAGTAAAACACAAATGTGCTCATAGTTCCTCAGCATGGAAGCTGTTAAGGCATCAGTATAACAGGAGTTTTGTTCTTTCACCAGTCACAGCCTTTTCTAGATCACCAATCCAGTAATGAATGCACACCAATCAGCCTTTAACATGTAAGTGTCTTATAAATAGAGTTAACAATTTAAGTGTTGTTTTAAGTAGCAAAAATAAGGATTATTTAAACTTGAGATATAGTATATATTTAACAGACACACAAACTATGAACATCAAGTGGGGTGCCGTAAATATTCTAATTTATAGTAAAGTAGACAGGAGTTCTTGAAATACTACCCATTTTACAAAAGAATGGACAACCAAAGGAACAACATGTGAAGGGGGTTAGGGTGCAGGGGTGCATAGGGAGGAGGTTGGGAATGAACAGTATAGAGGACAGACAGAACCAAGAAACCATAAAGATGGGAAGTAATGGAGGCGAGGGAGCAGAAAGCCAGAGAAATAGGAATGTGAAAGGGCGGTATGAAGAAAAGGAACAGGTCAATGAAATCGAAAGGGGGTTACAAAGCTGAAAAGGGTGTGAACAGCTTCCTGTCTAAATATATTAGCCATTCTGCTATATATATATAATGCAAGCAATTGCAGTTTTCAGTGTATGTTTTAAATAATTATGGAGATTAAGAGTCATTTTGCCTCAGTTCTTGGGGAGCTTAAGTACAACATATACCTGCAAATACATGTTAAGAAGGACTTTTCAATTATGCAGATAATATACAGTATGTGATAGCAAACAAAACAATAAGAGTACCAGGGATGTACCTTCAACTGGGGCACTCCAATTGATAGACAGTGTATTACAAAAGATGGGTAAGGCAGGGTAGGAGTCACAGAAAGGAACACAAGAGCAAACCAGGGGGACATAGCTGTCGCCTCATTAAGAGATAATAGTGCTTACCAGCAGCCCCCAGTTCTCCTCCTCATTCATGCCAAACTTGCTATTCGTTGTGTCCAGTGTATATATCTAATACATCTCAGATTTTCCACTTCCTTTTTCGTTGACAGTGCTTATATTTTGGGACATTGAGAAGCGTGAGCCACCAGTTCAGGATGGAGATGGGAACAAGGAAGTGGAAAGACCTGAGATGTATTAGGGCATGAACTGGACACATTGAATGACAGGTTTTGCATGAATGAGGAGGTGAATTGGGCAGTATGCTCTTAAGCACTATTGTCTCTGTCTTGAGGCATAGCTATGCCCCACCCAGGTTGTTCTTTTGTGCCTTTCTCTGGCTCCTATCTTATGTTGCTCGTCCTTATAATATATTGTCTATCCCTTGGAGTGCCAGCCAGTTGGTGTGCATACCTGGTGCCCTTATTTTAATAGTTTGTTAGAAAATGGCTATGTAAATTCTAGTATTCCGATTGGCTAGCACACTTACTTTGCCAGGTGTGTATTTTTCAGTAGAGTTTTGTAAATAACTAGTGCCAACAACATGCCCCAAAGGCAAGCTGGTATCCTTGTGCCAGAGTAACAATTCTATTTGAATTAGCCACCATTTTGTTTCTGCTTCCTTAGTGAACCAGTGATCGAGGATGACAACCCCCGTGACAGAATTCAACTCCCCACAACCCCATACTGCTAAATAAACACTTTTAAAAAATGTTATTAAAATAAATGTTTTTAAAACACAGCACACTGTCATTCACTGACGCAGTTACTTGGGTTCCCTCCCTCGAAAGTCAGCCATTGTAGTACTAGCAGGAAGTTGGCAATGAGTATACATGTCTGAGCAGTCATCGTTAACAAAGTGCTGCCTCTGCTCATCAGTCCATGCTCCTCTCATACCCAGCAGTGATACTGACCTTTTGCTGTACCTCCTCTGTCCGTATACAAAATCACCCTATGAAATGGTAGGTAACAGAATTTTCCCCACATCTTGACACAAGAGCAATCGCATCTTTTTTTCTGCACACTGAACTACTTTCCGATCTCCCCAACACGCTCAGTCTCACAACCACACACAACATCACACACGATGCTTTCTCCTCACATAGCAGCCACTATTAAAACAAAGGAGACAAAAATAAACAAAAACTCTGTCATAAAGATGTTCACTTCTCTGATAAATTCATCTGCCAACCGCTCACACTCTCTGTTTCTTGCTATGGGGAGGTAACTGCATTGACCGCTCTTCATTTTTTCTTAAATACAGAGCCTCCGGTAGGATAAAAGTCCATAATCTCAAAAACCCATCATTTTAATCAAGGCAGAGAAACTATTTTATCACAAAACCTATATTAAACTCTATTTTTTATTAACAATCTTTTATTGACATTTTTTTACAGTGCCATTTTCTAAGCACAGTAATAGCCTCAGGGTGCTGGTATTAGGGAATACAGGACCTTCCAGGGCTGTAAGGCCCTTCACCCTTCATTACGCCTCTCTGGCGATCTGGTATTCCCAATACTGCCCACCGTGTTGGGTAGTATTAGCTTGTATATCACTTATATTATTTGAACAATTGAAAAGTCCTTCTTAACATGTGTGTGCAGGTATAAATTGTACTTAAGGCTCACCTAAGAGCTGAGACAAATGGAATCCTAATCTCTATAATTATTTAAAATACACATTGAAAAAATAAAATTGCATGTGTTACATTTCTTTAGTAGGACATCTAATATAGTTAAGCAGGAAGCTCTTAATATTCAACTCTTCAGCTTTATCTCCCCCCAACCCCTTTACATTTCATTGACCTTGTTCCTTATCTTGATACTGACCTTTCATATTCTTATTTTCTGTCCCCCACCATGATTCCCATCTTCATGGTTTCTTGATCTGTCTCCTTTATACTGTTCACTCCCAAAACCTGACCTCCCCCACACTCCAACCCCCCTCTTCATATATTCTTCCTTTTGGTTGTGTATAATTTTGTAAAAATGGGCAGCATTTCGAGGACTTCTGTCTACTTTTACTATAAATTATTATATTTACTGGCACTCCACTTGATGTTTCAGTGTCAGGTGTCTGTTAAACATGTGCTGTATCTTGTGTTTAAATAATCCTTATTGGTGCTGCTTAAAACAGCACATAAATTGTTACCTAAATGTCTAAAACACATTTTAAGGACCGACAAGTATGCATTCATTACTGATTTAGTGATCCAGAAAAGGCTGTGATCAGTGAAAGAACAACACTCCTGTTATACTGAGACCATAACAGCGTCCATGCTGTCTGTACTGAGAAACTATCAGTATGTTTGTATTTTATTAGTGTTCAGACTTTAATGGGATTTGGGGGTAAGCAGCGTGCCCCAGAATGGAAAGGCTGGATATCGTCCCTATAGCTGCTCCAGGGAACAATGCCCTGCCATTGTCTACTAACAGTGGACAGCTCTGGTTGGTGTAAACTCCTGGATGTAATGATATCATGGCCGATGTCTTACATCATGGAATAGTGATTGGAGGATGCCAGTCAGCCCTCCAGCCCGTGCTACGTAAGCAGTACTATTAGCAGCCTCTAGCACAGTTAGCTTTACCTGCTGCCAGAGACACATGCTGCCACTTAGAGGGTGAGTGCACTTGTTGCCCTTTTGCTTTAAACCATTGACGCCTCAAAGAACACTTTAAAAAATCTAATAATTAGGAACAATTCTGCTTGCATACCATTTATATTCTGTATAATTCTCCTCTCCATTATTTATTACTGAAGAAATTTCCTTTAGAGTTCATCTGCTTCTATAGCTTACTCCCTACTTCAAGTTATAATTCTCTGTTGTGACATCACAATCTGTTGCCATGTGAGTAACTGTGATGTCACAAGAAGTGCATTATGACCTCAAGTAGGGAGAAAGCAACAGGAATAGATTAACTCTTCAAGAACAAAGATCCTGTTTTCATGCGAATTACCTCAGTAATAAATAATGGGGAAGGGAAATACAGAACTAATGGAAAATACAAGCCAAACTGTGTCTAAATATTGAGTTTTGTTAAAGTTTTCCTGAAGGTGTCAGCTGCTCTTTAAAGAGAAAATAAACTCGATATATGAAGTTATAGGAAAATACTTAAGGACTGTACATACATTACAGGTTGTGAAATTAAAATATATTTGAATGACAGCCAGTCTAATAAGCTAAAACAAATAAGAAATAAAGTATGCCTGCAATATATTCCCAAGAATAAACTCCATGCATACTGTTGTTTTAAATCAATAATACCTTAGATCCCTAGTCAGAGGTGCAAAGGGTCGTAGTTTGTTAAGAGTTTTATTAGGTCAGGGACCTTTGTACAAACTTGCCACCATCAGTGGTGGAACATTTGCTTGGAATCACCCATGTAGTTGTCTAACCTATTTTTGAATGTAGCCATTGTAGGGCTATTCACCACATCTTCTGGTTGTGTATTCCAAATATTATATATTCTTTGGGTATACTAATTGCTAGTTTTTACTGTTTTATATTTATCTCCTATTAGTTTATATTTTGTGATCTAGTAGTTTTAGTGACTAGCTGCCTGTTCAAACCAATTGTTTCTAATGTTAGTTAATTTTGGATTGTTGTGTACTCTAAGCAAATGTACCTAGTTCTTTTGTATTCCAGTGAGTACAGACCCAATCTATTAAGTCTTTCCCCATATGATAGGTGTTTCATATTTTTAACCCTTTTAGTAGCCCTTCTTCATATACTTTCCATCATTTTTCTTCCTCAAACAACTATTCTGATTCAAAAAATTCTTATGTAGATGCATACTTTGAAACCTCTAAAAAAAAACATTATTTGAATCAAGCCTGCTAACTCAGGTATATTCTGAACTTTAGAAATGTAACACAGCTTAAAAAGCTTTGTCGTTTTTACCTTTTACTAATGGACACCTCACTTTATCACCTTTTAAGTTATCAAGCACAATAGTCTGCAGTGAATAATTTTACAAATACAAGTTTTTGTGGCATGATTAATACTGAGAGTATAATCACCTCATGCTACATGTGCATCTATATACCGATATTTTGATACTCACTGAACATGTGCTACTTATATTGTCACTGATTTGGTGATTATGATTCTAATTGAAAGGTTGTCAACTATGGTACACTTTTGAAAAAGAGAATAACATACAGTAGGAGCATGATATACTAGAGCAATAATATATATGTCAGGGTGTTTTGGAAGCCATGTGAGACTTCCTAATATGAATGAATAATGTGTTTTCAGAATGTGGGTTTAGAAATAGACTATATGAATTGGAAATCTTAGATCATGTGTACAATTTGTGGATCAAGTAGATTATTGAAGAGTATCTATTATAAATGTGAAAACAGTCTGAGTCTCTGAGACATCATAATAATTAGATTACTTTGTCTTTGAAATGCAAATCCTGTCCCCTTGGGAAACCCATGTTTGGGTGAAATGTTGGTTATGGTCTGACCTTGAAATATATTTTTCTGTTGTTAGTGTGGCTGGTTTTGAACTTTTTCTACTTTTGGATTATTGCTATGCCAGCCCCAATAGCCAAATAACGTACTAGACACAGAGAAGGGGACCCACCTAGAACTTGGCTTGAACTTGCCTTGTTGGCACACCAGCATACATTTGAAGTTTTATAAAACTACTTTAGGCAGAAAGGTAACTGCAGGTGAGGAAGGGATCCCTTCCCAAAGGTACAGAATGGTTTGAAGGTGTTTTGGAAAGCAAGGTTCCCAGTAATAGCTAACGTGGGACCAGGTACATTTCAAGGGCTCAGAAATGTCCATCTGAACAGGGATCAGGAGAGCCCATGACAGTGACCCAGATCAGTCGTGGCTGTGGTACGAGTGCCAAAGCAAACATTCAAAGTTGTATGAGTACCATCATCAGCCAAGCAGAAGCTGAATGATTTGAGTCACTGTGATCACTGTGAATTTTCTGTGTGCCACCCATACCATCTGCCTAAGTAGAGGCAAGTGACTGGACATCCCAGTATCTGAGTGTTTATTTGATTGAACTTAAGGTGCCCCTTGCTCAGCAGCTCCTAGGAAAGAAGAAAGATGAGCTGGTTAGAAACAGTTGTTTGTACCTGGCTCCTGGTGAGCTGAAACATTTGCATTACCCCTAGATACATGTGTACCCTGGACCTTGCCCACCCCTTTCTTGGGTAGGGCTGGGTGAAATGTATTTTCTGCCAATGAAATTCTGGCAAAATGCTGATTTTGCTCCTAAGAAATGTTGTGAAATGTCCACAAAAAGTGTGCTACATTTTGAAACAATTGTGATTTCAGGTATTTCTGTCTATTTTTAAAAGTATTGGTCTAAATTACACCCACAGTTGTATACATAATTTAGAAAGGCCAATACAGAGGTGTAACAAGTTTCAGACCTTTGTCTGGAAAGGGGCCTGAGATATAAGTCTCCAAACATTCAAAAATTTTAAAATTACTTTTTGCAAATATGCAAACTGCAGAATTTCCAAAGTATTAGTTCAAACTGCACAACATTTATTATGCTGACTTGAACATGGCCCATACATATGTGTACCAAGTTTCAGATCACTATCTTGAAAGGCGACTGAGTTATAAGCCTCCAAACATTCAGAATTTAAAAAACATTATATTTCACAAAAAACTGCAGACTTTCTAAAGTGTTAGTCCAATTGCACCCCATTTATTATGCTGACCTTAACAAGGTTCATACATATGTGTACCAAGTTTCAGATCTCTGTCTTTAAAGGCGACTGAGTTATAGAACTCCAAACTTTTGGAAATTTTAAAATTACATTTCACAATTACGAAAAGTGTAGAATTTTAAGCCCCTATAACTTTAAAACTAGAGAATGGAATATCACCAGTTTTCTTATGTTCACTGACCCTAAATGGATTTTTGGGCCACCCCATGGCCCAGCAGCAGAGCTTCATGCTGCCATGCTGACGACCTGAGTTCGAAAGTGAGCCCGGGAAGTCACGTCGGAAGGCAGGCCATGGCTGAAACACCTGCCACTTGACAGTGCATCTCAGCCAGGGAGGGTTGGCAGTGGGTTCTACTAACATAGCACCCCCTTGGCTGTGGCAGGGAGCTTGCTCCTACAACAGGAATGCTGTGGCTGTGCAGGAGTGACAGAGGCATCACCCCCTCCAGGGGAGATGGAGGGGGAAAATGTTGGCAAAAATCTGGTAGCCAACTGAATGATGGTTTTGTTCAGCCTGAGCAGGGTATCTCCCTGTGAACAGGGTTTATCCCTGAAAGACAAGCTGCTAGCTGGGATAAAAAACAACGTGGGGAAAAAAAAGAATCTGTGTGTGTCAGCTCTCAAACCTCTTGCTTAAAGGCTGTCCGAGTTATAAGCAGCCAAAGAGTCCAAAATAACCAGTAATTAAAGTTGAACTTCATGAGCTTTTGTGAAATTGTAGAATGTCGTGATAGTTTTGTCAAAGCCATGTCCATACATTTTGCTTAGTCATACACTTGAGTTGCCATTTCAGAGAAGGGTAAAGGCTGGGTAAAGTAGCAATAAGGTAGAATTCATAGGAGGCGCCATAGTAATAGTATAGTGGTGCCAACTATCAGGTCAGTATCTTGAGTGACAAACCAGGAAGAATAGTCATGGACATCACTGTGCGCTACCCTGAATTTCATAATATGCCAGATAACCATTACAGCTCACTGACTTAATGACTTGTGGAAGCACATACACATGCAGCATGGTGCTGACTCTTTAATAACCCTGTAGATAACTATGTGTATTTTTACTATTTGAAAACAGTGGCACCAAGTGATGCCAAGCATAACAACTAGTTGTGACTTCGGCCATTGTGACACAAGTATCTGGATATCTTTAGTCCTGATGGAATAGCATGCTAGCCATCACCGTTGCAGGAGTGTTGAAGGGGTATTGCAAGGCCATGATGATACTGCAGTAAAGGTGATTCAGTGGTGATAAGTGCTTCATGAAAGTTAAATTCCACAAATGGAATTCTAGTGGCATTACCTACTATGCGTCCATGAATTTTTGAGCACATTTTGCCTGTCACAGGACCGTGGGATAAAAGATGGACCAAGAGACAGTTGCTGGAGTAGTTTTTTACTTTAAAGCATTTATTTTAACAAAGGGTGAACTGAACGTCAGAAAAACAAATAATAAAAAGCATAGTAACCAAAACAGAATCATGTACTAGTAAGCCCTAGTACTTTGGAAGGCTTGAGACAGCACTTCAGCATTTCCAGGTCCGACTCCTGGAGTCAACTAACTCCCTGGTACTAAAACATAGTGCTTTATTTACCCTTAAAAGACATGTGACCACAAACTCCTCCCCTAAATTCCTTTTTTATAACATAAATTATTTCTCTGTACAATTAATGAATTCATTTTTACACTACAGTACTTTTCTTTTAATCACAGGATATATTTTTATATGGCCAGATAAAATAATAATTGTTTAGGAGCTGAACACACTAAAATGAACTGAAATAGGAACTGACCCCTTTAATGAATGTATAAAGTCAGCTGTTCAAGGGCCAGCCAGCTCCTAAGGATCACATCCATACAAGGAAAATAGCAGGCAGGGTTTACCTAGCAACCAATATGAATAGAAAACCCTCGTTATATAAAGGATTCAAATTCAAAACCGCCACCTTATTCCACCTTTAGCAGGTAAGCGAGAGTCATTTCACTCATTTTGGACTAAAACACAGCAATTTGAAGGCAGTACAAGGCAAAATGCCTTCCACGACCCGTCGCACATTCGCTGTAACTTTTACGCATTTCATTTTCCGACTTATTTCTGTAGCATTTCCATCGCAACAGCCGCATTTCTTCTATAGCGTTATTTTACCAGGGCATTTCTTTACAGGATAACACAGTCCCAGCACCCTAAAAACTTAAAATATATATCTAAATCGGAAGGCTTCAAAACCAACCAGAAGCCCATTTAAAGAAACAGTGACCTGACATGACTGAATAATGCAGTCTTTTAAAACGCTATACTGTTCTATCCCAGGGGATATATCTAGGAGTATGGAAAGATAATGGGAGAAAACTGGAATGTAGTTAACAAATAACCACACGAGACAGACAAAGACAACACAGAAGAAAACGAGAATATACTGCACAAAGTGGTGGCCAGCCAACAAACAACATATAACAGTAAGAACGAACAAGAACAACAGTGCATCCAGGTCCCATTATCACTCTATATAAATTTTTTTTTTTTTTATTTTCACTCTTTCACATTGCCTATTAGTAATTTCTGAAGTATCAGCAATAAATTTCAACCTACTAAAGCACATTTATCCAGCTTAACTAGATTCAAGGACGTATTTATGTTGGTATGTATGCCAAACTGTGATTGTATACCTGCAATAGCAGTAAAGCTATAAACATCCAAACATTTTGAAACTGTTCACACACTATAAGAAATTGTGACATTTTGAATCCTGTAACTTACCATTTACATAACCAATTACCTCTCTATTTAGCAGTTTCTATGATTCTTCCAAGAAAGTATGAATATAAATCTTCAATTATCTAGCTCCAATGGTGGCAAACTTTTAAGCATAGAAATATATTCCAAACTTTACACATGAATAATAAATTGGAAGAATGTGAACCCCTGTAACTTCCCCTTCCTTAAAGCAAATATTATGAAACATGCCACCCTTTAGGGCCTTACCCAAACAATATGTGTGCCAGATTGCAGCTCTCTAGCTATATATACTAGGTGAGTTATAACCAGTTAAAGAGTTTGGAAATTTCTAAAATATTCTTGAAATTTTGTGGAATTTCTTGAAAATTCTTTCAAATCAGAATTTGCTAATTTCACTTAGCCCTAACCTTGGGCACAGTCATGTCAGTTGGAAAACCAGTAGAAACAGAGGGTAGCATAATAATAATGATGAAATGCCCTGTCGACCAGGGAGCACTGTGCCAGCTGCTCACCAAGTCTCAGTCTTAGGGTTAATGTTCTAGGTCAGAGCCAGCTGCTTGCCATGTGACTGCAGGCCCACTATAAAAGACAGCAGCTTAGCACCATATTAGGAGTGAGTCAGGAATATAGGAGTGAGTAGTAAAGGAGACACTGTGCAGGCAGATACACAGTAGGTGGAGGAGGAGCTGGGAGATCTATCTTATAAGGGTCTCAACCACAAAAGAGGGTAGATACTAGTCTGGTGTGGAAAGCTGGAATCTGGTTAAAGGGCACTTTCTC